>SMMW01000524.1:0-1340000 GCA_004794655.1 Marisa cornuarietis
TAACTTAAACATTGAAGGATTTCTATAAAATTTTGAAGGTATATAATTCTCTCGAAAAACAGCATACCTGGGACACATAAACATAAAATGAAGTTCAGTTTCCTCCATATCTGTACAAAATGGACAGTTGAAATCAGAAGATAACGTATTGCGTGTGTGCCTAAAGGTGTGAACTTTTATTGAAGAAACACCTGTTCTAAATCTGATGAAGGCACTTCTAATTTTGGCATTTCTTAGGTAGTACAGAGGATGACTATCATTAAAAGAAGATCTAAACGAATTATAGAAATGATACCGTTCGTTGGAAGATATGGTAGAATGCCATTCTTGTTGATAACAGTCTTGGAGTCTCCTCTTAAAAATTGTAACAAATAATTCAGGGTCTACAACGCTTTGGTTTTGCAAAACATGCCCGAAGCCATAGCGATACAACAAAAAAAAATATAGAGGAAGCCCATGTTATCTTGTTTTGGTCATGTATGTTTAACAACATTTTGTAGGCTTTATGTGGTAGTCTGCTTGGAGACATGCTCAGAATATGTAGCCAATATTTAAATCATTTTTACAAATACAGTCACATGTAAAGGGTATCTTGATGTTTCTCCATAAACTAGGGCATTAGGGGTTTGTAGTGGGACTCCCAGAAATCTTTTTAAAGCGAAAGTGTGAACTGTTTCTACTGATTTGAGATTGGCAACAACTCCCCATACCTCTGCTGCATAGGTCATCATAGGAAAAATCTGACAGTCAAACAGTTTTAAGAAAACATCAGGAGCATGTTCACCAATAGACCATAGCGCCCTAAGGATTCCAACTACACCCTTTTTGGCTCGACTAGCCATATCATTTAAAGCATGGGAAAAGGACAAGACTCAAGTTCAAGAGAGATCTACTTTGAGATCACGGAAAATGGAGACTAAGGGGTGGAGGTCATATAAGCAGGTCGTCCGAAGACGATCAGGTCGTGGGATCGTGTCGGCAACGCACCCCAATTCTTCATACAAATGGCGACATTGACTCCCGAAATATGTTCACCAAGGAAGATAACTTTTCTGACTCGTTGAAACACGCTGATGTCTCAAGTCGGAGACAATCCAACAAGAAAAGACCAGTGGGTCGAGGAGGTGTCGTGTGTCTGCAATGAGAAGATTTCGTCTGCTACGAGCAGATCCAGCCACGAACGGTAACCCGCAAGAACATTCACCGCTTTCGAGAATAATGTCCCTTTGTATGCCGACGCACTACCTTCTAACACAGGGCGGAGGGTGGAAAAAGAGCAATATAAACACTTCAAAGGCATGATACTGGGGAAAGTATGTCGAGTTGTCCAAGGAAGAGTATCCCTCTCACGACACCTCGAGCCCGCGCACGGGGCGCATGGGGTGCGCAGAGCGTGCGTGCAATCAAGCTTGGCCCGCGTGTTTACCCAATGTCACGTGTGACGAGGCCACGGGACGCCACCCGACATGGCGACACGTTTTTTTTTTCTCTCTCTCTCTCACCCACCCCCTTCCACGTGCCCTGAGTGACTTCTATGAAGGCAAACTTTACTGATTTTTGTTATTCTCAGCAAACTAGCGTGCTTTAACGGGCACGATAGCACCTGAACGACATCATTTAGTATACCCGAAGGGACGTGAGTGGGTGGGTGACGACTACAATTTAAAGATCAACCTGAATTAAACATGAAATGAAGCTTAAAATTGCTGACGGGTTAACAGAGTTCATTGAAGTCCCCAGACCAACCCATGCAGGTTTTCGAATATATTCTTCTTATTCCTGTACGCTCCCAGTGGAGCATAGGGCCGCAACCACACCCCGCCAACGGACCCGGTTCTGGGCACTCCTTTCTAGTTGGGACCATGTCATGCCAGCTGTCTCTGCCTCTCTGTGGACTGATCTCCTCCACGTCTCTCTGGGTCTCCCAGCCCTGCGCCTCCCCTGTGGGTTCCAGCCCAGAGCTTGTCTTGTTAAGTTGTCGGCTGGCTTTCGTAAGGTGTGACCAATCCAGCCCCACTTCCGCTTCCTGATGTCTTGGCTAGCAGGTTTTTGATTGGTTCTCTCCCACAGGTCTATATTGGAGATCTTATCAGGCCATCTGATGTTGAGGATGTGGCGCAGACATCTGTTGACGAATGTCTGTATTTTGTTAGTAATGGCATTTGTCACCCGCCATGTCTCGGATCCATATAGAAGTATTGCCTTTACATTTGTGTTAAAGATGCGGATCTTGGTGTGTAAAGATAGAGCTTTGGAGTTCCAGATAGGTCGTAGGGTGTGGAATGCAAGCCTGGCTTTGTTTGGTCGGCTTCTTATATCCTCATCTGAACCTCCATCTTTGCTGACTATGCTGCCAAGGTAGGAGAAACGGTCAGACTCTGTAATGCATTCCCCATGCAGCTGTAGTGGGGCTTCTTGCTTGTTGTTGACCCGCATTACTTCTGTCTTCTTGGTGTTGATGGTCAGGCCCGTCATCGCTGCTTCTTCTGCGAGCCGAGTGAGCATTTTCCCTGCCGAAAGCCTGCCTGTTCTTGCCGCAGTCTCTTGTCTAGGGCATTTTTTAGTCTCTCCAGGATGATTCTGGTCAGCACCTTGCTAGGAGTGGACAACAGCATAATCCCACGCCAATTGCTGCACTGTGTAAGGTCGCCTTTTTTGGGTAGCTTTACTAGGTAGCCAAGCTTCCAGTCTGCTGGAACTTGTTCCTGTTCCCAAATTTTCTTCAGCAGTGGGTGTAACATCTCTGCTGCGGCTGTTGGATCTGCCTTTAGTGCTTCAGCAGGAATGCCATCTGGGCCTGCCGCCTTGCCAGACTTCAAGGACTTGATGGCTTTGATGATTTCTGCCTTGGTTGGTGGGCTGGTGTTTACTTGAAGCTGTTCGGCAGCTGGGGGAATGTCCAAGGTGGTTGTTGGTGATGGTCGGTTAAGTATTTCATCAAAATGTTCCACCCAGCGTGATCTTGTTTCTGCATCTCCGGTGATGGCGCTGCCATTCTTATCCTTTATTGGTCTGCACGCATTGGTGTTTTTTCTTCCTGCCAGAATTCTTGTAATTTCATATAGTCTCTTTGTGTCTTTCGAATATATGCTAAAGGGATATTCCTATGATGGCCATTCTACTTCTGTGTTGTTGAAATAAAGTTTTGACCTCTTACACAGGTAAGAAATTTGAGGTTCGAACGCTCATATCTATAAACGAACAGAACAATTCGCTTAGTTTTTTTTTTTGAAAAGAAGTGACTCGCAGTGAGCTATCTTTCCATAAGTAACTATAAGAAAAATATTTTTTCGCTCGGGTAGGGCTTTAACTGTCAGAGAGGATAGAAAGAAGACAGACGCACGCGAAGAATTATCTAGAAAATTTCCTATTCACATCTACGTGGATTTGGAAAAAAAAACTCGTGTCAGATGTCAAATAAAAAAGTAAAATTTAAACTGTTTAACGCTATAGAGAATTCATTCCTCTTTTCAATGAAGTAGTTCCTTCCATGGAGCAGTTGACAAGTCTTGAGTATTCTTTTTTCAAAATAAATGCAAGTCGAGCTGTTGATCAACAGCAAACAATCAGACCCTACTGATACTGGGATTTCAGGATTGCGCTTTAATTCAGCGAAGCGCGACAGTTGCCGCAGAAGTTTTGGTCGCTGATGAACTAAGCCACCTCCCTACAACAACTTTTGCTGCAAATATTTCAGTCGCCTCGCAGGAAGCTTGATCCTTCGTAGTGCACTGCAGGCTGCTACAGAAGCAAGTCATCCAGCAATGCTTTCGCTTCGAGTCCAGATCCTTCCTTTGGAAAACAGCCTTCATGGCACATGTGGACTTGTGTGCTGTTCTTCCGAGGGTCGCCAAGTCCCGGGGTACCGACAAGCTGGCTGAACATTCGGTGGTCCAATCATGGACCCTGTTCTGTCTCTGTTCTGCCTCCACCACTCTCTTCTCCATCTCTTTCCCGATATACACATTAAACCACCCTTCTTATAAATTTATCCATATATGGTGGTCAGAAATCGTGCAGTACTCTACAGACAAAGCACATACTTCGCCACTAAGAGGTTCTTATTTAGAAAATAAAAAGTCACTGGCTAACTGGTGTAAGGTAAAGGTTGCATGCCTGACGTGTGTTTTTAACCCAGACAAACATGGCTGAACTTTGACTATGTTTGTCAAAGTTTTCACCAAACGATTATATACAACTTTGTGAAACTTGTTTAAATCTTCGTCTATTTATGTTCGGTTACTAACAGCTTAACATAATATGCACATCATCCCTCCTTTTCTTTCATCTTCTCGTTTGTTGAAGACTGCGTCGTCAGGAGTACTGATGATATTGTCAGTCAGCTTCTTAGTCACTGCTTCACAGCTGCCCCGAGCAAGAAGATGCAGGGAGCTAAGGGATCATTTCATTCAAATCCTACCTGCGTCCGTTGTAAGTATATTTGTCTGCATGCAGCCTTAATCGTAAATAAAAAGCTATTTGTAGGAGTCAGTTTTATCCTTTTTCTTGAAACGACTTCAGGTCAGCCTTGCAGCGACTTGTAACTAATATAAAAATGGTGAACATACGGGGAACTGACCATGTATTCTACAGACTCTGATGTCTCCCTGGTTCCTGCACACTGAATGTTGTTTGTAAGTGTTGGACCTGTTAGAGGAAATGCTTCTATGCTTACTGCACAGCTTGAAAACAGAAAACGGTCGGTTACCGAAGAAAAACAACCATCAAAATTTAATATTTCTTTGTCCAGTTATGAACAAATATGTTGTAGAGAGAAGATTCAGATGGCATCTGTTAAGAATATGTTTGGCATCAGGAGTTAGATGGTAAGTTGTTTCCTTGGCAATCAGTAGGTAGATACAGTGTACTGCATGTTTTCTATAAGCTGGAAAGTGGTATAGCAGTGTGTGGAAACTGACTTAAACAATTTAAAAAATATATTTTCTTTATTATTACTATTTTTAAGTCTCTACAGCAGTCCATGCAGTGCTTAGGACTCTGTGTGTGTGCGTGCGTGCGTGCGTGCGTGCGTGGGTGCGTGCGTGGGTGAATATACTGTATCACGTCTAGATCTGTATGAGCTACTCCTAACTGAGTATAATTGAGAGGTTCCTCTATCAATGAATTTTAGTATTAAGACCAAATTCGTGGCACCGGATCAAAACAATTTCTGTTCTCGAAGCTTCCTTAACTTTGACATCATTTCTTAATTTTGTATGTGTGTGCATACGCTCGTTGACATTGCAAAATGTAACTTAGACACACAGGGGTGCACGACAATATACGCATATACACACATTTGTACGCATTATCTATTTAAGATAAATATAAAAAAACTGTCAAACACAACACAGTAAAAATGAAAATAATAGTCCTGTATAGAATGGTAAGTTTACATCTTGGTCACAGCAGCCTAGGGCATCTACTTTCTGTATCATCGCCTCCTCTGCGACCCAGTCTTCTCATTCTTTTGGCAGCGCTCCAGAACTTTCTGCCATTCATCTCCTCGTGTTTGTCATCAACGAAAGAGTAGATAACGACTTTCTGTTCACCGGTAAGTTTCGGACCACGCTTCTCTGCTCCTTCCTTCATCTCTCTCCTCCCCCCACCCCAGAAACCCTTTGTCACTGTATGTTACAGTTCTTCGATTTCTCATTACCCGTCCCCCTACCTCTTCCATGACTACCCCTATGTTACGGCTCTTGTTGGTGAGCACTTGCGGGCTGTAAGCACTCTGATTAATAAGGCCATTTCCCAGAGCAGTCGGTCTGCGGGGACACGGAGTCATCCGTGAGCCGCTTGTTGTGCGAACTTGATTGACCCGGAAACCACGCCGAGAGTCTCGATGTCAGGTCGGAACCGGGCTCCTGAAACTGGCAACTGAAAGCTGTAATCTTTTGTTGTCCTCACGAGGCGGAGATAAACACCCTCGCGTTTCCGTTGCCATGGTGACGGTAGGTTGGTGGGGGAAAAGTGATGCCGATGATAGCTGTGAAGAGAAGCAAAGGTTTTAAACGAACGTCGGAACATAGTTTTGTTAAAAACGAAACAAAATAAATACCGAAATGGTATTTTAAGTAAATTGAGAGAAAACGATAAAGTATAGTTTTGTCGACCCCCTCACCCCACACAAAAACAAAACTAGAACAACAATAACAACAACAACATCAACAAAAATCCCTTTACCAGCCTGGTCTCTATTTCAGTCAATGGAGATGGAATGGAAGATGCACTTAGGCCTTAAGAGCTCTGGGTTTCTTAAGAGATATATCATCCTTAATATAACGATATTATATTAATATTGAGCCGCGATTTGTAGCGCTGCTGGAACCGTACTCCGGGTAGGAAACGGGTGGTTAATTACAGGAACAGACGGACACTCCGAGGGATGCTCAATCAGTGTCGATCAAGACTCAGGGGCGATAATTCTTGAGCCAACACTTGAGGCGCACGAGCCGGCGACCCGCACATTGCTCACCCCCACGTGCGCACGACACGTCGTAATCTGTTCAACAGGATGGATCACCACCAGCGCTGACCCTCTCCCCTACCCCGGGTACTCTCTTCGTAAGCCACCCTACCCAGTGTTTTCATAAAAGAAGGAAAATGAATGCTTAAGCTGGATTTAATAAGAACCTTTAAAGGCCCACCTGACCCGAATCAAACATAATTTAGGTTCGAAGTTGCTGACATTATCTTTTTGTTAAAAATGTTGTGAGAATTTTTAAATTAATTCGTTTACAAAGAGAAAAACTTGTATTGTGTGAAAAACCAGCCAATTTGGAGGAAAACTTCGATAGAGCCACACTAATGAGAGAGTTGCAAAGACAGCCAGCTGACTTTTCTGACATCACGGCAAACGAAGCCTTTACCTGAAAACGCAGGTGAGAACAGTAATGATTTAAGGCTTATGACTCGACACTTGTGACAAAGTTTTCTGTCAGGAAATGTAACGATTAAGAAATCGGTAGTTTACAATGGACAGCACCCAGTCATTTGTAAAATAATTTAGTTCTCGGGGTCGCCTTTAAAAACAGCACGAAGCTCATAGTACAATGCGACAAATCGCCGCCATACGCCCACGAATCTCAAAAACTGACTCACGCACGCTCTGGAGGTGAGAGGGTGCACGTGACTTTCAGAACTGGACGCGGGCCAGAAACAACCCTGATGAGGACTAATCTCCTTATCGTTAAAAGGTCAGTCGCCGATTGTGCTTTCCAACCCCTTGTCGCCACGATCAGGCAGAAACTCCAATCTTTCTTGATTAATTTTCTCGACAAAACATCTCAAGAGATCCCGGTTTGTAATCAAGCAGCTCACTTTCTGCTCAGGCATGTGCAGGACAAACATTCCTTTCTGGGTAGTGACCATTTAAACGAAGAATTTAACAATTTTGGTTCCAGTGGTCCCAGCACCAAACTGAGGCCCTACGCTGATGACTGCTCACGAACCATATTTTGTTATCAGGTGAGCAGACGTGCTGGTCGACATTTTGTTTGATAATAAGACCTGTAAAAGAAAAAAAAAAGACTAACACGCCGTCAAAGGGTAATTAACAATGTTCCTGAAACATGCAGCAAGCACAAGGCACAGCCGAGCATTTAAAATAACCGTCGGTGTCAGTCACTACCACAAGCAGCAATCCATCGGACTTATTACACGGCATTTGCACTCTGAGGCTTATACCAGCAATGAGATATATTTAACAACAACAGCAGCGGTAATAATAATAATAATAATAATGTGTTAAAAGCTACTAGTGACCGCCATTGAAAGCTTAAACTACTCACTACTGTGTGTATTTTTGCGTGTGTTTGTGCGTGTGTGTTAGTGTGTGTTTGTGCGTGTGTGTATTTGGGTGTGAGTGTGTGTTTGTTTGTGTATGTGTGCTTGTGCGTGTTTGTGTGTGGGAGTGTGTCTGTATGTGAGAGTATGTGTGACTGTTTTTGAGTGTATGTGTGTGTGTGTGTATTTGTGTGTGTGTGAGTGTGTCTGTATGTGGGAGTGTGTGACTGTTTTTGAGTGTGTGTGTGTGTTTGTGTGTATGTATGCGTGTGCTTGTGTATGTATGTGTGTGCTTGTGTGTGTTTGTGTTTGTGCCTTTGTGTGTATCTCTGTGTGTTTGTGTATGTTCGTGTGTGTGTGTGTGTGTGTGTGTGTGTGTGTGTGTGTTCTTAGTAAAATTACGTCAAGGCTCAATCTGACGTCAGCGTTTGCCAGTCTTCTGACGCACTGTGTTTGTGACGTCATCACCAGACATTCCTGTCTTACCTTTGTCATACGTTACTCGACTCACACGACTCATTGTTAAGCGCTCATTCGGCGACATAGCGACACGACGATTCCCCTCACTCGCCGAGGGATTCACTTTGATGCCACAAAGTCAAACTTTGCTGCCAGTCCTGAGGATGTCCTGGAGGATGCCAACCGCTGCAGCTGTACCCCAAGGCCACGACCAACGAGCGTTTATTAGAGCTCGCTGCTTGTAGATGGAGGTCGTGGCGGAGAGTAGTTCTGCGTCGTTGATCCTGCACCAGCAGAAGGTCACGGAACAGAGGCGAAATGAGAACCGGGTGTGCAAGGTGCTGGACGAGCTTCGGCAGGGCGGCTTCTTCTGTGACGCCAGCATCCGCTGCGGCAATAAAACCTTCAAGGTGCAGCGGAACGTGATGTCCACCTGCAGCCCCTACTTCCGGGCCTTGTTCACATACGAAGAGAATCCAGGAGAACTACCCAAGAAGAAGAAGAGAGCGATGAACGAAATTAACATCCAAGACATGTCTCCAGAGGTCATGGAGATCGTAATCAGGTAAGCAAGAGGGCGTGGCCTGTGACAAATACTTCTTAAGAATAATCTCAAACTACTCGTTACATTTCATGTCATCCTGATTTTTATCCGATTCAGTAAAAGTTTTGCCATACAAAGAAAAGAAAAAGTTTTATAAACGTGTTTGTCGTTGTTTTTTTTGAAAGCTGTTTCATAAACAGGATTTCCATGTGTTTTGCCACACGGACGAAACTGTTTTAGGAAACATCGTCCCCGAAAAACACAGCCAACGTCCCAGAACCACTTGTAGCTTCATAATAAGGACACTAATAAATCAATCTCATAAACTGCAGCACAATATGGCACTATGAAATTTCAAATCAAAGGCATGTATGTGCATTAGATTAAAATCGTTGACGAGAACGCCATCTGCAAGGAAAATAGCGTCTCGGTTTAAATTATTTCATTATCTAGGCTTACTATGGGCCCGCAGCTCTATGCGGTTCTGCAAAATTTTAAATAAATGTGGGACTTTCAACTATTCTCCTGCTCACCTTGACTGCGAGATCTTGTTGCTATACTTTGATGCCGTATTGCTGTTTTTCTGTATATTTGTTAATATATTTTATTGTATTATATAAAGTCTATTTATTTTAGTATGTATATCTGTGTATTTTACTTTGTTTCATTTTTGTAAACGTTACACCTGTATTCATTTTTGTAAACGTTACACCTGTATTCATTTTTGTAAACGTTACACCTGTATTCATTTTTGTAAACGTTACACATGTATTCATTTTTGTAAACGTTACACCTGTATTAAAGTGAGGAAAGGTATTATACAATTTTATTTAACTTTAATATCAATAAGTTTAAAACTCTAAGTTGGCCTGTAACATTGGCGGTCATTTTGTTGAGAGAAGATAAATTCTCCAAAAAAAGATCATGCTGTAAAACCCGACGCATGAGGGAATTATTTTTGCAAACAGGTTTGTGAAACACACTGCAGTGATAGTAGACGGCAAAACAAAACAGAAACAGTTTCAAAGAAAACGTGCTTGTGGCACAAACTTTAGATATGGTTTCACATTTTCAAACTATTATTTTGCATAAAAAATTACTATGCATGTGACTGATTTAAGACAGTAGCAGGAACACAGGCAAAAAAAAAAATAATCAAAACAACAACAACAACAACAACAACAACAAAACCGAGTGAAACGGATGTTGATATTCAGCGTCATTGCCGACACAGTAACCAAAAAACAAAAGCATGATGTAAAACACTGGTGGCTGTTTACACCAGTTATTTGATGCATGCATTAGATTTTTCTATTTTTTAAAACTTGTAATTAGGTTTAACTCCAGCGAAAGCTGCAGCAAGATTAACCACAATTTTGTTCTTGTATTATGCGACACAAAAACAACTCGAAGGGCGTTTGCAAGCGTTCTTGTTTTGTCTATCTCACGCAACCAAGGTACGCGTACACCCGGGATGTGCCCTCAGACCTGTCGACAGTCGTACAGATCATCCCGGCAGCCGACAGGTTCCAGATTGAAGGCCTTCTCCAGACCTGCTGCCACGCCCTAGTGCAGGAAATCGGGCTGGAGACGTGCATGCAGATCCGGTCCTTGGCACGCGCATTCCCCTTCTCGTGCTGCGCCATCAAGAGTGCGGCCGACAAGTTCCTGCTCGAGAACTTCACCTGGATTTACTGCTTCTCCACCGATTTCCTGCAGCTCGACCTCGACGACCTGTGCGACGTGCTGGCCTCTGACCGGCTCAACGTTCGCACAGAGGCCATACCACTGGACGCTGTGTGCAGGTGATAGTCGTCGCCGTCGTCGTCCCATCTGCTTTACTTATCTGTGTGTGTGTGTGTGTGTGTGTGTGTGTGTGTGTGTGTGTGTGTGTGTGTGTCGTGCGCGTGCCTGTGTCTGTCCCTTTGCGAAAGTAGGAAAAAATAGGGTTACTTGTCACCAGTCCATTTATGAAAAATAAATGGAGCCTGGCGCTATCACTCACTCACTCACTCACTCCAATAAACACACATTCCATGCCATTGAAATATTGTCCTGGTCTTTCCTCAGCGTTCTTTCTCATTTTGACTCTCTGTGTTTGGCTCTCTTTCTCTCTGTCAAACTGTGTCTTTTCCTCTCTGTTAGTCAGTTCATCTGTCTGCATGTTTGTGAGACTGTCTCTGTCTCTGTGTATCTCTCTGCCTCTCAGTCTCTCTGTCTCCTTTCTTTTTTGTCTCTGTCTTCTATCATTCTCTGTCACTGCCTCTCTTCTGTCTGTCTGTCTGTCTGTCTGTCTGTCCACGCCATTCTGTGTGTGTCGTGCTCATGAGGTGACTGGCGACGACAGGTGGGTCGCCTACGACTTCGATCATCGCTACACCCATGCTGACCGACTGCTGCGCCACGTGCGACTGGGTCTCATCACCAACGACGCCTTCTTTCGCATCCTGAACTACCACAAGCTCATCGCCGCCTCGCCTGCCGTGCACTCCGTGTTGCTTAACGCCTCCAGACTCATGAGCCAGCCCGAGGTAAAAAAGAAAAAAAAGCAACCAACAGTTTTGGGGAGGGTGGGGATCAGTCCGAAATACCGAGGGCATCAGATTAGGCTTCCGCGGCCGTAGTTATGAAGCGTTACTCCAGGGGTAGCCATGGATAACGACCGTTGCGGGGGTCCTAAAATGAGGAAAAATTCCTAGACCTAGGATCCTCCAAATATCCCGGTCTTATGTGTGGTCCACACAGCTCTGGCTAAATACGGTTTTTAGCGATGTAGGAACTGAGCGGAGGTCCAGCAAACCCAGGGGTACACCTGGGGCCGTATTCATGAAATCGTACCCCTGGGCAACGTGGCGAACGCAAGAAAAACTTTCCAGACCTCGTGGACATGTGTTTACGTTATTTCCCACAGGAAAGATTTTCTACTGATCTATAATTGCTATGTCAGACGTAAAGCAACATTCGCAGAGCCTGGCTGCAACCAGATTGATAACTACAGAGGCAAGACTCTTGCCTTTTATTTACCCGGGATGACGACTTACCTTTGCTTCATGAATACGAACCCTGCCTGGTAACTACAGCCCAAGGTAGCCTCTAAGCAGAATGGAAATCCGAATAGTTGTGATTTTTAATCACCTAGTTGTGAGAAGCTCTTGCCTTAGTGCTGTGCATGTTAGCCCAGGCTTCTTCTGTCAGGTCCGGGGATCCGTGCAGCTCAGCGTGCCCCGACTGCCCACCGACCTTGTCTTTGTGTTCGGGGGCTCAAACCTCGGTTGGCCCTTGCAGATCGTCGAGACCTTTGACATTCGATCACTGACGTGGAAAGAGTGTAATGCCGCGGACTTTGGTGAGGAGCTCTGTCTTCTTTCTTCCATTTTCCCCCTTCGCGTCTTTTTTATTTTTGCACTTTTGCGAGTTTAAAAAATATATTCAAATGAATAAATGAAAGAATGAATGGACGCTGTGTTAATAGCAAATGCTTTCGGTCTTTGATCTCAGAAATATCAAATGAAAGGATCTTTTCTTTGTGCTTGTATTAAAGACTACTAAAAGTAGTTAATGAATTTTCAGTCTTTCGAATTATTTTCGCCCTTTTCGTCATCACGACCATGTTGTCACTGTTGTCAAATGATCAAAGGGGAATAAGCAATACGCGACGAAGTTTGCTCGCAGTTGTCTCCCTTGAACCACGACCTCTCGGGAGGACGGAGCCCGTCATAAGTGAATTCTTTTTCTCCTTCTCTCATCCACCACCTTACGTTACAATTTTTATCAGCATCGTCGTCCCAGCTATCTCTGAAATAACACAGAAGTGTAAAGAAGGGAGGGTGTGGTAATGGTGTGATGGTGGTGGTGATGATGATGTCGACTACAAATCCAACTAACTACGGCAGGTCCCCGGTCTTATCACGGCACTGCAGTGCTGGGGCAAGTGGTGTACGTCGTTGGTGGTTTTGATGGTGCCGACTACATCAACTACTGCTGCGCTTTCTATCCAGCCTTCTCCAGATGGACACATGTGGCACCCATGCACGACAAACGGTTAACCTACCCACTTTTCCACCCACCTTCTCTTTCTTCCTATTTGCTTCTACCCCATTCTTTTTCTCTCTCTCTTTCCTTGCGACATATGCATAGCCATTTCAACTACAATATAGAAAATAAAACTATAAGTTTTGCAAAAGTCCTTTTGTAGTTGTAGATAATTGAATTCACTTATACACGCGTAATGTCATTATGTAAACACTGTCTTGAACGCGCGCAAACGTCTACACCACACAAACACGGAGTCACTGACGCACGCTCTTTCTGTCAACAAACAACTCAACATCTGCACGCATGACAGAATCTCACTCAGCTGGCTATGCAAGGTAGATTTTTTGCGAAAATAACATTAGACTTTATCTTCGAGTAAGGATTTATTACATTATGGTTTGCTCAGTTTGTATTCGTTCCATTCAGTCAGGTTCAGGGACAACAACTTTTGGGAAATTCTTCTCTTCCCCTCTCTTACTCATTCACAAGTAAATAAACACACGCACAGATATGTCTATGCCAATTCATTCATTCATTCATTCTCTCTCTCACACACATATAAAGGTTAGTTCTTCTAGGTCACACCTTTAAATAATAATCTAACAAATTGTGCTAATTTAATAAGGGTCTTTTATGATAGTTTTATTTGAAACTTACAGATATTAAGATGGTAAGTATAGTACAGTGGCCTACTATCTTTATGTTTGTCACCTTTATTTTTTAACAAGACAATAGATAACGAGATTCGTTGTATGCCACTGTATTGTCCGTCTACTTATGTATGTGTGTATAATTATATATGTATGAACTCGTGTTTACATGCATGTACACAGATGCTACGTAAGTGTAGCTGTACTGGACGGGTATATCTACGCGCTCGGGGGATTTGACGGGAGGATAAGACAGAGGTCAGCTGAGCGCTTCCACCCGTCCTCCAACCAGTGGACCCTCATCCAGCCGATGTTGTGTCCTCGCAGCGACGGCGGTGCCGCAGCGGTCAGCGGTGAGTGCGGCAATACGCGTGCGGTCACGTGACGCCTGTTCCCATCAGCGACTGCTTCATTTTCTGTGAACACAAGGGTAGCAGACGGTGCATTTGTCAAAGCTGTTCGTCCACCGCCAGACTGTCGTTCTGTGGGTTAAAGTCACAGGTAGAGTTTAGGTTTTCTTTGACAGGCAAAAAATATTTTAGTCTGGTCGAGTTCAACTCCCTTGGCTTAATCCTTTCGCTTCGGTCAGGGTGAATTCGCCCTGAACCGCCGACAACTCTTGGCTTCGTTCAGGGTGAATTAACCCTGAGCTTTTTTCTATTCTTTAACCTTTCAAAATGCGTTGTTTCGGATAAATTTTTTTAATGAATTCGATAGTTGATTCATTTTTCTATTGATTGATCATCTTTTTATGTCGTAGTTTTTATGTTTGACAGTAATTTTCTGGGTTTTCCGAGGGTACCTGTCTTTCTGTGTGGAAAACGGCTACCAAATACCCGGTATTGATATTTCGACCGACAGCTTTGAAAATTTATATTTATTAACCTACAGTAAAGACAACCATCAGTAATACACCGTTTTAAAAGCATTTTTGAAACATTCACTTGGTGTAAATTTTAAGATACATAGGTTTTGTCTTCGAGTATTAAACTCAAATGAAAGAGTACGACTGTACGCATTTTAGAACATTTGAAGGCCAGCTCTCGGAAATTAACAAAAACAATTATTTACACAATATATACAGACATAAAGTACCAAACAAGCATATGTTTTATTAGAATATACATTAGAATGTTAATATTACTTACTATTTTCTTCTTCTTTGTGGTTGTTGAAGTAAAAATCCATGTCAAAGTGAGACACAACGTGCTTCGATTCTCGAACTTTCCTTTTGTTTACAGCAAAATCTTGACTTCCTGTCATTTCAAGGGAGGGAATCATAGTAGACGATTTCCAAACGGTTGTAGTAGTTTCCTCCCTTATGTTACTTTTATTTTTTTTATTTTTTAGGCTCTTGAAACTTCGGTAACAAATCTTTTTTTTTTTTTACTCATTACCATGTTATTTTCTGTTGGTAATACAATGAAAGCGTGTTTTTAAGCAAACACAAGGTAAAGCTGATTCTTTTCTACACATTTTGATCTACCATTATCAATTTTAATTGTTCTTCTACCTCTTTTCACTAATTTTATATAATTTTTTGAAAAAGGGGTAAATTTATGCTACCAGCTATGGTTGTAACGGCCTCTCAGCCTAGCCAAGGCAATGGATTAAAAATTTAAAAAAAATCCCCGTTATTCATTCTCACTTGCAATAATGAGCGTAAAAGACAGTAATCTATAATCATTCTGACATGTTCTGACAGGAAAGATCTACATGTTGGGCGGCTTCAACGGACAGGAGAGTCTCAGCTCAGCCGAGTGTTACGACCCGCTGGCCAACCAGTGGACCATACTGCAGCCCATGCGAGAATGCCGTAGCGGAGTCGGTGTGGTTGCTCACAGGGGGTGCGTTTACGCAGCTGGGGGGTTCAACGGCACACGCCGCCTGAACAGCGTGGAGCGCTATCACCCGGATGAGAACGAGTGGCGCCCCCTTTCGCCGATGCTCAACGCCCGCAGCAACTTCGCTATGACGGTGAGCTGTGATCTACCACTGTGTGCACGTCACCGAAACATTTTTTTTTTTTTTTAGGATTTACGAAATGACTAAAAGTGAGTTTGATTATAAACTCCGCAACAGGAAGTTTCAGCGAGAAGAAAATTTTTTAATGGTGTCAAATTTTGCGAGGGGCGGAATGTATGAAGGGAGATAACACACGAAATCCGGACCTCAGCAAAATTACCTGGTTGCTAACGGAAACTGTACGGTTTGAAGCGAACGTCATCGCGTTTTGTGTATTCTATGACGTCAACTGCAAAGAACACGTGGTACTGCTTTGCTTGTCTCATACGAATTTCCGACAGTAACACGGAACATTTTGGCTAGCCCCGGATTTTGACCATTGTCTCATTGGAATGAATAAGCCTCATACTTTAGGCCCCTGATGCCACACAAAAGGAAGGGTAGCAGGGAAAGAAGAGAAGCCTAACGGCCCAACTCCGACTTCCGCTGTACAACAAAATTATCCAAAAGTGGGCGTCAGAAACTTCTAGCGCTTTACGGTCAACTCAGTCTGAATCCACTTTTGTTAATTACGAGGCATCCTCCCTGACCCTTCGATGACCGCTGTCCATGGCACTGTGATCTGGGTGGTGCAAGAAGAAATGTTCTTTTGAAGTCACCCTATTTTGGAAACTGCCATTAACAGCAATGGTCGCTAGCTGCAGCGACTTTTCATAGCAAAAACAAACAAAAAAAAAAAAACAACAAAAAACAAAGATGAAAATAAAAAAGCAATGGTTTTGTTTCCTTACTCGAGGAGCACTTACTAGTCGCTCTGGTTGACAGATAAAAGATGTTCTTTGGTGATCTTTTAACCAGTATCAAAGTCCATATTGGTAAAAAAAAAAACAAGGACACAAAGAAATCAAAAGATAAAACAAATGTATTCTCAGAACATCCATCCACATTTCCCGAAAAAAATGACGCTATTTTATTTGCAGTCCATGCCTTGGATTAGTATTAACCGAGATAGTCACTGGTTTGTCCGCTGCAGGTTATTGAGGACATGCTGATGGTGGTAGGAGGCTACGGAGGTCGACATACCACCACCAGAGTGGAACTCTTCGACATTTACGGTGACCGCTGGTCAGTGTCTTACACCTCTCAGCGACTTAATATACCTTTCTGACAATAATTGTTGGGACAGGTCAGTCAGCGTACACCGTCCCGCTGCCTGTCAGCCTGTCAATCTTTCTATCAGTACATATGATATATATATATATATATACATCCATGCATTTCTGCTTCTGTGTTTTGTTTTTGTTTTGTTTGTTTTTTAAAGGTTCTGAATGATTTATCTTCAGAGCTGGTCATGATCAAACTTCTTGGTTTTATTTTATTCATTTTTTTTCTTTCCTGTATATGTAATCTTCAGTACTGGACAAGCTGCATCCCCAAACTTTCGTCTACCCCAATCATTGATAGTGCACTGAAGAGCACGGAACATTTTATATCTGTATTCGAGTTACTGGGTTGAGTGCGGTACATAGTACTACTGCATTCTCTTGGGTAGATCCTGGCCATTATCGAGATACATGACCACAAACATCGCCATGTACATAAAGATATAAAAGCTATAGCTTTACAAATTTCCACAGATGCCCAATACATGAGGACCAGACATTGGCTGTGGCATCAAATCTCAGACATCTAAACGAACATTTTTTTTTCATCTCCTCGGACCAGCGCTTATTTTGCATTATTCTTCGGTAAAAATATAATGTCATTGGAACTCTTATAGAAGTGATGCGCCCATTACTTGACTGAAGCCTTACCGTTCTCACTTCTGGTCTAATGTTGCAGGAACATTTCTACGGAACTGAGTTACTCCAGGAGCGCTCTGAGCGCGTGTGTCGTTTCAGGACTACCGAACGTCGAAGAGTACACACTTCGCTAAAAGTCATATTATTATCTTGTCCTCAAGATGTTGATGAAAGGCATCAGGTGTAATATCCGGTTCTCTAACATCTTTTTTATTATGTACAATTGCTGCTACGGGAGACAACTCAAACCGTCAGCAGTATTTCAGACGCGTCTGTTATTTTAGAAATTGCATGTCTTGCTAATCCTTAAGATTACACTTTTCTAATTGAAACTATTTTTGTAATGAAGCTATTTTAAGACTTGCTATGATAATGCCTTACGTTATAAAAATATACGCCGAGTGAACATTTAATATTTTTGGACTCGTATATTATTTTAGTCCAAAAAGTACATTTGCTAAAACGACAGAATATAAACAGAACGTTTTGACAAGTTTTAAAGCACTCTAGCAGCAAATTATACCTGGACCTGAATGAAATGAAGATGAACATGTTGAAACTTAACGCTACCTGTAATGTTTAAAGTGGTTTACACTTTACACTGTGAATTTAAATTTTGTATATGCAATAAACGACATGGATGATGAAAATAAATATCATTTAGATGCCTTAGTTCTTGGAAAATATTTTGTGAACTGAATGAAAGTTGATTTAAAAAAACGATGATAATTTAAAATAATTGGGCATCTCCAATTCACTGGTTTAATAAATGCGCGCTCACACAGGCGAGCACGCACGCACGCACGCACGCACACACACACACAAGCAAACGCTCGTGTGCATGTGCATATAAAAATTCGCTCCTTTACACAAATTAATGTATGATATCACGGTACAAGTATTCGCAGAATTTTAACACTTCATGACATTTTTGAGGCAGCAGTTTTTGCACGAAGATAACTTTTAAAAAGTCATAATGACAGTCTCACTTGTGCTCACAAGCGTAATAGACAGTAGTCTATAGTCATTCTGACTTGTTCTACCAGGAAAAATCTACATGTTGGGCGGCTTCAGCGGACAGGAAAGTCAGAAGGTCGTAGCTAAAAACAAAGTAGAATGTTGCACTGCAGCAGATCATTCTGTTGTCCCTGGTCTGGAGCTCCCTCTACCCCATGTCACATGGCGGACACCACGTGGTCTCGGCTCTTTCCTACCTTTCGTCCCGTGGTGGTGGTACGGCTGTACACACGCCCAGCTCCAGCAGCGACGCAGTTTCAGAGCCTGCGTCATTTACGAGGTCGCATGGAATGGTCACGAGGTGATGGTGATCGTCCAATGATGCGTACCCGCCTTCGGACCTTGGGACTTCTGCCCAAGATCGTATGACCTGAGGCACTTCGTAGCCGGCGCTGTCTACCCGTCGCACGGGTCTTGTTGGAACCCGGCTTTCCTGCACGGCTTCCACTTCAGGAATAAAGGTTGCTGTTGCTGCTGATGATGGTGATGATGTAGATATCCATTCAGAGGCCTTTGCGGTTCGTTTAGGGTTTCGAGTCTTAAAGCTCTTGACGCTGAGTTCCTCAAAAGTCATGGTTCCCCCTACTGTGTAGACGTGTTTGAAGCTGTCATCGAGTGCCGCACCTAGAGAATCGTCAAAAGACCTCTCAAAAACACAGCATCCATCTGCGCGATCCAGTGCATGAGGGCACGGTTCTGTCTTCCAGCAGGGATTGTCGAAATCTCTGTTTTCTAGCACAAAGTCTTCATAGTGTCCCCCGTCATTTTCATCACATTGTAGACAATACTCCTGGACCCAGACTTCCCTTGAGTGAACCCGACAAGAGGGCTGGTTCATCAGGCTCACGTGCCTTCGTCTCGCGCTCTCGCCGCTTCCCGACAACGAGTCGAGATCTGAGCGAGATTGGGCGTCATCCAGCCAGCGTGCAACCCTAGGAAGGCCCTGTTCACTGTCGCCGGCGCTGGCAGCTTGTCTGTGGAGGTGGACGATGTTCGGATACTTGTCTTCGTCTCCGCCGATGCCGCCGTCATCGCCAGGTCTGTTGTCGGTCCGGTGCAGGTGAACAATGTGAGGTCGTTGGTCGTCGTCGCCGCCCTCGTCTCGAAGCTCGGATTTGCGTTTTCTGCAGACGGTACTCTTCAGGACTCGGGCTGTCCAGCGAAAACTGTACAGCGGCCGTCGTCCAGAGATTTTGTACTCCCTAAAAGACGTGGACAAGGAAAAAAAACAACAAAATAGACCTACAGTTCACGTTTATTGAAATAAACAACGATGGAAATAGCGCACAATGGAAAGCAATACACGTGAAATCAATACATCTCTATCGTCTACTGCAGATATCTTTGATAAAAAATATGTATGGCGCATTATGATTGGATTTTTAGCAAAAATCAAGCTTTGGTTCAGTTGGTTAGAGAAACAGCGATGTCTAGAAATACTGTCGGTACGTGTCGGCACAGGGTTGGGGAGTAGGGAGACATGCACTCGCAGTTATGTCAGGGGAGTGTCACGGACCAGTCCATGTGGCACGACCAGTCCGTGCCATAGTATTTTCTGAGACTATTTTAACCCCTTATCGACTTATGACTTACACGTGTGGATAGAGTGTATGCGGGAATGAATGTGATCGATAGAGAAGTAAGGGTTAAGTTTGGTGAACAGTGTTCAGGAGAAATATAGAAAAGAGGGGTAAGACGCGTTTGAATCACGCGAGAACGGAGAGAGGGGTAAGACGTGCCTGAGACGGGACAGAGAAGGATATTAAATGGGAAAGCAGGAGGGTGTCGGGCGACGCTGGATGCGACGCGGTACGGATCCTGTGTGAAAAACCTCGCCGAGAGTGGTCTTAATGGTGAGGGCGACAGTACCAGGAGCCTACCGGACCCAGCAGCGGCTGGATAAAGTACTACCGTCGAGGACAGGCGACGTCGTCTGGAAACCGACCGGACCCCGCAGCGTGTGGATAACTGACGACTATTGAGGACTGGCGAGCAGGCCAGTTGGGCATTCTCAGCCCCGTTACGTCTCCGAGGATTATCTACGCTGCTAACCCCGTGACCCTCCCCTCGTCGACACGGCCTGTGTGTGCGTCGTCGAGTGTCGGAAAGAACTGTGTTGTTCAGAGCAGTCAAAGTGTTCATTTTTCACCCCTTGGGGAAGGATGATCAGAGCGATTTGGATTATGTGTCATTGGTGTTCTTGCTTTACGAGTATGAGTAGTGCTATTTGAGTTGATGGATTCTGGGAGATTGGAGGTAGGAAAGGCGACTACCCGAATATAGCTGACTGCTGAACTGTAAGTATTGTCATTGATTGTTATTTTGGGAGAGAACAGGACGAGGAACTAAATTGTATGGTTTTATTGAGAACTTGAACTGGGGGGAAGGATTGATTAACGATTTATTAACTAAGATTGGAAGCCTAAAGTGTATTGTGTAAAGGAGACATATTGAGAACTCGAACGGTGGGGAAGAATTGATCAAGACGTTGATAAGTGAGCATGGAAGAATAGAGCGAATGACTTCCAGGTGAAGGAGTGCGGACTGGTGTTGTGACGATTTTACTGTTGTTTTAAGAATTGATAGTTGCGTTTTATTAAGAATTTCTGTGTTCATATCTTATGGTGTAAAGTCCTGGGCCACATGATATCTGAAGTAACATGATTTGGACAGCCTCAGGCAATCGTTTTGTTTTGTTGAAAGAACGCGCAATTGTCGGGCGTGAGTGTGTGTGCTGCACCACTCGTGTCTTGACAGGGAGCTAATAATTAGCTGCTCATCATGCCAAGCATCAAACCCTTTGAAAAAATGTCATAAGCAGCACAATTACCCCAGTGTACAACTTCGCTGTTACGAGACTGTTAAGCATGTTGTGAAGGTTCGTACGCCTGTACCATAATCTTAAATTATTCCATATGTGAAAAATACGAACAAGTAAACTAAAGCCGATTTGAGTGTGTATCGACATTATGGCCGCCTCCATACTGGAGATCAGTAAGTTGACCCCAGAACGGACAGGGTGAGGAGGGACAGTTGTCATTGCCGACAGACAGGATTCATTCATTCATTTATTACTTTGTCCATTTATCTATAAACGGATCTGGCTAATCATTTAATCATAATATTCAGGGTTAAAAGCAGAAACTCCAGCTGGGCGAGTTTGAACTACAGTCTTAATTAAACAGTTAATTTAAAGGTACTCACTTGCGTCCTTTGATGATTACACAGCCAATGACAGCGAGGGATGTGATGATGATAAAGGCGATGACAATCAATACGATGTACCACGCATTCCAAGTGCTCACCTAGAACGACTATGTACAGTTACTCGAAAGAAGAGTCTACAGAAGGAACAAACATGTACAGAATTACTTGTAAGTGCTGGCTTGCAGAAGAAGTGAATGACAATGTAGTAGCTAGTTGTAAATACTTGTCTGCAGAATGATCGGACATGTACAGAGTTGCTTTTAAGTGTTGTCCTGCATAAATGTCATGTAGAATGGGAATGTACAAACATACGGAACATTCTGCAGGGTTTGTTGCGCACAGGTACGTTATTATCAAAACCGAGGGCGTTATAATCACGACAGTCAGGTGTTTTCATGTGACCAATGGACCTGTAGAGATTTTGCATGGAACCACCAAGTTTCTGACAAGATCTGACCCTCGGGTGTAAAAAAAAATGAGAATTAAAAAAAACCAATGTAATATAACCAAGTGACATATTGTGTGCGAGTTGCATTAATTATATGAATTGAGGAATTACAGATAATAACCATGGATGAATGGATGCTTGCATGGACTGACAGAAATTTCTCTCAAACAAGACGTTTACCTACCGGCTCTTGAGAATGTGCATCTGTATTAGCTCCATCAGCTAGAAAAGAATTAAACACCCTTTAGTTGAGAAGCAAGAAAAGCAAACTCTCAACCTTCTTCCTGTATATTTAAATTTTCTACATCTTTTACATCACCATACAGTCATCTGTTTTTACATTTTCACAATTCCCCTTTGCTTGATGATAAGCAGAAGCCGTTAGTCTCCTGACGAATTTATCTCCGTTCTTGATTATTAATCTATTCTGCTTTTGACAAATGACTGTACGATCTGTAAACAGTGACCCATCAACGGCTTGGTGTAAGAACAACATGTCATCTTCAGAACAACAACCCTGGCATTCCTTTAGCTTATTTAGCGTGTGTATCATTCTTTGTAAAAGCACCATGAGGTTGCTCCATAGTACTGAGATATGGCGCTATAGGACTTATTATTATTATTATTCCTTTCCCTCAGTTAAAAGACAGTTAAAAACGTGTAGCACAATGTTATCGTACCTACAATTTGGCTGCCACCTTGCTGTATGTACGAGACAGGAAGTGACTGGCCGACATTGTGTAGCGGCATGTCGTCACTTCCGCTTTGCGTGGCCAGGACTGTCTCGCACTGATAGCCACTGAAGCCTGGACGACAGAAACACATGAAGCCGAAGGCTGAGTCCAGACAGGTACCGCCGTTCGAACACGGCCGAAGGTGGCACACCTGTACTCTCGATTCACATAGTCGACCTGTGTAAAACAAGGTAAGAAAAAAAAAGACCCGGAAGATAGTATTCAGCCAACATGTCGAAAGGTCTTTTGATCAGACGCCTGGCGTGCGCCAAGCTCATTGACGCACCCACCCATCGTACATTAACTGCTGAATTCTTTGTCTATCACGGATGCAAAAAATTATACAAGGTGAGCTGGTCCACCCTGTCGTTCAATCAAATTTGATTGTCTGTACAAGGCATAGTCCAAGACAGATGAGATCATGCAAGCAGGCTAAACCTGCCTCAGTTCGTTATAAATCACGCAAGATTTCTCGGCTTCCATTGTCAAGCGATTAAAAAGTGTCACACTTTCTTCACTTACCGCTTGTTCCCAAAGGACACTTGCAGGTAAAAGATCCAGGTGGGCTGTTGACACACACGGCACCATTACGACAAAGGCTCAAGCGGCACTCATCAGTGTCAGTCTGACACCCTGGCCCCTCCCATCCTGGCGAGAGACGTTTGGTACAAAGTGGCAATAAATTTGTTGAAAATTGTGATTGATGATAAACTAAACTGGATTGTTCATATGCATGCTATATAAGACAATCTACATACCCTTTTCTCAGGAATCTTAGATCTAATTTTCCTGAGAAAACTGCTGAACCGTGAACTCTGTTATCCCGTATTATGTTTTTTGCTTATTTGATCTATAAATTAATTTCTTAATTGCTGCCTGAATGGATCAGTAGATTTTTTTGTTTTGAGTTGATTAGTGGTTGGTAGATGTTATGTTTTTTTTTATTAATTGATGAGCTTTGCTGGAATACAATTTCTTCAAGGATCAGTATTGATATTATCAGTCATTGTTATTGCTACTGCCATTGTAAGAGATGCCTTTGGAGACACATTCCGTGTGTTGGCCATCTGTCACTATACCTGGACACATTTCAGTTCTGTGCCTTAACAAAACACTGAGGAGTCAGAACAAGAGAGAGTGGGGTGGAGGGAGACAACAGAGGTAAAGGGGGGAAGAGAAGAAGTAAGAACAAGGGGAGTCTACCTGTCATACACTCCTTTCGACCGGTAGTGATGTTGCAGAAGGCGTGCTCTCTCCCTGGGGTATCAACCCGGCATGGCACCTCGCAGGCTGGGCCGTAGTAGCCCTCGTCACACTCGAGAACAATTCTCATCATCAGTCTGCAAGGAAACGTCACTACTCATGTTAAGGACAGCACTTCACTCGTTACAGTCAGCGAGCAGCGCAATGATGGCAAGCACTACACTGCACACCTCAGCTTCTCACAGCCACACAGCCACAACGAAGTGGCGTTGGTGATGCAGGTGAGGGTGAAGGGGGATACAGGGTGTGGTGGGGTTCAGACGAAAGAGAGCAATATTGACAGCATTACACCAGATGGCTGAGTAGAGACACCAAACGCTGTGCTGGAAGGGTAACCGTGGAGCGATTGTTCTTCCTAGGGGCATAATCTTGGTCAGACGTTAGACATTGCCCTCCGAGTCCATTCTAATCAGGAAACATTTAAGAAATAAGAAAAGCAGAAGTGTAATCGGCGTTTTACGTCCAGTTAGCAGTTACGATAATATCGCAGTCAAGCAGCCGGATATTTATACAGGTGCCGCACGTAGCGGGAAAACAAAGTGCCCGATACGAGATCTGAATTCAGTAACCTGATCCTCGCCGGAACAGCGGAAAGAAGGCAACTAAGCACGCAGTTTATGTTTGAGAATAGAGGTAGATTTTGACGAACCTTCCATGGCCTTCCAAAAAGACGGTGCGTGGCTGCAACTGTCGACCGCTGGGAGCAGGTTCGTCTGCTATGACGTGTGTCAAGGTCTCCTGACACTGGCCTGCGAGCTCGTGCAGCACGCCGCAACACGTCACGAAGACGGACAAGCGCAGGGTACCCTGAGAACAGATTCACAGGACAGAAAGTCAGCAATCACGAACGGAGATGTCACAAACAAAAATGATAAGATTCCACGAACTAACAGTGTGAGGTGGGGGGGAGGGTCCTAAACTTCTTGAACCACGGACCTTCATTACTGGATAAGCGACTCAGGTTTATGTCCGGTGTAAGTCTCGGCTTTCCTTTAGACAGGCCTCGTGTTTCCGGTTCTTTGTTTGCATACCTTAAATAAATTCTTAAAGTAGATGTTTCGTTTTCGTAACAAAAATCTATATAATTGTTTCAAAAAATATAAAAACTGTTTTTTTCAATTGTTAGTGGTAAAAAAGTCAATAGCATTTGTTGTGACGATGTTTTTATATTATAAAATTGTTGAAAATTCTAAATGCGTTTTCTATAAACAAACAAAATTCATTTTACAGAAAAAAGTGTTTATATTCCAATCAATCTTCTTTAACAAGGTTCTAATGACATGAGAAAAGCTTAATTACTCACTTCTAAAATTTCTTCTACGTTAGGAAGATCCGCCATTTTGACAGAAAACGGAAGCGAAAACCCTTCGTTTTTAGGGTTTGTTACGATTGGTCACTCCTACGATAGAGCAAAGAGGCAACAAATGAGAGACACTTATCCAGTGAATAAAGGTCCGTGGCTTGAACTAAGCACTTTCTGGGATAGCTTACACGTGACTAGAGTAAGTCTTCCTGATTGAGTTGCATGGAGAGTTGCTGTAAGTAGACCTCACCACCTAATACTATGAGCACTCATCCTCTCAACATTGTGGGCACGTATTCCGTCAGCGCAGGGGGCATTTTTCTTTTCAACATTGTGGGCACGTATCCTCTGAGCATTGTGAGTAAATATGCGTTGAGTTTACGCCGAAACAGGGAGGGGAGGGTCATGTCTTATAGGAATCGTCTAGAGGTACCTGCATTACTAGAGCGATTCAAAGCTTGTGACTGGCCAGCCTTACAAAACTCGTCAACTTACTCACCGGCCAGTGGTCGAAGGCGAGCGTCTCGGGGTTGGGCCGGAGCTGACCCGACGGCATTGTGGACAAGACCATGGGAAACATAACGACATCACGCCCCTCTCTAAAAGCTCTTGCAGGCAGGGCGTCGGTCTCTAAGCGCCCTAGCTGACAGAGGCTGGGGTTCGAAACTCCGCTAACACCCAGAATGAGACGTAACGCCATTAATTAACAAAAACAGAGTCTATTCTTAGACGGATAAACACAAATGACCACGAGAGCAAAGCTGGAAAAGGTTCTTTATCACGATTGCGTTTCTAATTTGTTGCAATATTACATCATCTTACTTAAATTCATGAATCATGACAAAAAAGGAAAATTAATGTAAAAAATAATTTATTAATAAATGATCTTAATTAATGGAACAAGACCAATCAAACAGTAAATTTAAACATACAAAGCAAACATTATTTTCTGTTTAGCTTTCTGTGTACAGATTAGCAAATATATAGGAAATCACATTGAAATAACTATTGCGAAGAGGAAGATGCTGATGACGATAGCGCCTGCCGTTTGACAGACGTATGTGTTATCAGTGATAGCTCACGGGTCGTTGTAGTCGAGACAGAGGAGGAAGCGATAGCGTGGCTTTGGCGGAGAGGCCGTGTTGCAGACGGTCTCTTGTTGCCATGGAAACGAAAGCTCCTGGGTTGTCGACGGCTCCTCCGAGTCTGCCTCTCGATGCAAAGGTCCCCTCACGTCTCCTGCGTCTCGCGGAGTGGCGGTAGTGACGTCCATGATGAGGTCAGAAGGTGGCAGCGAGGCCGACTCGGTTGACGAAGGGGCGGCTACTGTCGGGTGAGTCACAGCGGGGTTGGAGGAGCCCGTGGGTTGTCTCCCGTGGTATAGGAACTCGTACAGGATCAACGTCACTTGCAGTCGGCCCGATGCCAGCACCACCTAGAACAGCGGGAAGATTACCACTGCATAGAATATAGCCTATGTTTGTAAGTCACTAATAATTACTTGAAAAGAAATTTGTACCATTATATTAATAAATGAAGATGTGTATAGCGCATATTCACACTCACAGAGAGCATCGTCTTAGGGCTTAAAACGGGGAAGAGACATGGACTAAATGGATAGAACACGAGGGACGGAAGAATAAATGACAGTAGTGACGACAAACAGAAAACAAAGATAGAAAACACAAAAGGCACCAAGTAACAGGAACATCGTGATTCTGTAGAGAAAGATGGGGAGAAAAGTAGCAAGAGGGGGAGGGTGGAGGGTAAGAAGGACGAGTTTTGTGTGGACTGTGTTAGGAGTAATGCTCAAGGAAGAGGTGCGTTTTCAGTGCAGATTTGAAGGATTCAATTGTAGGAAGGTGGAGGATATGGAAATGGAGAGAGTTCTATTGTTTTGCTGCACAGAAAGTATCAAATATTTTTAGGCACCAGTCTCATTCAACACACATCTCACAGTAGCAATTTTCTGGCCTTTTTTAAAAAAATGAGAAGGGCAGCCAAAATACAAACAACAAAACAACAACAACAACAACAACAACTTAAGATCAATTACAAATTATTCATTTCTTGTAGACCTTAAGAAAATAACAGCAGCAAATGTATCGCCATACAACTGGCAACACTTCTTAAATGCAGTTAATAACACACACACACACACACACACACACACACACACACACACACACACACACACACACACACACATATATATATATATATACATCAACGTTTGAGAACATTTTAACTTAAATCCACAACAAATCCTACATTTAAAGAAGAATTAATCTGTCCTCCGAAGCAAATAAATCCTCTATCAAGACACCAGACACTCATGTTTTTAATGTTATCACCCTTGCCTACAGCCTTCGACGATTTAACCATCACTACAATCACATTGCATTTCAAGCAAAATGCTGCACACGCAATATTTGAACGAACTGTAGCATGAGAATCGTCCCTAACGACTGAGCCCACGATGACAGGGTGGAACAGATGCCCTGCATGGCTACGGAGGTGCACCTACCTGAACAGTCAGAGCGAAGCACATTCCAGCAACGAGCAGGTAGACTCCAGCACACTGTACTTCCATCATCTGAATTTCTGCACATTACAAGAGTAACAAGCCCTCAACTCGCCAACATTTTCACGACAGAACGACATCAACGGTCCTCCACATGTCCTCCAAAGAATTAGCGTCGTGTAAGGAAACCAAGACCTTTTTATTAATTCAAAATAATTTCACAGAAAACTGATAGAGCGCATGAGTTCCTCGTGACTTTGTTTTCGAGGTTAAAAATATTTTCTGACATCTAACGTAAACGACAGAAATCGAAGTCTAGCTGTCTGAACTCCAGATCGTGTGCAGTTCATGTAGGTGGTGCGCGAGCGACAAGAGGCAGACCAAGACGTGTGATCTGGGGTCGGGTGCACGGCAAGTCATTAAGCGCTAGCTGGTCGGCTAAAAATAAAGCTAAAGCTGTGTCTTAGCTGGACGATCCTTCTTGGTCTGAATCTCGTTCAGAACGATCAGTATTCAACGTTGATACCAGTTTTATTCTTAACTAGGCAGAAGGAAGCTCTAAAGCCCCGATTGGAACATAGGTCACGATAAGGTTCAATGATGAAAAGAGGTTCCGACTTAAAAGAGTGGTTATCTGTCGTCTGCTAGTCGATCTTTGCACGTGGCTGGTCGAGCTCTCGCGTCGTAAGAGGCAAATTGAGTATTTAAGCTCAATACAGCAAGCACAAATAGTAGTAGTAGTCTGCAGCGGTGCTTATAGAAAGTGAAGAAAGGTGACAGCATGGTTGGTAAGTATGGAGAAATATAAACATAAATGTTTAATAATTTTTTAATCAATCAAAAGTAGGCTAAATATTACGCACATGTCGACTAATTTATAGATGATGACGAGGAGGAGGAGGAGGAGAAGGAGGAGGAGGAGGAAAAAAGAATTCAAACATAAAGAGCATTTAAGGGATCGAGTCGGGCATTTCCGACTGTAGGTCGAGGCAAATTCAACAACAAAATCAAAGAGTCAACATCACGGATCAACACAAAACCAGTTCGTGTTTCATTGGCTTATAATTAAGAAGTAATCTTTTGAGCAGGAAGAATTGCCCAGCTAAGACGTTGATAAAACAGTCATCTGGAACTCGTAGATTATAAGATTTCATAAGGTTAAATGAGATTTCATAGGGAAAAATGTGATTTCATAGGGAAAAATGTGATTTAATTTTTCTCAGTGTGCATTGTATAAGCTTAATTCTCCATTTGTGATGTACAGATAGTATTTTATACATTCTTCTACAAAACACGGCGCATTATTATATTAAAAACATAATTTTTTGAATTTTTGTTCAGCACACCAACCTATATTTTAATTAAGACTACATTCTATGATTGGCAGTCTGACATAGTGCCTTCTTCCACAAAATGCGTAGAGTTAATGAACAGTACAGCTGACTGGATAGTGTTAGCCATCCAGGTGTATCGCTTAGTAACCTGCCGTGCGTCTGGTCCCTAAGGTTGCCGACATTAAAAAGGGGCCAAACATGTATCGCCAGAGGGCAGTAGAGGGTGCGTTCGACTGAAGCTTGGGATGTCAAAACTTATGAAGGAGACTCCGCTAACTAGCGTCTTACGGACCAGAAATAAAGACTGCCTGCTTCCCCATGGGCCTATCATTGTAAACGAAGTTTTGTTGAGTACATTTGTGACGTACACTTTATATTTTACATAGTTGTCCTTAAAAACATGTTGAGCTTTACACAGACTGTTTTTTAATGTTCTAAACAACGAACACTGTATATTTCGAAATATGACACCTGTCGTGCCCCTTACCTAAAAAAAAAAAAAATAAAGTTGAAAAAGAGCTGTTGTTTGTTTTTGATGACTATAGAATCATTTTGTACGAAACGTGTGCTGAGTGCTACACTTTAAAAAGTAGGCTCCACGTTTGCTCCGGACGCTCCTCTAGCATATTAAGGTCAAATGCGTGCCTCTGGGCAAGTTAATCACGTGACACACGACCTTACCTCTTCCTGGTCAATAAATCAATCAATCACAGGTTTGGCGACGTAAGCAGCAGGTGAACTTAATGCTGCAATGGCTTTGTTGTGCTGCAGACTGAGACTTTTCTCTTTTATCATATTTAAGCTTTGCCTGCTTTGCATACAGTCGATGCGATTTCTCACATTTTGTAACTGTTCGTGGAAAATTCCCTGTTCCGTGACATACTTAAGAGATAACAAAATGTTTGTGTTGTCACGTGGGCGAGTAGTGTTCATTGGTATTTGTTTAATTACAGTATGAATACAGCGTCGTAAGCTGTTAAACAAAATTCACGATCACGGGGATTAGCACAAGGCACGCTGCTCAACAACAGTCGTTATTCCGTCATGGCGTCAGTTAGACACGTTGTTCCGCAACAGTCGTCAAAACTGAAAACATTTCGTACATAAAATTGAATGGTGAATGGGAAAATACAACAGGTATCATTTAAGTATACAGTATTACTTCCCTTTAGTCGTTCTCTGCATGTTGATACCTCGTGAAACGTCGTATGTTATTTAAAAAAATAAAATAGAAATAATAAGAGAAGACAAAGATGATTTCCTATGGAATGGAGACGGTTCTCAAAAGCTGAATGCTCTTCCACACCCCATCTCAAGATGTTACTTCAGCTGACACAGTGTGCATAAGCCATATATCCATGAAAACAGATGTATCTGTGCATATATAACACACACACACACACACACTCATATCACACACTCTTCTATATGTGGACATGAATAAATAAAATAAATATGTATACACATATTCATATCAATAAAGCAGAATGCGCGATGTTTGTGCGCGCGAGTTTAAGTTAATGATGCATATCCACACAGAGGCCGATCCTCACCAATAATGTGTCCGGAATGTTTCTGTCGTCTGTGACTAGTCAGGGATTACGATGCTAGTCCTTCTTACCCCCCCTCTTCCCTCTTGCTACTTTACCCATCTTTCTCGGCAGAATCACTATATTTCTCTGTTCCTGTTACTTGATGCCTTTTGTTTTCTGTTTCGTCGTCAGTACTGTCGTTTTCTTTCGTCCCCTTTGTTCTGTGTCTACTTAGTCCATGTCTCTTCCCCGTTTTAAGCGCTAAGAGCATGCTCTCTGTGAGTGTGAATATGCGCTATAAAAATCTTCACTATTATTATTATTATTATTGCTCCAGAGCATGTTTATTTTCGTCTTTTTAAGATGTCACTGTAGCCTTCAAAATTGGAATAAGTATACTACGCAAAACTAAATTTTGACATAAGTCTACTACACACTCCGGTCTTGAACAACATCGTACTTTAACAGTAAAGTTGACAGAAACAGAGAGACGAAGAAGGGGATTGGAGGTGGTGGAGTGTGTGTTGTGGGGGGTGGGGCGTAAGTGAGTCACGTGGCACCTCCGCAGCTTTTACTGCCCCCTTCACCGCAAACGGCCATTGGTGTCTATTCCCTTTCCTCTTACTTTTTTCTGCTCTGCACGTGCAAGACGGAAGCAGGACCTGCAGGACTGGTGAGACAAGCAGACAAAAGGAACTCACAGAGAAAGAGAGACTGCCTTAATGAGCGTTTCTGATGAAAGTTCTCTTCCCGGGCAAAGGTGGGACATGGGGATAAGAAAGAGTGGCAGCATATTATCCACTACAACCACCTGGTTCATTGGCTCTGTTGTTGTGTGTGTGTGGTTGTTTTGAAAATGCTGAATAAAGTCGACGATTGTTTCGCTTTCCATAAAGTGCTTTTTTCATCTTACTAGATCACGGGTCCAACAATAAAAATAGTATATTTCCAGTTTTTTCCACTTATAGTGCTCTGGCTTCAGTCTGCCGTTATTATCCAAAAGTATTGTGCATGTTCGTACATTTATTTTTAAACTTAATTTGGCTTTGTGAAATAGGTCTGATAAAGCATGTTTATCACAATTTTAAATAGTTTATATCGAAGTTATCACAAATAAATGCATCAGAACACTACCAATACTGACACCATAACACACGCTGATCAGCAATACAAATAAAGAGAAGAGCCATGTCTGCCCAAAAGCACTTTTATTTATGAAAGCTCTGTATATTATTTACTGATGTACACGAAAACGATACACGTACAGCTTGGATTTAACAGTGCAAAATTTTTGACATCGAAAATACAGAATAACCACTAAACGGAAGCAAGTCAATAAGTAAAAAATAGCTATAGATGAGAGTACAGAGGTAAACTTACCACCAGTTCAGAGCACACACACACACACACACAGAACGTATGTGAGGTGACAAGATGTCTCTTGAGCGAAAACTTACCAGATCACTCTGTACACACACACACACACTGGTCGAATAAATGAAAATCCACCATCCACATTGTGTTCTTTATCCGGCGAACAAGGTTTTAGGCAAAATATCCACCATTTTGTAAACGTTATCGCGAAGTGTTTCAGCTGCAAGTGGACAATAACTGAATTAAATCTGGCGAGGCGACCCACACCCTGTTAAAAAAAAAAAAGCCACATCCGGAGAAATGGTTCGTGTATCAGAGCCAAGATCTGAACCCAGGACCCGCGGTACTCCTGAGTCTCGGGCACCAGGGCTTTGCCGTCGCGCCATCGGACTGCTGATGTGGAAGGTAAGAGGCAGGAGGAAAAAAAATGAGAATATGTGTGTGTGTGTTTGTTGGGGGAACACAGTGCATCGGGTGAGAACTAATTACAGGTCCCTGTCAGTAAATACAGGCCCCCATCAGTAAGTATAGATCCGCGTTGTTTTTTCAGAAGCAAAAGAATCGATGAAAGCTGCTCAGAAGAAAAAATGTCGATTAACAACAATGTGTGGCAGGCGAGTTAGGAGAAGGAGCACGTGTATGTAAAGCGGTGAGTGGAGAGGCTTATGCGAGTGAAACCTTTTGGGAAAAAAAGAACATATGTAAGGCGTGTGTAAGTGCGTGCGTGCGTGCGTGCGTGGGGATTGGTAAAAAGGTAAAGGCATGACATATCTGAAACGTACGGCCTGTTAAGTGTCTGTCAGAATCGTACAGTTGCAAAAGAAGTTTCTCTTATTCACCTTCCGACTCGTACGTCACTCAGTCAAAAAACAAATTATCTGTAGTGACGATGAATGTAACATCTTCATTGTCTAGCTGCACGTTTATTCACTGGAATCATGTCACACGTGCGACAATATTAATTTGTAACGGTACAATGGTCGTTATGCCATGGTACAAAAACTATTCTACAAAAAAGAGCCGCCAACACCCTGTATCGTTGACAGTTTGGCTCGTGAGTGGATTCTAGAGGCGAAGCCAAGTCTTTGTCATGTGGCGAAGTTGATGCTAGACACGCTTATGTACATGTCTGAAGCCTCTGTAGCAGACGACACAATTTTATGATGGTAATGGTGAAGATGTTAACGTGAACAGCAGTATGTAGTAGTGACAGGAGCAAACAGAGGAAGAACGAAAAAAAAAATGAATGAACGAAACAAAATACCCTCTCATTTAAAGAAACCAATGAAATACGTTTGAAAAGCTATATTATTTATGTTCTACTCCAACATAATAAAGGTATGAAGGCATAATGTACTACGTATTACACTGTTTCGGTAAGAGTCAAAGTGAATAAACTGCAAAGGAATTTTTTTTTTCACCTTGCGAGCCGTTGGTCGAGGGAGTCCTATAGGCAATGAATTCTACACAGGTGTCTGCAGCATCACGTTTGGAACTCACTTCAACATTTCCGACGATCGAATTTTGATCAGTACATTCAGATTAGGGTCACAGTATTACTTTATTATTAAATCAAAGGCTTCTGGAGATCAGAGGTATTGCTGAACAGTCACGTTTTCTTCTGGCGCTCTTCCTCCGCCTTCACAAGAGAGTTCATGACCCCTAGCAGTTTGCTCCAGGACTGCTTGATGAAAGGAGTTGCGTTGGAACCGGCGCGCGCTTCCAAGAACTTAGGAAACATTTCGGCCAGTTGCTGAAACACATGGCAAAGCAGAAGCTGCGAATGTACCACACGTTTTTATTAGTAGGAGATGGAAATAAAGTTTATCTTACTGACCGAGAGAAAAAAATCACAGTGCACTAATTATTGTCCCTATCAACCACAGGGCGAAAAATGAATTGACCATGGGTACCGAAGGAGGTGCTGTAGCGTTTAGTGGTTTGAGTACTCGACTAAGACAGGGGTGGACATGTCCGGCCCGCGAAATCATTTGATCCGGTCCTGTCAAGGCAGGTTAGAAACAATTATATGAACTTTTTCATAGCAACATAAATTTATATTTAGTGAATCATAAGGATAATTTTGAGGGACAAGCATAAGGGGCAGGACACATACGCTTCTCGCCGGCTGCCCGCGGCCTTCATGGACGATTTGGAGAATAATGGATGCATGCGACTTTCACCTCAAGCAGATGGTAGACCACTTGCGGTTTAATGTCGGCTGTTGATAGGTGTAGCGTCCTTTGACCATGCCGCCTCTTAGTATAAAAAGTGATTGTCGATTTTGTTGTGTACCTCAGTGTATGGTTCAGGTCTACAGATGTCCAACATCATCCTTTCATGGATTCTCAGAAGACGAGCAAATGGAAAAACTTTGGCTGGTAAAAATTTGTTTGGGTTTATTAGTTTATTTGCGCATGTGCAAGTGTGTGTGTGTGTGTGTGTGTGTGTGTGTGTGTGTGTGTGTGTGTGTGTGTGTGTGTAGACAGTTTGTAAATGCCAGAACTCCTCCATCAGGAAGAGGTATGTATGTACTAGTCATGCTTTTAATGTAGTTTTACTGCAGGACCAAAAGCTTCTTAGTATACTTTACAAACTCCACCAGTTGTTTTGCTATGCTTTTGATATGAGCAGAGGATCCTTTTTTGTGCACCTAAATATGAAAAGGTAGATTGTTTTGACGCAGAGGATTGGCTGGGATTGTATATGTTGCAAAAGTGTGAAGTGCGAAACTAAATATAGCAGGCGAATTTTTCAGTAGATAATATTGCATGGTCCCAGAATTATGTTAAAAATCTCAAAGTGCCCTTGTAGGAAAAAAGGTTCCCCAAATCTGACGTACAAGGACGGTTTTTAGGAGATGTTGAAATCCCTTGGAGCCAAAATGCCTATTCACAAAGCATTGATTGCTAACTTTCTTTTCAAATGTAGATCAGCACAAGCTTGTGTAAGACAACGTTGCCATTCTATACCTTACTGAAAAATAGAAACAGATCGGTCGAAAGAGACAGAAAAAAGTAAAGAGAGAAAGTAATAATAGAAAAAGAAAGAAAAAATGATGAGAAACTTAAGATAAAAGTAAGCAAGAAATAAAGACTAAGAATAATCAGAACTTTATTTAAAGGAGATGATGAAAGGAGAGGACAAAGGAGAAAGGATAAATAATAAACAAAAGAAAACAGAAGGAGAGTAAAACAAAGAAAAAAGATTGAAAATAGAAAGAACGAACGACAGAAGTCGCACGCAGTGCCCGTGGGGGCCGACATTAGTCGAGACGGAAGACACTCACCTCAAAGTATTTGAAGCCTACGTCACGGGCCACGTGATTGTGTGCGATCTTCTGCACGAGCAGGGCCAGCTGGTCAGCGTCGTCCAGGTTGTCCACCAGCGAGGCGAAGCTGTACATGACTGTCAGCGAGTGCGAGTACATCGTCCGGTCCTTGCGCAGGGTAGCGGCGTCCATGCCCTTAAAGGCGCTGAAGAAGTTCTGCATCTCGGGATACTCCTTAAATAGCCTACGACACCACAAGAGAAAACAAGAGCTCAGCTTCATGCTTTAAAAGATATAGTGGGGTACACATTTTTTCCCTGATGACAGGGTAAAACTCTATGCAAGATGTTTCCGCAGTCCTGGGTGAATACCCCGCTCCACCCTGACCCCCTGGGTTCTAGAGATACACACCTGCAAACATTCACAAAAAAGACAAAATTGCTGGATCATGTTTGTCCACGAATACACCTAAGAAAGATGTAGCTGTAGCTCTCCCATTGGCTGACACCCTTACAACGTAAGAGTCACCATCTTGATGACTGCTGTTGACCTTTTGGTCAACATGGTAACAATTGTAACACGCATAGTAACATTGTTAGCTTGAGAAAAGGAGCAAGTGATTTACTCAGATTTGCGGAAAAATGTCTTGCACTGAGCTCTACCCAGACCCTGGGAAAAAATATTCACCCATACTAGAGCTTTAAATGTGGGAAATGTCTTACGAGCAAACTTGTCCACTGAAAGGCACGCTCAGTTTGTACTTGCTAGATTAAAAAAAAAAATTTGCTCGAGTATTTCGATACATTGGCGTGTGTTGTCCATGGTTTCATGTGCTGTTTCCCCCTTAGACCTACCCAAACTGGCCTAAGGGGTATTTACCATCCCACTGTCTTCTCATAGATCGAGATGCGTGTTGAATTACTTCTTTTCTTCTCATCCGTCTCAAAATTCTTGACACCCCAACAATATTTTGTATTATCTTATCCAGCTGCCGCGTAGTTTCATGTTTAGGTTTTTTTTCTGCTCCACCTGCATGCCACACATTGCTCGGGTCAACTTACCTGTGCCTCGTTTCTCGATTCCCCCCTCCCCGCCCCACCTATTATCCACGAACACAAAGGTTAAAGGTAAACAACTAGACCTGCTCTGACCCGTTTTCGTGTTCTTTTATCTTGCCACCAAGTTCTCCCTTCTCTCTATACTGTTTCACTTGGGGGTCTATCTTGGTGTCGGTATCCACTTCAATGTTTTTATCTTGTGGGATTATAGTTTGTATAACAATCCAATTTCCTACTGTTTCGGTGAACAGAGAATCAAGTTTGGAAAAGGAATGAGAACTGAATGGGCCACACGTGATGGTCAGGTGAGTTTTTAGGGTGAAGAGGGGAGGGTGGGAAAAATATAGGGTGGCAAGGCTAGACCGACTGGGAAGAAAAATGAAAATGGAATTCATTTAAACCCTACTTGTGAACAGAAGCAGATAACAAGACATCTCTTGTTCGTCTGCTTAAAAATTAAACAGCGAGAAAAATTTGATGTACACAGAATCTTTATGAACTAAACAGACAAATAAACATAACCATTATTCAAAGGGAGCATGTCACAAGCTCTTATGAGGCAAAGTCGATTGCGCCTGTGGCTGGAAAAACCCTCTGCTCCACCTCAGCAGCTTCATTAGCAGAAATGGATACCCGAGTTATCAGGCGAGGTAAAAGGTAGAAGGTTGGGATTCGCTTTCTGCTTGTTTTGCCCAAGAAACGATGGACTGCCTTAGTTCACTCTTACTACCATAGGCTGCTGGACTGTATTTTCATCTTTAGAATTTGGGTGAGAGACAAAAAAAAGGTACATACATCACAAAAAACTCCACTCCGTTGGTTCTGAGGGCCTTCTTGTTGGCCAGCAGCGCCCAGCTGTTTCTGATAGCCTCTTTCTCCTTTAACGTCAAGCCGGTGGCAGGGTCCACCACATCGCCGTCACTTCCGCCAAAGATGGCGGCGTATATGCTGTTAACCATGCCCATGACGAGTAGTTAGTCACCTCACGCTTTGCACGCAGTTATCGAGATGTCAAAGGTCATCTGAAAAGAGAGCAATGGACGGGATTTGCTGGAATGAGGGACGTGAGACTGTCCGCTAGAGTACTACTTGAATCACACACACACACACACACACACACGAGACTTGCTCAGCTCAGCGAACAGCACATCCGCGTCATGGTCTGCCAGACCCGAGATCCGAACCCACGACATCTGATTCTCACTGTCATGGAGACATCACAAATGTTTTCATCTCGCCAGCAGTCTACCTGCAACCGGCCTACAGACAAACACCGCTTCACCTTGATATAAAGGTGAATTCACGAAGAGTCCTCCCATCCCCACCTCACCCCCCAAGTCCTCCCTCATAGCACAGTTATCTCCCTCGGAACCGACCTGCTACTTCCTGCGCTTTTCCGCATGCGATGGAAGTGACGTAATGAGTGGCTGGCGAAGATAAGTGGGCGGCAAGACAGCAAAGGGGAAGTAGTTATCTCTCCTGCTCGCCGCCGGTCCATGTGCCATTATCCGGTCTTTGTAACTGGCGACTGCGGCGAACTGAAGGCAGCACTAACCACAGAAAGCTTGACACCGCACTGCACGTAATTTTACTTTCTCTCTTGCTGTCCATCACTCTCCTACCTCCCGACTCTCTCCCTCCTACCCCCTGGCACAGGGAAAAACCAGCGCCGAAAGTTGAGGCTATGACCAATGAGAAGGTGACTGCTTTAAACAGGGCTTATGAGGCTTTAAGAATACAGAAGGCGAGCAGGTTCAGATGACGCCGTGATCTCCTATAATTTGGCTAAAACTTCAAGGAAGGGTCGCGAAGCCATCATCTTTTATGCTTCTTATTGTTTAAAAAAATAGGGCTAGAATTAGGGCTTTGGCTTAGCTTATAGTGAGACGTTGGGTTACGTTTGGGGTGACTTTTCTTCTCGTTTCGCGTAGTGTAACAAACTATGACAATACGTTGTGGAAGTTTTCTAGTAAGGACAGAGCCGTGCGAAGAAAGAACGAGCCAGCAGCCCTATCACAGCCGAGCAGCTGCTGGGCCTATAAACAGGTGAAACAGGTGCCACAGCCAATCATCCCTGTAATGGTCCGAGAGAGAGAGAGAGACCTGTACCGCACGAGAAAGACCTGTAAACAGAGTAGATAACAGAGCAGACAGAGAAGGCTAGGTAGACGATAAGAAAAAATTGGTTAGCTGACCTGTAAGTTTTGTATAAAGGAAGTGATGAAAGTGTGTGTGTGTGTGTTTTCGTTAGTTGTACTGATTGTTGCTGCACGTGAGAAGCGACACGCACCCGGCGATATCGGAGAGCCAAGGGTGCGACAACCTGCACGCATCGTAGAAGAACAGAGGGGAGTGTGCGTGTGTGTGTGTGTGTGTGTGTGTGGCGGGGAATCCGTGCTCCGTGGACAACAAGTCCGGCCTCATTTCTCTTCGCGAAGCATGCCATACCAGACATCTTTATACAATTTTTGTTTTTGAAAAAAGTCTGCTTTTTTAACTTTAACCAAGCACACACTCTCCTAGTCGAGCAGCCTGCGCAAGATTGTGAAATGCGTACACCCCACTCCCACCCAGAAGAGATTGCCGTCTTTCAAAGCCAGATGGCGCGCTGGTGATTGTTCAGCCTATTTACGGGTAGCTGTTCAACTTAATTGTCTCTACATGACGTCATAGACCTTCGGTTGTCGTGTCCTATTTTGCTTCTTACTGTGGTATACCTGTAATAATGTCTAATTCTTAAACTGACAAACTACAATAAATGTCACTATTAGCACATATTTCTGAACTAAAAAAAAAAAGTTCTAGTTCACAAACGCCAGACCTACTGTACAGGACATTTAAGATAAGACACAGGATAATCACACTCAGCATACGAATTGTACTATACTGCTCCAAAATGTCTCCAAGACATCGAGGCAGCAATGATTGGTGACAAGAGACGAAACCTGTTTTGAAAAAAAGATGAAAAAAAAGAGGTAAAGGCCATAACTAAGCGTTAGGAGGCACGCGCGTGTACACAATCATATGTAAAGAGAGGGCACACGAAGGTGACAGTTGAGTCTAAAATGACACGTGCCATGTGCTGTACACAGATGTGTCAGATACACAAACAGATTTACACGACACTCAGAAGGAGACTAGAAGTCACTGTAAAGATACTCACAGTACTGGAGAGTGTGGCCGACTGACTACTAATCCTAGTCACACCTTAGTGGTCGAGTCCCACCGTTGTCCCCCCGCGGCCTGTGGTTATCAGTGCACCGCGGCGCGGGGCAAAAGTCATCCGCGTGCAGTCGCGGAGACTGCTGCTAGTGGTGAGCGGGCGAGGCGAGGCGAGGCGAGGGAGGCAAGGGAGGCGAGGCGAGGCTAGACACGCACGTCTATGAGGTCAGGGAAAGTGTGCAACGAAAGGTTCATGACGGGGAGAGTGCGACCCGACGAAAAACGAGTTTGCGACCTTCGTCGTCAACCCGAGTCAAATAGGAAATTACTGGAAGCTGTTTCCAAGATAGAAGAACGCGTAGTCGTTTTTAATTTCTTCAAAAATGTGCAGTTATTTTGTTTTGTTAGATATTGTAGAAGAGAACTCGTGGATTGAGATAATTGATGACCGAAGGCGTTGCCCAATCAGCAAACCGACATTTATGACGTCATGGAGAATGAAGTCTTTTCCAAAACCCAAGCGAGAAATGCAATGCTCAGATTTTGGGGAAGTACTTTCTTTTAATAATGAACTTAGCTCACTTATTGAAAACTATTTTTACACCTGGGTTAGCCTTTAAATTGAGTATTACCAAAGTCATCTCTCTTTATCCCTCCCTATCACTACAGATCTGTGGGTTCAACGTGGGGAGCTTAATCTTTCGACTCTCCAGTCAACAACTTAACTGGTTTTAGAGAGAGCAAAAGTTAAACAGCAGTAAATTGTCTGTTAAGAAAGTTTGGCTCTCTGACACGCTGTTTAAATGCGCCTTTATCATGGCTCTGAGTGAAATGTTTGGGTGTAGTTTAGAATCGTATCAGATCTTTTATACCTCCTTCTTTCCATCTGTACACTATTTTCATGTGACAGCAGAATAAGTCTGTCGTGCTAATTTTCCTTAAAATGTTTGTCCCCTTAACCTGACAGGTCGTTAAGGGTAATGCTCTTCGTCCTCACGATTTTTCACACAGAACATCCGTCGCCACCTACAGTGTGCAAGGAGAAGAACTGGTTCAGCGGTTACAAACAAACAACACGTGTGGAGGGGGAGGGGAAGATGAATGTTTTAATGACGGGTCGTCTAGAGGAGGTCACCCTCCTCCCTGCAAGTTTTGGAGACGATGGGCAAGAGTGAATGACTGCCGTTCTCACGTGATTCGGTCACATCTGTAGGGCTTAACCTTCAAGCCGCTTTCATCTTGCCTAGTACGGCAGTCACGTACCCCTCATTATCCCAAGTACTTCCGGAAAAGGGGAGATAAATGATTGAGGCAGTTGTGAAAAGTTGCAAGGAGTAGACCAACGCGAGTGTGCATGAACAAACAAGAAGACTAGGAGGAACAGAAGAAATTGGGGTGAGGAAGGGTAAGAGAAGGTGTGAAAGCTCACATGAGCAGATTTTGTGTCCATCTCAAAGAACTCGTGTGGGATCCGCAGCCGTATGACGTGGACACAAGCAGACCCGGCAACTCAAGCCCAAACCAGGTGACGATTGCTGGGCGAGGGCAGGAGAAAGGTTGGACAGATGGCGAGGGTGGATCACACGTGCACATGCGCAAAATTACGTTACACATTCATACGTTATCCCGTGCAGGGTGTCTGAAGCTCATACCCTTTCCTGCTAAACAACCGCTGAAAAGTGTTCACATTACCCAGTGTGCACGTGCGTGATGCACACTTTGAATAGTTGGATCACAAAAGCGGTTGCAATTTTCAGTTTATTTTCCGTGATTTTAGTGAAGTTTTTGTGCGCCACTGTCAAGCGAATACCGTAAGAGCACGATAAGTATGGGTCGTTCAAGCATACTATTCAGTCACACCTCACAATGTGCAATCACATTTCACACTTTACTTTATATTCCCCATCCCAAAACTGTATCTGGCCCTTAACTTATTGTGAGTAGTATATTTATGTATATTTACTACTGTAACTAGTAGATCATTATTTGGTCATAAAAGCAATGCCTACCACACAGAATGAAGGTGTACAAAGATTTTTAATTATTATTTTTTTTTAATTTGTAGATGCTGTCCCCTGATGTAGTTCTTGATTGACCTACTCCTCAGGTTTTGATGACGGATTTCTGCTTCAACAGCTCCGCTCATGCGCGTGTCTAAATTCCTCCTCCTGACAGACAAACACTCTGCACATGCGAACATGCAAGCATGGCCTTTGGATGTTTGTCGACGCTTCGCGGAGCAAAAGAATAAATAGCACAAGCAGCAGTCGGCGCCTCGTTTTCATTTACTGGCGGGTTTAAAAAAAAATCAACAAAAGAAAACAACGTATGGCAGGAAAACAATGCGTCAAGCTTCATAGAAGGGAGAGGGTAGGTGAGTGGTTACACCGTGCGACTGGCAGGCGCTGCACTAAAGGTCAAGGGAGGTTAACTCACGGACGTCAACAGGGGGCGCCCCCGTTACCTGCGGAGGAAGGTCAAGGACCTGTTCGGAGGTTGTCGAGGTCAACGATGTGGAGTACAACACGCATAATTTTGTGGCGATAATTCGTTTGTTGACAGGTTTGTGTGTTACCGGGTAGTTTATAAAAGTCACGTGATACAAAACAGTAAAAATATCTTGTTGAAAAAGACAAAAGCAAAACAAAACAAAAATACTTCAAGGCAACCTCATTAGAAATTTTAAAAGAGTTTCTGTTAGCGCCACCGTAGTTAAGGGGATGGAGGTCAGGTTGTCTGCTGCCCAACTTAAAATGGTACAAGCTTAAGAATGATGTTCTTTCTTCTCTCTCTCTCTCTCTCTGCAAACGAGTGTTGCTTTTACACAGTCTGTTTAGTCTTTGTCGTAACTATGCACAGCTTTGGAAAAACTCATCGTCATCATCACGATTAGCATCACCACCACGACCACTACAACCATCATCATGATTATCACCAAAGCTTTATCCTACCGCAGGCTTGAGACTAGACGACATTTAAAAAAAATAAGGAGAAGGATAAAAACGAAGAATAAAGAAGACGATGATGATAGAGGAACGGACAACAATAAAGAAAGAGAGAAAGACCGCGAGAAAAATGTAAGAATGAAAAAAGCTTAACATGAAGAAATTAAGTACAGAAAATCTTGGAATACTGATGACCTGAAAAAAAAGATTTGAACAAAAGGGGAAAACCAATAAATGGAACTGTGACATGTCTGCTGAAGTTTTTTTCCCAATGAATCAGAAACTTGGAAATATACAAATAAAGAGCGCGCGCGAATACTAATTAAGCACAACAGACCGTTCTACCGGTGAATAAGCACTCAGATGGTTCGCCAAGTGCACCTTCATTTGACGAGTTCTGAGTGCAGCCTGTTATAATGATGAGTAATCACGCTGAACGAACAACAGTATGCTTTGCCCATCGAGTCCTACGGGCATCACCTTAGTAACTCGATTTGAAAGAGACCAGGAAGTGGAACACATATAGTAATAGGTGTGGGGGGAGGGGAGGGGACCGGTTTGTACTGCACTGTTGTACATGTGTCGTCTGCGTTGTCAATGATAAAGACGAAAGAGCAGAAAGCAGAAAAAAATACGCTAAACATGGGAATGAGGAGGTGGGGGCGGAGAAATGAAAGAATGAGAGAAAAAAATGAGATAAACAAAGCAGACGCATTCTCTTTCTCGCACACACACACACACTGAGCACACACGTGTATCTACCACACATGATTTCTAATGATGCTCACAGACAATCACTCACTGCTTGCGACCGGCGTCTGACCTCACACCTGATCCTCCTCACAGGTAGACGTCGGGTCTCGGAGTTTAGTTCTTGTGATGTACAAACGATAGCACCAAGGCACCTCACAGCGAAACTCTATCCCCTCGACAAGCGAGCGAGCGAGCGAGCGAAGAGACTAATTGTGATTCTACTCGAGACAAGAGCAAACAGCGAGACCAGGTGGGAGACGCTTGCAGCCCAGGGGAACAGAGTCCTTGTCTGCTATGTGTGTCAATGTTTCACCTTTTGTCGGCCGCAGGTAATGCTATCTACAAGAGCTTGTGAGTGAGTACAACGTGTGCATAAAGCTAGTGCAGTGGCCGCTTGAGTGATATTTATATTTAAATGTGTGTGTGTGTGTGTGTGTGTGTGTGTGTGTGTGTGTGTGTGTGTGTGTGTGTGTGTGTGTGTGTGTGTGTGTGTGTGAGGGATATTAAGGTGTAGTGCTTAGCGGTTGTACATTGCGTCGCTGATCTGGGCTGAGTAGCACGACACGTTTCTAAACCCTAAAACTGTTTTAAAGAAGCAAAATCTGTTCTTTGCCATTTTGATGCATTGCACAAGAGCATAACTAAAAATTGTACTGACAGGATGGAAAGTCAGAGTTAAACAACTTTATCTTACTTAAAGCCGTTTTAGTTTTAAAAATTCTAAAATGTTGGTGTGCACTTTAAACTAATTATCTAAAAAGATTTAAAGCCTAAAAGTGTTTAAAATTAGAAATGTGTTGTGCAACTGGCCCCAGGACATTAGTGAAAGGGTGTGTTCGAGAAGAATGAGCTTTGTATTGTTTTCCCTTTACATTTGTCCTGGCACCTGGACCTTTGATTGTGCATAAAGTAGAAGAAGAAAGAAAGACGAAGAACAAGACGAGTAATAAGAGCGAAATCGCACTTGTGCAATAATTGTTATCATCTTATCAAACACCACGATGATAATTTAGATGTCCAATAGCCCTTGTGAAGTGAGGATATATCCCCATGCTCTTTGTCTTTCCAGACACTATTTTTCTCTGAAGCATTTCAGCTGTATGTTAGGGAAATTTTACTACAGTAGCAGTTGAGTGAAGTACTGCAGTAGCTGGTCAGTAACATGTTCTCACATTGTCAGTGGGAGTCAGTGAAATGTTACAGGAGGGCAACAGGGAAATATTATAGGAGCATAACAGTGAAATGTTATATGAGATATTTTTGCAGCATGTATGAGAAATGTTGCCTAATCTCAGGGCTGTGAATTATTTAGAAGGTCAATGAGACTGAGATGAAAAGAAACCTGCAAAAAAAAAAAGCGAAAACATGTGGGTGAAAAACAGTGAAACAGAAACAGTAGTAGAAATGAGGCCTCACGATTATCAGCTGTTGCTATCAATGCGGCCACAACGGTTTACATTTCGGCGCAGAAGAAAGAAGAAAGAAAGAAAAAAATACTTCTACGGCAGGTCGTTATAACAAACCAGACTGCCATCTGCTGAACCAAAACACACAAAAAGGCGTCTGGGAGACAAACATCTTGGACATATTCCTTAGGATTGTCCCTTTGCAAGCCTGAGTGTCTATGTGCATGTGCATGTGTGTGTGTGTGTGTGTGTGTGTGTGTGTGTGTGTGTGTGTGAGAACGCGCACGAGTGAGAGAGAGAGAGAAGCATCTGGAGAAAAAAAAGGGCGTGGTGTGAGAAAAACCTTTTTTCGAATACAAAAAAAAATCAAGAAACCTTTTTAAGGAATCTGAATAGTTCAGAAATATGATCTTATCTCTGCGTCATCCTCCGCCATCCTCCCGAACAAGTCTATAAACATCGACAGATCTTTCTTCTTTGCTTCACTGCTCTCACGTATTCCTGCTTCTCTCTCTCTCTCTGATCTTCCCACCCCACCCCAAAAACAGTGCCTCAGGCTTAAGTGCATACTACGCCACACTGCACAAAGAAAACATTACACACGTTCTGGAAATTTCTCTCCGGTCGAGCATGACCCCGACCTCACTGCAATTCGATATGCCAAGACTAATAAATATACGATTGCGAAATATTAAGATCGCACTGACTGCATAACAATATTCCCATAGAAACCTAGTTATCTGAAACCTTTTTTTAATCCAAGGCTCATTCCAAGATATATCAAAAGATATTTCTCAAAATACACAGAATATTTTCTTAATATTTACTTTGTACCCAGGGGGAAATCAAGCTTTCTCTCCTCTTTTCTTCGTGCCTACTAAGAACTGTGGCAATGATGGAATCTCAGCCTGTTTGGGAAAATGTCTCCCCCCCCCCCACCAAAAAAAAAAGCAGGTCCCACGAGCTATTGTCCCAAACCCACTGCTGAGTTCACACTTGATTTCAATGATATTTTATCCAGAAAAAATAGAGCACTCAAAAGTTTTACAAGGTACTCTCTTTGCTTCACCAGTAAGGTACTATATATTTGCTTTCAGATGTTAGTGTGGTCTACATACATTCACAGCCCCCGACGCTTTCTATCAATCATCTGGCGGCGCATTTCTCGTGCACAAAAATAAAGCATCAGACCGTCTTTCAAAAAACAAAAACAAAAAAAAAACGCAGCTGGCTGTGGACAAAGACGACGATCTAGTTCAGCCAAAGCGAAGAAAAACATTGCTTTTGCCCTTTCCTTTCAACCCTGCTATTCCAGGGCTATCAATGATTTAACGTGTTTACGTTAGCTAAGGAAGTGTGAAATGTATACAAAGATAAGCACGAGAATTGCAGCGAGGAAAGCTCAAACTACTGGGGGGAGGAGTGTTAAAATGGCGTACGTCTGGGTAAAAAGCACGTACAAGTGGACAACGCCCAATCTCACATCTCCGGTTTGTCAGTGACACATATAAACATCGTTAATGCACACCATGTATGTGTAAAAGGCCTTTATATGGCTGGAGACATGTGACTGTGTTTTGCCCTTTTGTATGGTTGACCCGCAACAGTTTCCTTATCATAATCCAACTTTCGACAGTATGTGTCTGGTTCACACGGCTGTTAAAGGTCTAGTGGTGAGCAAACTCTTTTTAATGACTGGATAGAGCTCAGTGTAAGATATTGTTTCCCCAAATCTGCGTGAATCCCTCATATTTACCTTGTGTTCTCAAAGTACTCGCCTACAAACATCCCCATGCACAGAGGTCACGTTTTGAACAGACCCGCCTAATTAACATACGTTTCCAGCTCTCCCATTGGCTGAGACGTTCACAACGTAAACGTCTCCATGTACAATCTTGACGTCTGTGTTGTTGACCTCTTCGACTTGACCTTTAAAGAATTGAATACGCTTACTGCGTTCTAAAATAAAACATATCAATCGACTGCGTGAATAGCTTTTCTAAAACCGTTGATAGTTAAACTTTAGAGCCTCATGATGATGTAGTTGCTGCTAACTTTGCATACTAAATCAAGTTTTGTGTCATTCCGTTCTCTTCAAAAGCGTGTGTTCCCCCCCCCCCTACCCCCAACACACACATCGTCTCCCCCGGATCGTGACATTTAACATCGATAACAGACGCAGCTTCCATCACTGTAATCAGGGGCCGCGATCTTGCGATCCATAATGCAATCATGGCGGCTTCGATTTTGGGTGAGCAGCGACACTGGCATTTCCAGAAGGATGGCAGAGAAATACTGACATGTGTCATATGTTTTTCTACTGCCAGGTCTCTGATACGTCGACACGTGGAAAGCTGCTTAGGCTTTTTCCCCCTTATTCTTCTTTCTTCTAATGTCAGGTCCTGGAAATCTGAACAATAATATAGAAGCACGTATAGGAAATAACTGGTAATGCATGAAGACGTGCATAAGCCTCTGTATCTTTCTTCTATGCATACAAAAGTGTTCATAAATGCGAGAAATCGAACTGACCTGCTCCCCACAAACATGACAAACCTGTCAGCATGTGACATCATAATATCTCAGCTTGTGATATTTTTGTTTTGTTTTTTCCTTTTCTTTCACCCATCCATAAATGCGCAGAGAACCCAGTGCAAATTTTACAACAGCTCACTGACTCAAAAAAGCAAAAATTGGAAAAATATAATAAACGGAAATTTAAGGACATCTATTCAAACCCTCCCACTGCTCAGCGCAAATGACATAAAAGGTACTACCGAACAAAGAGAAGAAAGAAAAGAGAAGAAATATTTTAATGTTCAGGTTCAGGTTAATGTTCAACGGTATTTTAATGTTCAGGTTAATGTTTTTGAAAAAACATACCCACCCCTAATTTTAAACATACTTGACCACAGTGGGATTTATTGTCCTTTTGTTCCCCACTTCAACCACAACGCATTATCAGCCTGAGAGAGGTCGAAGGCCATTCAGGCTGTGAGTTTAACGAGCTCTACTTGTCCTCTGCCAGCGAGTTGCCAAGTCTCTATGACCCCACCCACTTGTTATTTTCCTATTCCCTCTCCTCCCCTAACCCCCACCTATAATCTTCAGGTGTCGGCACTTTCACAGATGTGTCAGTCGTCTTGTAGTATGTATTTTATGGCGAAAGAACTGTTTTGTTTAATCTGCCTTTTATCAGGTCGAGGTCTTTCAACCTCACAATAAAGTAGTAAAACATTCTGGGGTTGTAGCTATGAAGCGAGAGTAAGTCGTTTCCCCAGGGCAAAATGGGGAACACGAGGAAAAACGTCTGGTTTCCGAAGGTAGGAAGCGGTGTCCAGACCCTGGGGACACTACTTCATTTGTTTTTTTACCCGAGGGCACCTTTTCCACCGCTTTATCACTACGGCAATATGGATAATATTCCCTACTCCCCATGTATTTTCAAGATCAGGACACTGCGTTATAACTTCATAAACAAGACACTTGTCCGTGAGTTCCCCATGTTCCCCCAGGGCAACGACTTACCCTCGGTTCATAACTACGGCTGTGCTAAACACATTGTTCAATTTGTAAAAACTTCGATACAAAAATCAGTCCTATAAAGTACTTCAAAAAGAACTCTTCCTACTACTATAAACGTAAATCTTTACAACCAAATGACCTCTCTTTTCTTGCCTTCAGGATAGCTGACCCTTTCTATCCTTTCATTCCTTATAGGTCCTTCTTACCTTTTTCTGCGCTGAACTGGGGGTAAGCCCAATCATATATCAAGTATCAACAGGTAAAACCTTACGGACCACATCTCATTTGACAGACATCGTCTCTCACGTTATAAATGCTGACAAACACTGTATACAATTACATACAAATGAAGTAGACAAACATGACATTTCACCCCACACAGGTAAAGCACCTGTTTACAAAATGGGCGGCTCGTGCACCACGGGCTTCACCCACACGGGGCAGCTCTGAGGTCGCCTTCTTCGAACATCACATTTACTAATATTTCCTCTAATATATTAACTACTTTTATTAGCTACTCTGTCCCAAATACCCTTATTTGCTGCACTGTCACAAATGGTTTGTTGTGAGGGTGCAGATGTATTTTCTCTGAGGTGACGAATACCCTCCTCTTCGCTCCGATGTTCCAAATACCCGTATTCGCTCTGATGTCCTACATAACTTTATTTATTTGACGGTCGAGCCTCTCGCTTGGATTCGCTTGCCCCACCCATGCCCTCTCACCCCAAGGCCGGCGCTGTTTCGTGGGAAGAGCTTTTTCCCCCCACTTCCATCCATGTTTACTACATGGTTCTTCGCCTTATATATATATTTTTTTAAATTATTTTTAGACCTCTCGTCTTACCCACATGGGAGGGTTGGGCCAGTGCCATTGCTGTTCTTGTGGCTTACTTTCACCCCGAACAAAGGAAACAAAAAGGGTCCGTCTGACAGGCTGATTTTGCGTGCAGATAACCTAAGGTATGCCACCCGTGACAGTACTGACAACACAATAAATATCAGATAAAGTCACAGGATTAAAAAAATAACTATCAAAACATTCGTACTTTGAACTTGTCATTTGTCAGAACTTGCAATAACACACTCACGTATCAGCACTACTCAAAAAACAAGACATGTAAGCAAGTAGCAATCAGAATTTAGAGAAAGTCAGCGAGATAGAGAAAGACAATGTATTCTAAAATCATCATCATCATCATTCCTTGCTACCCCTCGAGGAGCATAGGGCCACAAGTGTTCTAAACTAGCTAACACGAGTGAGGAAAATTCACAGCGTATAGAGAAACTTGCACAACAAACAACACCACTGCGATCCCTTAATGATAATAATTATTATTATGTCAGGAGAACCGTGTCCCATGAGGATGGCTGAAGCTGCAACTTTATTCTCCACTAATGGCAAACTGCTTCTATCTCATCGAGGTCTTTCCACGCCAAAGGTTTTCCTCTTTTTTTAACCCGTTAAAATCACGATGCCTAGTAGTACAGGATCTGTGTCTACAGTTTACTTGAGTTTGAAAAACTTTCTTTTTCTATGACTGCGGTTTTTTTTAACATGGATGGCCCCCATCCTCAACTTAAAGGAAAAGAAACATCAGAATTTCTAAAACACGACAAATTCTGATACAGGAGTGTTTGATACAGTGTTTACATGCGTGTGTCTGTGTTTCAGCGTGCACATGCATTAGTGTGTGTGTGTGTGTGTGTGTGTGTGTGTGTGTGTGTGTGTGTGGGTCCATAAGGAATACAGACAAGGAAGTATATATATATCAATTTATAAGAAAATGAAAAAATTTAGACCAGAACAGCTGTCGCCAGAAACTGCACACGTCGTTGCCCAACACCGCTGTGACCAACAACTACAGACATCTTTGACTCCAGCCAAGTGCATTTAGTGAACTCGTCCAAAGCTCTGAGCTATTAGCTGTAACATCTTTGTGTACATCAGTCGTCGTGAAAGAAATGCAAATTGTTTGGTACAAAAGGAATTTATCCGCCCCACAAACACCCCCTTGTACAAAGTGCTGATAGTGTCGTCTGCCGAGGACATCGCTATTTCGTGTGCTGACTTGGGACCTGGCGTTGTACTGGATCTGTGCCGTGTAAAGAAACTCACCCAACCCTACCTTGTGTCAAAGCCAAAGGTTAGTTGTAAAGACGAGTTCAAGAGTTCAAAGTCTATGCCAAAAAATGAACGAGCTATGTTTAGAGGACGCATGGGAACTTTTCTTTTTTAACAGGTGATTTTTTTTGAAACCTTTTCACGAAAACGTCCACAGGTAAACAGCAAAGGTGGCCAGAAGATCTTGGCTGATACGTCACACGTGGGATACGTCTCCTGCTGCACGGGAGTTAAGATAGAAGGTAGATGAGAAAGGGATTAGAGTAGTAAAAAAAAAAAAAGGAGGCAGTAAACACACACACACACACACACACACACACACACACACACACACACACACACACACACACACACACTGTCTCTTTCTCTCTCAGACATACTCTCACTCTCTCTCACACACAAGAGAGATGAGAGATAAAAGCGGCAGGTTCTGTGCTATTAGTACCTGCGATCATGATGACGAAGAGAGTGACAGTGTCTTTGTCAACGAGATAAAATGTGACATATCAGCACTCGGCTCTCAAACGACGAGAATAAAAACCTTGCGACTTTAAGTCACGTGACACGTCTCACGGTGATCGAGGCACGTGCGGCGCGAACACACTCACTGCGCTCCGTGGCACTTGTTAAACACACAACACTGTCTTCCTTACTGCTTGCCATCTGGGGACAAGCAGCGTAAGACGGACCATTTAAACCACATATCTGTTTTAAACTCTGGATCCTGTATCTTCAAAACCACGGATCTTTGCGCCGTCAACGAGACTTTTTTTTCAAATCAGGGTTCAAGCCATGGATCTTCAAACCACACATTTTAAGTTTTCAGTAAAGGATCTTGAAACTAAGGATCTTCAAGCAACGGATCTTCAAACTGCATCTTAAAACCATGGATCTTTCAAATAGGTCTTCAGATCACGGACCATCGGACTACTTCTTCAAATCACAGATCTTCGGACAATAGGAGGGATCTTTAAACTCCCGATTTTTAAACCTAGGCGCACGCGCTTTGTTGCCTGATAAACAAACGCTAGCCAAACGCAGGCCACAGCAGGAACAGAATAAGGGCAGACAAACAGTCTTCAGGGTACAGAAATACACGAAAATACTCCAGACTGACGTTCATTGACCAGCTTTCTGGGGTCAATCGATGACCGTCCAGTGCCCTGTGCTTTCGGGTTGCACTGTGTGTGTGTGTGTGAGAGAGAGAGAGAGAGAGAAAGTGATGGAAATAGGGGTGAGACTGGGAGGTCTAAGTCAAGGCAAGCCTCTTCCATTGCATCTGGTCACGTGATATTACAGAAATTCGATTGCCGCTTGGCTCATGGATTTCAACAACCGAGGAAATTATTTCAAAGAGATGATTGTGATCGAGCCTAAACCTTCGTGAGACGTATTGTAAGCGATCCTCGTGACCTGCAGTACAACCTGTTGAGCAAAATTATAAAATTAATGAGCATAATTACAATCATACATCAAAAGTTAGAGACGACGCATAACTTAAGAGATTTCTTATAATATTGGAGACTAAAAAATTCGTTAGCGATTTCACATGAGAGACTTCGAATAAGGGTCTACCCGTAACATTACACATTTGGACTGTAAGCATTTCAGTAACAGAGACGTAGCAGGAGAAACTTTCAATAATACTTTGCAAGCCAGATTTCCTTAAACTTACGAACTTCTATAAAGTCCGCCTGTCTATCCCTCTCAACACCTTTAATGAGGCTTTGCTGTGAGAATTTTGTCGAGCGTACTAACTGGCTTACGGCCAGCTAATTAGATTAACTGTACAATACAGTTAGACTTCTGCTCACCTGCCGAGTGCGTTTATACCGAGCTAAGCAAGCTTTTGTCAGCATTCAATGTCAGTGTAGAATAGTTTTGTTATCATCGGCTTGATAAGGAGAGGACGTTGCGTCGTGAATTTATTTCTTTAATTTAGAAAAGTTCACCTGGATAGACCTCCCTGAAGGACACAGCCAATGTGATAGCGTTGAGGATATTCTAAGGAGGATGGTTGGACAATTGACAAGCCAACATTTGTGACATCATGAAAAAAAACGAGGTCTTGACTTGTTTCCCATGACCCCATGTAAGAACGACAATGTTTAACGGCGTATATCTCCGTGCAAAGAACATAATGTTTCGTTCAGGCTTTTTGGCTACTGTGAATGACTTCAACCTATTCATTTGAAAACGGTTTCGCGCTTGTGTTGGCCTCTTAACTACAGAACTGCATGGCAACAGTCTGGGGCCAGTTGCACAACACCTTTCTAATTTTAAACACTTTTAAGTCTTAACTCTATTTTTGTTTAAGTCTGACTTTCCGCCCTGTCAGTACAATTTTTTGTATATTCTTGTGCAATGCATCTAAATGGCTAAGAAGAGATTTTGCTTTTTTAGAACAGTTTTAAGGTACCAGAAACGTGTTGTGCAACTGGCCCCTGGTAGATAAGAAAGTCTGGTCTGTGAAACGGGAACCAATTTTTCCTTTAAAAGTACGAGCGGACAATCGCTTTAAAGACCTATCTTCGGAAGACCGAGAGTGCAGAGTCAGCACTGAATGTTGTTTAAGACATTCCTGTTCATTTGAACATAAGACATTAGATGTTAATTTTATTTATTTGCTCCTTGGGTGTGTGGAGAAATTGACATGCACCAAAAACAGTCCACCCATTTCCTCTAATAAATACTGATTAAATGTACAAAAAAATTAATAAAAGGAGAACATAATAATGAAACTAAAGGATGGCAATGATGGTACAACATTAACATGGCTTTTTACTTGGATAGCCAAAGTGGTGTCACGCAAAAATGGATTCCCATGAAATAAATGCTTCTTCCTTCTTGTTGTCGGTTCGAGAAGTAATTTCATGCGCTGGCACGTTGGGAGAGAAGTTTTCTCCACTCAAATTTAAACTTGCTCACAGTTACAAATTGGCCCACCCATCAAAAGTTTAAAACTTCGTAAGCTCGCAGGTATCGCTAGACCACCCGTTTGTCGGGGAGATAGGGTGACTAAGTCTTCTGATAACGAGCAGACAAGCTTCTCCAACCTAGAAGGTAGGAAGAAAATAGCAAAGAAAGAACATGCCTACGTGACGCTTGGCTTGAAATGTCTGAGGCCATGACCTCGAGTAGGCGGCAGTCAGCTGACCTGTAAGCTTTGACACGGACCTGTATTTACCTGAAATCTCCGGTCTGTCTCGTCGTCAACATTTAGTCCAGTGCTTATGCTCTTGACACCATGTTTGTTGACCCAGTTTCTCTTCTCACAATTGTCTCTCTTGGACTACTTCTTCAGCAATAAAGAGTCGGCATAGTTAAGCACATTCTTTCTCATTCTCTCATACAAAAACACAGTCGGCGGTAAAGCTGTCCTTCGCGCCATTTTGTGCGGGTTTTCGACTGACGAGATATCGAGTGAAAAGCTTTTTCGGACTTCGTTCGTCAACCGACATGCCTCTGGGTCTAGACAAAAGAACCGGCTCACCGGCTGTCACTGTCGTTTCGATGCTTCATATATTTAGACTTTGCTACATCCACAGATTATCCTGTCTGTAAGAAAGGAAATTTCTGCTGAGGACAGGAAATGTGACAGACGGACCCACAGGGTACAAAGAGGTTGACGAGCGTGGTCACAGGCGTGGTCACAATGAATGTCAGACCTCCCCTCGCCGAGTCTCTCAAGAGGCGGGCTGGAGAATGAGAAACGTATAGGACGTATTTGCACGGGTCTCATATTTTCAGGGATGCCAAGAAACGAGTACATATAATGCCAATCAAAGATACCGATTAATGTTCCCGCACAGCGCCAATCAGAAGCGCCGAGAAATGTACCCCCAAACGCAAGAGAAGTCAAAGAGAGAAGTTCACAAAATCCCAATCAGACATACAAAGAAAGGTCCTAATGCCAGAGATGCCAAGAATGTGCCCACGTAATGCCGGTCAGAGATGCCGAGAATGTGCCCACGTAATGCCGGTCAGAGATGCCGAGAATGTGCCCACGTAATGCCGGTCAGAGATGCCAAGAATGTGCCCACATAATGCCAGTCAGAGATGCCGAGAATGTGCCCACATAATGCCAGTCAAACGCACCAAGAAACGCGCCTGTGTAAAAGCCAGGTTTTACCGTTAGGCGAACTAGACAGCTGAGGTGGGAGGTGATGCAGAGATGATCTGCGCCGTTTTTGTTGTTTTTTTTTAGGTGACGAATGATAGTAAGACATTGTGGACATGGTTACCGTGGAGCGGACAGCGCCCAAACCCTGAGTCTGGTGGTTCGATACCCGTGTGGCACAGCGAATGTGGCTCACCAGTCGGCCCAGCTCTTGGGTCCCCAACTTCATAAAAGGCTGGGGAAAGGTCAAACGGGAGAGGGAGAGAAGGTGTGAACACCTCACCCTCCCACAATAACCTAAAACAAATACGGTACGAAATTTACCTTTTACATGATTTTGTATAATGTAAATTACAGCTGCATAAAACATGTTCATTTCACACTTCTAGATGTTAATTCTTTAAACAATGCAGGCAGCCTTCTTAATGACAGAGTTATGTCGCGTCGTTCAGTCAACAGTTCCTTGTGTTCAAACACACATTCCTATTGAAATAAAACAAACCATTAAAAACTACTTTCTTAAACTTCTGGTAAGTTGTCGGCTAGACAGCATAAGTAACGAGATCGACAAATGTGATTGAGACAGATGTGATTGAGACAGATGTGATTGAGACAGATGTGATTGAGAAAAATGTGATTGAGACAGATGTGATTGAGAAAAATGTGATTGAGACAGATGTGACTGAGACAGATGTGATTGAGAAAAATGTGATTGAGACAGATGTGATTGAGAAAATGTGATTGAGACAGATGTGACTGAGACAGATGTGATTGAGAAAAATGTGATTGAGACAGATGTGATGGAGACAGATGTGATTGAGAAAAATGTGATTGAGACAGATGTGATGGAGACAGATGTGATGGAGAAAAATGTGATTGAGACAGATGTGATGGAGACAGATGTGATTGAGAAAGATGCGGAAGCCGTACTTTGAACGACAGTTATAAAGGCAGTTAGTACCATCTAGCACGATAACGTCTGTTCTCATCTTTCGCCTTCTGTTTCCTCTCTTACTCTGTCCACGTATTGCCCTTCCTCCCTCTTTCCATTAGTTGTAAGGAGTGTACACGTGTTCAGAGAGAAAGGTGCATTGAGCAGTTATATGTGATAAGAACATTTCTGTACAAGTGATTGTCTCGGATAAAAAAAACACAGTTATGCGTAAATAAAGAAGCTCGCTATTCGCGTAAAATGTTTATTCTTTTATTTCCACTTGGTTTTTTTTGTAATTAATCTGTTTGAAAAAGAAACATGAAGTACAGATTTCGATAAATCTTTTTTTGCAATATGCAGGTCTCATGTTATCATTAGGTGAACTCAGCAACTGCTTGGAACGCAAGCACTGAGGCGTCAGGGGTCAGGGGTGCAGAGGTGTTTCTTTTAATCGACAAATCGCTTATTGTTTGTACACGAAACACAATATTTTGAATAATAACCATCATGTCACATATAAAAGAAATGCAAACAAATGTAAATAAGCAGGTTGGAACAAAATTATTACCAGTAAATTCGTTGCGCGTTTATCACTAAAGCCAGAACAGTTGTTCAATTACCAACTTTTTTCCACCCGACGCCAGAGGAATTACCGAACAGTTTACTTAAAGGAGAAGGCAAGTCAAATGCTAATTTAAGCTTAAATGATAGAGATCGATGTTTTAACCCATGCCTGATCAAAATTTCGGGTTGCAAAACGAGCGCTTACTTACAATCCCGTCTTAAACAGACTCAACGACAGCCGTAATATGTGTTGACTCTTTCGGGGAAGAAAACAAAATGACTCCAATCGGAGACGTTGGACAAGAAAAGTTTTCCAGCGATGTTGAAATAGTGTCAGCAGTTAACGGTGGACACACTTGACGAGAAGCGTTGAGTTTTGCTGCGGTACTGTTACCAGTTTTGCTTGCGACCTTTATTTATAGCTTGTAATGTGAGTGAAAACTTTGCACTCGGTGCCAAGGCTTCGTTTACGAGGAATGTAAACCCACTTGACTCGTTTGTGTGGTTCCTCTTAAAAGCAGGGTGTGTGCGGATCCCTGGTTTTGTGTGCGAAGATCTGCACAAACTCTACCCCCATCTCAACGCAAGTTACGTCCCCTACTAAACTAAAAAAAAATCTCTCTCACTCACTCACTCACATACACACACACAATGACATTCTTCTATTTTTTTTTCTCATGGATATTATACGCCTGGCAACTTCTTTCACAAAGATTGCCGTGTCCAAACATGCTGTCGCTACATTGAACCTGTCACAGTTTGACTTTATCCTCTGTGACTTCAGTATTTGTGCTGCTTTTCATCATTGTACTCTGAACATCACTTCACCCTCACAAATCGCCGTTGTAACGACCTCCCCACCCACCCCCCAACTTACGAGACTGAGTTTGCTGTCGTGAGTGACGGTTTAAGTGACGTCGTTCGAAAACACAACGGGGTGGCCTCGTTAGCCCTCCTAAGACTTGCGCTGTAGATGTGATTGTAAGTAAACGATACAGTTGCAGACCAAAGATGTGCTCGCGTATGATTGAGCACATTAGTAACCATCATTTAAGCACAGCCTGCCGTGTGTGCGTTACCCTTTAACTAAACTTAAGACAGCTTTTATAAGGTAATATGAAGTTGCTTCAAATTTAGAGAAAACCAATGCGAAAAGGAATCGAAAACACAAAAGGAAGAGCGCACACGTGCAAGGCGCAAGAATGGAAGTAATACAGACCTGAGGCGGCGACGACTGATGGATAGATGCAGGGTTGAACAGAAGGATACCCCGGTACAACTGTCCTGTATGTTAAGCCGTGGCTGCACCTATGTGCTACGACGACAACCGAGGGAAACAGCCTTTTCTACGTCGTGCACTCACGTCGCTGTCTGTCTAATTTGACGTCGGTTCGACCCACCACTACAGCCACCGTGTCGTCGCGAAGCGCCCCTTCCTGAGGTGACTGCAGAAGGTATAGCTGAACGAGAGCTAGACAAAAGGTGCACCGATTCATCCAAGTTAAACGATAGATACGTATTTGATAGATAAACACGTATGGCATAAACATTACTGCGTTTATTTTTATTAATGTCCATTTAATGTCCATTTACTTGTATATTCTCTTGATGATTCATCAGACTTTCTGCAGTTATAATGAGTGTTCACTGAACTGAAAACCTTTAGCATCCATTTAGGTATAATGAAAAAAATAGGCAAAAATTTAGATTTCCTGTGTCAGCAAAAAATGCCAGTGAATGCATCATTTGAAAACTTCAAACGTAGCCTTTTATAATAAAATTTTAATATTCGAACTAAGAGGCAAAAGTTTAGGCTTATAATGTCAGCATGAAAGTAATGTCTGGAAAAAATTAAGCTTATCGTTTGAAAAAATCGAAGAGACATCCCCTTTTACAAAGTACCTACATTTCTAATTATATGAACCAGGACTTTAAAAAAAAATCCCTCAGAATCCTCAGTACATTGTTTTGGAATGGGTCTCGTTCACAAATCGACTTTCGCCTCCATGAGATACAAAGCTAACTCATCTAACTTATTGCGATGTGTACGGATTCCAAATGGTTTATATATATATACACACACGCATATTTTGGAAGCATTTCGTAGCTGTCCTGCCCCTTCAAGACTTGTTCCATCCAACAGTCGAGATCACACCGCGCATTCATTTACAAATTTTTGCTCCTTCACTCGACAAGGGGTGAACGGGGTGGTATTTCCCAGTCAAGGATCCGTTTTCTGTGTATAACGTCAGCTGTCATACAGACTACGAGGGTAGAGTGTGCACAGCACAGCTGGGGCCGCTTCCACCCCTTCCGTCACCCGGGTGCACTTCGGAGAAACAAGAAAACAGGTTACAAAGTGGGAAAGGATTGTGAAACGGCGAGAAAGAATGCAGGGGAAGGGGTTAGGGTGTGGAGAAACACTGGGTGGGGTACAGTCGGCAATCAACAAGTTATGGTTACACTGTATTGCGAAAGCGCGAAAAGTTATGATGTGTAGAAGTATGTAGCGAGCAGGAAAGGTGGGAGAATATATGTATGTATAGACGAAAGTGGGGTAGGGCCGTGGGACTTACTTGACAGCAACTACGAAGTTTGTTAAGGCCCCACTACCTGTGGCGGCTGTCTGCTTCTAGATTTGCTGTTGTCGTTGTTGCGTTGTTGCGACTGACTTCACTGTTTGATACATAGTCTTGTTCGTGGACATCGCATCAAAGTTTGATCAACTCCAAAAAAGAGATAAGCCAGTAACTAAAGTAGTCTTATAGAAGTCTCTGATTATGCCTATCAGAAAGAAAGAAAGTAAGAAAGAAAGACTTGTGACGGTTCACCACTGTACTTCATGCCTCGTTATCAACCTAAGATGTCGCTCAGCACACCTGGGAAAAAATCGTGGGTGTATTTTACTCCGTGGTATGCACAGGGACACGTGATGGTAACGAGATGCTAATACTCTGTGCTCCAGTGTGCACGTAGGCTGCCACCAGGCTTAAAGCCCACCCCGAGACACATAAGAAATAAAGCTTAATGTTGCTTGCAAGTTAACGCGGTAATTAGTTTGCTACAAACTTACATTGTGAAATTTTATTTTTATTTGCTATAAAATCTCATTACACTGACCTAAACTATAACTACACGTCGTTGAAACCGTGCAGCCCTTCCCCCCTCAAAATTCTTGACAGTATTGTGCCTATGAAACACGGTAGGCACACCTTTAAAAAGACTTATTCTGATGGATGTTTTTTACTTTATACTTTTTATGTTGGTGTGTATTACACTAAGGTCATCATTAACAAAGGAAGGCGCAGAAACCCATACATCAGCGGTCTGCTACACCAGGTGTGTTGACAGACGAGGAGTTACATGTATATTTATGAAGTAGGTGTAGAGGCAATACATGCCCCTGGTCTGCTGAACTGTAAACCGAAACTATCTCTAGGTTAAACGAACCAACGAACGTAACAAATTTCAGCAACTGATCCTCGGAGATACAGTACAGTACTACAAAACAGTACCATGCACAGAAAGAGATCAGACTCATGACTTCACTGAAGCCCTCGGTACACCTATTTAAGGAATAGCCTTTCTACTGGTTAAAGCCTTAAAAATATATACGTATCCACGTACAATCGTGAAGTCAGTGTTTCTACCCTCTTTGTGCTCATGAGATGTTTGTAGGTGGGTATCTCGAGAATCGAAGGGGCGTCTCCCCCGGATTTGATGAAATAAACATCGTGTACTGAGTTCTACTGAGTGATTAGAAAATAAAAAGTTATGCACTGTAGTAGACCTTTAACTTACGCACGAGACAGTTGAGTGCTTTTTATTCTGAAGGCCTCCAGCTCTGGACAGTGGATAGAAACATTAGGTCATTATCCATCGTCGGCGCCAGTTTGAAAAAAGAGGTTCAATGTCAGTACATTAACTCTCCTAGTCCTGGGTTCAGTTTCCCTGACAAGCATCCTGTAAGTAGCGGTCCCTTTTGATTAGTGCGAGCTGAACACTCCTTACAAGTCGTTTGCAGCACTCAGCAGATAGTTCCGCTGTTGATTTTGTTATCATGACGATGATATATATCATGCAGTAAATAGCTGACTGTCAAGGCGAGAGAGAGAGAGAGAAGGAGGAAGGAGCAGCGTTCGACTGAAATGTTCTTGTCCTGCATTATTTTGTGGGGGAGGGGGAGTCGCAGCCTTGAAAACAGGTTTTGTATGCAACTGGAAGCAACTTTCCAGGCGAGGAGCCCCGTAGTGTCTTAATGACAAACACTTTAGAGATGATTTGGCCGTTTTATTGTGACAGGTTGTTTATAAAGCTCGTCAGCACATACTAGAACTGAAACTAGAAAACGTGAGAAATAAAAATGCTTTTGACTTCTTTCTCATAGTTCCGAGTCACTCCTCCTACTCATCATCATCTCCCCGACCCTCCTTCCGCTTCTACAGTAGCAACAGTAACAACAACAACAACAACAAATTATTTGCTATAATTGTCATTGTGAAGTTTTTCAAGTTAACGACATTTTAAGTAAAGTTTATCCGATGACTATTTGATTCTCGTTTATCATGAAGTCTTGTCTACCGGACACTAAAGTCAGACAATGCGGATGTTGTTGTTCTCGTTAACCTTTTTTTTTTTTTTTGGTGTCACTTTTGGAGGTCAGCTTTCGAGGTAAAACTGCCAGTCATCAGCAAAACATCTACATATCCGTACAGCTTGATGTCAAGGGGCATCAATGACGATCTCACCTTCGTTCTCAGTTCCTGGATGAGCCTGCTTTCCCGTAGGATATGATCCCGGGTTTGTTCTGCTTCTCCACAGGAGCACATCGAGGATGGTACCAGGTGGATCTTGATGTAAAGGTGGTGCTTTACTTTGTTGTGCCGTGTCCCGAGGCGGAAAAAATTATCACCTGGTCTGATCTGGACAGGTGATGGTAGCTTTCTGGTGGCCTGGATGGTCTGTGCAAAGCCTTGACGATGGTCTAGGCTAGGCTTACCTTGTTTTCATCCTGCCTGGTTTCAGCTCCTGATAGTCAGGCGTTTCTCATGCATCAATGTTTGTCGAGATGTTCTTCTTTTTTCATTACATCATCAGTGCGTCATCTGACTTAGAAACCTTTTTGACTTCATGATAAACGAGAATCAAATAGTCATCGGTATAACTTTGCTTGTGTAGACAGAGTGCAGAATGCCATGCTATTGTCCCGTGGCAAGCTAGGTACAGTCAATACCCCAGTAAGAGTGAATACCCGCCAGTTAGGTTGTGACAGTTACACGTAGCAGATGAAAGGCCAGTTTAACAGTGTCTCGAGGTTTTTGCTTTACAAAACTCCGATCCGTTAGCTTCGACAGCCTTTATGCTCAAAGTATGTTGCTGAAAGGCTACGAAAATTAAAATGAAGGGGCCAGAACTGACTTCTGACCGAGTTGCGTGCTCTTGCAAGCAGACATTTTTATTTGCTTGCAACTGTACATCTTTGTTTGCTGACAGCTACACTTCTTTGATTATGTTCTATTTTCAGCCTTGAGGATGGGAAAAAAGGGTCATTTTCGTAAAAAGGTGTTTTTGTTTTAGAGGTCTGTTTCATAGATCAAAATCTGTTTCCTGAATGATATTACGTGTAAATGTGCCTGATTGTTAGTCTAAACACAACGAAGCCTTTAAAAAATATTTAAAATTTTCATCCACCGAGCGATCAACCCATTTACAGCAACTCATCCCTTATGCCATCTTAAAAGATTTCTAGGAGCAGATGTTTATAAATATTACACCAATGAAACTGAACACATTTTAAAGTGTTACGAAATTTAATGACGAAAACCCAAAATTGATGTCTGTGAAAAATGAAAATCCTTTTCCAGATAAACTGACGAATCTTAATCCACCATTTCTTCCACAAGGGGCCTACCGTTAGTCTACAGTGCTAGACACCGAGGTAAGAAGGGGGAGTTAAAGTACCATGCGATGCCTCACGTCTGCCACAAACGGTTACACGAAGTATAGGCCTGCAGTGCCAGGACCCCAGAAAATGACTTCATTCACCCTTTGCAACACCATTTCCTTTCACCACAAGCGTGCCGCGCCGAACAGTCAAGAGAGAAAAATTGCACTTTATATCTCAACAAACACGGGTTGGTGGGCGGAATAGATAAAAGCCTTGAAATGAATTGCAGACGCCGGCAGCCTGGAAATCTGAAGAAGTGGGGGGGGGGGTGGGGGTAAGGAAACGAGGTGAAGAGGCTAGGTTAGGTGCCGGGAGGTTGGCTGGCTGGCTGGCTAGTGGAGGTGGTGATGGAAACTTGAATGAATCATTACTGTGACACAAAAGTGTTTACTTAAGAACGTTACAAACAGTTTATTTTAATAAGGCGAACTCTTAGCGCCGACATGAATTGAAGTGTTAAAAGATGGCGGGAAGCTGGCGGCCTGTTAACAGATGTTTCTTACAACTCGCACGGAAGAAGGGAAGAGACTAATAAGGTAGCCAAGTGAACAGCATCGGCCTCTTCTCGTTCACTCTTTTCGTCTCTCGACCTTTAACTCCATTTAAAAATGACGAAGACGACACTAAAACCAGATCGCTGGATACCTCAGTGTGTGTGTGTTACATTAAAGAATATCCGTGTAGGACAACGAACTTTTTTCTAATCGATTCAACTGTTGAAAATGGGATACCTAACTCTCTGGGTACCTGACTCCATAGAGGGTTTGGAAAGGTAAGGCAGCGAGGGCGAGAAGTACACCACCGTCACAAAAAAGCTGACCTCGAGGAAAGTGGAGTATCTAATAAGATAAGGCTAAATGTCATCCCCTAAACTTTTCAGGTCGTTGGAGGTTGAGGTGTTAGAGACCTCACTTTTTGAATTTCTCGGGGGCCAGCTTTACGTGAGGGCGGTGCCCATCTCCTCTCCCTCGCTACCTGACTTTTTCCGACCTTCTACGGAGTCAGGTACCATTCCCGCCAGCTGGCTCGACTGGGGGCGACTTTGTTGCGCTAATCGGGTATTGAACCAGAGCGCATTTAGTTCGAACGCCATAACCATCTATCAAGCATACATCTCTGTGTGGTATCTAATACCTCGCTCCCCATCGACCGAAAGGTTACGGGGCTACCTTGACCTACATTTTATAATAACACTTGCATTCGTGTACATGCATGCTCGACCACACACACACACACATAAGTTTTACAATCACACATGGCTATTTACTTATATATGCGCGAGCAAGAATGCACGCACACACAGATTCGCACCCACTTACCGATTGTAATTTTGACAACAGACGGATGTTCAGTGTTGACAGGTCACTGGCCGTAGCGAGGTTTTCGTGCAGTGACCTCAGCAAGTCAGCCCGTCAGGTGAGGTCAGCCCCTGCCTTGTCTACTCACTATACAGTGTTTCCCAATAAAGCCAGCGCACAGGACACTGGGCCAGTACCTGTTGTATACCTGCGCCGAGTAACGGTGAGGCCAGCCCACGTGACCTACTTTGACGTCCATACTTAATTCTCTCTCCTTTCTACCTGTCTACCTGTCTACCCCGAATTCACAACTGGTGGCATTTGATGATCGCATGGATTTGTTTCTCTCCCTCTCTCATTTTTTTTTTTTTTTTTTTTTTTGCAATGTCTGTCTGAGACGTGTTCTGTGTGTGTGTGTGTGAGAGAGAAAGAGAGAGAGAGAGAGAGTGTGTGTGTGTGTGTGTGTGTGTGTGTGTGTGTGTGTGTGAGAGAGAGTGTGTGTTTTTTGAGAGAAAAAGAGAATGTGTTTATTTTCGCGTGCTTGTGTGTGCATGTGTTTAGTTTCTTCTTTTTTTTTAAAAAAAAAAACTCTTTCCCCCTCATTTCTGCCTTTCATTTTCTCTTTCGCTTGTCTGTCCGTCTATCCATCTCTATCCATCTGTTTTGTCTATAAATAAAGGAGATAAGATGAAATCAACAAGCATTGGTGTAAAATCGACTTGCTGTACGTGCAAGTCCTCATGTTTCGAGGTGGAGAGTTCGTGCGAGGGTGCCCTTTCGCACCAGGTATGCGCTTATCGGGGTGGCCAACGCTGCAACATCAAAACACGACGATCTGTATGTACTACATACCTCCGTGATCAAATGTTTTATGGAGAGATCTCGAGAGTGGCTGAGGGGGGGGGGACTGTTTGCTTACACATCGACAACACCTTGCACAGTCCTTCGTCACATCGATTAATTCATGGGATGGGAGACGGTTGCACTTTTTCTCCAGCTTGCGTCAGGAGGTTTGGATTCAGCTTTAAAGGATGAGGGTGCCTGAAGTGTAACACAGTTACAGAAGTCTCTTCTGTTGACGATAGATGATATGGCTGGTTAAAGATTAGAAAGAGAGGGGAGATTACGTGCGAGTAGCTGCACATGCACGTCGATGGACCTTAACCCTATTTCAAGACCCTTTACTTTTTTGTGTGCAGAGAGATGATGTAGTTTCTTCTTCAGGCATAGCGAAAGCTAAGGGAACGATCAAGGGAGTCTCGTGGGGAAATGAGACCGCAAGAATGAAAGAAAGGCGAGAATTAAAATAAAATCGCGAAGAAAGAATCACGGATGGAAGGAAAAAGTCAAGGAGTGGCAGACTCCAACCTATTGGGTGCAGTAAAGGTGATATGATGGAGCACAACGCACAAAGTCCAGCTTGAACGTGAAAGAATTTTTCAAAAAAACTTTTAAAAGTCATACAGTAGTAACAAAGTAATTTCTTATCTTGTTTTAGACACTTGCGGTCAAAGATAACAAATGGGATATGGGAAACATAGTTATGTGTTAAAAGTGTGAATGAAATCGTCAAAATAATTTATTTGGCCTGTCCTTCTGTTTCTTTGTTTCCATGTGTGTGCGTGTGTGTGTGTGTGTGTGTGTGTGTGTGTGTGTGTGTGTGTGTGTGTGTGTGTGAGAGAGACTTATACGTTATCACGTATTATAGAACGTGGCATCATTATCACGTATTACTATGACGCTAGTTAAATTCTATCGAAGTAATACACTGTATATATCTATATATATAATGAGAATCATTTTAAAGTTTCCTTCCTTTCTCTTAAACACTCCACCCTTTAGATGGTTTAACTGGCTCGGGTACCTATAGTTACCAGTGACTAATTTCATGTGCGTGGACTTCCGGTGTGTCCGACAACGATCCGAAGCCATGAAGATCCCAGAGAGATTGATTGAGCGGTAGACCGAGCTACGATGAAAAGTGGCGGCTCCCTCAAAGGCTAACCTCTGATCTTTTAATATTTCTTGGGGCTATGGTCGAGATCGAAGATGAAAGATTGATTCCCGAACATGTGCTTGCCGCTGGGGTATACTTCCAAATAATTTCCTCCTTCTCCTCTACCCTCTCTCTCTTTCTTCGACCTCCAGGTCTCTCCATCCTTTTGCCCACCTTTTGGTAATGATTTTGAACAGGTATATTTTAGTATTTAGTAAACAAGTGTTGATAGAGAGGAGATGGGCACCGCCTTCACATAAACCTGACCCCGAGAAATGTGCGGTCACTTATATCTCACTTTCACAACAACTAGAAAATGGGAAAATAGAAACACGCCCCCCCCCCACCACCACCACACGAACACATCATCATCATCATAGTGACACATCCATTCTCTAAAGTCGTAAGTTTTCGTGCGTACTGTATATATATATATATACTGCTCTAGTAACTTTCCAGGCCACAGTTAATGTTTTGTGCGCACTAAAAACACATTTGTTCCCCGACCAGTACTCCTTACACCAATCAACATAGTCGTCAGTAGTTGTGATGATAGTCAATTGACCAGTCCGCCTGCTCGTCTCCCTCTGCAGTTTTATGACACTCTCCATCCTTACTGTTTGTTCCTCGATTCCTCTTTGTGTCTTCCATGTTTGTCTTTTATTACTTGCCTGCATAGTTGTATTTCCTTCTTCCTTCGTATTCTGTCCATGTCTCCTACTTTTTTCAGCTGAGAGCATCCTACTTCCTGGCTGGCAGTTTTTGTGGCTTACCTTGTATACTCCTTACAAAATTTTGGGTCAAAACACACATTTTACGGCAAAGTATTGTGAGCAAGGGGTATAGCAGTTGTACCACCTGCTCGCCCTCTCTCTCCCCCCCCCCCCCCACACACACACTCGCCATGTGTCAACATCGCCAGGACCCGTTCTGATGACTACGTCAGACTAGTGCTGCACGTGGAGAGAAGAGCAAGTCTGCATGACGATCAACACTGTATTGATTTGTATCTCCACCTGTCGGCAAGACCAGATCTAGGGGGAAAGGGTCAGTGTGGGAGTTTGGATACAGACCATGAACATGGTGATCTTCTAAAAGGACCCCCCCCCCCACACACACACACACACACATACGTACGTGAGGACAGAGATTCGGTTTCGAGATGCGTTCCACATTTTCTTCATCACTAACTACGCGAAGAAGCGAGAAGGGCTCGGAGAGAAAAGATGATCGTCTGCTTTCCACAAAAACGTTAGAAACCCATTTGTTTAAACCTGAAAAAAAATCTTGTACTTTTAGTCGTGTAATGTTAATTAACCATGAAAACCACCATTAATACGGCGACGACGACGACGACGATAATGAAAATTCTAAAAGCAGTACAAAAGCAAAAATCCAAACTTAACATTAATATCCATGTCAATCTGCGGCAAAATGAATCAAGGCTCCGTAGAAGGTTTTCTCAAAAATACTGTCAACCATTTTTGTGTTGTTTTAATGCTTCATCTTTGTCTATGAAATATCAGCTACAAGCAAACGATATGTGCCGTTGAACTTTCATGTCTATTACTGATGAAGACTGCACCTCAATTATCATCATCTGCAGCAGCCAGTATCCCCCCCTCCCCCGAGCAGAATGCTTAAGCCTTACTCGCGAGATACATGTAGCTTGCTCGACCTGACTAGACAAGGGATAAAACTCAGAGCGACAAAGTCCAGTTGAATGTTATATTACCTCCCTTGCACTACTCTTTATTTCTTTCTTCAAGCAAAATGGATTGATCTGAGCAACAATAAATACTTAATGTTCTACTGGTTTTCCGTGATAATTAATCCAAACTATATATACAATGCTATATTATATATTACATATCTATATACACACTTGAAATAATAGAATTGGGTTTTCTCATCACTTCTTGGTTGTCTCACTTCCTTTATTTATTTATTTTTTTGTTTCGTTTTTTTTTTTCCATATAAGAACATGCGTCACGGTCCCGTCCGTTCTTGTATAAGCCACATCGAACCAAAACCACGGACAAACACCACCGGGTTTGCTTGCTTGTTTGTTTCTGTGATTGAAATTTCACCTCTTGGTTCCACCTTTCTCCATCTCTTCTTCACAGTTCCTCCTGGGCTGTGTTTTCTCGAAGAGTTATGTAACGTAACAGCTGGTGTCACCAACACGCCAGTAACACTTTATTTTGCACACCACATCTGAGAAGCTAAGTTTGTCAGAAGGGAGGAAAGAGGTGAAACGGACAAGTCTGTGGAGGTGACGAGTCAAGAGGAGGCACGCACGTGGTTGCTGCCTACACTGGTGGTCACATCGAGTCGCCTCAGTGGCCCAAACGGGTGGCCTAGCCCTGCCTCCGTTGTCCAGTACAGGCGTGATAACTTGTTATCCTGTCTCTCTATATGGTTTTGTTATAGCCTCTCATACCAGCTTTCGCAATTTTTCCGCTGAGAAGGAAAAACAGCAACACACAAACACCGCCAAAGAACACTACTCCTCAGAAGAGCTGTGTTTTCCTCCGTTTTCACAAGTTCATGCCTACGACTTTTCAGGCAATACTGCCAATTGATTTGAACAAACTTAAATACTGATGTTTTAAAAGAAATTGGAAGGTGCAGGAGAAAATAAGAAAATAGAAACTATTCCCCCCAAGTGGCCCCCCCATACACACACACTTTCTCTCTCTCTCTATCTCTCTATCGCTCTCTCTCTCACACACACACACACACACACACACACACACACAGATGAAAACAGAGTGGCAATTAAAAATTCTTAAAAAAGAGTCAGATATGAGTGGGGAAACTATATGTCTAAAGAAGGTACAAATAAGTCCGACAGACCGACCGACAGAAATCTGGCGACAGACAGACAGACAGACTCGGGCACAAACAAATATCTGATGCACCATCGTCAGAGACTGGCAAACTCGACAGATATGCGACATCTAATTGCTGAAGACTCTGGTAGGCTTTGCAGACATACGGACACATCCAGAGAATCCAACATGCGTGCACGATTACGAATCCAAGCGCAATAACTGAGCCTTCACACAGGCCCTGCAGCCATCTCTACTCTACTTCCTGCTCGCTCCACGAAATAGTTCTCTCTCCTGCTGCGTCGTTGTGCAGACCATCCGCAGGGTCGGGGCTGTAAGAAAAGGACGTCGACCGCTCGCTACCCCCGGGTGGGAGATCTCCTTTGAACGAGTTCATAATGAACGGGGTGGCGTTGTCCTCGCTAGCGCCCCTGTCGGACGACATGGCATTGTAGTCATTCTCTATGTCGCTGCGCGAAAACTTCCGGTTGAAGAAGTTGACGATGGAGATGGGCCTGAAGGGATCTCTAGAACGTTCAATCTGTAAAACACAATGGAAGAGTCCACTAGAGGTCGTCATGCAGCTACTGACCGGCTGACTGTTTGACGGTCCTATATAAGCCTGCTTGTTTGAAAGACGAACATGAACACGATAGTTAACTTAAACTAGAAGGATCCTTGTAACTCTACTAGTCTGCTCTTCAGAATGTCTGGTGTCATGCACAATTGCTTAAACACACACACACACACACACACACACACACACACACACACACACACACACGTACGTTCGTGCACGCGCACATGCCCGCACAAGCTGCTTGCTTGCACGAACAGAAACTTCTCCTTAATTTATGTCAGTAGTGTAAATAAATAAATTTTACAGACCGCAAGTTCTTCAATCGAATGTGCCGAAGACATCAGTGGAAACTTTTTTCTGCGAATCAAAATGCATAAAAAAGAAAGTGAGATATATCGGTAAGTAGTCCATCTAATGCTGTTAACAGCCAAGGACTTTCCCATCCCTGTGTGTAGTATCATTAGTTAAGCTATTGTTCAAACAGAAAAAACAGCAACCATAGATTCTGTCTGATCTTTGTAGATTCATTCACATAAGTTCTGATTTTACATGTAAATGCATTGGGAAGTCGACATAAGTGAGACAGATATAGAGAGGTTCAGAATTATCTCACACAGAGAGACAGATATAGAGAGGGTCAAAAGTATCACACACAGAGACACAGATATAGAGAGGGTCAGAATGTATCACACAAAGAGACACAGATATAGAGAGGGTCAGAATGTATCACACACAGAGACACAGATATAGAGAGGGTCAGAATGTATCACGCACAGAGAGACAGATATAGAGAGGGTCAGAATGTATTTAAACACAGAGAGACAGATATAGAGAGGGTCAGAATGTATCACACACAGAGACACAGATATAGAGAGGGTCAGAATGTATCACACACAGAGAGACAGATATTGAGAGGGTCAGAATTATCTCACACAGAGAGACAGATATAGAGAGGGTCAGAATTATCTCACACAGAGAGACAGATATAGAGAGGGTCAGAATTATCTCACACAGAGAGACAGATATAGAAAGGGTCAGAATTATCTCACACAGAGAGACAGATATAGAGAGGGTCAGAATGTATCACACACAGTGAGACAGATATAGAGAGGTTCAGAATTATCTCACACAGAGAGACAGATATAGAGAGGGTCAGAATGTATCACACACAGAGAGACAGATATAGAGAGGGTCAGAATGTATCACACACAGAGAGACAGATATAGAGAGGGTCAGAATGTATCACACACAGAGACACAGATATAGAGAGGGTCAGAATGTATCACACACAGAGACACAGATATAGAGAGGGTCAGAATGTATCACGCACAGAGAGACAGATATAGAGAGGGTCAGAATGTATTTAAACACAGAGAGACAGATATAGAGAGGGTCAGAATGTATCACACACAGAGACACAGATATAGAGAGGGTCAGAATGTATCACACACAGAGAGACAGATATAGAGAGGGTCAGAATTATCTCACACAAAGAGACAGATATTGAGAGGGTCAGAATTATCTCACACAGAGAGACAGATATAGAGAGGGTCAGAATTATCTCACACAGAGAGACAGATATAGAGAGGGTCAGAATTATCTCACACAGAGAGACAGATATAGAAAGGGTCAGAATTATCTCACACAGAGAGACAGATATAGAGAGGGTCAGAATGTATCACACACAGTGAGACAGATATAGAGAGGTTCAGAATTATCTCACACAGAGAGACAGATATAGAGAGGGTCAGAATGTATCACACACAGAGAGACAGATATAGAGAGGGTCAGAATGTATCACACACAGAGAGACAGATATAGAGAGGGTCAGAATGTATCACACACAGAGACACAGATATAGAGAGGGTCAGAATGTATCACACACAGAGACACAGATATAGAGAGGGTCAGAATGTATCACGCACAGAGAGACAGATATAGAGAGGGTCAGAATGTATTTAAACACAGAGAGACAGATATAGAGAGGGTCAGAATGTATCACACACAGAGACACAGATATAGAGAGGGTCAGAATGTATCACACACAGAGAGACAGATATTGAGAGGGTCAGAATTATCTCACACAGAGAGACAGATATAGAGAGGGTCAGAATTATCTCACACAGAGAGACAGATATAGAGAGGGTCAGAATTATCTTACACAGAGAGACAGATATAGAGAGGGTCAGAATTATCTTACACAGAGAGACAGATATTGAGAGGTTCAGAATTATCTCACACAGAGAGACAGATATAGAGAGGGTCAGAATGTATCACACACAGAGACACAGATATAGAGAGGGTCAGAATTATCTCACACAAAGAGACAGATATTGAGAGGGTCAGAATTATCTCACACAGAGACACAGATATAGAGAGGGCAGAATTATCTCACACAGAGAGACAGATATAGAGAGGGTCAGAATGTATCACACACAGAGAGACAGATATAGAGAGGGTCAGAATGCATCACACACAGGCAGAAAGATTGGAAAAAGGGCAAACAAAAGAATTAAATCTGTCTTCAAACCTTCTTATGACCAGGATGAGGATTATGACAATGACGACACACACCACGCCGACAACAACCCCTACAGCGATGAAGATACCCTTCTTCTGGCTGGCATCTCCTAGAATAGCAACAGTAGGAGTATTGCTTTAGCTGTGACTATTCCTGACAGCAAAATAGCTTAGCTCCTGCTAGGGAAATACATAAGTGATGATAATAACTGAATGTATTAATGTTATGTCTGCAATGTATGTCGATATACCTGCCGTTGTGCCCCAAATTAATAAACATGATTGTAACTGATACCACTACCATTTTTACTATAGTCATGAACACATAGAACATTTTACAGTTGACAGTTTCTCTCTCGTTCATGCCAAGTGGATGTGATATATCAATTACTGAAATTCGAGTAAAGAGTTCACCAGTGCTATGTAATCTTTGTGAGTCAGTCAGGAACCATCTACACGAGTACATACATGTAACCATTAGGCTAGTGCATAACAAAGCTTCAATCATTCTGTCCATTAAAATAAACATTTACTGAATAATTTTCCACTCTGGTGCGCAAGCAGATCAAAAGTAATAAACCGAAAATAGAACAAGAAAGAACAATAAAAAAATTAATTGATAAAATTGTAAAGTCGGCAAATAAGGAATTTCAGATCAAGCAAATCACTGTATCAAAGAGAGGTGTGTACTGTTTGCTTCAGGAATATGGCGGCAATGTTTCTTTTTTGTTATCTTACTTCTCCCAGTTAGGGAAGTAGGTAAACACTGTTTTTAATAAAGCCCTTTCTGTAAACGGAGTCAACAACGCATACAAAACATTTACCTGTGTTATCAACTCTGGGCCTAGGAGACTGTGTAATCTGACGAGGACAACGGGAAACTACTTATAAGGTAAGATGGCCAAGTAACCTGCCAGCCGCTGGGAGACTGAGCCAGCCCTTACTTAGGGCCAGCTGTTTCAGGAGAGTGCTGCCCATCTCTTGTCACACACCCCTCCTTCCCATGGCCTATGTTCATCTTTCAACCCGTTGGTCAAATATCCGTTCAACCACGGACGTGTACAGGTGGACTGCTGTCTGTCTACCGAGACCAATGCTGAGCCTCTTGCGAAGTCCTCCGCTGTTAGTCTCGGCAATGAATGTGACTAAACCGGCAGATTTGTAGTCAAAAGCCTCGTTCTAGTAGTTAAGTGGGAAAAAATCGTCTGTAAGCAGTCCAAGTTCGTGGTTCAACAGCTGAGTTCATTGGAGGGGTGCGGAGGAGGGAGTAGGCTGCGCCCCTCGGGTATCGAACCCGCTAGTGTGCGGCTCTTTGCTTCACAGCGTTTGTTGGGGCATCTATGAAAATGGTTTATTGATCAGGAAAACGTCTTTGCCAGGACTGCTTTCGATACTGTTTTATCTTTACACTGATCAATAATATCTGATAAAAACCGAAATGATACTACCTTTATATATTGTACCTTATTGCTATATTTGAAAATAACGCGCGCCAACACACACACACACACACACACACACACACACACACACACACACACACACACACACACAATCATGCAAAAATTCAATAAAGACAGGAAGCAATTGTTATCTCTAGTCCGATTACTAATCACTAATCACTTTGGCTAGAAAATAAGGGCAGAAGGAAAATTTGACTGTAACCGTCTGCGGCTGATTTTTTTTAAAAAACATACTAATTAGAAGTATTATTCAGTCCACAAAATATGGTTTTTCTTTTGGTACCTTCTTTATGAGTTAACAACTAAAGATATGGGTCGCATTTGTTTCCTTGATATGCTTAGTATTAAACGATATGCGAAGTCATTAAACAAAAAGTCGGTCATGTCGCTGGTTTTGTTAGGGTCATTAGGATCTAGGAACTTCCTTACTCTGCATATTTTCCAGACTGTCACTCAAGATAACAATGTCAGATGTTACACCCTTTGGTCAGATAACCAGCCTTTTTCAGAACTCACTCCAGATACATTTGTTTCCTCAATTTGTTATCGATTTCATAATTACTAGTCATTGAAATATGAAGCTAGTCGGACACAGCTAATTTGTCTGCGGGGTGTTCAAGTTTATTTTATTTGCTTGAGTATACCGAAAACACATCTATAAATTTATAAAGTTTAATAAATAAATGTATAAGGGAATGAAATAGGATTTATGAATAGCATTTCAGGGGAGAGAGCTGACACACATTTTCATTTCCATCCATTTTTTTTCGATGTTTCAGGAGGGGATAGCGGGTGATATAACTGAAAACCTAGGAATAAGAGAGGCCTGGCATGCTCAAGGTGTCAAGTTTAGAATAACCTGAGTTGACCTGTCGGTACCTTCAGAAAGGGGCTGCGTCTTAGAGTCTGAGGTGCTTCCATGGGAAAGGGGCGAGGTGCGAGCGGGACTCGTATCGCTGGTGGGACCGGCAGTCGTATCCAAGGACGTCTTTGAGGTCTGGACGACGGCAGGCTCGCTCGATCCTGTGGATGCAACAGCCGCAGTGGGCTGTGTAGTCATGTGATCTGGAAATATGATGACAACTTATTTTTTAAAAAAACTCAGAGAATGTAAAATATAAACTTCGATATGATAGCACCAGAGATAATACATCCAAAGGGACAGGAAAGGGTCAAACCTCTGACGTCACTTTCGTGGACAAAGACTCTCCCGTTTTGAGAGTTACCGATGGCAGCACACGGATAGAGGTGTATGCACACTTAAAAAGCACAGTGGAATGCAGGCTGACAGACAAACAAATCAGATACAGAGGTAGATAGAAGTCATATAGTACCTGAAGAGGTAAAACTGTCATGCTCAGATGATGTTGCTTGCAAAGAGGACGATTCCTCCTTTGAGACCGAAGTAGAGCTGACATACGTACTACCTTCGGAAGGAATGAAAGTTTGGGAGGTTAAGGCTGCATGCAAAGAGGACGATTTTTCGGTCCCCGGGTAGCTGGCATGGGTCGTGAAAGGCGAGTGTGTACCGGAAGAAGACCCTGCATGCAAAGAGGAGTCGTCAATCGCGGCGGAAGTAGTATAGCTGGCATGCGCAGTGCTACCAACGGTCGTGAAGGTTGGGTAAGCAGTAGAAATGGAAGCGGTGCTGCCAGAGGTTTCAGGTATCAGTGTCGTCGCTGCTGTGGTTAGAATTCCAGCAGCGGAAGTGACGTTCTTCGGAGGCGAAGTGGATCTAGCATCAGCAGCCTCACTGCTGTATCTGCCCATTTCGCCAGAGGTAGAGACGGTCGAGTCATGCGCATGCCAAGTGCTCGAGCCGCTGACTGTCGAACCGGAAGTACTCGCATCAGTTGACGTTATACCTGCTCGTGATGACGTCCTCGGTGACGTCACCAAGGTAGACGTAGTGGTAGCAGGGGTGGTGGACGTGGTGGTGATGGCGGTGATGGTCGTGGTGGCGGTGGTGGTGGTGGCGGCGGCGATGGTAGTTGTGGTTTTGGTGGTGGCGATTGTGGCGGTGGTAGTAGTAGTGGTGGTGGTGGTGGCGGCGGCTGCTGTGCTTCGGAAAGAGGTGCTCTCCTCTGCAGCTGTTGACGGTTTTGTTGCATTTGGACCTGGCACAGATCACAAGTCATACACTATTTGATTCCTTCCACAGTGGCGTTGCCGTCACAGAGGTTCTATCGTTAACGTTTAACTTGATTTTGAAAAAGTGGACATTTTAATCACTCATTCACTCACTCACTTACTCAGGTGGCCAGAAGACAGATTAGTAACATGACAGGTCGAGGTCAAACAACACCGACTTCAGAACTGTACATGGATACGTTTACGTTGTAAAGCCCTCAGCTAATAGGAGAGATCGGAACATAGGTTAATTAGGCGTATCCGTGTATAAGTGTGATGTGGCCTCTTTCTGCGCTTAGTGACGTTTCTAGGAGTGTATCTCGAGAACGGAAGAGGGTGTGTTTACCCAAATGTGAGGAAATAGTATTTATAGTTTTACCCAATAAGAAGAAAAATAGTAATGTAAGACTTTTACACGTGCTGTAATGAAGAAATAATACCCAGACGGATACATGGTAATAAAGATAAAGACAATGAAGTAACAAAAATTAAAGACCAACCCCACGAAGCTGACGCAGTGGCTGCGGGGCTTGTGCCTGCACCTGCTTCGGTCGCTGTGACACTGAGAGTTGTGCCGGAAGTGACGTGGGTGTCAGCGGAAGTGATGGCATTCGTGACTATAGAGCTGGTGGTACTGTAGATTGTAGTAGCGATAGGGGTGAGAGTGATGCTGGCGAGTTCAGAGGGCGACGCCTCAGTTGCACGAGCTGAGGTCACGGAGTTCGTTGACGACAGGGTTGTGCTGGAAGTAGCCAGATCCACGGTGGTTGTTAAAGACACCAGGGAAGCAGCTTCTGTCGTGAAGTTAGTGGCATTCAACTGCGAGACAACCCTTGTAACTGAAAACACTGCAAATGATAAATCACTGACGAGAGATCACCAAAACAGAACTTTACTCAGCATACACAATTCTGTCCTTTCTGTCTGCTCGTTATACTTCTTCTTTGTTACTAATCTGGCATGATTGTCTGAAGGAACAGGCTTAGATAACGAGGCATCAAAATTGTACCCTGCAGATCGCTTTAAACAGAGAAAAAGAAATAAAAAAATAAATGTCATTTGTGAGACATCTCGTTGCAGTGGTCAAAGGTCTAGTGGTGGCTCAAATATGAGGCGGCCGGGACTTATTTAGTGGCAATGACCTACTGAACTTTGGATACTGTCTTTTATTTGTCTTAATATGTCTTAATTTGTCTTAATATATCAACCAATCAGAGCCCTCGAAACATGGCCTCACGTTCTTGATGTTCTCTGATTGGTTGATCTTTGACCTTCTTGTCCCATATACAAATGAGCCAGCCTCGTTCGGTACAGACATCATCCTGTCGCTAGAGAAATCTTCTCTGTACGTAGAGAAATCTTTGTAGCTAGAGAAAGCTACAGAGAAATTTCTCTAAGCACAGAAAGCTTTCTCTAGCTACAGAATGGAATTATATATATGTATAATGAATTTGCTAGCAATTTCTAAGTATAAGATAAATGAATGCATTGCCTAGCTAGAGAGAGAAAGTAGAGAAAATTCCCCTCTTGGCGCCCCATAGTTGGCTGTCCTTTCCTTTAGTATCTCTGGTCTGAATCACGGAATTATGGTCTGAATAGTCTCATGCAGCCTGCTTTCCTTCCTCATACCGCACTCTGCTTATCATGCAGACATAATTCCTTCTGTTACCGCATTACAGCTCATCGTCCAAGCATGGGTCTCTCTCTTTTTACCGCATTACCTGTTCATCATGCCAGGAAGGTTACCTCCTTTAAGGCATTACCTGCTCATCGTACAGCCATGGTTACGTCCCTTATTGCATTTGTCTGGACAGTGATAACCATTGGTATCATGCGCAGGGAAAGAGAGTTTCAAAACAGAGTTTAAAAAAAATAAACGAGCAGACACATATGCATACCAAAGAGTGTACTGAGAAAAAACCAGCAGGAAGCCATTGTAAAGGTGACAAAACGGACCCAAGATGAAGGGGCTGGCACGCGATGCTCGCCTTCAAAACCAGGAAGAGTTGTGTCCTCCGTCACGGTCACGTGGACAAACCTGAAACATAGAAAGGTCATGAGGAAGAAAATCTTCCTTGCCTAGCATCCATAGAGCTAATAAAGCAAAATACAAAGAAACGTGAAGCACTCAAACGCTACCTCTTTCTCTACCAACAATGTAAGCTATGAAACTGAAATAAAATACAGCTGACAAAGCATCAAAGATTCTCGAAATATTCTAGTAATTACTAATATTATTTTTGCTATCATTAAAGATAGTTGGACGTTTTTGATAGCAATGTTACGTTGTCTGTCTGTCTGTCTGTCTGTCTGTCTGTCTGTCTGTCTGTCTGTCTGTCTGTCTGTCTGCTAGTTATAGCTAACTAACGAGCTTTGTTTGTCAGACCTAGCATGGTTACACAAGAATTATGGCCGTGATAAACGGGTGGAGGCGGGTAGTGCATTGAACAGACTCACAGATACAAGTAAATCTGACGTCAGCCACCCTGTACTCCAGCAGTCATTTAAATAATGTTTGTACTGCTACATACGGGACTTCTAATCCCCCAAAACCTCACTTAAAAACGTTTTGACTGAGATTAGGGTCCATAGAACATGTCTTCTTACCGGCTAGCACAAGTTCACACAAATTATGTTAAAATGAGTGAGCTTGATTCATTTTAAATCCCTCAGTCTTACTATCTCTTCCCTGTTTGGAAGATTCATGTCTTTAAACGCCGTAGTTGTGACTGGTTTAACGGGGTAGGGTTTTAGCCACGGGTTTCGGTCAACGGGTTATTTTCCTTGATGTAAAATAAGCAGGTTCTCTGATATGGCAGCATCCAATTAGCAGTAGTAGACTCTCAAAGATCTCGGAATGGCTGCAGTCTTTAGTGTCTTTAAATTCACAAGTTTTTGACAACCTAACGACAGCACTTTACAGGTCCTGCTAATCTATCAGCAAATCTGGGGGTAATATCATATTAGTCCTTTAAAGATCGGACAAGTAGAGTAAACTTCGAAACGTCCTCCTTAATCCATATCACACTTAATCCTTTTCTCGTTGCAAGTTAATTAAAACATCTTTAACATCATCAGAGTCCTCTCATTCATATCACCAATACATTTAGGATTGACTGTCCTGGGTTCAGATATCGTCTCGGGCACGCTGTTCTTTTTCGGCATGTGGCACCTGTTTAGAGGGCCAGCTGCTTTGCCAGGATGTAGCCTTATAGCTGTTAACGGTGTAAAACATCAATTTGCGCCTCGTCCTTTTATTCACATGACACCAGAGATCACGATGTAACCTTTTCGTCGTTTCAGGTTAGTGAGTTTATCATAATCAGTTTGACATCCTCAACGACACACAACTCATTTTTGTATTTTTAAAATCTACGTAGAATTTAAAAAAAAAATTGTGAATGCGTGCATCAAACATGAACAGGGCAAAATCAGACAAGGTGAAAAATAGTTTATGTACTACGTTTGTAAGTAAACAAACTTGAATTTACTTTCGTCCCGCTGCCTGTCAAACGCATGGCACTGCAAGATTCTGTCGATGAAATCCTAAGAGCAGGGAACTGTCACCATACTCCTGCTGACCGAAAATGCACTGCGAACTTTTTCTCCTCGGTCCTCACTGGCCGTCTACTGACCGGCGGCGGGAGGAGGTGCAGCGCCCTGCGGTGGTCACCGACAGTTTCACGGATGACGACGTTGTCAACAAATGGCGCTTCATGGCGGGCAGCCGTAGACTTGAAACCAGCCGGCGAAAAATCAGCTTCGATCTGACTACACTGTGAGACTACACTTCCTCGTCGTAGCAAATCCTAGCACACACGCTGGACAGGGATTACGGGAGATGTGTGGCGCACAGATAAGCTTTAGGGGCTAGGTTTACTAAGGAAGGAAGGAAGGAGGGAGTTCTGCGGAGGTGTGTGTGTGTGGGGAGGGGAGAAGAACGCATGTCTATGACAAGACAATTATGAAGGTAAAACACTGCACCAAATGACCTCTCTCTTTCTACTGCTGTTTGTGTCTGTCCCTTTCTGTCTCTCTCCTTCTCGGTTTCTCTCTCTCTGTTTCACTCCATCTTCTCTCCGCAAACACATTCACCCTCTCTCTCTTTAGACTGCCAGTGGCGGGTTTATCCGAAGCGACAGGGGTATTTTCAAAGCAAACACCAGATAAGACTTACGATGAAACTGCATGATGACTTTTTAAAATTCATTCTCTTCTCTATAATACATGAAAATAGACCGGGAGTGACCCTCATGCTGTGCCTGTAGCAAAATTAACAGCGTGTACTCTCTGCAGTCCAGCTGCTCAACCGTTAGATGCATTGTCAGCTGTGTGTGCATGGATGTGTGATGTAACTGAGCACACTTCCCTTGTGACAACTGCCTACTGGGATTAACAAAGTAAGTCATTTGTCATTCGGGCAAGGAAGCAGAATTTTTCATCACCCAGCCACCCAGCCACTGCCCTCTCACTTCCCACAATCCCTTTATGGCCACGCGAACACCAGAGTTCCTTCATTCATACTTTCAATTTTTTTTGGGGGGGAGGGGAGAGAAGGGGAATGGGCAAACCATTTTTGTCCCTTCCCATATGAATGCCACTATTAAAACAAGCAGTTAATGTTTGGATGATGATGATGGAGGACGAAGTTGGGTGGGGGGGGGGAGAGGAACGAGCGATATGAGCGAGGAAGATATTCGCGCTTTCTTAAAAAAGAGAATCGGTGTCAACGGAAAACAAATCTTCCGGGCAGCAGCAAGATTTGCTTTACGAGTAGTTGGTGATCTGAAAAGAACGGAAAGGGTGTATCCTCCACATTTAGGGAAATAGTATTTTGTACTTAATTTTGCCCACTCCTTCGAATAAAATTTTGCACCATATTAGTTCTTTACATTGTATGGCACTCCGCGATCAATCTTATCAATAAGGAAAATTAAAAACAATTTTTATCACGTTAACGGTTTTCTAGAAATAACGGTTTTCCCATTCTGGTTTTAAAGAGAAGCTGTTTGTTAAGCTCCACGACATGAAGTATCTGTCCAAATCTCTTTCTTCACAATGGTCATGTTATGCAGCCTCTATCAGCACAGTCACTGCCTTGTATACCATTAAAAACTTCATTAACAGAGGAAGTTCACTTTGAGACTTAAGTAGTTTGCTCTATGTGTGATTTAGTCAGAGCTCTGACTTCCGGAAAACTTGAGGAAGGATCTGCAGTTATGAAAATGTTTCAGTAGGTCAGAAGCTGTTGTTTCTGTGTCAGAATATAAAATATTGTGTAAAAGAGGTGCTTTTGAGGTGGTGAATAAACATCATGAAGAAATAATCGAGAACGAGGGAACGAGTGGGTAAGCCAGTGAGAGAAAGAGAGAGATACCGTTTGGAGGGGGTGGAGGTGCGTGCGTGGAAATGAAGAAACAATGAAGACGCTTCTTTTCTTTCCTTTCTCTCTCTCTCACACACACACACACACACACACACACACACACACACACACACAACACACAACACACAACACACACATGAGAGCGGGAGAAGGAAAGAGATAGCAAGAGGAAAATAGAAACAATCAGTGGTGTAGGAACCAGGTGCCAGTTGCACATGTTTCTAAACCTTAAAACTGTTCTAAAGAAGCAAAATCTCTTCTATGTCATTGAGATGCATTGCACAAGAACATTCAAAACATTGTACTGACAGGACGGAAAATCAGACTTAAACAACTTGATCTTACTTAAAGCAGTTTTAGTTTTAAAAATTCTGAAATTGTGGTGTGCACTTTAAACTGATTATCTAACTAGAGTTAAGGCCTAAAAGTGTTTAAAATTAGAAATGTGTTGTGCAACTGGCCCCAGCTGGGGGGCAAGAGGGGGAGCCATCCCCTCATAAAAGATTCTGATGTGGTAAGAATATCTTTTCGGTCCCCTTTTCTGTTTGAGACGTGGTTCTTCAAAAAAAAAAAAAAAAAAAATACAAAAGGTAGAGGAACCGAGAAAGAGACAGAATAAGCAAAAGTTATTCTCTTTTACATCTATCCCTTGATTTAAAAAAAGGAAAAAGAAGCCCTAGAAAACAAATGCACTAATCAAAGAAGACAGGGTTTTTTGTGCACACTGGCTTGCAAACCTTAAATATGACCAATATTATCATAAAGTTTATATTTTTCTCAATATTACATCATTTCGTGTGATTGCGATAACCGGGTGAGTCCTTTATCAATGAGTTTTGTTTTTTGTTAAAAGTGTTGCTTTGTTGTTTAGTTTATGTTTAAAGCAGCATATGTTGTGAGCTACCACCGTGTGTGTGAGTGTGCAATGAAGTTTGCCCTCCCCACCAAATCCGAGCATCTTTCTACGCCACTGACAATTACAGACACTGTATTTATTTGGTTTTACTTGGTTGTGTGTAGTTGGTTGGATTACTGATTTGCATGCTGGCTAATATACACAGAACGAATCCCTGCCATTGGTAAGGATGATTTTAAAGCAAGACAGACGATAATTCACCGCAAGGACGAGCGATCTTGTTTATGCAGGGGTGGAGGAGATGGAATGAGGGGGGAGTCGAGTTTTTTTCCGCCGAAACGAACATCTGATTCACTTTTAAATCGAAATTGTGTCCGCATCCTGCTCACACTGATCTTGACCATCTGTTTCATTCTACTTTAGTCCAACATGTGTAAAAGCGAGCGAGCGAGCGACAGCGAGAGAGGTAGGAGAAGAAAAGTCAGTTTTATGAGTAGTTCGTCCATACTGATATTGTGATAAACCCTCGTTACCAGTCGATGCTTATACTTACTGGAGGTAAGACACGGGATCTTAAAAAAACACACTTTTTGCAATGGCTGTCTACTGGCCTGACGTGGCGGTTGCGGTCCTGTCTGCGAGCGTGTAATGAGAATTCTTCATTCCCCATTCGTTTACGCAGATCCGCTCATTCGTAGTCGAGCACATATAGATCTGTCAGTCTGTCTGTTTTAATTTCTCAAGTCTCCCTTACTTTCTCTTTCGTACACATTTATATAAGTTCTAGCCGGGTTGATCCGCTGTTTACAAGGCTAACTAAACACTGTGGCCCGACCATCGGTTTGTTGCGGCTCCTAAAAACCCTGGTGCCAATCAATCCTTTTAATAATAGTTTTTTGTTGTTTCAGGGAAGGGAACGGAAGTTCCCAAGAAGAATTTTTTCACTAAAATTCTAGCTTTTAACTTGCCGGGTATGCTATCTAGTCTAATATACCTCGCGTTGTGATTTTTGTTTCCTTCCCTCTACTACACACCCGTATTTAGTCGACCTTGGAGTCCACAAAAGACCTTGCTTGTTTTGAAAATATATTCTCTTTGGTACCTTCTTCAGCTCCGTATCGGACAGGTTCTATGCCTCATCGTGTCCGTTCTACGACTGTTTTAATTATAGAGCTTAATGTGCACGTGATGACAGTTCTCACGAGGGTGGACGTACAATACGCAAACATTCGTGCTGACTGGCACTCTCACACAGGTATACAAATTTAAAATGAATTTATTTACATTATTTACATATACGCGCCAACTCTGTTCTGTCCTATAGCTCGTGTCCAATACCTAGCCTGTGAATACTTAGAACCTAATCTTTCCGAAAGCTTAAGTGTTAAAGCCTAGCACATAACGGTACCCGGGCATCCGTACGAACTTAATTACAAGCGTTCAGCATTTTGTAGGACTAGGACAGCCTGTAGTAACTAAGCTATTACTGTTACCAGAGCTGGTCTTCTTTCAATAAGCGATTGAACTGTCTGTCATTTTGTTGGTCAGGTCTTGCAGTTCTCGATTAGTGTCTCTGGCTCCCAGTCCCGCTTCTGTCTCCCTGCAGTGGAAGACACAAACAAGAAGCGCACTGGAGCCAGGGCCTTCAAAAACGCGGCACCTAAACTGTGGAATGCTCTGCCATCGTCACTGTCCACCATCACCTCAGCAACCACGTTTCGGAAAAGACTGAAGACCCATCTGTTTATTTAAGACGGACTTAAACTTAAACAACCAAGCAACACTTCTGTCTTTATTTTTTACTTTCTTGGTGTTTTATCTATTTATTTACTTTTTTTATTATATTTCTTTTTTTTTTGTTTTTGCTGCGCAATGAGCATTCTTCTGAATGGATACCTGCGCATTAAAAATGGACATCATCATCATCATCATCATCATCATCATCATCATCATCATCATCATCATCATCTATGATGTCGATGTCGTCTAAGTGTAGGCTGCAAATCGGCCTTCCATCGATGGAAACAGAAGCGTGATGGTCGCGGATGATTTCACGCATAATGTTCTCCAGACAAATGTTGAACAGCAGAGGCGGTAGGAGGCAGGAGGCACCCTTGACGGACCCCTACTTTACTGTCAAATAAAACTCCCATTTAATTATTTAGAACTCGTTGAGCTTTTACACAGACCTTCGATTGCTTGGACAAGATTCTCTTCGATGTTGAATTTTCGCATCATATGCCATAGTCCTTCGTGCTGGACTATGTCAAAAAACTTTTTGAAGTTGTGCTAGAGCTCCTACTGATGCTGTATGTATTTCTCTATCAGGATGGGACGGGTAAAGAGCTGATTAACTTTGCTCCTACCTGGTCTGAAGCCAGCCTGTTCTTCTGCTAGCAGTTCCCCAGCAGTAGTGCTGATGCGATTCTGTATTACTTTCACCATGACTTTACTTAGGTGGGTGCTTCGGCTAATGGTTATATAGTTCTGCCACTATTTGCTCTTTCCTCTTTTCGGAAGGGGTGTGACTAGTGACTGCGTCTATTCTTTGGGACATTCCTTGTGTTCACAGACTCTTTGGCACAGAGCAGTGAGGGGCTTTGTTGTTTTATCCCCAGCTTGCTTGAGTACCTCAGCTGGGACGTTAATTGTCACCACCAGGTGACTTTCCTCCCTTCTGATCGTGACCGCTCTTTCGATCTCTTTCCGTAGGACTGCAGTGACCCTCGATCCATTCTCCCTTGCTACCTTCATCTCCTTACCAGTAGAATAAGTCACTTCTTTGTACTTGAAAGGTGCTTCGGGTTTGATAGTAGGCGTCTGGGGCGACTTTGGTATTCAAGCACAACGAGAATGTCCTTTGTATAACGTTGTCTTGTCGCTGGTAAAACTCTTCCACTTCATTGTCTTCATGCGTGGAGGTCGGAGCATATACTTGGACAATGGTGACATTGTGAGGCTTGACTGAGACACGTATGGAGATAAGCCTGCTGGATATGAGTGTACAGCTGATGAAGGCTCTGACCATTTTCCTATGTACGAGGAAGCCTTCGACATGTTCGTGTTTCTCCCCAGATCCTGGATATCTGACCACCGCCAGTCCCACCTGTCTCACCGGTGCCGTTCTAGCTCATGGGTGAGTTGTTTCCCTTTGCCGCACTGGTGTAATCATAAAAAATCTGTGAGTGTAACGAGCGTAAGCTCCATGTACCAAGCGATCTTCCTTCTCTCTTCGATCTCTTCCTTCTCGCCGTTTTGCAAATTGACACTTCTCCCGTACTCGGGGTGTCATATCTAGTCACCTTGCGACAAGAAGGCCGTTGGGGACGGATACCGATCTGCCAAGCCACAGAAAAGGACCAAGAAAGAAAGCAAAGGGAAAGCCTTATCAACTTCCGACAACTGAGACTTTTAGTGCTCTATTAATCAAGACATGTCACAACTTAGGTCTTTGGACAAGGTGGGGGGGGGGGAATGGGAGAACGGAAAATCCTTGTCACCTTGCTGCAAGCGAGCTTTCTACCAAGTAGAACCTGTCAGCTCACAGCAAGTCAGATGCAAACACCAATTTCTGCCCGCTATTTATACTCAGTGATATTCTGCTTCAAGCTGCGCCCCTCGAGAGACCAGGTACACCTATAGCTATATATAGGCTTGGAAGGGGGTGAAAGGGGTGCAGGGATGAGCGGACAGACCCTAATTGCACCTGTTGTAATAAGCGCTCCCGCTACAATAAGTACTATATCCTATATCCACCCCCTTCTCTAGCTCTAACACGCACACACGCACAAATTAGCACACACACACACACACACACACACAGATACAGTGTACAAATCAAGAGTTTTGTGAAAATTAGAATAATATAAATTAGAATAACAAGCCAGACAAACCTCTAATCTTAGTTCCAGTTCCATCGAAAGAAGCTCACACTCGAGCATGTATTTCCTGGTACAGTTTCGTCAGCATTGACACTCCTGGCTGTAGGTGCCGTCTCTTGAAAACACGGTTGGTGTGTAGATACTATATATATATATACTCGATCATCTATCTGTCAGTACATTGACCACTCTTGTTCAGTTATCAGTACTTTCTTTTACTGAAGATGAAATGTTTAGCAGTTATAATCAGTCCAAAGTACCTTCACTGGTTTTGTCTTCAGTACGGAAACGCTTTCCTTGCAGTTAAAAAAAAAAAAAAATGCCCGTCACAGGCAGAGATTTATAGACGGAAGTATGACATCCGGAAGGAAAATACTGTTAAAGTGTCGACACTGGTTTTACCCGGGGGCTGATCGCTTGCCTTCAAGCATCAGGTTATGGCCACGTGCGCCCATGGAGTTCGCACGCTTGCATGATCGCACATACCCGCATGCACACACAGACCCACTTAAAAACCTTCTAATGCGCGCCTCCACACGCACACATGGAAAGTAGGGAGAAATACTCATTTATTCGGGGAACTCGACACATAAATGTTTCTTAATTTAGCCAAACCATAGCTTAAGCCAGAAGTCTGTGGCTTATGCACTGTTATGTGCATCTTAATAAAACATGAAACAGTGTATATCTACTTTTGATGTAACGAGTGCACAAGGGAAATAACTCTTAATCTTTCGGAGAATTTCGTGATCACCTCCCGTGAAAAATCCCGAAGCTTACACCCATATTATATTAACGAAAATTGATCGTGATACGTGATTCCTTTTAAACCATTTTTAAAAGAAACCTGCCTTGCCATATAACAGGCGTGTGCTTTTACTGTAACACGGTGATCACATTGTAACAACTTACTAGAAATTTCCTTTAATGTTGTAGAACCAAGCCATAGATCTTTAGAATTACAAATTCATCGATGGATTCAATAACAATCTTTTAACATTAAATTTATGTGAAGATTATGGCAACATTTTTATCAGTAGTAAGTGTAATTATTGATCGGATCCTTTGTATATTTAGTTTTTTTTCGCAGTTTGCAGTACATTTTTTAAAGCACAGTAGGTTCGACAGAACGCGCAAAGAAAGCCGTCTGCTGCAATGCAAATATCGCGAGATTTTGGGATAATTTAGGAGGTCACGTGATCAGACCCCATCAAAGTAGGTAATATGGCGGTCGTACAACCTAGTATGAATGGAGACATACCAAATTTTTCCATGGGTCACAAAGAGGAGGAGACGTTTGTCGGTGGGAATTTGCAGGAAGAGGTAAAAGTTGTTCAATTACTGTTGTGCTCGGTGATAACTTGACAGGTGCAAAGATATCTTGCTGCTGGTTGAATCCAAAAAATAGAAACAATGATATTTTTGCAAGCCAGTCTGCTAAAAATCACTGAATTATCATTATCATTATTCTGCACAGCTTAGAGGTATAATTTAACAACATTCAGCGTAGTAACAAAAGTATATTATTCCATTAATCTGAAAGAGGTTTGCTTAGATGTTCATGTGTTTTATGTTATTTCTGAGGTAACATTTACACTAGATGTCTGCTTCGAAGGTCATTTCTGAAACGTCTGAGCGACTAACGTTAATACTAAAGAAAATATAATACTATTATTTGTTTATTCGTTCATTAACTGGTTCAGAGATTTCAAAATTTCTGTTCAAGTGTACACATAAGTTGCAACAGATAACAGTCTGATTTCTGTTAGTATGCTTGCTTTGGCAAAGTCAAGCTAGTATTTTTGTAACTTATCGAATCAAAATGGTCATTGTGGTTAATGATTAGATTATTCAATAATTCTACAAATCTTGCGACTGTTTTGCATACTTTGGACCTTACGAAATAAAACAGATAAAACATATAACTGTAATTATGCTCTTAGGTATGGCTTCATACAGCCTTATAATACATAATACAAGTCTAAACTTTTTTCCATTGTACGAATAAGAGGTTCTGTAATTTTTATTTGGCTGCAAGATAGGTTGTCTTGTGAAATATATCTGGTCTGTCACATAGTCTACACAGCACTTAAGAAGTTTGTCCACATCATTTTTTCAAAACCTCTCTAGAAAGGGTTTTATAATGCATCTACCCATAGAACATTTAGACAAGACAGTAATTAGAATCGTTGCAAATAAATACCTAATAAAAAGAAATGTAAATAAAAACCAGTCATTGTTATTCCCTTTTTGTTTCTTTTCTTAGTTGCTTTACCTCTATTTATTTCAGGCCCAGAAGGTTCCTATATAATTAGTTTTGTTACATCATATCATGTATTATCATATCATGTTTAATACAACAAAAGCTGCACATCTAGTTGCAGAGTTTCTGTATTAAATGAGGCCTTAATCAACTTATATTACTATTTGTTAATGCATTGTTTGGATGTTTCATGAAAATTTTGCTTCTTTCAAGATTTAAAAAAAAATTATATTGTTGTCAAAGGTATCTTAGCTACTTGTTTGTGTATAGTATTTTTCAAAAATACCTCTTATGGTAACTCCATTTTTGCTGTAGTCCTGTGTTGTCTGTGGTTAAGGGGTGGGTCGGTGGGTGGGGGTATGTATGAGAGAGAGTAGTATTATCTTACACCCTTCCCCTATCAGTTACTTTCCATATTCTTAGCCTGTAATGTTGAGCATGGGAAACCTGACCATACGCTCTGCTGTACAAGCATCTTCATTATTAATATTATTAATTTATACAGATTGAAAATATACAGCGTGTAATCAAAGTCACACGCAAGAAACTGGAGGAAATGAATGAAGAATTTGGCAAGCATCAACATCCCCCATCAATTTATGTCCAGGTAGGCTACTTTTGTCATCTACATTACCTCTATCAAGCATTATTATTAAAAGTCTTTACAAGATTAATATAAAGATACCCTTTTCCTTTCTTTGTGAATTCTTTGTGACTGCTAAATTTAAAATGTGTTAATTGACCTACATATTCAGTAGGGGTGGGTGAAACAGGAGATGCATAACAACTAACAAGTCTCTCCAGTGTTATCTGCTATATGCATTAGGTTATATAAGTGTGTCCTGTCTCTGAGATATATATATATATATGTGTGTCACCCTCTTTCTGATTCCTTCTGGAATTCCGTGCAAGACAGCAAGGCTTGTAGAGTATTCTGGCTAAACCATGACAGATTTCTTTCCCCTGTTATGTATTGGATTTTTGGGATTGGCTTCTTTTTAATGAGGTGATAACAATATAAATACTTTATGCTTTATCAACATTCATTTCTGTCTTGGGTTGTGGAAAATATGCATAGAAATATGAGGTTTTTACAAGATCTTTAAATATAACTGTTAACAATGAAGCTGCATGATATGGTTTACTTTAAAAATGTTGGTGTGGCTAACTTGAGTTGCTGCTTAAGATTGGTTGATCATTGTTACAGCTTTTTCACTGAAATTGCCTATATTTATTAAGTTACTAACTAGATGATGCTACAACTGCTCTTTGACCAAACGAATTACGAGTTAGCTTGGCGGCCTGGTGGTGCAACGGTTAGTGCCGGTCACCAATACAGTGAAGGTTGGTTGTCCTGAGTTCAGCTCTTGTCTTGGGCACGCTGTTCTTTCTTTGCATGTGGCATCTGTTTACAGGGCTGGCTGCCTTGCTGTGATATAGCCTTAGTTGCTGGTTCAGCATAAAACACCAATTCCTCCTGAGGAGTTAGCTGTCCTGACTGCTAAGGCCTCTGCTGTACCCAGGTGCATCTGCTCTCAACTGCTGTATAAGGTTCTGTAAAAAAAAAAAAAAAGTTTAGCGGCCTTTTCCTTTATTTAAGAGCTACAGTACACATGCACTTTACTGTCGTCACTCTTTAGCCTGCCTACCTGGGCTATGTTCTTTTTATTGACAAGATCATCATGGAGGATTTTTTTGGGGGAGGAAGTCACTGCTCTGTGTGCTGCTGCTGTTTATTGCAACATGACTGACATTTGCGCCAGATGGTCAGAGGCATGATGGGCTCAGGTTTGAAGAGACAAGCTGCCACAGGTTGGGTTGTGCTTGTAGTGGTAGGTGTCAGAAAGTAAGACCAGTTTTTTTGTTGGAAGGTTTTTTCTCAGTGCAGTGGCAGGCCTCTGTCCATGGGTCTGATTTTTATGTGGTCCCTGCAGTAATCACTCCCACACCAGTAACATTCATCTTCAGGCTCTCTCACTCTCCACAATCTGGCAGCTGTCTCCATATATGTTTTGGACCAAATAGACAGACCTTGGTTTCTCCTTCATAACCCTCCAGTCTGCCTCAAGCTTTGCTTTGATGAAAGGATTGCAGACACTTTCAGAAGTGTGTGCCACGCTCAAGACCTTCTCAGTCAAGGTCCTGGTGGTTCCAGTCTGATGGAGGCAAGCTTCCTGTATATTCATGCCTCCTGAAGCTGCTGTGAGTGTCCCTGTCTCTCTTCCATCCAGCTCCAAAGTAGTTAACCTTCATGCCTAGGCATTATCTGCACAGCCTTTAGAAAGAATTGCAGCCCCTTAAAGATCCTCTACTTTAAAGATAAGGACTTTGGGTAGATTACGGCCCATGCTGACCCAGGCTGCTGCCAACTCACTTGCTCTGGCTACCATCATATCGAGATTAGACTACTGTAACAGTGCATTATGGGGTATACCTGCTACGTAGTTAGATCGACTCAAAGAGTTCAGAACACAGCCGCCAGCATTGTCACCCATGCAAAGTCGTCCACTGAGCACATCACCCCTATCCTACAGAGCCTTCACTGGCTCCCATTGAAAAAGTGCATTGATCACAAAGTGCTTTCGATTGCTCAGTCCTTCATGTTCAGAACTTCTCCTGACTATTTGCAAGAGGTTCTTCCTTACCAGCTGTCACGTCACCTGTGCTCTGGCTCCCAGTCACGCTTCTGTCTCCCTGCAGTGGAAGACACAAACAAGAAGCACACTGGAGCCAGGGCCTTCAAAAATGCTGTGCCTAAACTGTGGAATGCTCTACCATTGTCATTGTCCACCATCACCTCAGCAACCACGTTTCGGAAAAGACTGAAGACCCATTTGTTTACTTAAGATGGACTTAAACAACCAAGCAACGCTTTTGTCTTTATTTTTTTACTTTCCTGTTGTTTTATTTTTTCTTCTCTTCTGTTTTTTGCTGCGCAGTGAGCATTCTTCTGAATGGATACCTGTGCATTACAAATGGACACCATCATCATGTATTTAGCCATGTGGAGTCTTTACATGCTAGCACTTGCTGGTGGCTAACTTCTTCCTATGGGTTTTCAATGAGAAGTACCTGGCTTCCATCACAATTAAGGGATACTGGGCCATGCTTTGTCATGTGAGCCCTCTGCTGATAATGGTTCAATCGCTACATTCATCCAGACATTATGACCCAGTGTGTCATGACTTACCTTCAAGCATTCCTTCTGTGGTTTGAATGATCCCAGCTGTTCCTTCCTCTTAGGCTGGACCTTAGATGTGTTTCTTCTCAGACCTTGTTCTTTTGGATCAAGTCTGTCATGAAGGATGCTTATAAACAGCTTAAGATGTTTAAGGCACAAGCACATGAAGTGCAGATGGTGACTGCTAGCCTTGGATTGTGGTTCTGGTCAATATTGTGACCTCCTTCAGATGGTTCTGTGACTCTTCCCTTTGGTGTGTTCTACATCTGTAATTTTTCTGCATGTGGTCAGCCCCATCTTGCCTGTACAGCACACCACAGCCTAAAATTGCTGCATGTTGGTTGGACAGCTGAGTGTGATTTTGGCAGAGTCCATTTCCTTGTAGTTATTCTCTCAATGGGTCATCTGGCAAAGTTAATGAAGAAATGAAATTTTCTTTTATATTCTCGTTCTTTAATACTAACCAGATGGCCTGACACAAATGCCTTGCCATCCCCCATCTCCCAGCCCATCTGCAAGAGGGGTTGACAGACAGACTGCTGAGCTCTTTTTGTGGAGCCTTGTATTATTGTTTAAGAGCAGATGCACTTGGGTACAGTGGAGCTCCTAGCAGCCAGGACCAATAAGCCCACTAAGCCCACTGACCAGTAATGTGTTTGGTTATAGAGCAGTTGTAGCCCCAAAGTTCCTAATAGTTGGCTTTTCTGGTAATCATTGAAGAAAAAGAATTTACAAGAAAACTTTCATTTTTACAATTATGGTGTTGAGTGCAGTGACCTTTATTGGATAAAGATCGTGTGTTCAAGATATATTGAGCAGGCCTATGGGTGAAACTAGACACAAATTTAGTGGACAGATCAAAAGGTCAAATGCCAGTCAGTTACCTGTGCTGTTCCAGACACTCCACAGGCAAGTCAGTCAATCTTTTTGACATGCTGATGGCTGAGTGGTGTTAAGTGGTTGCTGCTACTGGGGTGGGGGGTGACAATATATGGCTTGTCTATAAAATTATAGGCAGTGGTAGGCTGAAGTTTTCAGTTCAGAACGATCTTTTGCATGTTTCTCACAATTCCTATACGTAACTGTTTCCAGGAGTATGAAGAGCTGGCCAGCAAGATCCATGAGTACCAGCTGCGAGAGCAGCGTCTACAGGAGCAGCTGTCCCTCTGGAGCGAGTCCCCACCTCCTTCCCCTGTGCATAGTCACCCCTATGTGCACCCTAAACCCCAGGCACCAGAAGACCCACTCTTATCTCCAGGCCCTCCCCTCACCCCCAGCACCAATGCCTCGAGCACGCAGAGACATCCGTACAGACAGCGATCACCACAGGCTGGGCGGCCTGCTGGCTCCTTTATCAAGGCATACCTTCCGAACAATCAGGTGACCGCGGTAAGCATTCAGTGTTCCTATTCCTAAATGCTTCGTTTTGTTAAGTATGCAAGGTAAGAGAGTAAGAGAACAAACAAGCTTCATTTAACAGATCTGATTTTTCTTTAGAAGCTTCAGTGAAGATGAATATTCTTGGTTTTGTCAAGTGAGACGACAGACTAAGAGAACGAAGTTGTGCAAACAGTAGAGTTCAGCTGGTATCTTCCGTTTGCAGCTTACTCTCCTCCCCCTCCCTAACTCCAAAAGCCTAGCAGTGAAGAATATTTTAGTATTGTAATGATATCACTGTATATGTTTATAACATTTCATGTCAGTTGTTCAAGATCAAGATTTCATTTTACAATAATTAGAAAAATAAATAGCTTTGAACTGTTTGTCTGTGACATTATTATCAGTTCTGTATGTATTTGAGAAAATAACTTTTGCTTCAAAATAACAAAACCTTTGAAATATGATGGTGTAGAAAGAAGGAATAAGCACGAAAAAGTGGGGAAGATAAAGATAAAATGAACATGATGAGTTTAAGATAACAGTTCTGTTTGATTAGTCAGGGCATTGTGTGCATATGTGTACTAATCACTTTCCTCTTAAGCCTCCCTTTTCCATGATTTTCTTAGCGAAAATCATTTGGCAAAGATAATAAGCTGCCAAAAAATCCCTTTCTCTCATTGCATATAAAGTCTTGCTGCGTGGTTTGATGATTGGAATGCTTAAGAGCAAACAGTTCTCCGAGAGACATATAGTTTTCTGTTCTTCTTGGACTTGATCATATTCCAGGTTCCCGTCACGCCAGGAATGCCTCTGCGTGATGGACTGGCCAAAGCATTGCGTTTGAGGATGCTAGACAGAGACAAGTGTCATGTTTTTCGCTACAACACAAGGTAGTGCTTTCCCTCCTTCACCCCCTTCCTCCACCTCACAACCAACATATTCTGAAAAGTCTTTTCAAATCTGCACGTTCCTGACTTTTGGGCTTGCTGTCAGTTTAGAATAATAAATTCCACATTAAAAGTTATGTGAAATTTGATGAGTTTTTACAGAAATCTTGTTTGTGTCCTCTAAAATTTCTTCTCATTATTAAGCACTGTTATTTCTTACAGTGTTAATAGCTTCACTAATGCCAGTTATCCCAGCTTTATTTAACTGGCTTTCCTACTACTATAGGGAAAGGATTTTTTGTTCGAATACTACCGAATTGAGGTTTCTAAGTTAATGAAAGGAAGTTGTAGATTTAAATAAAAAGTCAGTGCACTTTTGGGAGCTATTTAAAATTTGACAGGTTAAAGAATAAAAGACTTGCCAGTGAGAACCAGGCTATTGCGGCTTATTTGTTCCACATGAAACTTCTGGGGATACAAGGATTTAATCACTTTTTTCCAGTAATCAGAAGCATTTAAGTTTTAAAAATCAGGTGAACTTAAAGTTCAAGAAATCTTCTATTTTGCTAGTTCCTAGTTTATTAAAAGTTTATGTTTATTTTGTATAAATACCAGACCATAAAACAGCAATAATCTCAATAACCTAGTTATCCCAGGGAGTGGCAGAAAACCAAGAAAGTTGGCAATAGTAGGTCTGTACTCTTATGGCCAATCAGGGTCTAAAGGACTAATCACAACGAGAGTCATCATATCCAGTTTATCTTTAGTTTCATCTACCAGTAAAACAAGAGCACTGTTTTCCATCATTTTATTTTTAAAGAAAATTAATGATGCTAATCCTGTGAGCAAACAGAGTGGTTGACCCAGGAAGACTTTTGATGATGATTACTATTTACCTGTGGCTTGATGCTGTCTTTTTGAACTCAGTCTTCGATTTCTAAAATCTCTAGAAACTGCCCTGAAAGAAATTGTAAACAAAATTAATGCTGGTCTTGACTTTCTGGTCTATTAGGAGCCCTTTGCTCTACCATATGCTATTGATGTAGCTCAGTTGTGTAAAAAAAGAGGAACGTCAAGGGGGTACCTGGTTTATTGGAAATGGTGCAAGACACAGGTGGGTGATTGCTGAGCTACTGTGTAACACAAATTGATGGTGGACCCTTAAGTGGACCTTTATCTTGTATTTTTTTAAAGCCATGAAAGGCATACATAACTACCTGGGAGTAGTAAATAAAAATTGGTACATGGATTATGCAGAATTCCACTCACCTGGAACACAGATATGGCAGAACTAGCAGGCCAGGAAGTGTCAGTAGAACTAATTGAGAGCGACGACGACAACAGCCGCCTTTCTAGAAATGCACCCAGAGCTGTGGTTTTGTCACACAATTTTGTAAGTAAGAATAGATGTTCTGGGGAAGTGTGTGTATAGGGGAAGAGGGTAAAAAAGTAGGGAAAATGGTATTTTGTTCCTGTGTAGCAGGATAAATTAATGCAATGTTTTGAATATTTATTATCATAATGGAAGAACTTTATAAGGTTTGCTCATGATTTATCCAGAATTGAGACAAAATATTGCTGTTGCTATGCTTTTCTCATTTATTTTGTCTTGGTTCATGAATAACGAGCTTGTTTGTGATTCATTGCGTTAAGTTGGTGATTGAGTGATGCTAGCATTATGTATAAATGCAATTCATTTTTACATAGCATTTTATAAGTTAAGTGTATTATTTTATACTTAATTTTTTACTTTAAATTTCATCACCTCCTGTGTATTCTTAAGCCTGTGCATTTTGTGTATTGAAGGATGTCATTGGTAGCTAGTGTTTATAATGTTATTTCTTTATTATTGTTGATCAGTACAGTTTTGTTATTATTGCTTTGTGTGGTGTGTAATAAAGTGCTCAAATAAATTAACACTACAAAGTGTATTTTCATGTGTTAAAGCCTAGGAATGTAGTATATTGGTTATAATTTATATTGTTCACCTATTCAGGGGCGGAAGACCTACTTCTCATTGACCTTCTGTGATATGTGCCGAAACCTGCTGTTTCAAGGCATCCGTTGTCAGACGTGTGGTCTCAAATTTCACCAACGCTGTGAAGATAAAGCTCCACGCACTTGCCAAGGAGATCTGGAAATTTACTTTCGTCAACAGCGGGAGGGCTCCCGTGAACAACCCAAACAGTAAGCTTATTCGCTTGATTAGCTCTTTACTCCTTTAGCTGCCAAGCTGATAGGAGGTTTTCAACCATATTTGTCCAAGAAAGCTGTAAACAGTTTAGCAGTAGAAGAACAGGTCTACTGAAAAAAACTTCTGCAAATCTGGTGTGTTGTAGATGGTTTGATGGCAAAAAGTTTGTTGCTAAATATGGAAGAAATTCTATCAACAGTCTGTCCTCATCAAAAAAAGGAAAACCTTAAAGCAAATAGATGATGGTGCTCTTTTTATTCCATTAATTTTCTTACATTTATATTGACACTATAGTATTACATTTATATGAACACAACAGTATTATATTAATATCGACACCATAGTATTACATTTAGATTAGATTATCCAACAAGCCAAACTTTTCAAAAGTCATTTAAAAGAGACAGCCATTTAGCACTATTTTCAAGGTTACTTAAAGACTAAATTAACAAATAAACCAGGCTGATAAAAAAATATTCTGCTGAATATTTCAAGTCATGCAAGAATACTATGCACTGTAACATTTTCTATGAACTTCAAGTCAAGGATGGCAGGCAGATGACCACATCCTGCTGTTGGTTCTCAACTGATAAGGGAATTTCCTTTCACTTTGTTTCCTTCCTGAAGTACTCTAAAGTCATCATAGATCCCTTGTACATGTCACAATGTTGATGCCCAAACACCAGCTGCATAGTAAAACCAAGAAACAAGTGGATGAGTGTACACTGTTCAAAACATTGCAACACTGTGTTATAAGCTGAAACTTCCAAACCTGCTTGCCTTGAGTGACCCTATAGTTCTACATCTTGTCAGTCAACAGGTTTTATAGTCAATAGACCTGATGCTGTGAACTACTGTATAGTTCTACATTTTGTCAGATATGATTAACAGTATAGTTTTACATTTTGTCCAATATGGTTAACATTTTAGTTCTACAATTTGTCAATCCACAGGTGGATAATAGACCTGACACTGTAAAATATGAGAAGTTTTCATGCCTTCTGTTTTGTAGCCTCAAACAGATTATAAATATCTAAGTTTTTTGGGTGGGGTGGGTAATGTGCTTATAGAAAGTCTGGAATTTCTTTGCCAACAAATAGAGATAGAGCAGATAAAGGCAGATAGGAAATAGCTGTTTTGGTTTTTATTGTATGAGAAATATCAGTTAATTTGCCATTCTCATTAGCAGCCAGTACAACAAGTTGTGAACAAGGATGACTTTCCCTGGACTTTGAATAAAACAATAATTATAAAAAAAAGTAGGTGGGGTTTAAAATGGTCCCTACCTTGAGTCATTGAAAAGAGAACTTAGCTGTTATAGACCACACCTATGTGTTGGGTCCATTGTTTTTTTGTTTTTTGTTTTTTAAGCACTGTGCCTATCTCTCCTATGCTTCATTTCCACCTCCGTTCCCCATCCCTATAAGGGTTAGGTACCTGTTCAACCATGTCGTTAGAATGGCTAGTGTGAGTGCCTCCAGCCTCAGATGATTTTGCTCTACCCACATAGCTATCTGCTACTTCTTTTAATATCTTCTCCCATAACAGTTGAAGCAGTGCTGATCACACAAATGCTTTAAGCAGTCCCTTTTTTTGGTCAGAGATGGGCAGAATGCAGTCTATATTATCTGTCTGACTGTTGAACAGGTCACCTCGAACCACCCACCAGTCTCGCCCCCCAGCACCTGGCATGGGACAAAGGGCTCGCTCTACATCCGCTCCTAATGTTTCCGTCAATCTGGTGAACATCCCCGATGACATGCAAGAGGTAGGAAGATGGGTAGGCTTTGTAGTGTGTGGGTCGTGCTTATTGTGTGAGGTGGACTTGAGCCACAGGATTTGTTGTCTGACATAACTGTTAAAGTGCCTTTGGGCATTCATATGCTTTTTCTGTAGTTCCAAAAGACAGTTCAGAGAAATATTAATTGTAGACACTGTAAAAAAATTTTTTAATTTAAATCTGTGTCATGTCGTGTACACAGCATTCTCTTGCTTTTTTGTTTTTTTCTTCCCTTTCAGGTGGGCATGCATTTTACACATGGTCACATGTGTGTGTGTAAATATGTGAGTGAGTGTAAGATCCAGGAAAATAGCATTGGTGCATTGTTCATGCTAATTAACTAATTCCTAGAACAATTGTGAAAGTACAGGTGTCCTGCACTTAGGGATTTTAGTGTGGAAGATATTCATTCCACTGTGTCCACGTGGCATTGACTTCCTAAAGAAAACACAGATTCTTGATATTTTTGTAGGATACATATTCAAGACGAAGTCAGGCCAAACATTATACAGGTTGGTTTTTTTCAAATGTTTTTTTTTTCTATTTTTGTTCAATTAAAGTTTCATTCTATGTAGTGTATGTGTACACATCTGTGCGTGCGTATATATATATATGTGATAGTATGCATGAGTATACATCTAGCCAAGATATCCATAGATGTGTTACCAGTCTTTGATAAGTGTTAAGATACATACACTTCCTGCATCTCAAAAAAGGCAGTGTTGCTTTTTTTTACATCTTGACTATAATAAAGTTGTAAGCAACATTGCTGATAATGCTATTTTCATTTGCAATTTAATTATTGAACTTAGATATTCAGACTACTTGACATTGCTGAAAATGGTCATTGGCTCATCATGTGGCAAAACATGAGCAACCAAAGCTTTCTGCTTAGGTTTTCCATGTATAGAATAAAATGCCATTTTTTCAGATACCCCTTTGGGTTCACGGTTTAACTTTTACAAAGAAAAACGTCATGCTAGTGACAGCCACGCCACCATCATCAAAAATCCTCTTGTGCACAAAGGTATCACGGACTTTCTTCGGTCCGATCACCTCTAGAGCATGAGCCATCTACCTTTGATGATCCCTGTCAGTGCAAAGTTTGGGTGTGCCTGCATGAATTGCCTTAAATCTCAGTGACACCCTTTTGATGATCTGCCCTATCTTTGAAGAAATGGCAGTTATCAGAAGCACAAGAACAAATTCTTGGTTAGGAAGGAAACTTTTCTAAAATGTTAGATTTTCTTTGCTTCTCTTCACCTTCTCCCCACATGACCTGGTACATCATTGTTTCCATTTAAATTTCCAAGTGGTTCCTGCTTATTACGCCTGCTGATTATATGGTTTTAGCTTAATCTTCGGGCCTCGCCATCAGTGTTAACTTTGAACGGGACTTTGTTTTTCTTTTCTCCTTTTTCGCTTTCTTTGCCAGAAAGTTTTATGGGGAGTGGGATTAAATACCTAGAGTCAAATTAAGTTTTTAAAAAGCCTGTATTTACAAATATTTTAGATTCTTAAACTACTTTTATGCCAAAATTGCCCATTATAATATATTTTTTTAAGTTGCAAAACATTCATTGTTTGGTTAGAGGTTTCCCCAAACAAACTGTTTCAACATTTCATTATTTTGTCTTGCATACTAACATTAAAATGTTAGAAATTGTGATGTTCAGTTGAGTTTATATTAAAAGTTTTTTCAATAATACGACCTTCCACTAAAGCTACATTTTGACCTGTAACTCTCTGGAAAGTAACTGTTCCTCAGAATGCACAGTCTTGATTAATCTGACTTTCTGCTCTGGCATGTGGGTTGACGCAGATGTGCATCTCGTTTACTTGGAGCCTTTTGCAGTCCACTAACCTTCAGTATTACAGTTTTTAGTCCTCAGTGACCATTGCTGTTATATGCTGCTATTTCTGGCATTTTCAGTGGTGTATTCTTGGGAAATAAGTATTTCGTGTTAATTGTGAAGCCAGACTAGCTTGTGGGAAATTGGCTGTCTTGTTGATCCTTTTGGAGATGGTTATCCTGCAGAACCATCACCAGAGAAAGCTTATAACACTGAATAGTGTTACATAGCCATTGTGGATAATCAGGGCCAGCAGAAATTGTTTGTTGTCAACTTTTGTTTTTTTTTGTGTGTTAAGGGGTTTAAAGAGGAATAGAGGTAGTGTTATGATATTGATCTTTAGAAAATTGTGGTAAATCTCTTGGATGCAAAGATCGGAGCTAACAGAAGTATGTCTAATATTATTCAAATTTAAAATACACATTTTTTCTATGTGTTTTTATATTTAATCTGCTACTGAATTCTCTTTCTCACCACCTATTTTAGTATTCACCTAGCTCATAAACAGTACTTGGCAGCTGTGGTAAATTAACTGGAAAATACTGGTTTCCTCAGATCTCCAGTGCCCAGTCTCAAGATTGACTCCTCCTGTTCCTAGCCCAGGTGGTTCACCCACGAAAATTCCCCATTCTTCTCCATCCACCGGTGCCAAGCCACGTACACGAGATGTAGAAAAACGACAGGTAACAAAACAATCAATTCTGTACATAGATGCAAGATTTTAAATTGTGTAACACAATGAAGTTTTTTTTCTTTTTACTTTAGCATCTAGAATCAGGTTTAGGACAGGTCAGGTGATATTTAAGACATCACCTGACACCTAGCAAGTAAAGATTTCCTTTCTATTACAGTTACTTTGAGGAAATGCTTTATTGTTCTTTCCCTATTGGAGTCTGAACTTTTTTCATGGTTCTCTTAACAGATAATATGGAAAAACATGAGCTTGTTTCATCATAGTTAATATCAGACAAAATTTCATTCCTTTTGCGCAGCGTATCCGGCGTGATTCTAACGAGGACTGGGAGATTCCAAACGATGAGATTGTTTATGATCAGCGTATCGGCTCGGGTTCCTTTGGGACAGTGTTCAAGGCACATTGGCATGGGCCAGTTGCAGTGAAGAAGCTCAACGTTTCAGACCCGACCCCATCTCAGATGCAAGCATTCAAGAATGAAGTTGGGGTCCTGCGGAAGACAAGGCACTGCAACATTCTGTTATTCATGGGGCTGGTGTCAAAGCCACACTTGGCCATTGTCACACAGTGGTGCGATGGACATTCTCTCTACCAGCATCTTCATGTGAAAGAAACCAAGTTCCGTATGGACCAGCTCATCATGATTGCCAAACAAACAGCCCAGGGGATGGAGTGAGTGCCTTCATAGCGGACGTAATAGTGGTAGCATTGACTTTTATTACATACTAGAATTTTTTTTTTGGTGGGAATCTGTTAAATTTGGACGGAATACTTAGAACTCCTACACTTCTTTTTATGTTATTGATATATTTGTGAGGGTGTCATTATTTTCTTTTTTTTATTTTTTTATTTTGTAGATACAGTTATTCAAAGCTTGTCAGAAAAACATGTTGCAAGGGAGATAACAAGAACAGTTGGTATTTGGGGAGAGACAATTCTTTGTGACTTTTAGGAGTTCAAGAACCAAGAACTTTTTTAAGTACAACAGAGGGTTTTCATTTGATATTTAGCATCTAAATATTTGGATTGTTCAAGATTGTGGATGTTCATTCTTGCAGCTACCTTCATGCGAAGTCAATAATTCACAGAGATCTGAAGTCAAACAGTATCCTTTGAATGAAAGAAGAAAAAGAACTTCTGTATTACATTTGAAAAGTATTTTGACATCTTGTATGTATGTGCATCTTAGCTTTAACAAACATTAATTTTCATTATTTTCTTTTTAGTTTAGCTCATTCTTCCATACTCAGTTTCCAAAGAAAGCTATCGTTTTAAAGGCAAATATACTCTGTTGGTGCATAATGACTGTAAATGTCTGTGGTCATGCAAGAAGCAGTATCTACCTTCATAGTTCCTCCATTCTTTCTGCCATTTGAAGGCAGAAGTGAAACTTTAGGCAGGTTTCATAGATGAATCTTATGTCTTTAACAGTAAAACAGACATATTCTTGACAGAGGTGATGACAGAGAATATGCAGGTAAAGATAGGTGACTTTGGCCTGGCCACAGTGAAGACAAGATGGAGTGGTTCTCACCAGTTTCAGCAGCCCTCAGGATCAATATTGTGGATGGTAAATGTTCACTTCAATATTAGAACCGCTTTTGCATCTGGTTAACAATAGGCCAAGAGATATATGGGGGAAAATTTGACTTTAACACTTTATAGACATTTTTTTGACGGAGGTGATGACAGAGAACATGCAGGTAAAAATCGGTGATTTTGGTCTGGCCACTGTCAAGACAAGATGGAGTGGTTCCCATCAGTTCCAGCAACCCTCTGGCTCAATATTATGGATGGTAAACTTTAAATTTCTTAAATGTGTGTGAAGTTTTCCTTCTCCACTGTTTGTGTTAGTTCCAAGAATCTAACCTGCAGTAACGATGTTTTTAACAAGATATTGCTGCATTTCTTATTACAAGTAATGTAGAATATCTTCAAATGTTTCCAATGATTTTTGCCACTCGTTGCTACATATAGTAAACTCATTTGATACGGACATTAATGATGCACTTAAGCTGTAGCTATAAAGATTTTTGCATTCACAGGTGCGAACTGTACAGAAGGAGTTAAACTTCTCATTATCATTTTTATCATTTAAATGTAGTGATGACTTTTTTCTTTAAATCATCAGAAATCAGAGTAAAAGCTTATTTGCAGAGTTCTTGTGTTAGTGTAATATAATGTGATCCTTTAGTGTTGTTTTACTGCTTGCATGTTTCACAAATTGCATAAGCATACCTTTGTCAGGTAACCCTGTGTCATCTGACCATGTGGAAAGGAAGGTGTCAAGAAATACTCTTGATCATGCAGCATGGTTTGTCAGAGTGTCATTGGTACTGTGTGGTTTTTTTTTTCAAGGCTCCAGAGGTGATCCGTATGAAGGAACAGAATCCTTACACATTCCAGTCTGATGTTTATGCCTTTGGAATCGTGATGTACGAACTGGCTACAGGAGAGCTTCCCTATACGAACATCAACAACAAAGATCAGGTGTGTGGCACCATTAGGAGCTTCTTTTTTATTATTCTCTTTCCTTCTGTTTCAGGTAAGTCAGGCTATGCTGCAGCAAGTGTAAATTGTGCATTTTATCATTATTAAAAAGTCTTAGTAGTGTTTTAGCATTTATTATTTTCTATTCTAAGCATGGCAAAGTTGTCAAATGTTTGAGCAGGTGTGAGATGTGGGTGTACAGCATCCTGTGCTTGCGATAGTTTGCATTGCCTTGCTCACCTGGCATTTATTAAGCATTTCCAAGAATGTGATGCATCTTTGATGCAGAACTGCTGCTAATTCAACGTGTGGGTTCTTGAAGTCCCTTTGCTAACTGCTTTCTCCCTTTCTCTCTCTCACACAAACATGTTGAGAGCATGTTCCTTCGTGATCGTGATCATGTGTTATATAAATCCCACAGTATTATTATTACTACATATAATACACACACACACACACACAGGCTCTCCCCTATGAAATGCAATTATTGTCAGTACTAGATTTTAAAAAAAAAATTTCAATTTCACATCATGAACTTTGGCAGAATTTGTTCTGTGTTGATTTTCTTTTGTAGCCAGTGGCAGCACATCATTTGACACATTTCATAGCTCTACTTTATAAGATGTGCAGAGCAATGCATTTTACTGAATGTAAAACTTAAAAACATTTTTCTTTCATGCTTGCATCTCTGCCAGATTGAAACAAGGATCTCAAATAGACCTTCTATTCAGAAATGGTGGCTGTGATAAAATGTAACCTAGTGAGGGGAATGGCTTGGCTGTCTAAAAATATTACAGCATGCCGTACTTGAAAGTGAGAACAGGCATTGGCAGTCTGTGTCAATATACAACACATGCAGAATGTTTTAGTACTTGGTTTTAGATAAGATTCAGGTCAGTTTGCCGTCTTAATATCATTTTTTCCATATTTGTGGATTCTTTAACAGATACTTTTTATGGTGGGAAAAGGATACCTTCGGCCTGATATTTCGCATTGCCGTTCAGACACACCCAAACAGTTCAAGCGCCTTATCCAAGACTGTGTTCAATTTGTTCGGGAGGAACGGCCTCTCTTTTGGCAGGTTAGTGCGAGTGAGAATGCAGGCTTGTGTGCAACCGGAGAGTGTGGAAATGCCCATTACATAACTCTACTGAGACCTCAAGCCACATCTCGCTCCCCAGGCAAAATTTATGTGAAAAACCAACAGTTGTAAGAGAATTCATGGTAAAGCAAAGTAACTTCTCTGGTCTGGATAGTGGAAGTGTGTGCTTGAATGAAAGCAGGAAGGAGGAACTACAAGTGTATATGTATCAGAATGGGTGTTTGTGATTGAAGGTGGCTGTTGCAAGGGGGATGGTGGGAATAGGGATGTGTGTTTTATATACAAATGTAGAAAAAATATTTGAATAAGACAGCTCAGGGAATATCTAAGCTAAATGGGTTTGTAACATTAGTAGGTTACTTTTTCTTTAAGATATTTTATCATTTGTCCCTTGTTACTGTTTTTTCTGTGAAAAAAGCAATAATTGTTGCCAAACAGTTTACATGCAGGCATAAAGCTTGGTGTGGAAGAAAGGGAAAGACAGTAAAGGTTTACCAAACTGTTAGCAACAAGCATACAACCACATGACACAGTCTGACTCTAGATCATCTCTTTTAAAACTGCTGCTTCTCCAGCTCTACCTATCACTTTATGTAGGAGCCACTTTAAGTATCTATATATATACCTGCAGGGATTTGTAGGTGTATGTTTGCCTACAGGGATATGCCGGCATATATCTGCATCCAAGGATATGTGGGCGTATGTGTGCTTGCTAGTTAAGCTCTGTTAGTGGTTGATAGCACTGATCTGATGCCTTTGTTGTTTGTCCCCAGTTGCTGGCCTCCCTGGAGTCGCTGTACATGTCCATCCCCAAGATAAAACGAAGTCAGTCAGAGCCTGCCATTCACCGCACAGATTCATTTGACTCAGACTTCAAGTACATGTGTGCATCTCCCAAGACTCCCATCAATAGTCAGTTCACCAATTTTGTATTCACCGGTGGCATGTACTGAGTCATCCTGCCAATCACCTGTCTTTCATTCTCGCAGAGCAGGCTGTGTCCAAAAGCGATCTGCAGAGATTGTTCGTGTATCAAACAAGCAAGCAAGCCAGTGTCTAGAGCTGGGTGTCTGGAAAGTGTGTGAATGGTTCAAAGTGACGATTTGTCTTTTAAGTGTTGTTCTTTGATTGGCGGTGTTGCGCCATGACTTAAAGTTCAAGGGCTGATTACTGTGACACACAGTGTATGTATGCACCGGTGTTTCTCTTGAGCCAGAATGTTGATTGCAAGTGAGAAGAACTTTGCATCTCAGCCTGACCTCTCAAGTTATTGATCTGAAAAACATGAATATTAAGTAAATGTGATTTTTTTTTAAGCAACAAAAGTATGTTTTGGTGGCTTTTCATCCTGTCTGCACAATTTTATTTTCTCCCCTTTGTTGTCTCTGTGTATGTGCAAAAAAAGAAAAGTCAGCAAGCCATTGCGATAAAATAACCCTTGTCCGGTAACCTGAAGAAAGGATTATTGCTATTGCTTTTTAGCATATACGCTGACTTGTGTCGACAAGGCTTTCATCTTCAAGTGGTGATTCAGTTCTGTTTCACATACACTCACTTCTGGAGGCTCTTTCCATTTCTGTCTCAGAAAGAGGCACATCTCAGATTGGTCTCCTGCTGTTGTCACATTGCTAAAAATAGATCCGAGAGAGGAGTGCATATCATGTCTTGGGTGCACTTGTAAAGTGTTTGGGTGCATTTTAAAGTGTTTGGGGAAAAAATGGATTCTAAGGTTCAGAGAAATGCGAGAAAAAAGGGATTTTGAATATCATTATTCGCAAATGGCAACAGACTTTAAATCCACATGCCTCAACTCTTTACAGTTCAGTTGAATATTTATAGCCCAAGAACCACATTTACTTGGTTGACCAAGAAACTAAACTGTGAAGAGTTAATGTGCATGCACCTTGGTTTAGTTAAATAAGCACTACAATTTAAAAAGACTGCGAAGTTGAATATTTATTCATTATGGTGCGGTGGTGGCATTTGTGTTGTCAGCTAAGTGCTTTCTAATTTCTTTGATTTTTCTTTTTGGAAGGGGTAAGGATTTGAGAGGTGTAAGCTTTCAGTCTTGTCAGACCAGGATTTGCTCCAAACATAAGCCATTGGCCCCCAAAAATATACCTTGTCTTTCTTACGTTGTCTGACCTCATTCCATATCTGCGCTAACTGTGATGGTTGAGAATGATGGACTTACTTTAGCTAAGCTGCTTGGCCCATACTGGCCCCGTCTGTCTTTCTATAGACTGTCCTGACTCTCATCTCTCCCACCCCAAAATTTCTCTTCCTTATAATTGGAGTTCCGTTGAACTTTTGAGGATCAGTATGTCGCCTTTTTAGCAGCTATCCACACAATGTTTTATATTTAATAATTTTTACTCTTAAAATATGTAAACAAAACAGGATGAAATCCAGTTGTTTCTTGGGGGGAAGGGGGACCGCTTTTGAATGGAGTTGAATCCCTTAACACAGAAACAAGAACATGTTGATTTGAAGATTTGATATACTTTTCAGAGAAGGTTGGCAACACAAGGACATAGTTATTTTTTGACTATTTTGGAGCATGTTTCCAATACTAATGTTCTTTTGCTTCGCCATAAGTTATGTTTATTCATTTCTACATGTGATCATTAGAATATGCTACCTAGAGAACTAGACATCACAGTGATAATACCTTACCATTACTCTATAAGAAAGTTCTGTCCTAATTTAGATTCATTCAGAAAGTGCTGTTTCATGATGGATTAAGGTAGAAACAGTTTATTTCTCCTTGTGTTGAACTTATAATTTTGATTTGTCTTCTTTTATCATGTAAAATTTATTTTATATGATTTTTTTTAATGCATCAAATTCCTGTTTATCAGGTATCAGCAGAAGGGCCAAGGTCTATGCCTAATGAATTAAAGAGCTTGATTATACTCTTTTAATAATTTGCATTAAAAAAATTTAAAAATGCAACTGGCAATAAAATATGGGGCTCTATCAATCTTTTGTAATTAGGGTTTAATACAGTGATTGTGACATCAAGCAGTAAAATAAATTCATTTTATTGAGGATGCAAAAGGGTGAGGTAGGTAAACATAAAAAATTTGCAAAAGCTTCAAAAGAATGCAAGTTATTATGATTTGAAAAGAGCAGTTTATTGTGAATGGTCATCGAGTTGGGGGAGAGCACATGGTTAAATGTAGCACCAGCCAAGGCCTGCCACTACTTATGCCTGTTTTAAACAATAGTGAGCAGGTACTGCACAGGACAACCAGTTAATTTCTCTTTCATAACCCAGTTTTTTCCTCTGGCCACTGCAGCATTGATGATCTTCCAAGATACCTTGAAGAACAGTCTTTGACAAGGTTTCATGCATGGTTAGATGGCCAAATAGACTACTTCACTCTTACAAGTAGGGGTTCCTGGTGTCCAACGACTGTGGCAACCATGCTTTGTACGAAGTTGTTGGTCATGTTTTCTGTATGTGACCCAGAACAGTCTACCCAGGCACTTGGTTTTGAATGCCTGGATTCTCCAAGTAAGCAGAGTCCACGTTATACATCCATAAAGCAGAATCTGTACTATGAGAGATTTGTACAGATTGTACTTGGTAGTAAGTAAACCTGTTGCTATGGCTGCGCCAGACCTTGTCCAGCCTAGCCATTGCCGCTGATGCTGTTGCAATCCTGATGCGGATGTCTATTGTGGAGCTGCTGTCTGCTAGCTCCCAAGTACTTAAAACTGTTCACCACTTTGAGCCATATCCCGTTTATGTAGATCTCTGCTTTGCCATTGACAATAACTATGACTTAACATTTGTCAGTGCTGGTCTCCATTCCATATGCGTTTGAACATTGGTAAGGTCTTGCAGTTCTGTGTTAGTGTCTTCTCTAAGATTGATGTCATCTACAAAGTACAGGTTACAAATCCACCTTCTACTGATGGAAATGGAAGAATGATGGTCATGGAGGGTGTGAGGATCTCCAAGATGTTCAACAACACAGGTGATAGGGGGCACCCTTAGTGTACGCCTACTGTCAAGTTTTCCAGCAGTACTGCGCTCGTTAAGCTATTATGCAGCGCTTTAATAACTTGGTCGGGACCTTTTTCATTGTTAAATTTTTGTGTCACATGCCATAACAGTTCCTCAGCAGTGGTGCTGATGCAGTGCTATATTACTTTCAGCATGACTTTGCTTGAGTGACTGATTAGGCTAAGGTTCTGCAGTTCTGGCACTGTTTGCTGTTCCCTTTTTATTTATTTATTTATTTATTTTTTTTTTTGGAAGGGGTATAATGAGAGACTGTCAATTCTTTGCATTCCCAGGCTCTTTGGCACAGAGGCGTGTTGTTTCATCCCCTACCTTGCTTAACCAGCTCAGCTGGGATGTTGTCAACACTAGGTGACGTTCTTCCCTTCAGACAGCATATCACTCTTTCAACTTCTTCCTGTAGTACTGGTAGGTTTGCAGGTTCGCTGCTTCTAGTCTGGTTGTTTTGAAGGATGTTAGCATTTGTCTTTAGCTAGAAGTTGTTCAGATCTTTGCTATATTTAGTCCCTTGGTTGTGTACAGCAGTGCTTTCTGTGAAAATGTGGCCATTGCTGTCTTTGATGAGCAGCTTTGGTGACTGAGGTCTTGTGTTGACATGTTTTGGCGAGGGTCCTTAGTTCCTAGGTCTTTTTGTTGTCACCCAATGATATTCTGTCTGCCATGGTCAAGCATTGGCCCCGCTCCAGACCTCCCTAGCTGCCTTCATTCCTTTCCTGATGGTGCAGCTCACTTCTTGGTATGTGGAAGCTCCAGGTTTGCCTTTTCCTTTTCTCTTAAGGTCCAACAGCACTCTATGACAGCTAGTTCTATAGTTTCTATAGTATAACTCAGTTCTGACATTACATAAGTAGTTGTCATGGTATTTAACTCTTTAGAGAATGTATTCCACTATAGAATGCAGCAGTTCATTCACTAAAATGGTCAATAGTTACTGAATAGAAGGTTTTGAAAATAACTGTTCAGCTGTTGGTCAGCAACATTCAGGTCTTACTGAAATTTGCATTTCATTTGTCAGGACGGACTTAGGGCTCAGTGCCACAGGAGTTAACATTATTTCTTACTGCTTTTTTTCTACGTCTTTTGAAATTTGCCAAACTAATGTTTTTTTGTGCATTGCATATTAATTATTTACATGCTTACTTATTATCATGTTTCTAACTCCTGTCTCCATTTCATGACTCCAGAAGCTGCAGAGGTAGTGCAGCACATGATGGTGTTAGACAGGCAGTTTCTTCATTGCATATCTTGGTCAACCCTGCAGGCAGCTTTGCTTATGCAGTTCTATAACGTATTTTATTTCTGGTCAATACATGCATCCAAAAGTACACAGTTTTATGTTGAGACAAAGTGTGATGGTTGACCTGTTTAGAGGGATGGGAAAAAAAGGTGTAGACCATTTAAGACATAAAAAAAAAAAAATTCAGTTTGGCAGATATGGGGCTTATGGTCATTTTTCATTGATTAAGTATCTTTTTTTAACTATATGAGCTTGGTTTTTTTATATTGTCTCTGGTATACTTAAGTACTAGAACATAAAGACATACTTTTAAATACAAGGATTTTGTGGATGGGTATGGTTTTATAACTATTAGAGGAGAATTAACTTTGTGTGAACTTGAAACCCATCAGAAGAAATTGTTATAAGGGTTAGGGATGGCATGACATTTCACCCCTGCTTTTAGTTTAAAGGACAGGTAAATGAGAAGATGATTGGATGAAGCAGTTTGTCAAGGAAGTCCTAATAGAAATGTTCACATTTTTAAAATCCTCATTCATTTGAAAACTTTCTCTCACGTGTGTCTGTCTCCTTCCCTCTCAGATGGCCATTTGTTTACTGTATATTTACCATCTCATAGTTTTTCTGCGTCACCAGAAATTAAGGTCTGTCTGTTCCAGCTCTGCCCATTTGTAGCCATCTAGGGGTTTCTACATTAAAAAAAATGCTTTTCTTTTTCTGTGTTCTGCAAAGAGAGAGGAAAACAGCGAATGAAGGGAAAGTTCAGTTTTACTTTATTTAACTAATGTTTTTTCTTTGTGACTCACCAAATTCGTGACTTATATATATATGTTTTGAAGCCTACGTCATTTTCCTTCTATGTTGGTTGTGTTGGCTGTCAGGCATAGCCTGGGCTGACAGCGGTAAGTGGCTTCTAGCTTCAGCATACAACAGCCCTATTGACACAAAATCATTTCTTTGATTCCCTGTGCAGCAAGACTGCAGAGAAAAGGAAGATGTAATATATATTGATGAGACAGGAAGTGTTCAGCTCTGTGCAATAGTAGAGAATGAGCGGTCGGTGTGCAGGAATGCATGCAAATGTGCAGACGTGCGTGTATGTGTGCATTCATGTGGATTAGAAACACTGCGTGGAGGATTCTTATCATGCAGTTCTTGAAATGATTTTTATATGGATGCTTCTCAACAGACTGTTAAAATACATCAGGGGGTGATTGGATGTGAAACCTGACCATGAAAGGTTTTTGTAATATACACATATATAAATATATCACATTTTGTATATTTTTATGTTTGTAAGTAGGCGTTATAATTTATTGTGTCCCTGCTCTTCTGTAAGGATAGAGGGGAGGTAAGGCACCAGGGTTTCATATGTACGTCTCTGCAAATTTTTGTGCATGCACAGCATCCAAACAAACTTGTGTGAACAAAGGATTCATTTTCCACACTTCAGAATAATGACCGCAGCACGTATAACAAAATGTGGGTTCTGTTGTGGGCACTTTTGCTTTGATATCAAAAAGTGGAGTCTTGATAGGCTGAATTGTTTTATGCCAGGTGTGTTTTAATTGTTCATAGATGTTTTAAAGTAGAGATTCTTGACAACTCGGTGATCTTGTCTTGGCTGATATAATTTGTCATTCTCTGCCATTGGCCTGGAAATACCATGATCTGATGAAAAATAGGACAGAGAAAGTTAAGGGCAGAGTTGTTTGTACAATTTTTTCATATTTTATACAGAAAATAAGACAGGATACAGAAAAGAGATTTTTTATCTTTAATAAAATTTTAGTGGAATAGATATGTGTTAGTCATGCTTCACATCATTGCTAAATTTAACATGCTGTTGTCAGCAGCTGGTGCAATAAGCCAAAGCAGTGAAGCAAGTGTTGTTGGACTCAGATGGCATAGAAATCCCAGCTTAGACATAAGAAGTCAACTTGCTTTGTGAAAGAGCATTCTTAAATACACTTGCTTGACCAAAGAAAAGAGCGTATTCAGTGGGTTTTTTTCTCATCCTTTTTTTTTCTTCTCTTTCAGATATGTCTATTCAGTATATACTGTATCATTTTCTAATCTTTTTAAATTTTGGGTCAGTAAACCAAAAACACTTTTTTTGTAAACAGAATACAATTTTTCTTAATTGGCCTCTTTAACTTTAGTTAAACCTACTCATAATTTGGCACTTTGCAGACCTGTTTTCCCTTACATAATCATTATGGGAAATTCTTGCACATTGCGGGAATTATGGCTAAGGCCAAAATTTATAAGATTTTTTTTAAAGTGCTTTGTTTTCATTCTTTTCCCTTTGAAATCATTTGTTTACTTTGTTCTGTTTGATAGTTTCAAACTCTCTGTTGTCGACTTACTAATTTCTGCTGTGGAAATTGGTGAAGCATTAGCACTGGAAACTAAGACGTGTCACCATCCTTAAGGCTTTTAACACAAAAATGTTGGGAGATGTGTTGAGGCAATGTCTGTAAATGTTTTGAAGTTCTGCCAACTAACCTAGTGTTCTGCCCCTCTCATCCCAGGTGGATCAAAGGCTGATGAAGTCCTAGGGAGTTGACAGGTTGCAGATTTGATGGTGGTGGTGGCTTGATGGCCTAATAACAAAAAAATCAGGTCTACATTTGGGACAGCCACCATGTCTCACAATGAGACAGGTCATTTCAGTTCAAATAGGACAAATTGAGCAATAATGAAGATGCAACACAGAATGTGTTAATGTAATATAGTGTTAATAATGTTTTTCATAGAGTAATCACAGCTACTTTCATATTTTAATAGAATAGCAATCTCTGCAACCTTACTATGTAAAATTCAGAGTGAATTTCAGAAAGGGTTAGACAGCAGCACCTTGGAGTATTTGTTCTTTGCTTTAAAATTCATCTGATTAAAGAAGAAAGTTTTCCATCCTTTTTTCTGCATCATGATAATGACGTTTTTTTTATTTAATGACAAATGGTAGAGCGTTTCAGTTTTGGATCAGCAAGAACACTTAATTCCTCCTTACCCACTATCTGGAAGCATGGCTAGACCTTCCCTGACCCCCGCCTCTTTGCATCACTGGAAATCTAAACTGTTCTTTCTTAGATATAATGTTAGGAGAGTATCAGGCCTAATTGGTATCAATAAACAAAGTAAAAAACATGACCATAGCTTTGGAACAATTTAACCACAGTTTAAAGAGTGAAGTCAAAGGTTGAGAGGATGTGTAGATGTACTGGAAATTTGTTGCTCTGAACAGCAACATTTCCTCCCTTGATTTAGTAGCCCAGGCTTAGTGTCTGCAAGAAACATAATCTGGCATTAACCTCCTCTCTTCTTGTTTTTAAAGGAGTTATTTGTGCTCCTAAAGCCTTTCATTGCCAACAAGGTAGCTGATGTGCTGTTTTTTTTTGTGCTGTTTCTTTTGTCTCTTAGTATTGCGTTGGAAAGTGCTGGATAGTTTAGTGATCATTTGATATCTAGCCATTGTTGTTCTCACAACCTCCTTCACTTTGCTTGTTCAGCTGTCCTGCTTTTCACACTCCTTGCACAGGGCAGTCTAGTGGCTTGTCACCACTACAGTGAGAATCAGATATCTTGGGTTCAGTTCTCACCTTAGGGCTGCCTGTTGTACCAGGTTATAGCTGCTGGCTTTGCATAAAACACCAGTCCCCACCGCCTCCACATTTTGCCCTCTGTTACATTCTTCAAGTTCGTCAAATGTGTCAGTTCTTGTCCAGATTGTAGCTGCTTATGTTTGGATGCTTGCTATTTCCACTGCAGGTCAGGCTAGTTGTAATCTCATCTTTCAAGCTCTAGCATCCTGCAAACTTGACAGAAGAGAGTTGCTGTTTGAAAAGTGGTGTTGTTCATGCTAAGCCCACAGATGTTCTGCCTGGGAACCCAGCGTTGCTGGTTGATGACACAACAGGCTGCCCCACAATGGCCAGTAATGCTGGTGCAATATTTTAGAGGAAATGAAGTGTGTTTGTGTTTTAATCACCTTATGGGCTTATCGGTCTTTTTCTGATTTTTAAAAATGATCTTTTGCTGATCTTTTACTCTTTCCCATTTCTTGATAGTAATGTCAAAAAATTGCACTGGTGACGCGTTTTTATAAACAAGTTAGTGAGGAGTAGGAAGAGATGTACTTTATGTGTGGCAAAGATGCTGGATAGTTTGAATTGATCATTTTGTTGCTAGTCCATAAAATTTTAGAAGCTGACAACAATGGTAGGTTGAAGGATTTCAATCCTAGACAAGTTTTACACTTTCTTAACTGAGCTTATATGTCCCTGTTTTGTAAAGCAAATGCAAATTCATTTTATTTCAAGCACAAACTTCTCATGCCATAGTGCGTTGTCTGAAAACCTGTCTTCACTGCCTCATGGCTTAAGTGTTTGTTTCTGAAGTCACAGCAGTTTTTTTTGTGTGTGTGTGTCACCTGGTTGCCTGATAAGACTAATCTACAATAGCATTAGAGTTGGCATTTCACCTGTGTGTAGATTTACCATCACAGTTCCCAGAAATTTGTTGCTGACACAAGAACAGGTAAATGCAACAAAACATGTTTCCAACAGTAAAGGCCAACAAGAGAACTTCCTGCAGCACCTTGGTTTAAAGCATGCTCAAGTAGTGCTATTCTATTGTCGAGTTGTTTTTGTTTGTATTAGCCTCAGGAATGATTTAGGGGGAGAGCTGTAGCTAGGTACTCACCTAAGGCCTATTGTGTGGTTCAGTTCATTTCCTGTCCACTGTGATATAATCTGTATTGTATGGTGCATGTCTTTATGTGCACTTGTGGCCACAGGCTGGGAATATGGTCCTCTTCTTGGAGGGCTCAGAACAATGCAGTTGTTTCTGTATGTAATGCCTGGTCATGTTAACAAGGAGAATCTTACCCTGGTTTTGTACATACTATGCTGTGTGAATATGTATTATAAACAAGACATCTTGACATGGGCAAGTCACACTGTATGTTTGTTAGTCTGTCCTGATGATGTATTGAGTATTTAACGAGCTGACTGTAGCTCAAATCATGACACAAATTGAGGCCCAAAGTTCTGGACGTGCAAATTTGTAAAGACTTATTGATGGTCTCTCTGTTTTCCTGTTGCCCTGCCACTCCCCTTGTTTCTGTCTTCTCTGACACCTGATGTATTTCTTGTCCACGGGTTTAACTTAAAGATGAGCATGAATGTTTTGCCTTAACTTATTGTACACTTTGTTTCTTCTTTTTGAGTGGCCACGGTTACCCCTGCATCATTGTGAGGCTTTGTAAGGAAGCCCTGACGGGGGGAGTAGGGAAAGGGAACTCAAAGAATTTTCTGACCAGCAGATCTTCTTATGTCTTCTACCTGCTTGCCCCTTCCATTGCATTAGTCACAGACTCTTTCACCTGACCTTTCATCATCTTTACCTGACAATTCTTCATCTTTATTCAGCATGCCCTCCATTTCCATAATTTGTCTGTTGCAGTCCTGTGGCACAATGGTTCACACCTGTCACCAATCTAGTAAAGATTGGCTGTCCTTGGTTCAAATCTCGCCTTGGAAACACTGTTTTTTTCTCTGCAAGTAACATCTGTTTATGGGGCTGGCTGCTTTGCCGTAATATATAGCCTTGGTTGCTGGCTCGGTGCAAATCACCAGTTCCCCCCACCGTAATCTATCATGTGCACCAGTACACCCATCAGCTTTACAAGAGCAGTCCTAAAAGACTTTTAGTTATTGTTACCATGCATGTCACCCCAACACACCCTCTGCCACTTTCACTGCAGTTCTTGCCACCTTATTCAGTTTCTATCAGCATGGCAGTCCTGTCACTTTAACACCTTCACAGCTTCTGTCGGCCTCACGTCCTGTCACTTGTCAGCTGCCAGGACCTTCACTACTGCTGACTATTGTTCTTGGGACTTGTTTTCCCATCCTTCCAACCAACCTTTCACCCTTCCTGATCTTCTCCCATCAACACTTTATGTTCACTGGGTATTTCTACATCTGGAATTCAAAAGTGGTTGTGGGGATTGAGCAGGTAGAAGAGAAATCTAAATAACCTTTGAGCTTGTGTGGAGCATGTTAACCCAGCCTGTTACGTTACCCGAGCGCCATAAATCTGCTACCTGCAGATAATGGCTAAACCTCTGAATTCATACAACTTACCAGCCAGTAATTTATTGGAGACACCTTTCTGGTGACTTTCTCCTGGGTAGGGCAAATAGGTGAGAGGTGATTAGTTTAACAGAATGAACACAGTATTTTTCTAGACCTAACAAATAAACTGAACAGATATAATGGTGCAGAACTGTTGGGTACAGCCGTTTTTTTTATATTGAATTCATAATCTAAGGGTAGCAGACGCCACCAAATAAAAAAAAGGAATTTTACGATCAGCATGGTGCCCTTCAGTCCCCTTCCCCCCCTTGGCTTTTTTTTTTTCTGGTTTTGTTTTGTTTCTGAATGAAATTGAATCAGTATTTTTGTCTTTTAATACTTGTTTGAGGAGCATCATTTTGTCAGAATGAATAAATTCTACTTTCCACAGCTTCTTGATTGCTTTTTTGATTTGTTAATGTCTCTTATTTTTGTTGTAGGTTTCCTGCATCATCCTTTAAATGAATTATGCATGCACAGTGGCACCTTTTTTTTAGGAATTCTTGCTGATCAGTTAGGTAACTTCATCTGCTTAGCAGCTCATGAGTTGGGAGTTAGCTTGCCAGACCCAGTTTTGGGCAATTTTTACCCATGGGATAAATAAATATGAGTCTTGGAGGCTCTCTGCCTCTCTTCACCTCTTCCTAGCAGCTGCCTAGGATGTGGTTTGCAGAGGGGCCTTCACAGTGATATAGATGATGGTGTGAAGAAAGATGACACTCAGCTTTGTCTGTGCTGCTAGCACAATTTAGGAACTCATGGAGATAGAATATAGTGCAGGGTTCTTCTTTTTCGCTCAAATAATAATACAAAAAATGTGATGGGTATCTACATGTCATCCTGAACCATTGCATATTCCTTTCGGCTTGAATAAGCAGCAGGTGAGGATTTAAACATTATTTGGTTGATGAAAAGGTGAAGTCAGCAAAAACTTAAGTTACATTTCCATTTCACCAAATTTTTCAGGCAGACAAAAAGTCCTGAATCCTGGGGGCCTAGCAGTCAGCTAAACTGCTAATATTTCATAAGCATTTTCATTGATTGCTGAATTAACTTGCAGGACTCGATGTACCCAGCCCCTGGTCACCCAGTTCCCATAAGGAGCCATAGCTGCTGGCCTACCAGATATCGAGACTTCTTTGTAAACCTTTGCAAGGCTGTGAGAACAGTGGATATTTATTATTCATTTATTCATCCATTCATTCCTTGATTAGCACCAGCTAACGACCAGCTATGCTGGTCCACTGGGACTGGTTGTTGGGGAGAACTGGATAGATGCAGTAGTTGACAAGTAACACTCGCTTTGAGTGGTGGTAAGCAAGTCCTGCATACTGTGGCCAGTCCTTTTTTTTTTTCTTTTTGCCAGCCAGTTTTTTTCTGCCTCTCTCAGCATCAACCACCCTCCAAGGAACTGTGAAGGACAGTCAATATCATGCCAGGTCACATGGCTAAACTAGATAAGATTGAACTGCTTTGCTGTTACCAGAAGCGTACCCCACCAGGTTGTCAGCCTTGCTTATACATATTCCATGGTTATTTTATGTAGGACATTGTTCTCAGGCACTTAGTCTTGAATACCTACATTCTTTTTTTCTGTATCAGCAGTTTGCCTCACATCCATGCAGCAGGATAAGACTTGTACAGTGAGTGCTTGGTAACAAATTTGATGGTATTGCTGCACCAAATTGTTATCCCCTGGCCTAGCCTTTGCTTCTGCCTTTTTAAAAAAAAAAATATGAGGCATCCAAAAGTCCAGTCAAAATAGTGATCTGGCTCAAGCTCACACCCTTCTGCTGTTTATTTACTGCTTTATGCATTGTCCCATCAATGTACAACTTGGCCCTTCCTTCCATGCTTATTTTTTAACCTGAATGACAAACTAAAGCTCAAGCTTATATTTTCCATATATTTTATAATCCATTCTGTCCAAGCAAGTCGGAACCAGTTATTTCATGTTGGACTAGGTGGTAGAGCACTTATTGGCTGGTTCATTTCTAGTAGGATTTGAAATAGGTTCTAAGATGTTCCCATCACCAGAGTTAGTTCTTAGCTGGTACTGATTTCCAAGAAAATCTGTCTCGTTGATCTCCCTGTCTCATTGCTTTTCTCATGTTTCTCAAGGGAGCCAGGGCATTTAAATTTTGATGACTTCTGCATCGCCAGCAACATGATGTATTCTCACAGGCAATGTTGCAATTTGTGTTCCCAAGGTGGGTTTCCTATTGTGCTCAGCCAGAACTTGGAGGTGGGGGTGGGGGGAGGTTCAAGAATAATATGATGATCTGTGTGCAATTATGAGATGGAAAAACTGTTTTCAGATGGGATTTTATATGCATGGGAAATCTTTGCTGCCTATTTATTGAGCCAATGGTCTTCATACATTACCCTACATGCAGTGTCTTTTGCAACTCTTTTTTGTTTCATGAATTTTAAAGTGAAAAGCTTTTTAATTATTTTTGTTTTTGTGAAGAAGAGGGGAGGGGATTTTGCTGTATTTAATTGCCTACATTTGTAGGTTTGTCCGCCAGTATGTGGGTGCTACAGAAGTTGGTCGGGTGGTTTTTTTTTTTTTTTTGGTTTTGTTTTCTATTTGGAAAATGGTTGCACTGTGTATTGTTAACTGAATGAGAGGTAGAGAGAGAAAAAGGGACTTTATTTTTAAGCATCAGATGTGAAATGAAAGTGTTGTCAAATGTTCCCATCTCTTATAAACCATCAATAAAGATGATGTAACATCCATTGTGAATTGTGGAGGGGAGAGAGTGTGTGTGTGATAATTGATGCAAGAAGATTCAAAACCAAAGATTTTTTTGTGGCAGCAAATTAAGACCAAGAGCTGACTCAACATACAGATAATCAAAGTCAGCTGCACCAAAGAAAACTGGACTATGCATGATAGCTCACTCAAGACGAGTTGAACACTGCTCTTTTTTGGACAACGCTTGCTAGCTCACTCTAGATGACTAGCTGAACACTGCTCTGTTTGGACGCAATCTCTTACACTGCTGCATAATGCTGTCTCAGAATTTACTGCCATGGAATTTTGATGAAAAATCAAAATAAACAGACATTCTACCACTTCAAAATTTTAATATGACTTCAATAAAAAAAAGAATTATGCTGCTGAAAAACAAGGCAGAAATCTTTAACAAAAGTGGTTTCTAAGTTGAATACAAACAGTATGCACCAGTTCTACGGTATTCACAGAATACGTTTCACTCATGGCATTTTAACAAAACAGCATAATGAATAAAGTTAACAATAAAGGTACATCACAATATTAAAAAATAGGTACAACCAAACGTGGACGCAAGTAATGGTTTAAAATTCTTTAAACTGTTAAACATGCAGACCTGTCTAGAAAAAAGTTATATACTCTACTGAGGATGAACACCTTACTCACATGTTTAGAATCCTGCTCAAAATGCTGCATATCTTGTAAAATGTCAAGACATTTCATCCTCTCAAAATGTGACCAACCTAAGCAAAGTGTCAAGAAACTTTTGTTTTCGCATCCTGTCTTGTTTCAAGCGTTTCTTCTGCATCTCTCATCACACCCTGGCGAATTCTGTGCATGAGTGATAAAAGAATGCAGCGCTGAATGAAGCCCAAAGTCTGCTCATACAGCACACTCTCATGGCTGCTGGGTTTACAGATGTTGATGTGATTCAGAGGCATGGTTTGAAACTCACCAACACCTGGATCTATTGAAAAACGCAAAGCATAACAGTGATACTGTGGCCAGCGTTACAACTACACAATCTGACACTATATGGCTCACATCACAGTCTGTATTCAAAGGTTTTTACATAGACTAAATAAGGATAACATGAAATTTCTGGATACGTTGTTTTTTTAAATTATAATACAAGTTTAAAACCTTATTCTACATAAGTAATAAAGCCTGTTATTCAGCCTTCACAAAATAACGATTAACTCATAGGAGTTTGACTTCTTACGCTGCTAGAGGGCAGTTGCTCATCTGACTAATGGAATGCTCTGCATGTCAGGCACGGGCTAGCTCACTGTCGTAGCACCCAGCTATTCCTGTATAAATACCAGAGAAACGTCGGTCTCTGGACCTGCTTGTCAAAAGACGACTGGTCAGTACAAGAGAGGTACCTGTTTGCCGAAAGGTGACTGGACCAGGCTGAAAAGCACTCTCATCACTCAACCCCCTCTTCCCCTCCCCCAAGGGAGTTAGGTGTTAGGATTTAGCTAGGTAGGTTAGTTAGAATAGGAATTATAGCAGCTGTAGGTGTAAATTATGTAAATAAATCTGTCTTTGAACTTACTCATTTGTGTAAGCATCTTAGTCTGTATGCGAGCGTGATGTGTGTGTCCTCGTCGTGTGAACGAGATGAATGAAAATCAGTAGAGAGAAAGAAATTGTGTCGTCCATTGTAATTGTGTCGAGCAGCAGAACACACACAAAGATCAACGAGCAGAGAGATACACCGCAGAGAACACACTTTGGTTTAGAGTAAAGCAGGGTCTTTTGTTGACTCCAAGGTCGGCTGAGTGCGGGTGCAGTAGATGGAAAAAAGAACACAACGCGAGGCAGTATATGAGACAATGCACCCGACTAACGAGAGCCAGAACTTTAGGAAGAAAGTTCTCCTTGGTAACTTCCGTCCTCTCCCCTGGAACTAAAAAGAGGAACGGACTGATTTATGGCGCTAGGGCAGTGTGAGTGTAACGACCGTCAGTCCGGTTACAGTTGTTTCCTGGAGGTAATTTAATATTTTCTAGATCTAGTCACAGGCTTTCAAAAATGGCATCAGAGATCAGACATCGATCCTCAGTGCTAAAAGCACTCAAAGTTTAGGCATATGAAACACTTATTTGTGTGTTTAGATTTGTTATGGATCATCCCACATATATTTTTGATATATAAACCGGATCTCTGGCAAGATTTGTGGTGATAGGACCTAGTAGGTGTGGTAGCCTACTTCACGATAACCTTATTTTTTTACCATATTTACTTACCTTTCTCAATATCTAGCTGTGAAAAAAACCAAGCTTGAAGTAAATTCGCTTAAGAAAATTTGAATTCTAGTAATATTCATCTATGTAAAAAAAACTAACATTGCACCTTACATAGTTAATACGTGTTTTCACAATTTTTTGAAAATGAAAATTCATGCATCCAGAGGAAAAAGCCTGTGCCAAAGGGGCACAACTCTGGTCAGCTAAAGAAAAAGGTATTGACTTGAGAGACACACCACTGGACTGAGTAGGAACCAGCAGAATCTTGGGCAGTGTCTTGCTTATCTGGGTCTTCAAGGTTTCACCAAAACTCAGGCATGGAATATTCCTGCTTCTCACAAAATTCTGGAAATGGCTGTGGAGTCTCTGCAGCTTCTTAGAGTCTAGACAGAAGAAAATGATGGTGGTGGTGATGAAATTAGCAAAAGTTAAAAACAATACTATGTGCTGTGTGTGTGTGTGTGTGTGTGTGTGTGTGTGTGAATTTGTGTATAAATCTACAGGACCAAGAAGAGTCAAATCCAGAAAAAAGGTCTTCAAAAAAACAAAATACATCAACACAAATATAAAAATAAATGACAGTTACTCATTAATGGAAATCTGCTTCTCAGTCTTTCTCATCCCTTCTCTAATACACACATACACACGGCTTTCTCATACCCCTGCTGAGTTCCTGCACCTCAACTGATGGATACAGGAGATAGTGGGCCTGGTTAGACAAGGCAGCCCACGATAGTCCATGATGAGGTACTCCATAGAACAACAGTCCACAGGTGCTGGTCTGTATGACTGAGTATCTAGCATTACCTTCTGCAAGTTCCAGCATCTGCTTGATCAGCAGCCCTGGAAAAAGAAAGGTGAATCAAAGGCTGATGGTCAAGAAGAGGTAGAAACGACCACATTAAGGACAAGTAGGCACACATGACTGCAGTAAAAACAGGTAGGCAGAAACGACTGCAACAAGCACAGCCACAAAGCTGTGATGGATAGCTATGCAGATGTGATAGCTCAGTAGATCCGACTACAGTTAATATAGCAAAGCGTGCATGATCAAAAGTAGGAATAGCAAAGCAGGCATGATTACAATATTTATAGCTACATAGATATATTTATATGCAGGATAGCTAGGTAGAATTGTATTATAAAACAGCTATAGGCTGACAACAGCATGGTAAAAATGGTGGGGCATGAATGACTGAGCCTGAGGCAGGTGAGGCAGGTAAGACAGTGAGGAAGACATGCTGACGATCACCTCACCTTAAGTGAGGCACACTTAATCACCTAAAGGAGATAGCTGGGCAAAAATGGTCAAAATAGGATTATATTAGGCACTGATATACTTTTGGTCACAAAGACCAGAGGTTACCTCCCATGGAGTGTCCAACCCATATGATGGGCCTTGAGCCCACCCCAGCCTGACGTAGCTTCTCTAGCATGTCTTTGCTGCGACCTTCCAAAGTTCGTCTTGAATAGCAAGGTCATTTAAAAACAGAGTGTAAGTAGAATTGCTCAATGAGAGATCCTCCACCTTTAAAATGAGCTGTTACTAATCATGCCTTTCAGATAAGCATATTTGTGTAAATTCTGTGTAGACATTTCTCCAATTCCTATGCAAGCTGGAGTTTTATAGTTTTCTCAGATTTGTGTACACACATCCACACAAAGTACCCATGTATACACATGCACACACACACAAACACACATGAATACACAATAAAACACATCCACTTGCACACAGAGACAGAGATGATAAGGAAATAATTCAGCTACACAGTGAAATCAAGGAAGTATTTCATACTTGTCTCTCTCATAACGCTGCCCACTCCAGGTGCTTAAGGATGTGTCGTAATGAAGGCTAAGTATTCGAGTGTGTGGACAATCTTCAGCCAGCCAGTCCTAAAAACATGTGACACATTTTCTTCAACAATATATGAACATGCCCTCAGACATTTGCCAAAACATGTAATGGTGTAGCCTTCCTGAGGATTCCTGCAAGCACTGATGCTACCGAAACTACTTCCACTCTGCTACAAATGACTGCAGATCAATGGCTTAAGCTACAGTTTAGAGGTCTTCCCATTTAAAATTCTTTGCAGTAAATAAGAAGCAACGATCCACATAATCAATTAAAAATTTCAAAGATTAAGTTTAAAGTTCTGAGGTTTCAAGACAAGCAGCATATTAGGAATCATGGTTCCATCCCTAGCATAATTCTACATGAATTTATTAAAATCCTGTAGACATGTATGCATGCACAAATCAATAGTCTACCCCCACATCTATATAGTTTTTATGTAACAGTTGTTTCTTCAGAATATATAAATCTATGAAGGGTGCAGTCAGATCATATTAAGCATACACAAACCTTTGGCCAGCAGGCTGTGTGCACTTGAGATGGACTGTCAGCAGGTGCAGACGCAGGCATGTCTTGCTGCCTCCATGTCTTGATGGCACCACCCAGAAGGCCATGAATAAAGACTATATCAGCATGCATAGTTTTCCTGAAATGGTGAGACAAGCTGCTCCTAGCAATACTTTCAAAAAATGGTGATATATCTCAAACCGATCCATTTTTAAAGCAGCCTTTTAAAAATTTATTTATAGTAGTAATGAACCAACTGCACTATTTTATTATCTACAGGCTTGAACTAGAATTCTAAGCAAAACATAAAAGTGGCATTGTACATCACAGCATTATAGTTAAGTAGCATCTTGAATATATTTCATGATCAATTCGCCACAGATACATGTATGTATACAGCACCAACAGAAAGATTTCAAATACTACACGGGTCTCTTACCTATCCACCAACCATAACTCTCTGAGGAAGCTGCCAAATAAGAACATAAAACAGAAAAGGACAAAGTTCACTCATTCCTCTATATGTACTGGGATCACAGAAGCAAATAAGGTCTATTACAGGTGTGCACAAGTACACAGAATTCAAACTCACTTTGAACGGTAGAGAGGATGAAGCAGAAACACTCCATCACCAAGAACATCTGGTGACCAGTCTCTATCAAAGTTAGCCAAAGCTCGCAGGGCTAAAAGTGCCAAAGTAACGTTTCTATCCTCTGACCACTTTTTTAAGACTCCAAGCCATCCTACAAAACATCAAGTGACTTTTGACAGGTAAAGTAAAATAGATACCTCTAAAACAAAGCAATCGCATACATGACCTCATACCAGCCATTAAAAGAGGTTGATGTTTTATTTTTCCCCTATATTATTTTGGTGAAACTGTCTTTTGACTTAGATAGCTTGAGGGCCAATAACTAAGGAATGTGCTTTGTGTGAAACACGGGAAACTTTGTGCACACACACACACAGCCGACACATACAGAAAGATGCCTTTACATTCATATTCTTCTTCTTCTTATTATTCCTTTTCGTCCCCAGTGGAGCATAAGGCTGCAACTACACCACGCCAGCGAACCCGGTTCTGGGCCTCCCTCCCCAGTTGGGTCCATGTCATTCCAGCTGCCTCCGCCTCGCCGTGGACCGATCTTCTCCACGTCTGTCTGGGTCTCCCAACCCTGCGTCTCCCCTGTGGGTTCCAGTCCAGAGCTTGTCGTGTTAGATTTTCGGCCGGCTTTCGCAGGGTGTGGCCCATCCAGCCCCACTTTTGCTTCTTGATGTCTTGGCTGGCAGGTTTCTGGTTGGCTCTCTCCCACAGGTATGCATTGGAGATTCTCTCGGGCCATCTGATGTTGAAAATGTGCCGCAGACATCTGTTTATGAATGTTTGAATCTTCCTGGTGATGTTGTTTGTTACACGCCATGTCTCAGACCCATATAGAAGGACAGATTTTACGTTCGTATGAAAGATGCGGATCTTGGTATGTTGAGATAGTGCCTTGGAATTCCAGATGGGTCGCAGGATGTGGAATGCTTGCCTGGCTTTATTTATTCTGCTTCTTACATCTTCATCAGCACCTCCATCCTTGGTGACTATGCTGCCTAGGTAGGTGAAGCGGTCAGTCTCTGTAATACATTCCCCGTGTAGCTGAAGTGGGGCTTCTTGCTTGTTGTTGATCCGCATTACCTCTGTCTTCTTGATGTTGATTGTCAGGCCAGTTGTCGCTGCTTCTTCTGAGAGCCGAGTGAGCTTTGTCTGTGCATGTTGTTGCTTGTGGGACAGCAGGCTGATGTCGTCTGCAAAGTCGAGATCCTCAAGTTGCATGGCAAAGGTCCATTGAATGCCTGTGTTGCTGTTAGAGGTTGTTCTTCTCATGATCCAGTCTATGACAATCAGGAAGATTGTCGGCGAGAGCATGCAACCTTGCCTTACTCCAGTCCTCACTGCAAAGGGGTCCGTCAGCTTCCTATTGTGGATCACCTGGCATGTCGAGTCCTCATACAGCTGTTGGATGATGGCAATGAACTTTGGTGGAAATCCGTAGTGCTGCATCAACTTCCAGATGGTCTCTCTGTCTACGGAGTCAAATGCCTTCTCAAAGTCCACAAATGTCATGTATAGTGGGGACTGCCATTTGATGGACTGTTCAATAATGATTCGCAATGTAGCAATATGGTCTGTGCATGATTTACATTCATATGCTGAGACTCTATTATGGCCACTTTGTAGAGGTCTTACATTTACATCTCACAGAGGTCTCTCACCCCTGCTCTTCATGTGTATATATACATATATCTCACATCTACAAGTAGAGTCACCTGCACGAACAACAGATTGGTGCACCTCCGACTCTGAGAAAGCAGCCAGATTGCCAAGAATGGCTGCTGTGACTGCTGCCACTTCCTGGTCAGGCTTCATCTTGTTCACCCTCTGTAATGTGGCTAGTCCATGGTTCTTCATAAAAACAGCTGCTTGTTCTTGCTTCTGTCATTTTTGGGTTTTAAGAAAAAAAAAACAAACTTGCCTGAATGAAGGTATCAGATGGACATCATTAAAAGACATATTTAATGATCTTAAAAGAAACTGTTATTTTCACCACCAGCTATATTTTTATGGAAAGTCAATACAATGGACAACTCAACTTCAAGGAACTCACTGTTCAGACTAATTCCTTGAAATTAAAACCAAGTGATATGTGATTCTTGCTGAAAAATTCATATGAACAAAAATACTAGAAAAATGGAATAAAAGGCTTTTCAGCAAGATAAATACATTGTGGAGACAATTTTAACACAATCTGATCTTCTGAAGAGCCGTATACGTACTAGCACAGCCATAACGTATTTGGTTCATGGCACAGAAACTCACATTAATCAATCTCTTGATGGTGTAGAGAAAAATCAGTTCTAAGTTTTCATTAATAGGCAAATTTCTGTCAATGGTAACATCAATCGTTGAACTGTCAAAGTCCCAGAACATATTCTGAAACAAATCCAGGTCTCCATGTAAAGATGTTGCTCTAAACATTTTTTGAAATATTACAGCTACACAGGCTAAGAGTCAAAAGAAAAGGGAAATAGCACATTGGTCATAAATGATTGGATTTTAATTTTGGTTTTAAATGAATCATTTACTTGCAATGATGTCTAAAACAAAGCTGCATGCTGATTCTTAGAGGCTGACATGGTTCATTCTCTTTCACAAATAACAAACAAACTGATGGTAAGTCATGACATAGAAGGAACCATTTGACAAGACAACCATTCTCTGTCACGACAGTCTTCTCCACGTTGCTCAGCTATTCTTTGCTAATATCGAGTTCAAAATTGTATGGTACGATTCCCAGAGCCATGATGACAGCGTTTAAACAACCACTTTAGAGACTGAAAGTTAAGTCACAATCTGAATGGTTTTGATAACCTAGCTGTCTCCTTGTAAGAGCTGTGTTTTATATGCAACTGTAAATGATTGCAACCCAAACATCTGACCAGAAACAATTCACAACATCAGTATCTATCATTTTAAGTCCAAGATGCCATTTTACTTGCCATTTCCTTTACAAAAAAAAACAAAAACTCTCAACTGAAGTAAATTGCCATAGACACACACACACACACACACACTGATGCCTACTGATAGACCAACGCTATTCCTGTCAATAAAACAAAACAAACAGTTAGTCACAACAACTGTGTAGTGTAGTTGTTATGATGCAGACTAAACACTGGTCACTGTCTCACGCTTTGCTTAACTGGCTTAAAAAATCAAAATCCATGTCTACAGACACCTTCTCATCTGCAGTATGGTCCTTAGTCTCAAGATAATGCTCAGCCAGTATGCAGGCATTCCTATATGTATTCTGCTCAAGAGTAATTTGTTGAGGCTTGGAGGTGTTAATGCATGTGTCTTCCTCAACATTACAGAGAACAATCAGCAGATTAGCCAGCTCTTCTGCAACTGTTTTCTGCAGCACACATTAAAAGATCAGATTCCCAGAAATTTTTAAAATAAAAACATTGAAGAGTTTACCCAACCCCCTCCCCCCAAAAGAAAATGCTGCGGTAGGAAGTAATATCTACCCTGAATGAGGTAAATCTTAATTATATGAGCTTACTTAATAAATACAAAATCATTTGGACAAAGTAAATAAGCTGTCATATTTGAATTATATATTTTTAAAACCTACAAATTTCTTTGCTATACTGAAAAATCTTTTCATAAAAAAGTTAAAGTAATTTGAAAATTATAAAATAGTAGGAAAACAAACTGCATAAAACATATCGTAGTTAAAACAAAAATGAAGAACTGTGCAATCTGCAAGTTTGATAAATACCTTGGAAGACACTAAGGCTGGTTGTGGAAGAAAAAACCTGGGATCACTGCCCTGGGAATGAGCCAAACCAATCAAAGTACGGTAATCTGCAGCTTGTGCCACAAAGCGATACTGGTGAGCTGCCATGATGAGAGTCAAGATGCACAGAAATGATTGATCTCTGCTAACATACAATGCTTTTTTTCCATTTTGAGAAAATGTTACTCAAGCTGACAGGCTTCCAGAAATATTTTAATGGGGCTTTTTTGTTTATACAAGTATTCAAACATTACCATGCAAGAAAGAGTGAAGACTATGTCACTCATGTCCACAGATGTGGCTAATCAACATACAATCTTAGTTCTCTCAATAATGATGCAAGTGTATTTATACACTTATCATGTACAAAGCTCATCCCAGTTACACAAATAAACTGCATAGCTTTATGCCTTTAAATATCAAGTTATTTTACTCTATTAAATGTTTTCATCCATTTAAAAAATAGTGAAGAGAAACAATTTCTGCAGCAGAAGAAATAAGAATGCAGCAGAAGAAATCAGAAGACTTACATTCCCATGATTTTTCACTGGCTAGTAACCTGACACCTAGCAGTCGAATGGACTTGAGTTCTGACTTACATAAATGTAGCAATGTCCAAGCATCACTACTTTTAGAATAAAGCCACGGAAACCAGAATTCTGAAAATATAACAAAAGCACTGTTATATTTGCAGAGAAATAATAGTAATTTACATAACATTTACACAGTGCTTTTCCAAAATAATTTCCTCAGAGCACGTCACAAATAGGAGAAACTACAAACAGATCAATCCTAAAGAAACTTACATACTTAAATCCATACACATATACACTAATGCAACAGACACACCCACAGAGTAAATACACAGTAAATATGCCAGGGCATGGAAGGGTGAAGTTATTGATCTTGAAAAATAAGTACATCTTGAATTTGCACTTAAAAGGTGGTAAAAGAATCAGCATGATAAAGTCTGATGGGTAATTTGTTGCAAGTTGATTAGGGATGATAGGCAAAAGACCTCTTTTCACATAGCTTGGTCTTAGTGGGACTCAAAAAAAATCTGTGTCAGAAGAAATGAGCAGTTGTGAGGAAGTATACACAGAAGAGAGTTCAGGGAGGTATCAAGGACTGGTACAAGAAACAGTGGAATAAGTCAAAGTAAAAAGTTTTTATGCTATGTGATCAAACGCTTCCAGCCAATGAAGAGTGCAAATGATAGCTGTTATATGTTAATGATGGGTGTTAGATGTCGAGATCCAGAGGATCTGTAGATATCAAGAGCAGCAATTGGATCCTTTGATGACTGTTAAAAAGATCCTTGGGAATATCAGCCAAAATAGAACTACAATAGTCAATCCTTGAGAACACAAAAGCGTTTTGATTGCCTTAGGAGTGAGATAATGCCAAATGGAACTAATCCAACAAAATTCAAGTTAAGCAATTCTGCAGACATGAAACATATGGTGCTTATGAAGAGCGACACCCAAACTGCAGACAGAAGCAGAGAAAGGAACAGATGAGTTGTGTATTGAGAGAGAACAAGGAAGAGAAAGATGATCAAGACATTTCTCTGGACATGTCAGTAGCAGTTCAGTCTCTTCATCATTCAGTTGTAGTCTGTTCTGGATCATCCAGGTCTTTATGTTGGTTATGCATTCCTGTGTCCCTGCCATCAGTCCTGCAGGCTAAGTAAAAGGAGATGACTGATAAAGCTGTGTATCATTAGGTAAATTTACACATGACATGGTATGGTGAGAGCTGACTGATAAAGCTGTGCATCATCATCATCAAAACTCAAACGTAACACGGCATAGAGACAGATGACATCAGACAGAAGGGAAGGACGCAACAAAAAAAGTATTGGACCCAAGGAGCCCTGCGAGACCCCACACCTCAAGGCAGAAGCATCTGAGTAGACACTATTTACACGTACAGTCTGGGTTTGTTCCCTCAGAAAGGACAGAGCAACACCATGAATGCCAAAACAGTGCTGAATTTTGTGTTAAAGTACAGAATGATCGACTCTCAAATTCTGCTGACAAGTCTAACAATGCAAGAAAAGACACTTTGTCATCATCACTGCTATGGAGATCATTGATAACTTGATAAGTGCAGATTCAGTACTATGACCCTATCTATAAGCAGACTGGAATAGATTAAGAAGATGATTTTGATCCATGTGTACAAGAAGTTGGGAAACAACAATCATTTCCAGAATCTTGGACCAAAAAGACAAGTTTGATTGTGGTCTTAAACTGCTTAAACAGTTTTGATCTAGAGAGGGTTTCTTTATGAGTGGGTGAATAATAGCTGACTTGAACTCAAGGGGAAATACAGAAGGTAACAAAGGAACAATCCTTTTAAAGTTACTGAAATAAAGGTATCCAATCATTGTTTAATTTTCACAATGGAATAAAATAGACTGCACCAATTAGGTTGTGGGTGGGTGTGGGGAATTGGTGTTTTACACCGAGCCAGCAACTAAGACTATACCACGGCAAGGCAGCAAGCCCTCTAAACAGATGCCACATGTAGAAAATGAACAGCATAGCCGAGAAGAGAGCTGAACCCAGGACAGCAAACCTTGCACTAATTAGGTGGCACTCGAGACCCCCTGATAGGACAATCCAACTATCAACAAATTTATTCTGTCAAATCAAATAGGCCTGAATAAGATATATGTCTTTCATCCATTTGAAATTATGTGTAATTTGGCTAGTTTTAAAATATTCATGCTTACTCATCAGGTATTCTTCATCAGAAAGCACTTTTAACATTATTTGTAACTGCACAATAACAAAAAGCATAATTTGAAAATGTTCAATGGCTTACCCTTTTCTATCAGGTGTGCCTTAGAATCTGAAAGATAGATATAGGGACTCTGGAGATGCTGGCCTGCAGTCAGACCAACAGACATGGAGGACAAGTTTTTGTTCAGTGACCAAACCTCCCAAAAGACTACTGCAAGACTGTTTCCAAAAAACAAAAAATGCATGCATTTCTTAAAAAAGAATAAAAAATGTTTTACACATTTCACAATCACACTAAAGGCAAACAAAAATGTGTGTATGGTTGAGCAAACAACCATGTAGTTAGAACACTGGCAACTGAACAGAGAGGCAAGCCAGGTTGATACCCATATGGCAAAGAAACCTTTCCCCAGTAGACCCAGCTCTCCAGAATGGGTATCAGACTCCAAAGAAGGTTGGGGAAGGGAAGGCAGCAATGGACAGGAGATTGGCATCACCCTCACATAAAGTTGGGCTGAGAAAAGTGTGGTCTCTAGCATCACACTCTCCAATGACCTACAAAATGTTTGGGGATGACCTTTACCTTATGTCTGTTCACAAAGACACAGACATACATCTATGCATACAAACACACACTCCCTACAGATGAACATATTTACAGTAATTATCAAATGGAATACACATATTGCAATATTTTGGGCTGTTATGTGCCATTCAACTATTAAAAAGTACATTCTTTTAGTGTAAACAGTCTGCAAGCAGCAAAAGTGTAAGTCTACTCACCTAACCACGGATGTTACCAAAATGCTCAGTGCCCCTAAAGAAACAGGTCAACACAAATACTTAAAATTCTGAAAGAACAATATTTTCCAAAAAAATATTTTAATCTCTGTGTCTCTGTTTTATTATTTTTAAATGTTTTTCTTGAAAAATATTTAAATGGATGCTACAAATAGGATTCTTATGTTGCTGATGGCTATGCAAATCTGTGAGATTCGTAAAGCCTATGAGGCAAGCACACTACCAAGAATCTGACAACACCTTTAAAAAAACCAAATCAATAAAATACTTAGATGACAGCTTTACTATAAAAAAATGTACTCAACATATAATGTTAGTTAAAGAATAAATTGAATAAAAAACAAATTTAAGTTTGTAACTTATCCAAAGAAGTTATGATATAATCACGAAGTCACTGAAGACCTCATTACAAGAATGTTGAGTGCAAATTTAACAAGTCATGCTATTTTCAACAGGCAGGAAAACTGGAAGAAAACCTCCTTTTACCCCTTTTCCATATATATGTAAATTTTGTCTTCTCTTCATGCTGAAGTGTTGCAGAACTTGATGCATGGCATTTGATGCAAACAAAATGGCTTGGAAGATGACTTGAAAGCAGCAGTTTCTTAACTGCCTTGTGTGCGGTTACCAAAGGAGCAGGCTTAAAGCAAAATACTTTCTGCATGCAGGAAGCTATCAGGATCATTACTCTGCAATTATCAACAAGACTTGACCTTCTGTGATAAACTGTATCATTTCTCACACACGCCTTTCTTGATGAATCTCAGTTACCTCCTGTTAACTCTACTAAATATTCATTTTAAGATTTACGTGCCAGTTAAGCACCAACATTGTGCAACCTATGGTTACACATTCAAGAATTAATGGGTACAAACTGATAATTGCAAGATAAAAAAAATGTTATTATAATAATAATCTACTAATTTAGCTTGATTCTTGTACTTAAATAATTTTCCAGAAGATACTATTTATTTCGTTTATAATTTTTTACATGTATTCTTTATCAAGTGATTTGAGCATTGAGGAGGAATCGATCTGTTTTCACTTAAGGTGAACAGATTTTATTTAAGCTCGTGGGAAAAAATTTTTGAATGGATCGCCATAAAGTAACTGCAAATAAGAACGAAGATGATGGGCCGTAATCCCAAGTTCTTAATGCCCTGTTTTTCGATTTGCTAAGACAATGAAAAATAAATTAAGGGAAAACGTAAACATTAAACTGCACTTTCTCAAAACTATAGTCGATTTTGCTCTTGAACCTTCGACTTTCCATGGAAGATTATTTAACTTAATCAAATTAATGCTTACGGTAAACTAATCACACTAGTAACTACGTATTTCTGACGCGGATTTTGTTAAATGCGCTGTAGTTTTCCTACACAACCTAAAATACTGTTACAAGTACCATGAGTCAGCGTCTGAGTGTGCGTGTGTGTACTACATGATCACATCCGTAAAATAATGAAATCATTCATCTTATTCCACTTTCGACAGTTTATCGTATTTTTGGTGAGTTAGAGTTCAAAAGTTTGTGCTTCTTTCAGTTGCATGATGCGTTAAAACTCAACGAAGAGAAAGATGGTCTTACAAACACATAGGCCTATATCCTTTCGGTTTGTGTTTAGGAAATGATCACTTCGAAGGGAGAGCAGTCTAAATCCATCCATTCAGTAACTTGCGAGTTGTCCTCGTCGTCTGCGAAGCCCTCGAAATACAATATTTTCCTTTGCCCTTGTCTGAAGTAATCTTGAAGTGGAAAGACTCTCCAAAGCCAGCTACAAAATCTTAATATGTAGGCCTAGGTAGCAATCTCTCAACTGTCCCTTTCGTGTCTGAGATGACCTTTCGGAACCTATTAGTGGGGAGACGTGACGTTATAGGCCGGTCTATGTTATTTTGTCAGAGGTTTGGGGTAGGGGTAGGGTTAGGGTTTGGGGTAGGGTTAGTGTTAGGTTTAGGTTTAGTTTATTAGGTACATTTGGGCAGTTGAGTGGAGCGAGCAGACGACAAATGCCGCGAGCCATTTCTGTTACGGCCGTCGCCTCCCCCCCCCTCCCATATCAAAGCTAGCTGTACCGAGAAGCGTTTGCTTTTGGAAGATTTTTAGTTTTCAGCATTGTGAGATGTATAATACTGCGTGAAAACAGGACTGTGTGTTTGAAGTGCATAAATTTTTGCTAGACTGGGCCATGGAGCAGTCATGCAGTTGTGACTGTCATGTGTACATGTACCTGCATCATCATCATCATCATGTCCTCGTTGTGCCGTCTGGCACGTGAGGCGACAGCAAGGGACCTCCATCTGGTTCTGTTGCTGCTGTTCTGGGGGCTGTCTCGAGTGATAGGCCTCAGTTCTTGAGGTCTTTTTCGATGGATCGCCTCCTGTTCCTCTTTCCCTGTGGTGTCCATCGCAGAGCTGCTCCGGGTATTATGTCTTGAGGCATGCTGCACACGTGACCTAACCATCGCCAGCGCCGCAGTTGGATCGCATCAGCGAAGGTGCACATCCCTACCATCTCGGGCAGTTCTTCATTTCAGATGGTGTTGGGCCAGAAGATCTTTTGTATGCGCCGCAGAGATTTGGTTCGAAACACTTCTAGCTTTTTCTCGGTGGAGGCTATATGGTCTTCCAGCACTCTGACCCATAAAGGAGGACACTGAGGACGTTGCTCTTGAAGATCCTGATCTTTGTATGGCTGCTGAGGCCAGTGGATCTCCAGATGGGCTTAAGCATTGCAAAAGCTTTACTTGCATGCCTGAGGTAAACTAAGTTTGAGGGGGGTAAAAATCAAGTCTTGATCTATCATCACAAAAACTTTTAAAACCATGTAAGTTTATAAGTAATTTCATCTGCCTATGATTAAATGAGTCTAGAAATTGCAAAGGTATACTACATTTTTCCTTCCTGTCATCTCCAGTGACTTTTTTTCAATTACAAAGTAATCATCTGTTAAAATCTGTTAAAACTTGTCGCTAGCAATTTTAATAAAGTTTGCTCTTCATATGTGTATAGAATAAAGCTTAGGCTGTATGAATCACTGAAACCAGCTGTTATGCACGCTTTGTGTAAAATGTGTAGAGCATAGGTGTGTATTTGCATGCATGTTCATCCCCCTCTCCGCCTCCGTGCCACTTACCCACCCACACACACAGAAGTCTGTCTTGGTTTGCAGTCTCTCGATCAGGCATAAACACTTGCATGCCTACTGTTGTAACTCACTCTTTCCAGTGAACAACCGCAACAAGTCTTCCTGCATATACACAACCTGAAGCAAGCAGCATGAATTAATGTGCTTTTAACTCCTTTTTCTGTGCAGATGGCAAGCTCTTTGGCTGATTTGATGTATTTAAAAGAAAACACTCACACCACCTGGTCCTGATATTTTTTCTCTGTCAAACTCCCAGTGGTAAAACAGCCAGTATAATGAATAAAGCACAAATTTATTAAAATTTGTTTGATGTGAAAGAAACTGCACAGAGAAGACACATGAGCCTCAAAAATTGATGGTAGAAACAAAAGTATCCCAGTATGAATAACCAGATCAGTATACACACTTTTCTAACCAGTTAATTACACAGTGAATTAACAATAATGTATTAAAAAACGAATTTATGTACCAATAGATTCAAAAGCATTATGTTGTTCTTATTGAATCCAGTAACTGATGGTTATTTGGACTTGCAACACAAAAGACACATCTGAAACAGTCTACAATGAAAAACAAAACTTCAAGGGAAGGCCTAGCATATTGAAAAATTAAGTCATAGCATGGCCAGAACTGAAATGAACCATCTGTATTTGTAAATACAAAATTGCACAATGTGTGTGTGTGTGTGTGTCTATACCGTATTGTGTCCAATCTTAATGTTTCTTACCGGAGAAACAATGACCTTAATAACCGCCAGTCAACGGTATTTAGAGCAAATGAGTAAGAAAACAATTTAAGGAAACTGACATCAAGTCTCACATCATGAAAAGTCTGCAACCAATTCTGTTGTGGAACATCAGCATGTACCTTGTGTTTGTTGTTTCTAGGTTTTCTTTCTTACTCATTGTGTTTTGTCTTAGGAAGGCACATAACTGACACTTGGCTGGTGTGTGTGAGCATGAATTGGAAACAATACGGTAAAGCAGGGAAGAGGGTGTTGGTTCAGATATCATGAGCTCAAAATAATGATTACGAGGAGTAATATAACTGTATTATGACCATGTCACGGGTAGATCTAACAACTACTGCTTACAAGACACTACATGTTCTACAGTAGCAGCCAATCATTGAAAGCGGATGATTTGTATAAGCATGTCACATGGTTAATATCAGAGCATGAGGGATGATTTTCAGCAGATTTTGTGAAAAATAACATGATGCCATTGCACAGTAAAGAGAACGTGGCAATCAATGATAAACATTTTCCCTCTGACACTCAAAACGATGATGACAACCATGTACCTTCAAAGAAGCTGCTGGGAAAAAAGTATGCCTGTAAATGCTAGAACACTTGTTGCAGATGGCCTATTGACATTCTTCCTCCAAGAGATTAAAAAATATACAAATCTGCAGAATCAAGGCTCCAGGCATCCCTGGAGTGCTACAAATTATTTACATAGTAGTACTAAATATAATGATCCCACAGTTCTTTTTTGGAGGGAGGCTTTCCTCTAACCTAAAGAAACCCTTTGCTCACTTCTAAATGAAAGTTTGCTTTAAAACTCATTTGCCAATGTTGGTATCTGAACATAGCAAAAATTTTTCGAAACAAATTTCCATGACATCTTCTAATGTAAGAATGATGAGTATACAGCTTCTTGAGGTATGTAGCTTCTCCCAGCCAAAAGGAAGAAAACAAAAACTTGTTAATCCCATATTCACGCTGCATTGTCTTATATAACTATATAATGAGATGAACACAGAGTGGAGTAGTGTCTCTTTGTGATGAATGGATCACAGTGGTTTTTTTTTTTAAATCAGTGATGACATTGTCAAAAAATAAAAAAGCTTTCTTCACTTCTCACATAATTGTGTTTAAAAGTTCAAAAGAAATACATAGCTCTCTTTCAACCTGACTGAATCTTGTATTTTATAACAGCTCCAAGCACTTCCTTAACGACCAGAAGATTCACTATTTCTGCAATATTGAACATGAAAAGTTCAAAAAGGATGAAGCATATTGGAATTTGAAGAGGATCATAATGTAAAGATATCAAAAATAAAAATTGTCAGTGAAGCAGATGCTTGGATGAAAAGGTGTTTTATAGCATACATACCAAGTCAAGCTGAGGATTTTTAAGAGGATCTCTTATTAGCTCTGTTGTATGCATAATAAAAACTTTACAGATGTTTGAATAAAAAAGGGAATATCCTTGGTGTAGAAATGATAACAGATACTGAACATCTGACAGGAAACCAGAAAGCCTCCAACAGTACACTTTCATCATTTATGGGACATGACCTAATTCCACTAAAAAATCTAGTGGGCATGACCAACAAGCCTGACCCTGCCTATAATTACAATAACAGCACATTTTATTTACAGGTCAGAGGAAAATGTCACAAATGTGCTTTGGAAACGGATACATTTTATTAATGGTTTGCATGGAGAAGTGGATAAGTAGAATTAGACACTGAAAGACAAAAGGATTGTTAACACAATACAAAACAGATCTTACAAGTATCAATAAATCCCTGATGGAAGCTTTACTGTGAAACCCATTCATGTTGTATTTTACCCATCTATTTTCTGAATACAGTATGTACATATGAAACAAATTGCCTTCAGTCAAGTGAAATATAAATTTATTCTTACAAGAACTGTGGAAACATAAAAGGGCAATTATTTTTTCCCAGCTGGAATAAAAGAGATTGGAACAGAGAGGCACTGGTAGAACAGATGCGACTGAAGGACATCCAATGTTGATAAAAAATATACAGAAAAGAGAATTGAACATCATGCACTAACAAACCATGTGTTGAGAATTAACATTGTTGTGTATATAACAAATCTGATATTACACATTTATACCAGCACTAATAAGCAACAATACAATGGTTCTGTAGCACATACCGGGTATGAAGGATGTCATCTGCAACATGCATAGCAAAAAAACTCAGTTGTCTTCCCCTTAAACTCAAATTTATACTTGCTTCATACATCTAATAATGTACATCAGTTTAGCATTCAGATCTGTGTTTCCAGCCTTAAAATTAAAGTACACACATCCATCCTTCACTCACGCATCTTACATCTGGATGTGGGTTCACACAGTATCATACGTAAAAAAAAAATAGACAAGAATACATCGACCTTGGAGTGGACATTTAGAAATGGATTTCAGTATGTTGGATAAGAATCCGGACAAAAAATATGGTGCTCAGACAAAAAGAAAAAAAATACTAGTTTTATCTTGTCTTCATACAAACTGATGAACTCTGCATGAACTTAGATGTTCTAGCTGGCAGCTTTAAAGTGATTTTCACGTTTATTTACCCTGGTTATTCCAAAAAAGTTTGATGTAATAACTCATTTTTAATATATACATGTAACATAGAGATAAGTATGATGCAAATGACTTTGTTTTAGAACTGTTGTTAGATATCATTCCCATGACTTACTGATATTAGTAGTTGAAGGTCTGCTTTTAGGGAAACCAAAATAATACTGAGTTTGGCACATACAGAATCGACATTGCTGGTCTGACATTAAATTTATAAACTAAAAGATTTCAGTTTGTAATTAATATTTAACCAGTCTGCCAAAGACTCGCTTATGTATCAGATCAGAAATTGATGCTCCAAGATATAAATCCACTTCTCCAGGATGTTCTGAACTGTGCACAATGTTTGAGTAAGCAAAATGTGTCCGTAAGTCTGTTTGGCACACATTTATGGTTGAATCTCAGGATTTATTATTTGTTAATGAATAAAAAAGGTAGAAATATTACAACAACAACAAAACTAAAGAAAAATATGGCTTTAAACAAGAAGATTGACACAGATCACTCAAGGAAAAACTGATAAAGATGACTATCACAAATGTATGAAGACATTTCAGGACAAAGTAAGACATTACTGGTGAGGATGAAGATTCAAATCAAGACCAAAAAAAAAAATGACAAACATATGACAAAATCCATGAAAACATTTGGAATCTTAAATGTTAAAAAAATGAAAACATACAAAACCAGACCCCAAAATGAGGCCAAGACAGACTACATGAAGCATGAGGTATGAGGTGGTAAGACTGACATATTGCACTCAATGAATGATTCTTATGCAGCAAAGAAAAATCTGCTGTGGAATGAACAAAGCACTTTTGCTGACTGATGCCATAAAGCCACTATTAACAGGAATAATAATTTTCTCTTTGTGAAATCCACATTATTGACTCTAATAACTTTTCCTGTATGGTCAAGACTTGAGTGTAAACAAAAAATGCAATAAAACTTAAATCTAAACTTCTGTTATTTGGTGACCTTTAAATCAACAAATACAACATTATTATTGATGGATTTAGAGTGACCTATATCAATTAAATTATAAATTATTAATGTTTAAGAAATGTCCAATATATTTTCAAAGCAAAACAATAACAACAACAAAGTGTAGACTTTTTGCCGTACCACTCTATACACCACCGAGTTCACGCAGACCAAATTATTAAGTTTTCATTACAGCAGCAATTTTACATGCATCAAAAGTTATTCAGTCTGTTTTGAGATATTTTTAATGGCCATGTGTAGATTTGTAATGTTTAGATATAATCCTTCATCCTGAGGATAAAAATAACTTAGATATTACTACTGAATGAGTCTCGTCAAAACAGTCTGGGGCATGAAAAGTTATGGTGAAACAACTATTATATTCTAGCAGTGGGTACAAGGAATTATGCAAAAGATACGTAGCAAAAACCATCAAATTTATGGAGCCAATTTCATGTTGAACAGCATGAAACATCACAACCAATGGCACAAATGTGATAACATCAGCCAAAAATAAAACCACATAAGCACATTCTTTCTCTGTCATCTAACACAAATGGCAGGAGCACCCCCATGCAACATACATTATAACTAGCTTTTAATTGTCAGAAGATTATATACTTCCACAACATCATACACCGGCCAGTGATTATATGGTGACAAAGGAAATGAAACTTAACTACACATATGAGATTTGGTTTTCAGAACCCTGTTTCTTTCACTCCCTAATAGAGCACTAACCAAGCAGGCAATCAAACAATCAGTCTGTCCTATCAACGTCTCTCACTCTGTCTCATATTCTCACTCTCTTGCTTGCATTCTATTTTCTTCCCCTCCCTTGAAAACCCAAAATAATTATTTTACAAAAGATTGGATGGGGTGGGGTCAGGTAAGAAGGACCATATAGATGCTCCAATAAACATAAACGTATAAAAGGTTAAACAATCTCCCATGTAAATGCTTGTTAAAACCTCTCCAAAAGCTCCCTGTCCAAGAAGTTCTCTAGGACAAACCTAGTACTTAATGAGAAGAAAAGTATTTTATAATAAACTGACTTGTATGGGTCGATTTTAGTCTACAGGCTAACATATTAATTGTAACTATAGGACTTCAACCAGTGAAATTATTCACATCTTTGCTTTTGACAAGATGGCAGCAAGTGGGATTACAATGGCACATAAGCTGCACAAAAAAAGATATAGACAGTACATACACAAAAGGTATGGCAGTGTACGTTATACCAGCAGGTATACCAGACTCCTTCAGGTCTTAATGCGGTCTTGTCACAACATGGACGCTGCACATCCAATGACCAAATTACCACTACAACAATTGAAGCCTTAAACAACGATATTCCAAAGGTACGAATTTCTTCAAAATCAAAGCAACTATTCCACATTATTATTTTTCAAATATATATGACAAAAAAATTCACATAAAGCTGTGCCACAATATGCTTCATTAGAGAACATTATTCTAAAATTCAAAATTGTTGCTGACAATGGGAAGAAGCCAGATCTTGACATTAGTATCAAGTAGTGAAAAATCAGTCAAACTGTCATGTCAAGATGATGTTTCTCTTACTTCATGGTATCACTTTCACTGGAACTTCCACAAGAAAGAGGACATTGTGTGGCTCAATTACAAAATGAAATCCAAGCATTTTGGAAATAGTAAACACCATGTCAGCTATATCAGAATTTGCATCACACTCCTTGTGCTGCAATGCCAGCCAGTGACATCATCAGACACAATGAAATATTATTTCAATGCAGGTCAAGAAAAATCCTTTAGAAAAACACAATTATGCTCTATGATCAAAATGGGATCATTTCATTAAATAAAATTACTTAACTTTGAAAAACAATTTCATCAAAGAAAATTACAGTGAAAAAAAATCAGTCCACAGTTTTAAAGGATGTGCAAAACATCCATGACACTGGAGAGTTGTCACCCCCTGATGAACAGAGCATCATGCTTGCTGGGCAAGTGACCACCTCATGAATATATGCCACCAGTCATGCTGGCCATCTATGACAAGGTGATGACCATAGCATCACTTGGGATTGGCTATGCGTGACCATCTGACTAACATTTCTTGGGTGTGTAACACTTGATGCACACAAACTGTTTCGCAGACTTAAAAGCTGTTTCAGCATGACTCTTCCAAACTCATGAAAAATGCAGACACCATTTCAAGGAGCACTCCCTGTTACCTGCTAATGCAGCTCTGTTTTGTTCTTTGTAGTGTCCCTTCTCTATACCCACTCCACTGCAGAACATTTTCACTATATTGCAGAAACCAAAAAGTTCACAAATAATTTTGCAGTTTATATGTTTGTAAACCACCATTTGTGCTGACAAGCTTGGTTAATAGGAGAAGAAGAAAATCAGTTTACGAAATCCAAATGAGCACTGATGTATGCTTCACTACTCATTTACTGCCCAACCTGTCTCAAACATCTTAGTGGTTTTCATAATTTTTATCCTACAGTCATATTCAGCAAAAATGCAGAGTTTAATGTTTATTCCCTTGCTGTCTTCTTTGGACTAGCTCAATAGTGTACAGCACAATCTCAAAACCTGATTACGAAACACCCCTAAATCTTGCAACTGCTGTCCAGGCTTGCAAGATAAGTAAACAAATCCTGCTGGCGTAAATCAAAGACATGTATACTTGCTCTGTCAGTTTCTCACTGGCTTTAAAAATGTGTGTCCATAGCATTGCAGCTGCTCCAAGCTCTTGGTCTAGGGCAGTTGGTATGTCAGTCGATTTCCCTGAAGCAAATTTCATGACATTAGAATTGACTAGACTAGAAGTCCTCAGAGATGTGCCCAGATGCTTACTGGTTGACCACAACATGGCTAAAGTAGCTGACAGGTGCAGAATGGGGCTACCATGCTTTCCTTTTTGAGCAGAGCAGTCCCAGAAATGAAGACTTCACTATACAATGGAGGACATGGCAGATGCATTAGGTGGTTCCCCACCCTCAGCCTTTCCAGAGCCATATTGGCCAATGAAAGAGCCATCTTCGTTGAATTTTGTTGGGTCAACATCACCATAGTCTTCTAGGCTATCTGTCTCCTCCTCTAGTGGAACTTTTTCTGGATCTCGATCAAAAGATGAACTGGCACCCACTCCGTTCTTGTCACTGAGAACAGGAAAAATGAAGGTAACATAAACGGACATGCAGGCATGGCACAAAGGAATATAACAAACTTTTAAACTTTTAAGTATAAGCTTCTGCTGTCAAAAATAAATTATATATTAAAAATTAAGTATAGATCACAGTGTGTTTTTAAAGTTTAAAGTCATTGCTGCTGTTGAATGGAATTGGTTTTTGTGTAAACAGTAAATTTTAACTGAGGCTTCTTTTACTGTCTACACACACAAGAAAATTTTTAAAAAGTCAAATACCCTGACTACATCAGATTTTGTGGTCTTCAAATAATGAAGGTAGATGGATCAACAGTATTTATACCAAAGATTTCAGACAAATACCAAAATGATAAAAAAAAGCTTTAATATCCCTTTCCTTTACAAGGAATGCAGCATTGCAGGTCTCTCTGACAAATATGCATTGCAGGTCTCTCTGACAAATATGCATAGTTTATAATAATTTTTCTTAGAAAAAGACATACATGATGTAATAACAAATACTTTTGATAAGAACTGAAAGTCAATCTCTCAAAGAGTTTTGTAAGAAAGTTCCAGGCATATTCATACCTTTTTGCCATCTCATTGAAGTGTCCTGGTGTTTCATCTGTAGTGTCCTTTTCAGGCGGAACTATAACAAAGACAATGATAGTGAAGAGTAAGATTATTAGAAATACTTGGGAACAGCGCAAGCATGTGCAGTGTGGTAGTTTACTCGGTTACAAATATATAAAGCAGAGGGTACAACTACTGCACATAAAAAATGCAAGTGGGGATAAGAAAATGTCATATAATGTGGAAGAAGGTATTAACATGATGAGCTTTAATAAACACTTACATTTATACTCTTTGCCACGGTTTCTCTTGACAATACAGACAATGATAAGAATGAGAATAAGGATAGCAATAGCAACCATCATGCCAATAAACCACCATGCTGACAGAAAGCTGCTCTGTTTTGCACCTGCAACAGAAAAGAAACAATTCCCAGTTTTGTAGCCTCATAAATGCTATCATTTTAGCCATACTAAAATCAAGTATCCCTAAAGCTTAATATATAAATTTCTTTGCAACTGCAAACATTGGCAAGGGAGCATTTTTGTTTGTTTGTTCATTTGTTTGTTTTTTCTACTGCAGTCCAAAATCAGTTTACAAACCAAAATATTTAAAATTTATGAAAAATGCGCAAGAAAGACCCACTAGTTAAGGGTCACTGTGAATTACTCAACTTTATGGACACCAGGAAAAATCATTTATGAGAAGCAAGCTATTTTAAACCGAAATAATAATAATAATTGACAGAAACCCAAAGTATAAAGATTTTGTTTTTAAAGGAAACTAAAAAGTACATTTATAAAGCAAAAAAATGATATCAAGCATACCTCCCCATAATGTAAGCATGCTAAAAGGGAAGGCTTTTATGTTAATCAATGTAAGTTCAGTAGCATGCTCAATACTTTGAATTGCTTTAGTATTTCCAGTGTGCATCAAACACATCAACTTTTAAACTAGAAAAATCCGGTGTCTGGCAATCTAATCCAGCAAATCATCTCAGATTGAACTATATTGTTACCTTATGCTAAAACTTACACACACACCACCTCCATATCAACGGAATGCAAACATTAAAATGAGAACACGCAACTATGTCTATGATCATGGTGATCAAGGGAGGTAAAAAAACAAGAGTAAATCCATGCTGAACTGGTTAAAACCCCAATGAAACATGAGAAATGAATACCTTTTAATTATAAGTTTATAGAACCCAACAGTTACCATGTACACTAATGCTTATTTTCATGCATCTGATTATAAACTAAAATTTAGACATCTGCAATACTCATTTGACAGTCTTTGTTACAATTAAGGACATGGAAACTCATCTCATGTACATGACTGATTCTGTGCGCTTAAGATAATGTGGCTTATTTAATGTGTTAAAATATGTGTGTGTGTGAGAGAGAAAAAGCAAAGATTCCAGTGGTGAATGTGGAGGTACAGGTATAAAATTGGAAACCAGAATGGGAAAGTGACATATTTTATATTTAAAAAAAACTCTGGACACATTCATAAAGTATACCTAGTGGACAGAAGGCTTAACCACCAGATCATCCATGCAAATTTTGACACATTAAATCTGCTACTTATCTTTCCAATGCACGGATATGCACCTTACCCTTCATGAGCATGAAATAATTCAAGGGGAGGGCAGGTAAAAGAAATAGTTGAAGAAAAAATGCAGTAGTTGTCGGAGATTTTGTTTTTGTCTAGGGGGAAGAGGGAGTCTAGGGATACACCAGCTAGACTGGGTTAGAGAATGAGACTGAGCATAATTAGGTAGGCATGTGTGTGTGTGTGGGTGTTTGCATGAGAGAGAGAGAGCAAGCAATGATCCATACAAGCAAGTGTATGGGCTGGATAAAGGCAAAAAGGACTGGAGTCTTAATTATAGTGATAATAGAAATTAAAATTCCATAAAGACAGCAGGTGTATCATTAACAAGCATTTATTTTCTACACGTTAATAGGCCTGACTGTAGAATTTATAACAAATGTATTAAATTTATAAAATATTGTTATAAAAAGATAGAGCATACAATATAACTCAGAATTATGTCATGAAGTGGAATAAATATTTATTTCTAGCAAACACAAGCTAATACTCTCTTTTAATTCTGGCCACCTCAAGATGAGAAGTCATGCAAATGGTCACCAAAATTGGGCTGTCTGAAAATATAATGTTCCTTCTGAAGCTCTTAAGAATGCTTTGTATCTAAATTCTTCTACCTTAAAAAAATTGAAGTAGACCTAAACTAAATAAAAACAATGAAGAACAATTAGGACGTTTGCTGAGGGCTTGGTATTTATATAACCACAGACACATCTCCATGGAGCTATCTAGGAATCAGAAAACACTTTATCTTGCAAGTAAAAATCTTAGTATCATCAAAGAATTGTCAACCACCTGGATTCCAGGTGTATATACATATATATTTTGGTGCTCTCAGACTATAAATTCTAGTTAATAGTACAAACTCTGGACAGCGCTTTTGGATGTGGCTAGAATGTCTGCTGATCTTTGAGGTCCATTAGCACCTAAAGAACCCCATTTTTCTTTGGTCAGCATAAGCTATATCCAGTGTCCACAGTTACACATAATGCATATATAGTTAGTCTTGGCTGTCAGGATACCTATCTTTGAGAAATTATTTAATGGTAATACAATTCTGATCTTTTATGGACTACCCACTTTCTACATCATATGCATTACTTTGAATTAACAAGGAAATATAATGATTATAAAAAGATTCAAATAATGCATTTAATAAAGGAACAACTGATACAATATGTTGACAGCTTTTAAGTTGAAAGATGAAAAAAATCCAAAAAGATTCAAGACTATAGGATCACAGACTGCACTGAGAAAATAAAACATGCAAAATAAAAACTTCCTTACAAGCATGTTTCCATTATGTTTTAACTTAGTAAAAGTATTAACTTCCTCTTTTATCGTTCAAAGCAATACAACATTTTCATATCCACATATCAAAAGTAAAACAAAATCAGTGAATCATATATTTATAGAGACTTTGTAACAAATGCATCATATATAGTAGCATTGTCGGTGCCACCCTCATATACAGAAATGGTGGAGCAAGGAGTTATGGAAATCATACGATGTCATGTTGTCTGCTTTTCCCAGTCATTACTGTATTTTGTAATGCACTCTATGATGCTGCTATATTGCGTTTGTGTACAGATTTTTTTTATTTTTATAGTCAATTCAAATTGTTTGGGCCAGTAACTTTGAGCCAAAACCACATCAACCTCATCCCAGAGTCAGATAAACCCTGCCATGTAAAACCATTATTTGCAAGTACTATACACAATACAAAACTGTTGTTTGTGCTGCAAATTTGTCACATGATTTCATGAGACCACTGGAGGCAAGACTGCATGCACATCCAGAGAAGAAATATCCCAATCCCACATAAATACAGTTTTCATTTTAATCACTACTTTTTTCCTCATCTGTATTTCTTCTTTATTTTGAAAGTTCATATCAAATGTGTGTGTGGACATCAAACAGGTGCCGCTTCATGGGTTGATTTGAGTTTGGGTGTTGGGATAATTTGCTCTTGCATGAGATGCTTTGGTCTTAACAAAGTCAATCGTCTGATTCTGGGTTGAGGGTGATATGGCTGGGTCAATGTGGTTTGGGTTTTTAAGTGACCAGTGACCAATTATTTTTATGCAAACTTATCAATTCACTATTTATACCAATGGACAGTCAGTCTATATTTAACTTTTATTTAGTTCTTGAAACTTTCTTCACCTTCTGCAGTTTCAAACCCTGATAGATATATGGTCCATACCTCCCTGTAATTCCCACCTATTGATATTCGAGAGAGTGGTTTCCCACTAAAAGGCAATCTGGCATGCTGATTATTGTTATTGTACTGAGCACATGAAGTATATAATAAAATGCTATTTTAAGTGTAATTTTGCCATGAAAATGTGATCTTTCCAAATCGAGAGACAGATTTACTTAAATCTTAATTGCATCTGAAAATTCATGAAATTATAAATACTGACTACAATATATCGAATTCTGTTATCTTTAAAATAATGAAGGTAGATGAATCAACAGTATTTATACCAAAGATTTCAGGCAAATAGGGAAAATAAATATCTCTTTCTCTATATATTTATATAAATACTTGACATTACCAGGCATGTATTCTGTGTACTACTTAAAAGCTTTAATTCGTATCAATATTTAAGGAATGCGCAGGACTGCAGACTGATTCTGTTATCGTAAAGCTAAGTGTCTTGTCAAGGTTTTTCCTTTTTATTATAGATTATTCTCTTCTTCATTTGCTGGAAATTGAGGTTAAAAAACTATTTTTTTTATACTGTCAATTTTTTCTGTGATAAGCACCTCATATACAGAAATGTAACTGCCACAAGCTAATCATGTTGAAGTGTGCATCAGGATTTACTCATGAGAAATGACCATACCTGCAGGACTCATATAATTACAACACATCTTGATAAGATAGTTACAGCTTACATTTGCACACCATAAACATGAAAACAATAATAAAAATTGAAATCTTAAAATAGTTTTGGCATTCTTGCAAACCATAAAAAAATACAAAAACATATATTTTAGAAGCCCACAGTTTTTGATGAGAGAAATACCTGTGTCCCTTCTTACAGCTTTGTCATCTGAAAAAGTTGTCATGAAGGTTACGTAGATTTCCTTCCATTGATTGAAGGTGATGGCTACAGTATCATTGATTTAAAATTTCTTTGGTTACATACATAACCATACAATATCTACAAGCAAACAATTGAGTGGTGATTCAATGACATTTTAAAGTGCTGAGCATAGAATTATTGAACATAAAATATACTTCAGAAAATTACAACCCTTAAAATAATTACAGAAATAGCAATTCATCCCAAGGAATTAACCACTAGACACTCAGCCTTTTATAATGATGTCATGACAAAGCGCATCACAAGTAGACTGAAAAAGAAAACTGAAGAACTACTTTGCCTTACTTTGGACAAACAATTACAAACCACGTGTCTAGCAGCAACACGTTCACTGACTGTATGTAGCCAGACAATCATAGAGAAAAGATGAATTTGGGGTTTGTGCAACTCTGACAATGAGTTCCTTGAAAGACTTAAGAACATGTAGCCAGGTCCCCTACCACATGGCAAACACTTGCACACAGCAGCTGAAGATAACATTTAACACCTAGCTGTAGGCTGCTTGTTTCTTTATTAAGGCGACCACTTGCTGGTTGCCTGCAGCAACTGTTACTGTCGTCTTTCAGGGTACACTCCAACCTCTATGCTAAGTCCTCAGCTGGGCTGCTGGCTGAAGTGGCCTGATTTCTCAAAGCTTCTGATCTCTCTGACCTCTGACCTCTGGCTCATCTTTCTGACTTTTGGTGTCCACCCCACGTCTCCCTTCCATTTTGTACTCACCAGGAGGGTTAATGTGCAAAGAATGGCTGTATTATAGCACAGCATTAATTGTGCTGCTGGGGGTCTGCTAGCAAGAGGCTGGGTGCAGCCCCCTCCTTCTCCCTGCAACCTTCTCCGTCCCCTCTGGACAGCACAAATGTGCATGCCAATCTGCGCTACTGACCCGCGCTGCCACCCAACTGGCCTTCCTCTGGTCTCTACCACAAGCAGACAACAACTTGAGGAGACTGATTTCTATGATAATTTTGTCTCGCCTGATGTCTTCTTCTGTCACTGGACTTTGTTGTGATGTGTTTTGGCTCATTCCTGCCACAAGATGTGATATGCTTCCTTCCATCTTAGTGGCAGTTTCTTTTGACTGGGAGACATTGGTGTCAACCTATAAAAATAATTACCAAAGCTGCATGGCAGGGACAAAAGACTTGCGTGACAAGAAACAATATTTGTCTAAGGTCAACCCTTTGGGCGGAGTGAGAGGTGATGTTATTAGTTCCATGTACATTTACTTTGTTTTTGAGCCACATATCATTTCCATGTGCTACAAAATATATGTATGTATTGGGAAGTGGACAGCCAAGTGGCTAGAGCACAGGCGTCTGAGGTTGTAGAGATGCACAGTAGCTGGTTTGCTGTCTTGTTGCAAAGTGTTCTTCCTGTAAACAACCCTCAAGTTGAATGGGTACCTGACCCCTTAAAAAGGGTTGGAGAAAGCAAGGCAGGAAGGAAAATGAGATCGAACTGCCTTTACAAAAATGGCAGACACCAGGACAAGTGTGATCTCACTTCCCTGGGACCAAAAGGTTACATGACTAACTTTACCTTTCACCTATATTGTTTGAAGCAAACACTTTCATGCTATTAATAGATAATCTCAAATTAAAAAAGCAGAAGAAAGTTTTTTTTTTATAGTAAACCCTTTTCTTTTCTTATGTTTTAAGTTTTTGATGTCCACATGAATGAATGACACAATGGTATAACATGCTAATTACAACTGTGTTGTTTGTCTTAAATGCAAGACTAAATGATTATGTGCCAATCTCATATAGAGGGTTATCCTAGATTTTTGTAATACATCAATTAAAACTGATGTGCTTAGATCAGCGCTGATACAGACGTATATTTTAAAGTTTAAAAATATGCACTCAAAACTTTAATAAGGGCTGCCTTTTAAAAAAGAGCAGATTATGAAATAATTTAGAAAACAAATTGCTGTTCTTTTCTGTGCTCTTTCTCAGCTGACTATAGTCAACCACGATGTTAATGGCTCTAGCTAGCACACCTTCACCACACTAAAAATCCCTGAGAGGGCCGATGACATGCACACAGCACTGCCAATGCACACTGACAACAGTGCAAAGGGTTAAACTGGAACTGTGGCAGGTGCACGTATATCATGCTTATTATTGTCTAGCCATCAGGAGTGGATTAGCAATCAGTGCAGCCAATGTATCAAGGCATGTCCACCTCCAGATGTATGTTCATCTGTTTTGTTGTTTGCTTTATCTTCTGAGCTGCCATTCACAAGAGACAGAGCTTCCAAACCAAAACCTGGGAAGATAGAAATGACAAAAGGAAGTTGCTATCAAACGACAAAGAGGGATCCTGGCTAATGTCATGTGATGACACAGTAGGATGAATACAGCAGGATGAGTGTTGTTTGAGTAAAATAACATCCACCAAGTCAAATGGATGACTTGTGTTGTCTAGATTAGCATTTAACCAGATTTAAATTCACACAGGGTGATAGGTTCTTGGCAGTGGCACTACAGATCGATTGAAAAAATAAGTCAAACTTTTACTGCAACCTCTCCCACTGGCTCCTAATGATACTTTTAATGATGACACAGCTTGATGACAAAATGGGAGGCATTTACTTCTAGAGCAGAGGACTGCCATTTCAAGGGTCACTCAGGCTTGTCTCTGGAAAACTCTACCCTGTCTACCCAGTAGTAATGGGTACCTGATTCATCAGGAAAAGGAAAAAAGCAGTTGAAGAAAAATGCTTCAGCTCTGCTTTCCACATACCATGCTTTAAACCATGGTGAACAAATTGAACCACTTACAGTTCATTGCCCTTACGTCTACAGGACCTTTATCTTTGCCTCCCAATAGCCTGAGTAAATGTTGCCCTGTGCATGTTTAATAGTGGCATGTACGTGTGCCATAGGTATGTATTGGTGACATGAATGTGTCATATCCGTAGTAATAGCATGCATGTCAGCAGTTGTTTTCTGAAACAGAAGCATGTATACATGTATATACGTATGTGAGCAGTTTTATGTGTGTAACAGTGGCACATGTGAGCAGTTGTGTGTGTTGTATGTGTGTAACAGTGACATATGTGAACAGTGGCATGTGAGAAGTTGTATATGCATTGTGCATGTATATCAGAGATATGTGTGAACAGTGACATGTATGTGAACAGTGGTATGTATGTGAATAGAAGCATATGCATGAGCATTCATAGATGTGATATTGTATATGTATATTTTCTTACAAATGGTGGTGTACAACCATACATATACATGTATGCATATGTACATATGTGTCCATGATTATGTTCATGTGAGACAAACAGCATATGGCACATATGTATGTTTGTGCATGATCAGTGCTAACATATATATATATATATATGCTGAATGCATCAGTGTAAAACCATCATCAACAAGTTTAAAAATGCAAACATGCTTCGAAGTACTTGCACTGCCCAAGATGTTTAAAAAAAAATCTGTGACATTGCATCAGAAGGTTAATCAAAGCCTGGAAGCATATTCGTGTGTTTCAGTTCATTTAAAAATGATACCATCATAACAGCACACAGCCTTAACAGGTTTTAACAAATCATACTTTTAAACCTGCCCATGATCACAGCATGGAAAGATAGAGAAGAATTTGGAAGCCATGGCCAACAGCTTTAAAACTATTGAAACTAAACCAGAATGATAAATCTACTTGCCTATCCCAGTAGTTGTGAAGGTCTTTCTGTCACTAGGCTGGTAGTTTGAAGAGTCCAGTTCAGCTGCTTTGCTGTTTAGCATACTGACAACACGCACTTCATACGTTGTGGCTGGTTCTAATTTTTCCAGTGTGAGCCAAAAGTGTTCTGTAGCTCCATGCTGTTCTCTTTCCCATTTTCCACTTCCTTGAAGAAAAATGAGAATTTGCTAATGATTATGTCTCCACAACTTTCATTCCATTTTAGTCTCCATTTATATCTTTAATTCTTATGCTACTATCATTTCACAAAAGAAGATTGCATGAAAATGTCTATCTTGTGACTGTCATGTCCAGGGTTGATATAGGCTGTGGGGGGGGGGGGTAATAACTGTGTCTGTGTTTTTACCTCTGCCACACAGGGAATAGGAAAATTCGTGAGCTTTCCATTTTTTTAGTTTCACGTGCAGTCCGGGCAGAGCTCACCCTCTGTCCAGGTGGTCACAGGTGGATATATAGGCCCGCCCGTAAACAGCCAGGGTATTTTAGGATCCTTATATGATTTTTAAGGATTTGAAAAATATGCATTGAAGGACTCCTTCAAAGTCAAACTAATTTCAGCAGAATATACAGACCACCTAAGCTCAATGAAAGCCAATGCTTACCCAGCTTTCTGTACTCCAGGTAATACTTAGACCCTGTACGGGCTCCCTTTTCATCAGGTAAATCCCAGGTGATGTTAGCACGATAATCTCCAGTTTCAATGTCTTTGATCTCAGGGAAAGCCAACTCTGCAGGTAAGCGATTAATGATACAATTATATAATAATTATATAATTATATGGTCACATTAGTCATTATAAACCATCAGGCTAATGTGAAGTACTAAATAGTAAAGTGCAAATTAAACAAAAGTAAAAAAAAGAAATGATTTTTTTAAAGATACAGTGCACTCTGCTTGCAAGCATGCTAAACATTTAGTAGGATTCACAAGCTAGGCTGCAGCTAAAGGTACATTAACTCCAGATCCTGTAAGTATACAAGCAAGTAGAGTAAATCAACAAATGTTGTCCACTTATTTCAAGATTTTAATCATTATGGTCTTCAGAAATTCTTATTATGTACAAAAGAATTAAAGTGATATTCTCTTCAACTGCTCACTCGTTATATCATCTGTAGTTCGAACATCAATGAAATATTCCCGTCCTTGTCCTTTAGCAGTCTTTGCCCAGACGTACAGGCGGTACAAGGAATTAGCCGCAAGGTTTTCAATTGTTGCACGTCTTTGTTCTGGCCCCAGGTCATCACGTACAATAACTAGATCATTCACCATCAAGCCGTCAACTGGAAAACATCACAAATGCTACTTAAAGATGCCTGAAGTACACACAAGGCATAACCCACAACTATTATTTCTAGTTTCTGTTTCTTTTCTATACAACCAAACTTGATTGAGCTAAAGGTATTATGAGATCACCGTGAAAGTGTAAAGACCGAAACACATATCTGACAGCCTGTAACAGCTCTACAAAGTTTTTAATATATTATGACAGCTAAAGCCTAAACTATTATAATGTTCTGACGTATTTCTTTTTTCAGGTCACTTAATTTCTGGTGAATGGGTTGGATTATTAAAATTGCTTCGTTATTACTGTGTTGTTTTAGCACCTTTATTATTGCATAACTGGACATTAATTCCTTATTAACAAGAGAAACACCTACACTAACTTAAAATTGGCATCATACAGAGAAAGAGGTCGTGAAGGTGGAGGTTGGGCGAAAGCAGATTTTCAAAAATACATATTGATCTGTTTGTAACTAAAATTTTTAATATTCTTAGAAAAGAAATGGTCCAGGCAACTCAAATACATTAAAAATTGAAATTAAAAATTATCATGAATGGTCTATAAATCTATTGATGTAAAATGCATGTTTCTTTAAAGCTATTTTTTGAAATGTCCAAGCAAGAAATCTACATAAATATAAAAGACCATGCAAGAAAGAAAGAGTGGGGAAGGAAGAATGTAAAGGAGGTTTTATTATATTGTTGTACATGTAGAGGTTTTGTTATATTGCTGTACATGTAGAGGTTTGGTTACATCACTATACATGTACACGTGCTCTCTCTCTCTCTCTCTCTCTCTCTCTCTCACACACACACCCATTTTCCCACATGCACACCCCCCCCCTCAACACTGGCAATCTTATATATGTATATACACTAATACACACACACAGACAAATACACAATACCAATACCATATAGCAAAGTTTGTTTGAATGCAAAACAGATGTCCATGCATATATGTGACACTTTGACATGGCTGTATATAATCTTGTTTTCTCATTAATTTCATCTTTCTCATTTAATATAATGTAGCAAGAACTCTTTGTTTCCTTCCATTTTGCACCCTGTCCTCCTGTACTTTGTTCAGCCATATGTATGCAGCAGTGAGTAAGGCATGACCCTGGAGCAGAGGGTGCAACACCCAAATTTTTATATAGTAGACAAAACTAGTGCCTGCTGAATCTTTGCCACAATATTGTCATTCTTATGACAGGTCAGTCCTATATGAATTCCCATGCTCATGCACATAGTTTGAAACTTTGAAGGGGGCATTACCTCCTCCCCTCTCCCAGCATACAAAGCTAGACATTTTTTTGTCTTGCCAAAACAAAGCATATGAAAATAAAATTACATGCAAAAGCAAGCTATATGATAAGTTACATGAATGCTATATGGATCCAATAACTGAAAGATCTTGTAGCTGAACAATAAAACCTAAATACAGCAGCATCCCACACAAGTTTTGCCAGTTAGATTCATGATAAGAATTTACCTTATAGATTATGTAATATTTTTATGTTGTAGCTTTCAAAATCAGAGGAAAAAAATCACTTGGTATACAAGACTGATTATAATGTTTGCTTAAAGAAGTAGAATCCTGATTAACTTTTTGATATTTTATTTGTACAAAATTCCAAAAAGTGAGATAAAATAAAGTTTTTCTTTCAATTTCAATGTCTGCCAGGCAACAGACCATTTTTTAAATAAATCCAATCTTGTTTCCTCACACCTGCCTGCAACTGAACATTTAAAAGAGCTAAGTGCCACCACCATTTGCAAGATTGCAAGCATTCAGTTGCATGAGGAGGTTCGGTGTGACATGCACCAAACCATCCAGCGGATCAGATCAAAATATCACAGTTTAGATGTGTCAGAGCAAGTAAGTCCCTGACTTACCACATGTCTTACAATTACCTGAAGAACCAACTGAAAGAAGCAGAAACAAATTTACATTACTGAATCATATGTGTTCTCCTCAGATAGCTGGAGTGTTTCTTTATTCCTGCTAAGAGATACTGTGTAGTGTAACAGAACATGCTGAAACTAGAAATAAGGATTTTTTTTAAAGGTATTCTTTAAAGATATAGTCTTCTATATAATTTACTTCTAAAGTCATGGAAGCTTGAACTGTCTTCAAATGATTCACATTTCTGTAGTCCGTTAACATGTTTATAATAAATTTTGTATCCTTGAAGAGTATTTTTATAATTGTAATAATGTTACCATTGCCATAAATTATCATAGTTATAGTAGATATTGTAGTTGACATTTGAAAAATGATCTATAAATTAAAATTAAAAAATAATTTCTGAATAAGTTTATGGTCATTTTCTAGACTGCTGATGCTGAGGATGCACCCCTTCAATTCAAACCATGTGCTAACAATTACATGCTGCTCATCATACTGAGATATAGTCATCAAGGTCATACACCTACTGTACAACTGATGATTTATTTTAAAAAGTGATCATACTCTTCAAACATTATAAAAATTTTCATCAAAATACTGGTGTGATGCTGCTATAGATCACCTTGCCTATATACTTTTCTCTATTGACCCACATCTCCCTGGCATTTTCTGTTTGCAACAACTATTGCAATCAAAGACTATTAAATTACTTCTAGAATTTTAATTATTATTTAAAAATTACTTCACAATAGTTTTAAAAAAGTCACAAAACAGACTACTCTAATCCAGAAATAATAGAAACAATAATAATAAAAAGTATTAAATAGTAAATCCTCCAAAATGCTTAAGAAAGGCACAGAACTGAGTACACTACTCCTCAAATACTAAGATCTATACAGTGGCAAAGTATTCCAAAGATAGTTGTTCAATGCTGACTATGCTACCCTTGAGCTATGTCTAACAAAATACAAGCCAACCATTCTACTACAGAGCATTTCTGTTGTCTACAGATTAAAAAAATGCATTAAAAATCAAAGACATATACATGGGTTGTTTACTATAGTTAAAGAAAAAGATATGAAAATTCAAACAAAAAAACTTTGCTAAGCAAAAATAGTCAAAAACAAGTTATATAGATTCAGCAAACAGTTACACACTTCGGTTATATCACAACAGCAACATGATTAGATGATTAACATGAAGATAAGTTTTGCTCGATACTTCATGAAAACAAAAAATCTACACATGTGCAAAACATTGGTGATACCTCGTCAGACTATCTCTACATGCATTGAGAAAAAGATCTCAAAAAAGTTACAAAACAGAGAAGACAAACTCACTATGTCTGTATCCAATTCCATAGCCAGTGATTATTCCATTTTTCTCAATAGGTGGTCCCCACTCAAGTAAGAAGTGAGAAGATCCCCTGAAAAGTGCCTCCAAGTATTCAACTCGATCTGGAACTGTGGTTTTGATTAAATAAAAACTGTCATTAGATTTCATTTTCGTTAAAAAAAATGTAATTATAACTTTCATTATTCTATACTGTCTAATAAAATAAGTACTATCTATGCAATTAATTGTTTGTGAGAATAAACAAAGCTTCACACATACCAAGAATCTGAATATTAATAAACGATACTATACTTTATCTTTATATCTTGTAAAATATACACTAACGAAGTACAATGGTTTGATAGCACCAGAAAAAACACCAAATCCTGACAGTACTCAGCTATCTATGAACTCACCTCCTTCTGGTGTAGTAAAATTAATGATGTTGCTTCCATTAGAGCTAAAGTAAGTGTTAATGACAACAACTTCAGCTTCAATTTCAGAGTACGACGGAAGGTTAGACACTGTGCCCCGTATTTTATCTTCAGGATTGAAAGTGCTTGGATTATAGTTCTCTATTGTAGCCCTCCGGCTGCGTATATCAGGGACGACAACTTCCTCATGCAAAGTGTCTTCTTTTCTATCTTTTTTCCAGTAGCGAATCTGAAAACATTAAGCATTTGAAAGGGAAAATACTATTGTTGGTAGTAAAATTTTTTCTTCGAGTACTTACCAAATGACATGACTATATGGAGATCACCCTCTAGCTACCTCAAATCCAGCTGTCCAAACATGTTCTGGTCAAACAACCACAGAACAGTAGGACAAATTCAGTTTATCCCCTCCCATCCCACCTGTCACGCTAGTGAGCCTCGATATCTACTCCAGTTTTTCACCTGGACTGAGTCTGGAACCCACTGCGGGGAGGTGGGAGGGAGCTAGCTGTCATGTCATCTGGTAAGTACTTGAAAAAAGAAATTTTACTACCAAAGATGGTATTTATTCTTTGTACTGTACCAGATGACATGAGTATGTGAAGACTAACTAACAGGTGGAGGGAGTGGCAACCCACCCTGGCAACAAACTTAGTGAAACATTTGGTGAACAAAGAAATTAACACACTCCAAATCCAGCCAGGCTATAGGCTGTGAGGCCTTCTTAATAAGCTGTTGTCGGGTTGGTCAAAAAGGCCTCAATGACTGCCACAAGCTGTGCTACCTAGACAACGCTGATCCTTCCAGAGGCATCAGAAGGGTACAAGACTCTATAAAGAAGAATTAGGTGCAAGACGTTTCTTAATAAACAGTCACAGAACGATCCACCAGCTTCACCTGGGACATATCTGTAAGCTCCAGTCCAATACTAATTTGGACACCTCTCAAACTCTCACCTTATTTCCTTCCTATAGTAGTAAGCTGAGGGCCTTCTAGCAGAAGCAACCTCTTCACGAGAGAAACATCGCCATCAAGGACACCCCTGATAAACTGTCCCTTCCTGCACAAGGCATCTACAAGGCCAATAAGCCTTTATGGAATGTGTCGAGCTAGCAGTGAGATTTTGAGAACATGGCACCGCCAAGGCAACTTCCACACTAGAAGACTCTTAGGGGAGAGGGGCACCCCCTGTCAACATAAGTAGGTCACTGCCATGGAGTTGTCAGACAACGCCATACCGCTTTTCCCTGCTAGGCCTGTAGTGCCCTCTATACTGCCAGAAGTTCCAGAAGTTGAAGAACTGAGACTTCTCTTTCTCAAACCACTAGCCCTGCTGTATCCAGAAACCAGGGAGCAGATGAGCACCCTAGCTAGACCGGATGGCGTCCTTGCACTAGGAACTCTGACGGATCCTTGAGGGGAACACCTTTGCCTAACCACCTGATGTCAAACCAAGCTGTCAGGTGACTCTTGCTATTATCCGGCACCGGCATCCGAACGTTTCCAATCCACCCTTGCTGGAATCCAGCATCTGAATATGGCAAAATGCATTTAACAGGCATGTACTTTCCCAGCTCGGTCCGTCTCTGACAACCTTGTCCCCAGTGGCTTCCTCGGACCATTGTCTTAGGAGCAGCAAACTTCACTTGGAAAAGATGAGCAGGACCGGCATAACAGGTAGTCGTTACTGCAAAGATGTTAGCAGGGAGCCTTCACCATACTTCACAGGCCGCACTGGTATATCCAATAGACCACAGAAACGAGGTAGCTGACACATGTCTTAATCGCGTCGAACCAGGCGAAAAACTGGAGTAGAGAGGCTCACTCATGTGACAGATGGGATGGGAGAGGCTGAACTGAATTCAAGACCTACCATGTTGGAGGGGTCTGGACAGCTGGATTTGAGGTAACTAAAGGGTGATCTCCATAAAGTCATGTCATCTGGTACAGTAAAAAGAAGAAATGATTTTTCAAAATCTGAAGATGAAGGAAAACATGAAATAAAGCTCATGGTAGCTAGCAAGTTACCAGAATATAAATCTGTTATTAGTTTGTTAGAGAACGTGCAGTATGATTTTTCTTGCAACCACTTACCACCCCACCAAGAGTTACTTAATCACATTAAGGCTATTTGAGTGCAAAATTATTTTAAAATAAGTAGGTTTAGTGCATTAAAAGACCCTCCTTCCCAAAATTTAAGTGAAAATTCTGTTCCTAGCCAGGAGCATTACAATTTTCACGTAGGTTTTGAAAAATTTCTCATTATATCACACGTCAGCTCAATGCCTTGTTAGCATATGCTTGTAGCTCTAACATTGGCTGCAGCCTTCAGTGAGGTCAGAAGTACAAAAGCCCGTAAAATGTCAAGCTGGTCAGTCCATATGTGCTTTTCTTAAAAAAAAAAATTTCTTAAAACAAAACTGTGAACATTAATGTAGGATTAAATGATATATTATTATCATAAAATGTAAATAGAACCTTATAGCCTTTGAATTCTCCTCTGATAGCCTGAGGGCTTGTGTCTACAGGATCCCAGCGGAATCCAGCACTGGTTGCAGTCACAGGTACATCTGGATCTAGCTCAAAGTTCTGAGGCACCACTTGTGGTTCTGTAATGAAAAACGCACATACTAAAGCAAAATCAGGTTCTATAACTGACTAAGCTATTAGTCTAATAATAATAATAATATGCGTACTATTGCTCAGCATTACAACCAAGATAGGTCGCACCCTCTGCGCTGACCAGTAATGATAAATGAACATTAGGTAACAGACTACGGATGGTGAGATACGTGTTGGCACAATGAACAACATAAAGATGAAGAGTAGAACATAATGCAATGGATAAAGGTATGAAGGGATATAGGGACTGTAAACAGTGTAATAATAATAATAAATAATAAACGAAGATTTTTATAGCACATATTCACATTTATAGAGAGCATGCTCTTAACGCTTAAATGGGGAAGAGACATGGACTAAATGGATAGAACATGAGGGACAGAAGAATAAACGACAGTACTGACGACAAACAGAAAACAAAGATAGAAAAGGCACCAAGTAACAGGAACAGAGAATATCGTGATTCTGCATAGAAAGATGGGTAGAAAAGTAGCAAGAGTGGAAGGGGGGATGGTAGGAAGGACTAGCATTGTGTGGACTGTGTTAGGAGTAATGCTCAAGGAAGAGGTGCATTTTCATTGCAGATTTGAAGGATTCAGTTGTAGGAAGGTGGCGGATATGGAAAGGGAGAGAGTTCCATTGTTTTGCTGCACAGTAGTAAAAAATCCTGTGACCATATGTTGTTGTTCTGGTGACAAGAAGAGTTAGGATACGGTCATCAGCGGAAGAGCGGAGTTGTCTGGCTAGAACGTAAGGGATGAGAAGTTCCAAGAAATAGTCAGGACAGGAGGCTGCTAAGAAATTAAAACACAGCACAGACAGTTTGAACTGAATGCGAGAATGGACAGGTAGCCAGTGAAGAAAACGAAGGAGAGGAGTGACATGGTCCCGTTTCATGGCTCTAAGCACCAGACGTGCAGCGGAGTTCTGTACTCTCTGGAGTCTCTGAATGAGGGATGAGGGGCAGCCTGCCAGCAAGGAGTTGCAGTAGTCAAGTTGAGAAAGAACAAACGCACAGACAAGAGTGTTGGTAGCGCGCATAGAGAGAAAATGACGGATGGCACTGATCTTACAGAGCTCATAATAGGCAGACTGTAACACGTTTATCACAATAAGCAGACTGACAGACAGCTGTAACATGTTTATCACAAAGCAGACTGACAGACAGCTGTAACATGTTGATCAAGGGACATGTCTGCAGTGACAATAAATCCCAGATTCCTACTGGATGACATAAAGGTGATGTTGGCTTCGCCCACTTTGATGTGATTGGGCAGACTGACGAGCACAAGAGGGCTTCCGTTTTATTATCGTTTACTTAAAGCTTGTTTTTTACCATCCAGCCCCTGAATCACTAATACAAGCTTCTAGAGAGCTAATAGCAGAGTGAGACTCAGCCGGTGGAGTGGAACTGTAAAGCTGCATGTCATCAGCATAGGATTGATGAGAAACCTGGTGAGATTGGATGCATGATGAAAGTGGTTTAATGTACAGAATGAACAGAACTGGGCCAAGTACTGAGCCTTGGGGAACACCACAGAAGAGTTGAGCAGGGTGAGATGTTTGACCATCAACTAACACAGTCTGGGTCCTATCAGTGAGATAGGAGTTGAACCATGAGAGGGCAGGTCCAGAAATTCCGTAGAGGGTGTGGAATCTATGAAGGAGCAGAGAGTGGTCTATAGTGTCAAATGCAGCAGACAGGTCCAGCAGAGTTAAGGGAGAAACATCACCACTGTCAAGGGCAGATAATATGTCTGTCGTTACCTTAATAAGAGTTCTCAGTGCTGTGAAAAAGTCTATATGCCGACTGAGTTTGTGGGAGAAGATGGTGCTCTTGTAAGTAGGCCAAGAGATAGAGTAGCTACATAATGGTTCCCATGACAGACAATCCTGTGATATTTTTCACTGTGCAATTCAGTCTCGGCACATGAGAAATAAATACATTTGTGTGTGCAGTTAAAAGTTGGTTTTGATGTGCTAAAACAAAGTGATGCAAGACTGAGACTGCACATGATGCAAATCTTTTATTTCTCTGGTTCTCTCTCTCTCTCACACACACATACACACACATACTTTTCCATCTGAATAAATTCCACCTTTTCTCAACTACTGTTTAAAAAGTTTGGATGGACAAGTCAAACAAAGAGTTCTTGATGACCTTTATCAAAAATAGACTGTTCGCACTTTCAAACTGTGCTACTCACCAGCTTCACCAGAAAATCCTCTCACTGACTTGACCTTCACAATTGGTTCACCTTTTGCATTTTTCGCTGAGACAGTCACAGTGTAAGGTTTGTAGACTTCATCTACTTTGACTGCATATCTATTAACCTCAGGATTTGTCTCAATGTATGTTTTCACTTCTTCTTCTCCTTCTGCTTGCCAGGTGATTATGTATTGGAAATCTTCTCCATTGTGCTCAATCTTTGGCATGGGCTATTAAAAATGATAAATGCATAAATGGCAAATATTTCTGTCGTTTACTACCAACAGATCTAACATAATTTTCTGGCATTTTTAATTTGCAAAACTGATTATGTATAGCAGAATTAAAGAGTCATGTATAATATGTTTAAGGGGAATACCAGTTAATAAATGAATTAACATTAACATCAATTGATTTAGCTGAGATAGCACAAAAAGACTGATCTGCAGCTGGCAATTACTGTAGCTAGACGGATGGTTAGTTGCAATTAGTCCTCATGCTTCGTGTTAGTTTGTTCCTTTTTCTGGTTCCAGATAAGAGGCTGGAAACCAAGGTGAATTTTCATCTAAAATTCAAGTTCTTCAGATGTAGGTGTGCTACCAGTCTAGTCTTCCTAATTCCTTGTGTCTTCAGATTTTTCCTCTACTACACAGCCGACCTTGGAGTCCAAAAGCTTTGCTCTAAAAATGTGTAATTTTTGGTGCGTTGTTTTCTCCGGACTGAACAGCTTGTTTTCTCTGGACTAAACGGCTTCTCTGTCTTGTCATGTATTAATTCACAACAGTGCTTATCCCGCACTCGAAGGGGTGGTCACAGCCAGCCACTTTGCAGTGAACAAGTCTGTGGAAAGGAAGAGGGGTTCAAGAAATGTGAGCCATTTTTATAGCAGAACCAAAACATTTTGCATTTCTCCTGCACTCGAGGGTGATTAGAGCTAGCCACTCTGCAACAAATAGGCCTGTAGGGAGGGGACTCTACTCTGCCAGACACAACCTGTGCTGCAGCAAGACAGGCCCTGTGAAAAGAAGGGGGTGAGGTGAGTGAAGGACCCATAAGGCTGCATGGGAGGAGAAGGAAGGACTGTGGCATTATAGCAAACAAGGTGCATGGGATCATACTGCAGCAAAGAATTAGGTCCAGGCATTGCTTTCTGCATACTGTTTACACAGAAATTCAGGTACTACATCCCACATCCTAAATTTACTTGCCTCAACTGCGCCACTTGCTTCCCCATTAAAGGAGCAAGAGCTGGATGAAGGAAACAAAAGTGCTCTACACACCGACAGGTGATCTTACTACACTAGGACCATATGCTTTCCTTATTTATTCCTTATTCCTTTCCTTATTTAAAGTATTGTAAAACCAATATACATAAAAAGTATAATCTAAAACCACTTTTGTTCAACAGCCTCATGCTTTCATTCCAAAAAGAACTGTGAAACCATTATAGGAAAAAAATGTGATAATTTCCATACACATACTTAAAGAAGTCATTTTTACTTGCCATATGCAGCAACAGAAAAATACTAACTTCCCACTCGATGACCAAATAGCCAGTCTTGTCTCCAACAGTTTGCACACCATCAGGATGTCTCGGCGGTCGAGCTTCTGGTGTCTGACAAAGAGTCAGCGTTGGTTTGCTTGGATCACTGATGCCAATGCCATTCATGGCACGAACACGGAACGTGTAGGATGCCCATGGTCTCAATGGCACCTCTGCTTGCCTGACAGCAAGATTAAAGTTTTTTTCAGGGGAAGAAAGAAATTAGGGACATCAAACAAGAAAGTGAGAATGTTTCATAACTTTGGTAAGCATGGACAATGAAACCATCCTTTTATCTTTCTTAAGTAACATCATACATGATCACAGATCTCTAATAATGCCTTTCTTTTCTCTCTGTCACACAGGTTGCTACTGTTTGCAAAGATCTGTAGCAACGAACACTAGAATGAGTTATTAATTATCTCTCTAGTCCTGACATCTACATACCCTAAGGAAATAAAACTGGAATTTTGTTACCTATCGGCTGCAGATGGTCTTGAAGAAACAACCCAGTTATCTGGATCGTTTGAGTTGTTGTACTCCACAATAAATCTCTGTAGGGGAGAGAAGTTGGTAGAAGAGTCTGCAAACTCCCATGCCAGATCAGCATCAGATGCAGAGCAAACAACCACTGAGACATTGTAGGGAGGATCGGGAGGTGCTGTTCAAACATAAGAAGATAAACTTTATGATGTTGGGTGGTGGTTGCTGGCACATTGGCTAGAGCATGTGTCATCACAACAGTTAGAAGAAATTGCTAATTTGTTTGGGTAGGGGGAGATCTCAGCTCCACCCCCCTTTACCTGAATGAGATGATTTTTCACAGGCCTGAACATCAGGTGGTTTTCTTTCAGCACTCTGGTGTCCTCTCTGCATGTGTCTGTGTTAACCTGGGTGTGTGCGTGTGTGTGCATACATGCACACGTGTGTGGTTTTCTCCAGGCACTCTATAGTTTCTTCTCTGCATGCATGCGTTTGTGTGTGCAAATCTTCTCCCTGTCTATTTTGTACTTTTTTCTAAGTGATCAAGTAACTGTTTCCATACTATAGGAATTTTTACTTCTTCACCTTCACTGCCAGTGAAGACATGGTACAGGGAGGCTGCTGACTTTGGCTCGTTTTATGTCCAGTATTGATTGTTATGACTACCTCCCTCTTCACATAAACCCACCCGCGTGCACACACAAACACATGCACATTGGAAGTCTGCAATGCACATTTCACTATAACAGGAGCTGTATAAACAAGACAATTATCTACCTTTCACTTCCAGAACAGCAGTAACATTGTCACTGTCAAGCTGGTTGTCAGCAACACAAGTGTAAGTGCCAGTATCTTTGCTGGTGGTCTGAGCAATGTAAAGGTCCTCATCTTCGATCTTGATCTGGACACAGAATAACATGTCAGAACACTCAGCATCGTCACTTCTGTACCTTACAGTTGCTGCTGCTTCCTGTGAATGCATGATTTAATCTAGTCATCTAATGCTCCTGACAAGCCACAAATAATAAATTCATCACTAGTCACCAGGTAACAACTGTTCCAGCATTCATCTCCCCAGCTGTGGCAGGACAATGGATTGCATAGGTATTAACAGACAGAACCAGTTCCTCACTCGTTACTTACTTTTTCTATAAATCAAAGAATGCTGCAGGTGAAAACAAATGTGCACACCCATATGTAAGCTTACCCTAGGGTCAGAGGTGTTAAGTCGCTCCCCATTTTTAAGCCAATAATATCTGAGATTGTTTGTCTCATGAGGGTCTGTCTTGGCCACACATCTGAAATGGGCTTCATCACCATAGCTTACTTGATCATCCACTGGCTTGCTCACAATGGTTGTTTTACCTGAAGGATGGTAGACATAGGGAACGATGAAAGTCATCATAAGCCAAAACAAGCACCAGCTCATGACAACTTTTAGCAAATATGACTTTTCCACACAAAAAAAAAGAAAACAGCAGCTAAATACAGATAAAAAATATCAAAATAATTGTACAAGACTTTAACAATACATATTTTAAGCAAAAATAAACTTTTGTACTTTCCTTTTTACTTTTGGAAATATCTCCATTATGATGACTGCTGCATGAGGCTATTTTCTAGAAAATTGAATTCTCTAACAGCTAAAAAAAAAAAAAAAAAATTCAAAGAGTTTTGTCAAACCTCTGACAAGTAGTGAGCCTTCAGCCCTGGCTTGTCCAAAGCGATTTATTGCTATACATGTATATTGGCCAGAGTCACCTTCCTCCACCATCTGAAAACAAAAGCAATCAAACGAATTGCCCACTCACTCAAAAAATATCCTCGTGTATGCCATCCTCTAGTATTCATTATTTTTAAACTGAGAGAAAATATTGTGGAGATTTTTTTAGTGTGTTGATGTGACACTTAATCAAATTTCTACCAAAAGGCAATCAGCAGTACACAAAATGAGCATTAACTTATTTATAGAATAAATATTCTCATGAAAGTACATGCTTTTTTTTATAATAACAATCGGCACATTTTTTAAACATCTAACCATATTGTTGTAACAAGCTAATAGTAATAAAATATATAACTCTAGCACATAATTTTATATACATATAGTAAAAGGTAGTTTTATTATTCAAAGCCTGGTTCAACACACACACACACACACACGTATGTTAGCAGTGTGATGATGGGTTGTAAACACAAAAGATTGTTTACTATTTCATTCCTTTTGGTCTACTCACAGCTACATGTAAGTCCCCATTGTCCATGATCTTGTAACGGTCTCCAGACAAAAGCTGAGACCCTTTGTACCAGACCACACTAGGCTTGGGCTTGCCCGTCACCTGACAAGGAATTGTGACATTCCTTTCTTTTGCCACCTTCTGCTGGGTAGGCTCTTTGGTAATAGCAGGTTGAACAGCTGGTTAAAAGACAAACAACCTCCCCTCTGAATTCAATCACTGCATAGAGAGTTCTTGTTTCAGTAGCATTATTTTTTAAACAAGGTGAAGAATTTTAGTCAAATACTTTCTGCAAAGTACTCGAGAGACAAAATTGAGAGGCAGAATTAGTTTATCTTAAAGATGCATTTGGCAAATGATATTTTGTCAAGCACCAGTTTACCACACTTACCAAGAACTTGCATGAAAACATCTGCCCATCGGTAGCCAAAGACATTAGACACATTACACTGAATCACTTGTGAATCACTCTGTGTAACATTGTAGAATATCAATGCATTTCTTCGCACTTGCCTGTTGCTTGCTGGTGGTGCATCTAAAATAGAGGACACATTCATTATGAATGTATTTATCCAAATAATTTATCATTGCTGCAAAATGTTCAGCCATAAAATTTATGACAAAGAAATATTAATACTGAGCTGAGAAGCTGTCTCTGTAAAAATATATCATGCGGTATATCTAAAATAAGATTCTTGTTGTATATCTAAAATATGATTCTCGTTGCTGTGGTTCATTGAAAAGGAAGATGGGTGCCACCATGTCCAGAGACAGGTCCATGGATATTTACAGCCAAAGAAACATCATGCTGGATTGGCTGAGGTGCACATCAACAACAACCATGCACCTTACCAGGAGGCTCCAGGGTTGGGGGTAAAAAGTACTACTGGAACCAAAGCAGATATCAAGTTAAGAGAAGGAACATCTATTGGTACGTGGAAAATCCATAAATTACACCAGTGCAGCAAAGTAAAACAGCTTCCCCATGAGACAGAATCATACTACTAGTGGGACACTGTGAGACTGAAGGAGGTCAGATGGCCAGGATTTGGAGAGACAGCAACAGAGGCCACAAACTCTAGTACAGTGGGAAAGACACCAGACACAAGCATGGTGTGGGCTTCTTCGTACAGAGGAAGTGGTTAGATGTACACCCACATCCAGCAGGCTGATCTACATGTGTCTCTGCCATGCCTCACAATATCATCATTGTCGAAGTAAATAATAATAATGTAGATTTATACAGCACATTTCTCTACTATACTGCAGACTCAATGCACTTTACAAACACTATCTGACTACAAAACACTGAAAGCAAACATTCAACCAATACAAAAATGTATATAATACACATACTGACTACACAGACCAAAACATGTCAGCAAGAAACCGGCTAGAGACACAACAACAGACATAAAAGGATATGGAATAATCTGCGCATGAAGCATGCCAGGAGTTTGGCATAGGAAAGGACTGGTAGACTGCGAGTAGGAAAAGATGAATTTGAGAAGAGATCTGTTCAGATATCTGACTTGAGGTTGCATAGGAAACCCAGCAAAAAATATGGAACAGTCACAGTACGCACTATCTCGACACCAGAGATCTGTACATCTCTCAAGACTCCAAGTGGTAACACGTTCCAATGGTGCCAGAGACATGAGACTGCAGAGAACATAGCTGTCAGTTCCAACTTTCACAAGGATGAGTGGCATAACAGTTGCATATGTTCTGATCTCCAAGCACAGAGACAACTAAGTGGAAGAATTTTACCAACAGTTAGACAAGGTCATTAAGGCAGTACTGAAAAGGACATCCTTGTTCTACTTCGTGACTAGAACGCCAAGGTTAGCCCTGAAGCCCATCAACAATAGGAAGAACGGTGGGAAATCTGACCTTGGCAAAACCAGCGACAGGGGGACTTACATCGATTCACACGCACACTTCTTAGCCAACATATTACATCACACAAGAAATCAAGGCCAGCAACTTGGCACTCACCACATGGCGTGGCCCATAACTAAATCGACTTCATCCAGCTGCCTAGATGCTTTAAATCCAGCATCAACAAGGCCAAGACAAGGATATATTCAGGTGCTGACAGAGGCAACGTCCAAGTTGAAGCCGAGGATAAAACTCAAGCATCCCCTAAATTTTCTTTGATTTGGAGAAGCTGCATGACCCAAATGTTGCAGAAATCTTCAAGGAAAGGGTTGAAGGTAAATTTGCTACACTGAACGTTGTGGACTGTGATGTAGACACCCTAGCTGACATCAAAGACAATGGTGTGCTGTCCGTGGACACGGGGGACTAGGCTAGTCCCATAAGAGTCACAAGTAATCATTTTTTTATTTGACGATATTTTAGCATAAAGCGTTTTAGAATTATTGAAAAGCGCCGGTTAAAAATGCGTCTTGCCTCTCTTCAAACCGTCGCACCACCAAGCGCCTGCTGCACTCAGGGAACTAACCGCAGTCGCTACCGCGTTTCGTCTGCTGTTGAATAGAGTAGACCATGTGGTCTGAGGACCAGCTGGCTCACTACTGGTCCCCTTTTACCTTCAGTGCCTGTGTTAGCGCCAGCTTGTCCTGGGTGTGAAGTTACGTGCGAAGTTTCTACTAAAGATCGACAGGAATCCGTGGTTGCACAGTCACAATCTCCAACCTAAGTTTTTTTAGTGCATTTTGGTGTCCAGTGAGCGTCATCATGAGCCCGCGATGGCTCAGTGCAACCTTGCTTTCAATCAGTCTTTGCCAGCTATAAAACTTGCTATGGCGCTAAGCTCAACGACGTTTAAACATTATGAAGAGCTGCATACAGTTAATGGTGACAGGAAAAATAACTCAAGACCTCAAACTAATGACAGGTTAAGGTGAAATAAATGATTGTTTAAAACAACCGAGACGATGTAGCCTGTTACATAGGTTAGTTTACACACAACAACAGCAATGTCTCTGTGCTGTAGTGGTTACGCACGGCGCCTTTCCTCAGAAAGGTATTGCGTTCGAATCCTGAGTGTTTTTGTTTTGGGATTTTTTTTTTTTTTTTTGTTCTCAAATATGACGAATTCTCTGTCAAGTCTTTCATGAAGACCCACTGATTACTAAGAGAAACCATATAATCTCTCTGTGTAAAGTCATATCGGTAGACACCTAATTTCTACTATCATACATTGATATCGAAATATAGATATTTTAGACTCACAGGTGATAGAAATTGCTTTAGCTTAGTAATAACAGTTATTGCGTTTGAAAGAGGATATTTTTATTTTTTACATAGCATGCAATCTAAAATACTTAACAGGTTATATCGTCTCGCTTGTTTTCGACTATTTCCCCTTTCTAATATCATTTAACGCTTATATATGGTGTCTACAAAATTATCTGGTATTTTCACATAAATCATTATCTTATAATCAACATTATTATAAAACCTGATTTGTTCGTCGATTACTTGTATTACTATTTACGTAGTACGAGATACATATTGAGGCAGCAAGAGAAATTCAGGAAAACGCGCAGCTTACCGACCTCCCCACCCAGCTCCCACCCCCCCATCCCAGTCCCCTATAGCTGGTCCCCAGTGGGAAATCTCACCGCACTCCACTGATCAAAAAGGTGCCACTGTCAACAGCCCAGGAAAAGCTAGAGCATAGAAAGAAGAAGAAACAACATCCTAGATCTCTGACACCAAAGAAGGGCCTTGAAGAGAGAAAGGAAAAGCAAACCCAAAACATCTTCCAAATACAAAGAAGTTAATTGGACCATCAGGAAAGGGATGAAGGCAGATTGGGAGAACTGGATCAAGGGCTAATGGCAGACCATAAAGGAGGGAATGTCACGGGGTGACAGAAAAAAAGATCTATGCATTACCTCAGTTATTGAAGACAGCAATGGCCATCCTCCCACCAAAGCACTACTGTATTCTTTCAACATACTGAACATTGCAAAAGATCTGTACAACTTCAAGCTGAAAACAGATGCTAACAGCATTCAAAACAACCAGACTAGAACCAGTGAATCTGCAGATATACAAAAAAATGGAAGCACAATGCACTAAACTTGTATCCTTGTACAATGAATTTGCTCAGATGTCATCTGCAGCAGGGTGGTTCCATAACCTGGTGGTCAATGTCCTCGACTGTGGAGCAGATAGTTGCTTTGAGCGCTGCTTAGGGCTGAAAATGCTCTGCCTTTCTCAACCAGAAATGTGTACCCAATTATATCAAACAAAATAAAGATCACAAAAAGAGAAGGTTGGGAATCAGCTGTTAAGTAACTCACTCTCAATGGGGATGCCATTAATATACCACTGGATGTCGGGTTGAGGATCTCCCTCAGCATCACAGAAGATGGTGACATTGTCTTCCACACCCACCTCCATATCTTGAGGCATTTTTGTCCACTTTGGTAAGGCTGAGACAAAAATAAATAAATAAAATAAACAAAAACAAAAAATAACTAACACTCCATTAACTCAAGAACTGTGTAGCTGATAGATTTTACAGCCACCAATAGCTGATAACAACTTTAACCTAATATTTTGCAGTGTTCAGGCAAAGATGCTGGGCATTATATGCTACCTTTGCAAACTAGATTGTTTAATCTGCCAAGCAGGTCTGCAAGAACTGAATACCAGGTTATCAGTGTCAGATTTTATATAACGATCTTTTTTTTTGCTTTAGTTAAAAAAACAAAAAGGACAAGAAAATGTAATATTACATTTAACCGTCAGGGTAAAAGTCTGTTTTACAGGGTCGTTCTTGACAATGTTACGGCCTGAGCACTCATACATTCCAGCATCTTCAGGTTTAACATTCTTAATGCTGAACTCATGTTTGTGAGAGGTCTCAGACATGCGTGCATCATCCATTGATCCATGACCAACACGTCTCCAGCTAACTGTTGGAGCTGGGCTTAAAAAAAAATTAAACATCATTTGTTAGGAAAAGATGACATAAAAATATTACTTGTTCGGAAAAAAAATTACAACACTGAGGATAAAAACTTATAGAGTCTGTGAAATATCTCAATAACAGTTAATTAAAGAACTCTGGCAATAATAACACACTATATATGAAGTCAAATTCTCCTAACTTCAAATAATAATATATATGCTGAAAACTATAGCAGTCTTGGAAACAAATATCACTCTATTTATAATACAGTGGCATAGGAAGATGCTCAGCATTGGTGGGGGGGCAAACGCCATGCTGACAGTGAACGATGTTCACATTCTTGCCTCCTCTGTATCTTTTTTAATGGGGCAACTGCCTCTATTGCACCCCTGGTTCCTATGCCACTGTAATATTACTAATATGTATTAATGCCATTAATTTTGTTTCCACTTATTTGGAATACTCATTTATAGCCTCTAACACTGTTATTGCTCTTTAAAGAAAACTACACACTCAACAAGAACTGTTAAACAGCTTTCAGTTCTGCTGAAAAGATAAATGAAAGAAACCCACTATCCAGCAATGATGCATTTGAATTTTGCTCTCTCTCCTTCCAGGGCCACTACTTCTGCAGGTGAATGCCACGTCATGTTCGCAGGCATGTTGTTCATACTGCCTGTGTCCACAAACAAACTCTCTTGATTAACTCATTGTTGATGGCCTACTGAGAATTTGGATAAGATAACACTTTATTTGTCCCAGAGGGCAACTCAGGCAATTTATTCCACTTTTGTCATAGTTTCCCTAAAGTAGCAGAAGTTCTTGAATACATTTTTGTTTTCAAAATAACCATAAGTTCAGATGCTGGTCAGCAGCAAATTCTCAGACCCTACTGAAATCTTCATTTCAGTAGGTCACGACTTGAGTTAGTATACATGAGCAGAACATATGAAATCCACTTTCACCTTTCCCATATTACTTCATTGTATAAAAACAAAACTTTGATATTGAGTTCCTGACAAGGAAAGAACGAAAATATTTATGATAAATGTCAGCACATTCTGTGCAAAAAAAAGTAATTTATTATTTAACCATCCAAAAAAAAAAAAAAGAAAATTAGGCCGTAACATTCCTAACACTTCACATGGTACTTTTCTGAGTACAGACTGGAAATAATGAAATAAATGGCAGTGAAAGTTTGCAAAAGAAAAATTTGATTACTTCCAAAGGGTATGATAATTTTATCTTCTCCTTGATTTAGTGACCGCAGTTCGGTGTTGTAGGCTGTGCATATGTAGCGATTTTCGTTCTGTTTATCTTCCTCCAAAACATAGATGAAATACAGGTTTCCTGTTATTGAAAAAAAAATCAAGAGTTCTTCAACGAATAAGAAATGCATCTACAGTCTTAAGAAAGTTTAAATAATTTTTACAAAGTGCATTGCAGTTATAGTATTGTAACAGCTAGGGTAGACAGGGGCAGCTTAATTGCCTAGTCTCACCACAGCAACAAACACAATTCATCACTGTCATGGTGCTTTTACTCTTACGGTGGTTGCTGATTCCGGCTAAGGCGAATCATGCACATCATACAGTAAACACCCTCGATGAGTCGTACATTTAGCTTTCACATCTGCGCTGTCTCCTTGCGTTCTGTCTCTGATCTCTTCCCCCACCCTGACATCCCACTTTTCTCCAAAACATACCCGCATACCCCAATCCGTCACTAGGCGACCCCTCGCACTCTCCTTCGGTCATGGGGTCGTTGCCCGGTCTCCACTTCCCCCCCCCCCACCGCCAAACCCGTACCTGTTGCCTTTCCCTATCTGTGCGTGCAGGTGTGTGTGCGCATGTGTACCATGTTCTATACTACTATTTAGTATAGTATGAAAAGTCTGTCTCTCCAGTGGCTTGATTGCTATGATTATCAAAACAACATGACATATTCTGACATTTGATAGATGTAGTAATGATGCAAATTCAGAACTTAATGTAATGAAACTATTTTCATAACCATTATGATAATTACTTATGACAAAATATGAAACAGCCTATTGATGCTGTGAAACATAAAATGACAAAATATAATCTTTTTTGAACACTTAGCCAGCTATTCTTACCATTGTAGTCCATTGTGATACGCTCATTTTCTTCAAATTTCTTGAATTCGTCTTCGTTGTTGTCATTACCATTACGCTCATCATCTGAGGGATTCAAAATCCACCAGGTGGTAGCTTTTGGAACACTGTTTGGAGGGTTACAGGTCAGCTTCAAGCTATGACCCAGAGTGACCTTCTTGATCTCTGGTTCAGTCACCTGGGGGAAGTTTTCAATAAAGAGTTTCAACAGTTTTGTTTTGATGGACAGTGACACACCACACGGATTCTGGACCCTACACTGATAGACCCCAGCATCAGCTTCAGTAGCCTCAGGAATGGATATGCTTCCCTGTCCAGGAGCAACAGATATCCGAGCCTTATTTTCTTCTGAGTTAAGGTCAAGAACTTCGCCATCCTTTAGCCAGGAATATCTGTAAAGAAGCAACAGAAAGAGGAATTTTAATGCTTATTGACAGCATATATAGTTTTCATGTAATAATTTAACCAGTTTTTCAGATGCAGTAAGTAAATTTGTTATGATTTCTTAGATGCTGAATATTTCAAAATTAAACATAAACTGACTGGTTAGAGTATCTGAAAGGTCTCAAATCTAGAGATACATATGGGTGGCATAACGTGAAATCTGAACCCTAAGCCTTGCAATTTTCACTGGACTGGTAACAAGAGATTTACCACTGCACAACCTGATAACACATGTAATTTAAAACATATTCATACACATTACATTCCATGAATTATTCATGTATCTTAAAACAATGTCTGACAATGAACGCAGTGGGAAAAAAAAGTTACAAAAATAATAAATATTAATGCAAAACAACCCCTGCCACAAAAAACATCATTTTCAATGGCTTTTTTGTAACCTTGAATAAAATAATCAGGTGCACATTTGTTCCCTGTTCAAACAGTCCCAAATGTATCGGGCTTTTCTTATCCCTCAAAGATGGGGATTAAAATCAATTTACAATGTTGACAAAAGGGCTAAATTCATATTTGATTCTTATTTCAGAGCCATGGGCATACATACAGGCAGACATGTATACCCATACATCCATCCACCCACCCTTCCACACACACACACACACACACACAAATGCATTTGATAAAAAAAAATCTGCAAATCTTACACCAGTGTCTGATTTCCTTGAGCTATGCAAGGGAGATCCACTTTACCATTTATCGGAAAATACAAAGTCATTTTTGCCTGTGTAGTAATGGCTGGTGGCAGACAATCTGCAAAAGACATGCATATACAAAAACATGAGTGTGCAGATATTTTTTACATATGCAGCTCTACACACAAAGCAACAAAGAAAGATTTTTTTACATATGCAGCTCTACAGTGCATCAATGAAAAATAACCATCTACTCTCCTTATGCTTAAATCAGGTTGCTAGACAAACATATTTTAAAAAGTAACTGGTCAGTCATCATTTATTGTTTTTAGTGGATGAATCACTGACGAGATTACTGTGGCAAAAAAAGGTGCTTAAGTGTATCCATCTTGCGATGTTTTTTATGAATACAGAAATAATCATGAAAAAACCAGATTAGTCAAAACAAAATATGTAATGTGATGCAATAAACTGAAGTATGAAAAAAGATTTTGAAGTATTAAAATATATTTTAAAGATCTTTAAAATGCAGATTTTTAGATTACAAATTGTAGACTGGACTTTTTAATATTACATTTATCGCATGTTAATGATGTTTTTGATTAGAAGAAGTAATTTAGAAACATTATGTTGACAAAATGTTTTGGTGTTCCAATTAAAACAGCATAAAGTCTACTTACTATGTATCTGTGCTCCATTGACTGCTGTCAAGAGACAGACAGACAGGACAAGTAGCAGGGGTAATATCCAGACCTTCATGGCTTTGCAATTGTAGTACCACACAGTTGCCAATTTGGATGTGGACACTACATTCAACTGAATCACTGGAATCTACGATAACACGCCTGAAACACAAGCATAAAACAAATCATTGTGAAATCAGTAAAAATTGATAAAAAAATGTGTTCATGTAGATAATCATAGATAAATATGTGCACTCCCCAAAACAGTTGTCAAAAGTGGCCCTGATACATTCAAGCAGAAAGTGTCAGGCAGACATGAGACAAAACCTGATGTTCAATGATAAACGCAGATCATCACACACACACACACAACTTACAAAAGACATGGAAGAAGAAGCATAGCAAAGGTTTCTTAACAATCATTAGTGCAGAAGCATTTCATGATAAACAGTAATACAGGAAAGCAGCAGAAAGGAATAATTATTAAAATTGTTTTATTAAAAAAGGTAGCATTATATTCCAACAGACAGAATATTGCAAATACTGCAGATGTTGCCTTTTGGAAGATGTACCATGGAATAATCTAAGAACTAAATATAGGACAACATTTCTGGTATGCATGGTTTCTATAGCAACTAGTTCTTATGCTTTTCTCACACACAAAGAACTCTCTGCCAGCAGCAGACTCTCAATCTCTCTCTTGTGCTCTGTGTGTGTAAGAGAGTGAGATCTTCATTTTCTAGGAAACCTAATAACTTAGTCCATTGTATAGGTATAAATATGTATCTTGAAGGGCAATGCTGGTAGAATGTGAGTGCATGCAATCAGAATGATCTTGTAGCTGATAAGAATTTAAAAACAAAACATACTGTTCACTCATTTATACCTAAAACTCATTGTACTCATAATTACATATACATGCACACTGTAGGGATGCCCTTAAATATACAAAGAGACTGCACTAGCTAAAAATACTGTACAAAGCTAGCACATGCAAGAGCGGGGAGGGGGAGGAGGTATAGAAGGAGAGAAAGAAAGAGGTGGGTGAAGGAGAAAGAGATGAAAACCTCACAGTCCAAGCAAAAGACTCATTTTTAGGAGCAGCAAGAATATTGGGGGTGGGGGGATCCTGAAGTCACTTTTGTATCAGGAGGCCTAATTCTAGGACTTTCTGATGAGGTTACTAAAAGGTTACAACCACTAACGCTGACCTGTCTCCTGTGGGTCCATCCTGAACAAACCTAATCTGCTGCTTCACTTCACGTCAGTAGATAGTTAACTCACATTTACAAGCAATTACTCAGTATCACAGAGGTCACCTCAGGATAGTACAGAATATCATGGCCAGTATAGTTGATCAGGTAAATAGCACGTGGAATGAATGAATTGCGGTGACGATTGGTTTGCATACAAGCATCGCATATACCTACAACCAGACCCCAAGAGTGAAAACTCACATCCCAAGACATCATCAGAAATAGAGGGGATACAGGATGCCTTCCTAAGGATTTGCTGATGACAGAAAGCTGCCAAGTCCCTCTGCTTGATTCCGGTGATCCTAGAACAGATATTAACAATGGAGACAAGACTATTTCTGTTCCAGAGGGAGAGGTTGTGGAACCAAGAGATGAAAGAAAAAGCGACGAGACTTTCAACGAAGGACTGATAGAACCGAGTGAGGATGACAGAGCTGACAGAGAAAGATTTGTTTCCCTAGGAGGTACAGGCGTTGTTGGCTCTTATGGAGGATCATGTCAGTATTGATGTCCCATTTAAGCCATGCAGTTATCGACGATGGTACCTAAATATTTGTATGTCTACTACCTCGATGGCATCATCATGGATAGTACTTATCACCCTAAAATCTTTTTTTCCTTTTTTAGCTGTTTTGAGCTCGCACGTCAATGCTGCCCTCACACTGTCAGCTGTTCTGAGCATTATGCTGAATAAAGATACGACTGATGATGATGTGTTTGTGACTGTCACACGATGTTACTTGTAGACCACACGGTGTAGAAATCGTCGATGCTGCATATCTGGTGCTTGGTCTACCAGCAGTCGTAGTTTGGTTTTTTTTTAACATCTCGTGGTTTTGTGTAGTAAGATTTTGAAATGTTTTGATCAAATTCTTGAGTACAGTGTGGGGACAAAGTTCGCACAGCACGTTTGAACAAAGCAGAGTCCTGTATATACACATCTCTGAACAAAGTTAATCCACTGGAGTTTGCTGCCATTATCTTTAGGATTTCCTTCATGAGTACAAACTAACTCCCTCTGAGCGTCAAAGAGAACATTCAGCAACAGCACAATGTGTCCTGTGTAATGATAAGAGTTATCCCGGAGGGACATCCGGGGCTTTATGTACAATTAAAGGCAGATTTAACACTGCAAGACGCCATCTTGCTTGCCCGCCAATACGAACAAGTGAAAGCACAGCTTTCCGACCAGCGTCGCACAAATGTGGACGTAGTACAATCCAAGAAAAGTGTCGCTAGTACTAGTAGTCAGTGCAAAGGTGCAACTGGCAATTCACGCGGCTTCAGTGGTCGACGTCGTGGTAGAACAGAAAGGAGCGACCCTGCATCGTCAGTAGTTAAGCTGTACTCGTTGTGGCAGGTGGCACGGTAGCTCATGTGTTTGCCCAGCTCAGGGAAAGAAGTGTAACAAGTGTGGTAGGCTTGGACACTTTGCTACAGTGTGCAGAACAAAGTTAGTGCAGGCACTTGAAGAAAAACAAGTAAAGGAACATTTTGTAGGGACTTTGTGCAGTGACAGTAGAGAACCACCATGGACAACTGTACTACAGTTTGGCGGTTGTGATGTCAAGTTCAAAATTGACACAGGGGCAGATGTTTCTGTCATCTCATCAACACAGTTCAAAAAGTTGTCACCGCGTCCCAAGCTATTAAAGACCAATGTAGTCCTAAGGAGTGTAGGAGGAGTCCTGAAGTGTGATGGACAGTTCACTACTACAACAAGAGTTCATGACCAGCTTCATGTACTGAGAGTGTTTGTTTTGCAAGCAACCACTGAAAATCTGCTTAGTAGAGAAGCAGCATCCAGACTAGGTTTAGTGAAGAAGATAGAGACTGTGAATGCTTTATTTGGTAAACTTGACAAGACACCTGTGCAGTGTCCACCAGTCAAAATCATCTTGAAAGAAAACATTGAGCCATACAGTGTTCATGCAGCAAGGAGAATACCAATACCATTGCTGGACAAGGTGAAGGAAGAATTAAAAGAAATGCAGGAAACAGGGATTATAGAGGAAGTAACAGAGCCAACAGATTGGTGCTCTCCCATTGTGCCAGTAATGAAGAAATCAGGTAGCATACGTATTTGCGTTGACTACAAGAAACTCAATACCGCAGTGAAGCGAGAGCGGTACACCTTGCCAACACTGGAAGATATCTTACATAAGCACTCTGGATCAGCAGTTTACAGCAAGCTGGATGCAACATCAGGGTTCTATCAGATTCCCCTTGATCCAGATTCTGCAAAACTTACTACATTTATCACTCCATGTGGGAGGTATTTCTTCAAGAGATTACCATTTGGCATTTCATCAGCTCCAGAGATATTCCAGAGAACCATGGAGACTATCCTAAAGGATGTACCCAATATAATCTGCTATTTTGATGATATCCTTGTTTACAGTGAGAATGAACATGCTCACGAGAAAAATCTTGAGAGAGTCATGAAAACACTTGCCAGTGCTAACCTGAAACTCAACTATGAGAAATGTGAGCTCAGGAAGCATGAGATTGAATTTTTGGGTCATAGAATCAGCAAGAATGGAATTTCACCAGACCCAGGAAAGGTTGAAACAATAATTGCCATGCCAGATCCAACTAATGTACCCGAGTTGAGGAGGATGCTGGGCATGTGCAACTTCTTAGGGCGGTATTTGCCAAGTCTGTCTACAGTACTTCAGCCACTGACGCAACTGCTGGGGAAGGATCGAGAGTGGAGTTGGGGCTCAATGCAAGTCAAAGCCATGGCTGATGTGAAGAAACTGCTTACTTCAGCACCAACGCTCGCATTCTACGATCCGGTAAAGACTACAATTGTCAGCGCAGATGCAAGTAGTTATGGCATTGGTGGGGTGTTGCTACAGCAGCATCCTGAAGGTCTCAAAGCAGTGGCATATTGTTCAAGAACATTGACTGCTAGTGAATGCAGATATGCACAGATAGAGAAAGAAACACTGGCAGCAGTCTGGGCTTGTGAAAAGTTCAGCAGATACTTGATTGGTCTTGACAATGTTCGACTACAGACTGATCACAAACCTATTGTGCCACTAATCAACAATCGTGACTTGCAAGATACTCCTATCAGATGCCAACGCATGTTGATGCGCCTCATGAGATTCAGCATCACCGCAGAGTATGTGCCAGGGAAGAAGCTTGTCATTGCAGATGCTCTATCCCGAAGTCCTCAGTTAACCACTGCCGAATCTGATGTTATAACACTTTCAGAAGATGTTGAGGCATATTTGAGCAGTGTAGACATTTCATGGTCATGTGCAGCTTCAGATAAGCGTCTGAAAGAGATTGCAGAAGAGACAAGAAAAGACAGATTCAAGCAGCAATTCGCTACACTAATGAAGGCTGGCCAAAATACATTACAGATGTAGAAGATAATCTTCGTGACTATTATGCAGTGCGCATGGAACTTAGTGTGCACAATGGTCTCCTTACCAGAGGAACACGCATTGTTGTGCCAGCACCACTTCATGATGATATCCTGAAGAGGATACATGAAGGTCATCAAGGAATCACTAAATGCAGAGAGAGAGAGCAAAAGCAGCAGTTTGGTGGCCAGGTATCAATGACAAGATTACAAGAATTGTCGAAGAATGCAGACATTGCCAGAAGAAGAAACCTACACAGAACAAGGAACCTTTGATACCGACAGAATTACCACAGCGTGTATTCCAGAAGTGTGCTCCGAGGATATATATTGTACAAACTCCAAGAGGCAGTTTGCGACGCAACAGACGTCATCTCAGAAGGTCAAGAAACTTCGAGCCGGAGCAGTCCAATTCCAAACCCAGTCCTGTCCAAAATGACTTTTCCCTGTATTCTTCCCAAGTCCCAGTGACAGGTGAACTAGAGACAGCACTTCATGTTAGTGATCCAAGTCAAGGTCCAGAATCGACATCTAATAAAGGTGGTCCTGCTACAGAAGCCAGACATGGTGCTACTCCAGATCCAGGAGATTCCCATCCCGGTAGCAGCTCTGCACCTAGAATGACTCGAAGCGGCAGAATAATCACCCTGCCTGCGCGTTACAAAGACTGATCATTATGTTTTTAACATTGACTAGAGAATAAACATTCTCCCCATCAGTTGAAGAATCTCAAGGGAGGGGAGATGTAATGATAAGAGTTATCCCGGAGGGACATCCGGGGCTTTATGTACATTTAAGTGACGTCCAAGATGGCGAGTTAGGTTATTGCTTTTGTTACGATTAAACACAGTATTCATCAAGATCCACAGTGTCTTGTGTTAGTCGGCTGATAGCACGCAGCACGATACATCCTGGTTAGTTTTCTTTTACCAAAGATTGCATCTTTTCTCTTCGACTTCAGCAAGTGCAAATGACGCAATTTTTATAAATACTTCCATTTCGTCACTTCCTGTTTTCTCGACAAATCCAGGTGTGCTTAAGAGAAAAACATTAATATAAAATCTTTCATGCCTCTTTTTCGTAAAATACCGACGGAGTATGTTTTTGTGATACTTTGGGCTCTGTTTACAGCGATTTTTGCTCAGGAATCGGGTTGGGCTTTAGGTATCCCAGTAAGTCAGCAGTGATTAATTAAAGTCGCCAAGAAATAACTTAGGAGCGTCCGATCGAGACCCCGCCGGTCGATTTGTTGGTAATAGTAGGACATCTGTCCATACGAATAGACAATATCTCCTCCACCCACAATGTGAGAAATCGCCTCTACAGGTGGGAGCACTGAATAAACCAACCATCCAGACAAGCTGCAAAATCTTCGTGCAAATGTCAGTTATATTGAGAGCTGCATGGTTTAATCTCATCTTATAAACAATGCTGAGATTAAGCTGTTTCCCAACCACTTTCCTTGAAGTTAAATTTTGTGTCCAGACGAAGAGTACAGCTAAACGTCCATTTCCACAATGAAGACGAGAAGACATTAGCTATATGCTGGTAGGCGCATAGAATTCCTATAGCAACAGCAACCGACCTTCTGATTGTTCTACAAAGTGGGTGCCAGCCTTCGTCATGGCCAGGCACTGCGCTCACTGAATGTTATGGAAATAACAGAGAGGTGGCTGGCTATAAAATGAAAAGTAAAACGATTACAAACCCCAAAGGCAACTTAAACCTGAGCTGTATGAATGTCACAGTCAGTATGAATACTTTGATCGACTGAACAGTTGTACACTTTGAAGCCTTTTGTAGCTCCAATCGCGAGACCACCACCCACCCCCACCCCACCCCCCGGATTTGAATATTTGAAGACATTGTGTCTACAATCAATAAAGATACAGCTGAAAAACTCATACATATAGACACACTCACGCTAGCACGCGCGGGCACGTACACGCATTCGATCATTTATATACAGAAAGGCCATGGACGGTAATGTACACGTGGCTGAATAATTTCTTTTTCCACCAGCTGCACATTGTGACTACCATCTCAAATACACCCGTTCATGAACATACATATTGTGGGTGAAGGGAAATGCTGAGTCTGGAATCCCAGAATGTTGGTTAAGTTTGCTTCTCAGATATATGCCATTTGACCGATATTTAGAGTTTAACTGTTTCCCCCATGGGCCCTTCTGGAAGACAATCCGAGTAGAAACCAATAAACTGCGCTGCGCATTCGTAGTTAACACTATAGCCGATATCTGCCGTCGGGTGACGTTTTGCCCGCAAGCAATCGTACGTCACAGGCCACTTGTCGATAGAGCAGTTATATGGGGCAAGTTGTAAAACTCGTTTGTAGGCGAAGATCGTTAGACAGTTCAGATCTCCTTCCCATAATAAGACGACACCAGCAGACGGGAGCAGACAATCCGTCTCAGGCCTTGTTGCCGGGCCGCGCCGTCTGACACCGGATGTTCACACTGCTGCGTATCAGAATGAACTCCGCACTCTGCGGTTCACGCCATTACGTTGCATGGGATGCAGCTGTTTACACCGAAGAAGACTTTAAAAATATACCTTCCAATCATCATAAACGGCAAGGCGTATCTCGGAAATAACCTCCCTTCCCTCCCAAAGCCCCGGTGTATGACGTCACTACCGAAAAAAACTCTGGCTGATGTAACAGAGCGGCGCAGTGTCCTCAAAATAGCTGATCTTTGCGGCGATGTGAGGCCGCTAACAGCCGGGGCGTGGAGGTTGCCTAAAGCCCGGCGGAAATTGGCCCAGCCATGACGACTTTTAGACTCTTTTGTTTCTTTAAGATCATGCGCTCATTAACGATAAGCACCCGCCGCTGGTGATCACTATATGTCCTTAACTCTTCTGCGAAACACGGAGGCTGCTGAAATATGCACCGAGGGCGCAAGAGGAAGACGAGAAACCCGTGCATTGTGGGAAGATCCGGCGCCAGACAGAAGAGGCCGGGACAAAAATCGCACACCTCCAAAAAGGAGTTTGGAGAAGTGGGAAGAAAAGGAAAAAGGAATTGAGTGCCAGTTTAAAAAAGACCTCTTTCAAGTAAAATTTCTTCAAATGAGCCACTTTTTTTGGCTCTTCTTGAGTCGTAGGCTTTATATAAAATATTTAACGATTTTAATCTCGAGCAATTTTTTTTATATGAGAGAGCGCACGTGCGTATGCATGTGTGTGCGCGCGCTTGATAGAAAGTTTATGTGAACTCTGCACTAAATTCCATATGTCCCACAACAATTGTGTTTGTTTGTCACATCGCGGACGAAGTTGTAAAAGAATAGTTAGCCCGCAAAACCTATTAAAACGTAGGGTTTATGACAAACAATACTTGGCAAGCACTTGCATGCCTGATCACATTTGTAGTACAGCTGAGGGCGATTTATCTACGAATCGTTATATTTTTCTAAGCTGATTGCGTTTTGGTGCACTTTTGGTGCACTTTTACGCGCTTTCAAAAAGCTTGCAGGTACTTCATCGTATTAGCGGCGTTAACCGAGTAGAATATTGTCCATGAACTTTGAAACGGCTGGCTGTCTTCCAGTTCATGGTAATGGAGGAAAATGTAGTTGTTAACGCATTTCCGACATACTGTAATATCAATTATGACATACCGAAATACCAATTCTGACACACCAAAATACCAATATCAGTAGGATGTGAGCGTCAGATCTGCTTACTAACAGCTTGACTTCAAATTATTTTGAAATTTTTCTACTCAAGAATTATCTACTGTTCTGGAAACGAACTGCTAATTTCAAAAGCGGATGAAATTCTCTACAGAGTTGAACAGCTTGAAAATTAATTCTGACATAGCATCAGAAGTGGGCTAAACAAAATAGGGAACGCGATGAAGACCTCTAACACGAAATAGTTTGTGCCTCCAGCGAGCTTTTCCTCACTGGAAGGTAACAGTGGCTGGTTCTTTCAACTGACCGCAGAGGGAACGAAATAAAGAGAAAGAGAGACATTTAAAGAGATAGAGAGAGAGACGGGTAGGTGGGAGAGAGAGCTCTTCATTTCTAAATTATCCTTTCAGCTCAGATAATACAGGATAAACATCTAAATCATTTTAGCAACATCTCTCGACCGAGAGAGACAGTGCGCCCATGTCCTTTACACGACGATCTCGCAAAGTGGGAGGAAAAGGACACAGGAAGTGGTTAGTGCATGATGTCGTAAGTGATCGACGCATGCGCAAAAACTACTCAAAGACCATCATTCAGTGGCTAACAGGTGGCAGCAGCAACTGCATCTTTTGGCTATCAACAGAGAAAATTGCGAGCGAAATTTTGCGAGCCATTGAGAACGAGGGGTGCTGCAGGACAACTGAAGAATTAGGCACGTTTCTGTGTGGCTTCTGACTTAGTTTCAGTTCAAAGCATGAATCTAGTGAGTTATCGCTTCAAGACTGCCACTAAATTAAGTTTTAAAGGGATTCTCAAGGCAATGACGGCAGTGATAAGGCTGTGGCGACAGTCCAAAACGTTTGAAAATTATATTTAGTTACGATTACAATCCACGAGACCAATACAGGAGAAATAACTGATTCTTTCTTGACTTTATTACAGCTTATTAGCACTACCTCGGTCGCCGATGTTTATAAAAATCGAAAAATTCCAGTGAAATCGACCGCTGTGTCCTTCCGCCGAGTAACCGCGATATTTCCCGAGATGGTTGACAATCGGGTGCGGCACATTCTCTAGGCATCGTTCTCCGTTTCACATGCATACGTCATAAAGTCACGTGACGCAGAACGAGATTTCGTTACAGCAAACAAAACAGTCCTGCATAATTTCTCCAATAAAACACAACACCATACAAAAATGAATGAGATTCAAAATGATCATACCCTTTATGAGATTCTAAAGAGTTTTATTTTGCCTTGCTTTTAAGAAAAGCAATTTTGGGGGAGGGAGTTAAATCATGCATATCCCTCGATATCCACAGACTGTCATTCAACTAGGGTTTTCTAATTAGAAAGACAATGGTTCGAACTTGCTTGGGCCGATGACTGTAGAAACTCTTTTAAGGCCAGTGTGGATACATTATCTATCAGCGAAAACCTTAAATTGTCTTTAGTTATAAGAGATGTAAAAGAAGATGAAGTGATAGGGCTGGTACTGCCTTGCACAATCCTATGACATTAAATAAAACACACTTCACTGCCCCTACGGCGACTAGGCTCTAAATTCTAAAACCTCTACCTCACGATAATAAAACATCACAATTCGTATCACTGTATTCTTGGTACAGGTGCTGCGAGACAGGAATGGCAGTGTCTACGTTGTGTCCCTTTCAGAACGACAAGTGGAGATAACACACAATCCCCGTGTTTTAGCTTTGGTTCTTTCCCCTGCAAGCATATCTACACTTTTGGAAACGCCGTGACCTTTGCACCTGACAACAACTACGGTGCACACAGACCAGCCAGCACAGTTGCACCTAAATGCACCGAACGCACCCAATGTGTCTTCCCCAGCCATCCACCCAGCGATGAGTGGTACAGAACACAGGATGTGGGTGCCACTCTGACATTACACTTGCTAATGACGGGGGTCGGGGTTTAAAGGGAAGAGGCTTACAACGGACCCAGTCGTTGTTTGTACAACATTTGAAAAGGAATATACCACTACCACAATGTATATGTGTGCTGACACGAAGATCAAGCATGGTACTGTACTCAACGCTAGCTTATTACATCTGAGAGTTTCTAAATCAATAGGATGAGAGGTTCTAAATTAATGAGATGTCAAAACACAGTCCGCTTGCTTGAGTTTATTTCTTCGATACAGTAACAAAGGGTGGTTGCAGTCCGCATTTCTTTACGTGCAGATCCTTTCCTGCCGTCAAAGAAGTACCGTAAATGTATTATTATGAATGTATTATTCCCCCCCCAAAATCGTCGTAGTCGTTGCCATTACCATTACCAACATTGCAAGATGCTGCGTCATATTCATATCAAAACCACCCATCTCCCATGAGGAACCGCTAAAGACATAAAACAATAGCTACAATGACTTTCTGTATGAAGTTTGCAGAATGAGACTGAGCGAGTATGATTCAGCCAGTCACCCCCACCAACAAGTCCGGATTCAGGGGGTCATAAATATCCTGCCGGATGTCTGTTGTACACCTACCGCCTATAAGCCTGTCAAGGATCGCTATTACCTTGTCATTCCTGCAAACAAACAACTGGGAGCTTCGTTCACTTTTGGCATGCATTCCGTTGTCATCAGATGGCGCGTTTGTCGGGAACGACCGTTCGAAGACGCCACGAAGAGCTAGGGGCACAAATGTCTGAGGGATGGAGGGGATGATGAATGAAAGGAGTGATTCAAGCTCGTGCCGAACACATAGGCCGAAAGGTCAAAGCTGGGCATCGATGAGGATCAAATGGTTTGAAAGGAAAATGGTTCTATTTTACGGCATATTGCGTTCTCTGGCTCATGACGAGAGTCCCTGCGTGTGTGTTTGTGTGTGTGCGGACTGGCGTGCTCGTATGCATGTCAGCGGGTAAAAAGTCGGAAGACTGGAGTAAGTATTGTGTCTCAATGTAGAGCATTATGCGGGTAGAGCTACTGTCGAATGTCAAATTTTGGCGAAGTGGTCCGAACTGTACTAAATGCCGAGTATCGCCAAAACAGGCCGCACACCGCCGAAATGGACCGAACCACTGTCACAGTTGCTTGTCAAGAGCAGTTGTCTTCACTGCAAAACCGTAATAACAGACTGAGTTACTGATCTTCAGCGAGTGTTCGCGCCATTTGTTTTAAAAGAGCAGAGCTCTTCATAAACAAACACGGGTGAAACAAAGAGCAAGAAATCTAATTTACGAATATGGTCATCGATCAACAACAGTGTTCTTTCAACCTGCCAGTTTTCTTTGTCTTCGTAAATGAATAAATAATTATTAAAATCAGCAGTTTATCCCTTTTGGCTGCCATGGAAACGAGCCTGTCTACAAAAGCCTAATACCGAGTCATGACTCACTGGCTGGAAGGCTACAAGAGCCCAGCCCTCCCGTCGACGAGTTCGTAGTCAACCAGTTTTCATTGATTACTAGGAGAAAGTTTAAAAAGAAAATAATAATAATAATAAATAATATTCATAATTAACCGTTACTGTTTTCTACCGTCCCTTTCTTTTCTTTGTTTTCCTTTTTTTTTAAGTTAGGTTGCCGGTATAATGGGCGAAATATGTAATATCCTGTGATACAGTGACGAGTAATATTCTGCGCCCTGCTGGTGCAGACACATATAATTATTATCCTGCAGACACAGACAGGAGACGTGCCCACAATATCCCGCAAGTACAGCGAGATGACAATAATACCCTGCAGAGACAGGAGACGTGTCATCAACTTCCTACAGGCTTTGCAACACGTCCACGGTATCCTGCAGGCTCTGCGGCACGTGTGAATATCCTACATAATCTTACCTTTTTGGGCACAGCTTTATGGTGACATAGGTAACTACCGGAGACAGCAAGTTTAGTTTCTTTGCTGAAGAATATCCAGCGTGGCTATGGCGCTGCGTCTGACACAAGTGGCAGAAAGATAGAGACTGCTGCGAAATACACTGAACTTTTCGGTGTGCCAAGGAAAAATGTCAAAGCGACACTCCCTGTCTGCTGGCGCGTGCAGTGCTGGTCCAATGCCGCACGGCAGACAGGCTAAATGTTGTGACACGACCAAACTCTCGGCTATGTTGCCACTAATCATCTTAGCCAACACTAAAACAGTGCTGGGTTTAGCAAGGTTTCACGGCACAGACCATTTGGGTTCAGACCGGACTTGGAGCGAAATGATCACAGCTTTTATACATAAAACGAATTTAAAAAAAGGCACTTCGTTCAGAGGTGTAGGCTCCAATATAAAATTGGAAAGTTCATCAAGCAAGAGGGGCAGGCGGTGATCTGGGACGGGAGCGCCGAGAGATATAGTGCGATCCTCTTCACTCACTTGTCGCGCCTCGTGAACGATCTTCAGGTGGCCGCCATTGCTGGTTCCATTCTCAGCCCTGCAGCCGCACGCTACAGGCGTACAGCAAAGCACTTACCAACGACGGTGACGCAGCAGCAGCAGCAGCAAACTGCTTCACAAATCAATACTCACCCGTCTGGCTGCCAGCGTACGATGCCGTGTCGCTGATCAACATACCGTGCCAACTCAATCGCTTTCAGCATGACACCGCAGGCACTACCTAGAGAAAACTAGGTGGGACACTCTCGCCAGACACTCCCCACACGTTTGCAGCCCTGACACTCAACGACGAACCTTCTCGTTCACGTCTTCGTCCAGTTCTTCAGCTCAGAGGTACAGATGTCAATCCATGCGACAGTATCTCCGAAACTCAGCAATGTCGGTTCATGGCTAAACGCTTGCATCCGGGCATCGTAGCACTGGTGCCTGCAACGGTACGCGCTATGAGGCGGACCGCTAAACGACAGCGCAGGACTAGATGATTATCTTGAGGACGGAAGCGATGTAAAAAGCCACCACGTACCGTTACTGTCCCCCTCCTCTGGACTGCCACTGGTTGACCGGCGTTCCAGCGTCGATGCTGCACGAGAAGCCAGCAGCCAGCCGGCGGTGCCAGCGTACACTGAAGGCATTAACATAATGCAATGGCTTGGAGGGGGAAGACAACAAGCGCTGGAGAATGACGCTCCCATAAAATGTCTGTGTTCTAAGCAAGGCTGCTCAGCAAGGACCCAGAACACCGGGACTGTGTCGCTGTGGCCGCTCTGTGGCGACTGACTGGGCCTAGCCTCCCTCTTTACCGCCATTAGTGCGGCAAAAATTATGCGTTACCATGGCCCGATGTGCCTGCTTCTGAAAGGACAAAACGTCCATCATGGTCAACAGGTCACACAGCGGCAACAGTGGACTCCGCCATATGCACGACACAATATTCCGCGCAAATACCATGTTTGTTGAGCTTCGGTATAAGGTCAAGCGACTGTGCCTTCTAAATGGTGGATTTTCTTCAGACTGAAAACAGGATCTCTGACTTTGCGAGGGAGGAAGGGGTCTTTAAGGTCGTTAAGATGTATTGCGGATGCATAAAATAACTGTCGACTCTTTTCTGGCAAATCGTGTTGCCAGTCGTCACAAAAAAACTCCCATCAGGGCGATGCTTTTACAGTCATTGCAGTCCATACTTATAGCTATACGCTATATGCGGATGATACTAAAACTGTTGTCGTCTGTGATTCTGAAGTTTATAATTTAACTCAGTTATAATATAGTTAAATAATAAAACTAATAAGCCGTCTTTTGGCGCTCCTAAAGTATCTGTGCCATCTGTAGAAAAACTGTCGCCCTTTCTGTGTGATTCTATGAGCGGTCGTATCGCTATCATCACTGCCTCTCAACCCCCTTCCACCAACAAGATCAATATTAGGCGCCATACAAGAGGAAGAAAACTTTTCTTCTTTAGCATTTCCTCTATTATCAGCGTAAGGACAAAGTTCTGATTTCACAGAGATCACATTTTTAAGGAAAGGATGTCGTTAACCATAAAGCTTTCACTCGTATTTATCATGGAGATACATCCTAATAAATGGATAATTGTTCCCAACGGTGTAAAATGCACATCAGCAATATGTCCATGAGTGAAAGTGGGTAACAGATCCTGTGAGTGGATCATCTGCTTAGCTGATTATTTTCATCAGCCACGTGCACCACCTCAAAACATATCAGGAAGGCCAAGGAAGCTATCAGAACAAAGTTGAAGCAAACAAAAAAGTTTGGAATAGGTCGATTGTACATTTCGTACATCGTGTAAATTAAGGACAAAAGAATCTACGCTGTAAAGATGCTGACAATAATGATGTTGGGGATGATGATGTCGATAACAATGAAGATAATGATGATGTGACGATAATGGTGGAGAAACAGTCAACTATATTTAGGCACATCTCGTGCAAGATGAAGAAAATTCGCTCAAGCAAAAAATTTAAAAAAATTAGAAAAAGGTTGAATTTAAAGGCTGACGACATCACAAAAGGCACATAGGTCGTCTCATCTACATCGACCGGCTGAGTCGCCCAACAACTCCAGCGGTTACAAACGTTACAAATCACTCGGACTCCAGACATGAATGGCGACTGCTTTCACATCGTTTGTCAATGCTACCGACTCATCTAAAGGCTCAGCAGCGTGAACCTTCGCCCCTCTATACCAAATTCCCCAAAGATGGATTCCCCTGTAAGCTTGGGATTTAGCATAGCTACCCGTTACAGAAGACCAGGCAGTGTATACGGGCTCTCCTGCAAAATCATGTTTATATTTCTTGCTACGAGTCACTCGCATTGTTTACATGAGGACTGGTGGGCACAGACCACAACATTAGCTGGCTTTGTCCGTTGGGAATATTACCGCGTTCTCCCCCTCCCCCACCTCTCTCTTCCCCCTACCCCTCCATATGAAACTTCTGTAGCTACATACATCGAACTGCGAAACTATTTTCACAAGCCCGTAGCTAGAATCTGTGCCGATTCCTGTAATTAACTCCCCGCGTTCTCGTCCAGTGATTTTCTAAATATACAGAAGTATGCATAAATTAAGCATGGGCTATTATTAATGCCTTCACTACATCACAGTTGATGCAACATTTGAATAAATATAGGTTGGCTGAGCAGGCTGCTAAAGATAAATACGGCCTACTAATTGCTACAGCACGGAAAGAGTTAAACATTGCTAATCTTTTTCCACGATCTCTGATGTTTATGGAAACGGAAAACAATAACCCGCTTGAAAACTTTTTAAAGTTTTCAGTAATGACCATATTATGTATCAGTTCTGGAAACGAATGTGCAACGAAATCACTCCCGAAAACAAAATCTGCGATAATCCCAAACGTAGTAATTTCTATGTTCCTAGGGTTGGACTGTACAACCATTGACGAACATGCAAAAGCTGAGTTCCTGCATTACTTTACCGCCCCCTTCTCTCTCTATATATATATGTATACATTTTAATACATTCGTACACACGTATTCGCTGATTCAGTATCCGCGGACTAATGGGGCTAGAAAAAGGAAATGTAGAGAAATAACGGTTCACAAGGGCGCTCGGTCTATACATTACCGACGGATACAGGGACACAACTGCATATAATACAGATTGAACAAGAGTTATACCATAAAATTTACTCGCTCCCTTCAGTTGCTCTATTTAGCCGGGGTGAGTGGGAAAGAAGTTGCTAAAAGTTACAAAATGCCTCATTTAACTTTAAAGTATATATTTTGTTCGGACATAGATTCAGAGTGTGGGCCTTGTCAGCAAAGCATGCCTGATCACGTTTTGCACTGAATAGCTGCGTTGTGTACGAAGCAGTTTTAAAATGAAACTTTCCTCGGCGCTTGCACTTTCGTAACCGTGAACCACGCAAGGCATCTGGGAAATAAAAAAGTTAAAGCGGTAATGATCTGCGCTGAAGAACCCGGTCATGCATGCCTCTACGTCATCTCTAAAGAGTTATTTTATAACAGATAATACAAATAACAGCAGTGTCAGCGTGATACCCGAGGACGTAATGGCGCCGTGGTGTTTACGTAACCCCTCCCCACACTCTTCTTACTATCTCAGGCTTATTTTCTCACACGCTATAGATTCTATCAAAGTTAGTTCACACATCTAATCACTCGTGCTCGAAGGTACTTGCTACTTTTTATATAGCTTTTTGTATAATTTATATATATATATATTATTAGTGACTGTAGTAGTAGTAGTAGTATTGTATACAGTCTTTCTGTGTGGCTATCGTCCTTCAATCAATCAATCAATCAATCAATCAATCAATCAATCAATCAATCAATCAATCAACCAACCAACCAACCAACCAATCTCAATCTCAGACTCTGGCGCATTCTAAATACAACCCTGAAAATGTAACTTTTATTACAATATAATTTGTATTCTTGGTTCATTATTACCGTCCAGAATTAAGCAATACTACGACAGCTTGCACATAACTATGCTTGAAATCTCCTGACCAACTATGCTTTCGCTGTATTAATCCCTAGCACTGTTGGCTTTCAACATGGGTTAGGTTCGTGAGGATCACGAATGACGACAAGTTCATGTGTTCATAAGTTATGTTATCGTCCCGTTGCCAGTATTTACTGCTGGCTCCAAACAATCTAGAAAGGTTCAACGTCACTGAGTCTGCAGTTTATGGACTTTTGCCATGAGCACCCAAAACGCATCTAAAAACATTAGAAGGCTTTGCAAAGCATTTCCCTCAATCTTTCCTTTCCTTATTTTTTTCTATTTGCTTGATCTTCTCTAAAGAGAGTTGTGAAAAGGATAATGCCAGCCGCTTGTAAATAACAGCTCGTTCGTTTACACACTGCCTCAGATTCTGCAGTGTGCAGGTATCCGTTGGAAAACAGAACATGATAGCCTGCGCAGAGATCAAGAACAATTTCATAGAACATGGTTCATAACGTTGATTAAGCCCGTGAACATCAGCTTCGGTACAGGTGCTTACAGCTGCTGCTCACACCACAGGCACACTTGATCGTGCAAAATTATCAATACTAGTGTACGATTATGGATAACTCTGTGATACATTGTTATTGTCGTGGTCAATCTCTTAGGGAAGTAGTATGCCCCCCAAAAAAACACACACACACAGCAACGATTCAGCGTTAATCTAAAAATGTTATTGATCGCCAAGTCTCTATAAATATAGATTCCCTTTGAAGACAACCCATGCCGCTAAGAAAAAGGGGTGGGGCATGTGCTTAACACATATCTAGATGGATGGCTAGCGCCAAAACGTTAGCTGAAATACCATTGTCTTTTTGGTCTCCTGGACGCTCCCTATCCTTGCTTTTATTTTATGAAAATGTTAATTACGTGATTTTCGTTAGCTATCCAACAGGCGCTTATTGACCAGGTGTGTGGTGCACCTGGCCTCTGATGAACACACGATGCAGACATCAACCACTACTAAAAATTGCATGCTTACTCAGCAATGAACTACACGATGTTGACACCATTACCTGTTGCATGTTTGCTGATCATCGAACAGCACTTAAGCGGGATGGGTAAGCCAGCCAATTACACATTTTCTGTCTCTTTTCACATCTTTTCTCGCTGATTAACATCGACGAGACGGAACTCTTCCTATTATTTTGTTTTTCCTAACTACCGACGATCAGCTTCGCCGCGCTCTGCACACCTTCTGCTTATCTTCTTGCAGTGTGTGTGAAGGCACCTGCTCGGCGCTGTACAGGTTACCACACAGCCCCTTCTCGCCAGGTAAACACTTCAACAAGTCCCCGGCTATCTCTCACAGAGCTGTTGTATAAATGTAGCATGTTGTGCTAACGGCGCCCATCGCTGACAAAATGTTGCAGCTGTTGCAGGATCGACGCCGTGTCTCAGACCAGTGTTAACGGATCAGCCCATGTACATCATTATCGTCCCACCATGCAACGATTCTCACCCCTCCCCTACCCCCTTCCCGCCCATCCACACCACAACAGAGCTATCGAACGAAATTGCGGTTCTTTGTGGAACCGTTAAATGGCGCATTTTCCGAACAGCATCACAGGGGGCGCTCCTAACCGGCAAAGAAAGGACGTGGTAAAAGGGAGGCCGTTGCGCTCAAGCCTGCCGGTGCAGGAAGGCATTTCAGTGACATCAGTATCCGCCCCAGGGTACTCTCCTCGAACCACGGGTGTCTCCCGAAACACTGAAAGGTTGAATGTGCAAATGCTTCAACCGCAAACTATAGTCACCTTAACGATTATTAGGGGAATAAACTTTAAACGGAATTAAACTGAGAGAACTGACATATAAAGGGGGTGAACACTAAGAATCGGCGCAGGAAGGTATAAATGGCGAAAACAAACCCAGAAATTCGTTTACTTAATTAAATTAAAAGGTTTGCTCCCTGCTTCAAGTTGACATTGCAATGCCACTTTCATCCTTTCTTTCCATCCTTCCCTTGCTAAGATCTAAAATAGGTAGACAGGTAGATAAGCAGCCAAAGCCGTCCACTTTGCTTTAGGATATCTAATGGCCGGTAGTAATGGTCTACATGTAATGTATCGTTCGCATCCCGTTCATGTGCAAGACTGCGCATGGGGAGGAAAAGGAATGTCATAGTACTCGCCTGCTTAGCTACATGGTGAACCCGAGTGCGGGGGAACAGAAGGGGAGAGGTGATGGCAAACGCCCGCTGCTCACTGGGTGCCATAGCAACTACTGCGCCGAGCGGAAGATTTGCAAACCACTTGCGACCCTCGTGGAATGTAGCGTATGTGTGTGTGCGTGAAAGGGGAGAGTGAACGCATTTCACTATAACGACATAATTTTTTTTAAGTGGGTACGGGGGGAGTAGTTTGTAGTGTGCAGGGTTTTTCATCAAACGCTTTACGTCGAAAAAATAAGAAGGGGATACAGTAGTACACTTGCTACGTTGTATCATTTCACGATGTAACATGTAAGTAAACATTTGCATGTGGTAAACGCATGCAAACCCAAATACTTTCTTTGCATTATCAGTGACATTCTACAAAACGCATTTAATTATAATAATAGTATGTTTACTTGTATCGCGCAGTTGCAATAGTCTAGTTAAGACAGAACAAATGAGCAGATTGGAATTTTGGTGGCTGAGATGGACAGAATATGGCGAATGGAGCTGATCTTTCGGAATTCATAGTACGCAGCACGACAGGTGTTAGAAACATGCTTAGCAAGAGATATGTCAGCAAACATTTTGTAACCTAAGTTACGTGCTGTGGTTAGAAAAGGAAAATCGGCATCGCCTACCCGAACAGAAACAGGCAATACAGGGTCAACTGGCTCTCCTTCGCACTAAGGTAAATTTTGAACGTACTGATGCTAAACCTATACAACAACACCAGTGACAACTGTTATAGTCTTACATGGTTCATGGTGTTTCTTCGATTAAAAGCCAGCTCAGTAACTCGATTAATGCCTTCACATTAATCTACGTGAGTAATCAACTGACTCTTCGTATCTGCGATTTTATTGAATGAACAATGGGAATGATGGAAGAGGTAAATAAGCTCACCTCAAGGGTTATTACTCCAGGAAGACACCTCCGGATTATGACCTCAGGCGATCCAGGAAAAGCGCGTCGCAGATTCGATGCGACCTCAAGTTTTCTGAGAGCGTGAGAGAGAAATCACCAGATGAGTAAGCTTGCTTGTACACTGGATAAAACGACAAATGGGGATGGATGGAGGGAGAAGAGACGGGTGGAGGGTGGGGCGGGTAAGCATCGGAACTACTTGACTTTCCAAGGTCCTGACTAGCGCTACTGCAGTCAGACTCTGCCGTAATGTTTTTCCATCCTCGCCTTAGCGAAGCTAGTGAGAGAGCAGTGGGAGCCGTATGGCGCTCGATGGGCGTGTCTGACTGCGAGCGGCATGAACGATGCCAGCACCACGTTCCTTGCACAAACATGCAGCTGCACCAAGTGCGTATGGAAATGTGCACCTACTGTTCCACAATCAAAGAGGGCGATTTCCTTCCTCTCGTATAAAGAAGGGCAACCTATTCTCTTCCTCGTTGCTGCCACATCGTCAGTGCATTGGGGCCTCCACCGAAACTGACCTTGATAGAGAAAGCCCTGACGTAAGATGCGCAGAACAAGTACTTCAGGTAAACAGGTCACCAACCAACCATTCATGAACCACAGAGAAGCCACATTAGCTACCTGAAAGGGGGTGCAAGTACGAAGTGACGACTAAAGCACTCGGGGAACCCTCGCGTCAAAGCAGCTTACGACGTGCGCACTGCGGCCGACGGTAGCCGACGACGACTACAGGTTTTTTTTTCCTTCTCGTTCAGCGGTGTTACATCTGAAGTCCCCATAGAGTGAATAGCAGCGGTCGTTGTGCTTTCAATCATTGCACACGCGTGGCACCTCAAAAAAAGAGGAATGTCACGCGAAGCGAGATTATGATAAAGAACACATGCACTCGTGCGCATCGGCGTGTTGGCTGCGGGCGAGGCAGGAGTGACAGTGAAACATGGTCGAATATTTTCGTAACATATGTTTCAGCTGCTCTCGTTCGTTCGTGAACGAGCCGTCATCTGCGAATGATGATAACGAACTGCTGACGTCGGCTGGAAACCTATTCTCCCACTTTTCCCAGGTATGTAAGAACACAGCAAAGGTCTATGGCTGATTTCAAACACATATTAAGGCGTGTGATCAGGTCTAAATACTGCGAACACAACGCACCATCGTAAGGTCAACGGATGATTGTGTAACAAACAAAGGCTAAAAGGCTGGCGGGGAGGGGGGAGAAAAATGAAAGAAGCACTGAAGAAATGCAGCTAAAATTCCAATATCTCACCCCTTACGATCTTCCACCTACCCAGCCACACACACGCGCGTAATCCCATACACATTCACGTTTAGCCCCATTTAGCTAATGAACCCTTACATGACAGGCAGCTTGTGTCGATAAGCACACCATTCAATGTCAATATTTCTACTACAGTATACTACTTTACGTTTATGCATGTTTGCTTGTGTTGTGCCAGTTTGTGTGGAGAAAGAGAGAGAGTGTGTGTGTGTGTGTGTGTGTGTGCGCGCGCATATGTGCTTAGCTACTTCCGGAAAAAAAAACTCGTGCTCATCTATACTCTTGTGTGGAGATCCTAGTGCTAATAGTCACTACGCACTGATTAAAACACACCAGGGAACGTCAGAATTGCCCCATAATTAAGCCGAACCTGTTTACGAACTGCAAAAATCGATCCAACAGCTGCTGCTAGGAATATCCACAATAGCAACTGTTCTCCCATTAGCTACGTTCTTTCGGACTGTTCAAACCCATGGCAGTTTTTAAAATACAGCCATCGTGTGCTATTGTTAATTGAGTCATGATAACCTTGGGCATGCTCCTAAACAAGGCACTATGCTGCACACGGCTGCTCACCTTTGATATGGATCAAACATCGATCCACTGAGAGCTGCAATATGGCACGAGAGGCTTGGCGTGCCCTCTGCATTGTCCCAAAAGAAGAACCCACCTTCAAGCGAACCAGAGAGACAGGGAAGGCGCTGATAAAAGACAAAAGACTGTGTGTACAGTGATCAATACACACTAGCTGCACGTGCACTGGAACTCATCGGGTGACTAATTCGGGCGACTGAGGACAATTGAGTCACAGCACCTTCTGGACGTCTTCATTCCTTCTTAGCGTGTCATTGCTGTACTTTCCAAATTCAGAAGGTCGGCTAATTGTTTGCTTGGAAAAGGTGATTTCGCAGTATGGAATGAAAGGGGTCGTGGATAGGGAAGTTGGGGTGAGGGGTTAGGAGCCCAAGCTTCATGCTAGCTTCAGTCGGAAACCTCGTGTCGATAATCTTGTCTGCTATCAAACCTAATCCAACTTCTTGTAATCAGAAACTTCCCTACCAAGAAGTAGTTTGTGTTATTTATTTAAATTTTAACACGTAGTTTTTCTTCACACCTTGAGACCTTGAAATTACGTTACAAAATAAACACCTAGAAACAATTTAGCACCACAGGATGGTAGACAATAATAACTTTTGGCCAATACCCATATTTCTCTTTATTTGCTACTTATTACTATCAGAGATCTCAGCCCTCTCTACTGACAGGTATATTACCAATGTCTGCTAGGTTTTTCCCCGCACTTCCTATCAGTTGGATGTTGTAGAAACGATGGACGACAAACGGGAAAACACGCAATTATTGATGGTGTTTTTTCTGTTCCTAGACGGCACCCCATACAATTAAACCAATGTTTCATAAAATATTAATGAATGAGAAAAAGTCTAAAAAAATACATCACTTTATGAAATAAGCACAATGTGGCATCTATACAAGACAAAAGTATTGGTAAAAATCAATCCCGTGTAAACCCATTTTGAAAACATCCGTACTTTTTTTCTGGGAGATCTGTGCGCTTTTGACAATGAACGATATTCATGCGTTATTTCGATCCACCTCACTAAATAACACTGTCTGTCTGTCTGTCTGTCTGTCACATACACACACACACACACACATCGAGTGCACACGGTTCATCTCCTCTTCACTCCACCCTGGACCCTGTATCTGGTAGCGAGGCGATGAAACCCTCATTTGGGGAAGTTGGCGTAAAGGAGGACTCATGTCGGGCTCTTGATTTCTGACGTGGGACTGGAGCTGGAGAGGGGGATGCAGGGTAAGGGGGTCTGGTGAGGGCGGTATAGGCTTCCCACGGGCCTGCGCAGTGTAGCGTAGCAGCACTTCGGCCAGACAATGTTTCTGTCACGAAACCTCAGCTTCAAAGCAGCAGGGACTAACGGCCTTGACACGACAGCAGCGCCTGGCGTTTTGGCCTCCCGCTGGTCACACTTCAAAGACAAAAATTAACCCCTTTGGCTGACAGCAATGCCTTGAAAAAAATGATTGATTTTCGACAGACGGAAGAGAGAACAAAAACCCAAGCGGGACCTCTACCATGGCCACTTTTTAGTAATTAGGTCTGACTCAGACGGTAGCAATGTCTTCTATGATATTTTATAATGAAGAGACTATAACTGTAACTTCAGCTGGCCGTCTATCAGATACCAAGTCTTTCATATAAAGCCCATTTACTTTCGATCAAACGATCCTAAATCACTCTGGAAAAATTTAAACAAGGGATCAAGGTTGGCACACAGGCATAGTTTCATACTAACAGGGGGGGGGGGAGAAAAAGAATGGAACTACCAAGAAGCTCAGATTGTTCCTCCCTTCCCCCTCTCCTGCCTAGCTCCACCCCCAATCACGCCTTTCGCTGGCGGTAGTCGCTATGAAATGTAGGTCGACTGTTCTCTGTAGGACTAATTGCATGGTCTGTACTGCCAGTAGTGTGGGACCCTTCCATTGGCCTGTAGTGATCAACAAAGTCATTTCCTCCTTCGCCTTGTCAGTCACCTCCCTTGGGTGGGTGAGTCACTAAAAGACCCGGTGTCCGGTCACCAACCTCAGGACAAATCAGTCTGCACACTCTCAGAGCCTGGCCATGACCCTGGTCCACTCTGCTCTTGTAAGGCACCGCTCCGCTGCATGACCTGCGTAAGTCTCCTACTTCTGCACCTTGGTTAAAACACAATTCAACATCCTGACAAGCATGCAACGCAGCATTCCAAGTCCCTTCAAACAAGTACTAATTGAGGCAGGACTCTAGTACTTGCGACACCTGTGTAGAATTATCACCTTTCCCAAAAAGATTAATGAGTGTATATATTGACAGAGGTAACTGATAGCTGAGTGGTTAGATTACCGGCGTTCGAGTCAGGCAGATGATTGGGTCCGCGTACTTACAACATTGGCCCAGGTGTTGAATGAGTACCTGACCCCGCAGAGGGATGAGAAAGCGACCGAGAGGAGGTGCGCACAGTCCTCACGAGAAAAGCTGATCCTGGGCTTATCTTTATATCGAAAATCCACATTAAATAACAGGGAAGATGAAGATGGGGAGATGCACACCTCTCCTGGGAAGAGCCATAACCTGGAAGTTAGTCTTCTCAATCTCGGAGTAGAAGGTCAAGGACCGCCTCGGGCACAGACCAGAAAGTTCTCCCTATCCACCCAGCATATGGAACCTGCATGATGTATTCGATAAGGTGAGAGGCAGCAGTGGTAGAGGGGTTAGTGCTTGCTGCATGCCGTGGCCAAGACACTATGAACAACCTACCATTTACTGACAAAGGCTAGACTCCTTTACTTTCGCCTTTTACAAAGCGCCCCATAACAGACCTCCTAGAACTCTGGTCTGCCCCATGCCGCCGGATCTCTACCATGAAAATACAAGCAGACAACGAGGCAGTGGATAGAAACGAGCGCGGTTACATTTCGCAGACAGGTGTCCGACCGACAGCGTTTGTGCTTAGAAACTACTCACATATGACTTTCGCTCCCGACAGCTGACTACAAAGCCCTCGCTTTTGATCACGCGTGCCATTCGCGTCAAACTTGCTAACAGACTTGCGCCGTTGACACGATGGAGGTGTGCCTGCTAACGAGGCGACACATTAGGGGCCAAATGCACGGTACGCTGCCAGCTTAACGGTCAGCTCAAGTTATTTTTCTCTTTATAGCTGTTTTCTGACTGCCGGGCGGTAATCAGTCAGCTATCGCCCAGAGACAGGCCGTGCACGGGCGCCCAGATTTGTGACTTTCAAAGCGCGTTTGCGTATCGAATTACTAGAAAGATAATTTCCTTCTCCAAATAAAAAAGAGAAAAACTGAAAAAACTTGAGTGTTTCAAAAAAAAAAGGTGGTCTGTTGTCAATTAAGACTCTAACCCCTCCATTAGTAATAGTGACAGACTCAATCCCTCATGAAATTTTGATTCAGCTTGATGCGAGGTACATCATGAGGCAACGAGCACAGTTTTTATTTAAGGCTTACAATTCTTCGCTGTCCAGCTAAACGCGAATAGACTATTGCGCATTCTTTCAGGAGAGGACAATAGTGTGCGTGCTTTAATACCTACTGCGTTAAAAAAGTGACGGATGGATTTATTCGCTGACACTTCAGCTAAGCTTGCTTCTTGGAAGGCTAATCCTTATCAGGTGTCACACTGAGAAACGGCAGGAAAGCATGATTCGCGACTGTCTTTGGTGACAAGTGTTTTACCGCAGTGCCATCAAGACGTCCTGGGAAAACTTTTGTTGATCACTTTCATTGTTGAAGGCATAGTTGCAAAGTTGACTATCGCCTATGTAGATCTTGTACCGGAAGCTACATCTGGTGTCAATCCCAGTGGGCTCCTGTGGAGATGCAGAGCAAACCATGGAGCCTATCCTACTGGAGTTTTGGCTCCTTCAGGTAATGAGAACGAAGGTGTGGCCGTCGCTGATGCCCCTCGACACCAAACTGTATGGACCCGTGGGCGCCTTGCAGATGCCTGCCAGTTTTATCTCGAGGACTGGCCTCCAAACGTGACAAAACTAGGCGAACAAGAATAACAACAACATAAACCATTGTTTGGTAGCGGTGTCTGTGTTCCTGAAGATCGTGTTACTTGACCATCTGGAGCGGCACATAAGATCGAATGTGACTGGGTTTGCAGGCAAATGTCTGTTGTTTACTGAGCTTGTTCAGAGGAATCTGAAGACTATGATAACAAAATCCACTGTTTACTGATAAAATGGGTGGTTTTCAGTTGAGAAATTTCTTTTGTGTGTGTGCGTGTGTGTGATAGAGAGAGAGAGTGCCCATATACATGTGCATTCATGCCTTATATGCTTAAAATAAATTTAAGTTCTTTCCCTGTGTTGAGTCCTGCACAATATTTATAGACTTTAGCTTACTCAATTACAGTCTTAAGAGCCTAGACACTTCAGGTAAAAGTGGCTTTATTTATTCTCATTACCTAACCAGTTAGGCGACAGGAGTGGGCCTGCTGCTCCTGAAATTCATTATTTTGCTATAACATAGTCATTTCTTCAAGCAACAAAGACCCTTTTAGGCTACTTACAGCATGCCTGTGCCAGAGGTGGTATAATAATCAGGTACAGCTGAGCTACAAATGATTTTTCCTATATGAAAAGCAGTTCCATGATTCCTCATTATAGACTTTTATATATATATATACTGAGCCAAACAATAAAATGAATCTTATCGTCAGTACTTGCTCACCTCAGACTTCATTTTACAGATTTTTCTGTTTTTGTCTTTTGTCTTTCTGTGGAAGGTGAGACTGTCATAAGCAGAAGTTTGAAACCTCTCTCTAGCTTGTTCTTCATTTTTATGTGGTCAGTCATCTCATTAGAGATTATGGCTATTTTTGTTCCTTCAGAAGTATTTGTTTCTATGTCAGACTGAAAGTGAGCAGAATCGCTCTGATGTTATTATATATGCCTGTTATCATTGATAGTAGCAAACATGAGATCGCAGACCTACTGGTGGTTTAGATGAAGAAATCTATTTGAAACCTCTCTACAGTGTGTGGCATCAAAAGCCATTACAGCACCAACAGCACACTCATCCCTCTTATGGCCTGGCTCACACATTACTAGATGTGCAGACTAAGCTTGAATTGAAACTACACAGACATGGGAAAGAGAGCAAAAGATTGTTTATCAACATATTACTGTCAGCAGTGATCCCATTTTATCAAATGTTTCCTCCACACACTCCTTCAGCCATTGCTTGATGCACTAGTAAAATCACGATTGATGAAAATTCTATCCATCAACATAACAAACTAACATTATTCAAAGAATTTTGTGATGATAGTGTAGATGAGAATTTCACTTGGTTTGAATTTTGAATTTTTTTTATATTACCACAGGATGTTGCAAGTAGAAATATTTATCACTTTATTATATAGGAATTCATGTATTTGCATTATAGGCCTCTGTACAGTTCTAAAATATTCCTACCAGTACTGAACAAAACTCAACCATTCCAATTTTAATTAGGGAGAATTATAATTCCTGCTATTCTGGATTGAGTAATTTATTCCTGGCAATGCTGAGAATTGTATAGGAAAGATTCCACTAAAAAAAAAAGTAATGAATTACAAAGTTCTGATTGATTGTCATAGAAACATATAGGCAAGAGGTACAAGTGGATTTAGGCAAGCCTGAACAAATGAATTAACACTGTATGCATCGGTGCAGGCATAGAATGTCTCCACTTCTCAAATTATCCAGATGTACCAATTACTGCTCGCCTGTAGAAATCGGATCAGCTAAACAATTGCAGATGTTCTGCCTGCTTTCCGAGGAAATGATCATAATAAATGTTGCTGTATGTCGATACCCGGCTCACGCTTAGCTCTCCGGTACCTGCTGCATGGTTGCTGGGGAATCAACCAGTCATGTTGTGAAACATTTCCAACTACATATTCGACGTCCAACAAAAGGACGATTCTGTTTGCAACACATTTACTAAACACCACTTTTTTCTTGCACATTCTCTCGTTAAATCTGACTCCGGTGGAAAAGGTAAATCATCAAGTGCCACATAATTTTATCGACCGCCTCTATACCTCATGCACGCCCAAACACCCTCATAATGCACGCCAAAACCTTACCCGGTACAGATCTCATGCATTTACTACGATTAGACTCGTAACAAGCCTTACACTTCGATGTTCTGACATGTGGGGCAAGTACACATCATGAGCAATTCAACAGGCTGCTTACCTAGTCTTGGGTAATCCAAAAGTTGAGCATAATCGTGGCAAACGCAGCGCCGGCCGCCAGCTACTGATCGAGCGAAGCAGAAGACACAAATGTCAACAGAAGGAGATCACATGACCGCTTCTGACCAATGGCGGTGTATCATAGGAGTACCCTGCGTCGAAGAGGAATTGAGTGGGTGTGCGGGGTCAAGAGAAAGAGAGGGTTTAGCGGCGAATCAAAGGCCTGCCTGTTGAAAGTGAGCGACATTGCTGCCTCTGAATAAATCTATGAGCAAATCCCACACGCGTAGATGTAACATTTTAAGGGAGAATTGCTTGATAAGTATAAGCTGCGTTCTCTTGAGGCTGAAGCCATGCATGCAGTGTTTCGCCTATAGTTTCTGGTTAAGCTCTGAAATGTACTTAACATTTTTTTCTAATTTATCTAATAAATATATGGCTATTGTCTTTACACGCAGTTGTCGTCTTAATCGTAATTAAAGATCAGCATACTTTGATTATGTCATAGTTTGTGTCGATTCATGATTACTTAGAAAGTAGGGTTTTTTGTGAGTGCATAACATTTTCTCCACTATTAAACAAAATTCCCAATCTAGAGACAAGAGGTGTGTGTGTGTGTGTGTGAGAGAGAGAGAGAGAGAGAGAGAGAGAGCCATAAGCATGTGCAAAACTAACTTGTCGAGAAGGTTACTAGAATAGTCATGCCGGGAAATCGACGAGAATTTGAGAAAAGTCAAAGCACATAGCACACGACAATCTTGCGTGGCGTAGCATGCATTTACTTCTGTTCAAGGGAGCTTGAAAAAATTAATCAGGTAATTAAAGCACTCTGATATGAGAAGTAGCGAGGCATAACAATTAAAATGGTGGTATGGGGAAAGGGGAGGGATGAAAGAATGACTAGAGAACATGCAGAAGGCCGTGTTTAGCCCTCTTCTTTTACCGAAAAATCAGGTACAGTTTCTGCTTGCTGGGTAGAGATTGTCTTACAGTCACAGGCCCCAGCGGACTAAACCAGGAATCTTATCACATGATAAAGTATAAATGCTGCAAAAAAATATGGAAGAAAATGGCTAGTTTAACATAAAAAGTTACCATACTGCCATGATACTGGGAACGAACCTGAGCTGAGCACATTGTAGCGTTCAAAGGCGTCATCACTTTGTCAATTTTCCCGTTGTGTGTGTGTGTGTGTGCGTGTGCGTGTGTGTGTGTGTGTGTGTGTGTTGACATTCATTCTAGTGCACGCACGGGCCCTAACATGCCTCTCTGCTCTGTGCTTGTCTCTCTTGTGCTCCGTTCTCTCCTTACTTCTTGCAATTACAATCACGAGCAAGAAAAGGCTCTTTGCTTCCTGCTAATTAAAAAAGGATTTACAGATGCGGTTTTGACAAGTTGTATGCCCTTGTTTTTTACCTGTTATCCACGACCTCTTCGAGAATTTTTTTTAAGTACTTTTAAGTCTTCTGGATGCATTTACTTCTTTCGGTGAGATTTTACAGAAGACACTCGTACATCAAGTCGAAGGAGACCGTTATCTTGCTCGCAGCCGAGGCCACGTCATCTACCCCCTCTGAGCTGATCACCGCTCACGCCTTGACCTGCGGGTGCTGTATCGATCTTTTGATTCCTCACACTGCTGGCTTTCTCCACAGGCGTGAGAAGAGTGCAGTATCACGCCGCCTGCAGGTCATCAGCGCAATGCCTGGGACTTGCGGACTCTTCAGACCAGGAGGCGGAAACTTCTATGCTCTCTGAAGTATGTGGTATAAACGTTCACTCGTCTGCAAGGCCGACAACTTTTCTGGTGTCGTTGGAGTAGACAAGAAAATGAGATGAAGCTACAGCAAGAACTAATGACCATAGGTTAGAGCCGTATTTTTTCTCTCATTCTCTCCCTTCGCTTTCTCTCTCTCTCTTTCAATTGCGTTTTATCTAGAAGTCTAATAATCTGAGAGTTAAGCCTAATTTTTGTTCTCTTTAGAGCAAGGCCCAGATGTAAAAATAAAAGTTTTGCTTCTTGTGTCCTCTTGCAAATAAAGATGTGTGTGTGTGTGAGAGAGAGAGAGAGAGAGAGAGAGAGTGCGTGTTGCGCACGTGTTGCATACGTCTTTAGGTTCCTAATCTTAATGTTGATTGGGGGGATGAGAGACGTCATCTCATGCATCAGTCCGCTTTGCTGTCAGTTCGTTGGGACGTCATCTGATCACGTGATATTTCGGGTAATGTGCAGCGAACCGTGCGGCGGATTGGGCGAATCCAGCAAGCAGTCGGCTTTCCTCACTTTGACATGCTGCATGGACATCTGACAAGTCGGCTCGATAAATATCTAAGTCTCATGCCTCCCGTCTCGGGACACGCGAGATTTGAGAAGTCCCAGCGCCTACTTTTACTACTCACTCACCTGACTCCTGAAAACGGCCCGTTCCCTTACTCATTCTCTCCCTTTCTCATATATTACTCCTGTAATAAAAAGGCGCAAGCAATGAGCCGGAGATAAAAGTAAATAAATAAAAGTAAAAAAAAAAAAAAAAAAAAGGAGAATCTTGTCTGAGTACGTCAAAAGGCAGGTTTTTTTCTCCTTCGCTTCTTTCCAGGAGCAGGAAAAGACTGTTTAACGAGCTGCATTCATTAAACGCCTAATGGTGTGAAATTGAGCTCAAGGAATTGACCGGAGGAGTAGGGAGGAGATAGAGGTATTGTCGTCGCGCAAACTGAAATTAAAGAGCTGTGCAGATGGAGGTGGCAGAGATGGTAAGTAGGTGTTCAAGCTGAGTTTCTAAGAGTGAAAGCGTGCCAAAAGAACAGTGATGATGTGATTAATTATTTGAACTTTTTCTTTGTTAAAAATTAGTTTGAAAGTTTCAACGTCATAAAAATTGTCCAAAAAATCAAATATACAAAAATTTAAAGAAATATAAAACAAAACCAATTAAACAAATATATCACAAAACCAATTAAACACAAAACAAGAAAACAAATATAAGACAATTACCAATCAAACAACCCCCCCCCCAAAAAAAAAAAAACGAAAAAAAGAAATCAACAACACAAACAAAACCCCTTCTGCATTCTGTATGATAGCCTTGACGCATGCAATTCACCTAAAGGTCATGGGGTGCACTTCAGACTCAGCCAGCGAGCAGGTTAACTTCGCCTGACCTTCATCGATCGCAGCCAGGCTTTGCGTACTCCGTCTCCACTCCACCCGTCACCCGTTATCCCCCCCCGCCCGATACCCACCTCCTGCCAAGCGCAATCATCAGCCTCTGCATGGCCACTTCTTTTTTTTTTTTTTTAGGCCAAATACTCATTCTCACGCCTGCCTTAGGCGCCATTTTATTGTGCAGGTGCTCGAGTTTGGGGCGTTTCCGGTGCGCCACAGGCCGCAAATGACCAGCTGCACGTAGGTGCAGTGTTTGCAAGCGCCGCATGGCTGTGACGTTCCTTCATACGCGTGCAAGACTGCTGCATACGTCACTTAATAAATGTCAGTCCTGCAGTGGCAGAAATGGTTTTTAAAAAATGTTTTATTTAAGTGGAGTTTTTTTTTTAAGACATACTTAAACTCTGCGTTTTATGGCCGATATGCTGAGTCCTTTAGAGCCGATTTGATTTTGAAAATCCTACCAATGCTAAAATTGCTTCTGTATCTTAAGCAGTGAGCTACTCGTGGTTCGATTTTAAAGGGAATGACCATCTTTGTGGTAAATATACAATGTGTTAGCTTCATTTTACCTTTTCCCCGGGGAATAAAAGACGGTGGTGTATTGAAAGTCAGCGATAGCTCCTAATCCTCATGGTAACTGGGGTTGGAGGAGAGGTTCTGACGTTCAAGCTATTCTGCCATAAGTAACAGATCTCTGGACGTTTCACATCGTAGTGGAGCGTTACAAAATAATACCAATAACAACAAGGTCAAGGTAACCTCGGCATAATTTGGGGTAGCAGGGATCCGGAGGACTAGAGTCTGAAGAAGCGGAAGTAACGTGTTCATCCCTTGTGACATTAACCTCTGACATTACACGGACTAAGCTTAGATTTTCCTCCTGCGTTTCGACAGCAGAGCCAGTAATCCCTGATTTGAGTACCCGAAGTTATATATATATATGTATATGTGTGTGCGCATGCGTTGATGTGGTTGAGCTATAGTGAATTATTGTCATAATATATTATCTATCTATATATATATATATATTTACGATGTGTTGGAGCTGTAGTCTATATATAGCTTGCCCTTAGATGTTGACGATACGTATGTTGTGTATATTATATTCTGCCACCTACAAACCTGAATTACATTTTGTGCATGCCCTTTCAAAGAGGATATAGCTCTACCGATAATATTCCCACTGACGATTGCACTCACTCACTCACTCACTCACTCACTCACTCACTCACTCACTCACTCACTCACTCACTCACTCACTTTTTTACAGGAATGGCAATGTCACCTCTCCTCAGTATGACCTAATGAAGAAAAACTGTTCGTCTGAAGCTTGGAATGGTGACCACAATGTTGAAATAAATGGCCAAGGAGGAGGAAGAACAGAAAGAACAAACATAATTATAAGCCCCTAAAAACCCCTTTAACCCTTACAAAAACACACGATCGGTGTAGATACCCGAGCAGACAGAGTAATCTGACGGAAAAACAACTCTGTGAAGGGAAGGGAACTATTTGTTTCGTGTTTTTTTGTTTTTATTTATTTTTTAACCGCTCTCACCCGCCTTCACTCAATAGCCATCGTCAGTGACTTCCTCATATGACGCTACCCCCTTTCAGTGTTTTTTTTTTTCTTCGCTCAGCTCGCTAGAACTAACGAGGTTTCTACGCAACTATCTGACCTTTGACAACGAAAGTAAATGATGAGCAATTTACCTATTACGCACGCCTACGTGCAGAGTACTCGTACATTGTCCTCTTCCGGCCAAACACGCTCTGCTCCACATTACGTCGACTTCCGTTTGTACCCCCTCACCCCGCTCACTCTCTCTATCTCTCTCTCTCTCTCGCGCCGCCCACAACTTGTCCATATGTCTCTACTATGTTATCGAGTTTGGACACAAATGAGAGAGTGTGAGTTGGAAAGGTGACTATCTCTTTCTTTTCCAGAAAAAAATTAGCTCCGAGCTTAATTTCCGCATAAATAAATTGGAAAAATGTGAAAACACAACAAAAAAATTGCATAACCATGTGTGTGTGTGTGTGTGTGTGTGTGTGTGTGTGTGTGAATGCGCGCTCGTGCGTGCGTACGTAATGACAGAGCTAAGTTTCTGTGTGCGTGCGTGTTTGCTTCCCTGTGGCACTTCAGCCATTTTGCACTAGAAACATGCGCACCAGTGCTCGCTCATAAGGCTACAAAGTAAAAGTTATCTGGCAGGCGCGAGCCACTGCACGTGCACCCCGCACAATGGCTGGCAGGAACAAGCCAGGCGTATCTTCGCATCCACATTTGAGGTCGAAGCCCTCTACCATTGTCAGCGCATTCTTCTGTAAAATACACATTCGAGTAATCACAGTTAGGCCGCCCATAATAATTATTACCCACAACACATTAGGGTAAAGAACGAATGGTCGGTTATACAGTTAGCTAAACCGCTGGACCTCGAAGCCGCAAAGTTTTTTGTTTCTACGAGTACATTTTGGGGTGAAATTTGCTTTTGGAAAGAGTGCTGAAATAATAGACAGTGGCAACGGCTAATAGGGAAGTGGCTAGTCACGTGGCTAGAGCGTTGGCGACTGAGGGGAGTGGCACGCTAAGACTAGAGCTACATGGCGTCAATACCAAGAGGCATAACGTGTCACCATTTGCACCAGCATGGCGTCAGCACTTGAGCTATATGGCGTCAGCACTAGAGCCAGAACACGTCAGCATCTACAGCTACATGGCGTCAGCATTAGAGCCAGAACACGTCAGCATCTACACCTGCATTGCGTCAACACTAGAGCTACATGGCGTCAGCACTAGAACCAGAACACGTCAGCATCTACAGCTACATAGCGTCAGCACCTTGAGTCAGAACGCGTCAGCATCTATAGCTGCATGGCGTCAGCACTAGAGCCACATGGCGTCAGAGCCTTGATCTACATGGCGTCAGCACATAGAGCTACATGGTGCTGGCGCTTAGAACTGCATGGCATCAGCAACAGCGCTGCATGAAGTCAACATCTAGAGCTCCATGGCATCAGCACAGAGCTGCATGGCGTCAGCAGATATATTAGAGCTATATATCTTCAGCAACTAGTGTTATATTGGGGTAGCACCTACAGTTATGTCGCGACAGTGACTATATGGCTACATCGTGGTGAGTTTAAGGAACACATTTGCCACACATGTAGACGTGTGGACACGATGAATGCACATCTGTATAAATTCCAGTACTTGCTTTAATAAGTATGTGAGCACCTATCTCTCCCTATTAACACACTACAGGTGATGTGCCTCGTAACTGCTTGCTGTGTGGGCATGTTCATACTGAGTTACATCTCTCCGTTCAGGTGTAACGTGTTAGTGGTCGACACCTGGGGCTAGATGCCCAACGTTTCTAAAACTTGAAACTTTTTTTTAAAGTATGTTTAGAAACGTTTTCCAAAATTCGCTCCTATGCTATTTAGATACGTTGCACAACTACATACGAAAAATTGTGCTGACGGGAATGAAAGTCCGCCTGAAAAAGTTTTATCTTACTTAAAAATAATTTAAGTTAAAAAGTTCTAAAATTGTGTTGTGCATTGTGTCTCAGTAAAACTGATTATCTAACTAGATTTAAGGCCTAAAAGTGTTTAAAATTAGAAATACTATCGTGACTGGCTCCTGGGAAAGGACTGAAGGTTCTGACCAGAAGAAATTTTATTTCAAACAAAATTCAGCGGAGACCTTAGAGGAACACGCACAGCGGGGAAGGGGTTAATGATACTTATAGAACTCAAGCTCGTGCCAGTATGGAGTTTGTGTATTTGGATAGCTGTAAACCCAAAGTGCACAAATCTATGACTTCTGTTTTCTCTGGCAGTATCATTCATCCTCTTACAGTATCAAACTTTCTAGTACAATCTCTCATATCAGAGTATCTCACGCTGAACGCCGGAGGTGAAGGTCATCAGTTCGATGGTCGAACAGGTTCTCGTCTGCAAACCTACTATTTCCCACCCAACATAGATTATTTGGTTCAACAGGGAAGGTAAAAAGGAACGGCATCTAGGTCCACCTTTCACTGGGCCTCTAGAATATTGGGTATCTTCGCCTTTAAAAAATATTTAGCATGAAGGGTGGCTTAAATAATAGTAAGTCTGGGAGAAGTAAATACATGTATTTGAACACATTATTGTAAATATCCATGTACTTCTAGAGTGAGACTTACTTTGTAGATCTGCCACCAAGCAAACCCAATAAAGCGCCATTTCACAATAAAACGGTCGTCCCTGTTCGAACTGACCGCACACTTGACCCATTCAAGATTTACTGGATAGTCTCAAGAATACTTTTTGACAGTCGGCAATCCAGAGAACTAACCGCCATAATCTAAAAAACTGAAATGAAGTCAGAATCCGGACATCTTGCAAGCCAAAGAAGTTGAAGAAGTCTACAATCCAAAGAACAATAATCCATGAGCATTCCTGCTCCCTCACCGGAAGCAAGTAATACAACTTCCGCCAGGCGGCGCAGATGTACGGCAAGTGTCGGACCTTGGAAAATGCCAGGTCAGGGGAGGAGCAGCAAAGCCAGAAAAGGAAGGGGTTATGGATCATGGGTAATAGGTGTGACCTGCCTCACTCGCCTCGTCCTCCAGTCTAGAACACAGTGTTGACATGGCAGCCAGGACAGGCGCTCATACTTTCACCACCAAGCTTATCGCCGACCGCCTTTAGTAACAACCGACAGTGATCTTCAACTGATGGCTTTGTTTTGTCCGCGCCACGCAGCACAGATTGTCGAGGTGTCTATTAAGCTGTGTAGTGAAGTATTTCTATGGAACACCGAAGGAGGGCAGGAATAGTTTTGCCTCTCAATTTATCTCAAAGAGAGAGATAGATTGGGGTAACGCCATAAAGACTTTTTATCAGGATTTTTATGGGTTAACTATCCCTTTCCACTCGCCTTTCTGTTACCGATGTTTGTCCTCGCACTTTGTGTATGTGTGTGTAAGAGAGAGAGAGAGTAAGACAGAGAGGAACGAAAATAAGGGATATCAATGACTTCAGGTGACATATAAGAGCGGATCAGAACACGCACGCGGCATTTTAAAAATTATTTTCATCCGAAAGCAGATCTCAGTTTGGTAATATGCTACACACACACACACACACACACACACACACACACACACACACACACACACACACACACACACACACACACACATACGCGCGCGCGCTCTGACGCTTGTGCATGTGTGTATCGACGTGTTCTCGCTGAACCACAATGAGAGATCAACCAACAGAAAGGCAATGAAATAGCAGACAGGCAGACAGAGAGAGACAAAATAAAAACAACTGTCTATTCACTCCCCGTACAAAGGCAACACACGGGGTTGCTGTGGTAGTCTTGGCACCAGACCTAGCCCGTGACAGAAATAGATTTTAACACACCTGCCAGGTGAAATTGAAATTGATCTCATTTGTTCAGGTGCGTCGAGCTTTCTTTATCATCTGATTCATTGGCGGTTCGCACATCGCTGATTATACAGTACATCCAGTCAAGCCTTGTACTTTCACCTCGACGCTTCTATCTCTTCACCCGGACCGGCATCTACACAACCCCGTTCTCTTTCTCCTTCCCTTCTCTCTACCTCTCTGCGTGTGAGTGTGGAAGACGGTGTGTGCGCAAGCGGGCCTATGTATGAGCACGTGTGAGTGCTAAGAAAAAGTAAACGAAAGATGGAGCGAGAAAACAATTTAACAGAATGTGTGAGAGAAAAATAATGAGAGAAAGAGAAAGAGAGAAAATGCTTTTTGGCCAAGTTTGATTACATGATTAGCTTGACGTGTGCATAGTGTGTGTGTGTGTGCGCGCGTGCCTATGTGTGAGTGTGTCTCGTGTGGGTGTGCGCGTGCTTATATATGAGCACGTGCGTGTGAGAGAGAATGTCACGTGCTTGTGTGTGTGTGAGAGAGAGAGAGAGAGCATATCCTGATGAAAACCACTTGAGAAACCCTCGTTTTCGTCCTCTCAAGCTTCTTCGGCCTTTTCAGTCTTGTCGCCTCCTTCGTGTCCCACATCCCTCCCTCACAGAACACTGTCCTTGCAGTCTGGGCCGGGAGGAAAAGCCAAGGGTCATAAAATACCACAGCCTGCACCTAAAGCCAAGTGTTCCAAGTGCTACCAGCAAGTGACGAGGCCACTATGTTGCCCCGCGTATCATCAGTGTGTGTGCGTGTGTGTGTGTGCGCGCGCGCATTTATTCATGCTCGATTGCACACACATACTTCTCTCGCTTTATATATTTATCGTTTAGTCTAACACAGAAAGTTTGACTGAGATACAAAGAGAGTAAAATAGAAATTGAAGGAGACAGCCAGACCGACAAAGATAGATAGACAGACGGAGGAAGAACGTGCGTGCGTGCGTGCGTGCGTGCGTGCGTGCGTGCGTGCGTGTGTGTGTGTGTGTGTGTGTGTGTGTGTGTGTGAGAGAGAGAGAGAAAATGTATGTGTGAGAGAGAGAAAGAGAGAGAGAAAAAAAATAAACACGAACCTTTCTGTCTGCATAAACAAACCCATTGCAAAGTTACAGGTACAGGAAGATCCTGTAATCAGGAGGATCCTGGAACATCCATAAACTAAATAGGAAAGAGGAAGGATGTCTTGTTGTTTACTAACAAAAGTGCAGGTCAAATGCAGGTTTCCGTGTTACATGCCTTCTGCGCATGTGCACTTTGAATTATTCAGTTTCCGGGTGAGAAAGAAATGGTTCTCCCCATGCGGCCAATTTAATGCAAACCCATGTGACGCAAATCTCAGAGAAACCAAACTAGAAACAAAATGAAATAAACAACAGAGGACCGTCATTCCAAATGTCAGAGCAGATGGCAGGATGCAGGTCATCGCGGTCACACGACCAATAACAAAAAATAAACAAGTCTATCAACTTACTACTTAATAATGCCCTTAAAAATAAAATAGGCAAAGAAAACTTCAAAATAGCTTCAAAGCACCTTATATATATATATGTTTGTGTGTGTGTGTGTGTGTGTGTGTGTGCGTGTGTGTGTGTGTGTGTGTGTGTGTGTGTGTGTGTGTGTGTGTGTGTGATGTGATATGAAACAAACACGGCAAAAGAGGCGGATGATGACAACGACGATGACGATGATGGTAAGAAAGTCACGGAGAAGTAAAAAAAAAAACAAGGAGGAGAAGTAAAAAAAAAAAAAGAACAAAGACATCAATGGCACACAAAGGTGGTGAATCTCTTGTTCCATTCCCCATCATCATACTCGACGGGAAAAGTTTATTATGTTTAATATCAGGTGGCCCATGGCTACAATGAGGACAGGAGCCTAATAAACTTCGGTCCTGCCGATTGGAGAGTGAGACACGTGACGTGGAAACATCTAGACCAAATGAGAGGAGCGGTTTCAGGCCAGATGGTTCCCCACCCCCCGAATCCTTTATACACCTTTCGAGATGGGCATCTGTTCAAAATAGCATTTTCTTCCTCAACTCCAAAACAAAATTAAAAAAGAAAGAAATATTGCTCTAACATACAAAACAAAATCCTAAACATGTACTTAGACATTCACTCCAAATGTTTGTGTACTTTTCTGACGTACTTCTACGTGTGTAATGATGTAGAAACAATATTAGTGAAAATCACGATATAAAAAAATGATCGTTAGGTCATCTATCTGAACCAAAGACGACTGTTACTGTCTCGTGAATTTTGCCACCTTTGACAGGAGTTGCTTCAAAACAACAAGCAACAACGGTTGATGGTTTCTGGGTTAAGGATGAGGAGGGGGGGGGAAGTGGCGGCGGGAATCTTCAACTTGTGGAGAAGAAGTAAACAATGATATTATGTGAAGAGACTCAATGTGGTATTCGTTGTGGTGCCAAGTTCCAGGTGCCCTTGCCATGTTAGCCTTATTAGCATCTAGGTGAACAACAAATCTCAAAGACCTTGACAAGCAGAAGTCGACATTCCCTGTTTTTTTTCTAAAAGTAAACATCGACCTTGGCAATCAGGTTTCACGATCTTCATATCTGATGAGCAGCAAGTAGTTGACTACTTTTTTTTTTAAACAGAGACATTTATTTTCAGACACGGTTCTGTTGCTTGGAAGTGTTTTTATGATAGAATACATCGATTTTTAATTCGTGTATTAATCGTCATTCTTATTCTGTTTCAATTTGAGTTATAACATTGTTGCATTATGTATCTACATGTATCTATCGCCTACAAAACAGCATCCTACCAGAAAGTGCGCGGTAGCCTGTTCGAATCCCGTATGGGGCAGCAGCCTACTTTCCTCAGCAGTTTAATGAGTACCTGGCCCCGCAAAAGGGCTGAGGAAGGTAATGATTCGAAGGAGAGATGGGCACAAAAAATAGCTGAGAGATTTGTGACATCCTGTTCCCCGTGACAAAGAGGTCAAGGAATAAGCTTTCTTTTTAAAAAAAATCGTTTTAAGTCTTAAGTTTTAAATCCAAGAGAAACTGCGCGTATACAGAGAAAGCCCCGAGGAGAATCTGATTTTATCTTGGAGTTTCTGGCAGGTGTTGGAGTGTGATGCGATATCTGCTAGCACCGTTCAAAGTGACAGCCTCTCCGCGAAGCCGTTCACGGTGATGCCGTCAGCTACTGGCACAACCCCGCCGCAGCGTTGCCAAGCCAACAACGTAGCAACCTAAACTCGGAGGTTGACGTCACCGCTTTGCGGCTTTAAACGTACGACTGGCGCCACACTGAGGTTATCGAAGCTCAGGCTTGCACTATCGCACACATCTCTGTGTGTGTGTGTTGCCAAAAAAGATTTTTTTCGTATAAAGCAAAGCAAACACGCAAGAAATCGTCAACAAACAAATAACTAAGAAAACAAACAAACAAACAAACAAACCACCAGAGGGTATAGAAAGGCAGACCAACGTATTGATGAACAGGTAGACAGCAGAAATTAAAATTTCAAACAACTCATATACTCACTTCAAAAGAAATCCCAGAGTATGAGTCGCATATCGACGACAACAACGAACCACCACCATCTTGACACCCTACCACCCCTAAAAAAAAATCGATAAATCTGATAATGCCATGGGTAGGTATCATCTTTCACGTCAAAACGAATAAAGAAACTAGATGAAGAGAATAAAATTTCTTTAAAAAAATAGTCAGTCTGTTCGTTGAAATGCAGGAAAGCAGAAATAATAAAGTTGATTTAGAAACCTAATGTCTGTGCATATCTACATATTTGCAGTTAGCGTGGGCTCAAAATAGAAGACACCTGCCAAGAAGTGACATATGCTTTACCTCTCTTGTATGTCTGCTGGAGAGCGCTATGTTCGAACTAATTCCCGTTTTTTTTTCCCCCGCTGCATGTTTGGGATAAATCTGGTTAAGAATTAAAGGCTGAAGGCACATCTACATGCTGAGCCAACCATCCTCTGCCCCGCTTGCGTCATCTTCCAAGGTACGTAATTAAATAAACCATTCGTGAGTACTCTCCCTTTTATTCTCGTCTACCCTTGCAGTAGGTGGTCGTGTGCATGAGGCGGGGAGCCTTCGCTGGCTATTTTTAGATTAAGTTTTTAGGCTGTTCGCGCCTTCAGGGGCCTTCGCTCTCTCCTCCATTTGCTCGCTGATAAGATAATCATCGGCGGGCATCCCAGAGTGCTCCTGATAGACGAGTCAGAGAAACAGCCAGCTGTGGTGCACCAGCCGCTGAAAAACGAAATCGATAATTTTTTTAAAAGGGGTGTGGAGTGGGGTCAAAAGGTCGGCCAGAACTTGCTGCTGTTAAGGGGTTTTAAGACTGTAACATCACGATTCATACGCATGGAGATACACCTTCATACATGCATGCGTAGATACATAAAAGCACGCGTACGCGCAGAAACATTCAGATACACCCACATAATTCACACGCAGATAGGCATGTGCGTATCCGCGCATACATAATTTATACACAATACAAATATAATATACCCTTCTACACAGAGAGAGAGAGAGAGAGACGGACGCACGCAACATGCAAACATGTTGTGTAGGGAATGCCATATGAGATGCTGAAAGATATATAACCAGCAGTTGCTTCCAGCTCGCTTGATTCATTTGAAAAACTGTAATCCAGGCTGCAAATGCTGTCATCCCACCACAGTTCCAGGCAAAGAACGGATCAAATAGGTGCGAGTCTTTTTTCTCTCCTTTCCCCTCCCCGACCGCTGCTCAGTCTGCAGAATGTCTCTTTGAAATACCATAATGAGCTCAGAAGCCGTCTCAAGGAAAGCGTTGCACTTGCAAACACTTGCATACATGTATGCATCCACATATGCATACTACCTACTTATGTACAAAGCCCCCTTCCCCCAACATAACCTATCATACAAAATTTCACACTTTAGAAATGTTAATCTATAGCCATAAGTGGCTTAAAGATGCCGGTCATCAACACCATCACTGTTGTAGGCTATGACACTGTTAATGTCCGTTATGCTGCTACATCGAGGCTTAGCTACAAACTGTTACACGGGGCACGTTCCTTGCAGTCCTTGTGGACGTTGTGGTCAACAAATAGACTGATCACGTGACATGTGGAGCAGCACGTGACTCCGACTGTGCGCCGCATGTCATTACATTAAGACATAGGTACAAATTAGTTTTTAGTGATTTTCAGCGAGACTAGTTCCCGGCAATCAACAGATACATTACGCTACTTGCGGAAAAACACGTGACTGCCACTCAAGCGTGTCGTCTGCCTTGACAGTAGAGAGAAAGTATACTGTACAGGGACATTCGTGTAGGTCTGTGTGCCTGTCTATTCCGTCATCAATCACAGGTATCGGAGTCAAGGTTTGAGGGAGGCGGCTAACGAGATTATACGAGGAAAGGCGCGAGGGAGTTTCGCACAGATGATTCTACTCTAGCAGAGAAAGCCGAGCGCTTTAAAGGCTCTTAAAATTTGCGTCAGGTGGAGTGGGGAGGTGGTTAGGGTCGTGGTACTTGACCTTTACGTGGGCGAACATGAAGACATTAAGACTGGTGCTTTTCTTACTCCAGGCGTTCACAAGTGGAGAGAAAACCAGAACAGTCTTTCTGAACTGCAAATCTAAACTAAGTTTTGCAGTAGTTCTGCTAAATTGCGAGGAACTTGGTTTGCATGTTTCTGATGTTTCGTAGAACTAAAAGGTGTACAGGATGTTTTCACTAGTCGCCTGCTACTGAGAACAGTGAACAGAACTCCGGTGTCCTCGTAAATATACGAACGAACAAACAAACAAGCAAAAAACACGAACAAACAAACAGGATATAAGAGAAAGTGATTCATCAGACTAAAGAGCTATATTTATAGAATGTCATAATTAAAAAAAGTTAGCATATTTTCCTCAAAACTCGAACAGTTGCATTCTGAGCCATTGCCGCCTCAGATCTGTATTCCCGCGCACTCGTCTATCCTCGACAAAAGATACTAAGTAATTTCTTGCTCAAAACTGTTTCTTGCAGATGTCGATTTAAACTGTCCCGTGCCTTACGAGCAATAAGTTTGTAACAGCAAACAATAATTGCGTCTCCATTGCTGTGAATGAAGCAGCCTTAACACTGTTAAGCTCATCCAATAAGACAGCAACTTAAGCCATCGTCTTGGCCAACACGTGAGGCTTTAGCTGAACATATTGACCAAAGTTCCAGCGTCCCGGAGGTTCTTCTGCTCGTTCCCCTAGCTCTTTCACCTTCCGTATCTTCTTCTTCCTTCAGTCTCACCCGCAGCGCCACCTGTGATACCTCGGGGTCTGGTTAATGCTCTTCCTTCTTCATGACTCCCAGCCCTCCACGTCGAAGTGAGACATAAATCGCTAACCAAACTCTACCAGCCCTCAGAGTTTGAAGACCGCATGCTCGTGTCTTGGCTTTTGACTGAAGCGTGTATCTGTGCGCCGTGGTGAGACCTAACAGCAAAAAAAAAAAAAAAAAAAAAAAATCAATGTTATGCTTTCTGAGAGAACGCACTGTCACGCAAAATGTGTAGAGATTATATTTTCTTTGTTCCTTCCTTCTGTCTGTATTTCTTTTTTTCTTTCTTCCTTTGTAAACAGATCTTGAAAACACAATAGAGGCCATTCTTGCCTACTTTTCTTTAAAAAAAATTTCTTGTTTTCAAAACATTTATGATAGACAACAGTGTCGGTGTTCGTTGCGCCATTCCAGAAGCGGGTAAATAAAGTTAGCTTGAATCCTTACAGTGTTTGTTTCAGATGGCATGAAGAGCTTTCTCCAAAAGAACTCTTTTACGTGCACAGAGTTCTTAAACTTGTTTATAACTTGTTTTTGAATCGGGATTGAGATTTAAAAAAAAACCGCCATCCCGTGTGTCAATACAGACAACAGAGCGGTTTTTTTCTCCCAGCTGTAAATAAATAACCTGATGGGAAGAGGCTGGTAGAGCGAGCGAGAGAGAATTTTGAGGATAATTCCAAGAATGTTTATTATTAGGTGTTTTCCTTAAGCTACCTCCCTGTGCCAGGGTTAATTTTCTTTGTTAAATCGCATAAGAAAAACAAAGCAGACAATAAGCTATTCCACAAACAATCTTAAAATTTCTCGTTCAGTCCTTTTCTGTCTGCTGTCTGTCTGCCTGCCTGCCATCCTGGTATGTTGGTATGGTATGTTGTTATATGTGATGAGAGACTAACATATTTGTATATGAATACACGAAATCTTGAAATCTTGATCTCTTTATCCTTCACAAAGCTGCCAAACAAACACACAAACAGGAAGAAACCAAACGAGAAAACACACAAGCAGGACAACACGAAAAACAAATAAACAAACAATAACCATACATACACAAGCTATTTATGTTCCTTTCTCTTACAAGCATAACAGTACCGCTAATTGCTCCCGAAGTAATCGCCAGGCCAATGAGTGGTACAAAATGTATAAAAGACGACCGGAGGGTTCCTCCTCTTTTTTTTTTACATTCTAAAATTCGCATTGAGAAGAGTGATTCATCGTACCGGAACACCCCCTCCCTCACTCCTCAGTTCCATATGAATCACCTTTCCAGTGAGCTATCGCGGAGCGTCAATCGGTCTGTGTCCGCCTCCCCCTCCCCCCCAACCCCCTCCCCGCGCCGTCCAACGACTTGAGTGAAACGTGACTGGGATCGCGGCAACAGGCTCACGCTACGGCCACATGGACTTGTGGGCCAGTATTTTGAGAGACGGCCTTGAACTGCTGGAAAGATCAACAAGAAATGTCTTTATGAACGGCCAGAAAACACATCAGTAGAAACTTCCAGTAGGATCTGCCAAGAAAGGTCAGTCTGAGACAGCTCTGAACCACTGGGCATTTATTTGAACTACTGGCAAGGTCAGCATGACTACACTAGGAACATATTCCATGGAATTCTGTGAATCTCTCTGAATGAAAGGAAAGGCCGTCTTGAGATGGCCATGAACTGCTATTGAATCGATGCAATGAACTGAAGAGAAATAAGAATCCTATAAATCTCGTAACTCAAGGGGAAAATAGTGAAAAGTGAGCTTAAGATGGTGACGAACTATTGGCAAGATAAATATGTCATGTGATGACTGCAGGCTACAAGCTACCATCAACAAACTATCAATGGAAACTTACATTCCTCACCATGAACCGACTGACCTACATGGCCATTAAAATAACATATCAGTCTACTACTATGATTAGGTTGACATATCAGTCTACTACTACTATGATTAGGTTGACATATCAGTCTACTACTACTATGATAAGGTTGACATATCAGTCTACTACTACTACTATGATAAGGTTGACATATCAGTCTACTACTACTACTATGATAAGGTTGACATATCAGTCTACTACTACTACTACTATGATTAGGTTGACATATCAGTCTACTACTACTACTATGATTAGGTTGACATATCAGTCTACTACTACTATGATAAGGTTGACATATCAGTCTACTACTACTACTACTATGATAAAGTTGACATATCAGTCTACTACTACTACTACTATGATAAGGTTGACATATCAGTCTACTATTACTATGATAAAGTTGACATATCAGTCTACTACTACTATGATAAGGTTGACATATCAGTCTACTATTACTATGATAAGGTTGACATATCAGTTTACTATTACTATGATAAAGTTGACATATCAGTCTACTACTACTACTACTATGATAAGGTTGACATATCCGTCTACTACTATGATAAGGTTGACATATCAGTCTACTATTACTATGATAAGGTTGACATATCAGTCTACTACTACTACTACTACTATGATAAGGTTGACATATCAGTCTACTATTACTATGATAAGGTTGAAATATCAGTCTACTACTACTACTACTATGATAAGGTTGACATATCAGTCTACTACTACTATGATAAGGTTGACATATCAGTCTTCTACTACTATGATAAGGTTGACATATCAGGCTACTACTATGATAAGGTTGACATATCAGGCTACTACTATGATAAGGTTGACATATCGGCTTAATACACAGGTAAGATCGACATATCAGCCTAATGCTAAGAACTAATACCAAAATTGACATATTGGCGCAGCACCAACCGTTTTTCCCTCACCAACCCCTCATCCTCTTCACCATCAACCCTCCTTCCAAAGGAAAAAGAAAATGAACAGAACAGGTTACCTCATTGAAAACCTGACTATTTTTCGGTATCGTTGCAAAAGCAAGGTTCATATAGGTTCAAGGGGGACAGTGCTAGATGCTTCTAACAATATGTGCAAGAAAATCATGACACATGGCATAAGTGTGAGAGACTAAGTTTTCATTTGTTTTATATATATATATATATATAGAGAGAGAGAGCTTACATTGTATTTAAAAAAGGAAGCATCATGAATCTTGACGTGAGTAAAAAAGAAAAAAAATGACAGGGTCTTCATTTGTCCCAGAAAATCTTATTAAGACACTGAAGAAAGCGGGCATGCAAGTGGGAAAACAAGGATTAATCTGATTTAGGCAGAGAATTGAAGGCCTTCAGTGAAGACAGAGGTCGACTTTTAGCAAGACTAAGCTGTCAGTAACAGGTGTGCTTATCATACACATCGGAGCAGAACTTCGTCTCTCTCTCTCTCTCTCTCACACACACACACACACAAAGCCTGCACAAAAACATTGTCATAAAGCGCATGTTAATAAACATGTAATCATGTTCTGTTTTTTAACTGCTCATTTTTCAGGTTTTCTGAACCTGCTGTAGGACTTTATGCGTGTCTCATTCTTACAAGAATACCTGTCTCGAGACAGTTTTAAACATAACTTGCTGAGTTTTATGTGTTGTAAAGTTTCTTTTGGCTGTAAATGTAGCAGACAGGTAGGAAGGTGGGTGGCATTAAATACCTTTCAGTTCAGAGCTTTTCTAGAACTCTTCCTCTTAGTAAATGTGATTTTGAATCCCCCAAAATTGGGTTAACTGTGAAAAATTTTAATTTCCAACAAATTTTGGCCGCACCTGTTGCCACTCAGCTCATTTTGTCGGTGAATACACTTAGCATTTTGAACATCTGTTTCCAGTATGCCTTCTCATTCGAGATAAGAGCTACCGGCATTGTCTGCTTTCAATGACATAATTGGAGCTAGCTCGCTTGTGCTTAATATGAAAACAATCTATACTTGAATAGACCAACAAAAACCTTTGGTCAGTAACCACAGAATGCATTGTTTTTGTTTCAGTGACACTATTTCAGGGGAGGATGTAAAATAAATCTCTTAAGAGCTCTTGAAAGAGGAAATTCGTCAAAGTGTCCGATTGTTTCTCAGTGCCATCTTCCTACAATGGTTGTTCTTCCGGATGTCCAAATTTCAATATACAGGGTGAAAAAAAAATCAGTTTAGACAGGAAAAAGGCAGAAAACTAGGTTCACTATTTTAGAATTTTGCAAACTTTCAGATATACAGCAAAGTTACCCAGATCAAACTACTGAGAAGCAGTTTCCTGAACATTGAAGAACAATAGACAATAGCGAAAAACCATCACATAGCGTACTGTACAAACAGGAAATTAAGCCACCCACCCACACACACACACACACACACACACACACACACACACACACACACACACACACACACACACACACACACACACACACACACACACACACACACAGACTTTCCAGAACAGCATCTAAATCTTAACAAGTTATGATTTCAGATGACAAATCCTCCACAAACACAACCCAAGAGCTTCCAGTGAGAACTCTGTTCCGCGAAGCCCTTTGAGCAATTAGAGTCTCGCTTCCGGAGCCAGCCTGTTGCATGTCGGGACTGGAGGTTGAGGGGTCGACTGAGTTGTCGCATGACTCAGGGCTACCAAATCCGTTTATCGATTGGGGGACTGATGAGGCATGAGTCTTGCCGGGGGCGATAAATCGTTGAACAGCCCCAAGACTTGGCCTTTACTGGGACAAACTGTGGCGACGCCATCTTGCGATGCGTGCTTGTGAATTACCCCCACCTCTCACCCTCGATCCCAGGTTCATCCCATCAAAAAAGTATTTTGGTTCTGAGATTAACTCGTCTATTAGCTATCTCAGCATCTGGAGAAAGAAAGAAAGAAAGAAAGAAAGATCACAGACATCAAAGGAATAACTTAAAAGATTGGTTGAAGGATGACATAAAAATGATTGAGTAGATAGTTGAGTAGATGAATGGATGGACTGACAGATAGATGTGTTTGACATCTTAGAGAGTCTTTCGCAATTTACACCTGCCACAAAAAAAAGCAGAATCGATAGCGGGATCTCATCACAGGTAACTGCTGCAGTCAGTTAACTAGGATTAAGCTAGAAATAGTTGCCCCTTCGCATTCTGAAAGTAAGCTGGAAACAAGGCATCAATTCTCCTAAAAAAAATTACTGGCAGCTGGTGTGTCTCACAAACAGATTTGCTTGGTCGAACACCAAGATGACATTTCCCAACATTCCCAGCGTGACCGCCTCGAGTTGTGCGAGTTACGAAAACAGAAAGAAAATCAACTCTTATTTATTCTGACGTCAAGAGCAACAACTGACATTCTCGAGCCCCACATTTCCCGGCGGTTAGCAACATTCTTAACAGACAAATACGAATAAACATTCGACCAAGTTGGGCAAAGATCTATACAACCGTCGTTTGGAAACTTTGCCACACTTGGTCGAATGTTTATCTGTATTTGTCTGTTAAGAATGGTGCTAACCGCCGGGAAATGTTTGTTTGGTTAAGAACGGCATCAGGAATACCAAGAGCCCACTGTAAACGTTTTCTTAATCTTTTCTTAGTCTTAGACAAAGGATAAATACATCGACATGTGTGTGTCATCCGCTTCCTTACAAAAAAAGCGACGGCGTTGGCAATGATGATGATGACGATTATGATAATGATTATGAAGACAGACTTTACGGTGATAGAGGACGAAGATGAGGATGACGATAATGATGGTAACGATTGAAATTTTAGTGTACCTTCTGCACGACAGGGCAGAAGAGGGTAATAAACCGGAGGAAGATGTGCAGGCTACAGTAAAATCCATCCGAAAAAAATAAGCTGAAACAAACTCAGCGCAAGTTTTCCGTTAATTTTTTTTTCTTCTAAAAGCAAATGTGAGTACGTTGGCCAGTTTTGACTGACTCAGGGGCGATTAGACAGCGGCAGAGATGTATTGTTTCTCAGACTGAACTTGAAAGTAGAGCACTCTATGTCTCTTCTTAAATTGAAAACAATTGCTTCTGAAAGTAGGCTTTGGCGCTGGTAAAGAGCTGGAGAGAGATCCGACATTAATCTCTTTCTTTCTTCCACTCCTTCCCCACCTCAAGTTTAACCCTCCTATCTTCCCGACCTACAGACAGAAGGTGCAAATACAAGAAAACACACACACACACACACACACACACACACACACACACACACACTCTCTCACTAATGCCTTCCTCAAAAAAGTTTCAAACACATTCATAATAATAATAATAATAATAACAACAACAACAACAACAACAACACAATATCTTAGCAGTGATGTAAAAGGAGTCGTCACAAATTTCTATTACTATCGATAGTGGTGTGAAAGAAATACTGGCATGTGAACTGATTCATTTACAAAGGATTTACTGGAAGTATTTAATTTTAAAAGAAGAAAGATTTTTTTAATTGGTGTTTTACGCCGAGCCAGCAACTAAGGCTAATATATCACGGCAAGGCAGCCAGTCCTGTAAACAGATGCCACATGCAGAGAAAGAACAGCGTGCCCGAGACGAGAACTGAACCCAGGACAGCCAACCTTCACTGTATTGGTGACAGACGCTAACCGTTGCGCCACCGGACCGCCTCAAAATAAAAAAGAAAAGAAAAAGAAGAATTTGTTTATTTTCCAAGTGACATTACACTAGAAATTCGATTTGACGATGTCCGACACTTACTCGACAAATACCAATCACACTCACATCCACTCGCACTTTTGTTGTTGTTGTACACCTCAACACATTATTCCTATGAGAAGTCACGTGACACTTACGGCCTTGGCTCTAACTACTTCCGGCGAGCAGTAAACGGCTCTGTAAGAAAGTTTCGTTCCCACAGCCGCCGTAAACAGACTTCGTAAATTAACTGTCTCGGCATGGATCACCAGTCCTAGGAGAGAATAAATTTCTCATTGCAGACGACTTGCGGTTTGTTTTCAAGCGGGTCTGAATTCGAAAACACCACCACCCACAACTCCGTCCTACATCTTTCCACGTCCAATCGTCACACTGGCACGTGAAACACTAGTTTTTTCTGCTTTGCGTGTCTTACCTCGGTAAAACTGCATGATGTAGATATGTAGATATTCTTTGTATGTCTCGGAGACATCCATCATGATTTGTAGCGGCCCTCTCCCAATCTTTCGTCTATTGTTATCGGTTGGTCGTTGTCACTTTTTCCCCCCTCTTCATCTGTGTTTCGCCCTTCTCACTCGTTCAGTGGCGGAACCAATTTAGTGAGAATTGGTTGTCCTAGGTTCAGATTTCGTCTGGCAAACGTTGATATTGTTTTTCTTTGCATGTGGTGCATGTTCACAGAGCCCGCTGCTTTGTCGTGATATTGTACCCTTAGCTGCTTGCTCGGCGTAAAGCACCAGTTCCCTTCCCCGTTCAGTAAACTCTTTCGCGAAAATCAAAGACTTCGATGAGGAAAAGGTGTGTACGACTTTAGGCAGGTAGAGAAATATAAGCAAGGAGGAGTGAGAAGGAGGGTTACAAGAGAGAGAGAGTGATTTTGATGAGGCTGTACTGTTCATATCAAGACTAGTGATTCGCTTGAAAAAAAACTGCCGGTGTTTCTTCTAGTTAACAAATTTATTCCAATATTTTCTGGCAAGAACTACATCAGCAGCAGTATTTTATGGTAAAGGTAATTACAGAGGTGGTATTTTAAGGCGGAAGTTATTCCAAAAGCAGTATTTTTAGCAAATGCTGTTCCTAAAGTGACATTTTACGGAAAAGGTTATTTTGACAATGTTTGTTCTGTTTTACAATGCGCAACAGCGTGCATTCTGTTCTACAATGTCCAACACCATGATTCTGTTCTGCAAAGTCCAACATCATGCTGCCGGCTGTGCAGTGACCCTGCCGTGTGTTCTCTGTCACAAAGTCGCTTCCAGCAGCCGTCGGACAACCCGCAATGTTTGTCGCGAGTCATAACCTCGCTCTCTGCGCTTCTAGCCCATAATATTCTCATTTCATCGACGAGGCGTACATTGGAGAGAGCTATTCTGGTGTCTGCATTATTTATCTCGGACACAATGCCACATCGATTAGTGCGTCGTCATGGCAACTGCATGGATCACCCCCCCCCTCTGCCCTTTTCTTCTCTGTCGGCGACCTGCAAAGTCACGGCGATGGAACGGAAGTGACGACATAGAGTCGGACCTTTTGAGCGCGTGAGAGACGAGGCAAGCGTTTCCCCTCTCTGTGTGTGTGTGTGTGTGTTCGTTCTTGCGTGATCAGGATCAATCTCTGAGTCCTTCTCTCTCCACTCCCTCCCACACACACAATCACTCATTGTTCGTTGTGTCTCAGTGACTGCAGGATTTCACGCGCGTTGGCGTCTGAACATGTGCGTTGTTACGCGTGGCAGCCGCAGAGAAAGGCATGGCACATATATATATATACTTGCACAAACACACTAGCATACAAACACACTAGCATACAAACATACACACACTCGTGAGAGTTTCCGTCATGCAAATCCAATTTCCTGCAGTTAAATGCAACAGACTGCCTAGCCAATGGTTTCGCAATATTTCATTTACATTTATTACAGCGAATGAGGTGCGTGTTAAGGGAGGTAAGTGAAGCTGTTAATCCCTCGATGGTGTTTGTCTCCCGTCCCGATCAGCGACCCAGCTCCCCAGGTGGTAGGGAGTGAAAGGTACACGTATGCGGACTTTAATGGAAACCCACTGCCCTTTCGCTCGTGTGGGGTTCCATCAGGATCGTCAGAAAAAACTTGTTTTCTGTAAATGCGCGGCTGTGCCTGCGTGCACGCGACAGAGAAAGACGTTTGTTTCCTGTTCTTGTAAAGCTTGAATTCTTATGTAAAGCGTGGGATGCGAAATTTAAAGGTCAAGCCGACCGAACATTATTTCTTTATGATTGGGTTAAGCTCGTTTTAGAATAATAATTCCCAAAATATGAGGATATAATGATCCTTAATTTTAAAGATATAAGCCTTCAAACATCGGCATTCTCACCTGCAACTAGGAAGACGGAAAAAATTAGTCTCCTATACTGAAGAGTTCTCTCACGTGATCGAAGTATTTGTAACAGCGAGTGTGCATGTCTTCGAGTGATATGAAACAAACACGGCGAAAGAGGCGGATGATGACGACGACGATGACGATGATGGTAAGAAAGTCACGGAGAAGTAAAAAAAAAAACAACAAAAAACAAGGAGGAGAAGTCAAAAAAAAAAAAAGAAATAAGACATCAATGGCACACAAAGGTGGTGAATCTCTTGTTCTATCCCCCATCATCATACTCGACGGGAAAAGTTTATTATGTTTAATATCAGGTGGCCCATGGCTACAATGACAGGAGCCTAATAAACTTCGATCCTGCCGATTGGAGAGTGAGACACGTGAAGAAACATCACTCAGGTCGTCGTGTTCAAGAAGCGATTTTGTTCGCCCAAAAAATGAAACAGTTGAATTTGGAATACAGCCATACAAATTGGAACTTTATTTAGAAGCTTCGAATGAAGTTAAAAAATAATTAAATGGTCCGAACTGAATTCATTTAACAGACTGGTAAGTCAATCAGATCAAAATTTAATGGGCAACAATAGTTACAACTGACTGCTGATAAGGATTTTTTTACAATTAAAAATATAATGATAGTTTGAAACATTTTTATCGATGTAAAAACTTTTTTCCTCCTCATTTAGCTGTATGCAAATTTTCTATTTACTTACTGATACTGGATCGCACGTGTTCCCGTTTAAGCTCCTTATAATATGTTTATCACCCTCAATTCTTTTTTTTCCCTTTTTTTAGCTGTTTCGATCACACACATCAATGGTGCCCTCACACTGTCAGTTGTTGTTAGCATTATGCTGGATAAAGATACGACTGATGAAGTGTTTGTGACTGTCACACGATGTTACTTGTAGACCAGATCCGGTGTAGAAACCGTTGATGTTGCCTATCTGGTGCTTGATCTACCAGCAGTCGTAGTTGGTTTTAACATCTCGTGCTTTTGTATACTAAGCACTGCTGTAGGAATAAGATTTCTTCGGTTTTACTGAAAGTCCAAGACTTGCTTGTGCTGTATAAGTGACTGGATAACAATCGATTTTGACATGTTTTGAGAAAATTCATGAGTACGGTCTAGGGACCAACTTCGCACGGGATATTTGAACAAAGTGAATCCACTGGCGTTTGCTGCCATTATCTTTAGGATTTCCTTGATGAGTACAAACTAACTCCCTTTGAGTGTCCAAGAGAACATTCAGCAACAGCACAAAGTGACCTGGTCAGTTTTCTTTTACCGAGGATTGCATCTTTTCTCTTCGACTTCAGCTAGTTTTAGAAATGCGTTCGTTTCGTCACTTCTTGTTTTCTCGACAAATCCAGGTGTGCTTTAGAGAAAAATATTAATATAAAATCTTTCATGCCTCTTTGTCATAAAAGACCACCGGAACATGTTTTTGTGATACTTTGCGCTCTGTTTCCAGCGATTTTTGCTCAGCAATCGGGTTGGGCTTTAAAGACTCTATCATTAGTTAGTATCTGCTTGTGTGCAAATGGGAACTTATGCTCTTTGTTTAGTTAGTTGCAAATGAAATGTACGGCTGGAAACAGCAACACCGTTTCATGAGGAGAGGGAGGCTACTCACAACTAGACTTTTTTGTCCGTGAACATCTAAGCAAAACCTCTTCTAAAATCAAACAAATAATAAGATAAAAATAAAAATATTCTCGATAAGAACAAGAATTAACAATATTACCAGAACGGTTTTTATATCTTCACACATGTCAAGGTTTCGGCGTGTCCTACCAGGAGAAACATCTCACCTGCGATGTCATAGTTATCATGGCAACAGCATGCAAGAAAACTCTTTTTGTGTTAGTCTAAGACTTTAGCACTGCAGAAGGTATGTCCTGTCGTTTCAAAAGCATAGATTGATTAGCTAAAGACACACTCTGCTTGACAGAATCACAGCTGGTTCGACAACAATCTGCGTGATGACAGAAGAAGAAAACAGCCTTCTACACCAGGTCTTCAATGATCAGCATTAACAGTTTACTCCAGCAACATCGTAAATTTGCTACTTTGCTGCCAAATCCTAAACATTTCACCAGAGAAACAGATTCATTGCAGGCGTTAGATTTGACCATTAGGAACCTTCCCTTGAGGAATTCAAACTGCATTGGGCACTTTGCACTGAAATACTATTACAAACGGTACCTGCTAATGGAAAAGAAATAATTTACTATTTATGCTCTTTTATGCAGCATAAGAAATATGTAGCAAAGCATTGCTTCTTTCTGGTATTACGAAAAGGTTAACTATGAAAATACTACAAAATACTGAAATACAACAAATGCATGAAATGTCCCTTAAACACTGTTTACTATAATTTGTTCCTTACATCTGTGTTTAAAACATTCTCTTGCAAAATTATAAAAATAATCTACACTTTCTATGCCAGAGTTGAGACATCTTAATTTTCAAATGAACTGTCCATCTCCACCCAGAATTTACAATACAAAACGGCACAAGATGACCGAACAATCACTATATATGTATATATGTATTTAAAAACATACGCAGCCAAATAACTTCTGTGAAGTATTAAACTCATAAAATATTGTTTGCGACACTAAACCTCGTTCAATTTTGTCGCTTTAAAATTTACTGTGGTGAAAAATTCCACAATTCTCCTAGTCAGCCCAGAAAAGTTGTACATTCTTCGCTTGGAGATTCGATGTGACACAAAATAATGTCGAAAACTGACGGTGACTGCAATGGCAGTTAAACATTCGAGGTGGTCTGACTGACTAGCTAGTGCGTGAGCAGTAAGCGGGGTTGACAGAGAAATAAATGAGTTTTCTGTACACAGTCTTTCTGTGGATAAGGGTGCAAGATGCAAGATGATCAAGGTGGACCATATCAGTACGCTGAACGGGCCTTTTAAATAATTTACCGTTACTTTCCAAAAAAACAAATTTGAATTGGGCTTACGTGTCCACTAAACATTCATGAACGATTAAAACCGAGTGAACACATTGACTACTCAAGACTTTGTTAATTAAAACTCCTGTTCACGTTTCCCAATCCATGTTTTTTTTCTTTTTTTAATCTCCGACTGCACTTCGTTAAGTGAATAGCATTCACTTAACTAAAAAGTAATGGATGCCTCCCTGCAAGACCCGCCCTCTCATCTTACCATATCCAAGCAGAGTTTTCGCATCTACGGCAAGCTGCGTAAAAAACAGCCTTCATTTCGGGAATGGACCTTTTTTTTTATTAAACCCCATTACCATATTATGTTTTTATTTAGAAAGAAATTAGTTTTGAAAAAAAACTGCCCCCCCCCCGGCCTTTGTCAAACTCCCTTTCAGTCATACAGTAGCTACGGTTGGACACGTCTGAGAGATGTTTCTTGAACATTGCTCAAGAACTTTAATGGATGTTTCCTACTCCAATCGAGCAGTACACCATCGGCTCTAGTCTCTGTGACATCATTTTAACATGGCGAAGATATTCAGTGAATATATGTAATACTGCTTTTGTCTTCAAAATGTGATCTAGAACCTAGTCATTCAAAGAACTCCAACGACTATTTTCAGCATGTCCCATACTGTGAAGCAACGAGTTTATTTCAAACAAAAATTTGCCCAACAAGCAGCATCCTTCGAAAAAAAAAAACTCGTATCAAGCGCCTGCCATGACTGCAGGCGTAGTCTGATGCCGTCCCATCAACGATGATAAAAGACTCTCCTTCTTCAGTGTCAGCGATGGGCTTTCAGTGTCACGTTCCCCTCCCACACACCACCGTCGTGTTCACTATCAATGTTCTGCTTAAAGTTCGAGAAGGGTGATGGGGGCAATTCGCCATCACAAACGCTTCTTTTCCACACAGACTAACATATCGTGTGTCATGAAAGACTGTTCGGAGTCAGGATGCATCAGGATCCAACCCAAAGGAGCCATAGCAGGGCAGGAAGACATTTGGAACATTTTCTACAACCCTGTGAATTGACTTTCTCCACGGCTTTTGACCGCTGCTGCTTTGGCGATCTGGTTGACCACGAAGAGTTCGGAATGCTGTAAAGAAGAATTGGTGAAGGGGAGGTCACCCCGCCAGCCTTACACTTCAATATCGTCCGAGTGGTAGTCGATGGGGGTCAGGAGCGACCTGCCCATCTCTTGGCTGTCAAAACGTGGCGTGGGGTAAGATCGCTCTTTCCCAGCCGCGCAGTCGGCACCGTAACCCCCAATCTCACTCCTCCCCGCCAGTGCTCCGTCCAGCGGACGGTCATGACGCGCAGCATCAACGTCACGCTCCAGCACGCGCTCCCAGTCCTCGGGGCGTGACGTCACAGGCTGCTGGTTTCCCTCGACGTCTAGCAGAGACACATAGCGGTCATCGTCTACTTGTTTAATGCAGACGGCACCGATACTGTCGCTTTTGGATCGGAACAGCTTCTGGTCCCAGGGATCTGTGTCCGACGGCTCGACACTGCTGCAGCTGTCCTCCAGGAGCCGGCCCATGGCTGAGCGCGAGCGGCGTAGCGGTCTTCCGATTGGGCACTCGCTCGCCTGCTGATCCAGAAGAAACCTTTCCATCGGAGTGCTGTCTGGGTGACAGGAAGAAGCACTCTCGACAACAGAAGGTTGCTCATGGGAAAACCTCGACAGATCCACAGGGTCGGGAAGAAATTGAAATTGAGCCAGGCTGGTCGTGTTTGTGCCCTCACCTACTCCGGCCCTGACACCACCCTCTAGCAGGGACTCCTCCCGCATGCTCCTGAAGGCTTTGTCCAGTTCCGAGGCGAAGCTACCAGCAATGGAGAGAGAGGAAGGTGGATGAAAAAACTCACTACTGGCCAGGCTGCTTTTGCGGGATTTGCTCAGCAAAGCCGACGACGGCGGCACCAGATCATCGTCGTCGCCGTCCTCAGCTGTGGGGTGGAAGGCGGTGTTGAGCACGCCGTTGGCGTCGCCGCGAGCAGAAAAGCTGTCGAGTCCGACCTGCTGACAGTGGGTAGAAGCAAACACCGAGCTGTTGTTGTTGTAGCCCTCGTCGAGATAATCGTCAGTGTAAGGCAAGAGCCGGGACCCCGAGTAATAGCGCCCCTCTCGTTCCGTCATTGGCAAGTAACTTACGAGTTCCGCGTCTCCCGCAGAGGCTCCAAACCCATGCTGTGATGTCACGAAAGGCATCACGTGGTCCTTGTCGCTGAAGCAGATACGTGTCTTGGGCGCGAGCGCCGAGGTGTTCTCCCAATCCTCTGTTGCTCCTGCCCAGCCATTGTTCCTTCCATCCCGGCCCACAACTGGGTCATAAGCCTTGTCGCTCCGCTGGCCGGTGGAGACCTTCAGTCGGCAGCCGTTCCCATCGGGCCAGCCCACGTCTTCGTTGTTGGAGTGACGGCCTGAAGCGTCCGGACCGACGCAGCAGCAGCAGCAGAGTTCGATGCACGGCGCGACCAGCACAGGACAGCAGCAGCGACCTCCGCGCCGCTGACGAAAAGGATGTGATGCGACATAGCACAGCAAGCCGGCCATCAGGAGTTCCGCACACCTTAGCAAGGTGTGGTAGATCCACCACGGCCAGTGCTGCTGTCTGGCGAGCGAGAAGATCTGGTGCATGAAGACGATGCCGTAAATCTCCAAGCCTACGACGAGGAGACCAGCGATGGCGGCGCCAAGCGTCACCTGAAAAAGAAGACGAATATACAGGAAACTGATGTATATAAAGTTCCTGATTTTTTTGACCTTACGATTGATGCAAAGAGGATTTTCCATTCAGTAAAACACTGTGCTTCCAATTTTAAATTTTCATGTACATTAATTCAAATACAAAATACAAATGCATCTTTACTGATCCTTTTCAGGAAATCGTTGTGTCTGCTAACGGTAGGAAAATGTCAACACAGACTAAAAAGAACATAAAATGTCGACATCCAATACTTAGTCTCTATTTTGTAATCATTGACGCTGACTGTTATAGTCTTTCTCACAAGCATAAAGAATCTTTAGGCATCCATATTGTCAACTACAATAGGAAAACAAAGCCTAGTGTGACATCAATTAAAGTGTAAACAAAAAGGACGCTTCGAATTGAGAACACAGTCTGAGCATCTGCATTTATGTGCTTGCCCTATTCATGAGTTGGTTGTAAATTTGGATTGCAAACGGAATAAAAAAAGCGCAGATAACGTGTGATTCTACTCTTAATATATTATCTGAGATATTGAACACTATATTCTAAAATAAAATATCCAACATTATATCATAAAATAATGATTATGACTAACTGTAGGTTAACGTAAGATGTCACCAGTTAATAATTGAGGCTTTCTGACGATAAAATTAGGATAAAAGAAATCGATTTGGGAAAAATAACTTAATAGTAATTCAGAAAAGTATTATGTACAAGAATACGTAGGTTGTTGTTTTTGATGATCAGTCTGTTTATACACAAGATCTGTGCGGACATGCTACTAAGTTCTCGAGACACAGCTGCTTGTCTACCCTTGGCGACATCACGAATTTACACGAGTCAGCCTCCGCGGTCTAGGCTTCACCCAGTTGGAGAATTGTGATCATTTGGAAAGCAGGAGTATTCATGGAATTTTGTCAGAATGAAATTAAAACTAAATAAAAAAAATGAGGGATGAAAATGGGCGGAGACTAGTAGCAGCATATTGCAATGCTCGAAGATGATAAATGAAACCGTAACTGACTTTGACAGCGCCGCTCAGCATGAACTTGGGGGCGTCCACCTCCACACTGAGGATGGCACCGCTGTGGTAGCTGGGCATCTGCTTGCCCAGGTTCTTCTGCCGCTTCAGTGCTTGCGCGTGAAGTCGTCGGAAAATGATGGCGTAGCCGAAGAAGAGGAAGAGGCCCCAGACGACGAAGAAGAGCTGGCAGACGAGAAGCAGAGTAGCCATGCCCGGGACGATGCTCAGCACCACAGCAGTGCTGATGACCAGGCCGCAATGGAGGACCACTATCGCCAGCAGCACGCCCATCTGGACAAGGAGAGAGGAAGGAAAATTAAAATGACAACAACGGTGGAGTTGTCAGTGCATGGGCGGCATCTAAAGGTAGATAACCTACCACAAAATATGTAGAGAAAAACTTGGTTGTTACCTCCCTTGAACAAAGCGGCACGACTGGAAAACCAACTCATGTTTGGAATAATAATAATAAAGTATATTTATACAGCACAATTTTGTTACCAATGTTAACTGTCCTTACAATACATGAGCATAGATTAAATCCAACATAAAACAAAACAGCATTTAAAAATGACACCACGTGAACCGCTTGCATACACAAGACATCGTACAAGCAACATCCCGTGCATCAGAACCATAACAATAATATGCCGCATACCGAATAACCATACTATGTTATCAGAAAAATTAACTGTGATCAAAGATGTATTTTTATGACAGAATGAAGAGCTCCATAAAACAATACGAATTTCGGGGAAAAATATGAAGTTCGGGAAACATTATGAATTTCGGCAAGCAATACGAATTGAAAAACTGATGTGGCAGTGCGTGTATACATGTAAATAAATAGATTGCTCGTGTGTCTTCGCATGTCCCAGCAATAATGGGGTTCATAATGATAATTAAATTAATTTGTCGCAATAGAACGCGATTTTCATTTTAAGAAGGTAGGTAAGCTGATAAAACATGTTTAGTCGATATTTACCAACTGTGATATAGAGAAACGTGAATGTTACCGACAGCGGCCATCGTAAATGCAGCAGAAGACAAACTTTCCGAGCTAGATTGAGATGATTCTTTCTACCAAACTTGCATATACTTACATGTTATCTTAGCGGATAATAAAATATAGGTAAATAAGTTAATGTAATGTACCCATGCCATAAGTCCTGCACCTCCCATTCACCTTTTGTATGGCCGGCGGCAAAAGTTGCAGGGTGGTGGCTTGCAGCAGCGCGAACACCTGCACGCTGAAGGCCGATGTCAGGCAAGGGAAGCTGATAAGATAGAGAAAATAGTCCAAGGCGACATACAGCGTGCCCCGCGAGTTGTATCCATCCACCAGCAGGTAGCACGCGCGGCTGACACACAGCAGTAGCACCAGTAGGTTCAAGGTCACGAAGTAAAGACGAGGCAAGAGAAGTCGCACGCGCCAGGTGCTGAGGATGCAAAGGAGAGCGAAGAACCCAAGCAACCCAAACAGCGCCCCCAGGACGTACAGATGCAGGTGCCAGAAGTATCCCCAGTCTGCCTGCAAAGAGCAAGTAACATGCTGATGTGCCTGTTACTCTCAACTTTGATTATTCTTCCTGCCAAGATATTCATACTTTAAAAAAAAGTCAACTTCAAACAAGCAAACTTTGACTACTTAGCAAAACGTATACAAGAAACATTGTTACATCGAATAAAAAAAAAGCCAAGGTTAACTGGCTTGCTGGTTGTTTGGTTGATTGGCGAACTAGTTCACCTCTAACCCCCCCCCCCGAAAGAAACTGTGTACCGTAAACGAGATCCGAACCAACAACCCACGACCCGCGGGACCAAGGAGCTAAATTATCTATAATCTAGAAAAATAGCAAAACAATACAAAAGAAAACAAACAAATTAAAAGTCGGGAAATGTAATGAAAAGAGGAAAGAAATGTTTCTCACAAAAACAGGGCCTTGAAAAGAGGATGGAAATAACTGTTTGAGATAACGGCCCTTCACGTTATTACGTTTCATGTCTCAAAGTCTGTTGAAGCGTCAAGAACGTCCATCAGGGGAGACAAGCGGGAAGTATCCGTTAATCATTGGCAGGCACGCGTCTATGCAGAATAAAAAGGGGCAGACACTGAGGGCATTAAGGTCGGCTATTCTTGGGCAGGAAAAACAAAATACCTACGTCCATTAGGGGCGTACAAATTGTCGTCCAAAAGCAAAACCGTACACGTGGATTTCAGGCACATGACTTTAGCTACGGACACGACTTCAGTATGCAGCTCACTCGCTTACACGTACGATAAAACTATAAACGTAGGTAAATACATTTGCAACTAATCCTCTTAGCCCCCTACCCCCCAAAAAAATCCACAACCTTTTCCAATATCACAAAATCACTGCAATAAACTTCTGAAATTCCAGTTTGGTCAAACCCGCTCCAAATCTTTTAATTTCTTGAATTCCTGCGAATATATAACCCCAGAACATACATCCTAAATTTTAAACTGACCACCACACATATCAGTCCCCAATTTACACACACACACACACACACACACACACACACACACACACACACACACACACACACATACGGCTAGCTTTACTTGTTACCTTTGCCGCGTCCCAGTCAAAGTCTGGCTCCGAAGCGGGCTCTGCCTGCTCACCAGCATCAACTCCATCGCCTCCTTTCGAAGATTGTTTTCTCGGGGTCGCTGGTTCTGGCTCTGGGAGTAGTTTTGGTCTGTCTTTAGTTTCACCTGTCTGTTCAGGGTAGTAATCCTGGGACGTCTCCACCCGGAGAGAAGAGGAAAATATGTCAATTGTCGACGTGTAGCCTGTTACAAAGCCTGCATCCTTTGGGGAGGAATCTTCTACCTCGATTCCTTCTGGTAAAATAAAAGCCATTCTGAAAGAGCTGGTAGGATCAGAAACTCCTAGCGTGGTCGACGGGCTCGAAGATGGCAAAGAATGTTGGGAAGGATCCTCGGCCGTTGTCTGTGTGTTGCTAGTAGATGGTGCTGTGGAAACTTCGCTCTCGTCTTGATCAGGCCGGAAGGATGGCAAGACCGTTGCTTCATTCACCTCAATAGAATCACTGGTTCCCTGAGTGTTATTCAGATATGTCGGCATCTCCTCAGTGACATTAATAAGAGGACTGGCTGAGGAAGTGAATGTCAACTCTTGCCCCGATTCCTGGATCGCTAAAGAGCCGTTGTTGTTAATGAGTCTCACTGCATCAGCTGATCCATCCGACGAGGGGCCCGTGACGCTGGTTTGGTCGAATTCAACCGAGCCAGTCGTCGAGTGCTTAGGGTCGAGTTCGGCGACCACAAGGGTGCTTTCATCGTGTGTCTGTCCTTCCGAAGAAGTCGTTTCCGTGACCGTGCTTTGTGAATCGTAAGCAACTGTAGTGAATGACTGATCTTCGACGTTAGGAGCTCCCAATACATCTCCAGCATCGCTTCCTGTGTAAATGGTTGTTTTCTCTTTCTCGATAAAACCACTGGAGGTATCAGCGAGACCAGAAGAAGTGTCGATTGTAAATCCCGTTACTGTCGCGGCCTCTGCACTGGAGTTTGTCGACGTGTATGCCCCACTCCTGTCGTCCACGACGGCCACCATCACAGAGTCCCCGCTCGCGACGGTACTGGAATCTTCTGTGGAAGGGGTCTGCACCACCACCATCTCGGACGTTTGTGGCAGTGGTGTCAAGGAGTCTGTTGTTCCAGCGACAGCTTCTGTCGGCTCATCAGATGGCTGACGGGAAGTGGTGGGCAACTGAGGCTGGCTTTCGTCTGGTACAGTTGCTGTTGAAAACGTGCTCGATGTGTACCGCGTCGGATCTGTGCTCGATGCATGTGCGGCTGTATCTGAGGTCAGCTTAACTTCTGACATTATGGCTGACGAATGACGCGCTTCATCCGATGCACTAGTTGTGCCCATGCTCGTGGTCTCCGGTGTCCAGTCCACGTTCTGATCATAATTATTCCCATTAGGATCTGGCTTCTTGTCGTACACAGTTTGCACCCCACTCGCATTCACTATATCACTTCTGAGGGTGCTGCTGTCACTGTCAGTTTCTGATGTTCCGGATGGAAACTCTTTAACAGTAACGTTTTCATTCACAGGGCTGGACGTAGGACTGACCTGTGCAGCCTCGGCTGCAGTGTCAACTGCACGTCTTGTTCGTTCCCAAGAACGTTTACACCTTCTTGAAGGTTTGTTGGCTACGATCACTTTAAAGTCTTCATCAGACCGGATATGAACCCGCGAGGCCAGACTGACTGAATAATTACAAGCGCGTAACACAGTTTCTGTCTTTGCTCTCTTCGTTTGCGCGATGCCGTGTCTCCCAGCAAACCTCACGCTCTTCTGGGTTCCGGCCGCCATATCTTCTATCTGCCCTCTCCCTAACCCTTTTTTGCCTAAATTTGACGTGTGACTAGCGATGTCTCCCAGAAGAGTTAAGTATGAAGACTGCTTGATCGCCGGGTTGTGCCCCTTAAGTTCGGAAAAACCCATTATTTCTGGAACTATCGATCGAAATGGTGGACCAGAAACTGTTTCTGTCAGCCCTAATTTGTGGTCTACTGGACTGCTTCCTGCAGAATGAAAACTAGTGGGGAAATTCCACTGCCTTTTTGCCTTCGGCATTTTCTCCACGCTACCTCCAAGTTGGTCTCGCCGGTGGGAGTGAAAAGAAAGCAGCGTCTTGGAATCTGGTTTTTCTCGGACGGTAAAACCCTCGACATCTTCACGGCCTACCACGTTTCCGGAAGATAATTTTAGCCAAGGAGGTGCATTTTCTCTCACGAGTGTTTGTACGTTTGGTCGACGGTTATCGATTTCCCCGGCCACAACTAAACGAGTCTTGTGGTTGGGTACTTGCTGGAAGCGTGAACCTGATAAACCTCTGATGAAATTAGTGGCAGACGAGCTAGCGTGCAGCAGCCCGTCGGCTTCTTCGGCCTTTGAAGCGTGCTCGTGCACCTGAGTGCTTCTGAGGGCGAGCCGGAAATCACCAGCATCATCGCTTTGTCCCCGAATACTCGCAACCATCACCAGCACTCCCAACAGAAGTTGCCACGATATCCCGGCATGCATTCTGATATCTGCAGGTTAATCGCAGAATTTGTTCAAAATTCCAGCAAAAAAAAAAAAAAAACAAAAAACTTACAGGTTCGGCTTTATTGCTTTCAGAAGAGTTAAGCGTTTTGGCATTTCAGGTTTGAAAAGGGCTAGACGAAGAGAAAAAAAAAAGGTTTCATCAAACAAATGTTCATGCCGGTGTCTATTTTCGCTTAACATTTGTACACAGTTGTTACCCTTGTGTTTGCTTAGCTTGAGAGCAGCGATGTGTGACTTAGTGTTGCATGGGCAATAAACCTCGGTGAAATAAAAATATAAAAATCAACCAGAACCAGTGCTGCACGATAGAATCGATCTTTGCTGTTGGTTATATGCGGTAGTTAAGCCCCTCAAATGTTACGTGCAGAGAGAGAAAGAGCTGTTGATTGCTGGACAGTCGATAATATGCTAGGTGCTGAGGGAAAAAATGAGGGGCACACAATCCATTTCTTCTTCTCTCCCTCTAAGTTAAAGGTGAGTGTAGCAGACACCACTTGATGACTAAACGGACTGCGAATCGTGGCTTTCTTCGAAACATGACATCTTTTTTTTTCTTTCCACTAGTCGCGATGTTATTGTACTACTGTAGCGCCGAAGATAAGGTTTCTCGCAGACGACTTTTTTCAGCTTCAGTTCCACCCCCACGAGACAAAGTGGCGCCTTTAAACGACTTTTCGGCAGCTGCGGGAATAAGCTGCAGAGGGCATCTGTTTGCCCCCGAGGTCATTTATCAAGGCCGCACATCTTTTGCTCTAATACGCTGACTAGACGACCGGAAAGTTTTCAAACCGTTATAGTCCGTTTCTTTTGAAATTTGATCCACACCGACAGGAACAGAATGAATCCCACTTCACTTGATTATACACAGACACGAATGGACTGACTCCAGTTTTAAGGAAAATACTCTTACTTCGGAGATTAATCTCACACACTGCTCCCTCAAAAACAAAACCTAACACTTCTGTCGTCGCTTGCAAAGAAAATCTCAAGACACTTCCTGCCCTTGAGGTGTCTTCAATATCCGTCACCCACGGCAACGGTCTTGCTATGTTTGCTGAGCGGTTGGTCAGTCTCGCTGTAACAAGACAGTGGATCTTCCAGCAGACGGCTCTGGCAGATCAGAATACGACCAAGAACATGGAGTTTTATCTTCTCTGTCCTGCTGAAGCAAAAGAAAGATTTTGACTTCGCGGAATTAGATGATGAGGGGTTGGAAACAATGACTGTGTGCAGCAACTTAGGGTTGACCAGATTCGGATGCTCAGCCTGGAACAAAACAAAAGTATTGTTAGTAGACTTTCACCCCGTGTTTGTGATAAATGCCCGTCAAATGCTCAGTTTATTCATAAACACACACACGCGCGCGCGCACATACACGCACACATCCCCTTCACTTCCTTCATTTAACTTCATGGTTAAATTCCAATCTAATTACTAGAAATCTGCTGTCTGTTGTACACACTTTAGGAATTAATTTCTGCATACTAACTGCTTCTTATGTAAAACCTGGTCAAACCATTTGCAGTCTAAGCATTTCATGTTCACTGCTTATATAAAAACGCATGCAACCGTACGTTTACGTACACGTGCACCCTGATATGTCTGTACTGCGGGCAGTGAAAAAAAAAAAGGTTTCATCCTCGGTAAGTCCTCCACAAAATGAACAACCGTTTATAGTACCAGTATTCCGATTAGTCTGACTAAACGGTTCTTCTGAGTACCGATACTACTAGCTACCAATCGAAAAAGAACCAAAGCATCCTTAAAGCATTTTCCACTTACTGTAGATGTTGAAATACAAATCTGGTGCGAAAACATTATAAAGGCACGATTGAGATGGAAACGGTCACTGTTCCTCATACAGTCAGTCCATTCTTGCTGAACTTCGATCGTTCTTTATCTTATGGGTGACAAAAGCATCTTATGGTTGTCCACTCTGATTTAAAAACACCTGGTTTTACCTCGAGCATCTAAGCTGTACAGTAGCCTAAATGCTTGGTTTGGTTATACAGTCCATGTTGCATAAAGAAAAGCCAAAATTTAGTTTTTGTGCAGCAGTTAACCTGAACAGGGTGGCAAACGAGTTCTCAACGATAAGCAACTTTTTACAAGCGAACAGGTGTATTTTCTTTCAACCGGGTTATCGTCCTACCCGCCCCCCTATTTCGACAGCTTATAGAAGTACAGGCTGAATAAAAGAATGAAATAGCTTAAGAGAGAGAGAGAGAGGGAGAGAGTGGGGTGGCAGGGGAATGGCAGGAGTGAAAGGAGTGACGATTGCGTCAGCAGGTTTGTGCACGGTGATAACGACTTGCCTGTCAAATCCGTGCTATATGTGATTACTGCCCTTGACGAGCACTGAATGATGGGGCAGACTTTCCGCTTTCCACACGATGATCCCCCCATCTAGGCCGCCAGGGTGTCCCACAAAACTCGCCCCACAACGTCGTGACACCGGGTGGATTCATCACTCAATGTGTCTGAGGTCAGTAAATGTCTAAAATATTTTTACATCAGATCTGTGTGTGTGTGTGTGTGTGTGTGTGTGTGTGTGTGTGTGTGTGTGTGTGTGTGAGCGAGCGCGAATCCTTCAATCAGATTATCCTAAGTGTTGAAGTAAACCAGGGGTAGGGAACCTTTTTTCCCTACTGGGGGCCATATGGATATTTATAATTCGCAGGTCATGCAAAATTATTATCTGAAAAATTAACCTGATAAATTAATATTTGGTAAAGCCGTCGTTTCACTACCAGACCGTTCCCCACCCCTGAAGCAAACCTTTACATTCAAGTACCCCTCTCTCCAAATATTGGTGTCTGTGGTTTTTGTTTTCATTAAAATTCTTGTAACTTTTTAACATTTTTCTCCTCCTGTGTAACTGCACTGCACACCGAGTAATATCCCCGCATCTTCGGAACAGCTGCCAGCGAGGGTCACTAAGCCCGTAATTAACTCCCTTATCAGAAATGACGTCTGATGAGAGGGCGCTGCGGTGCGGAGTAAACAAGCAGTTATCAGAAACATATCGTGATACGATGCGGTTCTCAAGACGACACATTCATCATACATCATGCTCTGACATTTTTACAGCCAGCAGATTCATCACAGGAAATGTAGCACCGCGCGCTACTCATTATACGACCTGGAAATTAAACCAAGAAACTCCAGTGACGCGGCCTTTTCCTGATATCAGGATGCAGCTAGCAAAAACAGATACACCTGCACGAATTGATCTGACTGTTACGGAAAAAAATGAAATAATAAGAAGGCCTGACGTTTGCTGCTAATTAAATGTTAGGTTTCAGCACGACTAGACTGATTTTTGTATGTGGGACTGAGAGGACTGGTCAAAGGGTAAAGATTATAAGGTGAACACATGTGATAGCAAGAAGTCAGCGGGAATCAGCGAAGTGGTTGCACGTGACTACCACTTGAAACGAGAGCTTTTACCGGTCAATAATTTGCTTGATTACATCTGATAATTTGATTTTTACAAAGCGTTACAAGGAATATTTCTAATTAGAAGCAGCTGTATCACTTTTCTTATTAACTGTATTACTGTCAGGAGCACACATGAAATGTGTTACGAACTTCAGTGGGTTAGTTGGTCGTGACTTCGCATTCTGAGGTAAAGGGCGATGAAGAGAGATAGAGAGAAAAAAAAACCCCTCACTATCCGGCGACAGCCCCCGTAAAGGGCGGACTCTCAAGTCAAAGGGAACAGAGGGGCCCAGGTAGTGTACACTGGCTAAAATCCCCGTTTGCCACAACTGCAGTCAAGTTCCAAGGGGTCCTTGGGACTCTGCATGTGAAACTCGTTCGCTGGTCGTCGTCGATTTTTATCCGCGTTCTCAGTTTCCTCCACCGCTCCACCTTCTCTCTCTCTCTCTCAGTGGGAAATCACGTCTAGTTCGAAGCACTTACTGCCTGCCTGTCAACCACCTGCAAACCCACCAACCAAGAGAACAGACGGGATCTGAACCAAGGACCATAGGCATCCCAACGCAGGAATGGTAGCTGCAACCAATCGCAGTTCACCAGCACGACCACGTCACCACCTGAGCAAGACGGAAACGGAGTTCCGGCGACACGAAAGTATGAAGCAATGTATTTCTACGCCGATGTACTTCGTGTGTTACGGAACTCAGCATCTTTTCAGTCGGTGGGCCGCTAGATGGTATCTCAAGAGAATGTAGTATAACGGATCATGATCAGCTCTGAAATAACGCGAGCAGAAGTCAGTTATTAAACAACCCAGCTGCTCGCCCATGGAAACAAACTCAAGTCTCTTAGCAAGGAGATGTGATAAATTTACAATACAAACAAGAAGACCGAAATAATGCGTGGTCCTAAAGAAATGAGGTTCTGGCATGCTGCACTAAATCGAATCACGAAACAAAAGAATCGCAAACGGCTGAAGCCTGTAGGTGTAAAAGTTGTTTTCGATGTACAGACAGCGTTTAGGTCATTCCTTTCTACATTCATTTCATGTTTACCTTTCCCTCAACAATGCAGACGGCATAATAACAAAAGAAATGTGATGGGTTGGCAGAGGTGTCACAGGAAGCACTCGCTATGGCTACAGAACACTTCCGCAAGAGAGGAGAAATTAGCGGCGCATGCGTGGGAAGTGGAAAACCCGTACATTAAAAGCAAGGGCACGAAACTAGAAAAAATCTGGAAAGGCAGCATCTCTCTCTCTCTTTCTAGAACACACACATCCACTCTTAACGACCATCTCTACAGTATGCGCGGTCTGACTTGGCAGGTGTATGCACAAGCCAGTCGATACTTCAAAGGAGAATTTCCCTCTGCTAACGCAGCCTCCGATATTTGCAAACGTCCATTTCTATCTCTCTCGGTTTCCTCTTTTCTTAAGGAATGTTGGGGAGAACAGTAAGAAGGTTTGAATAAACGGCGTATCAGTTTAGTGTGCCTCTTTCCACTAACAATGCCTCTAAAACAGCCACCTTTTTCGACAATTAACTTCTATGACAGGAATTTCTAATTAGACATGATTATGGATACATACTTTACAGATAACAACACGTCTTCATTTTAGGTTTCATATCGATACTCCACGATGGCAATATTGATATTACTGTTATCTCCATGGAGAAACACATGTTATTTCAGGTCGACAGTTCGAGAATGACAGTCATGGGGAAGCGATGGGTAGAGTGAGTGCGCTGTACTCTGGGTAGGCAAGGCATAAATCAAAGACATTGCTTGACAAGGTGACCCTCTTCACCATCGTGTCAAGCCGTGACTACGCAACAGCGACACCACTGTCTCCTGTCTCTCTGGGTGCAGAGGAACGGTCAGACCAGGACACAGTCATCTAAGGTCACATGACAGTGTCCTACATGTCGATGACTAACCAAGGAGATATGTTATCCTCTAACCACACACGAAGCTACATGCATATACCGCTAAACAAACACACACACACCACACTAAAACAGAAACATGCCCCACTAAATACACACAATATACTAAAACACCTACACCGCTAATATACACACACTACACCTACGAGCATTCACAACTAAATACACAGACACTACAGTAAACACGTTACACTATTCAAACACACCACATACACACTACCCTAAGCGCGCACAGAGGGTGAGCCACTGGTTCCTGACCCTATCCAGCACCCAGGAAAGGCGGACACAAACCTCGTACTGTTGTTAAGTGTAGCGTAGCACGGAAATCCACTTTTCCACAGCCAGCTATAAATAGTTGTTTTCCACACCAGCGACAGACACTTTATCGCATGTCAACAAACAAACAGTTCTCTTTCAGTGTATTAACTGTCACAATCACACCACATCCCTGAACATCACAGAAGCTCGTGTCGTAGGCAGCTGACCGCCTTTGGTACGACAAAACTTCTTATAGCATTGTCTGATGAGGTCTCCACGCTCCATGACTAGACCGGCAATCAGATTTGCAAGTCTGTTTGTCCGTTCGATAAATCACGGTATTGTCTGCATTCGTGCCAAGTCAAGTACATGTGTACTTCAATGTGAGCGAAAAGGTATATCTCGCTTACGCTTCATTAACGGTCGTGACACTCGAGGAGGTCGTAATGCAACAACCTGGTGTCAACCAGTCAGGTCGCGAACTCTTCGCTTACCCACACCACGATTCTTTATGACGCAGAAGTAATTACCGAAAAATGAGCCTTCAATTAACGCAAGCAGCAGCCCCTCGACAAGTGGCTCGAAAGCCTATCAGCTGCTTCAGGAATTAAAAACCAGTGTTCCGTAGAGAGAATAATCGTTACTAATCCCAAGCCTGAACTTCGATCCATTTGCCTTCTTGTCAGAGGTCTGTGCAACATGGCGAGAAAAATAACATTACTTCTATGCCGCTCTTCACGTACAAATAAATCAGTAAATAAACACAAAATGTTTCCTAAGGTTGTCGTTCAGACAGCACGTCCGCCACTCGCACAAAGCCAGACATTATCAGGCTAAAAATAAAACAAAATCTCTACCTTTTCTTTAACTCTGACCTTGTATATCCACCAAGCCTTTCATCGGCCCGCAGAGTAAACAGTTCGATGGAAGCGAGTTGAGAAGCATGGCTCCCACGGCACGTGTTTGTTTGTACTGCGCATGTCCACCAGGCGCTTGGAAACCCTCAGGGACGTTGTCGACTAATCGTGTATCCCAACTTTCACGGGTCGAATGTGCACATGGAGTCACGTCAGCCACCAACACATAACACGGGTGTCTCTATCCCTTGATTAGGTGTATCAGTCGTTATTTCAGCAGACGACACCAAAAAAAAAATTCCACGTGACTGTCGTTTGCTCTGCCGCGTGGGAGTTTGTGCCGCATGACACGTTTCTTCTGCTGTTCGGCTGCAACAAGTCGATTTTGTTCTTAAAAAGAATGTTTTCCCTGTGAACCAACGAATATTGTCGTCTGCTGCCTCGCCAGACCTCGCAGGCCGCAGTCTGGCCACGCGCTGCAGATGGAACGAGATGCCCCGCGCTTTGCATTACTCGCTCCAGTCTCGGTCGAGGCTCGCCACAAACCTTTGGAATCCAACGATACGCTCAAAATGTAAATACGTATCGTTGTTCTTCACTTCCTGCACCAACAGTTTCAGTTTTGAGCTAACAAGGGTTTAACTTAGAATGATGTGTGCATGCACAAGTTTAAGCTGTGTGAAAATGATTTCAAGGATGGGATCTGATACAAGAGATGTCTACACTGAGCTCCTATAAACTTCCCTGTCATCCTTTTAATGTCTTTCCGTGAGCTTTTTTCGGAGCTAGCTTTTAGTAAAGGTGGTGTCCATCTCTTTCTCTCGCAGCTTTACCTTGCCTACCCCACTATGATGTCAGGTACCTATTTTCGACATCTGGATAAACTGGGGGTACATTCGCTGCGCCTCACGAGTATCGAAGTAGCGTGGCTTTGTGTTCAGACGCTAGTGCTCTAACTACTCGGTTATTAACTTCCCCGCTTCCGGTAGGGTAGAGTGGAAGACTGAAAATGTAGGACTGCTTGTGGAAATCGTCATTCAAATGGTATTGGAGTGCAGACATGTTGAAATGCACAGGCTAAGCTCTGTGTATGCTACTATTTTCTAAAGTGAATGACCCCTACCCCCCCCCCTCCACACACACACATTCTTTCGTTCTTGAGATACAATCTTAACACTCATCACACACAGAAGGTAAAAACTGTGACGTGACGATTGCTCACATATTATCTGAGCTCACCCACCGATTGTTGCCTTGACAACATGAATATCTATGTACCTTCGTAATGCTATGGTTCCTAAAAGGTGAATCGTATATAGGAAAACGAATTAAACCTCAGTAATAGGTCAAAATATGTGATGATGGGAGACTAATTACTCGACCAAAAAAGAAAAAAAAAACCCCTCACCGATTCTATTCAACTACAAATCGTCAGCGATTCTACAAACGTAGTGCAGCACTCCGTACTACGTAGCTGCTCGTCACTCCAGCGGTGGGAGTTGTACTGTCAGCGGGTGGACTGATTGAAGCGCTGTCCCCAGGCTACACTGTATCCTACAAGATACAGGAATCACCTCTGCTTCGCTTTACAGGCGTGGCCAGGCGCGACAGCAAAAAAAAAAAAAAAATGTAAGGCTGCTATTGATTTTTTTTTAAAAGTTAAATTCCTTTGGCCCATACAGAATCGATCTGAGCGCGTTCGTTAAACGCACAGTTCCCTTTAAAGCAAAAAACTTCCAAAACGTTCATTTAATTAACGAAGCAAAAAGGTGGCGCCATGAAGAGCGACCATTAAAAAACATGATTGCTTCCACGGAAAAGTTTCTGCAACGAATTGAATATTAAGAATAACGTTCTTCCCCCCCACCGCCAAAAATAAAAAATAATGTGAAAACAAAATAACAGTATTATTTGCAAACTTTTAGCCAATCGATGTGTCCAGGCTCAGTTAATTTGCACCTGCCAACAAATCATACTGCGCAGTCGCCATCTCCCCTGGGTGACGTCATACAGGCAGGTGGTTTACAAAGGAGTCAGCGCGTCCATGGAGAAATGCTCCCACCCAGAAAAAAGGCTTTCATCACGTACCAAATATAGAATTTATGACTTTGTTTGGCAAATTTTATATTGCAACCAAGTGGAATTGTGCTAATTTTAGTCAAATACACGACAAAATGTGTCGAGTGAAAAAGGGCCCTCGAAGTGAATTCAAACGTTTCGCGGAGATATTTCAGCCATCACTTGGGTGCGAGTTTGGGATTTACCACGTCACTGGGGAGACATCCCACGAGTCCCCGAAAGACAGACTCCCTAATGGCGCAAGATAATAAGTAACTGCAAGGCTTGATTTTGATGGGTGGGAGTTGTAGGGGTGAGGTGTATATCTTCTGGGAAGGGAGAGCTTAGGGGATAGATGTACATCTGCTGTGGGGAAGTCAGCAGGAGAGAGTGAGGTAGAACACAGAAAAACATGTTTTACAAAGAATCTACTCTCTGCTGAACATAACTGAGCGGGAGGGAGGGACACCTGAAGAGCATCTCGAACACAACGAGAAACCTGTGCGCACACTGCTGAACAATATATTTTGATTTTTTTTAATTAAACGAAGTTGGACGCTAATTATTTCCGACGCTACAGATACAATATAGCAATACGCACATAAACACATACGATGTCACGGACCAGCCCGTGACTCAGTGCTTTTCTCGGGACTGTTAACCCCTTTTATACACAAGTGCCAAATGAATGGGACGAATGAATGTGAGAATTTACAAGGGAGCCAGAACTGAAAGGGTTAAGGAATATCCCATAAAATATATAGAATAGGGCTCACTCGAAAGTTTGGCAGGAAACAACTAGAAAAATCACTCAAGGCCCGTTATGTAGAACAGGAAAGACAAGCCTGAGTGTAGGAATACACATCTCGTCTAGATGTGGTTGTATGGAGACTAGAGTGCGTAGATATCGATCTACGTTCTGTAAAGCTGAAGATCGGTGCGATAATGACCACTGATATTTAACCTCGCCCAGACGAGGTACGGTCATCATTTTTTTTTTTTTGTTTTATTCAAATGTATGGGAAATCATGTCTGTATTTTATGCCTTTTTCTTACTCGCTAAGACGCTGAATGAAAGACGAATTTCTGGATATAGCGCCAAGTACAGAAGTGTAATTATTGTAAATTAGAGTGACATGTTTTATGTGAACCCGGAAGCGGTTTTATGTCCGGACCAAAAGCCATCCCAGGAATTCTCCATCCGCTCACCAGTTCGATCCTCCAAAGCAACGGCTCTGGGGATCCCCACCATACGGTCTGCTCCGATGCTGACAGAGACTAGGGTAGTCTATGTACGTGGAAGGGATGAGGACAGCTTGCGTGTCCCCAGCGTATTTGAGCTGCGAGTTATTCGTGCTGTTTAGTCTTGTGGTGTCCTAGGCCCACATCGACAAAACAATAACATGATCTGAGCAGCCTCAGGCAATCGTTGTGTTATTTGTTGAAAGAACGCGTATTGTCCGGTGTGAGTGAGTAGGGTGAACTATACGACATACGAACACATATACCGCGACAAAAAATAATATTCTGAAGAAATGTTCTTCTCCTTTCCTCGTCTTCCTCTGCGCTCAAAAGTGCATTTGGTGTATATATATATATACAGTTTCAACTCGATATCTCGCCCGCCGCATTTTGCAGCAGAACGGATTTCCCCAGAGTTACCCCTAGTTATAGATCATACACCTTCTTCACAACTCTTTTCTCTCAGCCATTTTTTTATAAAGATGGTGCCGAGAGAATGAGTTGGGGCTGCGTGTGTGGGAGAGATAGACGTTATTAATACATCTACTGTTCCGTTAAAACACACACACACACACACACACACACACACACACACACACACATACATATACGCAAGCTTTGAAAAAAAACCTTTCCCTCTCGTCGAACAGCAGTCGCTTAAGAATTTCTTTCTCCACGTTCAACCCTGGCATGTGCGAGATCATTATTATCACCCCTTGCCACATTAGTTTCCAACTCTCTCGCTCAGTTGACGGGTTCCCCAAGATCAGGCAAGGGAGATAGCGGCGAGAGAACCCTCGCACCGCGCGAGGCTTTAACCGGATTCCAGACGACGGCGCAGATTTAGACTTCGTTTCAAGGACGCCCTCGGTAGCGCCATCTCTCCTGGGAGGCGGGTTCACGCGCAGAGATGTGAACCGAGTTCATACACATACTATACTCCCTCCCTCTTTTCTTTGTCCCTCCGTGCTCCTTCACAAATCCCAAAACGAGGCCAACCAAACTAGTGAAGTTTAGAACAGACGAGAAACACAAAGCTTACAGCCAGGATATACGAAACACAATAAAACATCGGCAAACATCACAAAATAATATGATCAAAGGACATACAATCAATAAGGCTGGATCGCAGGACAACGAAACACGATGTGGGAGAAGGGTGAGCTCAAACACCTACCAACGAGGAGGGCGAATGGAAAAGCTGTTAGAAACAGTATTAGACTATGTGAGTCGGCGATAAATTTGTTTGTAGTAGAAGACCGTTTATTTGACCAAGACTTTATGAGGGGAATGCTAACGGTATTATTGTTTGGACCGCAGACACTAAGAGCACAGAGTCGTGCGCGGTTAAATGACAAAATGTCCATGTTCAGTGCCACAAACAGGCAGAGAGTGAGATGCAGAAACAAGAAGCAGCCGCAGCAACACACATACACACGGAGAAATGCAAAAGAAGACTGAATGTTTCAGCAAACATGGCAGCAAAGAACAGGTTGCATGCTGGAAAAGTAATCGGAAGTTGGTAATGGTGGTGCTGACATTCCACAGAAAATCCCTCCTCCTGGCCGCAGCTGCTGATGTCAGATTCTGTATGCCGAAACATGGCGGCCCATATAGCGTGTCTACTTCTTGTCGAAAGAAGCAGGTGGACATTTAAAAGAAAATACAGGCACTAAAGAAAACAAATTAAACATTTATAGCAGCTGTATTACAATACATGAAAACAATCCCATCCGATGAGTTAGATGAGAAGACAGATGATGCGAGTTCGCTGGCCAATGAGTTAGATGAAAAGACAGATGGTGCGAGTTCGCTAGCCAATGAGTTTGATGAAAAGACAGATGGTGCGAGTTCGCTAGCCAATGAGTTTGGTGAAAAGACAGATGGTGCGAGTTCGCTGGCCAATGAGGAATGGTGGTTGTTTACCTTCCTACCTCCCCCGGACAGCACAATGTCAGTTGTGCCAGGTTACAATAGTTTTCTTTCACGCGGACAAAAACGAAGTGTTCAGCTCGAGTGCCCCTGCCACAATCTGGGAATTAGATTGTGTTTATTTTCATCTGATGTTGGCATCCTGTCGCTCCCAAACTGCTGAATTCTTTTTTGGACGAAAAAAATGACTTGGCCTTGAAAGATTCTGGCGATGTAACAGCACAGCAACAGGTGAAGTAGAGCAAAGATGATGCAGCTAAGTGTTATAAACACAGAAAAGACCGACAGATATGAAGTGGTAGGAAAACCACAGAAACTAAAAAAACAATCATAATGAAAAGAGAACGTAGAGGTACCCACAGAGAATGAAGAGAAAGACACGCCTAAAAACAAAAATGAGGGATGCGCACAAGACGGGGACGACAGCTGGCACGGAAGTGCGGTAAAAACCCACTTCCGCCTTCACTGCATTGCTGTGTCTGTTCTAATTTGATTTATTTCAACCTTTGACCTTTATCGGTTAATCACTCGGTGATGTCCTTACATAGCTGCTCTCCCGGTTCTCGTATGTAATGCTGCGTTCCCTTAGCGAGGGGACAAAAAAACTGGTTGAGTGCGCTGGTGCGCAATTTTTGCTGCTCCGCGTAGGAGTCCACAAGGAAGGAGCCAAAGAAAAATATGGGCGGAAGAAGGATTTCACGCCGCACTGCTAGATGTGTGTGCTGCGGGCTGTTTCCATTTAAGAAATTGGCAATCGCGGAGTTGAATCGAGTTTATCTCACCTGCGCGCAGCATGCAGGAGCACGCTCAGGTGCATGCAGGCATGTGTACGTGGCAGTGACGGTAAAGCAGCCTTTGGAGGAGGAAGGAGGAGTGTGTAACTGTCTGTGGCCGTCGTTATGAAGCGAGGGAAAGTCGTTGCCCGTTGACAACGGACATGGGGGGCACTCCAGGAAAAGCGTCTTGTTTCCAAAGTAATAAAGCGATGTCCAGACCCCGCATGTGATGTTTTACACCCGGAGCCGTAATTATAAAGCTTTGTCAAAGATCCCTTGTGGTAAAGAAACATGAACTAGTGTCCGCAAGGTTTGGGGATCGCATGGGAAAACAAGACGCTTTTCCTAGAGCTCCAAACTTTGCCCCGGGGATACGACTAACTCTCGTTTCATAACTACGGCACCAGATGCATAGCGGTCTCTGTATGTCTGCATCTGCATGCGTGGTTAATGCGACATCATTCTTCTTCTTCCTCTCTCAGATATAAGACAAAGAAAAAGGAAAGAAAAAAAATAAAACAAATGGAAGGAAAAATTGAGAGAAAATGAAGGAAAGACAGTGAAAGCAAGAAAGGGTAAAAGGATAGAAAAAATAAAACAACCAATAAAAAATGGAAAAAAAGAAGAGCAACAGAAGGAAATAATAATAAAAATAGAATGAAAACAAAGAAAAAGCTGTAGAAAGGAAAGCATGAAGACTGGAGAAAACGGGGAAGATGAAACTAGAGAGGACGCAATGGATGAAACGCCTGCTAACCTCTTCCCGCACTTGCAGCAGATGTGTTGATGAGGCACGTAAACATCTTTTCATCGGATGAATAAATTAAGAAGTTTTCAAACCTGCGACGCTAACAGGCATACATAAGGCCATTAGAAAAGGTAACCTCCCTGCATAAAAAGCAGGTGCGCGAACGGGAAGAGCCACCTAGCGCCCCATCTACCATCCCCGATGTTTGTCTTGGCTGTGAGGTTCATGTCGTGTTGTCATCAGTCGTCACGATGGGGGAAACTAGCGGACACACCCGTCGACAGAGGAAGTCTGCACAGACGTGATGGTAGAGGAGAACCGAGCGGCGGTGGATTCCCACAAATTTGTTGGGTAAATGACACGAAGCTTACCAACCTACGTTCTAACACGTCACGCTGACACAGTGCCACCGCGTTTATCAGAACATTTTACACGTTACATTTACACCGGACACCGCGTTTACCAGAACATTTTACACGTTACCTTTAGAATGACACTGTACACACCACGTATACCAAACAGCCGCCCCCCCAAAAAAAAAAAGATGCTGGGAAGGCAAGAATGTGAACGTCGTTCATTGTCAGCATGGAGCTGCCCCCCCCCCCAAAGCCGAGCATCTTCTTACGCCACTGCCAAACACTGTACCCGTTAAGTTTACAGTGACACTGCACACACCGCGTAAACAAAACATTATACATGTTACGTTTACAGTGAAACTGTACACACCACGTATACAAAACATTATACCCGTTACATTTACAGTGACATTGTACACACCACGTATACAAAACATTATACCCGTTACATTTACAGTGACATTGTACACACCACGTATACAAAACATTATACCCGTTACGTTTACAGTGACATTGTACACAACACGTATACCAAACACTGCACACGTTACCTTTACAGTGACACTGTACACACCGCGTTTACAGCCTTCCTCCATCTCGTGCATAACCTGACACACCCTAATGCTCCAGCCAGTCCATGACACCTGTGCTACTATCACACATCCCACTCGCACTTCTCACGTGTCTGTACAGTCAACACAGCGCCATGAAACATGAAACTCTCGGCCAAAGCTGACTATTCTTTTGTACAAAACGCACAGCCTGCTTTTACCTCTTGCTACGTACATTAAAATGTCCCATTTTCACTCACGGTTAGTAGGTATGAAACTGATGTATCTGGGTTTCACACTGCTTATCCTACTGCGACTGACCGCTACGACCTCGAGGAGCATTATGAAGCGAATAGCTAAGCGCTTGAAGTGGGCCATGTACATTATATGGAGAGCTCGGATAATTGAGGATCACATAAAGTTCCAGTCGATACTCCCAAGGCAGCGTAGCCTTCAGTTCACTATTACTGCCCCATAAATATTTTGGAATCTTCTCTGTATCAAGGGGAGTTAATGGCGCTTTGGACAAGCCAGACTTTGGCGCGTAAAGAGATCCTACTAGGGGGCACAACTCTTGCGTCGGAAAGCGTGAAGGTAGGGTTGGTCACAAATGCTGGTAGCCTGCAATAACTGTTCAAACGGCAGACAGCGAGAGAAGGGATGGGTGATTATCTGCAAGATGGCAAAACAAACGGCCTTTCAGATCTGCAGTAAGAAGCGCCTCCCCGTGGCCAAACGTCCGCCTCGAGACGGGTGGGACCACAAGGAAACTGCGACTGATGAAAGCTACCTACTTGAAGGTCAAGGTCCACCGTTTCAACAGGTTCTTTGTGGCTATGTTTAGCAATGACACTTTACCCTACAGCGTGGGCACAGAAAGGCTTAAAAACGAAGACAGGTTAAGAACAGAAGAACAGATAAGGCCATAGAAGAGCTTAGAAAGCACCGATGGGAACGGCAGACTGGAAGAAAGGAGACAGACAACTGCGCATCCATCAAAAACACTGGCGTGAAAGCAGGTAATCCAAGACGATATTCTCGAAGTAATGAAACTTGAAAGCTCAATACTTCGCATTCAGTCTTTTTAACAAGGACGTTGGCAAAGCTTTAATACTTCTATCGTTGCGAAGAATAATGATAATGTAAAAAGGTTTTATATCACAGTCCCGCACTTAATATGCTAGGGAGCTGGCTGCGCACTTGACTATTCCTGGTGAAAGAAATTAACAGAAGGGAACAAATCGAAGTTTGTGAAAAATACACAAAAAAATGGAAGTGAACGTAAGTTAACTGTAGTCTGGCAAACGGGACATAATATAAAAGGTGAAGGTACAGGTAGTACTATGATCGTAGTGGTTCAAATGTAAGTGAGGTGTTCGAACCCCCACACTATCAACAAATACTATATAAAAAATATGACTTAGACGATGGATTACACAGGGTTGTGCACCTTGTTAAACCCAGCTCCTCCCAGTACTCTAGCAACTACACATTTCTGGTTAAGACAGGCCCCTGAAACATTCGATCACAATTTCAGTTTTTTCCTTGGAAAACAAAAGGTTATTGAGAAGATTATGAGCACTGACTCTGCTGCTGTACTTTTCACCCGGGGTATTTCTTGTTTACCCGGCCCATCGCTGACGTCATTTTGACATCTTTCTCCACGACAACTGTTCAGCCCTCGCCCTTAATTCTCCCGAGTCTTGAACAATTGCTTGAATAAACCCTGCGCTCTGATGTTAGTTACCGCCTGCTTTTCACCTGTCCTCCACAATTCACACCCTTCTCTCTTTTCTGCTGCTTCTCCCAATTCGTTCTGATTTTCTGGTCATGCTTATCTTTCCCTCTCTCTCTCTCTCTGCGTGCGCGCGTGCGTGCGTGTGTTGCCGACCCACGAAGCCACCTGTTTGCAATTTCCCACGATCTCGCTTAGGTAAAATTTCCAGTCATAACGTCCCACAACTCTACTGTCAACGTTTTTATTGGCACTTAATCCATGCCAGCTCCTTTGTGTAACCCGTTGATTTCATCCCACCCACAATCGCACCTGAAGCTACAGGTGTGTTGGACACCTTACACCACCCCCAGCTACCTCCTCCTAGTCGACCTTCTCACAAAGTTCATCCCGATTATGTATTCCGTAGCTACCTTCCGTATACTGCAAGTTCACTGGGTATTCCTCATTAGCCTTCTCATTATATTCTAACTGCCACAGACATGTGTTTACACCAAGTACTCTGCAGCTTCCATCACTATTATTCAATTACTGTCAATCTTCTACAGTCCACCCTGTGTATTCTGCAGGTTTCTTCTATATCTTGCGGAATACAATCAGCATCTCCAGTCCTTCTCGGTATTTTGCCTCTATCCTTGGCATTCTGCAGTGTATTTCACTATACTGCAAATACAATCGCAGTTCTATTATTACTGTGTGTATTCTGCGGGTTTCCAGCGATAGTTTGCACTTACTGTCGGTGCTGTGCAGTTACACTGTCAGCTCCACACCTGCAGTGTTTTTTGCTGTTCCGCCGATACCCTGCGCATTTCCTCCCTTGTGCGAGACGATGGCTGTGCAACGTTCAAACCAGTCAATCACGTGGCCAATCCTGTCTGAGATTTCTTCACGTACTCATCAACCCCGCTTATATCCGGGTTCCACGGTAGTCCCCTCGCCCTCCCACGCGTGCCGTTCTACCGTCGTAAAAGCACAGCTTCCTCTCATTCATGCCCGTTGTTCACGCACACGTACTAAGCTTTCCGTTTGTCCATCCCTCCCCCCACCCGTCACAAGCAAGCCGTGCATTCTTTCACACACCCTTACACGATGGATGGGTGGGTGTAACTCGAGGAGGGGTGTCGGTGGTACTATCGACTGTAAGTCTTATAGTCTCACGCCAGTCTTGCACGAAAGGGAAGGCGTCCTTCGCGAAAGCTTTTTCCCACGATGTGGAGATCGTTCTCTCCACCAACAGCAAGGTTTCCCGGACATGAAATGAAAAAGGTTGTTCACAAACCCCGAGCTAAAACGGTTAGAGAGATTTCAGAAACTCAGATAAAAATATTGGGGTTGAGGCTCCCCCCATTTTCTCCCAATCAAAAACTATTTAATGTTTTATCGAGCAGTAAAAGAAAGTAAACAGCAATGTAAATTTTGACCTCTGAAATAAAAGTCACGATTGTACATTTCTGTCAAACTCCCTCTCCGTTCTGATGCTTCCTCCCCCCCCCCCAAATAAAAATAGTTTTGAATTTTTTATCGTGCTTCTCTCTCTCTGTGTAAGAGAGCTTTACAAATTCTATTATTTTTATTAACGGAAGATTTACATTTTCAGAAAATCTCGCATACAATAAAACACCCAGCACAGAGGACATCATCCCATACATAACAAAACAATATGATCTGCCAGATCTGCCTATCACCAAACTTACTCATAAATAGCCTTCACTCACCCGAAATGAGCAGCTGGCCTTTTATTTGGTGCAACACGAATCACGAGAATTTTTAAACTGCCAGTAGTTCGCAGACCATTGTTACCAAAGGCACGATACACTTTGTAAATTCCTTTATGTAAATATTACATTTCGTGAGCTCTTTAAACAAATACTGGAATATTTATTTTATCGGTAAAAAAATTTCAAAGTAACACAATATTTAAGATCCGACAGCGCTACTGTTTTTTTTTTCAACCGAAAGCAGAGCGGGGAAAAACTGATACAATAATCGTAGCTTCGGTAATTGAAAATCTTTATTTTTTAAAATTGTTTTTAAGTCAAAGGTTTACATCCGTACATCTGCTACAGAAAATCCACAGCAGTTGGTTTTCCAAAGCGGCAGTCCTGTCTCGATGGCTCCAACTATATCGCTAAGCCCTCATTTCTTGAAACCCAAGCCAATGTAACGAGTCCCCTCCCTACTCTAAACATGGCAAACTAAAAATAACTGCATCATTTAAAAGGTGAGATTATTTAATGTCGAACAATGGCACAAAGGCGCTCATGCACGCGCCAGTCCCGATGCCTGTCCGATCTTTGATATTCACAACTGGTCATCAAAGACAAACTTCAAGCATGAAGAAAATGAGATGCTGAATAATCTAGAACATATCGAGGCAAGTTGCCAGTTGCAAGAGCGAGAAAAAAAAAGATTTGTGTACTATCTCTATTGGGTGAGAGCGTTCAGAGATCGCGCAGCACGTGACAGGAGACACAAGACCTGACCCCCTCACCTTAACCTTCGGCCCCTCCAGGAAATTTATTATTATTTTTTTAAATTTTATCGAGCTGCCACCAAATTGCTCTCTGGGACAACTAAAGTATTATCTTATCTTATACAGATTGTTATCAAGCTGATGATTAAAAAAAAAGAGAAGAAAATCTGATCAATAAGAAGAGGAACTCTGCACGAAATCCCAATTTCACTCTTTCAAAATGGAGGATTTCTGAGCTTGTACGCATGATTATTGGTATCTTTCACTTTCAATTAATTAAGAAATACAGAAAATATTATGAAATAAAATATGGTATGTGTGTGGAAAAGGAGGGGTCCTCGTTTATAGCTATAATTAGCGTCATAGCGCGAGTTGTAATATGAATGTTTATCTACTTGCCCTAAAACAAGTCAGTCAAAGGTTGTATGTCAATGACCGCAGATAGGTGGCTGTTTCCGACAAATGTCGTAAAATGTGTTCGAAGCTGTGGTCTCAATAAAAACATTGTCCTCAATGTTCACCTGTCCACATAGCAGCTATCACCTTCTGTCTTCGCGATAGGCTGAAAACCCCACTCAACAAGGATGAGTCATTGATAAAGCATTTGAAAGTGGACTGGCATGGTTGTACCTTCGATAAAACTTTGTGTCTGTCAGTAACGTGACACTTCAACGTGCAATGAGATACACGTGTATCAGAGCAGTCCGGGACCACAGAGGCAAAATACACGCAACACTCGGCTGTCACCCCTGCACTGAGAGTCATGCAGTCCTGGGTTCGCTTCTTGTCTCGGGTACCTATTTTCTGAATTACCACATGATTGGCTGTCAGGTTTTTTTTTTTTACCCGGATATTCCAGTTTCTTCGTGTTTCGAACGAATTATTTTCCTCTCCAACATTCCTTGGAAGCATTTTATCAGCTTATCAACCAACCAGCCACACATGAAAGCTGTCGATCGGTGTGAATAACAACTGGTATAAACGCGCATGTGTGTGGGGGTAAAGGCATACATTAATATTGGGGGAGAGGGAAGAATATGTCAAGAGACGAGGAAACCGGAATACCCGGATATGTGGGGGTGAATGTAGGGTAACGTTTCTACGTATTTCCAACAAAACTAATTAGTGAAATCAACACTAAAAGAAAACCAACCAAACACTACTTCACTAGGGTAAGTCAGAGAAAGTGACAGGAAGTGGCGTTGATTACATGACAGTAGACCTTCAGGTCAAAGGTAAATAAGAGACGACCTTGTATCGTCAATGATACAAGCCACTGCTTGAGAGAGAGAGAGAGAAAAGAGAAATTGGAACAGCTTTCTTATAGGGGGGTAACGCGACGCCATAACAAAAATGGCTTACCTGTAGGCGGAGCTATGCAAAATAGTGACGTCACTATTACGTCACTCATCTTCTGCTCTCTCCTCGCTTAACTCCCCTGATATCGTCTGCTTCATCTTCTTCGAATCCTTCCTCCAATTTTTCCGAGAAATAATATCCACAAATGAACAAAATTTTTCCTGACGTCGCCTTCCCAATCTTCTTCGAATTCTTCCTCCACTTTTTCCGAGAAATAATATAAAAAAATAAACAAAATTTCTCCTCCCCCCAAAAATTGCGTAAAACTATCAAATCACTCAACTTCTTCTGTCTCCTCGCTACACCCTCCTGATCTCGACTGCTCCTCCAAATTCGACTCCCTACTCCAATCTACCCGAGAAACAGTATCCAAAATTACACAAAATTTATCCTCCCCCGACAATTTCGAAACTCTATCAAATAAAAAGTCAGCCAACACATGCTGAAAATCCCCCTAAGCAAAACATCCAGGCTGTACTTTCCAGACTCTGCACCTCTCAACTTTTCCTTGAAATCCACAATTGCACCACAAATTTTCCCCAAATTTCCATGCACACTCGCCATCTTCAATCCTCTCGACTTTCTATCGTCTGCTAACATGAAATTAAATCAACAAACTCCCCCCCCCCGCACCAAATATCACATGACTAAAACCAGCCAATAATTTCACACAACTCCATGTCAATCACTAAAACGTCAATCGACCAGTCCTAAACATTTGTCCTCTGGTCAATTCACTACAATATAACCCTAACCCTACCCCTAACCCACACCCATAAACCTAACCCTAACTCATAAATCACACACAACACCAACCAACGCCCAACCTCACACCCCTCTCAAATATCGATCCTACCCGCTCTCCCCTCTCACAAAATAGCACAGCCCGCCGTCACCTAGTCAGACCCCCTATAATGCCTATATGAAAGTTCTGTCGAGAAATTTGTTGTACACTAGAACACGGCTAACTAATCTTTCGTCAAGTGTCGTCGTCTCTATCCTCATGCATCCAGCAAACTTCGGCCCAACAGCAGTACAAAGTGCACGCCCACCCACCCACCTCCCCTTCTCTTATGAACCCCCAAGTGATCTGCACGTTCGCGCGTGAAACTGCGTGTTGCACGAGCTGCACATGACTTGAGTGACTAGGAAGCTTAGTTGTTAAAAAAAATGTGGGATGGAGATTTGGTTGACTCTGGTAGACATTTTTCTTTCCAGTTTCGTGTCATTTATGTTCACTACCTAGTTGAGTACTTACACCACTTGTGTCTGACAGTAGGTCTGAAGTGGACACAAGTGAATCGTGCAACTGAAACGTGACTCTACATGGTGTAACGAGCACGCGTGTCACTAACAAGATCCTGACATTACAACGCCTCCCGCTTAATGATAATTAAAATAACAATGATAAATGTATATATTACAGCGCTCTACGACAATACTGGTGTCGTGGAATGAGCAGCAATCAGGCAAATGAAGAATAAGAAACAGTACAAATTGTACAAGTGAAAGATATAAATAATACAAAACAATAACCAGACTGAAACGTGTGACTTCAAACTCCAGGTGTTTCTAGAATTAGTGTTCGTGCGAACAAATTAATTCAAAGTTAAGGGGAGGTCAATTTTTGGTTTGCGGCGTAGGTAGGTATGCGAGGTTCTGAGCCAGTTGATGTTGTATTTCTCTGTTCGTATCAGTGTGTCGGTGTGCCTGTGTGCTATCACTAAGCGAACGAGTTTCCTTCCCTCCTATCCCTCTCTTCCCACCATCATGCACGATTTTCATTGCAAACATGCAAGTGTGTTAGCAAGACAGGCAAGGATACGGTTAAGATACAGACAAGGCAGACAAAAACACTCACTACACACACAGGTTCAAAGATAATACAGCAAAGGGAAGAACCAATGTTATAAAACAAAATCAAACTTCCTTACTGTTTTGTTGACCACCAAGTCCTCCCTGAAGACTAGGCTCAAAGAAAGTTTCCAAGAAGGTGAACAGCTGACGCAATTATAGCATGAAAGCTGTTTTCATTATCCGTAGAAAGAAGTCTGATGAGGAAGAGGCTATGGGGTGTCGCAGTCTCAAACTACTCGTTCGTATCCAAGACCACTTCTTCAGTTTGTGGGGACGTAGACTAGACAGCCAGGATGGTAGAAATCCAGCCACTAATTTGACCAAGGAAAGTGGAGGTTACTTTCCTGAAGAATGTCATTAGAGATCACTTTTCACACCGCAGCTCCCAGCCTACAGAAGCGAGTTTTGCGAGCTGACAACAGAGATGAAGTCCCAAAGCACAAACGAAAGCCGGGTCAACACTATGACCTCAAGCCACGTTGTGTCGGTGAGCTGTACTAAATCAATCTGTCGATCAAAAATAAAAACTGTCAGAAGTGAGAAACTCGTAGATGAGATCATGAGTAGCAAGGAAGATAAAACTGTGTCTACCTCAGCTATGCGAAGAGACATCACTCTAATCTCTTGTGTAATGGATCCGAACATGATACGAATTGAAGTCGTGCACTTGCCCAAACAAGCTCATCAACCTTCTGTGGTGAACTGTCACACAGGTCACGCAAAGTCGTTGTCTCTACACAGATACTAGTGCGTGTTGAAAAAAAGGGAAACTAGACCAGCCTCTTCATCCTGACTGCAGATCGATTTCAAACTTTAAGGAACTGTGCAATGAGGTGCGCTAGACTGAGTGAAAAAAAAACTGTCGAGTCTGGGTCACGTCTTAAGCAAACAGCCACTGAATGTAAACAAAGGATACGCCCGTTTAGGATGGAACACAGGTGGTATCCCGCTCAAAAACTCAAAAATGCGGCGGTTAATCGTCTTCAGCTGTCAAACTTTCGCACCGAGAAGGCAAATCGCGAACAGCAGCATGATGGAGCGTGTCTGTAAAGGCACTTCACGGCGAAGTTTGGCGCAGGTGTGGACATTAAGACAGGCTCTTGTGTTTCCTAGGCGAACACGTTCAAGCCCTGATCTTCCGTTTCTTAAAAAGTAAAATCTCTTTTAAAACTTTCCCAAAATCAGTATAATTTCTTTTTGTTTTGAAAAATTACATTTTAATGTTAAGAACAAATGCGCTTTCCAAATCGTTTTATCTGTTCGTTTTCACAGAATTTCGCGCAACAGGGATAGGTTGGGGAAGATGTCTAACACCCAGAGCCCGTTGGACTTTACTCCCCTTGCCCACCCCCCCCCCCTTTTTTTTGGCTCCCATATAAGGCGCGGGGTGGGAGTGTCCCAAAACGCCAAGCACGAAGTTCAAACACTCGAGAGTTCACGAAGAGCTGAAACCGGTGCGCAGTGAGTGCAGACGTCAGGCGAACTGCCCGCGACTTCCCAAGTGTCCCCACTTCATGACATCACCCAGCGTGGTGATAGCCGCCCATCGTAGGCAAAAGGACAACAAAACAGTTTACCTGAAGCGGTTGGCGCCGGGAATGATACGGTTGACATCGTGGGCCTCTCCCCGGCGCCGTTTGGTGACAACCAGGGAGTTACGTGTAATATAACTTTGTGGTCACAACAAACAAACTCGGACAGCGGCAGTACCCTCCAGCAGACGACGCTTCCCCAGCACGCCTCACCTGTAGAGGTCAACGCACCTGATCACAGTCTTCTCACCTGCGTCGCGGGTTGTTAGATATACGCGCACTGCACTGAACGCTCGCATAACAGAAAGTTTTCCTTACACCAGGCTTTACAGCGGCAGTTACAAAATTGTCAACATCATGTCACGAGACGGGGTTAAGTTTCCGCCTGCAACTTTTTTCCTGCTGACTTGGATGAAAAATGCACACAGTGTCCTGCAATTCTTCCTTTGTTTCGTCTTTATGTTGTAATCAACAGCAAACTCGAAACCCTAATGCCGCGGTTCTCAACCTGGGGGGCGCGCCCCCCAAGGGGGGCGCAAGCTGCTGAAAAGGGGGCCGCAAAGGCGGTCATTTTCTCATATCTCATATAGGTATTAGTGGCTAAGGGGGGGGCGCGGACGTACCTTTATTCGTCTGGGGGGGCGTCACAAGTAAAAGGTTGAGAAACGCTGCCCTAATGTTATCTTTTGCAGTTATCTTACATAAGCTAATACATACAACATACCTAACAACACAAAAACAAAATTTAGACAGGAATTTTAAAAACATACTTAACCTCGACTTCAACCCACGAATAACTTGCTTTTGTCACCACGCTACAGAGGCTTCAAAACACTACAGCAACTGTTAAACTATGCAACTGCATTGTCCACCTCCGTGAGAAACTGAAAAGTCGCAACCTGCGATTTACGGCTGACCGAGGAGAGGGGAGAGACAGGAAGGGGGAGGGAGGGTAGGTTTTACGTGCATTAATTTCTCCCTTCCACTTTTTTTTCACCTTTGACCCCCACTAATGCTGTCAGTTGCCAACCTGAAACCCGCTGCTCAGTTAGCGCCCACGCTGACCCACCTGTTGGCCTCTTCAACACCATCGTCATGGCGCAGACCGCACGTAGTGCGTGAAGAGTGAAGTCCCCTGATGCATTTACGTTCCACATGCCGCACAGATGGTGTGACAGCCACTGAAAGCCATCTCTCACCAATAAATTTAAAGCAAACTAGACACTACGTAATAAAGTCATCGCCTGCAACAACATTCTTCATTTTTTTTTTTTTGCTAGAGTTTATTATTATTGTTGATGAAACCTGCAACAATTCAGACAGTCGCAAACACCACACACACAGAAACAGAAAAGAAAACAGCGAACAAAGGACAGATAAGGTAGGAAGGTGGGGGGAGGGGAGAAGAAAGGATTGATAAAGGGCAAGGGAGAAAAGGGAAATGCAGAAGAGGAGAGATGAGGAGGAGGAACAGAGAGGAGGAGAAGGAACAGAAAGGAGGAAATGGCAGAAGGAGTCAGCAGATTGCAGTGTGGGTGTGTTTTGAGTGCTGATGATAACGGCTGAAAAAACCTGTATCCAAAATCTTCCGTACTAACGAGGATTTAATGACAGCAGCGGAATGTGAAGAGCAGCTGTCTGTCATCCAGATCACAGCCTCCTGACGAAACCTTTTATTTTTGTTTTCTTTTTGCCCTTTGATCAAGAAACACTAAGCAGGGCCGTGCTCGGCAGATGACAACCATCGACTGTTGGCACTCGACCTGGGATGATTCAAGGTCTTCATGCGAGACTGGCCCGCACAACCATCAAAAGCTGGGTGAAAACTGCTCACTATTGCTAGTACTCTGATGATACACCGAAACTGTAGGGCCATTGGCAGATCACAAACAGACGCGAATGTGTAAATTGGGGGGGGGGGTGAAGCGGTGGCGAGGTGGTAAGACACTCGCATGTGAAGATCGTAAGGTAAAGGTTCAGATGTCATTTCAAAGCGAGATCTATATCGACAAACATTTGACAAGCAATAGAGATACCTGTGACACAAATCGCTAAAATGATACCAAAAAAATGCACTTGCAATGTCAGGTGACAAGCTTGCTCAGTAATTTATTCATACAATCGTAACGATGTCACACAGGGATTTTTTCTTAGCAACGCTTTGAAGATTGCCGCACGCCCAACTTTAAGAATGCGAACTAAACCAATTTCACTTATCCGAATATTCAATAATACAATAATCAGGTATCTGCACATTGACATTTCGGAGAAGAAAGATATCTCTCAAAGTGAGAGGCAACGTTGATGCCGACGAACTTTCGTGGTCCGGTGGCGCAACGGTTAGCGCCTGTCACCAATACAGTGAAAGTTGGCTGTCCTGGGTTCAGTTCTCGTCTCGGGCACGCTGTTCTTTCTCTGCATGAGGCATCTGTTTACAGGACTGGCTGCCTTGCCGTGATATAGCCTTAGTTGCTGGCTCGGCGTAAAATACCAATTAAAAAAAAGCGCTTCGCCGAATTAAGAAACCATCAGCTGCTGTGGATTTTCATGTCCTCATTAGTCACAAAATTATCATTGGCTGTATTCAGAAAATTTACGAGAAAGTAGGCTGGCCATTTCCAAACTGGGGTCGAATGTAGTTTGTTACCAATATTTCAACGACAATTTATTTCCTAGTTAGCACACTCGTTGTTCAGATATTGCACAAGTACATCGATAAGCTGACATCTGAACCGGAGAAAGTCGAACCCATAACTGAGACAAAATCAAAAGCAAGACGATTGGGCGATTTATGCATGCATATTTCTCCCAAATTTTCCTATTCTTCTCCAAAATAGTAGGACCAGTTAAACTATTTGAAGTACTGCATTTATTATTGGACACTAGAAGTCAGCATAACAAAATAATATGAAATAAGTATTTTGTCATCATATTTTCAGCAACATTTATAAACATGCATTCTCTTTGTCAGATTAGGAAGAAGAACCGTTGACAGTGATTCTATAATTTGCAGGACAAACTGCAAGTAAACATAATGTTTAGCTGTCAGTTATATTTTAAAGGGTATTAGCTGGTGCACCCAGCGGCGGCAGCCTCTATATGGAAATAAAGGACGCATTCCTTACTTTCCCCGCGGTTTTTATTAAAGCCTTCATCTTTGAAATTCAGTTCTGATCCTTTCAGTACCTCGTCTGCTTTCCTTTGACATTTTCGTGGATGTTGCACCATAAGAGCAAATGGATGCTTCCTAATTCGAAGCTAGCCATGGCCAAAGAAAGCCTCTAGCGTATGCCACACAAAAACGGCTCCGATCCAAGCTGCACTAAGACTTGGGGGACATTATTCACCTGTTTGCGGCAGACATGTGAAATGCCATTTCTGGCCCTCCGACCTTCTCCCGGTTTATTCCTAATAATAATAATAATATACATAATATGCTTCGTCGTATTGACTGAAAAGCTTACCCGAGAGCGAGATGAAAAGGTCAAAGCTGATGCCCGATCAAGAATGTTGTCATTAGGTTGTGTAAAAAAAAAAGGCAAAATTTCAATAATAATTATCATTAGATGAGCACTTCGAGATCGACCTTAACTCAAACTTGCGTAAGACGTTGGCCAATCAGCTAGCTTCCTTTTATGACGTCACAGGAAATGCGTTTTTATAACGTCTCTCCGTCAGGTGAGAGAAAGGTGAGGGGTGCGATGTTAAAATGCCCGTATTTTGTGAACGAAACAAAGCTTTTCATTCTTATTTTGCAACAACAACAAAAAAAGAGATAATTTTACAATAATTTTACTCTGGGAAAAGTGTTTAACACGTTTTTAACAGATTCCGTTTTATTCGTTGAAACGAGAGGCACTTTTTCGACACCGTTCACAATCACTGTTGCATGTAAGCAACAGAGGCACCTATACACCAAACTCCGGATCGGCCAGACGGACAGATGCCCGTGCCAGACAGACAGCCAGACAACAAAACATCTACTACAAGAATGCCCCATACACGAAGACCTCAGACACCGCATCTGGACTGATGAGACGCCGGTATCAAGGAAGCTACACGACAGTCTGGAGGACCTGCGGCGCACAGCATCATTTGTACAAGAGGCAGGCGTATCCATTTGAGTGACCGACAACAACAACAACAACAGAGACATTTTAAACTGCATGCGAGTGCTAATCAGTTCCAGAGGCCGATGCAGTGTTCCAGCATCGAACAGGTTAATGAGATGAAACCGTGGGAAGAAATCAATTATTGAAGAGCAGTGGCCACGTTCCAGTGATGACATGCGGACACTAGAGGGCTCTCGCTGTGCACAGTTCGATGCTTACGCACAAACACCGACTATTTTGTCCCGGTAGTGCCACGGAGGTTACTTGCACATCACAGCTGCCATCTTTTTTCCGAACCAGACGAGGCAGTGATAGTGGAAGATTGTGAGCTCCCTCCCTTCCGAAGGCCCATGGAAGAGCAGCGCGCATAAAGCAGTGAACGTGTGCTCACGTCTGGATAGTTTTCATTCCCCTGTGTTCCCCATTTTCACTCACTTGTTAATATTTATTAAATTTATCTCAACTCCATCTTTCTGACTAATCTACAAGTCTGTGCCAATCTGCATAAAATAGCCATTTAAAAATATGTTTATCTCTCTCTTCCTCTTTCACACACACACACACACACTTGTAAAAATTATTTTGTGCTCTTGCTCACCTTTACGAGTCGGCTCTCGCTCACAAGAATTGCTCAGTTGACAAACACTAAATTCAGCGTGGCCTTTGTTTCCTCACTGTAATTAGCGCGGTTTGGTGGCACAACGGTTATCGCCTGTCACCAACGCAGTGAGGATTGGTTATCCTGGGTTCAGATCTCGGTCTCGGGTACGCTGTTTTTTTTTTTCCTCTGCGTGTGGACAATGTTAACAGGGCTGGCTGCTTTGCCGTGATGTAGCCTTAGCTGCTGACTCAGCGTAAAACACCAATTCCCTTTCCCTTCCCGTCACAATAACATATTTCACACTTCCAGTATGAGCGAAACAGGTTGACTACTCTTCTTTCTCGTCATAGTAGCCAACACATTCTATCCTTCCGGAATGAGCACAAATTGTTGACTATCCCTCTTCCTTCTTACATATGCTCAGTAAAGAGGGTTGGAAAAAAAAAAGCAAGCACACCCACCCTCTCCACCGACACGCGTGCGCGCGCACAAAGAAAAAGAATGACGGGGCGAGACGGAGAGAGGAAGGGAAGGAGAGAAAAATACAACAAAAAAGAACTTTTATAAGAACATATGTCTTCTTTAAAATATTTTTCGAATGAGCAATCCAGGGTCAGGACACAGTAAGTCGAGAACGTAGATTTTATGTTGCGATAATCAAATAATCAGCAGAATATTTTCCCGATTTGTCAAAGCTACCCTCTCTTCCTGACAGGCACAGCATGGCGGTAACTTGTTGTCAGGGAGGGCGTGATGGCATGATAAATGCTTTCAAATCTCGCGAGAAATGAGAAAATGACGAGAAAACCATAAACAAACCAAGAGGCGGAGCAATGGCCTGCGGAGTTGGTAGGCGGGAAAAAAATGTAGTTATTTAAATTTTGTTCATCTGTTCGTTAATTCTCGCTGCTAGACAACATCAGTACAACTCTCACGGCTGCTGGATGACTTCTGTATAATTGAGACTGTTACAGCTGCAAGGTGACATCTCTGTGTTACAGATGTTGTTGACGACTAGGTGAACTAGTTGCAGCTGCCTACCATAAGCTATTTTCATGTTCATATTGACTGTGTGTGTGTGTGTGTGCATGCCAAATCACTTTTTTGCGGGAGGGAAAACACAAACTTTCAAATCATCACCTCATCTAAAATGTCCAAAATGAAAGCAATCAATGATTATGTTTAGCCATTTGCACAAAGTGGACGCACGGTACCAAACAGAACCATTTGCCCAGTAAAAATGCACTAAAGGTTGCAAATAACAAAAAAAACAAAACCCAAGAATGTAAAAAATTCCCCTGAAAATTGCTTCTCTTATTCATGGCACGTGCCACTCAGCTCTTGATTGCCATTTAACCATCCAGAGGCTACCATCTTACAAAATGAAAGCTCAAAGACCATTTACGACAGACCAAAGCGAACATACATAATGCCACGCTCAACATACTGTTGAGACAAGGCCGTAAATTGCTGCACACAATACAAAAAAGAATTTTTTTAAATACATGCAAACTGACAGACAACCACAGAGGTAGGAAAACATAAACACGCGGGCCGCCACTGTCATCTATGGATCCACATTTTTCAACGGCGATCCAAGGGCAGGCTGAGATGTAGCCATCCGGTAAATACAAACATTTTCAAATTAAAGCACACACACACACACACACACACACACACACACACACACACACACACACACACACACCTACAGTAATAAGAATACTTTCCACCAAAATCATCTCACCATCGTTTCTGACAACTCGGACGACGGTTGTTCACATCATTAACCTTTTCATGAGGTCCTTCATCCCGAACATACTAATTACATCAGCATAATTTGCAATATTATGATGATAAACATTTCTTTGGAATAACACCCCTCTACTGGATTTACATCATAAGTCACTAGTCTCAGGGTCCATTTGTCTTAAGTCATGACTTACACACCAGCAGAGGACAAGGGGGATTTAAGGGGATTAAGGGATTCAGACAAAGAATGTTTAAGGAGGCGAAGGGATTTTAGTCCCATTGTGTTTCGCCTGTGCCTTCGGTACCAGTTAAGGGATGAGAAGAAGAAGGGATTGTCGAGAATAGGTTATAAGATTAGAATGAAGTCTAAACATGTACACACCCCCGCCCACAAGTAGTACTCCAGCTAACAGGTTAAAGATGATGTTTTCTCCTTTCTGCGCACTTCAGTGATTTTTAAAGCACTTTCAGCATGCCATGGGGAGAAAAAAACTCTGTGGCTTATTTCCAGAGCCGAAAAACTCTTCTTGGAATTCCATCAGGGTTAGAAATCCTCTTTCTCCTTCCTCTGCTTCCACTCCACTAACATTCCCATCATCTTTAATTTGGAACATCGACGCGCATTAGCTGCTGTGAGGTTCCCCACTTCTCCATCTTCACATCTTTCCCCCAAACTTCCCCCTTCCCTTTCGGTCCCGTGTACTCGGTGCATGAGACAGCAAACGCCTCAGTGAAATTTTTTATGCGCGGACGCACCGGTCCGAAAAATGTGGTCGTCAAAATCTTCGACGCCAACCAAGACGCCGGCGTTTCAGGATCACTACGCAAATAGGCTTACTCCAGCAACATGTCCCGCACACTGGGGTTCCCAGGGGAGGCATTACTACGACTGTTTGTGAGAGAGAGAGAGAAAGAAACAAGAAAGTAAGAATTTTGCAGTCCTCTGGAACTGGATATGAAAGAATGCAAAAAGGGCATGAGGTCACTGCAGGTCACACCAAACTTCTTCAGTGTTGTATAATCGTCTCTCCTACATCTCATTCATCCTCATTCATGATGATGTTTATTTCATTCTTTTAAAGCCAGGTAAGTTACGCAAACCAATGCTGAAGGTCTTTCCTTCTCCCACATTACTGTAGCTTCGTCCATCGCCATGAACTGTGGACAGTCATGCTTGTCGTGGGCTATGGTTCTTGCCGTGACCTGCTGGTCATACACAGGGGTGTGAAGACTACCCCTGCTTTATATCACCTGCGGACAGGTGTGTCTCACTGGCTTCCATAACTCCACAGTCTATTACTATCCTAGCATACTGCTGATTGCCTCTGTAGTTCAGTCCGGAAATTCTTGAACAGAATCTGGATATTTCTCAGTGATTGTAGAACTAACCTGATGATCTTACTACAAGAATTCTGCTATTTTTCAGTGATTTTAAAACTAACCCCATACACTGTACAGCGCATTGAGTCGACTCTGGAGTTGAAAATTGCGCTATAGAAATCTGCTTTAATAATTTCCTTTCATCCCACAAACCTTGTACAGCGCGTCAGAGATAATAACAAAACCAACAACAGGCTATATATTAACTTAAGCCTCACGATCGGTTTAATAACAACAACAACTCTGTTTCAGTTGCATGCAACTGGTATTTCCATCAATGGTCACCACCTGAACACTGGGTGTTTCCACACAGACTGTGTCGGACCTATGCGCAAATTCTGGCGCTGGAAACAGATGCAGCATTAAAAACAACAGGAGCAACAGAGACAGCTACGCTAAAGGGCAAAGGTTAAGGTACAATAGTCTTTTTTGTATTCTTAATGCCATACGAGCATTGTTATTTGATGTCAAAGGTAAAACAGCAATTTTGTTGTGGGCAGGACTGGCAGTCGAGGACTCAAAAGTACAACAGTCTTTTTGTATTGAAAATGCCACACAAGAACTGTCAGGTGAGGGAGAAATACAACAGTCTTATTGTAGTCGTAATGCCCTGCAGGTGCCGCTAATCAGTCAAGACAACAAGGATCGCTGCTGCATGATATCTGCATTACGGAAGTCGTTTGATAGGTGCATTAAGAATACAAACCACGACCGTCGCCCCTGAACAAACACAGCATTTTTCAAACTTCAGTGGCAATTTATCTGGAGCCACCCCACCTTTCTCTTTGTGAAACACGTTCAAAGCTTGGAACTCTGTTGTATCGAGAACAGCTTCTACGTCTGGAAAAGGTAAAGAGTTCGACACCCTGGGTAGTCGCCTAAGTTTCTCGTTTCCCCACCATTCTCTGGGATGCGCTGAAGAAAAGGGCAGGTCAAACTTTCCTGGATTGTCTGGCAGTTTCTTTTTTTTCTGCCTCATCTTCTCCCTCTCTTCCATGCTACCTGCGAGACAGTCTTTGCATGTTTAGATGATCATGTGATGCGTTGGTAACACTTCAGTGTATTTTCTTTAAGAGGTCTACTTAGGTTCTAATTATTTGCCTCGTTATCTTTCGCACGTCATCGGGTAGGGTTGCATATGATTCCAATGGTAGAAACGCAAAATAAACAAATGATTCTGTTCGTCAATCTCCACTCTCTGTTAGGTCCTTATAACTTGGAAAAAGAAGATCGTTCTCGAAAGAACAAGAGTGAGATCCGGGATGAGCTAAACAAACATTCGAGAACTAATCTTAAAGCAGCCACCCACGGCAGACTGACTAACTCTTTTGTTCCACTCATATCTCGACGGTAAACGCGCCCTTTAGCCTTTATCGTGGGGGTCACAGTTCACTTCTCAAAGGTCTTCGCTTGTGCCAACACAACAAGCACCGAACGGGTTATTCCATCTTCAAATGTGCTCTTATCAGGTTCAGGTCAAGAGCGGAAGTAAGCGTTCTTGGAAGCAACTTTGCACGTGCAGATTGAATCTCTCCAGGGTTAACAGCGATGCACCCGCTCCTCTTTGAGAGGCAGGCTTAGTGCAGGCAGATAAACAAAACATCCAGTATGCGATGTGCAGCCTAACGGGTCTCTTCGCGCGGGGGGGAAAAAACATTAAAGAAACACTCAATAGAGGAGAAAACTCGCAAATCGTTTACCCAAACATCCATGAGTGGCTGGCTGGATCAAAGACGTGCTACACAGCATGAAGGTAAGTCCAATCAGATCGCGCAGTTTACAGTTGTGTAATAAACCTTTACTACGAAATTACCCCGACTGGAAAGTACAGTGATTAGTGTTTATTCTAGTAATTATGTAAGTGTGAGCAGTGACAGTATTGTTCACATCGTCGTCGTCGTCGTCACTACCCTTATCTGTTATCGCTCGCATCTGGCGCGATCTTTCAACCTGCTGTCTAAGCGCGTTCCGTGGTTAAATGCCCGCTGACAGGCGCACGTGTGTGAGGGAAAATCGCACCCTGGGTGACCAGCGTCCAGCTCTTTCCAGCGCCCCGAGAAGCCCGTGTTCTCGCGAGAGGAATCCGAGATTTTGCTACAACAGAAAGTCGTGATGTCACGAGGTAACTGATGATCAAGCTTCCTGAAGGCGGCAAGTCAGAACACGCACATTTCGAGTAAAGGGGGTTAAAGATACTACAAGAAAATAAAACGGAGATTAAATACAGTATCTGTCTGTGGAAAGACTCCACTGATGCAGATTTTATCGCGCCTAAAATGCGCCGTGCATTTCCTGTTCCTAAAGTTATCATAACGCACACTTCAAAACTGTCTTCATCAACCCCGTCTCGTTCCTTATCCAGGTCCTGCCAGAAGATGGTATCGCAGTTGTGCAGGCGTTTCGTGTTTTTTTTTTTAAAATTTTATTTATTTATTTATTTTTTTTTTTTCCAAGGCAACAAGAAAAATATCTGCCGCACTTTCCACGCCACACATCTTTGGTCGGCGCCGCCTTGTGGAGATTCCCCCTCGCCTCCCTGCATCTTGAGTGACGCTTTTAACCCGCCAGCAGGACGTGACGTGGTGTAACGTTTCGCCTTCGTGGTGCTTCTCTCGCCCCGTTCTCGCGATATCACGGCAGTTCTCGTGCACATAAATCGCGTTTATTCGGAACAACGCAGCAGCACTTAAATTTCTTCCAAGCTTGTGCAAGTTATGTCGTAGTCGTAGAAAGTGATGTCGGCGTCTGGTCGTAGAAAACAGTAAACGACAAGAGAGGCCAAAGAAGCGGCCATACACAACTCCTTCCTCCCCAAACTCCCTCTTCCTCCCTAACCTGTCGAGTCCGCAATATTGCTTTAAGGCACACAATGCAAACATAGCACAATCTTTTGTATTAGCTGTTTCATTTGTTTAGTACCTTAAAATAGAAAATAGCGCACGCGATAATACACATGCTACAACGAACATCGTCGCGTGGATCCAGAAAACATGCAAATTTGTAGATGTACACATTGCGTGTGTCCACACAAGAGTGAATAAAAGAGACACTAATGCGGCGAATGGACCGACTCCGGGGGATGAGAAAGGATGAATTAACTTGATGACTTATGTCATTCTTACGTTACCCGTTGGCACGCGTTAGTGGGATGTCACCACTCTTGCTGTTAATCAGCAGCCTGCACGACCTGCTGGCGAAACTGACTCTGGAAGAAAATTGTCAATAATTGCTTCATTTGCTGTTTCGTTTTTTGTTCTCCCTCCCCTTTAAACAAAACGGGGCAAGGAAGGCATTGTCTTCTCATCCTACTTGTCAAGGAGAAGAGTTAACACAAGACAGGTTTTCCACAGGGTCTGACTTTTGTGTTCATTCATTGTGCCGCTTATTTGCTCTGATGACCTGCTGTGCAGCACAGGCCGCCCTGCGCAAGTGTGCGAGAGAGAGAGAGAGAGACAGAACACGTGGCGTCGCCCCTGTTGTGTATTGTCGTCAAACAGACTCGGAGTCTCAATGCCTGAGCATCGTAAGAGTCCACTTTCCTTTATTAATTTATTCATTTGGTTCTTTTTCTTTCTATTTTTGTGTGACATCGTATTCTATGGTTGTTGCAGCAGTGGGTTTATCCCCACAGACGGTTTTAACGCAAAAACGTAAGCAAAAGACAACCTCCGGCATGTTGACAATGACGTCACAGCCTAGGGCCAGATGTCGGCGACGTCATAAACTGCGATAAAGGATGATGTTACGCTTGCAGCATCGTCTGCTGGTATGTGCCCAGTATTCTGCAGTGTTCAGGAACCCTCCAAAGCCGTTCTGAAGCAGTTAGTTACGTCTTGAGAAAGACGGTTATGATGCTAGTGGCTACTCTAACGTTCACTGGGACTACTTTCACTACCTGCGTGATTTACTTCCCTAGCCTAAAATTGTATGCCTATCGACTTCGAAGCGATTCTCTGCTTCCTGAGGCTTGCATGGGCCATAACAATAGATACCACCCACTCTATGTCTACAAGCAAAGATTAATCAGCAGCAGAAGAATGAGTCTGTCTTCTACAGGCCAGGATCTAGACTCTAGCAGGTAAAACATTCACAGGTCTTTCTGCCCTACGAACAGCAACTTTTGTAATCTTTGTTTTGCCTTTACTGTGATCTACCGTGAACGCTCGTGCAGCAAACGGTACAACTCACATGAGTACAAGCATCTATCGCCTAAAAAGCCTTTTTTACAATACTTGTGTACCGAATATGTGTCTGGGTTTTTAAGGCGACAAGAACTTTCACTTGGCTGGCTGAAATCTTCCCAGCCATGTGCACCACACGTTGATACAGCAGACGTCTGGAAAAAAGAGCTTGTAACTCGTTCCTCTGGCCTCATTACTCACCTCGAGCCAATGTCTGACCTCCAGGAAAGCTGACATTTCTTTATCGAGGACGCTGGTATCACGGGGCTTGAAACCGGTCGGACTTGTTCTCCTTCTTTAAAGAGTACGCCAGGTAACTCAGATCCAATTTCCATTATCCAACCCGTGTTTTGTGTTACCTGCGTGAACGTCGCCACAGTGTGCACCTGCAACGCGCTCTTTTCCTTCCTCGCAAATACAACTGACAGAGAGACACTTTTACAAACACACCTTTGACGATCACAAAGTTTTTTAGGTCCGGAGAATGCATAGTTTAAGAGACTGCCAATACTAGAAAGACTAGTCGTCGGAATAGGCCAGATTGGATTAACTTCAAAATTTTAGTGAACATGCAGTGACGGATTTGGAAGCTTGAGGACGTAGCACATTCCACAGGATCTACAATGCAGCAGGCAAAAAATCTTCCTAACCGGACACACAACATCGTCTAAATAAGGATATATTGGAGGTACCTGGAAACAGAATCAGACCTGGGAAGTCGTCAATATTTGTTAAAAAATTTGCCCACCCTCCCAATCTCGTGGGTATGGTCAATAGCCAAGGGCTTATTCCAAACTGGGTCTTAAAGCCGATATGGGTTGGGTTGCACGAGAATTCGTATCGCTTTTACCCCCATTTAAAATATTTCCTAAAAGACCCATTTAAACTGAAATCTGCGGCCACATTTATGAAAAGTACTAAGACTCATGTGACCCTGCCAGCTCCACGTGTGAGAGAGAACTTTTTTTTCATGTGACACACTCTATTTCCCTGAATCTTTGTTGAACATGCGGTCATAAACCATGGCCTCGAACATATAAAACAAAATATTTGATGGGCAGCCAACTGTGATGAAAAGACTGCATAATCATCTATGTAACGAACTGCCACGTCACTGATATAATGAAACTATCTGCATGCACACAATTTCTTCCTTTTCCCTCCCTCCCTACTCCCTCCCCAACCCCAACCATCAACCCACGCCGGCAAATCTATACCCCAGAAAGCTCATCACCAAAGTTGTATCAGAGAGAGGGGGGTAGGTAGAGGGAGAGAGAGAGAAAGGGGAGGTAGAAGGAGAGGGAGAGAGAGACTTACATATTCTGCTCCTAATACTGTAATAAATGAAATGTGACACATTCACGGCTTTGCGATAACCCCACGAAACAATGTGCGACATTTCAATTATGAAAGCTGCGGCAAAATCAGGGGCTGACGAGTTTGCTGGGTGCGGGAGAGTAGACTAGGATCAGATTATGTCTCCACTTAGTCGTCCTCGCCTTCCTACGACGTATCCCAGGTTTACCATGCTATGACAAACATGCACAGAATAACATGGCAGCCGGTCTTTACAGCTTAGAGACTTGAGAGACTGGAATAACGGTCCCTGTGGACTTGCCAGACCTTTTTCTGCCTCTTCCAACACTGCTCCAACTACTCTGTCTCTCTCTTGGGGGCTTTCTTTTCTCTTTACTTCCTATTCTCAATCTCTCTCATCATTTTTATTCCTTTTATATTTTTCTTTCTTTTTCATTTCCTGGTGTCTCTCTTTTTTCTTGATTTTTCTTCGTTTTTTTTAAACAAGAGTTGCAGAATTGATAATTAAACTTGACAGCAGAGACAGGAAAAAGCTATGCAAGCATTCTCCACATTCGGTTATTTCCTAGGAGAATACAGCATCTGATTCAATAAACTTGTCACATGCGAAGAAGAAATTTTTACCCCTTCACCAACACCACTTCCTGCGTGCATGTGCACCACCTTGTACGTACGTTAAAAAACAAAAAAGTGCAGAATATTCCCCTCGCCTGAAAAGAAGTTTTGCCTCATCACTAAATCAGCTTTTTTCTGACGCCGGGACAAAAGGCTCTTTGACTGTCAGCACAACAATCCTTCAAACTCCATGATAAAAAAAAATTCACGAAGTAACTTTAAAAAATTTTGTTATTGTTATTAGTCTACAGCTCCTACTCTGCTTCTGTCAGTGATGCGTGAAGAACACTGCTGCATTGTTTCTGAATTTGGACCCAGACAGCAATTTGTTGTTATTGGTAGTTATTTCAGGGGTAGCTTACATGTTTCGCCCACCAATACGGCGTATTGCAAAAAGAAGAGAGAGAAAGAAAAAAACAAACCCCACCGCAATAAACTTTTGTTACTGGGTGGCTACCGTCGGTTGCTAATAGCAACACTATGTTGAATGACTCTTGACAAAAGAGCCAGTCCCTGGCTGTTTACTCACAGGTTTTGAAAGCACTGTGCAGCGAACATTCCACACAGTTGACGACTGAATGGGCCAACAACAACCGCGGATGAAGACTGTGCACGGCAGGGCTCTCCAACTGACAGCGTACAGCACGTGCCTATGTCGGTGGACCCCACTAGGATGAAAGATGGAGAGAGAGAGAGAGAAGCTATAACAACAAGTTTTCGTCACATACGTACCCGGCCCTTTCACAAAGCAGGTTGTAGACTTCATGCTGTAAGACACTTTACTTGAAGCTGGTCCCATTCGCAGGCGAGAGTCGGGTACGGGTACAACACAAGAGCGCGGAATCTGCCTTTTCGTCTATAGGCGCATCACAACACAAAATGATGATGATGACAGTTTCGGCGATCGGTTCTCTGTCTCCCTGCTGGCTGTTCAAGCAAAATCCAATGGCAGCAGAGAAGCGTCTGGCTTGTAGCTGTCGCTAGCAGAGCACTGGAAGTTAACAGAGGCAGTGTATGCAAGAACCACCACCACGCGCGTACCAGTCGCCAGGGAAGACAAAAAAAAAAAAAAAAGGCTTCAAGGGCTGTCACTTTCCGTTTCTCTCCTTCCTCGCAACTACACGAACACGTGTGTGTGTGATGAACAGAATCCCCTCTCCCCCTCCCCCCGCCACTAACTACTGAAGCCGCCGCATCGCCTCTCGACATCAGCCTCCTCCCCCTTCAGCTCTTTCAACCCCCCTACTGCACCCTACTCTTTCCTCCCAGACTCCAAAAGACAAAGTTTGCGCACAGAAAACTCCCGGGCTAGCGGTCCTTCCCAGGGCGCAGCGCGTCAGGTGTCAGAAGCTTGTCTGGCGCGTGGCAGCGAACTGTCAGTTTGATTGTACGCGCGCACGAGCTTTGCACGCTCATGGCTCGTCAAGTTCGCGCTGTTACAAGAGGTGGAGAGGGATGGACTGGAGGAAGGGGAGAAGGTCACATGTTAGTTTGTTAACCTCGCCATCAAAACTGCTGGCAGGTATAGAGACAGCTGCTCGCATCGACCCGGAAGCAGTCAAAGATATCGTGTCGTAATTGCCTGGTTGAGATGATTGCGTCACGGTGACGTCATAAGAGCGCAGGGGTAGATGGCCGAGGCACTTATAACCCCTTGTGTGTCGGAATGTTTCAGGTTGCAAAGGTTGACTGATTTGTTCAGTGCTGACAGCGTGCTTAGAGCGCATAGTAAGCCTATGGAGTCTTGAAGTCATATCACGAGCTGACAATAAGAGGAAGTATGAAACAGTTTGCAAGAATCGGTCTTAGAAAGGTTCAAATTTCACGTGACCATGTTTCAACCGGTATACTCTTTACCTCACCTACCCACCACCACAACTTGTAAAGAAAGCCTTGTGGACATTCTTTTTTTTCTTTCTTTCTTAGAGTGGAAGAAATCGTCTGTCGAGGCCATTACAAAGGCGCATAGTAACATATTCACGTCGTGGTTTCTTTTTCCGGCTCAAGGAATAAACAAGGGCGCTCGAGGTTTTAAGCTTGTTTTCACACACTCGTGGGCATAAAGCGTCGGGAGAAGAAAGAAACGTTAACAAAAATTAACACTCGGCTTGACCTGCCAGACATGCACTATTTTTCTGGCCTGGCAGTGTCGACTCTAGCTAGTGCACAGGTCTACAACGATCTAGACGGTCACCTATGGCATGAGCACGTTGGGGGTGGGGTGGGGAATGTATAATTGAATCTGGGGAAAGTAGTGTTGTATCATTGTGCCAACGTTATTAAATTGTATCCAGCGTTGAGAATAACAATGACTGTTACAGTTTCTGTTGCCAGTGGGGAGCGACACTTCTTAAACTTCAAACTCATTAACAAATTACGAATAACAAATTAACAAAAAAAATCTGAGATAAATCATGCTTCACAAGCGGTATTGGCTAAGTTGGAAAACATAGCTTCTCATCACACGGACTTGTTTAAAGTGCGACACGTCCGTGCTTATCAGGACCTGCCTTCCGAACTAGACGTACAAGAAGACCTAAAGGAACTAGTAACTCTTTGAAAAGGAAACAACAAACAGCACAGAGAGACTTTTAAAGCTTAAATTTGTTGATACAAACAAAGTTCTTGTTGAATATGTTATAAATGGTCGATTTGACACGTCTCTCTTTTTTTTTAACCAAAGGGCGAAAATAAGCCCAGCAGCGGCCATAGCCTGGTAAACACACATTAATCAAAGACAGAGGTCTGAGTCATGTTGTAGAAGTTATTTATCTGTGATTGCGTACTTTGGACAAGTCGTGAAGACAAGGAGACTTGTATCTTGCACACAATTTAACGGGGCATTGTTTGAGTTTGTCATCTGCAGCCAGCATAACGGGAAATACCAGCGAATGTCAGCCCGGGTCATCCTAGTAAACACGTGGTGTGCTGATGTTTGTAAGCACCCACTTGACCTGTCGTAAGTAGCTCTGGCTTTCGATGTGTGATTATTGCGGAACTCGGGGCACCTGGACAGTGTGTGTGTTTGTGTGTCATACATGTTATGAAAATTTACAATACTGCTTTTCCATCTCATGAGATAAATTCATTTATGGTTTGTTGCCTGGCATTTACAAGAATAACAAGAAACATCCACAGCATTCCAAAGGGAGTATTCCTACATCAAACACTGTGTAAAATGTAACACTGTAATGCTCGCAAAATAGATCAACATAAAGAACATTACCTGCACTTACCCCCACAATCTTACATACATTCAGAGGGTCAATCTCTCTCTCTCACACACATACACAATGTACAGCTTTGTCAGTCCTGTGTATGGATAAAGGAATAAAGCTCCTCTTTGCCCTGACAATTGATAACTTAAACGCTCAAAGACTTTGACCTGAAGGATGTAGCTGGTAACTGCTGGCAAACAAATCTCCCTGTATCATGACAGCCTTTTGTCTTTGCTCTACGTTCATATAACGTACCCACATTTTTGTCTCTCCCCTATGACTTTAGCTCAAACATTCACCACCATGTTAAGAACTGTCTTGTTCTTCACGTTCAAACTCTGATACCAAAAAGCCAGAGGCTATCAGCGATCCAATCGAACAGCGTCAGCTCTTTGATCCAATGAAGACTCCGTAAAACAGTTCTCAAAACCATCTCCAAGTCATGAACTGCATCTTAATGCACGTACCTACCCGACCCTCTGTTGTGCACGTGCGTTGTACATTCACAATGCCCTTCTCAGTCGCCGCCTTTTCTGCGTGAGAGTAATTCATCCCTGCCATGCGCACTGGTGCGCTTTATCTCCGACTGCCAACCCCGGGTGTGTTACTGGGCTGCTGCTTCTCGCCTCGCTCTAGTGTCTTCTTATGCCATCTTCAGTCCCAGATAGATCACGTGCTTAGCGCAGGGCAAGAAGCTTTTCCCTTTGTGCGCATGCGCACAATCGAGGTCTAATTTTAAATATATACATTGTAGCACAGGTGTTACAATATACTTATGTATACATAATGTGTACTCTCTCTCACTTACGCACATACATGTACAAATACACGCAAACACATATTTATAGATAGCATATAGTTGTTACAGACATATACTAATGTATGCAAAATATGTGTACTCTTTCTCTCTCTCTCTTACGCACCTGTATGTACAAACACGCACAAATACACACACATATATATATATAAAGAGAAAGAGAAAGCTGACAGGGCCGCACTAAGCATATTATTCCCATTCACGGCGATTGCGTGAGTGCGAACAGTCTAAGAAAGACAACCCAACACAAAAATCCTCCAAGTTTCTGCAAGAGTTTATGCCCACGTCACTGTCAACCATGTTTTGCAATGAGTAAAACAGACAGTACCGGACGTCACCTTTTTATTTAATCATCTCATAATGCCATTTTGTATCAGAAGCAAAATATAATCTGTCATGAGTCACAATACCATTATTAAAAGTTGTATTCGCATATCTGCGACCTTATGAAAATTATTTCTTATGAATCTATTGACTTCTGTTACTATATCACCTCAGCTTTAGAGTAAGGTGAATTTGTTTCAGGGACAAAAGCAGGTTGTTGAAGGCGAAAAAAAAATCAAAATTAAGACATCGGGCAAACTGTTAGAAGAGGCGGTGTGGGATGCGATGGCCAGAGCGCTATCAGCAGGACAGTGAGAATCGGGGTATGAGGTTCGGATCTAGTATCTGATATATCGATATATTCTCTGAACGTGACACCTGGGCTGATCGTCTGTTTTTCTTATGTGTACTCTAGTTTCCTCCAATGTATGTATGTGTGGTGGGAATATATGTGTGTGTGTGTGTGTGTGTGTGTGTGTGTGTGTGTGTGTGTGTGTGTGTGTGTGTGTGTGTGTGTGTGTGTGAAGTCTGCCTTTGGTGGGAAAATGCACTAAATAACAGAATAATAAAGAAAAAGCATATGATTGTACAACACCGCATATCGAGCAGGTTAAAAACTCTCATGTTTTAGTGAATAATGAACATTGTTAAATGTCAGTTCCACATAAATTCCCAACGAAAAGCGAAAACTTAGTACATGAATAAGTAGCGGAAAGAGCACATTTAATGATTTAATTAAGTTTAGCCCATGCTTTTCATTAGACAGTAAAGAACAGAGAGGACTAAACCTTACACACCAATACAGAAAATAAAAAGCGCACGCAAAACTAAATACATTAATATATATATATAACCAACAGCGTCAGCTAAACTGAGTAGAACAACAACAAAAATCATGCACTAAACTTAATTAGTTACTAGATAGCCTACGCTAATACATCAGTCAGTCATGAAGTGCGTGTACAAAAGGCAATGTAGCCTCTAGCGCTTATGGTTATCATCTTTTTTGTCGTCTTTTCCTCCGTCTTGTTCGCTTTTCTTGTCTTTACACTTCAGTGCCTTCAATGTAGATAAAAACACACTCGTCCAAGTGATGGTGGTTTGTGCAGCGGTAAGTGCTCCTGCGGCTCCAATAGACTGGAAAGTACCCACCACACCCGCTCCGACCCTTGGAAGATCAGAATAATGGTGACATTGATGATGATGATGATGATGATGATGATGATGATGATGATGATGATGATGATGATGATGATGATGATGACGACGACGCCTGTGGCGCCTGTCGCTCATAACTGAAGCTCCACGTCTCGTACAAGCAAGGCATTTAAGAAAAGTGAGAAAGCAATCAAAGTAAAACAAAGACGAGCAGAAGAATAGGATAGGAGAAAGGACTCGGGAGGGGAGGGCCTTAGAGGCTGAACTCCCTTCGCACTAACAAAGTTGTGTGGGGCGATGTACATGCGTTTTTTTGTGACGACAGAGGTTGACAGTTATGCAAACATACGTCGCTTGTCCAATCCTTTCCAAAAATTATGTCGTTTGTACGATCATCGCCAAAATTGGCAGAAACATTCTTTTCGTCTACGGTAATGTCATGGACTTGTCTGGTTTATATTACACGTTCTAAGATGTTTCCAGTTTCTCGAAATGGCAAGAGAAAAAGATTCTACTACGCAAACTCGATGTATCTCTATTACAGAGAGGAAGTTGGACAACGTCGCAGTTTGAGGGAAGAGATTGCGAGTGTGCAAAAGACAGACAGGAGAAGGAAATGAGGGACTGGGTAGGGAGCTAGTCATGAGGTGGCAGGCACCACCGCATTTTATATCTCCCACTTCATTAGAAACGGCCTGCGACCCTTTTAACATTCCATCTGCTACAGACCTGCTTTACACTGTGCGCTGTAACTAAGACGACGCTTGGTACCTGGACGCAAGGTAGGACCAATATGTCAAATGAAGCCTGTAGGACAAATGTGTCCAATGAAGCCTGTTTCAAGTTGTTAGGATGAATGAACAGGGTTAATTGTGTACGATCCTCGTGTGATCATCACAATGGAACGCTGGCACTTTGGTGGAGGACAGTTTGATCATGTGGGAGACTAAACATGAAGAGAGCAGCAAGTAAACTTACTGTTGGCTCACCCTTTATGATCATATTAATTATAACAACAATAATTAATAAACACTTTAAAAACTTCAAGTGACCTTTCCAACTAAAAATGTCATTTGTTATCTACCCATATGAAGTGGATAGCGCCATTAACTTAGCAGCTATGGTTCCGGCAGCGATGCCTCCCGCTCCGAAGCCAGCTGCTGAAATCAACACCGGTGTTCCCAAGACGGCCGCCCCGCCCACGGCCGCCGAGATTCCCAGCCTCTTCAGTAGGGCAATCTTAAACCACATGACATCCTGTAAGCTTTCGACGAACTGTATACTTTGAATTATTATTTATTACCTACATGAAATGTATGAAATACGAGCCAGGAACTACAAACTTCAAAGTGCAAAATATCAATAACAACTATAAGCTACAAACAAAGAGCTCTAAACTATAAGACCTTAGAAGTATGAACATTGACATACAATCTACGAAGGAACGACACTCTGCTGTATTGATAAGACTGGCAAGTAGCCAGTCACCAGTATGGAGATGTGTCTGTGGTTCTAGTGAATCTGTAGGAAATATCTGTACCGTTTGTTGGAACCTCATCAAAGTTGCTAAGCATGCTCTCCTGTCGTCTCCAGAAAGGTTCATGTTTGCTTGCTGTAGGCTGGTCCCGAGCATGTTTATGTTTAGTGTTTATTTTTGCTGTTCTGTTTTGGGTGGGCTCCGAATGAATGAAAAACTACTAAATTGCCATTTGCGATATACTTCAATTATAGCAAGTAAATCTTGATTAGGTCCTAATTTAAGAGGCAAGCATATTAATGAGAGTGAATGACAGAGTCAGAGGGTGAGGAAGGAAGCGAGTAGCGAGTCACATGGCACTACAGCAATTCTCCTTCTTTATCACTGTATTAACGATAAATGATTTAAACACTTTTAATGTTCGTTTTAATATCAGTCTTCTCCCTTCTCTAACCCCTAAGGGGGTCAGGTACCCGTTCAAAAAGCTGGGTTAACTGGAGAGAAGAACACTGCAGCAATCGGACGGCGAGAAAGTTTGTGCTCGCCTTCAGCCTCAGGTCCCTGTGTTTTAATCACTACGATATCCGCTTCTACTGTTTAAAAAATGCGAATCAGAACAAACCCCAAAAAACAGGGTGTTTCGTGTCAAGTTAATATTTCTTATCTCATGTCGAGTTATCTCTGCACTGCTGTCTGTCGCCATTGTGTAATCCTCTAAATGCAATTATTCATAGGTTGGTGGACAGATATATGCTTCCCGAGCCGACTTCTAGCAGCAGATGACACAGCAAGGGATAAATGGCACAGTAAGGAATAAACAATAATCCTGTGTACACTGCACCTGTGACACATTGTCAGGAACACACGGGACGTGCAGACCGGTCACAGCGTTCCTCACGTGTTCTTTCACACAACGAAGTACTAAGACCTGTACGTGGGTTACTATATCTCTATAATGAAACAATTCCAAATATTTTTCCCACTTCAAATAAATTTTACATCAACATTACTCGCAACTAATTAATGTCTACATAAACCCTTCTAATAATATAAATATCTCCAGTCAATATATGACAACAAGCAGGGATCAATATATGACAATAAGCAAGCAGGAATATCCTTTCAACAACGTAGATGTCTCTCAACCTTCCAATCAATCGTCGCTAAACATCTCTCCTTTCTATTTCTCAAACTTCCTTCCAATGTTCACCCACAGCTTCTCAGAAAGTAAATGACCAAAACACACTGTCAACGTCAGGTCAGAACACACGTACTCACAGATATAAACTTGCCTGTAATACTCCTCCTTGAAACTATACAGAAATACACAGCACTGTGAATCTCCAAAGCACACAACAATTACTCCCAATACAGAATCTTCCAGCAGACACACAGCAACTGGGGAAACTCTTCAATCACCAGCAATACTCTGATTATCAGAATCCACCAGCAGACACACAGCAACTGGGGAAACTCTTCAAACACCAGCAATATTCCGATTATCAGAATCCACCAGCAGACACACAGCAGCTGGGGAATCTCTCCAAACACATAGCAATACTCCGAACGCAGACCACCTTTTCTTTTTCTCCAAACTCACACACACCGGTACACTCCACCCAGACGATCACTTTCTCCAGAAACTTCTCCAATCTCGCAGACGACACCTCACGTCATACCTCCTTTTACGTCACGCCTTCTAAACCATACACCAAACGTACATCCAAGGGCCACTATCCCTGCTGCACAAAACAAACAAGAAGGCTAACTCCATTTCTGACATTCGCTTTTTCGCTTTCAAAATAATAATAAAAATCAACAGATCATTTGTACAGCGCCTTTTTCCAGCATTAGCCAGACTCAAGGCGCTTAAAATATAAACATGCAGACATGAGAATAATAATGGTCTCAAAACAGAGTTCCTTGTGTTTTCAAATTGAATGCCGTCTGCATAGATGCAGTCACAACAGCTCATTTAAACTACAAGGTGCAGCTGAGATTTGTAGTCGTAGTATCAGTGGAATAGTTAGTGATGGAGGTGGCGGCACATATAACAAAAATTAAGTTGTTCATTGTTAGCGCACATACGACTGTCACGGAGTTCACATCAACACGTACAGCGGAACACACTCTCAACCAGTCAGGGCTCTGATCCTCTCTGATCCCTGACACATGTTCCCGTTTCATTTCGGTCCGTTAATGAAATTTTGTGCACACGGGAGTGTGTGGTACGTGGCAGTCGTGTTTTCAGTTATTAAAACCCGTTAGGAATTTTTCTATTTCCTGTTCTAACATTGCAGTCAGCATCCACCTAGCATATCACTGTGCAAGAGATCCATGCAGTTAAGGTATCAAAGTATCTCTGTTCTCTACACTAATCTGAGCGTAAGACACTACACAACATTGAAACTGGTAACGAGGTTAGCTAAATGGAGATCAGGAAGCATGTTTTGATTTTATCTTCAACATCTGCTTTTTTGAGATATTGTCAACAGAGACTCGCAGTCTTTGTTTCAACTAAGTAAGAAGGACATGGCATGTGAACAGAGTCTATCTTACCTTTGAGGAGGCCATGTTCACGGTCACTGTTACCTGAAGTTTTGTTGGTTAGTAGACGACCAACAAGCGCGCAGGCCCGGCCGCGAATTTAATACATAAAGACCATAATATGCTTTTCCCGCAACGTACCTTATCCGAGCCTTCAGATTGGCCGCCAGGTCATGTGACTTACTCTCCAACCCATACAGCTTTGCGCGCACACACACACACACATCGCATTGTTTTGGATTGTCGTCTGCTCGATGTCAAGACTTCATATACGGCATTATTGACCATACTAGAACTTGAAAACCTGCCAGACTTCTTCTGGGGGGTGGAGAGAAACTCTTAACATGCATGTTGAAGTACATATTGTTATTTCCTATGCGGGATGGGATGTTATTTAACAGCACAAACAGTTATCAAAAACTCTTAAGTACATGGGTTAACAGATGAAGAACAACTGGCTGCTCATATTGTGCTGAAAAAGCATCATCAGTGTATGGTATGGAAATCAACACAGAAAATTCAAAGTTGATGACCAGCAACTGTAAGCAGAGTCAAGGGAGAAAGCTGAGAGTCTGAAATATTGGGGTTCATCAGTCTCACTTGAGTATTTTTTCGCCATTATCTTTTTCTATGTTTTAGCATATATGATTACAGTTACAGTACCCTACAATGTTATTGATTTAATTATTGTATTAATAAGAGCATCCTCCTAAAAACACATGATAAATTTGGATATAGTAAGACTTGCAAATATCCCTAAAATTCAATATTTTCACTCTGTACATTACTTGGACTTGTAGGTGAGATACCAATACAACTACCCACTCCATTCTTCTAGTGACATACAGGGACCTATGATTTGACATTTAATTAAATATCAGATAATCTTACAGATTTATATGACAAATAATGCGCGGTCTTCCAGTCACAACATAAAATCAATGATCGTCCTGTTACAAGTTTACAAAATGTCGTATACTGGGATCATGAACGCGCGTCGATGCCAATTAATTGTTTTCCCCTTCTTATATCATGACAACTCGATCAGCTCCAACTTTCTGTTATCGGGTATTCAATGACGAAATTTTAAAGGAACAGCTTTCTTATAGGGTTAACGCGACGCCATAACAAAAATGGCTTACCTGTACGTCACTCATCTTCTGCTCTATCTCTCTCTCCTCGCTAAACTCCCTGATATCGTCTGCTTCATCTTCTTTGAATCCTTCCTCCAATTATTCCGAGAAATAATATCCAGAAATGAACAAAAAAATTTCCTGACGTCGCCTTCCCCATCTTCTTCGAATCCTTCCTCCACATTCACATTCAGGTACAAACTCAAAAAAACAAATCAGTCTTTCACTAAACTCAACACAACATCCTTGTCACTTCTCCATAAATTCTAAACTTCTTTCTGTTGTACTTTCCAGACTCTGCATCTCTCAACTTTTCGACAATTGCACCACAAATTTTACCCAAATTTCCATGCAAACTCGCCATCTTCAATCCTCTCGACTTTCTATCGTCTGCTAACATGAAACCAAATCAACAAACTTTCCCGCACCAAATATCACATGACTAAAACCAGCCAATAATTTCACACAACTCCATGTCAATCACCATATATTACGTCACTCGACCAGTCCTAAACATTTGTCCTCTGCTCAATTCACTACAATATAACCTACCCCTACCCCTACCTCTACCCCTAACCCACACCCATAAACCTAACCCTAACCCAAACCCTAACCCTAATCCTGCTTCATAAATCACACACAACACCAACCAACGCCCAACCTCACACCCCTGTCAAATATCGATCCTACCCGCTCTCCCCTCCCACAAAATAGCATAGCCCGCCGTGACCTACTAAAACCCCCTATATGAAAGTTCATCCATTTCGGAAGTTCAAAAGAAAATTGTGAAGAAACAACTACGATCCAACAATGGCTAATTGGTGGATCCGCATGTGAATATAACGGAAGTGGAGACTGAAAGCTTGAAACACACGACTGACATGAAAACATCGATATCTATTGTTATAACCACGACACTCTCCACCGCACGAATATTGGCGTCTTCCATAAAGTTTATTAGCCTGCATGTTTCATACACAGCTACTACACCCCAGTGAATGTGCAAAGTCACCTTTACTGAAGCGCAGCAGTCGCTCGATCACCATCAGAATCTTTTATGAGCAGACGACAGCCCAAAACAATGCCATGTGTGCGTGTGCAAAGCTGTATGGGTTGGAGAGTAAGTCACGTGACCTAGCGGCCAATCTGAAGGCTCGGATAAGGTCGCTATACAACAATGAAGCGGGAAAAGCAAATTCGCGGCAAAAGAGAGGTCTACACGAACGGAGTATTTGAAGAGGTAAACAGCCCATGCAGTACTCGTTTATTAGAGAGAGAGAGAGAGAAAAAAAATACTGGTGCTGCTGCCAGTATGATTATTCAATGCTCGTCCTTCTTACCCTCCCCCCTTCTGCTCTTGCTAATTTTCTACCCATCTTTCTCTGCAGAATCGATATATTTTCTATGTTCTGTTACTTGGTGTCTTTTTGTGTTTTTCCATCTTTGTTTTCTGTTTGTCATCAGTACTGTCATTTCTTCTTACGTCCCTCGTGTTCTATCCATTTAGTCCACGTCTCTTCCTTGTTTTTAAGCGCTAAGAGCATGCTCTCTATGAGTGTGAATATGCGCTATAAAATCTTCATTTATTTATTATTATTTATTATCCAGATTCTGACAAGCCACAAAGCCAGCAACAACAGATCAGACAAAAAAACACGAAAACAACAGCAACAAAAAATTCAGCAGCAAGAACAACATCAACAACAAAAAGGACGTGGACAGCATGCATCCGTACGAACCCGTTTTATTAAGCAGAGAGCCTGGGCACAGAACGTGTTGTGTGACCCAAGGGTGAATAGAAACAGTCCATAGGCGTTGAAGTAAGTTTTTAGGCTGTAGCCGTTATTTCGGACTTGTATTAGTTGTCATACTACAAATATTACATTTAGCTATTACTTGATCATTGTGATTTGTAGATGCTTCCTTAGTATTTGTAACAAGTGCTGATGTTTTCAACAACAGACGCTCAAAAAAGCAACTTTCGGTGGTTGACATCTGACGTAAACTGTTTTAGTGAAATACGAATTTTTCGGTAACAACATGTTCTTGGACATGGTAATATTTGCCAGTAGACTCATCATATACTTATCACTGTGCTATACTTATCACTGAGGGCGGTCCGGTGGCGCAACGGTTAGCGCCTGTCACCAATACAGTGAAGGATGGCACACTGTCCTTTCTCTGCATGTGGCATCTGTTTACAGGGCTGGCTGCCTTGCCGTGATATAGCCTTAGTTGCTGCCTCGGCGTAAAACACCAATAAAAAAAATATATATATATACTTATCACTGAGCATAAAAGTGTGTGTGCAACGTGTGAAGACGACTGGGGAAAAACTATTGCAGTCTTTCAAGGTGAAATGAAAACTAATGTCAATAAATTTGTCAACGAGTTTTTGGATTTTGTAGCAACGGGCAACAAATTTTGTTTTCTTGCTTACTAGCAGGCTGCTTGATAAGTCTCGTACAAATCTAGGGACCCAGGTGAACTAGGGTATTATAAGGATCAGTGTCTATGTTTTTATTGTAACACTATAATACATGACTGAGCATCGAACAGTTAATTATTACACCTGTATCGCACTCACAAAAGCATGCATAAACATAGACACACAGCGACTGAGTGAACCAGTACATTAACGCTGAAGCTGAATATTAAAAGGGCGCACGTTTACAAGTTAGACGATAAGGAAATTGAACACTAACATGATTGCATTTATGAAGACCGTAATTCGACCTGCTCTTCTGATTGTTATGTGCGGGGTAACAGAGAGAAAAAAACTAACGCTAATACATTGGATGGTAGATGAAAATATCCGTGTACACCTGTACCTACACCTAACGCTAAGACCAGACAGCGCACCCGCAAAACACTTGACTACAAGAAATCACGTGACAAAGCTCTTGTCCTTACGCTAGTCCTCGTCCTCATCCCTGCCATGGTCCTTGTCCTGGGCCTTGTCCTTGTTCTTGTTCTTTCCGTTGTCGTGGACAGCTTTGTTGGATCCTGTGTTTTCTTCTTCGTCTTCTTCCACTTCTCCAACTCCTGCGCTTTGCGTTGCCCCGGTGGCCCCAATGGCGTGGAAAGTCGACACGACTCCCATTACCACTCTGTGAAACCACAGTGTAGTGTAAACATTGCTTTATTTCATCATTATTATCTGAAGTTTTGTCAAAATTAAAATTTAAAATGTTGTCGTGTATGTGTGGGTGTAAATGTAATAAAAAAGCTTGAGCCTGCCTTCAAAGGTAGGAAAAGTCACTATAACTAATTTATTAAACTTTGAGTTAGCTACATCAAAAATGTCTTCAAATGTGCTATGACAAAATTCTCGAAGCGCAAGAAAACTTCTCCCTTTCATTATGTCTATTTCTTCTTTGATTCATTCTTTCTCGGAATCTTTCTCATACTCCTCTTTAACCCAGTATACAAGTGCTACATTCCTTCATTTTCTTTATTCACTAGAGCTATTCTGGGGATAGTTTGTGAATTACTGTGACACTAGGCCTATCCAGTGACTTACCCAAGTGTAGCAGTTCTGGGAATTGGCCCTGGTGTCAAAGTTCCAGCACCGATGCCTGCGACTCCAAAGCCAAGAGCTGCAACCGCCACTTGAGTGGCTGCGACAACTACAGCGCCGCCCGCCACCATCGCGCCTTCTGTCCTCCACCTGGGGGAGCCTGTGAGCAACATTTCATCTCCCATCTCAACGTTTATATAAACGAAGTTAGTGGAACACATTTGGTAATCTCTCAGTGTTCTGTGTTAATGTACACTAGCTAATAGTTTTCTCTGTTAGTGTACACTTATAATTTTCTTTATGAATTAGTTTGTGGATAGAAGTGAAAGATTTAGTTACAGCTATTTAATGTTCGTGCCAGTATCAAATCTGTTACATATGTCAGTAAAGCCTTTCTTCTTTCCTTTACTGTTTTATTATTTGTAGCGTACAAGGGGGTACAACAGTTGAGTATTGTTTTGTTCGACACACAGGTGTGCCTTGGTTTGACACTGCCACGCTGGAAGTCACGAGAACTTGAAAGTCTCGGTTTTTACCTTATTCCACGTGCGAGCAGAGCAGAGCTCCATCCGTCCAGGTGGTTAGGGTGTCTTGTTTTTCTGTCGCTGTCATGCGAGTTGCATGAGAAAATTGAGGTTTTGGATATTTTAAAATTTTACGTGTGGGGCGGGCTTAGCTCACCTTGTGGCGATGTAAACAAGGGTGGGTATATTAGACCCGACATTTAGCAAGTAGGATAATGCTCGATTTGGACGATCGATATTCCGGCAATCCTGGTGTGTTGCTTGCTGTGTGCTGTCACTGACGGGGGGGTGCAGTCTTCATTCAGGCCTACCAGTCGTCATAGTGTATGTCGACGTGAGGCGCTAGAGAGAGCGCTGGTTAGTGACAAGAGTTGTCACCGTACTTACTGGTATTCAAGCCGAGGGCTGTGATTCTACTACCGGTACAGTACAAAAAGAACTTTTGCTGAAATCTGGATACAGGCGTCTGAGAACTTATCTGACGCAAACAAGAGGGACTCCGCCGAGAGCGTGGAAGGCTGTGGGAAACTACGGGTTTTGACGGCTGGAGCTGGCGCATAGACGGCCTGTGGTTCGGCAAAGACGAGTGAAAGGGTGTCCGCGTATCTCCAAGGTGGGGAGGAGCATCCGATACAGCGAGGCTGAATGACTGACTTGCGTGGGGGCGATATCCTACAGACGATATCCGAAGTTTCCGGAGGTCCACTGACGCGAGGCAGAGGCATGAGCTTCCGATGATCTAACACCAGAAGAACATCCCCAACGAAGTAAGACTTTGATTAAGGTAGAGTGACGCACCAGATGTCCTCCCTGTATAACTCATACGTGAGGAGTTGCTAAAATATTTGTAAAAAGAAATAACTTGAACTTTAAAAGAAAAAGGGTCAAGTGGAGAACTTTGTGTTTGCGCTTCGGGTCCAGAGTGGGAAGAAATTAAGCACGCGTAGGAAGACGGATAGGTTATCCTTACTGAGGAGGTGATAAGGCCTAGGGTGTGCTACCCATTCTGACTCTGTTGTTAGAACCAAGTATTTGTGTGTTGGTGCCGAGGGCACTGTCGCTGAAAGACATTTCTTCATATTTTTGTTTTGATATACCTGTTAGACACTATTGTTTGTCAACAATTGCTCCTTGTGTATGCCTATTTATTGTTTACGTCAGCTTGAGCGGCGTAATAATTACAGAAAGAGAGGGATTTTCAGGCTACGTCTAGCCGTGAGAGTTTAAAGAAATGCTAAATATCATGTTTGACTAACTGCTCGTGTTAACTACTAATGCTTTGCCTTGTATAGAGCAGTTTTGAGCATATTTCTTTGTGTATTTAAATTGTGAATTTTGTGGTCAATAAGTATTTGTCTCTTTGAGGGACGTTCTACACCAGAGTGGTCATTTGTTGATTGTGTTGAGTTAACGAATGCGCGTGTCTGCGGATGACTCGTCGTGTGTATGCGGGTGATCCTTGACATTATTGTCGTTTCTTTCTGCGTTCCCTATTTTTAAATTGTATTCTCAAAATCAAGGAGTTGTTGATATGGGAGCGAAGAGGTAGTCAAATGTAAGTAGTTCACTGTCTCTAGACAGACACGTGGAGGGCTGAGCCCAATACTCTCCTTTGCACCTTTTACCTTCCATGAGGAATCAGGTATCCATGTACTGGGTGGGAAGCAGGAGGTGCGGACAGCCTCAAACAAGAGACTTTCTGCATTGTATAATCAACTCGTCAGCGAACCCAAGACAAAACAGAGACCATTCTGAGCAGTCGTCAAAGAGGATCAAGAAAAGAAGGAAAACAAAGGAACAAAAGGAAAAGAGAAACGAAGGATGAAAGAGAAATTTTGTAACTGAATTCCCACAAGACCTTAGACTGGGTGTTACTCACCACATTCATTCTCATCACTGCAGTCGTCACAGTCAGCCAAATCGTCGCACTTCCACTCAGATGGGATGCTGTGATGGACAGTTACACACTGGAGTTGATCCTGTGTGCACCTGACTGCAGAGTAAGAAAATATTGCATTGACATGGCGCAGCTGACAACTCATGTTTCTCGATGTTTGCAAACGCGAACTGAGAAATGGAGAATGGCAATTGAAACCCATATTAGACACACCTACTTGTGCTTGAACATTGCATCGATATTTGAGGTATGAACTAAAAGACCACATGAAAACAAATTGACAGACAATCAACACAGTTTACATCATGTGAAACTCTCTTTCAAAATACGTTAAATATATATACATTGCATTTTCGTGACATGAAATGTAAAAAGATATAAAAAAAATTACGTGTAAAGAAGTCTACCTTTCTCATTAAAGACTAATAAAAGCGGATTTTTATTTTCACATTACAGATATAAATTATCAGAATATATCATGTAATTTTAAAATGTCTTTTTTTGCAACACACGAAATGTAGTTCGAAGTACATGCTAGAGAAAGGTATCTAATTACAACTGCATGGGGGATGACAACTCTGTGTGTGTGTGTGTGTGTGTGTGTGTGGTGTGTGTGTGTGTGTGTGTGTGTGTGTGTGTGTGTGTGTGTGTGTGTGTGTGTGTGTGTGTGCTAGATTTATCATCGTGTGGGATCAGAGGTGACATCAGCAAAGCTTCGAAGAAAATGACGATCTGCAAAAAAGTATTTCGAAAAACTCCCTCCAATGATTAGCTGCAAGAATTTAATTTAACATGATATAAAAATTTTAAGTAGTGTGAATCTACGTAACAATAAAAATAACAATACAACCTGCATGGTGATGTCTTTTACTGTCAGCGAGCAAATTGACCAAGGCAGCAGGAAATTGCATTATAAATCTGATTAATATATGGTCATAGTCCACAGAAAAAAGCCAGTTGCTCATTGATGCAGTGTTGACATCACTATTTGTTGTATGAGCTTTCTCTCTTAGCTTTTGTCTTTCCAGAAATTACCTACAAGGCAGTAGGGCCCTTTTGCCTTAGCTGGAAGTGTGGCATTTTTGAAGAATGAACCTAGTTTTACCTCCCCGAATGAGCGCATGACCATCTGGGCACCTTAGTCTATTGCTGGCCTTGATGCTGCAAATGTAAGGCTAAAATGATGTAGCATTTCTTTGCCGGCGGTTGAGAACGTGGAAAAAGTGCAATTCAGGGCTAACCAGATTTATTTTGTGTCATTTCAAAAGCCAGTTCGTTTCTCACAATAAGCTAAACGTGCACTACTGTCTGCTGTTGTTACCATGAGCTCTTAGTCATAATCAATAGATAGTTGGGTTGATTGATGGATGAACATTCGTTTGTCTTTGTGTATAAGGGTCTTCAACTCTTGCTGCTCGGATGAGGAACTCTCGTGCTTTAACCTCATTCATACTTGTTTGCTTACTCTTTTTCCTCATCCTCACGAATTTTCACTTTTCACCAAAGATTAGTATTTTTGTCCGTAAGACCTTCCCACTCAACAAAGACGTTTGTTACTGTGTCGCAATGGCCACAACAAAGCTCATGTTACTGTCATGTCACTCACATGATCTGCTCATTGACTTCTTGCAGCAGATGGCGGAGCTTTCGTAAAACTTCTGTGATTTGTCTATGTCTCTATCATCAGCCCGACCTTCCCGGCCCATTGGAGCGTTTTGTGCATATCAAGGTTTTGTTTTAAGATTATTCAGCCTCGCCAAAACTTTCCTTTTAGTTGGTGTTTGAACAGAGAGCTACCTTCAATATAACATCACTAATACCTTTCGTCCTATCCTAGTATCGTCATAATAATCGTCCTCCACCTACTCTGAGCGAAGGCAATACGTTGTCGGCATGTTGGCAATAATGGAGAACGAGAAACATATTTCTATGTCTTCGGCATCTACTCTTTCTGTGATCTTGCCACAAAGAGTGCTAATCACAATCTTTGTAACAACCAAAGAAAAAAAAATCTGCCCGCAATCCATCTTACCTTTGAGGAGACCATAACGACGGCAACTGCATGTGACTGAAAAATGTGCTGACGTTTTATTGGTTTGTAAAAGATCGATAGACCCGGTCAAATTTATAGACGATCATGTGACCTCACCACGTGTCTTGTGTGCATAAATATATCACTTGTGTAAGTACGAGCAGTTACTTTACGAGATAATGATATATGGTTCACGTTTACCAGCTATCGAAGAGATATTGACAAAATGTAGGTAATCTATTAACTACCGTCTTACGCTCGACCCTTTACGAAAATTAATATCCGCTTTCAAAGCACGCGATCAACACTGACCACGCACTCTACCGGCAGGTGGCAGGTTACTGGGTTGGATTAGCGAAGTAATTATGTTCAGCTGGGGCCAAACCACAAATTATGCTGAGAGAAATATCTTTCACTAGTTCGTGGAACGTTCGAATATCACACCAGTGTGGCAAGGGAAAAGTTTTTCATGAGCTAGAAATGTACCAGTGGGACTTTCTGGGATTGCCACAGGTTAGATGGCCAGGCTTTGGTGAGACAGAAGCTGACGAAGGCCACAGACTCTGCTACAGTTGGGGGGGGGGGAGTAAACAGGAGCACGGCACGAACTTTCTCGAACGCAGACAAGTGGTCGGAGCTGCCATCAACTGTACACCTATTTTCGGTAAGCTGATCTTGATTAGCATCTAAGCCTGACAATTTCTCCACTGTCCAAGTTTACAGTCCGATTTCCTCGCACGAAGAGAGTGAACTGGAAGACTTCTACGATCAGTTTGCAAAGGCTTTAAAGACGGGAAGGACAATCTAGTTGTACACTTTGACTGGAATGCCAAGGTCGACCCAGACGCTTACCAACAATGGCGAAGAACAACAGGTAAATCTGGCCTAGGAGAATCTATTCATGAAAGGAGTTGGCTCCTAGAGTCTCACCTCCACCAATGCCTTCAATTCCTACAAGAAATCCAGAACGGCTACTTATCGTTTCTCCAAATCATTCGGATCACGACCAACTCAATTTTAATAAAATAAAGTCTTGGGTTTCGTTGAAAAAAAGCTTTTGTGTCTTTAGTGGTGTCTTTCTTACTCACATGCATTGCTCCGATCGTTCCTGACTGAGTATGGGACAGTATCGCTTCTACAACTACTGTGACGAACAAAAGGTACACAAAATGAATTATTCGAAACACTAACAGGTGCACATTCAAGGTTTACCCGCAAAGTTCGTTATAGGTTATCAGAAATCACTAAGAACCGATTCATACAGGAATCTTATCATAAAGAATCTCAATCTCAAACTATATTTTGCCTCAGTAGCCAAATATCTGTGCTACTATGTCTATCTATTATCTGTCTAAAATAGATTTATGTTATTCTCTTTGGCAAATTTTCTCAAAAATGAAAAACAAAAGACACTAACTAACCGTTGGGTGATGATTTTCCTTTACTATAGCATTATGATTAGAGAAATGGAACAACAAAACATCATAGTCAATTAAAAAATCATGTCAACACTAATACACAGCTAAAATACACTAATACACAGCTAAACAGAGATAAGTGTGAGCGTACAGTTATGTCGGTACTAACGAAAGCCTGCATGAAAATAGATACTCAGCCAATAGTTAAAAGAATACATTAGAACTAAACTATAACTGATTAGAGGATAGCGAAAATGTACATTAATTTCGAAAAATCATTCTGCCTCAGTGCACGAGGCAACAGAGACCGAGCGCTAATACATTGCTAAGTAGCGGGATTACTCGTGCGCTAAAGCTAATACACGGAAGTGAGCAGCGTCCCACGAAGACTCTTGATGTCTTGACGAGACTTTTAGCGGCTGTCTTTGTCCTCGTCCTCGGGCTTGTCCGCGTTCTCATCCTCGTCCTCGGGCTTGTCCTTGTCATTGTTTTTGTTGTCATTTGAGACCTTGTCGCAGACAGCTTTGCCGACTCCTGCCCCAACTCCTCCAACGGCAGCGGTTTGGGCTAGAGTTAGCGCCCCTGTAGCTCCAACTGCTTGGAGAGTAGACACGACCCCCATTCCCACTCTGTGAAATCATAGTATACATGGAAACATTGCATCATTAAATTATATTCTGTACTGTGGTCAAACACCGTTAAAAAGATTCACATGAACCTTTGTGTACGTTTATCCCTTAATACTTCTGTTCTACTTCCGCCTTAATGGCGGGGAAAAGTCGTTTTACAAAATAACGGCATTTACTTATTTAATATGCATGGCAAGGAGATTCTTTTTGCACTATCAAACAAAATGCCTTAAAATTGAAAATGGCTTACAATACGTCTAGTATAAAAACATTTCCAACTGCTAAAAAGCTCTTTCTATCTTCGTGGTCTCTTTGTTTCTTCTTTTCTTTGACATTCTTTCTTCGACTCTCATTTTTTTCCAGAATATAACTGCTACAGTCTTAATTTTCATCATGCTCCAGAGCTATTAAAGGAACAGTTTGTGAGTTACTACTATACCAAGCATACCCAGTAACCTACCCTGTTGTAGCAGCGGTGGACATCGCTCCTGCTGCCACAGTCCCGGCACCGATGCCTGCGGTTCCAAAGCCGAGAGCTGCAACCGCCACCGGAGCGGCTGCGACAGCCAGAGCCCCTCCTGCCACAATGGCACCAGCCTTCCACCACCAGGAACCTGTGAACAACATTCCATCTTACATCTCAACGTTCGTCTTTACGACGTGACCCAATAATATTTGGTATTCTAATAATTTCCTGCACACTTTCTCATAATAGTGTGACTGAATGTAGACTTCGTGCACGCTGCCTCAAACCTAAAACAAGTAACCAGTGCTATAGCTTTGTGGCTGCGAAATAGTACAACTTGGTCCACCAAGATTTAAGACTGCGGTCATCCCTCTCCTTTTGCACCTTCCACCTTCCCTAAGAAATTAGGTATCCATTTTCTGGCTCTCAGCAAGAGTTTTCCAGTCACAGGTCTGGAAAAGCCTTACACTGAGAACTTCTGCATTGTATCAGTTGATCAAGGAACCCATGACGAAATGTAAACTATTCTGAACTGATGACTTCGCATATGTTCAAGAGAAAGAAAACAGGAAATAAGAAGGAGGATGAACAAGAAAATTTGTTATTGAACTCTTCCAAGACTTGAGACTTGCAGATACTAAGTTCCTACAAGACTTGAGACTCACTGTTACTTACCACATTCCTTCTCATCACTTTTGTCGGCACAGTCAGCCATACCGTCGCACTTCCACTTAGATGGGATGCACTTATCGACAGTTACACATTTGAATTCATCGTGTGCACCTGACTGTAGTGTGAGAAAATATTGCATTCGTATAGCACATATCTCATTCCTTTAAGCGTTCTTAAGTGCCTGCTATGTAATGGAGTGTAACACATCGGATGAATCAGATCTTAATAGATATACTTAGACGTGTATTCAACACCCCGATACTGCCCGGGGCATTAAATAAAGACCCCATGATAAAAAACGCAGTATCAAATTAAAGCAAAAATCATGCGTAAGTCTGTTACTCTTTTTGACGCTTAATAATGTATCTTAATTAATCGATATGAAACTAAAACATTGAGTAAAAAAGGCCGACACACGTCTACAGACGAGTTTAGTTACTAATCGTAGTTGAATTTTTCTTTTAAAGAATGATATAAGCCATCCGTTTATGAGAGACGAGGTAAAGCTTTCGCCACTGACATGGTTGACAGTACAGAATCCGTGACGTCACTAAAGTACATAACTATTTTATATTCACATAGCTCTCCAAGCCAAACAGGTCTTGAAGTGGTTGTCCTGATTCAGCAAAAGAAACCACTTCTTTCCTTCTTCGTGTATATAATAGTGAAAGAGATCTAATAATAAATGCATGGAGCGGCGACACATATATATATATATATCACTTTATTTTTATCAACATATATTGGTAAATGTTCTAAAATTGTGGGGAGCTAGGGGTAAATATATTCTACCACAACGTGCGACTAGAGGCGGGGTTGGTGAGATAAGAAGTGGCAAGATAAAGAGTTGAGATTGAATAAAATATGTGTATCTAGAAATATCTATATTTTACACGTATCATATTCACCATCGGGATGACTATAACCATGTGTGATCACAGGTGATGTCAGTAAGAACACAAGGAAAACGACCATCTGCAAACAAAATACTTTAATGTCATTCTTCCAATGATTATCGACAGCAGTTCATCAAGCTCGGAAAATTTAAGGAGACATGAAATCGTCCTAAGATAAGAAAATACTTTAATGGCAAAGTGTTCGAGGCTTAAAAAAAACTATCATACTGACCAAGGCATTTTAAAGCGTTTGTATTTTTGAAACGTTGATTTAAATAAATAACTTCAACTGTTGTTTAACACTTTCAAAAGGAAAATATTGTCTTTTCTTCTCTGTTGTATCAGTGACTTATTATTACTTTTGCGTGTTAATATAAACATTGTATATTTTTAACCTAAAACAGTGTACTTGTATTAATAACAGTTTATTGGTGTAGACATTTAAATGCCATTTAATTGTAACAATGCGATATAATACCAATGTATCAACCTCATATAACCGGTGCTTAGTACTTTTATTTGAACAATTGATAAGTTGCCTACGCAGACTCGCTCCAGACCAGTAAAGGCAGTAAGCCTGTAATGTAAGTCATCAAGTTAAACGTTAAGCCGTGTTTAGGCGACCGCCATGGCGACGGGGCTACACTGGCTACCACGCTGACCTCGACTTTCATGTCGGCGGGTATAGTCCTACTGCTGATAAGACAGACCTGGTGGCCTGTTGTTATAGCCAAGCGTGAGCAGGACCCCGCCACTCACAGGAGATGACGTCAAGAGTGAGATTTGCTCTTTGACATCAGGAGGCAGGTGGCAGACGAGGGGGGCTGGGTGCCAGGCCCTGACAGCTCAGCCCCAGGTGTCTCCGACACCCTAGCAACTCACCTCTGTGTTTCATACACCGTGGCAACTCACCTCTGTGTTTCATACACCGTGGCAACTCACCTCTGTGTTTCATACACCGTGGCAACTCACCTCTGTGTTTCATACACCGTGGCAACTCACCTCTGTGTTTCATACACCGTGGCAACTCACCTCTGTGTTTCATACACCGTGGCAACTCACCTCTGTGTTTCATACACCGTGGCAACTCACCTCTGTGTTTCATAAGTCATGATAACACTACCGTGTGCGCTATACACGAGCAACTTACCTGCACACACACACACACACACACACACACACACACACACACACACACACACACACACACACACACACAGAGCTGACATAATAAAGACCAACACTTGACAAGAAAGATCATGTGACACGTAATACGAGCTTCATCGTTGTCATACTGATTCCCTCATGTCAAATTTGAGCCTTTGTTTACCTAAGGTATAACTGTTGTCTTGGCTATATTTATGTTTTCTTATGATCGATACGACAAAGAAATATGTTCTCCATATCCGTCTTACCTGTACAGATGCCATGTTGTCAACCAGTTGAAGATCTGTCACAGAGATCAGCGCAGGCCCACGTACACCGGCGTTCTGAGCCTCCCTGGAAAGTTCGTTACTGTTTGAAGGTAACACTTATCACGTGGTTTGTGAGCGAGATTACCATTGGTTCCCACACGAACGTCTCCTTGTAAGGAAAACGAAAGAAGAAGTGAGGGCTTAGTGCAGTTCTATTCAAAGAATATTATCTACAAGGCTTAATTTCGACCTGGCTGTAATGTTACGCAGTGATATATCGACAATACGACTGGATACACTGAGAACTGCTATAGTCGCCTTATCCACAAAAATGTCTCATTAAATCCTTTCCATTTATAAAGCGAATGTCTCCAACGATCTTGGTAATAGTTCTGAACTACCTGTTACATCTAAATAAGTCAGACAGTACGAAGTCGGCCTTTGATACATCGTATTATGCTAAAATAATTCGGTGCATTATTAGCTAAAATGATACAAAATATTTTTTTATTTTAATTTTTTTTAAATTTGAAATAGTAAAGCCAGGAGGTTTTAAACAGCGCATGTTGATTTAGAAAGTTATTACAGTCACTCAGAAACAGTGCAACAGAAACCTAAGAAAACATTTGGTCAAGAACTAGACACAACGTGTGAAACACCCATATCAAAGACGAAAGAATGCAGACAAAGAATGTTCCCATAAACTTGGCGAGAAGCTCTATGGGTACAACTTTGGACTGACTGGAGGAAATTTGTTCTTCCCTTCAGTCAGTACATGTAGTTTTTTGGCCACTAGTTGCATCCCATAGTCATATTGTGTAAAGTCAGTCTTAAATAAGTATTGTTTTAAAATAAATTCAATTGGTTCTAAACATTTTTTTATTGTTTCCATAGTGAAACCTAATGTTTTAAGTACGGCTATAGACTATGCATCATGATTTAGACTGCAGACTGTTGGAACTGAATTATTAGGACCAGATATATTTACGGTTTAAAAGTCGAATTCTTATTTTGGGGCGATGTTATTGCATGGGTTAGAAATAGCACATAGAGAGGGCGCTGTCTCTTACTTAGTCACTATAGCAACGAAACAGTCAGGCACCAGACTAGTGTTGGGTCGAGTTGTACGCACTTAGTTATAGATTATCGGGACTACTTACAGTGACCTTCGGTCTCTCTGTAACCGACAGACAATGTTAGAAGGCACCACACTTATACCCGATGATATGCATGTCTTCACAGCAGAGTTCTGCCAGCTCCCCGCCAGGTGCTCGATTTTGACAGCACGTATGCAGGACCAACAGTAAGAGACTTTCCTGAATCCTTTCAGCCATACATCTGAAGAAAGCTGATGTGTTTAAATGAAAGTGAATGTATATTTATTGTGATTGGGAGTGGTCTGGACTGTGAATGTATATGGTTGGGTCTGGTTGGTGATGATATCTGTGGCAGATGTAAATGTGGGGTGGTTTTGCTGGTTGTTGATGTAGTGGTAAGCAGCTGTTTTTATTTATTGTTATTTACAACTGTGAGGGCTACTTCTTACTTGCCGTATGTGACAAATAAAGTTGTATTGAAACAGCGATATCGACTCAACCTGGGTAGAGCAGCGAGATTCGTGGTAAGACTGAACAGATGTTGAACAAAACTATTTTTTCGCAATCTCTCCAACAGCTCATTTAGTAATCTACAGCCTGCTGTGTACCCCTTGTTAATCGAAACTTGTTAGTGTTTATTATAATGGCACTGTCTCTGTCTGTGTGTATGAGTGCGTGTGTACGTGTGCGCATGTGTGTATGTGTGATAGAGAGAGAGAGAGAGAGAAAGGGAATGGAGAAACAGAAATCATATAAAAGACAGAGTGGATAGGAGGTTATAATTATGAGTGAAAAAGAGACAATTTGTCAGAAGAGTGGAGACAGACAGACTTTCGGTCCAACAGTGTCTATCAGGGATCAGAGTTACAGCCCCTGACTAGTTAACAGTGTGTAGTGTGTTGAAAGCGAAAAAAGCGTGTGACTTATTAAAGAATGTTAGGAATGGAGTTAGCCCCCTTGTTTGTTTTAAGCAGCAGTGGTAGTGGCCCCTGAATGTACGTTTGGTGTATGGTTTAGAACTCGTGACGTAAAATGAAAAATGACGTGGAATGTCGTCTGCGGAGAGTGTGGGAGAACGCGCGGTTGGAGAAGGAAGAAAAAGAGGTCGTCTGCGTGGTGTACGGGTGTGTGTGAATTATTGGGGGAAAAGAAGATAAGAAAAAAAGGTATGTATCATGGATATCAAGTTGTGCCAGTCTTTAAGGAGTAATACAGATCCCCAGTTGCTGTGTGTTCTACTGGGTGGATTCTGTTAAACGGAGTATTGCTGTGTGTTTTGAGAGATCCCCAGTTGCTGTGTGTTCTGCTGGAGGATTCTGTTAAACGGAGTATTGCTATGAGCGTTGAGAGATTTCCCATTCTGATAACCTGTTGGAGAACTGTTTGTTGTGAACATTGGGAGAGAGCTTAACTAATAGAAAGAAGAGTTGTTTAGCGACGATTGATTTAGAGATATTTATGTTATTGAAATGGATTATGTAGACAATAATTAGTTGTGAGATATGTTGATGTGAAATTGTTTGAAATAGAGTGGGAAAAGTATTAGGAATTTTTTTAATTGTGCAGCTACCCTATAAATACAAGTTAGAACCCCTCTGTATTTTGTAGCGTGAAAGAGCACGTGAGGAACGCCGTGTGTGTTGTATGTGACCTGTCTGCGCGTTGTGGTGTTCCTGGCATTGTCATAGTGACGTGCAGGAAGATGTTACAGCATTGTCCCACACAAAGTTACTCACAAAGACGTGATTTTCTTGTGCCATGGCACTGAGAGCACTTTATTACAACCACGTCAATCACAGAGACCGCGAGAAGCAAGTCAACTGACTCGCAGACAAGGCTTTGAAGCGGCAAGGTCTCTCTCTCTCTCTCTATTTTTCTCGGTGTGTGAGAGAGAGAGATGAGTGCTCTTATTACCATGAGCGGTAGACATGTCTTTACTTGAAGCATGACCGTGAATATAGGAAACAATTGAGAAGATTCAGAGGGAGCTACACTTTCGTGGTGACGTCACCCTTCTGTGGTTCAGACGTGGAAAGTCAGAGGGTCACGACCTCAACACGTGCAATGGCCTCACTTACTCCTTTCTCAATAAATCGACCAAATGTCAGGAGTGTCTCATTTTCGACGAAGAGTAATGTTGTTTTTTTTTTTTTTGTTTGCCTATTTTGTGTCACACTTTGAGGCACGTTCTCGAGATAAAACTAGCAGTCATCTGCAAAGCGTCCACGGGTCCGTACAGCTTGTTGTTGAGGGGGATCGGTGACGGCCAGACCGTCAGTTCGTGGATGAGCCTATATTCCTGCAGGATGGACTGTTTCAGTGTTCTTTAGCGTATCGGTTTCCGAGCAACAACACGCTACTCTTACTAATACAGAACAGCAGCAGACAGAACCAGATGGCGGTCCCTAGCAGTCGCCACACGGTCCAGACGAAACAATGAGGACTAATGATGAACAGCGTGTAGATCAGACTTCACTCAGACTTTAATCTTCGCCGTTTGGATGAAGGTGGCCAGACTTGGTTGCTGACCTCAGTCGCCATCTCTTCTTCATTCACTGGCGATCGTAGCCGCTTGTGTGGGCTCGTTTTGCAGCTACCGATTGAGAGTGGAGACTTAGAGGTCCTGCTAATATTTATGTCCTCGCTGGAGATAAGACTAAAAGGGGTGCTTGAAATTGTGCTTAATGTCAAGTTTCCTCTGACATCCAAATGGCTGGAACGTTTAAATGCGAGGCTCAGGCTCCTGGGGCGGCAGAGCTGCGACAAGAAGTTCACAGTCGCATCAGACATCTCTTCTCCATTCACCAGCGATGGTAGCCGCTTGTGTGGGCTCGTTTTGCAGCTACTGACTGAGAGTGGGGACTTAGAGGACCTGCTAATATTTATGTCCTCGCTGGAGATAAGGCTAAAAGGGGTGCTTGAAATTGTGCTTAATGTCAAGTTCCCTCTTACGTCCGTTGTGCTGGAACTTTTTATTGCGAAGCTCAGGCTGTTGCGAGGCACAGTCGCATCAGACATCCTTTCAATCTTTGCTTTCTCCAGTAGATTTATCGGGGCCCCCACATAAGAGAAATCCTGAAAAATATATTAAACACGGGTAATAATTTCTGTTTTATACAATTTTAACTGAAACAAGCCTGTACGATACTAAATATACATAGGACTGAAAAGCAAAGGATAAACAACAAGAAAAAGCAATTTCTGGCAGTAAAACATCCACAATTCGTCTTTTCGTGTCTGAAGGGTTTTGACCTTTTGTATCTGACCTTTTATCTAACCCTTCTTTATTCGCCTCTTTGCTTAAAAAAAAAGGTTAGCGTTATTTGAGACTAGTTGTGACCTGCGGAACTTCCAGTATTCTTTCATTACAAAAAAATTATAAAGTCGCTAAAACTGCACGAAATGTCTGACACAGATCACTTCTATTGTTACAGTAATCCAACATAACTTAGAACGTAGCGGTTTTTTAATCTAGAAGAATAGGTATTTCTTGATTAAGCATACCCTGAATAATTTGTTGGTGGAGTGGTTTGTGGAAGAGGTGGCGGGGCTGCCTGTGCACGGACATGGTTTGACTTCTGCTCGTTCGTCTACCTCCATGTTTGTGAATTTATCAGAAAAATATCTGACATCCATTTTGCAGCTTAGGCATGGCAGGAATGGAACCGGCACTTTTCGTTGTGACACATCATCCCAGTTCACGTCGTTGAAGAACGGATGTTTCTTGACTTCATCAGCTCCTCTCGTGCCCAAGCGCTTGTTGGGATCCTTGTGAAGCAAGGAGCTGATGAAGTCTCGTGCTTCCATGGACAATGAACTGGGGTAAACTGTTGTGTTACACAGTATATTCCTGCAATAATAAATTGTTGTATTTGTATTTGTATGTCATTAACGTGTACATTTGTCTCCATTTTCACTTTTCTCACACTCTGTCTCTCTCACAAGAAGTATTTGTCTCTCTCAGCCTCTTTCTTTCTCATTGTCTCATTTCTTTCTTTCTCGACCCTCTTCTACATCATTCTACATTTTCTTTGTCAACAGGATCTTTGAATCAAACCTTTTTCTTACAAAAGCTAATGGCACTGATAGAGGCAAGTTAGTTTCATTTCAAAGCAAACTTTTCTCTGTATTCCCTCTTTCTCTCTATCTCTCTTCCTTTCTCATTGTCTCATTTTTTTCCCTAGCCCCCCCCCCTTCACTACATCATTCTCCGTTTAATGTTTCAACCAGATGAAAGGTCATTAGAAGCTAAGTTAGTGCCTACATCCTATTTATATTATCTAATTGCAGCGATAAAATATAATACAGACCAACAAATGTCTTTCTTAGAGCGTCCCTGACTGCCTGACGCGAAGGGAGAATGTCCGGTGACAAGTTCATACGCCACCACCCCGAGTGCCCACCAGTCAATAGCCTGCAATAAATAAATAAATAAACAAACAAATAAATGATAGGTGTCGAGTGAGGGGATGGGGCATCGAAGAGGCCTTTATTTTCAAATGAGAAGAAATGAATAATGGTTTTACTTGAACAAGCGCCAGTTGATCAGAGCCGTTACTCAGGTAAATATACTTACATAGCCGTGTTTTTGATCAGGTCTTCTCTGGATGATCTCGGGTGCGAAATACTTAAGAGTTCCACATGCATCCCAGTGCTGTATCTGAAAGCACACGAGCAATGAAAATCAACGTGCAAAGTAGTCTGTCTGACCTCCATGTACACTTAATGATAACATATAACAGACTCAAAAGATGTCTAACACTGTGATCTATGATAGTCAGTCATAAAGACAAGACAGCAGGTAGACAAAATAGCAAACACAAACGAAATAACGAATATTACCTCATCGCCAGAGACCATTTTACTGAAGCCAAAGTCTGTGAGTACAATATGTCCTCCTGAGTCAATGAGGATGTTTTCAGGCTTAACATCTCTGTGTACAATCTTCAACTGTAGAGACAAAAAATACTCAATAATCTCCCACGGAACATAATATGCGATACGTGCATAACCATAAAAGGAACATAATATGCAATGTGTATATAACCATAAAAAGAAAATAACATGCAATGCGTACATAAAATCACAAAAGGAGAAACCCTTGAGTTTCGGTTAGTTTTAAGCTCTGGTGGAGAAGGAGTTGAACCCTGGAGGCGGGTGAGGATAAAGGGTGGAGGTGGGGGCGAGAAACCTCGCGCTTCATATAATTTAAAAAAAAAATTTCAAGGAGAAGGTTGCACATATATTTACTGAAAAAAAGTTTTTTTCCATAGAGACATAGACTCAAGAAGGTCTAAGGAAAGAAAATGTTAGTACCATGTTGTTCAGGTGGACTTACCTTGTGCAGGTGCTCTAGTGCAAGTACCAGTTCACTGATGTAAAATTGCACGCTCCTCTCACTCAACTTCCTTTGCTGAACCTTCTGGTTAAACAAGTCGCCTCCGTTTATAAAATCTAGAAGAGAAAGAACTCATGTCACGGGATGGATGGTTTTATCGGAAGTAAGATATCTAGTGATTTTCTGTTTCTCTCCGAGTGTCTACATGGATTATGAGAGCTAGACAGGAGATGGAATCGTCCTATGATCACGTGTCTATGGCCATGTTTAATTTCATGCTGTTAATTGATTGAATATTGCCATGGCCGCTCAGCTCTCTACATTGGATCTCATCATGTGAATATGCCAGAAATGTTTAACTGCAGAACCTTCAAGTTCAGACCGGGGCTACGAGGTCAGAGAACATGTCTTGTCTACAACAACACAACATCTGACAAAACTAGAATTGACTTGTAAACACGCCAATCGTCTTCTTGTCTTTTTAGCCCAGAGAAAATTGTAAAAGTTCTTCTGTAGAACAGACAGGTACTTCTCGAGTTATATCTGTAAGTTCAGTTGCTGGACGGTGTCCGTGCTAAAGTCAGCATTGCTGAATGTCAGGAATAAGAAGTAAAAGTTTTAACATTCAGATTGAGAGGAATAATAAGACTGACATATTGAACATACCCAGCACGACGTTGAGGTCCGTTTCTGTTTCGAAGGCATAGTGGAGCGTGGCGAGAAATGGTTGCCCTCGCACACACTCCAGCACCTTTCGTTCGTTCATGAAGTATCCCATCCTCCTCATCTCCGTCGTCTTCCGAACTTGTTTAAGTGCATATAGGCGACCATGGTCATACCCGCCGACCTTCCGCACCAGGAAAACTTTTCCATAACCTAGACACAGTGGCAGCCTTCATCGGTTAATTACCTTATTTGTTAATTAAACACTTAATCAGCTTTTCACATGTTCACTTCATGAATTAAAAAGTTTAAGTACAATCAAAGGGTCAAAAGAAATGGAATAGTGTAGAAAGCTGCAGATTTCCTTATTATGGACTTAATCTGACTTTCATGCACCCACTAATAGTTATATATATATATATATATTTATTTATATAATGAAGGATATACAGTAATCATAAGCTTGACTGCATGTCATCGTCAGAACACATGCTTACCTCCCATTCCAAGGATGACTTTTTTCTCAAAGTCAGTTGTTCCAACTTTTTTGCTCATTTTGGCTGCAACACACAGACAGAACAAGTGATGATACGGTCGTCTGTAAGGGAGAGGAGAGTATGAGGATCACTACGTCACGTGACATGGGGACATTATAGCACTACGGTCCATTAGTCTTAATCGACTAAATTGATTAACTTAATTGGCCATTCTCTAATGTATGTTTCCTTGTGTAATAAGAATTGTAACCACACGTGTGTCTCGCTGTTCTGATGTTCGTGTAATTCTTGCCGTGCGGTCTCGGGAACTGACCCAGGGACCTGACTGTAGGAAAGCAGATACTTTATCCTTAATTCTTGACAAACCTTAAGCTCGAGATTGTCTGTGTTCATAACTTGTATTCTCCCAGTTCAATACGCATGACGGAGTCGCTAAGTCATCTATGCTTCACGGGACTCTTATGTCTGATGAAGTAGGTAAGAAACTTTAAAAAGGAAATAGCCCGAGAAAACCAACATGTCTGGTATTGAAAATAAGGGCTGTCCTTTATACATACGTGTGTAGAACGTATCTACAGATGTATGCAGGCACATTCAACTGCGCGCGCGAATACACACACACACACACACACCCCACACACACACACACAAATAGCAATGGTCTTTTCAAAAAAGGCATATAAAAATAAAATTAATACAATTAATTAAGTGTTTGACGATCTCGCGGGTGTAGACCAAGAGAAAGATTTACAGACTAATCTTAAAACCTATGATCATGATTTTCTTGCTGTATTTGTTAATAATGACGAAGTTGAGGAAGACGAGAGTGAGTTCACCTTCAGAGCTTGACTCAAATATATCATCAAGTGAAATCGTAGATGCTATTAATGCTTTGAAGAATGGTAAAGAAATAAAGCCAACATCCCTGTTATTAAAATTATTAAAATGAGGTCTGTTCTAAATCAAACTAACTAGCACACACTCTTGTATAAAGGCATGTTGAAAAATATCGGAAAGAACTTTACCTTGTACAAGAAGTAGACGCTTGGAGTAGTGTAAACAAGTTGTGATCGCAGAACACTTCCACTCTCGTGTGAGAACTGATAAATACGACAAAACGGAAAATGTCCACGCACGTGTATAGTCCCACCAAACTAGAATTCAAAATGTAATCAATCCCATGAGCTCACGCAGACGGTCAAGCTGGTGAAACCAATCAAACAGCCAGTGGACGCTTGGACACGACCCCGTTATGACGTCAAGAACGGGGCAGGGGTGGAGTTGGGGGAACCATCCAGTCCTCAAGCACCTCGTCAAAACTCGAGAACAAAAAGGAAAGACAATCACCGAGCCCCACCCCCCACCCCCACCCCACAGCTGGAGTGTCATCACCGTCCTCGTTACTAGCAAGGTGTTGGCACTGAACCTTTATAGGTGAGTGACGGGTGAAGTCAGGTTAACACCCTCCGACCAGGTAGTTCCTGTCCTCTCGTTAGGTGGATGAGTGTCAAGGGCAGAGCCCTGCGGGCCCCTAACACCTTGCGGGGTAGTTACATCATGATCGCTTAACGGCTCCTCGTGGGGAAGAGGAGGGGGAGGGGGCTTGTTTCTTGTACCGTCGCTATAGCCACTGCTATTATCTGCACAAGTTGGCGATCTACAGGTGTCTAGGTGGCGCTACCCGACGACCACTTTCGTGTTTAGTCCCTATACAACAGAGTGAATCCTTCAGGTCGCCCTTTATGTGGATTATATTTTGAAAATGTCCACGCTTTTTCCGATTAAGCTTTAAATATTAAACTGCACCTATTGGATTATTAGTTCGATAAACACAATAAATTGGGATAAATGAAGAAATTGATGGGAGAGGTAAAGTAAAGAGACGATAAAACTCAGAAGAAAACAAAATATCTGAGCTGAACCTTATTCACCAACAAGAAAAACCTCTCTCTCTACCCTTTCCCCATCTCTCTCTCTATATATATATATCTCTCTAGAAACAAACAAACAAACAAACAAACAAATACAATAGCGGTTTGGAAAAAAATAAGCATGTTTCATTTGTTGTGTCTGATCGTAATCGTGAACAAGCAGCCCCCCCGTGCATCTTAAAAACTTAATAAAATTGGCTTTGATATTTTTTATTTTGATCATAAAGCACTATATAAGCTACAAAGATTGGTTTCCTTTAAAGAAGTAATCTCAGTATTTGAGGGGAAGAAAGTTAACTGATCGAATTCTTTCGTTCTGATCTGACCGATTGTATTTTTTGCTGCCCCTTTAACCGAATCTTCAAGTAAGGAAGAATGTTGGTAGCATTGCACGAAGGAATGATTGCATGTAAACTGTATAATATAGTTCGCTTATAGAGCAACTGGAGAAAAAATTCAAAATTCAATGTCATATCTTCAAAAGGATTTTACATAAGTCAGGAATATCAAGAGATGATACGTCTGGTATATACGGGAAAAAATCACACCGTGCACGGCCTCATGCCCACGGGAGATTTTGAAAAAAAGCCTTTGACTGTTGTCATAGTAACTGTCAAACAAATGTTATCTTTGGTAACAAAAGAGTGAGGACTTTTTCAAACTATCAAAGGAGAATAGGGGAAGACATTCACTGAGCGCCCTCGTTAGCGTCAACGCGTCCTCGTCAGTGTCGAGGTGTTGGGGCACTAATCGGCCACAGGTGAGCGACAGATGACGTCAGGTTCGTGCCCTACGACCTGTATTCCCTGTCCCCCCATTAGAGTGATGAACGTCAAGGACAGAGCATTCTGGGTGCCTAACACCTTGCGGGATAGTTACGTCACCATCGCACAACGGCTCCTGATGGGGAAGAGGAGGGGGAGGTTCATTTCTCGTGCCCTCGCTGACGTTACCGCAATTAATCTGCGCAGTCCTTCAGGTGGTCCTCTCTGTAGATAAAGATTTGAAAACGTGCCATCAATTCAGCTTTAAATAAAATGTACCTATTAGATATTTTTATTCGAGAAAAATGTAAAACATTTGGGATACATGAATAAGCTAACGGCAGAGTTAAAGTAGGAAGGACGATAAAACTCAGAAGAGGACAAGAAAAAGAACATCGTTTCCTTCTTCTATCAGGTTTGCCGAGAGGTTGAGCGATGATTGCTGTATATATATATATCAGACTGGCCGTCTGAAAACAGGAAAAACTAAAAATAAAATATATGGAGTAATAAAGCATTTTTTACCTTAATTCCCAACCAACCAACCCTCTTTTTTACCCGCATCACATCTCTCTCTTTCTCTCTTTTTTTGTAATTCTTGAAACGGTCCATCCCAAAATCTTTATTGAAAAAACTTGTCATCAATTAATATCCCGAGATATTTTGTGAAACTGAAAAAGGTAGCAGTGTTACAAAATCACGAGTGGGGGTGTGACAAGAACAGGAGAAAGTTTACATCAGTTTATACAAAAAGGCGACAGTGTCGATGTTGTGACTGTCAGAGATGTGTTTTCATTATGGTTGTGTAAGTGGTTCTTTGTGTGAACACAGAGCCTGTGTATCTCGCGGCCCTTCACTACTTCCCTTCACTACTTTACACAAAAAATCATTTTAGTGAACAGCAAGACAGTTACACCCTCGACACTGTGATATCCACCCGCTTTGTTCGGCAGTGGTTGTTCCAGTCGCTATACCTGTCTTTAATTGGAAGAGTAGATATTTTCATCACCTTGTAGTCCAGTGTGGAGGGTAGAGAGAAACCTACGACCTGTAAAGAGAGATGACTCGGAAGCAAATTATTTTTCAAGAGAGCAGCATGAGCAGTAAATCATGGAGCCCATCGTCTCACGTTAACAAAGTTTAGTTTCTAAATGTCAGTGAAGTGTAAACAACTCTGTCAACGACACTGACTTCAACATCGTATTCTCATTTTAGCCGTGTCTTTAGTTAGAATAATGTAATGGGTCACAAACCAGACAAAGCGTATGAACTTCTAACAAACTTGACATACAGACATAGTGTATGCACGTCTATGCAAAAGACCGTTAATCTTGATCTCTTTTTAGAGTTTTCGCTTCAAAAGACCAAAACCTGCAACAACAGGCATGAGAAACTTGAATATCGGCAATTATTCCTTTTATTGTCAACACTTTGACCCTTTACGTCTCAAAAGATAAAACACAACGAGGTTTGTTAACCGACTTGAGTGTCTTTCACGGATGAGTGCTATTTGATCTTTTTATTTTTTCTTCGACAACACGTAAGTACGGGGATGGTGTTGAAGTGGACAACAATGGTGTTTGAGCGAGGGTGTTTAGAGCCCGGGATCAAAGAGATTACAGCTTCAGAGTCACCTCACCTCGCCTCTGATGACGTAACGAAAACTCGTTTCCCCGCTGACTACCAACCGTTTGAATTGTTTCACACGGTCAGCGGTTCTGGTGCAGCTGAGTAGCCGTCGGCTATATATATATATAGAGAGAGAGAGAGAAGGATGGGGGATACAATTTCTTTTCTTTCTCGCTGTTTCTAAACTTCAGCTTTCATTTTTAACGTCTTTTGTTTATTTCGTTGTTCGAGTCAGATTTATATTAAAGTAAAATCTTTTTAATACGCACTTTTAAAATGACGGACACAAGCAGTGAGATATATTTTTAACACACTTTTATATTGTTATTTTAAAACTGTTTCATTTTTGGTATTTGTTGTCAGAGTGGGATATAAGAGCTTTAACTCGCATTTGTAATGGCGGATCGATTTAATAATCGAAGTTGCTCTTGTAATTATCAGCGACGGTGATCACGTTTGTACGTTGGTGTTTTGCCAAAGGATGCTTGACGGTTGAGAGAGATGACAACGATCAGTGGGGAACAGTCCCTCCCCTTGTCTCTGATGACTTAACACAGGGTCGTTTCCATGCTGACCAGCAAACGTTTGAATATTTCCGCACGTGACAGAGCTGCTCGTCAACTGTCTGTATCGTCATAGTTCTCTGTCTTTTGAGGACAGTGGCAGTACCACCGTCCAGCACCCACCTGTTGTTTAATACACTACAAACCTCCACTTAAAATTCATATAACTACCTCATGTGTGTGTGTGTGTGTGTGTGTGTGTGTGTGTGTGTCATCGTATTGTCACACTTACACACTGGCAGACACAAGTGTTCTTCCTGTAGGACATGAAAAAAAAGAACGATGACATCTGGGCTCGTCACCCAGGCACACACTCAAAGTCAGACATTTTTGGACAAAAAATAATATGTACCACAATTATTAAAAATATTCGAGTAACAGTTCTGTCCCGCTGCCATTCCCCGGGTGGCCGAGGCTTCATGATATGCGCGTGCTCTCTCTCTCTCTCTCACACACACACACACACACACACACACACACACACACACACACACACACACACACACACACACAATTACACCAAAAACGCAAAAAAGCAATGCAAAGTTTTAATAGTCCTCCACATTTTCGCGCCCTCACTGCTGGGAGCATGCCCCAAAATAATGTAAAGGTATGCACCAGATTATACCGACAGACAGTTTCAGTGAATAGACAAGTTAGTCACCGAAATATTGTCTCTCCTATACCAGATCCTCTCTGGACCTACTTGTTCGTGGCGACATCACGGCGAAGGGTCAAACGGGCCAAACGGTCACTAGCTCGGCACATGCCTTGTCCTCGCTTTCTCCTTTCTCGATGAATTTGCAAAATTTACTAAATTGGAATAGTGTCTAATTTCCCACAAGTTATAATAGCTGTAAACATAATATTCTTACATGTCTCAAGGCAGCAAAAGGTCTTATGTATGCATAACTACATTAATTTAAATATAAATCACGAAGAGTTTGGGCGACATTATAGAGGCTTCGAGCGTGGTGTCGATTCTTGGTTGGAATATGCACGTACTGTATTTGCTTTGTATTATCTGTTGTTGCTCGTCACAGATAGTCAAATATTCTTGAAACTTGCATGAAGGGAGGAAATGGACGTAGTGAACGTTGTGAACGTATCTAAAGCAGATGTTTGAAGTAACCGCCAGGCGGATAAAGGCTTAAAGACTTAACACTTATTTCTAGTGTTCGTTAGCGTGTCTGTCTCCGCTGCTCTTATGATTACGTTTGTAATTGCACGCTGGCTAAATCTCTCTGCCACTCCTCAAGAGCTCTATACTCGGAAGAAGGAAATGCACCAGCAGAAGAACAATAACAATAAAAACGATTAAAAGCAGCAAGAAGAGTCATATTCGAATGATGCCCGTTTTCATACTGAAAACTGTAAGCCAAACGACAGTAGAAAAACATACATCAACAATAATATCACTCAATAGTTTAGCATCTGCATTTCATTCCTTGGCTTTTTATAAGTCAGGGCAAGGCGGTTGTTTGGTGGAGGGGGACAGGTGTTGTCTCTAGCAAATCCTTCATGCTGGTTAAGGTGGGCATGAAGGTGGACAAAGGTGACTTTTGGCCTCGGCATTCGGGCAGGTCGCTGTTCACAACGGAACCCACGGTGTTGTCCACGGCAACCATCTGCGAGACCACCATGTCTACGACTCAAAGTGGCTGGAGGGTAGACACCGCCGCCGTTACGCACCTGTAACAGCAGAGCACACGTTGGAAAACAATTTACGTCATAACATGATAATCAGTTGGGCGTTGCTAGCGCGCGCATCGAAGTTTGATTGCATTTACCTACAAATGGATGGCACGCTTACTCTAAAGTCTCAAAATATTATGAAGAAATTCCTTTAGTCTCAAGAATCTCTTTAAATTATATATATATATATATATTTCTTTGAGACAAGTCCTTCTATTACCATTACAGCCGCAATTGTGATATTTTGTCGCAGTCATTTTTATATACTACAAAACTATATCTATACTCGATAGTCGTGGCATTCCCTTTGCCATCTAGAAATGTGAACGTGACCTACCCGGTTGTAGAAATATCCAGATCGGGCTAGAGTTCTACGTCCGAATGCTCCAAGTTCAAAGCCACTTGTAAATCCAAAATAGACAAACAGGCCGCCTACGGCCATCGCCAGAATCAGATACACCAGCGGGATTCCTGTGAAAATATTTAATTACACAAGTCGTCCATCTTAATGAAGTCCTTGCTCAGTCATCTGAATAACAAGTTAAAGACGAAGTGAATTTGTGTCGGTCTTCTAATGACTTGTTTTAGCTTATTACAAGATACTAGACATGCGAAAAAGAATACAGTCCATAGAGATGAGCTGCTGCAGAATGTTCTTTTGTACCTCCCATTAAAGACCCTGTCACCAATGATGAGGTGCAGACAACTGGGTCCCACGAAGACCTAATCACAGCGGTAAAGACCCAAGCTGAGCGGAAATGGGCTCATCTCAAGCCCCTTAAAACTTAAAGAGATGATTCTGTAGGGAACGGTGGACGGAGGCAAAGAGAAGAAGAAATGAGCAGCAGTCCAAACGTGGACTGGACTCTCATTTGGCGCATTCCAAAGAGTGTAGAAAGTTGGTGAAGACTAGTGGAAGTATAGATGCAACAGCTAACAAAGTTCTCCAAAAGGTCTTTGGTGAGTGGCGACATAGAACTTCTTCACCTCCCTGCCCCGAGTCCACTCATGTAGGTTCGTAGGCCAGTTCTTTTTTGTCGACATCTGTAACGGTCTTTCTCGATGGCGCCCTGAAGGATTCTCTTTTACGGAGTTTTGTTCCTGATCACATGGGTAAGCCGGGCACTCCTGTGCACTTCTAACGCTTCCATACTTCGTTATAATCGTTTGTCTTAAATCTCTGATAAGAAAATCGAACAGGATCTTCAGAATCTTGGTCTCTAATGCCTAAATCCTTTTTCGTTTCATTAAGGAGTGCTTATGTCTCCAACCCACAAAGCAGGTTTCTAAAATATTATGTCACCTGCAAAGTAAGTGAAAGATCTATGCATAACACTCTAGTCACCTTGGGCGACTTCAGGAGTCCTCATTAAATATCCGAGTAGGAGAATCTGCAAGACGAGACATAAGAATTCATTAAAATGATTGTAACAAGGCTGCAGAAGAAGAAAGTTGAAGTTGAAGAAATAGAACTTCCGTGTTGATAAAGCAAAAAGAAGCAGAGAAAATAGAAAGTATTGACAACACAGGTGCTTTAGCTGCTGCCATCTAGAGTCTTCTGCAATGTGTGGCCCATTCTATTTTTGTAATCAAAAAATTTCCTTAAATTTAGCCCTATGTGCTAATACAATATATTATATTTGCACTGGAAAAGTCATAACAGGGCCTCCACCTTTACATCTTTACATACCTCCGTTTTGCTATCACGTGATGCAGCTTCTATGACTCGTGGTGCCTTCTGTATGATGTTCTGTACTTGACTCGTGTAAATTATGATTGTGTACAGTTTGTCTTATGTCACATTTTTAACATTCTTTGTTAAATTTCCTCGGGAGTACACGTACATGCACGCACGCACGCACGCACACATTCAAGGAGATACAGACTAAGGGAGGTTCATCTAGTCATAGATATTTATTATTATTATTTTGTTAATAAATGTTCATGTATGGTGCTCTACAACAACACTAGGATTATACTCTGGGCTTTCTTCAGTTATTGAGTACTTGAACATTACGATCGGTGGAAACTGTGGAACAAATGAACACAGTGAAAGCTACAGATGATACGGAACAATATCCAGACTGCAACCTGTGAATGATATTTTAGTTAGCTGATAATCGGTCGACTGACAGTGCAGAAAGACAAATGTTCAAGGTTTCCAACCACTTAGTCCTACTGCTTATCTTTTCTTGTGACTTTACAGCTAAAGACAAAATAAAGAAATATGTGGTCAGCATCAAATACCTGCGCGAGGTCCATGTTGTGAATCAGACCTTCGGAGCGGTTCAGGGTGTGTCACTGAGATCAGCTGTAAGAGACCCACCACAGGTACTTGGGCCACAGTCTCTGAGGAAATCTTTACCACGTATCTTCAGTGCAAATAGAAACTACTACAGGTAAAGAAAGAGAAAGTAGAATTCCATCGTCATTGCCCTTGGATTCTGGGAAAAGTGTTTACGTGGCTCTGTATCGATGTGTATGCTATGCGCAGCTTTGATAATGTAAAATATCAGTCAGATCGGGCTTTCCCCTCACCCTTTCCCAGTCAAAATGGCAGGTCCCTGTAGTCGCTGCACACGGTTTGATAAAGCCTCATAAAACACTTAATCAAGAATTAGACAGAACGCCCGACACAACAGCAATCTCGAACTTGGATGTCTTAATCTTTTTTATAGCCGAGAAATGTCCACACGATTATATTGAAAACCGAAGGGGTTAAACTTACAACTGACATTAGCTCTTTTTTATTTTTAGTCAGGTAAGCTCCTAACCAGCTGTTGCTTCGAAATCATTGGATCCGTGTGAGTCAGTTTTAGGAACACACAACTATGCTGGGGAGAGTGTGTTTTTCTGTGTGTACATGTGTAGGAGAGTCAATTCTTAACCGTAGCCGGAACGTCGATGGCTCGATACCCGTGTGGCGCAGCCAACATCTCCTAGCTGACTTTCTGAAGTTAGGGTAAAATAAGTCGACCCAGCTGACTGTATAGATTTGGGTAAGGTAGTGCAAGTCGACCCAACTGACTATAGTGGGGGGATGGGATTGGTGTTTTACGCCACCAGCAAGTAAGACTATATCACGGCAAGGCAGACAGTCATGTAAACAGATGGCACATGCAGAGAAAAAAAACCCAGCTGACTGTAGGTAAAGGTAGGGCAAATCGACTTGACTATAGAGTTGGGGAAAGGTAAAGCAAATCGAACCAACTGACTGTGGAGTTGGGAAAAGGTCAAACAGTGAGACGGAATGGACGGTACCCTCACAAAAATCTGTCGCCGAGAAAAAAAAGTGCGGCATCTAACACCTCACCTAACCCTGTATTGGTCATGGTTGTGTGGTTGTGGTGATTGCAGTCGACACACTAATATACATATTAGTATACCAGGGAGCGAGTTTACGTTTTACACAAGAAAACATAAAAAACGTGAAGGTAATCCCACAACCTTTTCAGGTCGTTGGGGAGTGAGGTGTTAGAGACCCCACTTTTCTCGGGGCCAGCTTGTACATGAAGGTGGTGCCAATCTCCTCTCCCTCGCTGCCTTACCTTCCCCAACCCTCTATGGAGTCAGGTACCCATTCCCGTCAGCTAGGTCGACTGGGGGAAGCATGCTGCGCTTATCGGGAATTGAACCAGCGAGCTATCGGTTTGGATGCCAGCGTTCTAACCACTCGGCCATCCGCTTCCCCAAGAAAACATAATCTTTACAATCTATTCTACAAAGTTAATTGAAATCGGACCAGGTGTGCATGTTGTTATCACACTCTCAGGTAGTAATAGTGTAAGGGTACATTTACATGTAACCAAGTGAGTAAGAGAGCGAGAGAGAGATAAAGATAGAATTTTTAAGGGTATACTGCTGACTTGGTGAGATGTTCTGTCATTCTGAAGAACGCACATATGCTTTGCTAAATAAATGGGGGCTAATAAGTGTTCTGCGTGTGAAATTAGTTCTCTGAGTGCGAGTGGCAGCAGCTTAGCATCATCGCCGACTTTTAGTGGATTAGCACACACACACACACACACACACACACACACACACACACACACACACACAATTACCGTAGCTGCAGGAATCATAAATAAGTGAGCTGGTTAGCACAGAAAGTGCAATGAACTGCTGAACGGAAGGCTTATATGCCAATTTTCTACTGTATCTAAGACTAAAGGGAATATGTGGCAAACGTTAAAACAGTTGTCTGTAATGAGGAACTTCCTGTCAAATCAGAGAAGAAAAAATATTCTAATATTAAACACACGGGCAGGGGGCATGAGCAAATCCACACATTTCCATGTCTGGATACCTAAAAGACCAGTTTACGGGGTATATTTTTAACTATGTAGCCTATACTTGACTAACCTTAAAGTTTAGATTTGTATCTGTGTGAATTGAAAAGAACATTTCCTGGATTCAGTAAAACTGAGGTATTCAGTTCGCAAGCAAAAGATAGGAGGATGGAAGCTGTACAGTGGTCTATGCGCGAAATGACAAAGACAAGCGGAAGGCAGAATTACATAAACAATAATTTTTATGAATGTACATTAAAAACAGCAATCACTAAAACATTAGTGCACGCAAAATAAACGCTGGTCGAAGTCACGTGACTTTTAGCAGTTGTTTTCACAAGTCTGAGAGGTGCCGTACACACCGGCCCCCACAGTGCTGCCAACAGCAACCATCTGTGAGACTGTCATACCTGCGGCGCCTATGGACTGGAGGGCAGACACTGCACCCATTCCGTACCTGTAACATCACAAGACACGTCAGCAGACCCGCAGGTAGGATCCCGGAGCACGTCACACATCTCGGTAAGAAAATATTTCCCAAGTCTCGTTCTTTCTGCCCCTTCTTTTTTCTCTTTTTTTTTCATTAGTACTTGCTGAAACTGTGCGTTGTCAAAATTTACTCGTGGTATAGGCATTTGCTTCTTTCTTAAGTTAGGATCCACAAGTAAAATCTTCTGGCGGGGAAAATAAACGTTCAAAATAAACATAGTTTAGAGCATCGCACACCAAGCAAATATGGTCCACAGCATTTATGTGGATAAATAAGGGTTTTCTGACAAGTTTGGTCAGGATCGAGCCAAAACTGTGCATTTGTATAGGTCTCAATCAGATGCCTCTACTTCCCCAAAGCACACACACACACACACACACACACACACACACACACACACACACACACACACACACACACTTGTTTACTTGTAAATAAACATGCTCGTGACATTTTCTCAACCCCTTCAAACCTGCCATAGTAACATACCCGGTTGTGGCGGCTGTGGACATTGCAGTTGCGGCCAGAGATTCAGCTGCAATGCCTCCAGCTCCAAATCCGACAGCGGCGATCGCCACCGGAGCCAAAACAACAGCCGCCCCTCCTGCCGCCACCGCCAGAAATAGATCCCCCAAGGAGAAGCCTGGAGATAAATTTAGTCTCACACATTGTTCTTCTCAGTTAATCAGTTAACGTCACCTGACTACAGACCCACTACAGGTTTTTTTAAAGACACGTACCAATTTCGTTGATTGAGCATCGTCTGCATCTTTCAAAAGCTATACTTTGCAAAATCAAAAAGATTATTTGGTCTGATTTCGGAAATCGAAATTTTATAAGGAACCCTCCATATTAGTTAATAGACATTGGTAATTTTGAGTATTTAAAAAGATGTTTTAAGTCCAGAACTACAATCAAATTTTGGTAAATAAGGTTACCAGTTGCACAGTATTGAAAACATATATTGCCAGTAACCTCTGTTGTCTATATCAATGTCTAAACGTGAATGCCATTAAAGTGAAAGACCTCCGCATGACGCATGTTATATTCACCTTGAGTGATCATAGGAGACATTAGCAAAATGACCAGAAACAGGGTAACCTGCAAGAAGAGATAAGTCAAAGCCTACAAAATCACTGTCATTGAGCTAAAGGCGAGGAACATATAGAGGAAGCTAAACGAATTTTTTCTGGAGGTAAGCAGTGGACGGAGAACAGATATTTTATTAGTATTGTGATGGAACTAAAGACATTTGGAGCCTACCAATTCTAGTTTAAACATAATCTTTATTCTCCAAACCTGAAGGTAATCAAAACCCATATGGATGAGACAGAGGGACGGAAATGAGGGGCAGCCCTCCACAAACTCTCGCGGCGCCCGTTAAGGGCCCACTTCTATCTCCCACCAGGTTGGGATGTAGCTGAGTAGGCCACAGGCAGCCCACGCTGACCGCAAGTAGGGTAGCGTAAACAACACATTGCACTGAGCGTAAATGAATGAATACATAAGGGAGAAAACTACTGGAACCTTTAGGAAATGTTTCCCCATGGATTCCGTCCCTTTAACTGCTAATCACAGTTTTCCTTTTATTTCATGCGCCATTTTGGAGTCCTTTGCCGGTCACTCAGTTTGACATGGATTTGTACTTCAACAACCGCAAATGAAAAGAAAACAGTAAGTGATATTTAAATTTTAATGTATATTCTACTAAAATATGTGTTTGTTTGGCACTTTATGTTTGTATATATTGTGTAAATAATTTTTTGTTAATTTCGAAACTGACCGACACCATATGAACCAGTTCTAAACAGCATACGGTCATCATCTTTCATTTGATTTTAGTACTAGAAAACAAAACCTATGTGTCTTAAAATTTACAGCAAGTGAATGTTTTTTTTTGAAAAAAAAGCTCTTTAAAAAAAGTGTATCACAGATGGTTGTCTTTACTGTAGGTTGGTAAATATAAATTTTCAAAAATTTTCGAAATTTCAATCCCGGGCATTTTCTGCTACGTCGTGAATGGCGTCTCTCAGCCTGCAATGGGCCAAAGAATTCTTGCAGACTGGAAAGACGTGATACTGAGTGGCCATTTATTCTAGAAGAGAAAGGAAGTAACTCTTGTGGTGGCTCATACATTCATAATGCAACAATCCTGGGTAGAATATTTTCTCTACTTCAACAAATTGTAAGCCGGCGATAATACGAACTTAAATGTTAAGCTTGTATTTACCTAAGTCTTAAGACTTTACAACAGAGAGACAACAAAATGTTGTCATTATCTGCTTTACCTTCGTGCGTGCCATGCCGACAGTCACTGGAGATCTCCACACTGTACAGCTAATGATGTTAGGACCAGTTTAAAAGGCGTCTGAGAGAATTTACTTTCTTAGCGGCTTCTCGCCCGTTAGGCATAGTCACGTGACATCACGCGTCTTGGAGGACACAACAATTCCTTTTACGGAAACCAAAAGTACTATATTCAGTGAAAAGGAAAGTTGAATTAGCGGAACATTCACATAAGAAGGTGTCTGTGTTTCATGTCTGATGCACTCGACTTGCGCCACAGTCAGTTCCAAACGAACATCCGAGTTAGTGACATCAGTATTTACGATAAGATTCCACAAGTCCGAGTTACAGGCAAACGGTTCGTAGTAACAAACGCAGAATTGGCTTGTTTCGCTATTATTATTCCTTTTAAGTTTTTTCGTGGTATTTAGAAAGGTTTTCTGAAATGCTTTACATTCATAGAAAGATATACTAAAGACGGTCTCAAGAGCGGAATTCGTTGTAACCGAGTTAGTAATCCTCTGGTGTTTGGTACAGGACAGTGCCGTTAATAATGACGAAGTCAATCGATCTTCATGCCGCTTGTCTTTATAAGTCCATGGTAGGGGAACATTTTCGCTTATAGAGGAAAAAGTATGTCCTTGGGTGATACACACACATATACACACACGCACTCACACACGCACGCACAAAAAATAATCAAAGTTCGTTACACTTTGCTTTATTGATAAATTTACACAGGGTAGAAAGGTTGTGATATTTTGATATTACTAACCTGCACTGAAAAGGGAAAAACGATTGGAAATCAGTTTTTATCCTAAAATTGGACACCAGGGCTATTAACACATAATACTGAACACATTCTGTTGCCACTTTTATCTGAGGTGTTTTCTAATTTTGTTCAGAAAGGTGATAAGACTGTTAAATGAAGCAAATCTAGCAAATAAGTTAAAAGGTGCGCTAATATACTTGTAATATCGCATATCATCGAAATCAGCATCTAAGTATCTGCCGCCCACCCGCCTATCGTCCTCATCAAGGTTTATTCTCTTTCTCCTTGTCCTCGTTGCTGCTGCCGCTCATCCTCATACTAACACCTGCGGTCACAGTGCTCCCCACCATTAAGATTTTCCAGTCTGTCAGCCATACAGCTCCCGTCGACGGAAAACCGCCATGACAAGCCTGAGACATCAGTGTAAATGTTAGTGCAACCACCCGTCTACAGTAACCCAGCGCGAGAGCACAAAGTCTTGCACAGGCACACGAATTACCGAATGCCACGTGATAACTCTAAGTGGGAAATAAAATCGCCCTCATCCAAGGTCTAGTCCTGGTCGACCCGTTAACAAACCAGGGAGTCTGTGCTGTGTTTTTATGTTTTTAATGTTCAGAGAGCCTGTTTTTGGCTGGGATACCGTGCTTTAAAAGCTTGCATCATTATATTTATATTTTGCTATTATTAATTCACTTAATACAGTTTTGTCAGGTGAATGTACAAGGGAATGAAAAACCTTCCCAGCGTGGTTCATACAAGTTAAACATCTTCCCCATATCACAGAAGATGAAGACGACGATTTAAAAAGCACATGATGAATGAAAAGCCAAGTGGATGACTGGACAGCAATGCTGATTATTTGGCACTGAAAATAATGCCATCGTGATTTTCTTAAATTTAAGAGTACTTTGAGGTACTAAGCATACCCCATGTGATTATCACGTACCCGGTTGTAGCAGCTAGCGACATTGCTTTGGCAGCCAGAGATCCAGGGCCACCAGAACTAAAACAAAGACCTGCAAGAACCTACGACAGCGACCTACGACAGCGACCACTGCTGCCGCCACTCCTGCTGCCGCCACTCCTGTTGCCAAGGGAACCCCGAACGTCCACAGCTTGGAATGTGTAGAAGGATTTTTCTCCTCCATAGGTTCTTTTTTCACGCACCCGGTTGTAGGAGCTACCGGCTTTGCATTGGCAACCGGAGATCCAGCAATGATCCGCCTGAAATCAAGAGCTGCAAGAGCAGCCGAGTAAGCGCCTAACCTCCACAGCCTGGACCCTGTAGAAGTATCTTTCTCCTTGATAGGTTCGTTCTGGACCATCTTTTGCGTCTGGAAATCTATATAAAAAAACCAAAGATGTAGGAACATAGACTGCGATGGAGAGCTTACAAAATGTTAGAACAACTTGACAATAATGGGAACCATAACGGGGTATCTTAGATTAGGCTTATTCCTTTAAGCTATGATTTTGGACCGGGTTGGCTAAATCCAGGGGTGGCAGCAGTCAGCAATTTTATTAAATATTTTTAAAAGGGTAATTGATTGTCGCTAGCAAAAATGGAAATATATCACCAATAACAGATTAATAAGTCAGTGAAATCTGCACCACTCAGGGATAAGTAGTTCAGTTTAGATGTTAATAGATTCACAAGAAATACACTGATGCGACCTCGATTTGGAATTTCAGACATTATGTCACACACCTTAAGATATTCTGACAATAATATAAGTAAGACCTGCCCTATGGGTCACATCGATGACGTGGATGAGTTTCATTTTATATTATGCTATCCATGTTTGATCGATCTAAAAAAAACGTTTAATTCCGAAAATGTGTTACATTAGACCGAATTTCTTTAAACTACTGATGCTAATGTCAACAAAAAATGAAATAATACTGTCTAACCTTGCAAATTCTTATATTTAGCGATGTTACTATACACTTAAGATATTCTTCGTAATTGTATATTACATGTATATATTTTCCCTGTAATATGTTGTATACTAATCTTTTTGAATGGGGCCTAAAAAATAAACTATTCCTATTCGTATTTGTATAAAGGAATCTTTCTCCTGTACGGGTTGTTCCAGAGATTCAGTAGTGATACTGCCAGTACCAAAACCAACAGCTGGGATAATTGTGATCAAGATGAGAGAAGAAACACTTACTGGTACGTGAAACGTTTGCACATTCTACCAGAGCTCACCCATGAGCTACACCGGCACCAACAGAACATTGAGGAACTGGCGGATGTCAGATGGCTAGGAATTGGGTGACAGCAGCTGACGAGGGCCATAAAATCTAGTTCCATGGGGAGGATGACAGATGCGAATATTGCGTGCGCTTCTTTGTACATAGGGGTGTGGTCGGAGCAGTCATCAACTGACCTCCATTTGCATCTTTCCAAGCTTCGCGTTGTCATCATCGTCCAAGTATATTCTTTGACTTACATGAACGAAGACAAGGAAGTAGATGAGCTTATCAAGGTTTGTAAAGGCAATATCCTAGGAAGGACATCCTAGATAAACTCGGTAACTGTAACGCCAAGGTTGCCTACTAGCAATAGGTAGGAACAGTGGGTAGATCTGCTCTCGGCGAAACCGACGACAGGGGTCTAAGACGCCTAGAGTTTGCTCAGAGTCATCAACTCACCTTAATCAATACCCTACACCCACCAGAAAATTGACATTTGTTTCAGATAAAGACTCAAATCCATATTTACTTCCTTTTCATATATCCATGCAAGTCGGAGCATGAGACCAGACTTGCAAAAAGAATTCAGTCCATAGAGATGAGATGCTACAGGATGATTCTTTGTATCTCTTCTAAAGACCCCTTCAACAACGAGGAGAGGCAAGAAAAAATTAGAGAGCTCTAGGCAACGGTGATAAAGACCCAAGTTGAAGTGGAATGGGCGCATCTCATGATGATCAGACCTTGAGGAGATGATTCTGCAGGAAACGGTGGAGGGAGGTAGACATAAAAAGAAATGAGCAGACAAGGTCCAAAAATAAACTGGCCTGTTATTCGGTATATGTCAGAGAGTGGCAGAAAACCTAGAAAGTTGGTAACGACTGGTAATAATTTAGATTCAGCAGCTGACAAATTTCTCCACAGTGTCATTGGTGAGTGGTGGAATAGAACCTCCTCCCTCTCCCCTTTTCACTCCTTTTTCTTCATCAACCGGCTTTTCTTTGCCGACATTTGAACTGGTCTTTTTCGACTACTCTCTGGAGGATGGTCTTAGCTGGAGTCTTGTTCTGGATCTGACAGTCACACCAGGCACGACTGCCCCCGTCTACGGCTCCCATGCTTCGTACATACTCGCTGCTCTAGGATGCCTGGTAGGAAAATTGAGTAGGATCTTCAGAAACTTGGTCTAGTGTCCATCCCTGAATCCTTCTTTTCCTTGTTCTTCAAAAAGTGTCCATGGCTCGTGCCCACAACGCACGACCGTCTACAATGGATTCGAGAATTTATTTAATGTCGGCTGCGAAGCATTGAAAGATCTATGCATAACTATATTCACCTTGGGCGACTTCAAGGGTCCTCTTCAGATACCCGCATAGGTGACACTGCAAGACAAAACACAGGAAGTCACACAATACAAATGATGAACTATACTGTAGGAGATAGAGAAAGTAAAGAAATTGAGCATATTTTCCAGAAAACAGGAAAAAGCAGAGAAGCTAGAGAGTATTGACAACTGCTTTAGCTGCTGCCATCTGGCGTCTTCTGCAGTGTGTGGCCCGTTTTTTTCTTTGTTGTTGTTGCTTTTGAAAACCAAACAACGTTGCGTTTTGCCCTTTCTCCTGATCTTAGTGGATTTTCACTGGAAATGTCAAACAGAACAGCCATCTGTGATGCTGCTCACATGACACGTGCTTCCCTCTGGATGACTTTGTGTGGTCGACTCGTGTAAAGTACAGTCTGTCTTATGTCTTATTTCTAAGATTCCTTTTTAAACTCAGTCGTGTTTACATACCTGCACATGAATACACGGATGGACACAAGCACGCACAAGCCTACAGGGAGACACATAAAGAGGGAGATTCATCTCAGTCAGTCAGTCAGTCAGTCGTCCCTTGCCTGGCACCTGGCGTTGGGGGGAGCACATGGATAGACGCGGCAGCTGATAGGGCCCGCCACTCTTGCCTGTTTTGGGCAATAGTCAGCAGGTCCTGTACAGGACGACCAGTCCAGTCTTTGACGTTCGTAAGCCAGTTCTTTCTCTGACCACCGCGGCGTCGGCTACCCTCCAAGGTGCCTTGAAGGATAGTCTTCGACAAGGTGTCGTGCCGGGTTACATGGCCAAAGAAGACCAGCTTACGTCGCTTGACTGTTGATAGTAGAGGTTCCTGGTGTCCTACCAGTGTGGCAATCTTGTTTCTTACAAAGTCGTTGGTTTTGTGTTCTTTGTATGAGATCCGGAGCAGCCTCCTCAGACACTTGTGCTCGAATGCCTGGATTCTCCTTTCTGTTTCGGCGAGTAGAGTCCACGTGTCGCATCCGTAGAGCAGGATCGGCACTACCAGGGATTTGTATAGCCTGTACTTGGTAGTGAACCTTATCTTGTGGCTATGCCAGATCCTATCTAGCCTAGCCATTGCTGCTGTTGCTGTTGCGATCCTGATGCGGATATCTTGCGTGGAGCTGCCGTCCTTGGAGAGAGTGGCTCCCAAGTACTTGAAGCTGCTTACCTCTTCGAGCTTTACCCCGTTCATATAGATCTCTGCTCTGCCGTTGCCATTGATCATAACTTTGCTCTTTTCTGTGCTTGTCTCCATTCCATATGCATTTGAGCTGTCTGTCAGTCTGTTGGTGAGGTCTTGCAGTTCCTTGTTTGTACCTGCTAATAGATCTATATCATCTGCAAAGCGTAGGTTGCAGATTGGTCTTCCACCGATTGAAATGGAGGTATGGTGGTCATGAAGAGCTTCAAGCATGATGTTCTCCAAGAATATATTAAACAACACGGGTGATAGGGGACATCCTTGACGTATCCCTACTGTGGTACGAAAGTAAGCTCCTATTTGGTTGTTAAGCAAAACTGTACTCGTTGAGCTGTTATACAACGCTTCGACGACTTGGACAAGCCCTTCTTCAATGTTGAATTTCCGCATCACATGCCATAGCCCCTCGTGCCAGACTCTGTCAAATGCCTTCTTAAAGTCAATGAAGTTGTGGTAAAGGTCCCGCTGATGCTGCAGATGCTTTTCTATAAGAAGACGACAGTTGAAGATCTGCTCAACTGTGCTTCTACGTGGTCTGAAGCCAGCCTGTTCTTCTGCTAGCAGCTCTTCTGCGGTGGTTCTGATGCGGTTCTGTATGACCTTCAGCATGACTTTGCTTGGGTGACTGATAAGGCTTATTGTTCTGTAATTCTGACACTGTTTGCTGTTTCCTTTCTTTGGGAGGGGTATGATTAGTGACTGCGTCCATTCTCTGGGCCATTCCTTGCACTCCCAGACTCTTTGGCACAGAACAGTTAGGGCTTTTGTAGTTGCTTCCCCACCCTGCTTGAGCAGCTCAGCTGGTACATTATCAACGCCTGGTGACTTTCCTCCCTTCAGACTATGTACAGCTTTTTCGACCTCTTCCCGTAGGACTGGTATGTCTGCAGGTTCACTGTCTCTAGTCTGGTTGTTTTGGAGAATGTTGGCGTCGGTCTTCAGCTGGTAATTGTACAGGTTTGCAAGATTCATCTAGTTACGGTTGAATAATAATAATAACAACAATAGTAAATGTACACTTGCATAGCATTCTATCACGACACTAGGGTTATGCTCTGAGCGCTAATCAATTACTTTACAATCAACACCAATGGTAGAAACTGGGCAACAAATAAACATTGTGAAAGCTATGATGCGGAACAACATCCAGATTGAAACCCGTGAATGTTTTCCGTTAGCAAGTAATTGGTTGACTGACAATGCAGAAACTCACATGGTGCAGTGCGCCGATCGCATAGTCCTGTTACTTATGTTTTGGAACTTTACAACGAAAAACAAAATAAATAAATATGTGCTCAGTATCATATACCTTCGTGGAGTCCATATTGTGAGTCAGACCTTCAGATCAGTTCAGGGTGTGTCGCTGAAATCAGCTGTAAAAGATCCACCACAGGTTTTGTGTTACCATCGCTGAATAAATCTCTGCCACGTATCTTTTGCGTAAAGAAATAAGTGCGCATATGATTGATCCCCCTCCCCCAGTCCAGGAATACTGCACTTTGATTCTCAGAAGAGTTTTACGTAGCATTTTATTGATGAATGTGCTATGCACAGCTGTGATGAGGTGCAATGTTGTAGGTCAGATCGAAGTTCCCTGTGCCTCTTTCCCAGTCAGAATCACGGACCTTTATTCACTGGATAAGTATCTCTCATTCGTTGCCTCTTTGCTCTATCATAGGAGTAACCAAACGTAACAAACCCTAAAAACAAAGGGCTTTCGCTTCCCTTTTCTGTTAAAATGGCGGATCTTCCTAACGTAGAAGAAATTTTAGAAGTGAGTAATTGAGCTTTTCTGTCATCAGAACCTTGTTAATAAAAGATTGATTGCAAAATAAACAGTATTTTCTTTAAAACGTGTACTGTTTGTTTATAGAAAACGCATTTAGATTTTTCGACAATTTTGTAAAATAAAAACATTGTCACAACAGATGCTATTTACCACTAACAATTAAAAAAACATTGTTTTTGATTTTTTGGAAACAGTTGTATAGATTGTTCTGTTACGAAGACAAAACATCTATTTTAAGAATTTATTTAAGGTATGCAAACAAAGAACCGGAAACACGAGGCCAGTCTAACGGAAAGCCGAGACTGACACCGGACATAAACCTGAGTCGCTTATCCGGTAATGAAGGTCCGTGGTCAGAATGGTAGGTCGCTTTACTAATAAAGCTCACCGCGAAAACGTTTCTAGAAAGTCTCATAAACATTTAATCAAGAACTAGACAGAACGCCTGATACAACATCAATCTCCAACTTGCGTTAATTTTCTTTACAGACGAAGAATGGCCACACGATCATACTGAGGAGTGAAGGGGTTAAGCAAACAACTGAAGTAAGATCTTTCTTTCAGGCAATCAGATCAACTCCTAACCACCTGTTGCTCCATCGGCGCATTGTCAGCATTTATAAATATGTTCGTGCAGTTTATGTATTTTTGGATTTGCATGTGATTAAGCACTAGTCATGTTCACAGCCCAATGGTTTAGATATTTCATTGCACGTGCGTGAGTGAATGTGTGTGTGTGTGCGTTTGTTTTTTGGGCGGGTCAGGGGAAAGTGAGTCAGTGAATGCTCAGTGGAAGTTACCCTGCTCATAACAACAGACAATGAAACAAGCTTACAAGCAACCAATGTCAGTTATTTCCCTTGTTCAACTGGCGTTGCAAGAGGGACCGCGTACACTCGTACAGACTGCAGCTTGTCCCCACAGCCTGGTAATCTTTGACGTTTGTCCCCGCAAGGCTGGCCAGACTAGAGCTGGACTTACGCACGTTTTTTGGGACGTCTCAGTGTGTCACACGCGTGAATGAACACACACACACACACACACACACACACACACACACACACACACACACACACAAAAGAATGGATGGAGAACACACTTCCCGTTCACCTGCCTCTCAGCTTCATTGTATTTATGGTGCACACTTGCACAACATTAACAACGCAGAAGCAACGATGTGCGGGTGTATACATCCTCTTTGGTTCTACACGAATTTGTAGTCAAACTGAAAATAAGATCGCATAAAGGTATCAAAACCCCCCATGTAAAACTCTTTGTCCTCATAATAATCAAAGCCTAACCAGGTGTTGCTGTCATTATCAGACTCTCTAGTGCCTAACGGTGTGTGTAGTCAACGCGGCTCCATTTCGTGGTTACACAGGGGCGGATTGTTCACGCAAGAAAACACGACACCAGAGAAGACGTCTGGTATGCAGGAAAGCTGATGCTTTGTTTCTTAAAATACTGAGTGGTATGGTTGTAAAAATGTCAGTAAATAAGGCATATGTTTTGTGGTTTTGTTTTATTTAATTTTGGGTGTCGTGAAGATATGGGATCAACATAAGCACCAGCCTTTATGCATTTTTTTTTGAGAGCCCTCTGTTGCTTGCACCTCTTCTTCGTTCTTCTATCGGCTTCTGGAATCTTCTACTTCTTCCACAGCCACCCGAAAAGTTTTCCGACACCAGCGCTTGCGACAGTCGTTGTACCACCCACCGCAACCGCTTGTGATCCGGTTAGTGCTGCCAGAGCTCCAATGGACTGACAGGCTGAGATTACCGACATTCCAACCCTGCCAAAGTCACGCAGTAAATTCTTTAGCAATTTTCAATGATTGCTGTTTTTTGTAATATAATATCTCGGTGTGCGTCCAATAAAACGATAGAAGAAAGAAATGAGAGGAGACGTATGATGATGAGGAAGAGGAGGAGGAGGAGCAGCAGCAGCGGGAGGAGGCGATTTTTATAGATCATTTCCCTCTTTTAAAGTAGACACAATGCGCTGTACAGGCACGAAAACAAACTTAATATATTTTTAAACATGTGGAGAAGAAAAAGAGAATGAGAAAGAAGAAAGGAGAAGAAGAAAGATCAAGGAAACTATAAAGGATGAGGATAAAAGTGAGAATAAAAATGAGAAACTATACTACAGCACACGCATGCACACACACACACACACACACACACACACACACACACACACACACACACACACACACAGAGTCTGTTTAGCAAAAGGAAGTCGTCTCTAGAACCTAAATGAAATAAATGGTTCTCTATAAACATGCAAAGATCGAATTCACAGAAGAATAAAAGTTTAAACGTTTGCTGTTAACTGAGAGATGTTCTAACAAAGTATCTGTGCGCATTAACCTACCCGCTTGTGGCGGCGAGTGACATCGCTTTGGCAGCCAAAGAGCCGGCAATGATGCCTCCTGTTCCAAAGCCAAGGGCTCCAATCACCACCGGAGCCGCTACCACAGCCCCCACTCCTACTAACAGCGGAGCTGCGATCTTAATCACCCTTGACATGGTTCCCGATGCCTGTCAGCAAATGGTGGTGAGACAAATTTAATATTTAAATCATGCTACCTCATGTTCTCGTTGAGTTGAGATTGTCCACATCAAAGCCGGTGGACCGTGCGATACGTTTCAGCCTGTATAAAAGCCGGCGGCTGGCATCGTTAGAGTTACACAGACTTAAAAGAATTATCCAATGCGATTTTCTTCACTTTCTAAGACGAAATACAAATCTTATTATAATTACTAAAACTAGATTTACCGGTGTATAACACACACAAAACCTTCATTTTCTTGGGCTCTAAACAAATGCTTCTGACGGCTTTGTTTCTTACCTCGGACCCCGTCGACTGCTGTCTGCGTTTTCGTTGGCCGCTCGCGCTCTCCCTCACGTCATTTCCTTCATTTTTACATCATTCATACACGTCTTCCGAACAACTGACGTCATTAACACTCTCTCGTTCTTCCACACTAGTCCTTATAAAATGTAATCTTAATCAAACAATACAGCAAATAACTATGATACCTGACAATGATAAAAAGAAGAAGAGCCCGTGTGCAGAGATTTTAGGATAACTGATAATCGACTAATCGTCATGCTAAGTATCTCAATTTATAACGTCATAGACAAAACGAGGGATTTCAACTGAGAGATTTTGAGTATCGTGATAGTCCATGTAGATAGAGAGTCTGTCCTTTTCTCCCGCATGTACAACGATCTCAGACTGTTTCGGCAGCCATAAGGTGTAAATCTGAAGGATGGAGGCCGTTCTTCGAAAGCAAGTCACTCCTTGCTGCCACTTATCCAGTGCGATTTTCTTCACTTTCTGAGACGAAGTAGAAACCTTATTATAATTACTAAAACTAGGTTTACTGGTGTATAACGTACATAACAACTTTTGGAAAAGTATCTGTGATATCTTCATCCTGGTGGTAATTTTACAAAAGATTTCAGCAACGTATTAGTTCATATGCATGTTAGCTTCGATTAAAGAGACATTGAGTACTGTTATATCTACTTAACTGCACACAAGACAGCGTCAAACAGCCATTTACAAATTCTTTAGGGGTTTAAATAATAAACTATGAACAATTCAGATGACAGAAAACTTTTTAGAGTGGACGTTTTGGGGATCTGAAACCATTTATTGTCACGGATAGGTGACATGGATGAAAGCACGGGAGAATGCAAGGAAGAGTAGTGAGCGTGTTGTACTGATAAAGCGGGATGCACGGGTTGGTCGTTTGTGAGTTGTAGTTTGTAAGGAAGGTTCGAAAAGGATGAATGGGTAGAATATATAGAAGGCGGTCGCCAAGTGAGGGGGGCTTTTTTTCGAACTGAAGTCGAGACTATAGGTGCCAAGACACCTTACGTTGAGAGGAGAAAAGCGAGGCTGAACTACCCAGATAGCCACCCATATTGAGACAACACCCCGTCGACCCCAGCGCCGACGTGAGGACTGTGCTAGTGTCTGCCGTTCTTCCCCCAGAGGAGGTACCGGCCTGAAGACAGAGAGCGGGAGAAGAGCTGGACGCCAAGAACTCTGTGCTGTGTTCCGCAGAGAGAGAGAGAGCGACCATCTCCCGTGGGAACAAGCGAACATTAACCCAAGAGATTGTGTTCAGAACAGCACACAGGCGCTCCTCCATTGGGGGCGACGCCGGCAACAAAATCGAAAGTTTGCTCAAGTGCGACATTCTGTCCGTCTGAGGGCAGCGTTCAGAGGAGTGGTGTGGTGGCTTGACCTTATGCCGGAGAGAAGGACATTTTTTCTCTTCATCTCATCCCTGAACAGTGAACAGAAAAGAACAGTGCGTAGAGACAGTTGATAGTGGCTGGCCGCCGCGGATTTATGTTATATTGAGAGGAAGAATTGACTATTTGTATTACTGTATAGGGTAGGTAAGGGTATGAGTGCGTGATAGTGAATGTATGAGGAGATTTGAAACTTTTTTTTTTTTGAAAGAAAGCGAGTGTGTAAGAAATATGGGAATAGTTTTATTAAAGGTGACGGGGTCTGCGTAGAGACAGATCTAGTTTTGTTTGTTTTGGAAGGAAAGAATGCACAAATGTCCGACTGACAGGGTGAGTGCGTGTTTGTGGTCCCCTCAGTTTATGTGTGACACTGCATGACTTTGTGTGGTCGACTCGTGTAAAGTACAGTCTGTCTTATGTCTCGTTTCTTTACATACTCGCACATGAATTCACGGATGCACACAAGCGCACGCAAGCATACGAGGAGATACAGAAAGAGGGAGATTCATTAAGTTACGGTTGCCTAATAATATTAATAATAAATGTACACATGCGTAGCATTCTATCACGACACTAGGGTTATGCTCTGAGTGCTAATAAATTACATCGCAATCAACACCAAAGGTAGAAACTGGGCAACAAATAAACATTTTGAAACCTATGATGCGGAGCAACGTGCAGGTTGAAAAAGATGGATGTTTCGTTAACAAGTAATCGGTTGACTGACGATGCAGAAACACAGATGCCGCAGTGCGCCGACCACATACTCCTGTTATTATGTTTTTTGACTTATTAACGAAAAACAAACTAAATAAATATGTGCTCAGTATCATATACCTTCGTGAAGTCCAAATTGTGAGTCAGACCTTCAGAGTAGTTCAGGGTGTGCCACTAAAATCAGCTCCAAAAGACCCACCGCAGGTTTTGTGTTACCATCGCTGAATACATTTCTGCCACGTATCTTTTGTGTCAAGAAATAATAGGTTGGCATATGATTGACACCCCCTCCCCCAGTTCACCTCTACTGCACCTTGATTCTGAGAAGAGATTTTACGTAGCGTTGTATTGATGTCTGTGCTATGTGACCATGTGCAATGTTGTAGGTCAGATCGAAGTTCCCTGTAACCCTTTCCCAGTCAGAATGGCAGGTCACTTTACTAATAAAGCTCGCCGCACACGTTTCTAGAAAGTCTCATAAAACACTTAATCAAGAACTGGATAGAACGCCTGATACAACATCAATCTCCAGCTTGTGTTAATTTTCTTTACAGGCGAAGAATATAATAATAATAATAATAATAATAATAATAATAATAATAATAATAGTGAAGATTTTTATAGCGCATATTCACACTCATAGAGAGCATGCTCTTAGCGCTTAAAACAGGGAAGAGACGTGGACTAAGTAGACACAGAACAAAGGGGACGAAAGAAAATGACAGTACTGACGAAACAGAAAACAAAAGGCATCAAGTAACAGGAACAGAAAAATATAGTGATTCTGCGAGAAAGATGGGTAAAGTACCAAGATATCCACACGATGATACTGAGAAGCGAAGGGGTTAAGCTTACGAATGAATTAAGATCTTTCTTTCCAGCAATCAGATTAACTCCTAACCGGCTGTCGCCGCATCGAACTTAGTATTAGGACCACAAACAAATTATGCTGAACTCATTCTAGCGCATTTTCCGCATTTATAAATACTTTCGTACAGTTTGTGTATTTTAAGATGTGCATGTGATTAAACACTAGTCGTATTCACAGCCCAGATGTTTAGATAGTTCATTACATAAGTGCGTGTGAACGTGTGTTTTGTGGTGGGAGAGAGTGAAGCGAGTGAGCATATGTTCATGATGCTTCCATGTTCATGAAACGTATAAACTTAACAACAGACAACGAAGGGGACACTACAAACAGCCATGCTTATTTCCCTTTTCCAAACTGGAGTTGCAAGAGAGACTCTGGTGACCACGTACAGCCTTCAACTTGTCTCCCACAGCTTTGTGACCTCTGACGCTTGTTCCGGCGAGGTTGGCTAGATTCCTACTAAATAAACCAACTAACCAACCAGCCTACCAACCATTCATTGGAACATGGACGTCCACATAATACACCAGTTTTGCAAGGGGAGAGAACTTAGTGCAATATAGTTGTCCCCTCTTGCCGGGAAGCCTACCCTAGGCCTGCGACCCAAAACCAAGGTTGAAAATTTCGACTGTCATGAGTTTAGGGAAGAAACATAGAAGCTGTCGGAGAATCTTTATGCTCTAAAACAGGAGAAAGAAGTGGAGGTTTTTAATGAGATTACAGAGGAAGGGGTGCGGCGACAGCTTCACAAGGTACACAACTATAAATCAGCCGTTCCTAATAAAGTAAGGTCTCCCATCTTAAAGTTCTGTGTTGACCACCTTGCCGAAAATTCTAAGTATTATTTTTAACATGTTTCTTTTGAACACTTTTTTTCTCTCTCTCCGGAAAACAACCTGTGTTTTGCCAGTGCCATAGAAAAGCCCTGTACTAGAATTAAACAGTTTAAGTCCCTTTGCTTTAACCTCTGAAGTTTTTGAAAAGCTAGTTCTCAGAAATATACAGAGCTGCATCAAAAAAGCTGTTCTTCAGTCACCAAGTTTAAATTTCTATAAAGAGGGGCGGTACGTGTTTCTTCGGTCGAATATTTTTAAGGAACATGATAATATTCTGCGGTTTTATAGTAAACTGAAAAACAGTAAAATACCGTCGTGCAAATTAAATGCTTAACACAATGCAATGTCATTTTCTTTGTTCACAAACTAGTTCAGATAAATGTTGATGCCAGAACTTTCTTTGTGGATTTTAGACTAACTCAGTTTATCGGTATGTATAGCGATGTTATTTCTGATACTCTGTACACTAACGTCGGCGCTCAACAGGGGTAAAAAGGTAAAGGCCATCCCATAACCTTTTCAGGTCATTGTGGAGTTAGAGACCTCACTTTTCTCGGGGCCAGCTTTTACATGATGGTGGTGCCAATCTCCTCTCCCTCGCTGCCTTCCTTCCCCAGCCCTCTATGGAGTCAGGTACCCATTCCTGTCAGCTGGGTCGACTGGGGGAAGTTTACGGCGCTTATCGGGAACTGAACCAGCGCACTCTCGCTTCGGACGCCAGCGCTCTAACCACTCGGCCATCCGCTTCCCTTGCTTCAACAAGAGACAGCACTCTCTCTTGTTTTGTTGTTTAGTTGAAAAACTTCTGTAAATAACATTATGAAAGTGCATCGCCAACTGTACTGTCTCAAAAAGCTGAGGTCTTTTAATGTGCACAAATATTCTACACCTTTTTTTGCAGCACCATGATTTTCAGTCTAGTTTGCTGGGGTGGAACCATTGCAAAGCAAGACAGGCACAAAATAGAACAAGTAAAAAAGCAGTAGGGGTAGTCGTGAAGGGCAGAACGACATAAAAACAATGCATGACAAACTTCTGGTTAACAAAATGGTTAGCCGACAACTCACACTCACTGCGACAGGAATGTGACATTAGACCCATAGACAGAAGAATTTATCACAATACAAAAATTTTATTTTAAAGAATCTCAACCTACAAATTTTCTCTGTAGCTGAAAATCTGTGCTACTATGTCTATCTATTATCTATCTTTAATTGATTTACCTGTCAATTTCTTTGGCAAGTTTCATTTCCACGTTGAACAAAAGACACTAACAAACGGATGGGTGATTATTGTTTTGACTACAGCACATAAAGGATCAGGTAAACAGCACACCGGAGAATCATAGTAAATCAGAAAATCATTTCAAAACTAATACACAGCTACACAGCTAAACAGAGAAAGGTGTGAACTTACAGGTATATCGGTACTAACAAAAGCCTGCATGAAAATTGATATTCAGTGAATAATTAAAAGAATAGATTAGCGCTAAAGCTGAATATAGAAAGGTCACACTAGAATAGATTAGAGGATAAAGGCATTGTACACAAACGATAAAAAATGTTCAAAGATAAAAAAATTAACTTTATACTGTGAAGCCCCAAACAAGGGAAAGCAAGCGCTAATACATTAGTGGGTAGCTGGGGTTACTTGTGCGAGCTAATATACACTGGGGATATCGAAAAATAAGCACTAATGCTAAAACCGCAGCTAAAATACAACACTAAACAAAACACAGTGCACTCGCAAGGACTCTTGGTGACTAAAAGTCACGTGACTTCTAGCTCTTCAGTGGCGTAGGAAGATGGTCGGCTTTGGGGGGGCAACTCCCATGTTGACAGTGAACGATGTTTACAATTTTGCCTTCCCAGGCATCTTTTTTGAGGGGGCGGCTGCCCCCCTTATCCCCCTGGTTCCTACGCCTTTGCTCTTGTCCTTGTCGTCGTCCTTTGAGACGCGGTCGTAGACTGTTTTGCTGACCCCTGCTCCAACTGCTCCAACGACAGCGCCTTGTGCTAGGGTTAGCGCCCCTGTTGCTCCAACGGCTTGGAGAGTAGACAACACCCCCATTCCCACTCTGTGACATCAAAGCAGACACGTAAACATTGAGTCATTACATTATTATTATCTGCAGTCTGATCAATCACCATTAAAAACATTATCGTGAACTTCGTGTATGTGTGGGTATTAATGTATAAACGCTTTGAGTCCGTCTTTGATGGTGAGAAATGTCGTCATATATTTTAGCAGCATTTATTTATTTTAATGCGCACGGCAAAGAAACTGTCTTTGTGCTATCTAGCAAAGTGTCTGAAAAGCGAAAATGTTTCACAATATGTCTAGCTATAAAAATTATCTCTAACTGTTAGAAACCTTTATTCATTTTCTTTCTTCTTTGGCTTTCTTTATTCGAATTCTTCATTTTGTGGTTTTTTTCCCAAAACATCTGCTAGATTCCTACTTTTCGTCATTCACCAGAACTGTTCTGAGTTACTCCAAGCATACCCAGTAACCTACCCTGTTCTAGCAGCGATGGACATTGCTCCTGCTGCCGCAGTTCCGGTACCTATGCCTGTGGCTCCAAAGCCAAGAGATGAAACCACCACCGGAGCAGCTACGACCGCCAGACCCGCTCCCCCCACCATAGCACCTGCCTTCCGCCACCAGGAGGAGCCTGTGAGCAAAATTCCTTCTTGCATTTGAATGTTCGTCTTAACGACGTCAGAGAATATTTGATATTGTAATGATTCTTTGCTAGCTTGTTTACACTAATAATATTATAACTTTTATAGTTTTTGCCAAATGTCTAATAATATTCTGACTAGGTTTGGACCATTAACACTAAAACAGGTAACCAATCCTGTAACTTGGTGGCTGCCAAGAATTGAAACCTGGTCTACCGTGTCTAAGACATGACACGTTCAAGACTGAGCTCATCCCTCCTATTTTAATCTTTTCTCTGCATTGTATCTTCGACTCCTCAAGAAACCCATGCCCAAACGAAGATTGCTCTGAACTGACGGAAACGTTCAAGAGAGAAAAAAAAACACAGAAAGAGGAGGGGAGGATGAAAGAAAAGCTTTTTTACTGAACTCCAACAAGAGCTGAGAGTTGCTGTTACTTACCACTTCCCTTATTATCACTCTTGTCGTCACAGTCAGCCATACCGTCGCACTTCTACTCAAATGGGAGGCACCGAGGGACAGTTACACACTGGAATTCATCGTGCCTGCACCTAACTGCAATGTGAGAAAATATTGCAATAATATAGCACAGCTGCCAGCTCTCATTTTTTCTTCAACATGCTTAGTCATGCTTAGGTCTGTGCTTCTGTTTGAAACGTATTACTGTATTTAGTTCCTCGATGTAAAACTAAAATATTGAATAAGCAAAACATGTCAAGACACACGTTCTACAGATGAGTTTAAAGACTAATCCAGAGATCTGTAGAGAGAGGACTGGTATCTCCCCGTGTGCACCGACGGTGCGTCTGTTGCAAACCCCCGGTACCATCCGCTCGGAAAATTCGACGCACAAAATATTTCCCTGACAGATCCAGACAAGATGGACAGTCTTGACATCAACCAAATTTTGTAGGTGTAACCACGGAATTAGAGAGAGAAAGACCAGCAACGCTGTATTTCGCTGATCACTTACGCTTGAAACTGAGGGACCATGCACAAAGGATTAGTTTTTTAAAATGAATACATGGGAAGGCAGATAATATGAACATTCAACTCAGCAGTACTTTCATCTTTATCACACAGTATCTGTCTGCAAACACTGTATCATTTTAGTTAAGCTTGCTCTTGAATTTACTTATTACTATGCATGCAATGGAGTCTGTGATATCCTTTAATCTGGCATCTAATATTGCTGGCTTGCTTGAGCCTTCAGTCAATGTGGCCAATAGATAATAAATAGTAATTACTCAAAAATCATTATGGACAAGTGTGCACTAATAGATGCATGGTGGTTTACGTTAAATACTGCATGTTCTGAACAAATGTTTTGTAGTACCTGGCCCAAGTTTCTTCCCTAGAAAAGCCTATAACTGTGTACTCTACAAGATATACATGTATAGCCATAAAGTAGACTCATTCTAGTACTTGAGGCCTTGAAAACATCTGAAAATGCTTTAGCATTAGGAATTTTTATTAAAAGTTCTTTTTAAGACTTGAGTTTTGGTATTGTTTTATATTAACATGACAGTTGTCTTTATGAGATAGGTCCATCTGGAAAATGTACCGGACTTGTCTTTGGGAGCATGCCTACCAGGTGGATGCCACCCAAGTCAGTTGTTACTCCTAAAACAACAAGACCTGAACCTGTGAGTGAGCTTATGTATTACACTGGTTTGCTACACACTCCAACTTAATTGATCTTAAGCGATCCTTTTACATTAGAACTTAACAGTTTGTAATCATGCAAGACAGAAGTGAACATATTAAGTCCACAAAAACAGATTAGCAGCAAGATTGCAACAGAAATTCTCAAATGGGATGCAAGTAATAAAGACTGCAACATAAAAGTTGCAACTAATGAGTAGTTTTATGTGTACATAGTTATATGTAAAGCTTATAACATGTGGCTGGGATTTTCTTTTCCAGAAATTCCGAGAACCTCCTGTTGTGCCCGAACGTGTTTGCTACACAAGCCTGATTGATGTGTTTAAAGATTTGGCTAAAATTCCTGCAATGTGGGTTATCCTGCAGAAATCTGAAGTTGTGCTGGACCTGGGACTTGTGTCGGACTCAAGTGGAGATGTTCAAGTAAAGGTCAGCTTGTCTGCAGTAACAGATTTGCAGGCTAGGGTATATGTGCTTCAAATGCCTGCACCACACCTCTCAAGAGATCTTCAAAGGACTAGGCTTCCTGTCTTCCTGCAGGAGCTCGGTCAAAAATCATTGTGCACTGGCATCACTGAAACAGAGCTGCAGTGTTTAGCTGAGCTAGATTTTACATCATGTCAATACTTCCGACACATTACCTATGTTCTTTCCGATAGCAAGCTAAAAACAGCCTCCTGTGTCAGGTCAACAACCTGCTTATTGTTATTAGAAGGTCAAGAAGCAGTGCGCACCATGTGTTTTCAGGCAAAACAGAGAATTGAGAAACAAAAAATAAAACTTGAAGTTCGTCTGCAGAACCCTCTCAAGCAAAATGACTCACTTCGTGGTCTGTCAGTTGAAGATTTTAAGGAACTCTTCAAGCAGGAAAGGAAAGAGAAATTGAATCTTGAAGCACAACTGTCAAAATTTAAAAACCAGTTGCAAAATAATTATATAGAGCTTGATCCAACAATGTCAGACAGTCTAAAGCAAAGTGACTGCTCCGAAATCAAAGACCCTCTACAGCAGCTTTTGTGGCAAGAGCAACATCAAGCTTTCACAAGTAAGGCCTATGGCCATAGATGGCACCCAATGATGCTGCGGTTTGCCATACTGCTACACAGCGAAAGTAAAGCAGCTTATGAAATGCTGAGAAAGACCGGTGTCATAAAGCTGCCTGGTTCATCAACTCTTCGTGAGTATGTACATGTGGTAGGACCAGGTGAGGGGTTTCGGTCTCATGTGATTGAAGAACTGAAATCTGCAGCAAACAAACTTGGTGAAAACCAGCGTTTTGTTGTGTTAATGCATGATGAAATGTCAATAAAAGAAGACTTGGTGTTTGACTAACGAAGTGGGGAACTAGTGGGATTTGTTAACAAACACAAATGGAATTGTGACATTTCACAGCAGGAGACACTAGCAACACAGGCATTGGTATTTTACATCGTGGGCATAAATTCAAATTTAAAACAGAGCCTTGGTTTTTTTGGAGTCAAGTCAGTTACAGCTGGTGAATTGTTTCATATTTTCTGGAGAGCTGTTGGTGTGCTGGAACGCTGCTGTGGACTAAAAGTCATAGCCTCAACTAGTGACAAGGCACCTGCCAATCAGAAGCTGTACCAAATGCATGATGAATCGGGAGAAGTCTGCTATAAAACAATAAATGTTTTTGCACCAAAGCGTTCTATTTTCTTCATTTCAGACCCACCACACCTTATGAAGACAGTAAGAAATAACCTTGAAGCAAGTGGAAGTGGAAAGAATACAACACTGCTATGGAACAATGGTGAGTATTTACTCTGGCAGCATGTAGCTCGTCTCTATCATGATGACAGTGAGAGAAGTTTATACAGAACAAAGCTCAAGAATGAACACATCTATCTGACACCCCACTCCAAAATGAATGTCAGGCTAGCTGTCCAAGTCTTTAGTCATCAGGTTGGCTCAGTAATGAGGCAGTATTATTCTTCCGAGTCATTAGAAACAGCTAATTTTATTCTAATGATGGATAGGTTTTTTGACTGTTTAAATGTCAGAAACTTGTATGAAGGAGATATGAAGAAAAAACCAGATTTTGTCCCATATACAAATGTTAATGACAAACGTTTTGAGTTTTTGGAGGATGTTTTGTCATATTTGCAGCAGTGGAAAATATCTGTCGACACTCGCCCTGGTAATTTTTCTAGCTCTGACCGCAAAAAAATGTTTATTTCTCAACAGACCTACAATGGCATAATAATGACAGTTAATGCATTTACTGGGGCAACAAAATACCTGATAAGCAATGGTGTCGACTTTGTTCTCAGTAATAAATTTTGTCAAGATCCTCTGGAAGAGCATTTTGGGAGGCACAGAAGCATAGGCCGAACAGCAGAGAACCCCAATCTCCTTCAGTTTGGATACCAGGAGTCTAACCTACGACTGCAGAGGAATTTGGCTCTATTATTCAGCCAAGAAGAAATATTAGGAATGCTGAGAAGATACCTGTAACTATCAGCACAAGCCCCATTAAGAAAAAGCCTAGAAAATGAAATGTCTCTGAATTTTCCACGCACCTTTTGAACACAAGTTCTCTTTATGTGACAACAAACTTATCAGTTATCCCAACAGCTCTTATGACCAATCACTTCTCTAACAACTAGTTTGGGGTCATGTAAATCACTTTAAAAACAATTTGTTTTGTCATTGCTATATGGTTATTCATAACAGTCTATCATCTTCTGTTTAATAAAAGATTGTGCCCCAGTGCTACTGTCATTAATTTACAAAAAAAAATTTTTTTTGAGAGCCTTGTTGTTGATCGAGCCAAGTTGTGAAGAAAACATATTCAGACTCATATATGGTTACTTATGATACTGTTAAGATACTTCTCTACCCCAGCTTGTTATTTGAACAGTTAATAGTGTTTAGAATAGAGCTGTACAACAGCCTAAAATTTTTCCTTAAACATAAAATTGTATCAAGATAATTGTAAAATACATCACATGCCTTTACATTTTACAAGCATTATCGTATGCAAAGGTATGTGGAATATGTGTCCAAAATTTTCTGCAACATGCATATCTTTATCTTTCTACCAAAAAAAGTGCAAATAGGTTTAAACTGATCAAACACAAACACCTTCAACTGTTTCTAAAAATAATCTTGCACCATTGAAGAGTGAAAAAGGCAGGCAGCACTATCACAGAGTTAAATAACACTGTGGCATTATCAACTTAACAAGACATACACATGTATCTGAACAATTAACTCTTGCACACAAGCAAATGCATGCACACATTTTCCTCTGCAGTATAGGTCAGAATCCATATGTTTATACATTAAATTACAAAGCTATGATTAAGTTCATTTATCATTTGTTAAGGCATGTGAAATGTTTGTCCAACATTTTCTGCAATATGCATATTTTTATCTTTCTACCAAAAAATCAAGTATAGTAAACATTTTAACTATATTACATCAACATACACTGCACTAGAGAGCCATAATGAGATCGTCAACAACTGTAGCATAATTTTTAAACACAAACTGTTAAGTGAGAAATCCTCAAGTATATCGAGTGTGCAGTGAATCTGTATCAGTTTGTCAGTTTATCAACAAAGCTGACAGGCTGGGAAAAGAGACGATAAAGCACTTCCTCCTATCTCCACTAAAGCCCTATAATTATATGCTAACATGTATGCAATCGGTTTGAGGAAAGTGTTACATCATGTAAGGACTGCTTTAAGATTTTGTAAAATCGTGCAATTAAAAAACAGATCCCTCGAGTCATTTTATGTGTCGTCAGTACACACGTGCATTCAGCAAAGCTTCCGTAGATCAGTGCCTGTTTGTTATCATTGCTAAAAGCAGACTACTTTTATACAAAAATGTATAGCTCTGGGCACCAGATCTGAATAACAAAAGTAAAAATCTTCATTTTAATTCATTGTACCCACAAGAGTTGTGTCGATGTCAAGTGTCGACTGCTAAACCGGAAGATGGCGTAAATCGAATTACTGATCACGTGACCAAAAGTCTACTGCACACATAGCGCGAAGAAGGCGCGGGCCGCGATACCTGCTACTCCATCTAATGTAACTCTATGGTGTAACTGAAGTCTTATAAATGAAAGTAATAAAAGAGTTTTTGCGAAATATTTAGATTTTAGACTATGCTTCTTCATCTATTCTTGAAAGTAAAAGGTTGATTTAATAATTCTGTGCATGATACGAAGACGATAAAGTATGTAAATGAATAATTTAGTGTACGATGCTTTTGCTTACGATTATGGTATTAAAAAGCCAGCATTCCGATGACTTATAAATGTAAAAAAAATTGCTGTTTCTACGGGGAAATTCTTTGCGTTGATTTTGTTCTCGTATTTCTTCTATTCTTATCGCAGGATTTGGAAGACACAGACGTGGAAGAACATATTCTATTCCTTGATTCTGACTGTGAGCTTAGTGGAAAAAAACCACATCAACGTAAGTGCACAAAAAAGTTAAACCTGTTATTCCGACCCATACTCGAATATTAGTATCATTTTCTGTGTGTTTGTATGCAGTTTTTTTCCCGATGTCTAGAGTAGAATCATTACTTTTTATCCTTCAATTTGCATTTTTGTGGAAGTTGTATATAGAATGTTTTACCAGGTAAAGGGACACAGACCTGTACAGTTTGTCACGGATCGACCCGTGAAATTAATGATTGACAGAAATGGAGTTAGCTCCCTTGTTTGTTTTGTACAGCAGGGTTAGTGGCCCTTGGGGGATACGTTTGCTATGGTGGAAAAGCGTGACGTAAAAGAGGGTATGACGTGGGGTGTCGTCTGCAAGAGCGCAGAAGTTTCGAGAGAGAGAACAAAAGATGTTTTGAGTGGGATGTACCGGTGTGTATGTGTGATTTTTCGAGAAAAGTAAAGGAGGTCGGCATTTGTAGTATTGTTTGGAGTATATAGGCTTAGTGTTTCGCCAGCTGCTGTGTTTCTACTGGTTTAATCAGAAAATTGGAGTATTGCTGTGTGTTTGAAAAGATTCGTCAGTTGCTGTGTTTCTGCCAGTGGATTCTATATTGGGAGTAATTGCTGTGCTTTTGGAGATTCGTAGTGGTGTGTATTTCTATATAGTTTCAAGGGGAATTTCAGGCAAGTGTACATATCTGTGGGTGCGTGAGTTGTGATCAGACGTTGACAGTGTGATTTGGTCATGTACGTTTTGAGAAACTGTTGATGAACATTGGAAGAAAATTAAGCTGATAAGGAGAAGAGACGGTGAGCGACGTTTGGGTGGAAGGTTGAAAGAAGACATTTACGTTGTTGAATGGATATTTAGAATATTAGTAGGGTTTATGTAATCATTAATTTAGCTGCGATATATGTTGATGTAACATTTATTTGAAATTCGTTGAGTGTGGGAAAATATTTTGATTTTTTTTTTAATTATAGAGATATAGGAACCCACGTGCAGGTCTTTGTACTTTGTTGTGTGAAAGAACACGTGAAGAACGCTGTGAGGTGAGTGTGTGTTGTATGTGACCCGTCCACACGTCCCGTGCGTTCTTGACAGCTTGTTAATTTTTCTTTTTAAAAACAACGTTTAGGGGAATATTGATTTGGTAGACCAAGTCTATGAGAAACTGATTGCTGACAACTGCATGCCTACAGAGGTACATGAAGCTTGACGGTAAGTTTCTGTGCTACTTTTTGTTATTTTTATTATATCCTTGCATGAAAAATATACTTTTTTAGTGGGAGAATGTGTCCTGATGAAGGGTAGAGTGTATCGTTGTCTTTACCAGTTTAATTTCCGGTTTTTAAATTATTGTCATTTCTCGTGTTAAAGTATAACTGTGACAAACAGCACATATATTCTTGCATTTCAACAACAACAAAACTCTGCATATTTTCTTAGGACAAGAACTTGTGTCTCCTGCAAAAATGTTTTGAACTGCCTAAGACCTATTTCAAGAACACCAACCAGGAAAAAGCATGGACACATTTCCACATGGCAATGATGGATCAAGACAATCTCCGGTCACTTCATGAGGTGGTTACTTAAGTTGTCTCGCCATAGCTCTGTTTTAAAACTTTTCATATTATGATTAGCACTGCTTTTAAAAATATTACAAGACCGAAATCCAATACACAGAAAAAGGAGCTCTGTTCCAACATTTAGGGCTATTCTCTGAGCGATAATCAATTACATGAGCAATACCAGTGGCAGAAACTGCGCTACGAATGAACACAGTCAAAGCTACAAATGATGCGAAACAACATCCAGATTGAAACAGATGGATGTTTTCAGTTAGGAAGTAATCGGTTGTAAACTCAAATGCCACACTGCGCCGATCACATAGTTACTTATGTTTTTGGACATTACAACGAAAAACAAAATAAACAAATATGTACTCAGTATCATATACCTTTGTGAAGTCCATATTGTGGATCAGACCTTCAGAACAGTTCAGGGTGTGTCGCTGAAATCAGTTATAAAAGACCAACCGGAGGTTTTGTGTTACCCTCGTTGTATAAATCTCTGCCACGTATCTTTTGAGTAAAGAAATAATAGGTGCGCAGTCCTCCAGTCCAGGTATACTACACTTTGATTCTGATAAGAGTTTTTACGTAGCGTTTTTTTTTATGAATGTGCCATGCACAACTGTGACCATGTGAAATGTTGTAGGTCAGATCGAAGTTCCCCGTGACCCTTCCCCAGTCAGAATTCCAGGGGTGGGGGTGGAATTGGTGTTTTACGCTGAGCCAGCAACTAAGGATATATCACAGCAAGGCAGCCAGCCTTGTAAACAGATGTCACATGCAGAGAAACACACACTCTCTCTCTCTCTCTCTCACACACACACACACACACACAAATGAATGCACACTTCCCATTCACCTGCCCCTCAGCTTCATTGGATTTATGGTCCACTTGTACAACATCAACACTGCAGAAGCAATGATTTGTGGGTGCATACATCCACTTTGATGCTACATAAATTTGTAGTCAACTAGAAAATAAGATCACATTACGGTGTCAAAACCTCCCATGCAAAACACTTTGTGCCCATAATCGAAGCCTGACTAGGTGTTCTTGTCATTATCACACTCTCTAGTGCATGACGGTGTGTGTAGCCAACAGGGGTAACATGCACAGTGTACCGAGGCGAACCCAGGGCCTCTTACTGCAGTGGTGACAAGCGAGTGACGTTTGGTTACACTGGTCATGGATGTTTTGGAAATGTGTGATAGATCCACCCAACAATCTCGCAAGGTCGCCATCACAAAGTTCAATACCGCCGCTGCTGTCCTGTCACTGAGTTGAGGGCGCCATGCACGTCTTTCCTTATGTTTGCTACCTTGTGCCAGTTGTTTTCGCCCCCCAGCTTTCATACATTTGGCTACGGGTCATCTCTCATTAATGTTTCTGATACCTTTATTTTTCATCTGGCACCTTTATTTTTCACCAAATTATTAACAGAGACGTTACGGTCGTGAACATGTTCTTGGATTATGAAAGCTGATACATTCATGTGTACGTGTAGACATATACTCGCACACATGAATGTAAACATTCGCACATGCTCGCCTTTGTTAAGTACATGTAATGCTTGATGTGTACTTCATTCTGTACTGACTTTAAACGTAAGTAAATAAAATACTTAATTCCATTTTAAAAATATTTATTTTGTACTTTCTTGAATTAAGCAGCACAATGCATTTAATACATATGCACTAGAGGGAATCTATCAAAAGAAAGCCTGATCATGAGTATCACAGACCAGTTAAAAAATTTCCGATATAAACAGATAAAGAGATAACACTAGAAACTGCTCAACGGAATATTTATAAGCAAACTTTGAGCTTACAGTCGGTAATTGAAGCAAAAGACAGGAAAGTTAAGAGATAATACTCTCAGAGAGATTTGGAAAACAAAGATATCGCTACACTTATACAGCTGTCGACAACGACAAAAAAAAAAAAACCTTTCAAGTCCACTACAGCAAATAAAAAATACAATCAACAGTAATTTAGAGAATATAAAATATCATACAAAAATCAAATGCATCCGCGTAGAACAGAAATGCAAAATCAAACATTTACATGCTTGACTGCCGAGAAGACCAGTTTGCAAGGGGAGAGAACTTAGTGCAATATAGCTGTCCCCTCTTGCCGGGAAGCCTACCCAAAACCAAGGTTGAATGAAAATTTCGACTGTCATCAGTGTAGGGAAGAAAAATAGAAGCTGTCGGAGAATCTTTATGCTCTAAAACAGGAGAAAGAAGTGGAGGTTTTTAATGAGATTACAGACGAAGGGGTGCGGCGACAGCTTCACAAGGTACACACTTATAATTTATAAAGCAGCCGTTCCTAATAAAGTAAGGTCTCCCATCTTAAAGTTCTGTGTTGACCACCTTGCCGAAAATTCTAAGTATTATTTTTAACATGTTTCTTTTGAACACTTTTTCTCTCACTCTGGAAAACACCCTGTGTTGTGCCAGTGCTATAGAAAAGCCCTGTACTAGAATTAAACTGCTTACGTCCCTTTGCTTTAACCTTTGAAGTTTTTGAAAAGCTATAAGTTCTCAGAAATATACAGAGCTGCATCTAAAAAGCTGTTCTGCAGTCACCAAGTTTAAATTTCTATGACGAGGGACGGTACGTGTTTTCTTCGGTCGAATATGTTTAAGGAACATGATAATATTCTGCGGTTTTATAGTAAACTGAAAAACAGTAAAATACCGTCGTGCAAGTTAAATGCTTATCTTAACACAATACAATGTCATTTCTTTGTTCACAAACTAGTTCAGATAAATGTTGATGCCAGAACTTTCTTTGTGGATTTTAGATTAACTCAGTTTATCGGTATGTATAGCGATGTTATTTCTGATACTCTGTACACTAACGTCGGCGCTCAACAGGGGTAAAAAGGTAAAGGCCATCCCATAACCTTTTCAGGTCATTGGGGAGTTAGAGACCTCACTTTTCTCGGGGCCATCTTTTACATGATGGTGGTGCCAATCTCCTCTCCCTCGCTGCCTTACCTTCCCCAACCCTCTATGGAGTCAGGTATTTCTGATACTCTGTACAGCTAACGTCGGCACTCAACAAGGGACAGCACTCTCTCTCTCTCTCTCTATTGTTTTGTTGTTTACTTGAAAAACTTCTGTAAATAACATTATGAAAGTGCATCGCCGACTGCACTGTCTCAGAAAGCTGAAGTATTTTAATGTGCACAAATATTCTACACCTTTTTTTGCAGCACCATGATTTTCAGTCTAGTTTGCTGGGGTGGAACCATTGCAAAGCAAGACAGGCACGAAATAAAACAAGTAAAAAAGCAGTAGGGGTGGTCGTGAAGGGCAGAACGACATAAAAACAACGTATGACAAACTTCTTTTTAACAAAATGGTTAGCCGACAACTCACACTCACTGCGACAGGAATTTGACATTAGACCCATAGACAGAAGAATTTATCACAATACAAAAATCTTATCTTAAAGAATCTCAACCTACAAATTTTCTCTGTAGCCGAAAATCTGTGCTACTATGTCTATTTATTATCTATCTTTAATTGATTTTACCTGTCAATTTCTTTGGTAAGTTTCATTTCCACGATGAACAAAAGACACTAACAAACCGATGGGTGATTATTGTTTTACTACAGCACATAAAGGATCAAGAAAACAGCACACCAGAGCATCATAGTAAATCAGAAAATCATTTCAACACTAATACACAGCTAAACAGAGAAAGGTGTGAACTTACAGCTATATCGGTACTAACAAAAGCCTGCATGAAAATTGATATTCAGTGAATAATTAAAAGAATAGGTTAGCACTAAAGCTGAATATAGAAAGGTCACAGTAGAATAGATTATAGGATAAAGACATTGTACACAAACGATAAAAAATGTTCAAAGATGCAAAAATGTAACTTATACAGTGAAGCCCCAAACAAGGGAAAGCAAGCCCTAATACATTAGTGGGTAGCTGGGGTTACTTGTGCGAGCTAATATACACTGGGGATATCGAAGAATGAGCACTTACGCTAAAACCGCAGCTAAAATACAACACTAAACAAAACACAGTGCACTCGCAAGGACTCTTGGTGACGAAAAGTCACGTGACTTCTAGCTCTTTTCCTTGTCGTCGTCCTTTGAGACGCGGTCGTAGACTGTTTTGCTGACCCCTGCTCCAACTGCTCCAACGACAGCGCCTTGCGCCAGGGTTAGCGCCCCTGTTGCTCCAACGGCTTGGAGAGTAGACACCACCCCCATTCCCACTCTGTGACATCAAGGCATACATGTAAACATTGAGTCATTACATTATTATTATCTGCAGTCTAGTCAATCACCATTAGTTATCGAGAACCTTCGTGTATGTGTGGGTGTTAATGTAAAATGTAAAAACGCTTTAATGGTGAGAAAAGTACTGTATATACATTTTTTTAATAGCCTTTATTTATTTTAATATGCATGGCAAAAAAACTCTCTTTGCGATATATAGAAAAATGTCGGAAAATCTAAAATGCGTTACAATATGTCTAGCTATGAAAAATATCTCCATCTCCATCTGCTAGAAACCTTTATTTATTTTTTTTCTTTGGTTTTCTTAACTCAAATTTATTTTGTTTTCCTTGTTTTCAGAACATATCTGCTAGGCTCCTACTTTTTTGTTTTTCACCAGAACTGTCCTTGGAACAGTTTTTTAGTTACTCCAAGCATACCCAGTAACCTACCCTGTTTTAGCAGCGATGGACATTGCTCCTGCTGCCATAGTCCCGGCACCAATGCCTATGGCTCCAAAGCCAAGAGATGTAACCACCACCGGAGCGGCTACGACAGCCAGAGCCCCTCCCCCCACCACGGCACCAGCCTTCCACCACCAGGAGGAGCCTGTAATCAACATTCCATCTTGCATATAAACGTTTGTCTTAACAATGTCAGCAAATGATATTTGATATTGTAATCATTTTTTGAAGGAGTATATTTAATAATACTGTAACTTAGATAGTTTGTGCATTCAGTCTAATAATATTCTAGCTTGGATAGTTTGAGTACACTGTCTGATAATATTCTGACTACGTTTAGACCGTTAACACTATCTTAAACCTAAAACAGATAACCGATCCTGTAAACTGGTGGCTGCTAAAACATGACACGTTCAAGATTGAGCTCATCCCTTCTATTTTAATCTGTTCTCTGTATTGTATCCTCGACTCATCAAGGAACCCATGATGGAATGGAGATTGCTCTGAACTGACGGAAATGTTCAAGACACACACACACACACACACACACACACACACACACACACACACACCTACACACACACACACACACACACACACACACACCTACACACACACACACACACACACACACACACACACACACACACACAGAGAAATCCTCCCAAGAATAGAAACTTTATAACCGAACTACAACAAGACTTGAGACTAGCTGTTACTCACCACAACCCTTCTCATCACTCTTGTCTTCACAGTCAGCCATACCGTCGCACTTCCACTCAGATGGGATGCACCGAGGGACAGTTACACACTGGAACTGATCGTGCCGGCACCTAACTGCAGTGTGAGAGAATATTGCAATCATATAGCACAGCTGCCAGCTCTCTTTTGTAGCAGTAGTAGGTCAAGGGCTGAGCGCAAGGAGACTGACATCACGGATGTATGACGTAGGATGTATGATGTAGTAAGTATGACGTAGAATGTGTGACGTAGTAAGGTACGGTTGAATAATAATAATAATAATAATAATGTTGGCTTGTATAGCGCCAAATCCTGGCCTGTGGACAGCTCAAGGCGCTGACGTCAAAAAATAAGATGACGACAAAATGTGGGTGTGTAGCGGCCCATCTCCTCCACGTCACAGGGCAGCGTCACACACAGCAAGAACACAGTCCTCAGCACAAATATCCAACATGTCATACAAACTGGAATACACTCCATACAACAAATATCAAACATGTCATACACTCCACAGAAAATGAAACATCCAACAGAAGGCACAAGTTTCACTGGAACGCCAGCACACGCTCAAGTTCACTGATGAAAACATGAATCCCACACCACCGCGCATGTCATGAAGTCCAAATCCAACAAGACAGTATCAAAGACCATCATCGACTAGCACATTTTCCAAGCCAGTTGTCTGCACGCATATGTCCAGTTTCTGAAATACCCTCTTCAGCCGTCCGTCCAGTGCCGGGAAAAGGCTGTCCATCAAGACCGGGCGGATGGGGTCGGATCGCAACACCTCTTTCATGGCCCTGCTGAGAACACCATCCCGCAACAGCTGCAGGCTGTTCCAAGTGGACGTCCTCAACAAGCAGCAGTCTTGTAGAGGAGCAAGGATGGCGAGTTCATCATAATACGGGTTGCCGAAACTCAAAATACGACGGACGATACAAAAAAAAAACGACAAAAACGACAGAGAGCCATCCCCTCAAGCCAGTTAGGCGAAGGGACGTCACTCCCTATGAGAGAAACTACAGAGGATGGAAGCAAGAACAGAATAAAGACGCTTACTATTACACTTTTTTATTTTGACGTTGTAAAATGCCTTCTAAGAAATGGAGAGAGCAACACCAATAAAACTCTCACCAAATACACTCAGCTGTGTATTCAACATCCCCTCGGTGAAGCCTTCGGCCATCAAATGAAAGACCCCATGATAAAGGTCATGCGTAAATCTGTGCTTCGTTTTGAAACATGTTTAATTATCTCAATTCCTCGATATGAAATTAAATACTGAATAAATCAAACATGTGAAGATAAACGTTCTAATATGAGTTAAAAGACTAATCATAATGACATTTTGTTTTTGAATAACGACATAAGTCATCAGAAGAGATAAACTAAGTTTAGAAAAACTTTCCGCTTGTGAGAGATGAAACAAACCTTTAGACTTTAACACGAACAGAAACCCTGAGGTTACTGAAGTACATGACTGCCTCATATTATGATATGCCATGAGATCGCCCAGTGGTCGTCGCCTTGACTGAGCAAACGTGTCCACTCTTCAGTTATATGCTAGTGAAAGAGATCTTATCACAAATGCATGGACCGACAGGGTTCACTATGGGGTAAATCTGTTCCCCCACGAACTGACTCTCAAGGTGGGGTTGACAAGATAAGAGGTTGCAAGATAAGGAGTTGAGAATGCATCCAATAGGTGTATATTAAAATATTTATATTTTACACGTATTATATTCACCATCGTGATGACCATGATGATGTGCGGTCACAGGTGATGTCAGCAAGAACACGAAGAAAACGACCATCTGCAAACAAAATACTTCAAAGTAATTACTTCCAGTGATCACTTGCAGGAATTCAACAATCTAAGGATTTGGAAATCGTTTCAAGATAAGAAATGACTTGTCTAAGTGTTCTACTATTGTAAGATCTGCCATACTGAGCAAGACATTTTGAAGCATTTGTATTTGTGAAACGTGGATTTAAGCAAATAAATTCAACTGTCATTTATTACTTCCAAAGAAGAACATTGTCTTTCTTCTCTGTTGCGTCATTGAGGTAATTATTAATTTTCCGTGTATATAAACTGTATATAAACTGTGTATAAACTGTATACTTTAATCTCAAAATAAATAGTTCACTTGTTCATCGGCTTCCTGGTGCAAACAGTTAAATACCGTTTGCAATAACGGTATAAATACACTTGATCAATCTTTTATATTAGTATAACATGTGGTTAATATTTAACTGCGCATTCTAACATTTGACAGGGCCCAAGTAGACTTGCATTAGACCAGTACAGCCAGTAGTCCTATATTGTAGGTCATCAAGGAAGGCGTTTGTTATGACGACGGTGACACACTGGCCACCGCCAGCAAATGACTTGGAATGGCAGGTCGGCTGGTGCAGCCCACCTTACTGCTGATAAGACAGACCACAACCCAGGTGCACAGGTACTCCACTGATACAAGGAGATCCCGCTTACCAGTTACTTTGTGCATTTGCTATGTAATAGGAATTGCTAAAACTATAATCTGACGATGGTGTTTAGGGACCTCGTCTTCTCCAATATTCATGAGGGAAAGAAGTGGCCGACAACGAATACCAGCAGGTGTTTTACAAGCTCTCGTCTCCCTACCAGATCTACAGTCTTGCCGTCGCTTGACACGGAGAGAAACTAATTAAATAGGGAGGGACAGAAAATTCCACGTATACAGACGTCATAATAACACTGCCAGGCTTAACTGATCTTCTGCTCAAGGCCGGATATTCCTCTCGGCTCCTGCAAACTCCTCGTCAATGTTCCCCCTTTCTGGCTTACTGACGACATCGGGTGGGGATGAGAACGGGCAAACTAGTAATAAAACTAAAAAGACATGTTCAATCGGCTTGTTCTATATTCTCAGTTAAAGTTCTCATTACCTTAGCTGATAGTCTGTGACATATGACTGGTAAGTGTCACAGTCACTGTCACCAGCAAATAATCTGAAAAACTGCAATTTAAAATGCAGGTGTGATTGAATCATTATATCCAGTTCCAACAAAGCTTTGAAAACAAAGAAGGGATGAGAGAGAGGAAAAGATGGTAGAAAAGTTGACCTAAAGAGGTAAACTTTCAAATTATTGTGGACTTAAGGTTTATAGTTTGTAGAATATTGTGCATTGGGTTGGCAGCTCTGGCTTCATGACTTGTTTTATTTTCAAAACTAATATTTTAGTATTGTTTACTAATAATACTTTTATTTTGTCTGTATTCATTACTCAGAAATCAAGATACAACCGAACCAACATCTATTTTTAAGGTAGTTTAATTAACCCTTTTTAGGAATAGCAGCAGTTACTCAGGTGATGTTAGATGCTTTGCAAAGTGGGAGTCTCAGTTTTTCAGACTAACATTACACAAAATTAACTTCAAATGTTTTCATTCAGAATGTAGAATTCTAGAATGACCAGATTTACAGAACATTTCTGGACAGTAAGCTTTGGGAAGTGCATTCATTACAAAACTACTATTTCACTCCATTTTTTCAATGTATTGTGCAAACTGCTATGAGAGAAAGAGGATGTGTGTGTGGGGGGGGGCATGTGATAGAGTGTCTTATGCTAGCAATGGCGATAGTTTTCAAAAACAATGCAGGTTTTAATTAACGGCTGGGAATGTATACATGATGGAAGCACTTGAAGAACTGCAACTGAAACAATGGAACTCTCTCCCTTTCCATATCCGCCACCTTCCTACAATTAAATCCTTCAAATCTGCACTGAAAATGCACCTCTTCCTTGAGCATTACTCAGAACACAGTCCACACAATGCTCGTCCTTCTTACTCTTCCCCCTTCCGCTCTTGCTACTTTTCTACCCATCTTTCTCTGCAGAATCACTATTTTCTCTGTTCCTTTTACTTGATGCCATTTTGTGTTTTCTCTGTTTTCTGTTTGTCGTCAGTACTGTCGTTTATTCTTCCGTCCCTCGTGTTCTATCCATTTAGTCCATGTCTCTTCCCCCTTTTAAGCGCTAAGAGCATGCTCTCTGTGAGTGTGTATGTGCGCTATAAAAATCTGTATTATTATTATTATTATTATTATTATTATTATTATTATTATTATTATTATTATTATTATTATTATTATTATTATTATTATCTTAAAAGACAGCAGTTTGCATTATTATCTTAGCAATTGGCTTGGATGTATCACCGACGTGTTTAGGTGGACTGCTGTCTGTCTTCCGAGACTCACTCTTAGCCTCTTGCGAAGTCCTCCACTGTCATTCTCGGCGAACTTAAGCAATGAATGCGATTAAACCGGAAACTTTCTCGTCAAAAGCCTCGTTCTAGTAGTTAACTGAAAAAAATCGTCTGCAAGCAGTCCAGTAATACAGTAATCCCTCACCAGGCCAACCCGCGATAAGTGAATTTCCGCGAATTAGGGACGCTACACTATTTTTAGTAGTTATACATTATTTTAAGTCTTTATAAACCCTCCCCACACTCTTATACATAACCCTTTCCCACATTGTACAGTGTACAAGTACCTTTTAAAACGCTTCTACTTAAATGTTCATAAAAATATTTTAAACTCTTAGATCTTGATATGTAATTTTAAAAATTTGATATGGGTAGTGACCATTGAAGATACGCCATACAGCTAGGATGATAATGATTAATTAGCTGAACAGTACTGATGACGATGGCGATGAAGATGAGATGAATGCCAAGAAGAGCATTACTGCTCTTCTAAAGGCATCACTTCATCAGGTGGCGCGGTATCTTCGGCATCGGAGTAACTTCTACTACTTCCTCTAAAGGCGCCGGCGTAACAGATCTCTTCGTGCGAGTTATGAACGTTTGGGTGGCATCGCAGGGGTTGAATAAATTCAGTCTCTGACGAAAATTTCACGAACAGCCTACACGACACCGCAGGTGAAAACTACGCACACGAGACAGTCGGCTGCTAACGTGAAATGGAAGAGCTGAGGGGGTAGCTGCGCACAGCAAACAGAAAACAAGATGCGACGGTTACTGAGTCAATCGGCAACCGGAGTACCGCAAAAACCCCGCGAAACAGTCAAAATACCGCGATAAATATTTTACATTCATATTTTTTGTAACCCCGCGAAACAGTGAGTCCGCGATAAACGAACCGTGAAGTAGCGAGGGAACACTGTACAAGTTCGTGGATGTATCATGTGTCGCCTTTGGTCGTGTAGGCGTGTGTTTCAGTGCGTGTCGCCCTTGCCCGTGTGTTGTTGATAAAAGTGTTTCAACCTGTCGCCAGCCGGTTTTCTTTCTGCACGCTTCAGAAGCCATTGTACAGACTGTGAACAAAAGTGAGTGAAATACGACTGCAAGAATTCCGTTTATCGAAGAGATTGGCACCGTATATTAGGACCCACAAGCCATTTACGAAGACATAAGGGCATGGGTCTTATCTATCGTCGTCAGTCAGCGACATCATTTCGACTTTCCAATGGTTTAAATACCTGCCAATGAAACAGTTCCACGATGGCCCTAAGCAGTGTAAGAACAGCCGGGCACACACTGTCACAGACTTTAATGGCCCGGTAATTTAAAAATCATTGGCTTCTGACTTTGTGATTGATATTGTGCATGAGAAGGTTCCACGGGTCTGTATCCAAAGACCCAAGATAAAAATGACTCTAAAAGCATCTTCATACTTGTAATCCAAAGCTTTGGCCTGTAAAGTACTGTACTAATCAAAAAGCCACACGGCAGTGAAAGCTAAAACATACCCACTACATCAACAAATACTTTTAGAATTCTATATTTCAGCATTACAGTTAATCTGTACGTGCTGTTCAGTTATCAATCCACTTTTGTCATTGCTAGTTTTTTTTTCTTACTTTCTTTTCTGACGATCAGTGCTTTTGTTTGAAATATATATATATATATCATTAAACTTCCAGCTATTTATATATTCGTGTATTATCAGATGGTTCACAGCTACCAATTAGCAATATATATGGAGCAGAAGAAATTAAAAAATAAAAAGCATAATTAAATATATCAGCGTCCAGCTACAACACTGCTCGATTTACTACAGGTCTAGCTTGTTGGCATTTCAGTCTTAGGTTCATCGTTTTGTAACTGTAAGACACCTTATAGTAACTAGTAAACACATTCCTGAGGCTGCTTTGTTTGGGCTCGTCAATATACCAAGTACTGTTGATCTACAGTGCGTGCACACACACACACACACACACACACACACACACACACACACACACACACACAAGCTGTCGTAATAAATAAACACCATCATTGGAGGAAAAGATCATAAGAATTACGCAATACAAGTGTTATTATCAAATTCTTTTTCTGTAGCCCCGCAGACCTGCTACTGCAGTGTCGGGCGATTGCACCCTCCGTTACTGGTTTTCCCCACCCCCGTATGAGATTTGAGCCTTTCTTTACCTGACATGTAACCACCGAATGTTCTCGGCTCTCTTTGTGCTTTGCTATGATGTGGCAAAGAAATATTTGCTCAATATCTGTCTTACCTGTACGGATGCCATGTTGTCCGTGTGTCTAACCTTCAAACTAGCTGAAGATCTACCACAGAGATCAGCGTAGCACCACGTACATCGGTGTTGTGAACCTCCCTGGCCAACATCGTTTACTTTTGAAGGTAACCTTTACTTGTCACGTGGTTTGTAAGCAAGAATACCATTGGTTCACAGACAAACGTCTCCTTGTAAGGAAAGCGAAAGAAGAAGTGAAGGTGGTCTAGCGCTGTTGTATTCTAGGAAAATTATCTGAAAATCTTAATTTGTTAATAATAATAATAACAACAACAACAACAACAACAGTGAATTTATATAGCGCTATATCCTGGTCCTATGGACAGGCTCATGGCGCTTTACAAAAAATAGACACAGAAGCACAGACAGACATGGACGCAAGCAACATAACATGCAACATTGTTGCCTAGAAAGAAAGCCAGATAATATGAGTGATAACTAGCAAGAAGCTGCTCCAGCGTGCGCAAATCATTTTAAAAACTTTGATTGAGTCTGCAAATCCTGCTGTCAACATCACAAATCCAGTTAGAACGAAAGGTTTTTGTTGTTGTTGTTGTTGTTGTTGTTGTTGTTGTTGTTGTTGTTTTGGGGGAGGGTCTCATCTGCTCACTGGGTTATCCGCAGAATGCCTATTCGAAAAACCGAAATGAGTTCACAAGCCGTCTTTCGATGATGATTTATTGACTGGAGACACCTGTAAGTTTCGCAATGAGAACTGATTGTCGTCTTATTCATAAAAATTGCCGCACACGTTTCAACAAAATGCTTAATAAACCATATCAAACTTTAACTATTCTATAGCTCAACTGCGTCGATTCACCCGTAGTGAATCATTGGATTTGACGAGGAGATGGTACTTTGGAGATGTTAAAAGTAAAAATGCAACAAGTTACTTTCAGAAGTCCCCTAGCACTCCATAAATAACATTGAAACTACTGCTCATCCTCATACTAACACCTGCGGTCACAGTGCTCCCCACCATTAAGGCTTTCCAGGCCATCAGCCCTACCGCCCCCGTCGACTGAAGACCGCTAATCACCGACATGCCATTGCCTGAGACACAGAGTAAATGTCAGTACAGTAACCCAGCGGGAGAGCACTAAGTCTTGCACAGGCACACGAATTACCAAAAGCCATGTCTAGTCTTTAACTTGTCTACCCGTCCACAAACCAAGGAGTCTGTGCTCTTGTTTTATGTTTTTAATGGTCGGAGAGCCTGTTTTTGGCTGGGATACCGTGCGATCAAAGCTTACATCGTTATATTTATATGTTGTTATTATTAATTCACTTTATACAATTTTGTCAGGTGCATGTACAGGGAATGAAAGAAGTTCTTACCAGCGGGTTTCACACAAGTTAAGCCCCTTCCCCATATCACAGAAGATGAAGACGACGATTTGAAAAGCACATGATGAATGAAAAGCCAAGTGGATGACTGGACACTAATACTGATTATATGGCACTGAAAATGTTGCCATCGTGATTTTCTTAAATTTAAGAGTACTTTGAGGTACTAAGCATACCCCAGGTGATTGTCACGTACCCGGTTGTAGCAGCTAGCGACATTGCTTTTGTAGCAAGAGATCCATCAGTGATGCCACCAGCACCGAAACCAACAGCTGCAAGAACTGCAGGCATTGCTACGACAGCGACCCCTGCTGCCGCCACTCCAGCTACCAAGGTATCGCCGAACCTCCACAGCCTGGAGCTTGTAGAAGAATTTTTCTCCTCCACAAGTTCTTTCAGGATTGTCACGTACCCGGTTGTATGAGTTACCGGTTTTACATTGGCAGCCGGAGATCCAGCAATGCTCCGTTTGAAATCAAGAGCTGCTCGTGCTGCCAAAGAAGCGCCTAACCTCCACAGCCTGGGGCCTGTAGAAGTATCTTTCTCCTGCACAGGTTCGTTTGGGACCATCTTTTGCATCTGGAAATCTATATAAAAATATAATAAGAAAAAACAAAAATGTACCAACAAAGACTTCCATGAAGAGCTTACAAAATGCTAGAACTTGACAATAATGGAAACTGTAACTTTGTATCTGAGATTAGGCTTAATCTTTTAAGGTATTATTTTGGACATGTTTGGCTAAATCGAGGAGTGGAAGCAGTTAGTAATTTTATTAAATGTTTTAAAGGATAATTGATTGTCGAAAGCAAGAATGGAGTTATATCACCAATAACAGTTTTTATAAGTCAATTAAATCTGCGCCACCCTAGGAGTTCAATTTAGATGTTAACAGATTCGCAAGAAATACACTGATGCGACCTCGATTTGGAATTTCAGACATTATGTCACACACCTTAAGGCGTGTAGGAGATAGAGAAAGTTGAAGAAATGGAACGTTTTTTTCAGAAAACAGGAAAAAGTAGAGAAGCTAGAGAGTATTGCCACCTGCTTTAGCTGCTGCCATCTGGCGTCTTCTGCAGTGTGTGGCCCGTTTTTTCTTTTTGTTGTTGTTGTTGTTGTTGTTGTTGTTTTTTAAAACCAAACAACGTTGCGTTTTGCCCTTTTTCCTGATCTTATTGAATTTTCACTGAAAATGTCAAACAGAACAGCCATCTTTACACTTTTGCTATCACGTGATGCTGCTCACATGACACGTGCTTTCTACTGCATGACGTTGTGTGGTCGACTCGTGTAAAGTACAGTCTGTCTTATGTCTTATTTCTAAGATTCCTTTTTGAACTCAGTCGTGTTTACATACCCGCATAGGAATACACGGATGAACATAATCACATGCACATACAGGGAGATACAGAAAGATAGAGATTCATCTAGTTACGGTTGCCTAATAATAATAATAATAATAATAATAATAATAATAATAATAATAATAATAATAAATGTACACTTGCATAGCATTCTATCACAACACTAGGGTTATGCTCTGAGCGTTAATCAACTACATTATAATCAACACCAAGGGTAGAAACTGGACAACAAATAAACACAGTGAAAGCTATGATGCGGAACAACATTCAGATTGAAACATGGTGCAGTGCGCCAATCGCATTGTCCTGTTACTTATATTTGGGGACTTTACAACGTAAAAGAAAATAAATAAATATGTGCTCAGTATCATAGACCTTCGTGAAGTCCATATTGTGAGTCAGACTTTCAGAGCAGTTCAGGGTGTGCCACTTAAATCAGCTATAAAAGACCTATCGGAGGTTTTGTGTTACCATCCCTGAATAAATCTCTGCCACGTATCGTTTGCGTCAAGAAATAATAGGTTGGCATATGATTGACCCCCGTTTCACAGTCTAGCTCTACTGCACCTTGATTCTGAGAAGAGTTTATATGATGCGTTGTATTGATGTCTGTGCTATGTGACCATGTGCAATATTGTAGTTCAGATCGAAGTTCCCTGTAACCCTTTCCCAGTCAGAATGGCAGGTTGATTTACTAATAAAGTTCGCCTCACACGTTTCTCGAAAGTCTCATAAAACACTTAATCAAGAAATAGACAGAACGCCTGATACAACATCAATCTCCATCTTGTGTTTATTTTCTTTACAGACGAAGAATATCCACACGATCATACTGAGGAGTGAAGGGGTTAAGCTTTCAACTGAAGTAAGATTTTTCTTTAAGGCAATCAGATCAACTCCTAACCACCTGTTGCTCCATCAAACTCAGGTTTAGGACCACAAAACAAAACTATGCTTAACTCATTTTAGTGCATTTTCAGCATTTATAAATATTCTTGCACAGTTTATGTATTTTGGGGTTTGCATGTTCACAGCCCAATGGTTTAGATATTTCATTGCACCTGCGTGAATGTGTGTGTGTGTGTGTGTGTGTGTGCGTGCGTGCGTGCGTGCGTGCGTGCGTGCGTGCGTTGTTTTGTTTTGTTTTTTGTTTTTTTTTTTGGGGGGGGGGGCTCGGGTCGGGGGAAAGTGAGTCAGTGAATGCTCAGTCGAAGCTACCCTACTCATCAAACGTATTCACGTAACAACAGACAATGAAACAACCTTACAAGCAACCAGTGTCAACTTATTTCCCTTGTTCAAACTGGCGTTGCAAGAGGGACCACATACAGACTGCAAGTTGTCCCCACAGCCTTGTGATCTTTGACGTTTGTCCCGGAAAAGTTGGCCAGATTAGAGCTGTTCTTACGCACGTTTTTTTTAGACATCACACGCGTGAATGAACACACACACACACACACACACACACACACACACACACACACACACACAAACAAACAAACAAACAAAAGAATGGAGTACACACTTCCTGTTCACCTGCCTCTCAGCTTCATTGTATTTATGGTGTATACTTGCACAACATTAACAACGCAGAAGCAACGATGTGTGGGTGCATAAATTCTCTTTGGTTCTACACAAATTTGTAATCAAACTGAAAATAAGATCTCAAAACCTCCCATGTAAAACTTGTTGTGCTCATAATAATCAAAGCCTAACCAGGTGTTGCTGTCATTATCAGACTCTCTAGTGCCTGGCAGTGTGTGTAGTCAACGCGGCTCCCTTTTGAGGTGCTTTTGTGCAAGACGGAGAGAGATGATTGAGGTGGGGGGAGGAAAACGGAGTACCCGGAAAAAAAACCCGATGGCTGGCCCTGCAAACAGGTGTAACATACACAGTGTGTAACATACAGGTGTAACATACACAGTGTAGTGACGAGCGTGTGACGTTTGGTTACACTTGTTATGGATGTTTCAGAAATGTGATAGATCCACCCAACAAGTGCCTCAGTCTCACAAGGTCGCCATCACAATATTCAATACTCCAGAAGATGCGATCCCTCACCGCTGCTGTCCTGTCACTGAGTTGAGGTCACCACATCTTTGCTTATGTTTACTCTTCTACCTTGGGCCAGTGTTTGTTTTTTCATCCCAGCTTTTATACTTTTGACAACGTGCCATCTCTAAAGTTTCTGACACCTTTTTTTTCACCAGCTTTTTAAAAGTCACGTTACGGTCGTGAACATGTTCTTGGATTATGACACCTGACACATTCATACTTTCATACATTATATAGCAGCCCACTGCCTCGTGGCGCTGGGTGCACACGTCATCCTCTTTGGGACGTGCTGAAGATTTATAACCTTGTGGGTCGATACTCTCAGAGTAACATCAGTGTCATAGGAATTGTTTCGATATGCCTGCCTTGCATCTGTCATCACACTGAGCCCGTCAGTCAAAGGAGATCCCTGTTCTAAATGAAGCGCAGCTGCGACAGACTAACGTCTGCAGAAAATCGTGGCAGCTGCTTACTCAAAAAAATGATCGGATACAATTCCCATATGTGCAAATTTAGACACTATTTTTTATAGGGAACTGGGAAAACCCCTGACATAAGGTACGCAAGGTATATTCTGTCACTCATCAAACGGTTGTCATCCAGAAGGAACGAGTGCCACTCAATATCATGTCTCTCGGAATGGCCAAAGTAGTAAACAACACACATCCATTCACATTTGACGAAGTCACTGTGAGTTAGGATGTACACCATACTGAATGTTCATGTCCTTCACCTTGTCATGCGAACTCCAGTCGATACACGGAGCGAAAAAACTGCTTTATTCTGATGGTGAATTTGCTTCGTTTCACCTCAGCTTTCTCTTCACCTAGTTTTGTTCTCATCATCTATCGCACTTAATGTTTAGGTATACAGGAAGGTCGGAATAGGGGGGGGTTAAATGGTATTTTATAGAGCCATGCAAACACGAACGTATATCTCTGGACTGCTGGCTATTTGCCGAGACCAACTCTTAGCCTTTTGCGCAGTTTTAGTTGTCCGGTCTCGGCGAACCATTTAGCAGTTTAATATCTGGAAGTGCGATAAAGTTCCTGAACTCAGCAATAGACTTGTAATAAACTTATTCCTTAGTTACTTTTTTTGGAAGCAAAATGCTCGACATCCGCTTCCCATGACTTAGAGCCAATAAAAAACGGAAAACACAACAGGCCATAATGCTTGAACTTTTGTGCCTCCGTCAGCACGTAAGTTCCCATCTTTGCTCTCCTTGATGTGAATAGTTAAACCGGAAGTGAATTTTTTGCTTTGGACTCGTTCTAGAAGTAAATGCTGGGAGGGAGAGAATTCGTCTGCAAGCAGTCTGAAGATGTATATTTCCGAGATGCAAATATGGGGCCTCCCCTTGATTTCATTTTGTTTTTGTTTAACGCCGTGCCAGCAACTAAGTCTATATCACGGCGAGTTTTCATTGAACGGGACGACACATCATACGGATCACACAACTTTCCACAGCGTACAGTACTGGACTGAAATGTGTTGCGAAATGTGTCTGACTCAAATGTACATATAGACATATACGCGCACACATGCATGTAAACAGTCGCACATGCACTCCTTCGTTAAGTACATGCAATGCTTGTGTACTTCATTCTGTACTGACTTTAAACATCCGTAAATAAAATACTTAATTGCATTTTCAAAATATTTATTATGTACTTGAATAAAGCAGCAAAATGCATATAACACGTATGCACTACAGAGAATCTATAACAAAAAACCTGAACCATAGGTGTCACGGACCAGTTAACAAATTTCCAATCTAAACAGAAAAACAGTTCTATAAACTGCTCAACAGAAGATTTTTTTCGAGCTTTCAACTGGTAACTGAAAAGACAGGAACGTTAAAAGAGACAATACTCTAATAAATCAAAGAGACTGGAAAAGCAAAGATATTGCAAACACTAATACAGCAGTCGACAATAAAAAAAAAATTTCAAGTCCACTACAACGAAAAAATAAAAAATACACTCACCAGTAATTTAGAGAATAATAAAGAAAATATTCTGCAAAAATTAAGCGAAGAACAGAATTACTAAACATCTACATGCCTCCATGCCGAAAAGACCAGTTTATAGGAGAGGCTATATTTAAACTCTGCAGCCTGTACTTAACTACCTTTCAAATTACTTTGTAGATGTGGGAGTTGGTTAACCGCACCACGGGACAAATCGAGTTAAATTGTGTTATACTGAGCTTGTTTTATTTTTATTCCCCACACCTGAGTTGGAACAAAATGATCGGTCTTTGGATTCACTAGGATACAAACGATACCAGAATCAAAGCTGTAAACTGGTCTGTGCGGCAATATGTGAAGACAAGTGGAAGCTGGTGATCGTACATTAACAACAGTGCAGTCACTAACATATTAATGGATGTAAATAAACGTGGGGTGCCGGACGAAGTCACGTGACTTAACAGTTGCATCCGCAGGTCTCAGCCGTGCCGTACACAGTGCTAGCCACAGCTCCCCCAACGACAGCCATCTGTGAGGCTGTCATACCTGCGGCTCCGATGGCCTGGAGTGTAGACACCGCCGCCATTCCGTACCTGTAACGTCACAGCACACGTGACTAAAGTCTTACGTCATATCCTGCTGCTCAGTAAAAGCTTGTACTCGCCAAGTGAATAGCTCCCCTCCTCTCGTCTCCACAAAAATTTAAAATGATCTCATTAGCTACAATTGTGCCTAACGTAAGCGTATCCAGCTCAGTGCTTTTGACCTCGTTGTGAAGATGACCTTTGTGGGCCTGCATTTCGAGAGTGCAAGAGATTCACCCCAAAAACACGCTAAATATAACATGAACTCCGGCCTGGGGAATCGTCACATTAATCTGTAAGTCACTTTCCATTTTGAAAATAGGATGCAGACATTCCTTAAATCATCTTCAAACTCTAGAAGTATAATCGTGACATTACCTAGTTTACGGCACCTCAACAGCGCCTCGAACCGTTTTACGAAATCAGTGCGCTGTACAAGTCTCCAGATATGATTATTATGGGATACACGCTGATATTACGTTGTCAAAATTTGCATGGTAGAGGTATTAGGTCATTTGCTTTTCGTAATTATTAATATTTTGGGGGGAATCATCAGTAACATCTTATAAAGAGGAAAATAAGCATACTGCAGAGCATCATACACTAGTCAAACATGATATACAAGCTTCCTCTCCACGAAAGGACTAATACTGGGAATCTTGATCAGAATCAAACACACGGTGTAGATTTACATATGTCTTAGCCAGACGACCCCTACGTCCCTCAACGTCTCCCCACCGACCCATCCATCCACCCACCCACACACACCTACCCACACACACACACACACTTATCTTTACTAGTAAACTTGTAAAATAAACATGCTCGTGACATTTTCTCAGCTCCTTCAAACCTGCCATAGTGACATACCCGGTTGTGGCGGCTGTGGACATTGCAGTTGCGGCCAGAGACCCAGCTGCAATGCCTCCAGCTCCAAATCCGACAGCGGCGACCGCCACCGGAGCCAAAACAACAGCCGCCCCTCCTGCCGCCACCGCCAGAAATAGATCCCCCAAGGAGATACCTGGAGATAAATTTAGTCTCATAAACCGTTCACCTCAACGACACTAGTTCTCACCTTACCAAGCGTTAAAGACCCACCAAATTAATTTTTTTCCTTTATAGAGACGTTAGCTGTTTTCTAAAATTTGATTGGACCTTCTCTGTGCATCTTTCGCAGGTTACACCTCAAGAAAAAGAATGATTTGTTCATATTTATGTAATCAAAATAGTTTAATGAGCTAAGCAAAAATTTAACAAATTAGGATTCTGGGTCTTTAAAAGATGTTCTGAACCCAGCACGGCAGAGAACTTGTGGTCTGTAATGTTACTTGGTATACACCTTTAAAACATTATATATTGCCGGTTGACTTTTGCTGTTTCTATCAATGTCTAAACTTTAATATCAGTGAAGTGAAGGAACTCCACATGTTCTATTTACCTTGAGCGGTCATTGGAGACATCAGCAAAATGGCCAACAACAGGGTAACCTGCAAAAAAGAATCAAGTTGAATTACAAAATCATTGTAATTGAGTTAAAGGATGCTTAGCAAGTCGAAGAAGTTAAGCCACTTTTTAAAAATAAAGTACTGAAAAGCAGCGAAAGGAAAGAATGTTTTAATATAGTTATGCTGGAGCTGAAGACTTCCGGGACTGTCTTGCCAAGTTTAGTTTGGAAAATATTCTACATGTATATCCTCCCAAGATGTCTTAAATATCAGCTAATTTAGGTTAACGAAAATTTACTTTTTCAATTCTCAAGCATTATTATAATTTCTCTTTTCTGTAATAGAATTAGCATTTTGGATCATTCCTATTCTGAACAGGTACAGCTTGTGCTGCTTTTATCAAGCAGAGCTAAGGCAGAAACATCGCCATTGTTAAGGGCAGATAATATGTCCGTGGTTACTTTGATGAAAGTAGTTTCACTACTGTAAATAAAACCTCTATGCCGACTGAGCCTGAGGTGGTTTTCCTGTGTAAATGAGCCCAGAGCTGTGTCAAAACCACTTTCTCAATTATCCTAGTAACTTAAGAAGCAGCCTCACCAGGGAAGTTTTAAACAAACATGGGAAATGACCTGTTGACAAACTGACATATCTGTAATGGCAAGAATTAAAACATCTAAGCACCCTAGAAGAAGACTTGTATGCATTGGTTCAAACTAGCTCTTGGTTGTTGGTTTGGTTCTGAGAATGCTTGCATCAGCATCGGAGACTGGTCGAAACTCAGTAAAAGAGCATCCTGGGAGAAGATCACATGAGATGTTCTCACTTGCTGACACAAACAAGAAGCGCACTGGAGCCAGGGCATTCAAAAACGCGGCACCTAAACTGTGGAATGCTCTGCCATTGTCATTGTCAACCATCACCTCAGCAACCACGTTTCGGAAAAGACTTAAGACCCATCTGTTTATTTAAGTCGGACAAAGTTAAACAACCAAGCAACACTTCTGTCTTTATATTTGTTACTTTCCTGGTGTTTTATCTATTTATTTACTTTATTTTTTTCTTATTTTTTATTTTGTTTTTGCTGTGCAATGAGCATTCTTCTGAATGGAAACCTGCGCATTACAAATGGACATCATCATCATCATCTGACATCTAGTCTTACTAGTGAATATGTCACTGAAAACTTGCGGTAGCTGTGAAGCACCGTAGGCAGTGGGCAGTGGGATTGTTGTGATAAGTCCAATCATTCGATTGCAGATGTCAAACAGCTTCTTGGAAGAGGTGCAGTTAATTATCTGGGACTGAAGGTTGTTTTGGTTCTGTGTACACAATGTGCAATGCATCGTTTTGTGGTGTTATAGATCGCTCAGTGGATGGTGAGTCCAGTATTCTACCAAGCACGTTCAGCTCGCTGACTTCTGCTCAGGTCGGGGAGTTTGACACGGATCTGCGAATACCAAGGTGCATATTTGGACCGGCGTGTCAGAGGTCGAGACCCTGGAGCAGGATAATCACCATCTTTAAGCAGGACACACACAGTCTACTTGATCGACAGATGATGGCTGGCGCATCCCTCTCTATAGGGACGTTTTAAAAGCTTGTTTATCAATATTGCACAGAGAGTGAGCGAGTCAATACACTGGCGCCGATAATAGACGTCTGAAATCAAGTTTGACCAGTAAACATTAGTGGTCAGACGAGCGTTCTTGAGAAGCATCAATGGCCATCAGGTCGATGTATAACCAAGTCTGTGTTCTCTTTTGTGAGTAGGCTGTGACATGGACTGGACCAAACAGAAAGTGTGCAGCATTTCTGACAATTTGACAGTGCCAGGATAAGAAAGAATGTCGAAGTGCATATTAATATATGAAAGAAGTACTGTGGGTCCGATCGGAGAAAAAGGTAGAGGCTGTAAGTTTGATCTTGACGCTCGCAGGTGGTCTATAGATGCAGACCAGGTGCTAAACCCCCCCCCCCAAAAAAAAAAACAGAAGTACAAATTCAAAAGACGTATGTAGAAGTGACAAGTACTCAGCAAGTGCTGATCTGTAGACTATAGCAATATCGCCCCAACGTGAAAGAGGGGAAAAAAGGTTTCAGGCAGCACCTCACTGGATTGACATCGACGCACGCACTGTCGTCGCCTTGGTGTTTAAGCCACGTCTCAGTCACAATGAAAAGATCTAGGTGTCACGTTTCGAGGTATGTGACACAACTTGCTTCAGTGACTGGAATGCCGACGAGACAGTCTGAGCATTGAAAAACCCAACGCGGAAGAGAAACATGACCTGGTAAAGAGCTGACAACACACAACCGAAGTTTGCGCATTATCAGGGAATGGCAGAACTTTGATACACACGTGTAAAGACTCCTCATGCTTGCCTTACCGTCCAGCGACCAAAAACGTGTCTTTCCTCTTTTATTTTTTTTTTTTTTTGAAGTTATTTTCAAAAGCACCCAGTAAACCAGATAGGTGTAGCAAATTAATACCCAAGGATGCCTCTGTGTGTGCGCGTGCACGTGCGCCTGTGTGGCAATCTGGCCAATCTGCTTACTGTGTGTAAAATTGATGAATCTATCTAAGGGTACTTCGTAATTGGACATGCACTGTACAATATGTGATAATCTTTAGCAAATCCCGGCGAGCGTCAAATATTTAAGAGTATGCGTCCAGGATTTTTACAGTCGCTAAGATTGCCCACATTCCAGAGGTGAAAAAAAAGACAAATGTTATTTTTCGCACAAAGTTTATTGAAAATCAGTTGCTTTGATGAACGCTTTGATCGATAAGAGATTACCTATCATCTATCGAGCAAAAAAGGACGCGCCTGTTGCGTAGTGCCTTGCAATGACAGAAATGATGGAATGGTGAACGGCTATTCTTGAACAGAAGGGAAGTAACCCTTTCAGTTGCTAAGACATGGATAATGCAAAATGGATAATTTCCTCTACGTCAACAGACCACAAGCTGGCGATAATATTAACTGAAAATTCTGGCTCGCTTCGACTTAAGTCGACATAAGAACAAACATACATGCAATGCAATGTTGTCAGAATCTACGTTACCTTGATGCATGCCATGCCGACAGTCACTCGATCAGACCTCCGAACTTTACAACTGCGAGGTTTGCAGGTGACAACGATGTGAGCAGGTGTCACGTCTGACTAGTTGCTCCCCGCCCGTTAGGAGTGGTCACGTGACACCAGCACGCTTCTTACGTGCAAAGAAATGATTGGAGGACACAAACATTTCCTTTTATGGAAACAAACAGTACTTGATGAGGGGAACTACAACTTTCTATTTTCTGTTTCTAGGAACATTTAACCCTGAACAACGTGAGGTTTTCCGCGGTTCGCTTCATCACAGCGCACATTGTCGATGCACTCAACCAGTATTACAGTCAGCCTCAAGTCTACGAATGTCAGAGTTAAGCACATCCATACTTACGAACGAGCTTCCGCAAAACCTTTTAATTTAGAAGTCCGAGTTACAGACTGATGGTTCGTAGTAACAAAATAGTTGTTGTTGTTGTTATTACATTTAAGATGTTTCATGGAATTTGAAAGTGCTTTTGGAATGGTTTATAGACATTGAAAGATAGACTAAATAACTAGGTAATGCTAAAGAAGGACTCTACGTGTGTGGTCTGATCTGAATAAAAAATCGACTTAAAGACGGTCTCAGGAAAGTAATTAGTTCGAAACCGAGGTATTCATACACTGGTGATTGCTACATGGCTAAAAAAAAGACCAAGTAAAAACATGTTATAATCGATGTTTGTGACCGTTTGTCTTCATAAGTCCATTGTAAGGGGTAAATGGTCATTTATAATGGAAAAAGTATATATCGTAATTGACTGCTAGTTCCTTTTTTCCTATAGTCTATATTTAACATTGTCAAGAAACTTCAAAGAGTTTGGTAAACTATTTTTATAGACGTTGGCCGATTGAATAAACATTTGAAATTACTAGCTATTAGCCGGCGTACCCGATTACATCCGAGTTGATTCCTGTCTGTAATGTTTCCCCTGTGAGTTTTTTGCGACCTTTCGATTTATCATTTCATTCAATTTAAATTAATTCATTGGCAGAAACACAGTCTAATGAAATGATAAAACACTTGTCTTGTGTATTTGTGTTTGTATTTATATGTGTTTCTGTGTCTCAAATAACAACGCTGTCCTCTGCTGTTCTGTGAGGTACACTATGTTGCAATGTCGTCTGCGTTGTATTTATTTTTAACGGGAGGGGGGGGTTAAGCCAGTTGAAACATCTCAGAACGGAGAAAATGCGCTTTAAAAATAAGCATGCTCTTGGGAAATATAAGCATGTCAAAATTGTAATCAATGCGTAAACCTATCTGAACCGGAATGAATGGGAATATTCCTACCGTCGAACGAGCTCTCTCTCTCTCTCTCTCACACACACACACACACACACACACACACACACACACACACACACAAACACACACACACACACGAAATAAACAAGCTTTATTTAATAAACAAAGTTTGCCACACTGCTTTATTAATACAAGCACACAGGATAGAAAGATTATGTTATCACTAACTTGCAACGAGACAATTTACGACCCATATTGCACACAGAACGAAACCCATGGATCACTCGTAACCCGTGCTAGTGGCATACTACCTTCAGTGTATGACCCTCGAACTGTGCTAATGAAACGTTGTCATCAATTGATATACCACAGGGTGTGTCAGAGAAACCCTGTCATCATCGGTGGATGGACCATAGCAGGAAATAGAAAATCCGTATCATCGATGGAAGACGCACAGCGTGGGCTAGTGAATCTCTGTCAGCAGCGGGTGACAAAGAAATCACCAACAACTCTGTGGGTGAACCAAAGCATACACCGATATATTAATGACACCAATGAATGATTTTCTCAAAAAGCAACTTCATTCGAGGGGGAAACAATACACTGAGTCGTATGAGCGGCATTTCAGGTAAAAATCATCCCCAAAACGCGGTTCAGTCTTCTTGTAGTTTTATACAGAAATGTTGTCATCAATTCATGTTCTGATATTTTTCATTCGTCGCAGTTCACATTGTACACAGCATTCACTAGAGGACGTGGTGTAAATTTCCAATTTTGAACATTTTGCAAAGTACTAGTGATGAATGACAAAGCTCTACCTGCATTAAATGTACTGCCACCTTTTGTGCCAGTTTCGCAACATCAAAAGTGGAGGCAACTCTGTAAGATGTGTTTTTCTGTACAACATACTGCTGGAGCAATGGTTTTGGCAAACCAATAAAAAAAGCATTCACATCGATTCACCCCTATAGTGCAGTAAGGTATACAGAAATGTTAGCTTACACTGGACATGGCATTGGGTTTGTCACTTTGTTCAGGCTCTTAATACTATGCAGAAGAATGAAGAATACATTTACACAAAACAAATGTAGCAAACAGAAAACATTAAAATCACACGTTACTTCCACAATACAATTTTATACATTTGACCTAAATTTTGACCAATCTTTTCGTTTATAATAAATTATGGTTTTCGGTCTAAAATTGTTTGCCCTTGTCATGAAGTAATAGTAACAAAATCATAAGTAATTTCACCCAGGTAAGAACTACATTTACCGAAGTATCGTCTTCTATCAAAAATAACTGCACGACGCATTTAAGGATTTCTCTCAACCGTTTGACTAGGTACAGAAGAAAGCTGATAATGCCCTGCAGCGACTCCATTAGTTTACTATTCGTTTCTGACCCACCCATCATCCTCATCGTGGCTTCTGGAATATTCTACGTCTCCTCTTTGTCGACGTCACCGCCACTGCTGCTGCTGCAGCTGCTGCTGCTGATGCCCACGCCAACGCCAACACCTGCGGCCACAGCGCTCCCCACCGTGAAGGCTTTCCAGGCCGTCAGCCCTGCAGCTCCGATGGACTGAAGACCAGAAATCATCGACATGCCGTACCTGGGACATCAGAGTAAACATAAGTATAGCCCAGCCATCTCGTCTCCATGACGTTAGCGAGACTTCCGGTGATGACGACACACATCTACATTAATTCAGCGGGAGAGAATTCAAGTCTTGCATTATGACACGGGCCTACGGGGTACCTAAGCATACAACCGCAAGAGCCCTTGTCAATGAACTACACTGGGGGAAAAAAACATAATGATAAGAATCATAATAATGACGGATGTTGGGTGACGAATGGATAATGGATGACCGATACATGATGATAGAATTTCTCAAACGCAGTTCCCGTGTGGAGGCAAGCTCGACGCTCAATGCTCAATGACCTGTGCTCACAAAACTACAAACGAACCGACGGTGTAGCAAGCAACAAAGACCTCAAGTAAACTCAAACATCAATGTATAGAAGGCATAATGGCGAAGAGGTCAATGCATGGACAAAGATGCGGAATTCAAGAAAGAGTGAATGAGTTTGATTCAATGCAGATTTATTCGAAAAGAATTATCCTAAAACATTATCCTGATTATGGAATTGTCCTACTCCGATGTACCCTGTTGATGCCGCTAGCGACATTCCTTTGGCAGCTAGAGTTCCAGCAGCAATGCCGCCAGCACCGAAACCAGCTGCTGCGACAGCTGCAGGCACTGCCACGACAGCTGCCCCTCCGGCTGCTACGGGAACGCCGATCCTCCATAGCCAGGAGTCTGTAAACGAGCTTGTATCCAACCAGCTCCCTTTCAGGCCAAGTTTTTTCATCCAGGAACCTGAAAAGGAGTCGTCCTCCCGAGCGGGTTCTTTCAGACCCATCTTCTGTAGCCAGGAACCTATGAAGGAATTTTCATCCGTAAACTGTTCTTTAAGTCCGAGTTTCCACAACCATGAGCCTGGAAAAGGGAAAATGTGTGCAAGACAATAGTTTTTAATAGTTTATTCATTAGCTTTCTTTCGCTCATTCATTCGTTCATGCAGTTTGCTAGTCAGTTACTTCATTCCTTTGCATTCATGAATCTATCAAAAAAAAATTTTTGTTTGTTTTTCGCCCCGGATAGAAGTGCTAATTTTGCGTTTTCAATTACCACAATTCAAGGGAAATAACAACTGAAAATGCGTCACCTTGACACATGGTATGGCAGATAATGAATAATCTGGGTCCTACATGTGCAGGATTCATGTGCATGACGTCCATTGAAAAACAAAGAAAAGTTTAGCAAAGGCTAACACTCCAATTTCTTTCTGGGGTTAATTTAATATTCTCTCATATGTAAAGATTCCTGATTCTTGAAACATTGATCTGGCTATAAAGGTATACTCATTTATTTGTGTACTAGGTCAAAAATATACAGAAAAGAATGTAGCCTGCTGCAAGACTCGGTGTGAGGCTATTTCAATGCTGTACCCACTTTCTTCTTCGTTTTCACTCGCTGCCCCCGGAGTCATCAGCAAAATCAGACAGAAAACCGCCGCCTGTAAACAAAAACAATTTGCTCAAGACACTGTAGATCTGTCCACATCTGTCTCTGTAAGTCTGCCTGTGTACAAATAGACTTCGCGGTCCGTCCTCCTTTTTAATTACCGTAATTCATTATAAATTGATCTATTAAAAATTATCTCTAGATAACATTCTCATAATCATGTTCACGAAACTTTCGACCACCTGCGCCACCGCTGAAAAAGATGTGCATATTGTATCGCCTTCTCTCTCTCTCTCTCTCTCTCTCTCTTATATATATATATATATATTTAAATCTTCAATAGACTTATTCACATTACAACCGACTAATTTTTTGCGTTTTGCAAGCCTCTCTCAGCCAATTATTAATCGTAATTAATAACTATTAAAATTAGCCAGTAGTGACTGCCGAAATCATGTTTAAACTAACTAGCTGTAAAGTTTACCTTGATAAGGGATAGTGGAATGAATTCATCAAAAAGTAAATAAACTAAAAAAAAATAAGTAATTATTGCAAAAAAATATCATTGCCACAACACCGGTATCTGAGAAAAATATTGTAACTGCCCTAGCAGCACAGAATACTGAGAACGTATGGGTACCACAGAGAGTATTTGGGACTCAAATACTTCCCCAGGGGATCCACGTATTAAGAAATTATCTGTTGTGACATGTTATTGCAATCCTTTGTTATTCTGGAAAAGAATAATTAATTTGTTTGCCAACTGGTAGTACACTAGAAATTTGACTAAATTATGATCGTCAGTTATTCGACAAATACCGAGCATACTCGCACCCATGTGTGTGTGTGTGTGTGTGTGTGTGTGTGTGTGTGTGTGTGTGTGTGTGTGTGTGTGTGTTTTGTAGAGACTGGCTTCGCGGAGGACTGCGCCTTCAGAAGTGAATAAATACTGGATTCTTGACTGGAGATAGAACTGAATGAAAACTGGATTTTTGGCTGAAAAGGGAACTGGGTTGGGGTGTTTGCACTTAAATTAAGAAGCGGGGATTCTCTTAGGAGAAGAAATAATAATAATATAGAAACACTTGTATAGCGCACTTCCCTGCTGGCAGCAGGCCCAATGCGCTTTGACATCAGCAATCATGTAGATTAGCAGACTCCACAGCACAACATCACCAAAGGCAAACTCAAAATGTTGTACACAAACTAAAAGTAATGGCGTTACGCAGAGCAACATTTCTGGTCTCCCACTGTCAAGGGGAGGTGAAGAAAGATTCGTCTGAATACTTCATTGGAAGTTTTAGGGCAACACAGTTGAGTATCCAGGCACTAAAGAAGCGAACGTGACAGCACCCTTACAGCACACACGGCGCAGGACGACATAAAACCGCAAATCATGAAGAAACACGTCCATCATCGGCGACATCATTGAGGCGTGGACATCCAACATCTATTCTGCTAAACCTGCAGCCATGAAGCACAGGCCCGCACATCACAAGATGGAAAACCGATTGGTCCACAGCGGCGAAACAGTTAACAGTTTCATTGAAGGAGGCACAAGTAATCCCACAAAGTCAAAAACTTCCGGCAAGTTGGCAAAGCAAGAATAGGATGCAGAGACCGTTAGTGGATGATGTTGAAGTGGGAAGATACGACGTGGCACAGGCATTGAATAACAAAAAAGAACAGAGAAAACAGCGTGGCAAAAGTCACAGGTCAATTGGAAACCTCAAAGTACGACGTGGATTCACGGACGATACAAAAACGACAGAGAGCCGTTGATTGAATCCGTACCTTGATTCGGAAAGGACAGCTCCAGGAGCAGAGACTGTTGTATGTGGTTTGTGTGTGTGTGTGTGTGTGTGTGTTTCGTTTTTGTTTTGTTTTGTTTTTTGTAGAGACTAGCGGAGGATTGCGCCTTCAGAAGTGAATAAATACTGGATTCTTGACTGGAGATAGAACTGTGAACGAACACTGGATTTTTGACTGAAAAGGGAACTGGGTTGGGGTGTTTGCACTTAAATTAAGATTTTGGTTTTTCTTTTAATTATTATTTCTTTCGAATTATATTTATCTTTAAATTTAACGCTGAAAGTCACTGTAGAGTGGACTTGACAATATCTTATTACCTCTCTTTCTCGCTTTCTTTCTCTCTCTCTCTCTCTTTATCACATACACAGTGCTTACTCTGACTGCGCATGACCCACATAGTCACCACAGATGCCAAAACACATAAAAGAGCAGGCACACATTACAGCTTGGTTGCTCACAGGCACTGTACATGACCCTCACAGACTTCACAAGGACACGTGCAGCTATGGTACTGATCCTGACACGTGCTACGGCGGTGCTCAGGGAGGCTTCATTAGGTTTTATTAGCTTCACTGCGCACAATGTCGCAGACGTAAACTAGTAGTTGCTTCTAGCACACTAAGGATGAGTGTGTGACCTGGCTTCAGTACAAACGTTTTTGTTTTTTTTGTTTTTTTTTTCATTATCTTTGTTGAGGAAGAAAAAAGTGTATTCGTGGCCGCTCCAACAGTTTCCCCCCTTGAGTGAGAGGGGGGGGGCGTTATGCTGACAGCTTCGTTGTTCTGTGTTCCTGCTGTAAGCCGCAAAAGAAAACAACGAGACAACGAGAAAAAAAACACTATTTCCTTTACAACAGAATAAAGTACAGACGAAGTTTGGAAATCTCACCTTTTTCGATGTCATGCTGATGTTTGAACTGTACAACTAGCTTTTCTTTTGGCAGACACTGAATTCTGTGAGTTTCGATACGTTGCTTCAGGGAAAGCCTTCTTCGGTTCGCGGAAACGTTCTATAAATAGAAATAGATTAGAAAGAGTGCAGTGGTCGAGCTAGCTTTGCTCTCCAGCCACGATTTAGCTACCTACAGATGACTGGTGTTGAAATGCAGTTGAAATGTGAAACAATGCTGGAATAGCATCTACCACCTTAGTTGTTACAAGGGCTTATACATGGGGAAACACGAAGCGGGGATTCTCTTAAGAGAGGAAATCGCAGTCGTTCAGGGTTACGCGTAGTAATCTGTGGTGGGTTTTAATAATAATGTGGACTTATAACACGCAGCATCACGACCAAGATAGGTTGCACTCTTTGCGATAGCAATTATGATAAATGGAAGATAACAGACAGTGAACGGTGAGATAAGTATAGGTACACTGAACAACATAAAGATGAGGTACAAAAGTAGAACGTAAAGCCGAGGTTCTCAACCTGTGGGACACGCCCCCCAGGGGGCGCGACATGCTGACAAGGGGGGTCATTTTCTCATATCTCATATAAGTATTAGTGGCTAAGGGGGGGGGGGGCGCGGACGTACCTTTTTTCGTCTGAGGGGGCGTCACAAGTAAAAAGGTTTAGAAACGCTGACGTAAAGCAATGGATGAAGGTATGAAGGGATGTAGGTAATATAAACAGTGTGAGATGGGGTCATTATGGTTAACATGACAGACAGTATTACAAGGGAGTTAAGAATAGTAATTCAGGGATATTACTTTGTGAAAAGATATGTTTTCAGAAAGCATTTGAATGCAGTCTTGGAGTCCGAGTGGCGAATATGATGGGGAAGAGAGTTCCACTGCTCAGCAACACAGAGGGGGGACGTCCGTTGTTCGTATTTGATTGTCTTTGTGGGAGGGAGGGACAGAATGCGCGAGTCTGATGAGGAGCGACGGTTTCGGGCAAGGGTGTGGACAGACAAGATTTCATTAGGGTAGTGGGGTAAAGGAGCCTTCAAAGAATTCATAGCATAGAGTTGAGAACTTGTCGTCTATTCTAGCTCTAATTGTAGCCAATTAAGAGAGTGAAGAAATGATGTAACATGTTCAGATTCGCGAGTCTGGAAAACGAGACGAGCAGCTGAGTTCTGGACTTTCTGAAGCTTATCAATGAGGTCCTGTGGACAGCCAGCAAGAAGAGAGTTGCAATAGTCTAGTTTAGACAGAACAAATGAGCAGATGAGAATTTTGATGGTTTAGATGAACAGAGTATGGCGAATCGAGCTGATCTTCCGAATTTCATAGTATGCAGAAAGACAGATGTGAGAAACATGCTTATCAAGAGACATGTCAGCAGACATTATGTAACCTAAGTTACGTGTTGAAGTAACAAAAGGAACGTCGGCATCGCCTACCCTAACAGAGACAGACAGGGAAGATTAAACTCTGGCCTTCCTCTTTGAAAAAATAAAAGCCTCTGGTTTTTTTCGTCATTTAGTTTTAACTTGTTGTTGGTCATCCATAGTCTAATATCAAAAATACAACATTGGATACTCTGGACAGCAGTGTGTGGCTGAGAAGGAGAACAGCTATTATACAGCTGAGCGCCATCAGTAAATGATTGATCAGATATAGAGTGAGATTGAATTAGAGTAATAAATGGCTTCGTGCACATGATAAAGAGGATGGGACCAAGTACAGAGCCTTTGGGGAATAGAGACTGGTGGAGACACGCAGCCATCCACTATAACTGACTGAGTCCTATCTGAGAGATGTGACTGAAACCAGTTGAGTTGAGAGCCTGAGATGCCATAGAGTCTATGAATGAGAGTAGTGTGATCTATAGTATCAAAGGCAGCAGACAGGTCTAACATAGTGAGAAGTGAGATGTCATCTCTGTCCAGAGCAGATAATATATCGTTTGTCACCTTAAGCTGGGCAGTCTCAGCAAAGAGGATCTTTTTGGTCTCAGTGCTATGAAAAGGGCGATAAGCAGACTATGATGGAGAAATCAAATTTTCAGAGTTAAGATAGGATAAAAGTTGCTTGAGAACTACTTTCTCAACTACTTTGGTAAGAAATTTTGAGACTGGGCTGTAATTGTTTAGCACGTTGATGTCGAGGGTAGGGTTTTTTAACAGCGAGTTCACTAAGGCTGTTTTGAACGTAGATGGGAGATGCCAGAGGACAAGCTACTATTTCTGTGAGGGCAGTGAGAAGGACGTCGAGACAATCTGGCAGTAGTGGGGTGGTAACTGGGTCCAGTGGACAAGTTGTGAGTTTTGACGGGAGCATAATGGTCCTAAGCTCACTTTCCGAGATTGGCTGAAAGAAAGCAATGGAGCACTTTGGCCTTGCCAGATCGTCGACGTGATTACCAAGAGCTGAAGGGAGCACAGGTAGTTGATCAAGTTTAGCCCGGATGTTAAGAATCTTATGGACAAGAAACTCGCTGAAGGCCTGGGGCAGTAAAGCAGGTGTAATGACCGTGGGCAGTTGCGGCCTGTTTGTGCGACCCAGCAGGTGGTTGCATGTCCTAAACAGGCTTTTACTCGACGAACAAGTACTGACGTGACCACGGAGGCATGCAGTTTTGGCCGAATAAACAAGGTGGATGACTGCACGCTTGGCAGCGTTTAGCATCTGTTTATGGTCAGTCAACCCGGCCAGACCTACGCCACAACCTCTCAGCTCGTCGACGCTCGGCTTTAGGTCTCCGCAGATCATCGCGAATGCTGGGGGGGACCACAGCGCATGTTGTTGGGGCGAACTTGGGTAGACACAGCAGAAGCATGGGCTTCCAGCACGGAGCGGAGAATGGCCGTAATCCTGTCAGCAGAGGTTGAGGGGCAGAGAGCTACTTCAGTTTTCAAGTCATCACGAAACACAATTATGTCCATGTTACGAAGACGGCGCAGAGTGTGAAACACTGGTGTCAGTGCTGGGCGACTGGCTGATAGATCATACCGCACACAAGAATGATCTGAAGAGAGTTCATTTGACACAGTAACCATGCGGATGACATGATCAACAGGTCTGTGCGCCACCAAATGCAGGGTATAATTTTTTTTTTACATGAGTGAGCTCGGTGGCTGACTGGGTGAACTGGAAGACATTGAGCAGATCCGTGATCCTTTTGGCATACCGATGAGGGTTTTTTTCGTCAAAATGGACGTTGAAGTCACCTACGACCACTGAGCGTGTTGCATTGGTCGAGTAGATCGTGAAATTCTGACAGAAGCATGTTGTCAGTCAATTTGTTGGTGGTGTTGGGTGGTGGTCTATATAAACACATAAGATGAACGAGAACAGAACGGAATAAAAAAGATCGTTTTCATTTAAAGAAAACACACGCCTGTGTTTTGTTTTTTTCGCGCGAGTGTCCCCACCCTGTGTAACCACGTAAAGGAGACATGTGGGTTACATTTTCTAGTCCTAACAGTAAAAATCAAATCATTGATAAATGTTAACAGAAAACCATGTAGTTTACAGATCCTGACCGATTTAATTATTAATCCTGAATAAACCAACATCAAATATATAACATACTTGCGTGCACATAGCACGCATGCATGCACAAGTATGATTACAGAAACAAATATATATATATATATATAACATAATTTGTTTAATATTTTTCAGGTACGGGGATTTTAAAAAAAACTGCGTGAACAGACCACGGCCACCTGATCAGAAAGGAGGCTGACAATGACATCCTTCGACAGACATTTTCCATGTTCTTCAATATTTATTGCTATCACATCGCATTACTTTTCATTGTCTGTAGCTGTGTTTTCAAGAGAGATAAGGATTTTCACATCAGTTACTGCTGACAGAGTTACTGTTACTAAGAAGATCTAGAAAGTGAAATAAAAGTTTCAACTAGCTATATCACGGAGTTATATAACAATTATATGTAACTTCGTGGCTACATCGATTGATATATGTTTCCGAATTTCTGGCACGTCTCTCTCTCTCTCTCTCATTGTGTTTATTTGCAAACGATATTGCCCTATTTTCTGATACAGTGATTAAATTACAAAACCAGTTAAATATTCTATATAGAACAGTAAAACACTTGGACCTAGTTGTAAATATGAAGAAATCTAATGTGGTTATTTTCAGGAACGGGGGTCATGTTGCTAGAAAAGAAGAATGGTATTACGATGGTACAAAATTGGAAATAGTCAATAGTTATAAATATCTAGGAATAATTTTGTCATCCCGCTGTGTTTTCTTATGCCTTAAAAGGCTTAAATGACTTAGCAGCGAAGGCACGCAGAGGAGTAATTGGAATTATAAAAGCTCTTTGGCGCCTTGAAAACTGTAATCCCTTTTTGTTTTTCAAATTATTCGATTCACAAATTCAGCCAATTCTTTTGTATGGTTCTGAGGTGTGGGGTCTGTGTGCGGACAACAATATTATTGAGAGAGTCTATTTATTTGCAATGAAACGTTTCTTGAATGTGACAGTAAGAACTCCAAACGGAATGGTTTACGGTGAACGTGGAAGATACCCATTGTTTGTAAATGCTTATGTGAGATGTATAGCATACTGGCTGAAAGTTGCAAATCTGCCTTCCACTAGACTCCCAAAAAAAGTGTTAAACATGTTGCTAAATATGCAGAGTAATAACAAGGTCACTTGGGTTAACAACATTATGCTAACACTTTATAAGTATGGGTTTGGATTTGTCTGGGAATCTCAGGGGGTGGGCAATGTTAAGCAGTTCTTAAGAGAATTTAAGCTGAGACTTATAGACTGTTTTGAGCAAGACTGGCATAGCAAAATATCTAGTAGTGACCGATTTTCATTTTACAGCTCATTTAAGTCCTCTTTAAAGTTAAGCACTTACCTAACTGACATTAAACATATTGCTATTAGAAATTCACTAAGAAGGTTTAGGCTAGGAGTTACAAACATAAATTGTCATCAGCAGCGTTACAGCAATTTGTCCACTGTTTCGTTAAAATGCCCCAATTGCGATTGCGAAGAGACTGAGTTACATTTTGTGTTCGTGTGCCCAAAATATAAAGATCTACGACAGCTGTACATTCCTGAAAAGTTCTATAAGAATCCTTCTCAGTTTCGTTTATCTATTTTATTTGCAAGCAACTGTTTAAACTTGATCCAAAATATTGCCTACTATCTGTATAAAGCACTGCAGATTAGAGAAAACAAATAATTTGCGAACTACTGATATTATTATATTATACTATTAAATAGCACATTTAAAATGTTGTATTTTTAATGAAGTAAGGACAGTGTATTTAGGCATTTTGTACTTTCATTTTTGATTCCCCCTACACACACTCCCCAACATCGGTTATGGGCATGAGCCTACTGAAATAAAGAATTTGTCTTGTCTTGTCTCTCAGTGTGTGCATGTGTTCTAACTTCTAAGGGGTGTTAAAAACCGAGGGTGGTAAATTGCATGCATCACGTTTTGTTCTTCCTTCAATAATTAAGTCGCTGATACAGAACTTCGCTCGTAATTTTTTTTATTCGCACCACAGCTCTTAACGAATGAGACAGGAGCAAGAGGGTAAGCCCATATTTTTGTAAATATACAAATACGATTCGTAAACAGAATTTAAAAGGATATTATCTCAAATTGTCCTCAAAATTAAGACAGGCTAGAGCCTACATTATCATGTGGATCAAATTTTTTAGTTGTCTATAGCGACTTGTTGATAGGTATTTTCAAATGCCGTTTGGTTTTTTTCTCCATTCTTTCCATCTAGTTGATATTATACTTAAGTGATAAGAATGCCTGGTCCGGATACGACTGTAATATCTATACAAATTTATTATTACATTTGAACAACGGTTTATGTGGCACTATTATTCTTGGCAATGGACACTAAAGTAAGTAAATAAGGCATATATTTTGTGTTTTTTTATTTAATTTTGGGTGTCGTGAAGATATGGGATCAACATAAGCATCAGCCTTTATGGATTTTTTTTATTTATGAGAGCCCGCTGCTGCTTGCACCTCTTCTTCGTTCTTCTGTCGGCTTCTGGAATCTTCTACTTCTTCCACAACCACCCGAAAACTTTGCCGACACCAACGCTTGCGGCAGTCGTTGTACCACCCACCACAGCCGCTTGTGATCCGCTTAGCGCTGCCAGAGCTCCAATGGACTGACAGGCTGAGATTACCGACATTCCAACCCTGCCAAAGTCACACAGTAAATTCTTTAGCAATTTTTGATGATTGCTGTTTTTTTAAGTATCCTATCTCGGTGTGCGTCCAGTAAAACGATAGAAGAAAGAAAGGAGAGGAGACGTATGATGATGATGAGGAGGAGAAGGATGCAAATTTTATAGACCATTTCCCTCTTTTAAAGCAGACACAATGCGCTGTACAGGAATGAAAGCAAACTAAATATAATTAAACACGTGGAGAAGAAAAAGAGAATGAGAAAGAAGGAAGAAGAAGATCAAGGAAACTATGAAGGATGAGGATAAACGTGAGAATAAAAATGAGAAACTACACACGCACACACACAGTCAGTTTAGCAAAAGAAAGTCAGCTCTACAACCTAAATTAAATTAATGGTTCTCAATAAACCTGCAAAAATCAAATTAACAAAAGAATAAAAGTGCAACCGTTCGCTGAGAGATGTTCTAACAAGGTATCTGTGCGCATTAACCTACCCGCTTGTGGCGGCGAGTGACATCCCTTTGGCAGCCACAGAGCCGGCAACGATGCCCCCTGTTCCAAAGCCAAGGGCTCCAATCACCACCGGAGCCGCTACCACAGCCCCCACTCCTATTGCCAGCGGAGTTGCGATCTTAATCACCTTTGACATGGTTCCTGACGCCTGTCAGCAAATGGTGGTGATACAAATTATTTAAATCATGTTTGCGGTATGCTACCTCATGTTCTCGTTGAGTTGAGATTGTCCACATCAAAGCCGGTGGACCGTGCGATACAATTCAGCCTGTATAAAAGCCGGCGGCTGGCATCGTTAGAGTTACACAGACTTACAAGAATTATCCAATGCGATTTTCTTCACTTTCTAAGACGAAATACAAACCTTATTATAATTACTAAAACTAGATTTACCGGTGTATAACACACACAAAACCTTCATTTTCTTGGGCTCTAAACAAGTGCTTCTGACGGCTTTCTTACCCCAGGCTCCTTGGGGCTGTTGTCTGCTTCTTCGTTGGCCTCACCGCCTGTGATTCCCTCCTGTAAGCATTTATAGCACAGTTTTGATAGAACTTCAGTAATCTGTAATACACATACCTATTCTGTCAGTAACTCATATTTTCACATTAATAAAGAGATTATGTTCCTTGAACGTATTCTGCCTGATTTTCATAGTGATGACCTCTCTGTACTCACTCTCCTCCTTTACAAAAGATTTCAGCAACGTATTAGTTCTATATGCATATTAGCTTCGATTAAAGGAACATTGAGTAGTGTTATATCTACTTAACTGTACAGAAGACAGCGCCAAACAGCCATTTGCAAATTCATTACAAGGTTTAAATAATAAACTATGAACCAATTAGATGGCAGAAAACATTTTTTGAGTGGTCTTTTTAGGGATCTGAAACCATTTATGGAAGGCGTTAACGTTTCAGATGCGACCTCACTTAGACCACGACATGAGCACGGCAAGTGGTATGAGCATCGCAATAGAGAATTGCATATGGTATGAGAATGACAACCACAAAAATCCTTCATTGTCTAATTGTCTTGGGCTTTAAACAACTGCTTCTGACGGGTTCCTTTCTTACCTCAGACCCCGTCGGGCTGCTGTCTGCTGTTTCCTTCTTCTTTTGTTCCTTACTGATCATGTAGCCAAGGTAGATTTCCTGAATTATTGTTGCAACTCGTTCTCTCTCAGCATCAGTATAACCTGACTCCCTTTGGCCTTTGCCCTCTTTCATGAATTGTTCCTCCTGTGAATATTTATAGCACCGATGTCATAGAACTTTAGTAAATTGTAATACACATACCTATTCTGTCAGTAACTCGTATTTTCACATTAATATCGCGATTATGCCCCTAGAACGGTATTCTGTCTGATTTTCATAGTGATGACCTGTCTGTACTCACTCTCCTCCAGTTACTGTCACGGATGATGGGAGACTGTACTTAATACTAAAGTTTAAAGAAAAGCTAAACTTAATTAAGTTTAAAACATTACTACTGAAGAAAAAATGATGTAAAGTGTTTATTCAAAAAATGATACTGATGCCCATATGTCTCGTGCATGTGTAGTGTCCTATTAGACAATCAGGATGTATTTCAAAACCTTTTGATATTTTTTCACTGATTGAATAATCCAAGCATTTTTTGTTGTGCCTGTATTTATTACAAAGTGAGGAAATGTAACTGTAGCAACATGGACTTTGACCTTCCTCCTAATAAATGTAGGAGGCATAGAACTCAATGAAATTAACTAACAAAAATAAATTTTAGTCATTTATATATTTAAAATATTTAATAGAATAGAATATATTGATAAATACTATAGATATATTAAGTTTTGCGTTGTGATTGTTTCTTGCCAGTACTGAGACCTGCTTTAAAGTGTAAATAATTATAAAAATAAGAAGAAGCCAGTGTGCAGTGCTGTCAGGATAACTGATAATATACCAATCGTCATGCTAAGTATCTCAATTTATAACGTCAAAGAAAAAAACAAGGGATTTAAAGCTGAGTGCTTTTGGGTATCGTGATAGTCCATGTAGAGATAGAGAGTCTGCTCTTTTCTCCCGTACAGACTACGGTCTCTGGCTGTTTCGGCAGTCATAAACTATAAATCTGAAGGAGGGAGGCCGCTCTTCGAAAAGCAAGTCACTCCTTGCTAGCACTTATCCAATGCGATTCTCTTCACTTTTTAAGACGAAGAGGAAACCTTATTATAAATACTAAAACGAGATTTACTGGTGTATAAAGTGCACAATACTTTTGGAAAAGTATCTGTGATATCTTCATCCTGGTGGTAATTTTACAAAAGATTTCAGCAACGTATTAGTTCTATATGCCTGTTATCTTCGATTAAAGTAACATTGAATACTGTTACATCTATAGCGTCAAACAGCCATTTGCAAATTCATTAGAAGTTTTAATAATAAACTATGAACCATTTAGATGACAGAAAACATTTTTGGAGTTGACGTTTTGGGGATCTGAAACCAATTATGTAAGGCGTTAACGTTTTAGATGCGACCTCACTTCGACCACGACATGAGCACGGCAAGTGGCATGAGTATGGAAGTGGTATGTGGCGTCGCAATTGAGAATTGCATGTGGTATGAGAATGACACCCACGAAAATCTCTCATTTTCTCGGGCTTTAAACAAGTGCTTCTGACGGCTTTCTTACCTCAGGCTCCGTCGGTTTGGTGTCTGCTTTTACATTCTTCTTTAGCTCTTTTCTGATCTTGTAGCCACGGTAGAATGCCTGAATTATTGTTGCAGCTCGTTCTCTATCAGCATCAGTATAACCTGACTCTCTTTGGCCTTTGGGCTCCTCCATGCTGATTCTCACCTGTAAGTATTTATAGCACAGATGTGATATAACTTCAGTAATCTGTAATATACATACCTATTCTGTCAATAATTCGTTTTTTTCACATCAATAAAGCTAACGCCCCCGAGACGTATGAGTTGTTTCTAAAGAAAGTCAGCAAACTGATGACTATAAACGACAGGAATCAAATATTTGTATGTATGTAACCGTATTATTTCTGTACTATTTCGTATTGGCCCTGTTATAATAACTGCACTTTGAATTGTCTATGTAACTGTGTTATCAGTTGGTGTGCGCACGCGAGTGACAGCGGTTACTAGAGCACTTTCAGCTTGCTTTAAATAAATGTACGCATGCGATTTACGATCGGTTTTGTTGATCGCGAGACCCGAGTGTTTCAATTCGCACGGGAACAATCGTTGTCTGTTGTAGGAAATAGAGTTCTGTCCCTTCGCCTAACAGGCTGAGGGGATCAGCTTTTCTTGATTTTGTTTATGTTTTGTGGTCGTGCCTCGATTTGGATAAAAGTGTTGGACCTTCATGTTTACATGTGCTTCTGATGCGTTTTCTTCCTCTTCTGGTTTTCAGATGGACTTTATATAATGTTATTTTGATGTTCAAATTGTTTGGATCTATTGGCTGGATTCCACTCCGCCGTGCTTCGACTCGCTTCGGCAGCGGCCTTGAGTTGCAGTGAATAAACCGATGTGACGATCACCCTTTTGCAGTTTCTACATGATAATATTTCTTCATATTCTCAAGATTACTTCATTCTCCTAATGTCACCAACATTTATTCTCTGAAGTCGTTACTGTTAAATCTGCAGTTATCGCCCTTTACTGCCGGAACGCATCAAATCTTCGCATTGTTCTCTTTTTTTAACATCTTTATGACTGTTTCGTGATCTTGTTCAATACAATGAGTCGCTTTAAAAATTCTCACATTATTATTATTATTAAAACTATTACCATTTGAATTAACAGACAAATCTTTTTACTCATGGTTATGGAAAACTCATACAGAACCTCATAATGATGCTTGCCATGCATCACGGTTGCCATTGACTGTATTAAGCAAAATTTTATAAGGATTATTGCAGAAGAGCGAAAGAGCGTGAATGACGTCATTTTGTCGGAATACGTGTATGGGTGATGTAAAAAGAAGGAAGGAAGGACTTGAAGGGTAGGGATTCTGTTCTTTTAAAATAATCGAGATGTATCGGTTTTAAACTGACTTTCTCATTTCAGTGTACTTTTCTTGTTTTTCTTTTTATTTGTGATTAGTGAAGTAGATAGATTCGTTAGACAAATCATTCTTTTAATTTGTGTGAAAGAGCACGTACTTGTCAGGCTCCGTGAGCGTGTTGAAAGAAGTGAGTGAGTGATACACTTCGAGGTGTCGTGGCAATGCTATCAAGTGTAACGCTTCAAAGTTACTTCCATATTTAAGTAAGAAACTGCATCGCTGTTTTGGACGTGATATTTTGGACGTCCCTTCGCCTAACTGGCTTGAGGGGATGGCTCTCTGTCGTTTTTGTCGTTTTTTTTGTATCGTCCGTCGTATTTTGAGTTTCGGCAACCCTTATTATGATGAAGTCGCCATCCTTGCTCCTCTACAAGACTGCTGCATGTTGAGAACGTCCACTTGGAACAGCCTGCAGCTGTTGCGGGATGATGTTCTCAGCAGGGCCATGAAAGAGGTGTTGCGATCCGACCCCATCCGCCCGGTCTTGATAGACAGCCTTTTCCCGGCACTGGACGGACGGCTGAAGAGGGTATTTCAGAAACTGGACATATGCGTGCAGACAACTGGCTTGGAAAATGTGCTAGTCGATGATGGCCTTTGATACTGTCTTGTTGGATTTGGACTTCAGGACTTGCGCGGTGGTGTGGGATTCATGTTTTCATCAGTGAACTTGAGCGTGTGCTGGCGTTCCAGTGAAACTTGTGCCTTCTGTTGGATGTTTCATTTTCTGTGGAGTGTATGACATGTTTGATATTTGTTGTATGGAGTGTATTCCGGTTTGTATGACATGTTGGATATTTGTGCTGAGGACTGTGTTCTTGCTGTGTGTGGACGCTGCCCTGTGACGTGGAGGAGACGGGCATCTACACACCCACATTTTGTCGTCATCTTATTTTTTGACGTCAGCGCCTTGAGCTGTCCACAGGCCAGGATTTGGCGCTATACAAGCCAACATTATTATTATTATTATTATTATTATTATTATTATTATTATTATATCAGATTCACTGTGGACTATGTACGTGAGCAGTACTGTCGTAAACTTAAACTAGCACTGCAATGAGAATACCACTGCTAGAACAATGCTGTGAGAACACTACTATGTGTTCTCATGCACTCTGGTGAAAATACCGGTGTTAAAACACTACAGTGAGAACTCCGCTATCAGAAGACTACAGTGAGAATACCGCTATTGGACCATTACAGTGAGAACACCGCTAATAGAACACTACAGTGAGAAGTGATATTTCTGTTCCTGATAGTCCATACGAAAAAATTTGAATTGAAAACGAGCGATTTTTGTGCGATCGCCCGCTTTCTACCAGCGGGAAGGCGTGTGTGCCGGGTCCCAGATTAAAACTAAATAAAACATTTTAACAAAGATTAAAATATATATGTGTTTTCTATCAGTGTTTCAAATTTGAACCAAATCTGTCTAGAAGATTAGAAATTATAATTGTTTTAAGTTGGTTGCCCGTTAAGCGTTCGTTTTCCACCTGAAAATAAATGATTTGTAATATTTGAAGCTGCATTTCTCCCAAAAGGGATCTTGCAAGCTTGTAGGAAAAAATAGGGAAACAGTATATAATAGTTACTTTGAAAATTTTTTTAGATGTATTTACTAAATTGTTATTTGAAATAGAGTACTTGAAATATGGTGTCTTCTTGCAAAGTGAAAAGCGCAAAACTGTGGTTTTTTTCCAATTTTGATGCTTTTTTGCAGTATGTGTTTTTACAAATCACTCAGTTGAGTAAATAGACAGTGCTGATAACTTCTTATACAAAGTACTTGGTGACTCCTGAGATATCAAACATGGTCCAAAATAAGGTAGTGAATCTGTGCCGCAAATCACGAACTTCAAATAGCATTATCTCCAAAACTAATCAAGATAAAGATTCCGGGTTTTTTTGTTTTTTGTTTTGTTTTTCTTACATTTTCTTGTACTTTCATGTGAACATAAAAAATGTTCACTTAACAGAAAATTATTTTGTGCGCCGGTACTCGTACATATTCCCCGCTATCCACCTACCCACAACTTCACTTAAATGCACGCGGGCGCACGGCCGCGGTGAGGCGGGTGAGATGACCTTTTTCGGGGCCCATGCATTAAATTGTGATCGTAAATTAATTTTTGTCAAAATATAGTAGTAAGTTTACAACTCGATTAGTATTATTTATATTTCATTTTTTAACGCGATGTCGACAGCAAACTGAACACAAGGTGATGGGGTGGGTTGCGCAGTTCTTTGCCGTAGCTACAAAAGTTTAAAGAACTCGGTGTCTGTAAAACTCACCTTTCAGGATGCTATGCTGACGCCTTAGCCTGAAAACTAGCTTCTCCTATGATGTCCACCTGAGTCTTCCTACAGATTAGTGATCAGTTTCGTAAACGCCTATTATATTTAACTGATAAAGGCAACGTGACGGCACAAGTTCCAGGAATATGCAATTCACTTTTACGAGGCTTTTCCATATATGGAGATTGGCTAACGATTTAATGATAAAGCAGAGAACCAGCCACAACGGGAGGCTGTCCATGGGGAAAAAAGGCCCGTACGATCAATAGCAGGGGTGAGTCATTCGCTGATAACAGAAGTTGCTACTTACGAAAGCCTTCTGATATGAATGTCTGAATTATACAGCTTTATAGTTTATATCTGCTTTGTTTCCCACCTATTCCCCTCTATCCACCCACCCACGCACCTCCACATCCCCCTCCACACACACACACACACACGTACGACTGCCGAGAGCCGGTACGGGGCTCGGACAGACGGTGAAACAACCTTTCCGGCCCCCTTGCATTAAATTGTGATCGTAAAATTATCTTTTGTCAAAATATAGCAGACAGCTTGTCGATTTTTATTATTTATATTTCATTTAATCGACAGCGAACTGAATAATAAGGTAACTTGCGCGCGCGCTCGCACACAAGTGTAAAGTCGACGAGTGAGGTGCGCAGATCAAAATAACGATGAATTCAGGGGCCAACCTCAAATTAAAAAAATTAGCAGCTACTTGTCACTTTTTAGTCTCTCTCTCTCTCTTTCTCTCAGCACTGTCCTCCCCACTCGGTTCTATGAGTACTTCATTGAAAGTTTCGTCACTTTTTCCTTCATCTCTTGGTTCCACAACCTCTCCCTAGGGAACAGGAACAGTTTTTTCCCCCATTGACTATATCTGTTTCAAGATCACTGTAACCAAGCAAAGGTTCTTAAGTACTCAGCAATGCATTAGTAAGGCATCCCGTATCCTCACTATTCCTGATCATGTGTTGGCATGCGAGTTCTCACTCTTGCAGTCTGGTTGCAGATAGACGATGTCTGTGTGCAGAACGAATCATCACCGCAACTCATTCATTGCATCCATGTGCCATACACTTGATAAATTCTACTGGTCGTGATGTGTTAGCTTGATGTGACCTAATGCAGTGCACCAACTGTATCTACTGTTGCTCTGTGTATATATATATATAGAGAGAGAGATAACGTATTCCCAGGAGTCAACATGCATATGTTTGTGCTTGTAGCGTACAAGGGGGTACGGCAGTATTGTATTGTATTGTTCGACACACAGGTGTACATTGGTTTGACACTGCCACGCTGGAAGTCACGAGAAATTGAAAGTCTCGGTTTTTACTTTATTTCACGTGCGAGCTGAGCAGAGCTCCATTTGTCCAGGTGGTTAGGGTGTCTTGCTTTTTTTGTAACTGTCATGCGAGTTTCATGAGAAAATTGAGGTTTTTGATATTTTTAAATTGTATGTGTGGGGCGGGCTGAGCTCACCTTGTGGCGACGTAAACAAGGGTGGGTATATTAGACCCAACCCTAGCAAGTAGGATAATGCTCCATTTGGACGATCGATATTCCGGCAATCCTGGTGTGTTGCTTGCTGTGTGCTGTCACTGACGGGGGGTGCAGTCTTCATTCAGGCCTACCAGTCGTCATAGTGTATGTCGACGTGAGGCGCTAGAGAGAGCGCTGGTTAGTGACAAGAGTTGTCACCGTACTTACTGGTATTCAAGCCGAGGGCTGTGATTCTACTACCGGCACAGTACAGAAAGAACATTTGCTGAATTTGGAGGCAGGCGTCTGAGAACTTATCTGACGTAAACAAGAGGGACTCCGCCGAGAGCGTGGAAGGCTGTGGGAAACTTCGGGTTTTGACGGCTGGAGCTGGCGCATAGACGGCCTGTGGTTCGGCAAAGACGAGTAAAAGGGTGTCCGCGTATCTCCAAGGTGGGGAGGAGCATCCGATACAGCGAGGCTGAATGACTGACTTGCGTGGGGGCGATATCCTAACGACGATATCCGAACTTTCCGGAGGTCCACTGACGTGAGGCAGAGGCATGGGGCCAGTTGCACAACACATTCTAATTTTAAACACTTTTAGGCCTTAACTCTTTTTAGATAATTAGTTTAAAGTGCACACCACAATTTTAGAATTTTTAAAACTAAAACTGCTTTAAGATAAAGTTGTTCAAGTCTGACGTTCCTGTCAGTACAATTAATTTTTTGTATGTTTTTCTGCAATGCATCAAAATGGCTAAGAGATTTTGCTTGTTTAGAACAGTTTTAAAGTTTAGAAACGTGTTGTGCAACTGGCCCATGTGCTTCCGATGATCTAACACCAGACGAACATCCCCAACGAAGTAAGACCTTGATTAAAGTAGAGTGAAGCACCAGGTGTCCTTCTTGTAAACCTCATACGTGAGGAGTTGTTAAATAATTAAAACAAATAACCTGAACTTTAAAAAGTTCAAGTGGAAGACTTTGTGTTTGCGCCTCGGGTCTAGAGTGGGAAGAATTTAAGCACGCGTAGGAAGACGGAGGGTGTTACCCTTCCTCAGGCGGTGATAAGGCCAAGGGTGTGCTACCCATTCTGACTCTGTTGTTAGAACAAAGTATTTGTACGTTTGTGCCGAGAGCACTGTAGCTCAAAGACATTTCTTCATTTTTGATATACCGGTTAGACATTCTTGTTTCACAGACAATTGCTCATTGTGTATGCCTATTTATTGTTTACGTGAGCTTGTGCTGCGTAGTAATACATTTAAGTGAGGGATTTTCAGGCTAAGTCTACCAGTGAGCGTTTAATGCAGCGTTTCTCAACCTTTTACTTGTGACGCCCCCCCAGACGAATAAAGGTGCGTCCGCGCGCCCCCCTTAGCCACTAATACCTATATGAGATATGAGAAAATGACCGACTTTGCGGCCCCCTTTTCAGCAGCTTGCGCCCCCCTTGGGGGGCGCGCCCCCCAGGTTGAGAACCGCGGGTTTAATGTAATGCTAATTATCATGTTTGACTAACTGCTTGTTGTTAACTACTGATATTTTGCCTTGTATAGAGCAGTACTGTGCATATTCTTTGTGTATTTCAATTGTGACTTTGTGGTCAATAAGTATTTCTCTTTGAGGGACGTTCTACACCAGAGTGGTCATTTGTTGATTGTGTTGAGTTAACGAATGCGCGTGTCAGCGGGTGACTCGTAGTGTGTATGCAGGTGATCCGTGACAGGATACTACTGTAATATCTATACAAATATATTATTTCATTTGAACAATGGTTTATATGGCACTATTATTCTTGGAAATGGACATTAAAGTACGTAAATAAGGCATATGTTTTGTGGTTTTGTTTTATTTAATTTTGGGTGTCGTGAAGATATGGGATCAACATAAGCTTAAGCCTTTATGCATTTTTTTTTACTTTTGAGAGCCCGCTGCTGCTTGCACCTCTTCTTCTTCGTTCTATCGGCTTCTGGAATCTTCTACTTCTTCCACAGCCACCCGAGAAGTTTTCCGACACCAGCGCTTGCGGCAGTCGCTGTACCACCCACCGCAACCGCTTGTGATCCGGTTAGCGCTGCCAGAGCTCCAATGGACTGACAGGCTGAGATTATCGACATTCCAACCCTGCCAAAGTCACACAGTAAGTTCTTTAGCATTTTTCAATGATTGCTGTTATTTTGTAATATAATATCTCGGTGTGTGTCCAGTAAAACGATAGAAGAAAGAAAGGAGAGGAGACTTATGATGATGAGGAGGAGGAGCAGCAGCAGCAGCGGGAGGAGGCGATTTTTATAGAGCATTTCCCTCTTTTAAAGAAGACACAATGCGCTGTACAGGCACGAAAACAAACTTAATATATTTTTAAACATGTGGAGAAGAAAAAGAGAATGAGAAAGGATGGAGAAGATGAAAGATCAAGGAAACTATAAAGGATGAGGATAAAAGTGAGAATAAAAATGAGAAACTACACTACAGCACACGAATACACACACACACACACACACACACACACACACACACACACACACACACACACACACACAGAGAGAGAGCCTGCTTAGCAAAAGGAAGTCGTCTCTAGAACCTAAATGAAATAAATGGTTCTCTATAAACACGCAAAGATCAAATTCACAAAAGAATAAAAGTGTAACCGTTTACTGTTAACTGAGAGATGTTCTAACAAAGTATCTGTGCGCATTAACCTACCCGCTTGTGGCGGCGAGTGACATCCCTTTGGCAGCCAAAGAGCCGGCAATGATGCCTCCTGTTCCAAAGCCAAGGGCTCCAATCACCACCGGAGTCCCTACCACAGCTAACGCTCCTGCTGCCAGCGGAGTTGCGATCTTAATCACCCTCCACATGGTTCCCGATGCCTGTCAGCAAATGGTGGTGATACAAATTTAATATTTAAATCATGTTTGCGGTATGCTACCTCATGTTCTCGCTGAGTTGAGATTGTCCACATCGAAGCCGGTGGACCGTTCGATACTTTTCAGCCTGTATAAAAGCCGGCGGCTGGCATCGTTAGAGTTACATAGACTTACAAGAATTATCCAATGCGATTTTCTTCACTTTCTAAGACGAAATACAAACCTTATTAAAATTACTAAAACTAGATTTACTGGTGTATAACATACACAAAACTTTCATTTTCTTGGGCTTTAAACAAGTCCATCTGACGGCTTTCTTACCCCAGGCTCCTTGGGGCTGTTGTCTTCGCTGGCCTCACTGCCTGTGATTCCCGCCTGTAAGCATTTATAGCACAGTTTTGATAGAACTTCAGTAATCTGTAATACACATACCTTTCGATGACAGGAAAAAAAATTTTTAGTGGAATGTTTGGGGATCTGAAACCATTTATGGAACGCGTTAACGTTATAGATGCGACCCCACTTCGACCACGACATCAGCATGGCAAGTGGTATGAGCATCGCAATAGAGAATTGCATATGGTATGAGAATGACAACCACAAAAATCCTTCATTTTCTTGGGCATTAACAAGTGATTCTGGCGGCTTTCTTTCTTACCTCGGACCCCGTCGGGCTGCTCTCTGCTGTTTTCTTCTCCTTTTGTTCCTTACTGATCATGTAGCCAAGGTAGATTTCATGAATTATTGTTGCAATTCGTTCTATCTCAGCATCAGTATAACCTGACTCCACTTGGCGTTTGGCGTCTTCCATGAATTGTCCCTCCTGTAAGCATTTATAGCACTGATGTCATAGAACTTCAGTAGTCTGTAATTCACATACCTATTCTGTCAGTAACTCGTATTTTCAAATCAATAAAGCGATTATCTTTCTAGAACGTATTCTGTCTGATTTTCATAGTGATGACCTGTCTGTACTCACTATCCTCGAGTTATCTGTCACGGATAACGGGGGACTGTACTTAAAACTACAGTTCAAAGAAAAGCTAAACTTAATTACATAAGAAGAAATGACAGTAAGTGTTTATTCAATAAATGATATTGATGCCCATATGTCTCTTGCATGTGTAGTGTCCTACCTTTTAGAGTGGACGTTTTGGGGACCTGAAAGCATTTATGAAAGGCGTTAACGTTTCAGATGCGACCTCACTTCGACCACGACATGAGCACGGCAGGTGGTATGAACATCGCAATTGAGAATTCCATGTGGAATGAGAATGACAACCACAAAAATCCTTCATTTTCTTGGGCTTTAAACAAGTGCTTCTGACGGCTTTCTTTCTTACCTCAGACCTCGTCGGGCTGCTCTCTGCTGTTTCCTTCTTCTTTTGTTCCTTTCTGATCATGTAGCCAAGACAGATTTCATGAATTATTGTTGCAACTCGTTCTATCTCAGCATCAGTATAACCTAACTCCCTTTGGCCTTTGGTCTCTTCCATGAATTGTCCCTCCTGTAAGCATTTATAGCAAAGATTTGATAGAACTTCAGTAATCTGTAATACACATATCTATTCTGTCAGTAACTCTTATTTTCACACTAATTTCGGGATTATACCCCTAGAACGTATTCTGCCTGATTTTCCTAGTGATGACCTGTCTGTACTCATGCCACCCTCCTCTAGTTATCTGTAACGATTTATTTCAAAAACTCTTGATTCTTTCACTGATTGAATAGTCCAAGCATTTTTTGTTGTGCCTGTATTTATTACAAAGTGAGGAAATGTAACGGTAGCAACATGGGCCTTGACCTTCCACCTAATAAATGTAGAAGGCATAGAAACTCGATGAAATTTAACTCACAAAAATATATTTTAGTCATTTATATCTTTAAAATATTTAATAAAATTTAATATATTGATAAATACTATAGATATATAAAATTTTGCTGTGATATGACTTTTTTTTAAGAAATGTGAAAAGCGTTGTGATTGGTTCTTCTCATTACTGAGACCTGCTTTATGGTGTACATAATCATATTAATAAGAAGAAGCCCGTGTGCAGTGCTGTCAGGATAACTGATAATCTACTACTAATCGTCATGCTAAGTATATCAATTTAAAACGTCATAGAAAAACGAGGGATTTCAGCTGAGAGCTTTTGAGTATCGTGATAGTCCATGTAGAGATAGAGAGTCTGTCCTTTTCTCCCGCATGTACAACGGTCTCAGACTGTTACGGCAGCCATAAGGTGTAAATCTGAAGGATGGAGGCCGTTCTTCGAAAAGCAAGTCACTCCTTGCTGCCACTTATACAGTGCGATTTTCTTCACTTTAGGGACGAAGTAGAAACTTTATTATAAATACTAAAACTAGGTTTACTGGTGTATAACGTACATAACAACTTTTGGAAAAGTATCTGTGATATCTTCATCCTGGTGGTAATTTTACAAAAGATTTCAGCATATTGAGTAGTATAATATTCACTTAACTGCACAGAAGACAGCGTCAATCAGCCATTTACAAATTCATTAGAAATTTTAATAATGAAGTATGAACCATGACAAAGAACATTATTAGAGTGGACTTTTGGAGGATCTGAAACCATTTGTGGAAGACGTTAGCATTTCAGATGCGACCTCACTTCGACCACGACATGAGCAAGTCAAGTGGTATGAACATCGCAATTGAGAATTGCATATGGTATGATTACGACAACGACAAAAATCCTTCATTTTCTTGGGCTTTAAACAAGTGCTTCTGACGGCTATCTTTCTTACCTCGGATCTCGTCGGGCTGCTGTCTGCTGTTTCTTTCTTCTTTTGTTCCTTACTGATCATGTCGCCAAGGTACATTTTATGAATTATTGTTGCAACTCGTTCTATCTCAGCATCAGTATAACCTGACTTCCTTTGGCCTTTGGCCTCTTCCATAAATTGTCCCTCCTGTAAGCATTTATAGCACCGATGTCACAGAACTTCATTAATCTGTAATACACATACCTATTCTGTCAGTAACTCGTATTTTCACATTAATATAGCGATTATGCCCCTAGAACGTATTCTGTCTGATTTTCATAGTGATGAGTCTGATGACCTGTCTGTACTCATTCTCCTCGAGTTATCTGTCACGGATGATGGGAGACTGTACTTAATACTACAGTTCAAAGAAAAGCTAAACTTAATTACATAAGTTTAAATTATCACTACTGAATAAGAAATGACGGTAAGTGTTTATTCAATAAATGACACTGATGCCCATATGTCTCGTGCATGTGTAGTGTCCTATTACGCAAACAGGACTTATTTCAAAACCTTTTGATATTCTTTCACTGATTGAATATTTTAACCATTTTTTGTTGTGCCCGTATTTACTACAAAGTGAGGAAATGTAACTGTAGCAACATGGACCTTGACCTTCAACCTAATAAATGTAGGAGGCATAGAACTCAATGAAATTAACTAATAAAATAAATTTCAGTCGTTTATATCTTTAAAATATTTAATAAAATTTAGTATATTGATAAACCACAAAAATCCTTCATTTCCTTGGGCTCTAAATAAGTGCTTCTGACGGCTTTCTTTCTTACCTCAGACCCAGTCTCGTTGCTGTCTGCTGTTTCTTTCTTCTTTTGTTCCTTACTGCTCATGTAGTTAAGGTAGAATTCCAGAATTATTGCTGCAATTCGTTCTATCTCAGCATGAGTATTACCTGACTCCACTTGGCCTTTGGCGTCTTCCATGACTTGTCCCTCCTGTAAGCATTTATAGCACCGATGTCACAGAACTTCATTAATCTGTAATACACATACCTATTCTCGTATTTTCACATTAATATAGCGATTATGCCCATAGAACGTATTTTGCCTGATATTCACTATCCTCGAGTTATCTGTCACGGATGATGGGAGACTGTACTTAATACTACAGTTCAAAGAAAAGCTAAACTTAATTACATAAGTTTAAAACATTACTACTGAAGAAGAAATGACGTTTAGTGTTTTTTCAATAAATGATACTGGTGCGCATATGTTTCTTGCATGTGTATTGTTCTATTAGACAAGATTTATTTTAAAATCGTTTGATATTCTTTCACTGATAGAATAGTCCAGGCATTTTTGTTGTGCCCGTCTTTATTAAAAAGTGAGGAAATGTAACTATAGCAACATGGACTAGAATTGTGGTCGCTCGTCCCCAAGAGGCAGTGCCATTTGTGTAACGCCTGTTCCCCCAGAGGCGCGTCTGTAAAGAGAAGGTTGGGTTGCTCATTAAAAAGTTGCAGTGGCGTAGGAACCGGGGGGCAAGGGGGGGGGCCGCCCCACCCCCATAAAAGATGCTGGGAAGGCAAGAATATGAACGTCATTCATTGTCAGTATGGAGCTGCCCCCCCACCCCCCAACGCCGAGCATCTTCCTACGCCACTGGGTTGGGTTGCTCGTCATCAGATACAGCAACATTTTGTGTAAACGTTTGGTCCCGAGAGGCAGCGGTTATGGTTTGGGTTATTTGAGTGTGCAGATTATATGTAGTTATTTTTCTTTGGAATTCTTGAATCATCATTTACCCAGTGATTGCAATTAAGAACAGTTTCAAGAGTAAACAGTAAAAAAGTGACTTTGTGCCGGACTTTAAATAAGTATTTTATTATAGAAAATTTGTTAATCACGAGAAAATAGTTACCATCTTTTGAAATTATATTAAGAAATTAGTTTTACTATAGCAATTATCTTGTCTGTTTAACATATTTTGTTCATGCAATTAAATATATACAGGCCTGCAAAAGAGGCAGAGTTGTTTGTGAAAGAACGCGCAGATGTCCAGGCATTAGGTGAACGCGAGTGTCTCTGACACGTACACAATACCTTTTGGAAAAGTATCTGGGTTATCTTAATAATAATCATCATAAATGAAGATTTGTATAGCGCATATTCACACTCATAGAGAGCATGCTCTTAGCGCTTAAAACAAGGAAGAGACATGGACTAAATGGATAGAACACGAGGGGCGTAAGAATAAACGACAGTACTGATGACAAACAAAAAACAAAGATGGAAAACACAAAAAGACACCAAGTAACAGAAACATAGAAAATATAGCGATTCTGCAGAGAAAGATGGTAGAAAATTAGCAAGAGCAGAAGGGGGAGGGTAAGAAGGACGAGCATTGTGTGGACTGTGATAATTTTACAAAAGATTTCAGCGACGAATTAGTTCTATATGCATGTTAGCTTCGATTTAAGGAACATTGAGTACTGTTATGTCTACTTAACTGCACAGAAGACAGCGCCAAACAGCCATTTACAAATTCATAAGAAATTTTAATAATAAACTATGAATCATTTAGATGACAGAAAACATTTTTAGAGTGTACTTTTTGGGGATCTGAAAGCATTTATGGAAGGCGTTAACGTTTTAGATGCGACTTCACTTCGACCACGACATGAGCACGGCAGGTGGTATGAACATTGCAACTGAGAATTGCATATGGTATGAGAATGACAACCACAAAAATCCTTCATTATCTTGGGCTCTAAATAAGTGCTCACCTCAGGCCCCGTCGGGTTGCTGTCTGCTGTTTCTTCCTTCTTTTGTTCCTTACTGATCATGTAGCTACGGTAGAATTCCAGAATTATTGTTGCAACTCGTTCTATCTCAGCATCATTATAACCTGACTCCACTTGACCTTTGTCCTCTTCCATCAATTGTCCCTCCTGTAAGCATTTATAGCAAAGATTTGATAGAAATTCAGTAATCTGTACTACACATACCTATTCTGTCAGTAACTCGTATTTTCACATTAATAAAGCGATTATGCCCCTAGAACGTATTCTGTCTGATTTTCATAGTGATGACCTGTCTGTACTCACTCTCCTCCAGTTATCTGTCTCGGATAATGGGATACTGTGATATGACTTTTTTTAAGAAATTGTAATGCGTTGTGATTGGTTCTAGTCATTACTGAGACCTGCTTTATAGTGTAAAGAAGAAGAAGAAAAAGAACCCATGTGCAGTGTTGTCAGGACAACTGTTAATCGTCATGATCAGTATCTCAATTTATAACGTCATAGAAAGAAACGAGGGATTTCAGCTGAGAGCTTTTGAGTATCGTGATAGTCCATGTAGAGATAGAGAGTCTGTCCTTTTCTCCCGCATGTACAACGGTCTCAGACTGTTTCGGCAGCCATAAGGTGTAAAGCTGAAGGAGGGAGGCCGTTCTTCGAAAGCAAGTCTCTCCTTGCTGCCACTTATCCAGTGCGATTTTCTTCACTTTCTGAGACGAAGTAGAAACCTTATTATAATTACTAAAACTAGATTTTTGGTGTATAATTTATACAACTAGTACACAATGCGTTGAAGTTTTCTTCCGCGTTGTGGTTCTTTTCGTCTTCTTTCTTATCCACGATCTTTGATTTTCAAGTGATGTCTTAGATCAGGGGTCCCCACTCCTTTTCAGCTTGCAAGCTGCTTATAAGATGACCAAGTCAAAATGATCTACCTAAAACAAAAATGCAAAACATAAATTTATTTCTTCTATATTCATCCCCTACTTTTTAATGTCATGTGATCTACCCACACTTCCTTCGCGATCGACCAGTCGATCGTATTGGGCACCCCTGTCTTAGATCAACAGTGCTCTTGTCCGCCATTTTTTTTCTCTCTCTTTGTCTCTCACACACACACACACACACACACACACACACACACACACACACACACACACACACACTTTTCATGATGCTTTAAATAAATGACGTACGCATGCGATGTGCGATCCATTTTGCTGCTCACGAGACCTGAGTGATTCAATTTGCACGGGAACAATGACTGCCTTCAAACTATTGGGCCTTCTATGGGAAAACTGTTACCCACAACCTTTGAATTAACAGACAAATCTTTTTACGCACGGTTATGGAAAACTCATGAAGAACCTAATAATAATGATACTATAAACTGTAACGCCTCAGCATTACTTCCACATTTAAGTCAGAAAGAAACTGTATCCCCAGTTTTGGACGTGATATCAGATTCACTGTGGACTATACATTTGAATATTTGAATCTTTCAAATCTGCACTGAAAACGCACCTCTTCCTTGAGCATTTCTCCTAACACAGTCCACACAATGCTCGTCCTTCTTAACCCCGCCCCCTTCCCTCTTGCTACTTTACTCATCTTTCTCGCAGAATCACTATATTTCTCTGTTCCTGTTACTTGATGCCTTTTGTTTTCTGTTTCGTCAGTACTGTCGTTTTCTTTCGTCCCTTTTGTTCTGTGTCTACTTAGTCCACGTCTCTTCCCTGTTTTAAGCGCTAAGAGCATGCTCTCTATGAGTGTGAATATGCGCTATAAAAATCTTCACTATTATTATTATTATTATTATTATTATTATTATTATTATTATTATACACGTGAGCAGTACTGTCGTAAACTTAAACTAGCACTGCAATGATGATGACTGTCAAAGGTCACATGACGTCACAACTTCGTTTTTCAAGCTACGTCATTTCAAAGTTGACAAATATTTAGCGTCATCTGTTACTGTGCTTTAGAACTGTAACATTTCATTAAAAATACATCGACATTTCCCCAATCTACGCTGACTTAATTCAATATGTACACATCAATATCCATGCGAAAGTTTGTGAACCCGAGCACAAATACTGACCCAACCATCAAAACGCGTTATACGGTACATAGAAAATGGCCACCGCGTGACTGCCGATTTTCGTGCCGGGTACCATTTATCTCCAAAAAATACACATTATTCTTCCAACACACAAAACAAAGATATATATTCTTGACAAATTGATATTTCTGTTCCCGATAGTCTATAAAAAAAATCGTTCAATTGAAAACGAGCGATTTGTGTGCGTTCACCCGCTTTCCACCAGCGGGAAGACGTGTGTGCCGGTTCCTAGATTAAAACTAAATAAAAAAACAAAGTTTAAAAATACATGTGTTTTATATCAGTGTTTCAAATTTGAACCAAATCTGTTTAGTAGATTAGAAATTATAGCTGTTTAAAGTTCGTTGCCCGTTAAACGTTCCAGTTTTCCACCTGAAAAATTTATGATTTTGTAAGGGTGGCCCGGTGGCGCAACGGTTAGCGCCTGTCACCAATACAGTGAAGGTTGGCTGTCCTAGGTTCAGTTCTCGTCTCGGGCACGCTGTTCTTTCTCTGCATGTGGCATCTGTTTACAGGGCTGGCTGCCTACCCGTGATATAGCCTTAGTTGCTGGCTCGGCGTAAAACACCAATTAAAAAAATTATGATTTTGTAAGCTGCATATCTCCCAAAAGAGACCTTGCAAGTTTGTAGAAAAAATAGGACAACAGTATATAATAGTTACGTTGAAAAAAGGTTTAGGTGTATTTAGTAAATTATTATTTGAAATAGAGTACTTGAAATATGGTGTCTTCTTGCAAAATGACACGTGCAAAGCTCTTTTTTTCAAATTTTGATGTATTTTTTCCAGTATGTCTTTTTACAAATCAGTCAGTTGAGTAGATAGACAGTCCTGGTAACCTCATACAAAGTGCTTGGTGACTTCTAACATGGTAACTTCAAACATGGTTCAAAAAAAGGTAGTAAATCTGTGCCTCAAATCACGAACTTTAGATAACATTATCTCCAAAACTAATAAAGATAGAGACATTTTCGTTTTGTTTTTCTTACATTTTCTTGTACTTTCGTGTGAACATAAAAGAATGCTCATTTAACAAAACATTAATTTTGTGCGCCGGTACTCTTAAATACTCCCCGCTATCCACCTACCCACAATTTCACTTACACGCGCACGCGCGCACGGCCACAGTGAGGGGGGTGAGATGACCTTTATTCGGGGCCCATGCATTAAATTGTGATCGTAAATTAATTTTTGTCAAAATATAGTAGTAAGTTTACAACTCGATTAGTATTATTTATATTTCATTTATTAACGCGATGTCGACAGCAAACTGAACACAAGGCTAACTGGCTTCTTAGGGTAAGAGGTGATGGGGTGGGTTGTGCAGTTCTTTGCCGTAGCTACAAAAGTTTAAAGAACTCGGTGTCTGTAAAACTCACCTTTCAGGATGCTATGCTGACGCCTTAGCTTTTCCTATGATGTCCACCTGAGTCTTTCTACAGATTAGTGATCAGTTTCGTAAACGCCTATTATATATAACTGATAAAGGTAATGTGACGGTACAAGTTCCAGGAATATGCAATTCATTTTTACAAGGCTTTTCCATATATGGAGATTGGCTAACGGTTTAATGATAAAGCAGAGAACCAGCCACAACGGGAGGCTGTCCATGGAAAAAAAGGACCGTACGATCAATAGCAGGGGTGAGTCATTCGCTGATAACAGAGGTTGCTACTTACGAAAGCCTTCTGATATGAATGTCTGAATTATACAGCTTTATAGTTTATATCTGCTTTGTTTCCCACCTATTCCCCTCTATCCACCCAACCACGCACCTCCACATCCCCCTCCACACACACACACACACACGTACGACTGCCGAGAGCCGGTACGGGGCTCGGACAGACGGTGAAACAACCTTTCCGGCCCCCTTGCATTAAATTGTGATCGTAAAATTAGCTTTTGCCAAAATATAGCAGACAGCTTGTCGATTTTTATTATTTATATTTCATTTAATCGACAGCGAACTGAATAATAAGGTAACTTGCGCGCGCGCTCGCACACAAGTGTAAAGTCGATGAGTGAGGTGCGCAGATCAAAATAACGATGAATTCAGGGGCCAATATCGAATTAAAAAAGTTAGCAACTACTTGTCACTTTTTAGTCTCTCTCTCTCTCAGCACTGCCCTCCCCACTCGGTTCTATGAGTACTTCATTGAAAGTTTCGTCACTTTTTCCTTCATCTCTTGGTTCCGCAACCTCTCCCTAGGGAACAGGAACAGTTTTTTCTCCATTGACTATATCTGTTCCAAGATAACTGTAACCAAGCAAAGGGTCTTAGCAGTCTTAAATACTCAGCAATGCATTAGTAAGGCATCCCGTATCCTCACTATTCCTGATCATGTGTTGGGATACGAGTTCTTACTCTTGCAGTCTGGTTGCAAATAGACGATGTCTGTGTGCAGAACGAATCGTCGCAACCCATTCATTGCATCCATGTGCCATACACTTGATAAGTTCTACTGGTCGTGATGTGTTAGCTTGATGTGACCTAATGCAGTGCACTGCTCTGTATATGTGTAGAGAGAGAGAGAACTTATTCCCTGTAGTCAACATGCATATGTTTGTGCTTATCTGTAGATTGCTAGTGTATGAGCACTATCTGATTGCCTTTGTGGATTAATAAAGTTGTATTGTATTGTATAGTTTATGCTGTAATAGCTATAGCACACTTCTTGCAATAACTGCAGTTGATTGCTCTGTTCATATTCTCTACCCTAAAAATTAAGACAAATCGCAGAAGAAGTTGAATACCTTTTATTTATCATGGACAAAGTCAGCGTTACGTTAGATGCATCGTCTACAACATCGAGAAATGCGAAAGACAGTAATGATAACGAAGGCTGTGACTGTACATCCTGTAAATCATGTAGCTCATTAGTAACAGAAAGGCAGCGGGTATTATTTTTGATGATAGGGAAGATTTCGAACATAATATATATGCAGAATTTCAAAAAAGTTAAGATTTTGTATGCTTTACAATGTTTTGTAGTTTGAAGACTTCTTTCTGATACAAATTTCTTACTTTGTGAGTTTTATCTACTATTGAAACAATACCAGCTGTAGTGCAAATATACTCTCATCAGATTCTGGAACGATTCTGCCAAATAACTTAAAATTTGAATCTTTATTGCAAAAATGACAAACGGAGATTAAAGTATACATTTAGCAGAATGTCTTTTGCGAACCCTTCGTTGCCACAAAGGAAACACATTAGAGGTGTCCCAAAGGAGACTGTTACATCGCACCCTTCCTAGGGATTTTTTTAACGTGTAAACTGGTCACATCTCCAAACGAGACTAACTCTTTTTTCGCATTGTAAGACTATTAAAAATGTTGTAATGAACCTTTAAAAATTAAAAAGATAATCTAGAACGACTTAGCTTGCCCTGTCACTGAAAATACCATAAGAACTATTCCTATTTTTTACAACTATATATTACATAATAGTGAACCCACATCAGAAAAGTTCTTATTGACCCATCGAAAAAATACTTTTTTAGATTACTATTGAGTAGTACACATTATTTATAACTGACAAACAACTTTTCTTTAATCGTGCTGTATCCCATTTCAGTAAATTATTTCCTAACGAAAACTTCGTTAAGATTTACATATCCTTGTAATTTTTATCTCACTAAGTTATCACAATGTACAGCTATATATTAAAATAGATGTGGACGTTTTTATTTGATTTTCTTCTAGTAATAAATGTCCTCGCAGCAAAACGTCCCAAAACACTTATTGAATGAAACAAATACAAAAAAGAGGAAATACATCATAAGCATCATTTTACATTACCAGCAAACAGTGCAACAACAATTTCTGGCAAGGTTACAATGTGCTTATTTACCAAGAATGTGGCGTTTGCCAGGAAAATCTTCAGACTACACGTTGGTTGTTACAACTTCATTACCGGAAGAAGACACAAACAGCTCTATGAATGCCATGATGCAGACAAGAATTTGACAAGATGCAGCGAAAGTCGACGTAACTTATTTTTTATGATATTAGTGAATCTTTTACAAAGAAATGTATTGTCAGATGATAATCTAGAGAGAAGGAGCTGACATAACACCTATATTTCATCAAAATCTGCTTTAAGTGGATCGCTCCTTGTCTGTCTTGTCTTCTATTGCTTTCTCTTTTTGCTCAGCGCCACGTGAATAGCTTACGCACCCCGGCGGCCACAGTGCCTCCTACCGCCAACGCCCCTGCTGTCGAAAGTCCTGCTGCTCCCACCGACTGAAGAGTTGAGACTACGGCCATGCCACACCTGCGACAGTCATACCATGCTTAAAAGAGGATAAATCGTCCAATTGAAAACAATAGTGCGGGGACCACACGAACGCACTCGCACTCACGCTCACGCTCGAACTTTTCTACATACGGGTGTTTTCAGATGGGGGAACCAGGCACCCAGTTTGTTGCAAGCAATGATCTAAAACTCCAGGATGGACCCTTCGCGAGCTCTGTAAAAGAACTTCTTGAAGCCACCGCGCACCCATCTTACCACTCTTATCGTCAAATAAACCAGCATGGATTATGCTCAGTTTGACACCTACTTGATCAGTGTTAGAATCCAAGCAGGGCAACAACTACGGTGGTTCAAGAAAACAAAAATCGAGTGTCATTGACGTGTAGAAATATGCAGTTGTAGGGTATTTAAAACGGAAAGGGAGAAGAAAGGAAAGGGCTGGACATGGGGTCGCCTGGAGCGAGTTTCAGCCAATCGACATCAGTGACGGGCTCTGGTTGAGGCCTTATGTGCAACTAGCACGAAGAGGATTGATTGATTGATTGGTATTCAAAATGCTGAGATCACAGTATTAAGAGTTCCAAAAGGGAGTCTTATCGACTTATTTCAGATCAATGTTAGCAATGTGCCATCTGCATGGCTCACCTGGAATAATCTGCTAAGCGCTAAGCTTCTCATACAATTAATGCTACTCCCGCCACCTTCTCGTTTATGTCGAAGGACTATTACAGGAACACACAATTTTAAACCAACAACTGTCCCAGATCGATCTTTAGTCTGGCATTGCCCACGTGACCCTGTCACCTACCCGTATGTGGTGGCTAGTGACATCGCTTTAGCAGCCACAGAACCAGCGGCGATGCCGGCAGCCCCAAAGCCTACAACTGACGCCACTGTCGGTACCGCTACAACAGCCGCCACGGCTGTTCCTATTGGAATCAAGATCTCCTGCAACACGAGATGATCCTAAGAATGCAGACACAAGTCTTTACAGTATAAGAAGCAGTACAAGGTGGCAAGCTAAACAAGATCATAGCAAGTGGTAGCAGATCTGTTTTAAACAAAATACTAAAAAGATCTTCTCGACATTGAATGTAAATATTGGCCCACAAGTATATTTTGCCCAGTACATGAGGTCATGAAAGATTATAATCTAACGGTATAGAAGTAAAAAAAACCCTGCTGTATAACTGATAAATTATTAATTATATTGTCAAGCACAAAATACAATCCCTCTGATAAAAATGAGCTCAGTATGACATAGATAGGAATTGCAAAAACAAAAACAAAAACAGGTGGAAAAAATATATGGAACTGAATATGTTACTTCTCCTTTTCTGCTGCTGACCAATGTTCCCCATTGCGTAGCAACGTGCGTAAATCACATCAGAGTTATGGGGAGTCACGTAAAGAAAACAAGGGAATCGCACAGCGGCTCTGAATACGTAAACGATGTGTAGGGCAACCGGAAAATCGCGATAATAAACGGCTAAAAACACGATGAATTTATTTGACATAAAAAACACGGTAAAAACACGGCATGTGCACGTGCTCCATTAAGAACATATTATAACCTTACTTTTAGGCTACAAAGTCTGATGGAAGTTCACTACTGTTTCGCATTAAATCCATACCTAACATGCATCGCTAGGTTTGCGTCTGTAAATGACTGACGTTGTGGTCCGTTTACTGCCGTACACTGGCTAACACTTTGTTCCGCATCAACAGAGTTTGTTGGAACTGATAGCCATAGGAAGTGGTCCTTGCTTGCAAACCAGAAATCCAAGGGAGTGACGGTCTGTTCCACTTCTCGTACAGTACGTTTGTCAGCAGCCATTTCGTTCCGGATATTCAAATTGTCAATTTATAGGGATCGCAGCAAAGTTGTTGAACGACAGCAGTTTTGCTTGATGCACATCAAATGAAACGACAGCATTACGATGAAGCAGCTGAGAGATAGAAAGAGACAGGCGACAATTTTTGGTTCCTTCAAGAGAGCTGCTGAGGTACGAGATGCTCGTAATGTTTCACATTTTGAGCTCGTTGAAGCATTTACCGTTACTGTTTGTTACTGTGAGACAGGGTCTCTAAATGCCTGTCTATATATTGTTCGTTTACGTGTATGTATGGTCTCTAAATGTCTGTCTATTTTTGCTTGACGTGTCTGGTCTCATGCCACATTGCAACTGCTACAAAAAACGACCCTCATCTGCATGTAACTTTCCTTTTGAATATTGTTTAGCGCTCAGTACAGCTGATGTTAACCAATTTGGAACAGCTTTCTTATAGGGCACCATCACGACGGCCATAAAAATGGCTTACCTGTAGGCGGAGCTATGCAAAATAGTGACGTCACTATCACGTCACTCAACTCTGCTGTCTCCTCGCTTAACTCCCCTGATATCGTCTGCTCCATCTTCTTCGAATCCCTACTCCAATTTTTCCGAGAAATAATATCCCAAAATGAACAAAATTTGTCCTCCGCCGAAAATTTCGTAAATCTATCACATCACTCAACTTTTGCTGTCTCCTCGCTACACCCTCCTGAACTGCACCACAAATTTTCCCCAAATTTCCATCCACATTCGTCATCTTGTCGTGTCCTCTCGACTTTCTCTCGTCTGCTAACATGAAATCAAATCAACAAGCTTTCCCCCGCACCAAATATCACATGATTAAAACCATCCCAAAACCAGCCAATCATTTAACACACCTCCATGTCAATCACCATAACGTCACTCGACCAGTCCTCAAACATTAGTCGTCTGCTCAATTCACTACAATATAACCTAACCCTAACCCAAACCCTAAACCTAACCCCACTTCATAAATCACACACAACACTAACCAACGCCCAACCTCACACCCCTCTCAAACATCGATCCTACCCGCTCTCCCCTCTCACAAAATAGCATAGCCCGCCCTATGACGCAGCTTGCCCCCCTATCAGAAAGTTCTGATTTTGTTTTCATTTTTGCTAACGTAGGTTTTATTTACCAACCAAAATAATACCGGATGTGACGTCTAAAAATGACGACAAAGAGCTGGAATTATAGTTCAGTAAGTAAACGAGTAATCTTGTAAATAAGATTTTAGATTTATATTCGTATTTATAAACATGACACTATCCTATCTAAAAAGTACACGTACGTGTATGTACGACGAACTTTCAAAAGAATTTAATAGGAGTTTTGTACGAAACACGGCATAACACGGAAATCTGTGCAAAACAAGAGCATTTCACGGCATTCGCCAAATACACGGAAGTCTGCCTAAATCGCGGTTTCCGTGTTTGCCGGACTGTACTCGTGATTTTCCGATAACCCTAGCCATGTGGCGTATTAGAAGTCAGAAACAAGTAAGAGTTTAGTCGTGTAACTCGAAATGCACACTGTACATTAAAATCACGCGTATTTAGATGTAGACTTTGACAAAGGTGTCTTCCCCCGAAGAAACTGCGACCGAGGCCCTTAATAGCTACAAGTATTCAAAATCTACCCGTCGAAATGTTGAATCGAAGGCATTTCCGCCGTAAGCAATGGATTAAAACTTAAAAATTCAGTTATTTACAGTTCTCACAAAAACTATTTTTAAACTTTATTATATATGTCACATCGCTATGTGTGAGATTTGAAATCTATTGTAAAATCAGTCATCTCGAAACACACCATGCACTTCGTATTGACGCCACGTCGGGTTGTTTCCCTTGCTTAAACTCGGAGAAGTATTGTTTCAAAAACAAGATTTTTATCATCGTTTTCTTAGTGAACCTTCGTAGAAATACGGTAAAACGTTGAAGATAAAACAACTACAGTCAGAATGTCAAGTGAATCTTTAAACAGATGGCGCCATTCTAAATTATGTTGCCGAACCCGAATGCTGGATGCTACTATCGTCTATCCGTAGCTCTCAGACACGTGTCTGAGTATTTGATCTTGAGGTCCCCGGTGATGTAGTGGATCAGACAAAACAGTCACTTGTCACCACTGCAGTGAGCGGTTCTGGCTTCAGATGTCGTCTCGGGAAACACAGTAATTGGCACTTGGCGGCGGAGATAGGCGCGGCAGCAAACAGGGCCGCCACTCGTGTATTGTGGGCTAAAGTCACGAGGTTCAGTACAGTCTTTAACCTTCGTAATCTAGTTCTTCCTCTGACCAGCACTTGGCATTTCTTAACAGGGCTGGCTATCTGCCGTGATGCAGCGTTAGTTGCTGGCTCGGCGTAAAACACCACTGAAGTGAGGATATTAAAATGTCACAACAAAATTAAGTTTAACCTCTCTGGGTGAGAAAATTTGTTAAATGGTTTGATTAAACTATTCATGCAAGCCTCACCTTTCCAGGCACCATATTGACACACTCCACACCAACTCAGGGTTAGTTTTCTGCTTGAAATTGTTCAGGACACACAGCTGGGGTCGAAATGTCGGACTGCGCATGCGCGCGGCGGTACTGATTAGCCGACCGTCAAGATGCACGAAATCAGAGCGTGTGACCCACAAACCCACATTTTCTGCTTGCTGGTGGGTGTGTAGACCAGTTATGATGACTCAGGATGTACTTTCGGTTCCTCAAGACTTATCCCGAATCGACCACGCTGGTGGGGAGAATTTTACTTTTGTTTTCTTTTATGACTGTTCTCTTCACTTGACCTTTTTCTGGTTGTTACGAGGGCTAGGCGGGTACAGCTTCTTCACAGCGGTATTTTGTCAGGAGTGGCATGACAAGATCTGTTCAATCCTTTAGTTTTGCCAGTCAGTTCACCCTCTGTCCGGTGCCGCAACGGTTAGCGCCTGTCACCAATAAAGAGATTCGAAGATTTACTCCCCTGGGTTCAGGTCTCGTTTCGGGCAAGCTGTTCTTTCTCTACATATGACATCTGTGTAAAGGGTCGCCTACTTCACATTGTGGGGTCAGAAGCAATAGACATATACATGTACAATACGTTCCTATGGCCAGTAGCTCATTGCAAGGAACACTGCGATGCAGCAAATGACTTTCATACTGTCGACTGCAATCTCAGTAAATTTGAACAATATTGTGCCTCAAGAAAGAATGTCACAATCGAGAGACATGTTTCATTCTCAAGAAATCAAAATGATGGTGAAACATTTGATACTTTCATAACAAACTTGAAAATTAAAGCAAGAACGTGTGAATTTGGAATACTGAAAGGTCTCATTGATTAAGGATAGAGCTGTGGGAGGCATCAGAAGAAAACACAACTACAAACCTCTAATGCTCATCTAACAACATATAGGGTTGAAAGGCTATTCGTCATCGGTCAGAGCACGCTTCCTTGCATCATCAAAAACAAAAAATATGATATTGAATTCCAGATTGTTGATATAAACATAAAGCCAATCTTAAGACTGCCCAGCTGCCAGACCCTCAATCTAATTCAACGCATTGATGTCATCGAAGATGACCCAGCTTTATCAGAGTACGCTGATGTGTTCACCAGCCATTTGAGCACATTCCAGGCGTGAAAACCTACATGGACAAATGCTGATAGGTGGCAAGACTAGAAGAACACGATCAAAGGTTGATAAAAGTTCTTGAAATTGCAAGAGCAGAAGGCATCAAGCTGAAACCTTCCAAGTGCAGCCTACGTGTGAATGAAATAAAGTTCTCTGGCCATGTAATATCGCAGAATGGACTGACTCCAGATTCCAGTAAAATTCAAGCTATTCAAGATATGCCACTTCCATTCAGCCACAATGATCTGGAGAGGTTTCTCGGCATGGTAAACTATTTAGGCAAGTTCCTTCCGAAGTGCAGAGCTCACCAAGTTCTCTAAAGAGTGGGGATTTCAGCACACGTCTTCCAGCCCCAAGCACTCACAGCCCAATGGCCTAGCCGAGCGTAGCATACAGACCATAAAAAACATTCTGAAGAAAGCAAAGGCATCAGGCCAAGCCTTTACATTGACATCCTACAATACAGAAGTATCCTGTTACCAAATGGTGCATCACCAGCACAGTTGCTGATGAACAAATGTCTCAGAACCAGACTGCTAGCTACAGACATCTACCTCAGATCAAGCATTCTGAACCAGCAGCAGTTTCAACAAGCAGCCAGCAAGCAGTGAGAGCATCAAGCCAAGGATTACAACAAGACGACCTTGTCACATCTACTTCCCCCTCTTCAGAACATAGACACTGTCCGCATGCAGAAGGACAAGAACAGCGCCTGGAAGCCAGCCACTGTGGTCTCTGCAACTCCAGAACCACGGTCCTACTTTCTCCGAACTGAAGATGGTGCTACATATCGCAGAAACAGGGTCATGCTAAAAAAGACGAGCAAGCACTGGAGCTGTCGATGACAGATAAGTCCGATGCCAGTGCCGATCCGTCTGTGATTTCAGATGCAACCAGCGCTGAAGCAACATCTGACTCTGCACCTGACAGGCAGGCCCAGCCGGTGCTCACCACACAGAGAATAGAAAATATCTAGTCTCTCTGGTCACCACACACTATGGTAGGCAAAGCCGACCTCCAGTGCAATTTCCAAATACGTTGCAATCTTGACAAACCGTCTTGCATTTGACATTGAATTATTGATTGTTGATTATAATTATTGACTGTTGTTTATCATCACCGATTTTATGTTATGGCAGGCAACTCCGACCTCCAGTGCGATTTTAAAATACGTTGCAATCCTAACAAACCGTCTTGCATTTAATATTGAATTATTGATTGTTGATTATCATTATTGATGTTAAGTTATATTATTAATGTTGTTGATAAGAAGAAAGATTTAGTAGTAGTAGTAGTAGTAGGACAAGGTCAGAGTTAAGCTGAGCGCCAGGAGATAGACATGCTGGATGTATGTCGTAGGAGGGAGAGTGTGAGACGAGATAAGATGGAAGCGTGATCGGAATAAAGTCGCTTACTACTACAGTCTCCACATACCAAACACCACAATATCAAGAACCAACTACAAGATGTCAATCGTTTAATTGTAAACATTACCCATAACCTCACAATAATCTCCTCGATTGACTTTATCGTTGTGGAAGGGGAGGTAATTATTGGAAATGTTTGTTAATATCTACATTCTACGTTAATAACTAATTACGGATTTCTCTGCCTGTAGAATCGATGGTGCAACTGTAAGTTTCACACGACACAGGCAAAGGGTAGGACTCCTGAATTTATTCACTCCTATTTATGCACCACAGTTACCAAAACCTCCACATATATTACCACACTTTTATTATATATCAAGGCTTTTACTTATTCTTAGATGTTCGCTAAAAACATCGAATCCTTATAAGTCAAACATTACACACGAGAGGCAGGTGGCTGTTAACAAGTGAAGAATGACTGACTTAAATATGGCAAAAAGTGCGGTGGTGAAGAGACCGAGATTCTTCACCAGACGAGACATTTTATGAGATAATCCTGGTCAGTGGACCGACGCACTCTTTGTTCTAAGGTGTAGAGACAACATATTTTAATTCTCTTTATTTCTTAGTCCTTTTCTATTTGCGGTAGTGATGCAAAATGTATGAAATTTTTTTGTCCACATTTTTATGTACATGAAATATATAAAAAGTTGTAATTTTTTATCTCGCTGAAAATGTTGTATTTTACGGATAATACACTCTCATGATGCGTGTGACAATCAGAGCACTCGTTATTATCAGAATTAAGTGCGTCGGCCATGACAGCCCTGCGGTTCCAATGGACTGGAGCTTGGCGATGACCCATCCGCCGGCTCTGTCAACAGAAGAGCACTGTGATTTACGGAAAATGTCGAATTATATATCATGTTAGGACAAGAGAAGTTTATTTTTCAAGCACATACCCACGTGTTTTCCACATAAATCATTATGTGTAAACAGCATAATAAAAAACGTGTCCCCACTGAATTGTTTGCTCGGTACACCACTACTGGAGCGAAAAAAAATGTAGTTAGAAGGTAATGTCTGGAAGTACCAGCGTGTCTTTTTTATTTTAATGTACGTTTATATCAGGTTTTTGTTTGTATAAAGCTAGAGCACAAGACTATTTCTTGATAATCCCCTTTTGCTTGTCGACGAGTGTTAACTTCGTGTTTATCGCAAACTATGTAGAGGTCTATAGCTTACCCAAGGACTTATATATAAAAAACAACACTACCTACATTTATTGTCCATTGTAATTTGAGAGGATCATACCCAGTTTTAGCTGAAAGTGCCATTAAGGTTGCAGCCGTAGACTTTCCAACGATGCCTTTTTCTCCAAAACCGAGAGCTGACAGTGCTGAGTACAAGACAACAACAGGCAACAGTCCTGCTGCCACCGGAATCACTAAATTCTTCACAAACCGTATCAGTTCTGCTGTGAAAAATATAGACATCGCAGATGCTTTCTCTCTGTCCAAGCTTCCACAGAAGTTCATAGTACATTCTCTAAATGCAGACAATCACTCACATCTAGAGTTTTAACTACATCCATAGTGTCGTGTCCCAGACTTTCATGTCTCTGATTTCATATTTTATTTCACTGAACACACTGAAGACAGAGCTGAGACTGTTATTATTAAATCAACAAGGAAAAAGGAGGGATTATAACTGGATGCTGCTCGTCAAAAGTATTGTCAGCATTGTTAGGCATTATATGTTGTCCACGACTATAACGATTGTTGATGTTTTACTAGATTTTTATAATTTTAGAATTTTTAACAAGCAGCAAGAGAAAATTATATATATATATATAAAACATTTATGTTCGAAAATTAATTTTTCTGAGAATTTTTTTTATTTACCATCATTACGTTGGGCGTCTGCCATCTCACCAAGCATCAAGATAATCACAAGAGATAGCTATATACCTGTGACATTAAAAACATGCTACATCACGGTTATGTTACAGACGGGTGACATAGAATGCAAGTATAGAGAACGAGTCTGCACGGCCCCGGCATACCGTTCCGCACGTGTTAAATGAATAATCAAGTAGTTTGAAAGATTCTAGAAAGGGAATAGGGAGACAATTATTAACCGTCACCGGCCAGCGCTTTTGTACACATTTATCTGAATTTTTGTATTTTATGTAGATTCCGCTTATTAATTCCTTTCACAGCTTAATATGTGCAGTAAATGAATCCTTGAGATGCGAACCGATAAAGCTTCACGAGTGAGCTTCGACGGCGGTCCGGTGGCACCACGGTTTGCACCTGTCACCAATACAGTGAGGGTTGACTGTCCTCGGTTCAGTTCTCGTCTCGGGCACGTTGTTCTTTCTCACGTTGTTCTTTCTCTGTATGTGGCATCTGTTTACATGGCTGATTGCCTTGCCGTGATATAGCCTTAGTTCCTGGCTCAGCGTAAAACACTAATTACACCCCCCCCCTTCTCCCTCTCTCTCTCCCTCGACGGATTCGATACTGGCACAAGAGTGGGCATTACAGAGAAAAGAGAGTGCGGTTGCCCGTCCCCAACAGGCGGCGCCAGAGCTTAACATCTGTTTCCTAGAGTCGGCCGGCCTCTTTTTCGTGGAAAAGATGTTTTTGTGGATTCAGGGAACATTAGTTCACATGCAGTGACTGCACATGTGTCGTGATCGTGACAGGGACATTATAAGTACTCGCCGAACTATAATTCCTGTTATTCTTCAAGTTCGATTGACTTTGACTGGAAAAGAAACTGCTAGTACAATGTGCATAGTTAGAAGTGTTATGTAATTATAAGGAGTAATCCTTGGATGCAACCGAGCTGAGATATTGTTTCTTTTACTTTTATCTTATATCTTTATGCAGCGATTGCTGTAACATGTCTTTTATAATTAAGAGGCAGACATAGCTGTCTTAAATTTCTTCAGAACAAAGAGAATATAACGCGCTTATGTCCGGGCGACTGCGTGAGTGTTGGGCGCGCATGTGAGCGTCGGTGACAGTATACAGCGCTCCTCCTCTCACCCACTTTCCTTTCTCTCTCTCTGCTTCATATTCCACAGCTGTGCCGCCTGGGTCCAGGAACATAACACGTGCAAAACCATCCAGCTGGCGCCCAACGAGGAATACCTACATCAACTGTTTGATGCGACACACACGCACACATGACGTCATGGGCAGTGAGCTGTACGTGGTTCACTGCGTCTATACTGTAGAGACAACATATTTTAATAACATTCTCTTTATTTCTTAGTCCTTTTCTATTTGCGGTAGTGATGCAAAATGTATGAAATTTTATTGTCCACATTTTTATGTACATGAACTATATAAAAAGTTGTAATTTTATCTCGCTGAAAATGTTGTAGTTTACGGATAATACACTCTCATGATGCGTGTGACAATCAGAGCACTCGTTATTATCAGAATTAAGTGCGGGTGTCGGGTTCATCAACGGCAGATGGTGGGAAGTGGAGAGCCGATCGAGTATAGTTAGAGCACTGGGGACGTAGTTATGAAGCGAAGGCAACGCGTTCAGCTCTCATCTCGGGCACGCTGTTCTTTCTCTTAACTATGGCTCCTGTGGAGATAACGGGTAGTGTAGATATTCAATGCCCGGGAAAACGGGTGTTCCCCACCCCTACCCCTTTACCCGTTCTGAGCATCTGCTCGTCCGTTTGGATGCGCGTTCATACGAACCCTGTGCAATGCAATAGTGCGACACTAACACATCTCTTCTCTTATATAGTTATGACAAGAAGCTTAATAGATGTAAACATTGGAAACTCAGATTGATTTCCTCTTATCAACATAACTTTAAGTAACGAAAGAATGGAAATCTGCGTGAGGTGATAGATGTCTCTTTTTGTCTTGAAATTTCGACAGTTTTAATAAAGAAGAATATCAGATGAGCTTACCTTTGTGGGTGTGTCGCACAACTCTGTCTTATAGCACATAGGAGAGACAGAATCATAATGTGTTGCCCGGAAATCCCAAGAATAGTAACAAAGCACGTGAAGAGAAACAGAAAGTACACAGACTCCCCCAATTTTTATTTTTAGCACACGTTTTCTCTTTAGACGCTAAAACCGATCCCTTCCACCTGTTATCAGAAGGTCGTTAACCAATCAGAATTGTCATCTGGATAAATCAGCAGATAGGACATGTGCTGGAAAGTGGGAGGCATTCCAGTACAACGTTGTCGTCAGTATAACTGTTCAGAAAGGTAAGGGTTTCTGGTAACAATAATATTTGTATAGCACTGCCTTCCACCATGTGGCCTGGCTCTCCGTGCTTCACAAGTCCATGCATATGGAAGACAAATGTTGAAGGGAATGGTGTACAATGATAGGACTATCTTACTGAAACACACACACAGACACTGTATGTCAATATTTAATAACACTTTAGTGACATCACTGCAGAAAGAATGTAGTTAGGGATTTCCAAAACAAAAAATCTTTAAAATGTACTTGAAACTTGGAAAAGGCTGAAAAGTAGGAACTGAGAATGTCAGAAAGTTTTGAATTTGGATTCAGCACTTTAATCTCCTGTCAAAAAAGCCATGTCTTTGGAAACACTGTGATAATTTTAACTGCTGACTCAAAGAAATTTATTGCTAGGATCCTTCAAATGAAACCCAGATCAAACTACTGCAGTTTACACTGACAAAAACATGCTAGGTTCACTAAGGAAAACTCAAAGGTGCCTGTAAGTCACTGCCAACTATACTTTTGATCCACAGTATAGTAATTATAATATTGATTATAGTAATTATAATATTGATCATAGGAGTGGAGGTGCTGATCAAGATCCTAACCATCTCTAATTTGAAACTATTTCAAGAGATTTTCCAAGTTGTCCTCCTCGTCAGTAGCAAGAATAAGGCCCTGCAAAGAGGATTCCATCAAAATCAAAATAAAATCACAATTCTTTATCTTTCATTTAACTAATTTTCAGAATCAGCCTCTTGCTACAAGCACGGGCACACACAAGCACACACACTGACATTATGCAGTTAATTTAATGTCCCAAGACGTTTGATACATTTTTCCTTGAAAACCACTTTGTTAAAAATGTTCGTGTTTCCATACCTTCACATATTAATGTACGTTTTTAAATGCATACAATGTAAACCCAAGAATAATATACACAACAATTTACTGTGTAACCATTTGTGCACCTTAAAGGTATCTTCAGAAGGCTCATTTTACTTCAGTAATTCCTGACATTTCTTATCATGTAAGGCCCTGTAACTTTTGCATTTGGCACAAATATCAATCAATGTGAATGCTTCACTAGCAAAAGTGCAAGTACTTCAGTTTACTCTTTCATCACTTTCATTGCTATTTCAGTAAATAAAACACATGCCACAATTTCAATAATGCCCCCTTTTGTACATCTTATGAAGAAATCTAAAGTCTGCAGAAAAAAGCAGAGAACACATTTGGGCCACTAAAAGCTGCATCTATACCAAGTGGGATGATTTGTCCCATTATCAGGTGAATGAACTGTAGGAAGGCAATGCTGTAACAATGCTACACATCAGAAGTCTTCCAACTCCAGATTTTGGCAATGGTGATTTCTAAAAAAATTTTTTTTGATATATCTATATAGTTTCCATTTGAAGAGCATTTTAAAAATAACATTAAAAATTAAACTTAAAAAAATTAATGATAGCATTCATTAATTCATATTCACATTTCCATGTATAAATATCCATGTGTGTGCGCATGCATGCATGCATATCTAAACTAGTTTTTTTATATATATATTTCAATTGCTCAACTTCTGAATATGGCACCACATTCTAAGTTTATCAGACAGACTGGCAAAATGAAAAATAAGTGAGCATAAGCCAAAAGCATGTATATATTTTATACATTATGCCCATCATCCGTCACTTCAAAATGCAGTAACACCCTAACCCTTATTGGTTACAAATAATATATCTGTATAAAGTACATTCAAAATCTGTAACATTTGTATAGAATGACAATAAAACTTGAAGGCATATGACTGAAAAACTTCACAAATAAAATCTTTAAAATCATCTTAAAAATAAAATATCTTAAACAAAATGCAAATATTTTCCATTTTAAAAAACGAAACAGCCTTTCAGTTTCAACAGAAGTGCCACTGTATGCTTTTGTGCTAATAAAGCTATTTAAATATGAAATGAGTTTAGCACAGATCCTCGTTCAATTGTTATTTTAATTCAGCAATGAAGCCACATAGACCAATACAAACAAAATATATTTGTTATTGTTACTTTGATTGTAATCACACAAATGAACAGTACTTAAAAGGACTCCACTTAAGTAAAAAAAAAGTGCACATTTATCGCATTATCTTAAAGCTTTTCAAGACATGAATTAATCTATGAATGATAAAACTTTGTATTAATGAACTGAATGCAAATGCTCAAAAAATAAAACCAAAAGAAACAAAACAAGGCTCATTCCTTTATCACCGTATGTTAAAAATAACATGCATGATATACTGTACACAGATTCATACATTTAAGGGGAGTGGTTTATCTTTATTATATTAATAAAACTACATAGCAAACTCTGCAATTCCATATATTCATATGCGCCCACACACACACACACACAAACACAACACAATCTAGCCTTCTTTCTTCAGATAAAACCTGACAAAGACATTGTTATCTTGCAGTTGTGATAAATGTGCATTAAAAGCATGAATGAGATTGGGAGCTGCATTCCACAAGAAAAGGCAATGGAAATTCTAGAATCACCAAATGGCATAAAACTGTCTACTAAAAATTAACCAGCTTTACAAATTACCATATTATATAAACTTAAAAAAGTCTCATAAGTTAGGCAATCATCTTTCATGTCTGCTAAATACTCTCGGTGTATGTGATCAGAGGACATAGGTAACCAAGAAATATCAACATATTTGTAAATCCAAGCCGAATTGCAAGCTGTGTAAAGTAATACTTGTTAAACAAAATGAAATACAATGTAATATTGCAATCACTATTGCCTCAAATATACAGCTGATTTCACAACCTGAACAAATGCAGAACTATGAAAAGTAAACAAATATGAATGTATGGCAATGAAGATAAAAGAGTTGTTCTTACAAATTCATTCTGACACTAAAAACATATTGATCAGAATAGTTACTTGTGCCAAACAAATATAATTTCTGTCAAGTACACATTTCAGAAGATCATTACCAAGCTATGATGTGGCTTCAGGAAGTAAATCAATGATGTGGCTTCAGGGAGTAAAGCCTGTAAGAAAACATGCTCTTTAACCCTGACCCCAAAACCTACCTTCTAATAAAGCCAGTCCTTGGCGCTAACTTCCACATTTCTTTATGAAGTTCATACATAATTTATGAAATAAAATTCTACGGTCACTTTTTCAATTATCAAAGAGCTATTCTACAAATACATTAACCTCTTTATGAGATTCATACAGGAATTAAAAAAGGTATATATATATATATATATCCTTTATTTTCTTCATAAAGGAACTTTCTGTCAGCACTTTGATTATGCAGTTTTCAGGAAGAAGCTTTAGATTAAAACTTTGTTTGGCTGGCATGATGGCCATTGTAGTAAGCCTAACAGATAAAGGAAACTGCTAGACAGATTCTCTGCAGCTGTGACACATTAGAACTTCAGTCATACAGCTTCATTTAGATATGTCAAACCTGCTCCCAGTGCTGATTGGCTGGTACCTTGCATGATCTTTACTAGTGCCTATTCTAAATAGGGTATGCACTTCCAGTACTCAAGCCACCATCACGAGCTGAGAAGTCTGGCATACTGTGGGATCGTGCTTCACGACGATGAGCCAGACCTGCTTCGTCGCCATCCGCCTGCATTTCAACATCAATGTTCTTAGCAGAGGGCCCAACACGACTTGGAGGCTTCAGTCGAAAGCTGGTGAGGCTATGGGCCTGTCGAGTCATCCACTGTGTTAGGGATTCTTCGGGAGGCCGCTGGTCTAGAATCTAAATTTAAGGGACCAGATTTAAGTTCCAGTCTAGATACATGCACATACACACACAACCAACCAAACACAGAGTTTCTTCCCCTTCTTTCCAGAGAATGAAAGGGACTCGACAATGAGAGAGGAGAGGAGGAGGAAATAACTTGTGACCCGCCACCACAGAACGAGTTTTAAGTCTGAAAATTGAGATTTTGCAAATTGTATATTTTGAAAATGTACAGGTTTTGACCTTTCCTTTGATTCTAAAGTTGTTCTCCTAGTCCTAAAATTGAGTGAGTTATAAAGGTTTGAAGTATGTAAGTCTTATGGTACAAAGTTGACCCTCAACACCTTTCTGGACCTCTACTACGAAACTGCTCTGTGCAATTTAAAACTCATTTCAAGGTGGTGGGTAATATATGGTGAGAGAGGGAAGTAACTGAAAATGAAATGGAAGTGATTCTGTAGTAAAACGGAACTGTCAGAAAATAGAACGAAACCCGTTGGACATAGAAACAAGGCTATATTACAAATTAAATCAGTGGGATTTAGAAACGGCTATGTTAAGAATGAAATGAGTGGGATATAGCAAGAAGACTATCTTAAGAATGTATTACTGACTGGGGAAATAGTAAAATAACGCTGCAAAACAAATACATTGCTGAAAAACTTTCTGTACTGTCAAATACATCCCAGAGAAATACTAAAACAAATCATTTGCTCCATAATAATCATTGTCTAGTACAAGCCACATACTAACTTGAAGAATACAGCAACGCATTATTCGTCCAAGTTCAGCAACAGCAGGCTCTCCAGTCATGGCAGAGCGGAACTGAGAAATTATCTTTCCACACTCTTCTGGAGTAACCTGACAATTTAACAACATATGTGCAATAGCTTATCTCAAGCCTCAGTAATTCAAATTACAATAGATTAAGCATCATAATCTTTACTCTAGAAAAACCCTAAAAACACTACAGCAGAGAGAAAAGCAAAAATGGTCATCTTTAATAAAATAAATTTAACAAAATAATCATCTGTTGCATTCAAATATCACATTCAGTTCATCAGATGTCTTAAAATTGTAGTAATGTGCACATGCATGTATAATTTAAAATTACTTTATAACTTATCTTGACAATCATATTTTTTAACAGATTGTCTTTTAATCTTCATGTGTGATATTTCAAACCACCTCCCTCCCCATTTATCTGACTCTTCCTGTTACCTCTATTCTCTGTGTGTAATTAGGCACATTTATACACACACACACACACACAGAGTATACTTAAGACATGTTACACCATACCTTTGAAAACATTCGCTAGTGTTACAAATGTGTTACATCCCTCAAACCTTGTGGCATCAACATTATTGACTGACAATACCCATCTCACCTTATAACACAATGATTCTAATTCCAGCCTCTCCATTTGAGGCATCTCATAGCTTTTGGGAGTGTAAGAGATAAGCCAACTGTAGTCTGCTCCAGTGCGAAGTCTTCTCTCTTCAAGCTCTTTCTCTCTGTAGTATCGTTCCAGCTCTTTGATATGCATGTCCAGTTCTGACAGCAAAGCATCTACTACATTATCATGTTCGTTTCGACCAGGAAGTCGTCTAAGCTCTCCACCTGGAAGAAGCCCTTCACCCAAACGCCGTATAGCTCTAAGTCCAGCCATTAATGACGGCTTCAAAACAAATAAATAACAGAAGATTATGATCTGCACAACTTACTGGTAAGTAATTAAATTATGTTAATTCCTGCAGAGAACACTTTTACAGCAACAACACACTCACACACATGTGCATATATATGAGTACATGCACCTCAATGTACACACAATGACATTCACAAACGTGTGCACTTAAATGCTACGAAAACAAACTCTTTTTCATGAGAAGGGAGACGTGTTGTATCAAGATTCTGCATTTATTTTTAAGGATATAGTAGGTGTGTATGCATGTGTATGTGCATGTATGTCTGTTGAAGAAAAACGGAGTACGAGGCATGAACACAACAAATATAATATAGAGAGAACGTATATGCTCAAGCACATTTTTCATAATGATAATTATACCTATAACTTCTATATTCGATATACTTACATTATTTCAAACGCAGGAAATTCGACATAAAACAATAAAATCATTGTGCAATACGTTTTGCTCCGATTCTCAAGTTTCAGCGATGACGCAAATATACAGGAATCAGACAATTATCTTTTCAGCATGATGCGACACTCTTAGAAGATTATGACTGCAATACTTACACGATATTTTCCTATAAAAAATCAATTTTCCCCTCTTCTTATTATTACTGATGCCAAGCCCCGACGTCTTTTCTTCTTTTTCTCTTTTCCAGGATGAATACAAATTTAAAACCACTGGTGACTTTCACTGTCATGGGTGGAGTCAAAAACACTTCGTGCTGTGAAGGATATGGCTGTCGTCTGCATTGAGTGCATCTTACATCTTGTACGACACATTTACGTAAAGGTATATACGTAACAGGTGCGTTCCCATAATGCTATTTGCATTCTGAAAATATCTAGTAAGATCAACAAACACGCCGATCAAATTAAAGCGATGCTTTAAATCATTATACCAAAAAATGGCCTATAAAGAATAAAAGGAACCATTCAATTGGAAACCAGCTATCAAGGTATCCAATCAGAACTGGGAAGACATCGGTAGAAAGGAAGTGATAAACGAAGTGAAATGGCGACACAACAACAGCAACCTCCTCATCAAAGGCCTATCCAACAAGACTGGGCAAATCGAGAGTATGTTGAAGTGATCACATGCAGCATAAAAAAAATAACAGACTTTTTAAATTCATTCGGTAAGTTTCTGAACCTAATTATTCATCTAAAACTTGGCATAGCGAAACAAGACGCGATGTCATTCCATTTGTTACGATTGTAGGTAGGCTACGTGTGGAGAGATGCAAAACAGGAAAAGAGAGACCCATCCATTACATTTTAGCTACCAGCAAAATTAAGCAGGATAAAAAAAGCGTGTAACCCAACACCTGGTCATTTGTCAATAATCAAGCTGTAAGCTGCGAGATAGGTTTGTGCATAATTCAGTTAGAATTTTTCTGTAGCTTCTGTTTTATTGTAGGCAATGATATAGACGCAGCCATGTATTCTAAACACAGTGCAGATAGGATATAGAGTTATAAGAATTAGAATATGTTTGTTTTAGGCATGCAAAGTGTCAAAATTCAGACTTAAGTTACTGATATTTCAAAACAAATTTTCTCAACAACCAAATGGTATTTAGTACTATAGAAATGTTCAAAGCATGAGTAACAAAAAAAGTGCTTAGTTCATGCACAGTGGGCTTAAGGTGTTTCTAACATGGTAGTTCATTTCCATGGAGAAAAGTCAGGACAGAGGATGCCATTGAAAAGTTGGAAAACAATTGTGTATTCCATCATACTTAGTGGTTAAGATAATTTCTTTTGTCTATCCTTTACAGACACATCATGCCGATCACGGCTAGCACAGTTGAATGAAAAGCTAACACAACTAGAACGCAGAGTGGAATATATCGAGGCACGGGTATGACATGTTTTTCAATTTATTCATAGTCTGTATGGGTTAGGAAAATTTAGAAAGGACTTCTAATCACTGGAATCGTCAACGAATGAAAAAATTCTTTTAAACATCTTGGAAAAGTCAAGAAATTGACAGAAAATAGAAGTTATATAAACTTCATGAAACTAGTAAGTTTGTATTTTGTATGAATTGAGAGTTTTATCTTATGCAGAGAAGCGGTTGTTATATGATTTGATAGTCCTACTGACTGAGGAGGTAAAGGTGTATTTTGGCAATAACAAAAAGAAATATCTAGTGAGAACCAGTGGCTGATACAAAGGATAAGCAGGTATTCCACAAGCAGCAGATTAAAAAAGAAAAAAACCATGGGGTAAACAGGATGCAAGTGACAGATTTGTGTAAAATTATTGCTGTTTGCCTTTGTTTTCTGTTATTATGGATTCCAGCTACACAGTAACAATACTGGCAAGTTGCTCAAGTAACTTAATGCAGTTAAATTTAACAGTCTTTTGTGCTTTATAAAATAGAATGTACTGAGGAAAGTTATCCAATTGTTAAAATTATTTGTTTAAGTAATATAACTTTTTAAGTCTTGTTAACCCATTTATGCCTAGTGTTCCATTATTGGAACAGCAGTCAGGTGTCAGGTGTGAGTTTTTTACATCTTACTGGTCAAGGTCATCGCGGGTTCTGACTTTTTACACACGTCTGCTTCCTGGGGCTACACCTTATTCCGTCGTGCAAATTCGTATTCCTTATATTTTTCTACGCAACATATGTGAATTTCATGCACGAACTCAAAATTTCAACCTTAGGCATAAATGGGTTAATGCTGTACTAATATTATTAACATCACCATCCTTATCTCTAGTGTCATTATTTTATCTTTTTTTATGTAACATTGTCTTTTGTCTTAAACTTTATATAGTTCTCTAATTCTGTGAGGAAATTGTATTGATTAATTGCTATTTGTGTATACTGTCAGTTTTTTTCAGATCCCTCAAGGGGGAAATAAATAAAATTAATTTCTGATATTTCAGCTTATTCCACCTACCAGCAGCTAATTATAGATTTCTTTAATATTTTGCTGCATGTGTGTCACAACATTCTTTTTCCAATATTCCAGTTGTTTTTTTTAAATTTGCTTGCTTAATGACTTTTTTAATGAAAGAAATAGTGTAACTCCATGAGGTGAGGTGGAGAAACATTTGTAGTTATGTGGAAGATTAAGGCTTTTGGAGATGAATCCCACAAAAACCTTCTTAACTCAATACATTGTCAAATATGTGACTATGGCAATCTTTTTATAAAAAGATATGTAAAAAGCGATCTGTAAATTTAAAAAAATCAACAGTCATATGTTTGACAGTATGTCTCTTTAAGGCTCTACCCTCAGCAGAGTGAATGAGACTGACAAAGATATTAGCCATCATCACTAAAGTAATATGCATGTATCACAGACAGAAACGTCAGGAAATTTATTTCTGTGGATTAGTGTGGGTCCTGTATATTACCCATTAATGTTGATCATTGTCTCAAATGTCACTAGGATAATTACACTGAAATTAAAATTAGAAAGTGTAGAGTTGTAATTAAAAAAAAGTCTAAGGTACTCTGCATCCATATCAGCCCTGCACACATTCCTTCAATATGCTAGTCTATTTCACGTCTTGCTGTTAAAAATCTCAAAAATTATAATTGTTTTTAGTTGAAGAAAAATGTTATCCCCAACTGGTTATGAGGGTGGAATGATGGTAGAAAAAATTTAAGATAATCTCATTATCATAAAACTAAAAGATTAGCTTGTTAGATAGATTATCTTGTTAGCACAGTATATTCTTACAATTTGATTTTGATAATTTGTCCATAAAAAGCAAATCGTGATTTTTTTTTAACAGATCACAAAAGGGGATACATTACCATGATCATCAGAGAGGAAACTTTGGGACCAATAAAAAGATTGGCACATAGAAGCAAATGCAAAGGCTTTCTTCTGGATTTTTCTTTACTTATTGTCTTAAACCAATTTTACAATAATATTTTTAAAGGTTTAAAAAAAAATTTTTTGTTTATTGGACACTGAGTTAGCTTTCACAGTATTAAATAATAATTCTTATAGCGCATATTCACACACATAGAGAGCATGCTCTTAGCGCTTATAAAATGGAAGAGACATGGACTAAATGGATAGAACACGAACAACGGAAGAATATGTTTGTTTATTAGCTTGTATTTTAAAAACACCATTAATAGCAAAAACCAATCCTTTGTGGGTAAAAAGAGCTCCCCACATTATTTTGTAATGATAATTATGTTTATTTTTTGGTATCATTGTATTTTAGGTCTACTTTTAGTATCGTTTTAAGGATGAGTGTACTTTTTTCAAAATGTTCATGCCGTTTAATGTTGGGATGTTTGGTGGTTAGTGTTACCACAATGGTGAGAATCCAGACTCGCGGAGTTAGCTTTCTCTGCATGTGACATCTGTTGACATGGCTGATTTTCTTCACATACTTTGATTTCTTCCACTGTGTGTGAGTGCACATGCATGTGTGTGTGTGTGTGAGAGAGAGAGAGAGAGAATGAAAAAGACTCTTTAAGGTGCATTTAATGCCTGCCTCTGGTGTGTGCTTCATGCACTTTTGTGTATGTTTGAGTATTTGTATAAAGAGCTTTGAGCTCGATGTGGGAGAAAAACATTTATAAATACAAATTATTATTATTAAGAAATGCCAAGGTCAAAAATAGGAAGGTAGGAGAGCATACAATCTGGCAAAAAGGACCCATTACTGTAGTTAGTCTTGTTGGTTACTGTTTCAACAGACTGAGTGTTGATACTTCATTTGATATCTGATTCTTATGGGTGCACTTTCAGTGGTTTCTTTTCTGTTGTTGAAACCCAAGGGTTAACCTGGTCAAGTTTCACACACAGGTGGCAGAATATAATGTTATCAAACAGTCTTTGTAAATGAAAGTAGGAGAGTGGATTTTTTTCAATTTTACTTTATTCCTTATTAATTGGTGTTATTTTATCAACATTTGGAATGTCTGTGACATTTATCTTCAAATTAAAAGATGAGCTAATACACCTTTGATCAGTGAATACCTTCTATGATAACTTTCCCTCCCCATCACCTTGGTCCAGCAAACTTTGTGTTCATGTACTGTTCATGTGCAGAGTTTATTGAAGTTTGCTGTTGTTTGCTTTAGATCTCTGTTTCACTTATCGTAGTTGGAACTTATATTTTGAGGGGCATGCACTTTGAAGTTAAATATGCTGATTTTTTATGACACCCATCTAATAATACATTTATCTCTAATACAGATGTATTCCTCCAGCCTAAAACCCGGCCAGCTATAGGAATTGGTCCTGTCTTTTGACCATCACTTCTCGGGGGGTTTCTTTTTTTTGGAAGATTTTCTCTAGGCATGTCTCAGATTTGCTGTTAAGCTAACATGCTTGGCAAAGTGAACCAAAGGCTGATCCTGGCATGCAAATGAATAAATTATTTCCCCTTTTAATGCATGATCGCTTTAAAACAAAAAGATGCACAAAACAGAGGCTAAAACAAGGGATACTTTGCATGCTGTTTTGTACCGAGTACAGGCAAGGTGTAGTAGTGCTAGACAGTTTTTCATCTGTGTAAATTTGTTTTTTTTACTATTTGTATAAGTGCTTTGATATTATTGATCTTAGTGGTTCAAATCTGTGTGTGTGTGAGAGAGAGAGAGAGGGAGCAGTTGTGGAGACAGTTGTGATAAGACAACATAACTGTCTTCTTTTCATTTGCATTGCTATTACGCCTCCAGTAAAAGCAGTTTTCCGAATGTCAGTTTTTATTTTTGTTTGAAAGATAAAAGTAATGTGAATGTTTTGGATGGGTCAAATGTGGTAAGAACTGCCTGTTTTGTCCCTTTCCTAACTATGAAAGCCCTAATGGGAGAAATATCAGACTGTACGTAGTTGGGGTTCAGTGGATACAAGCAGATCCAAATAAAGGTTCAGATGAATGAGACCAAGAGCAACAGAATTCTGCAACAATGAACTTTTTAAATTTAGAGTCCAGAGTTGCCTGTGATAATTTGAGTGGATGGATGGGTGTTGTCCTTGAGAGGCACTACACAGGAGCAGTAAATAGTAGATATGCTGAAATATTGTCTTTTGTCATTCACATCATAAGGTGAACACAAACACTTGCACTTTTCTTAAACAGCCAACAAGATATAAAGTTTGAAAATTATTAACTTTATTGTTATTGAATGTTTTCATGTGTAACTTCATCACCATAATCAATATTGTCTTCTGAAATTTAATTTAAAAATGGCTTGAATTTGGACATCTGTATACAAGTAACAAAAATCTACAATCTGGAGCTCCTACCCCCAGTCCCCTGAAAAAGTGTTCATTCCAACTTGCTCTATCACAGAGAAATACAGATGAATCAGATAAGATCATTCTAGAACACAGGTCTCTTAAAACATCTGCAAGTGGGCACCAGTGCAGTATCACAGCTTTCAACAAGATATAGCAGAACTACACCCTGAACAGGACACCAAACAAGAAACATACAAAGCAAAATTATTCTCACGAGCAATAAAATGTCCTCTTTAAATACACATCATCTATTTTTCAGACAATTTTGTATTGTTTCGGGGCAGTTATGACACTCCTTTCAACAAATTATGACAGAAGTGTCTGCCAATTTTTGCCTTATCAAGTCGCTTGGAAACATGACTGTTCCAGGTACAGTGCTGTATTATGACTGCTGACACATGCCAGGTTAAAGGTCAAGCTTAAAAACAGACACATCTCCTCCTGCACATCCTCCCTATTCATCACTATTTAAGTGCCCTCTAGTCTCTAGACCTGCCACACAATTTAACAGAAATGTCAGCAATATCTGCATTTTTTTTTTCTAAAAGAAGGTTCATTGTAAATACAATAAATTACAATCTGCATAGCTTAAATAGATTCACTATAATACCAAAATTTAATACCCTTATTTACAAAAATTATAGTACACTACAAGTGTGTACATATGAATTGTAAGTGCTGAACTGTTTGGTGTTTCCCAAGTAACCTTTCGGGATTTCTGGGAGTAAAAACAAAAGAATTATACCACAGATTCTTCCTCCACAATAATAACACTTTTACAGTGCATCTCCACCCCTTGTAGAAAACAAAAGCATTTAAATCACCTCCTCCAAGAATGGGGAGGTAGCAGGAGGAATCCACAAAAAAGCAGAAGCTGTTACCAATCATTCTTCTACCCCATCCCTAGTCTTTCCGATCTGTTACTTGTCTTCAAGCTGTCAGGTCTCTCTCAACACTGCTGTCACAGATCGAGTAAACAATAGCCATTCTTCTGTAATGTACATAGGCAACAAGCAGATTCTTGTATTCCATAGTCAAGCAGTAAGAGTTCAATGTATTGAGTTCACTGTCATTTTCCAAAAGTGTAAGAACATGGAAGAGGAAACAGTCTTCTGCAATGATTTTGTTCACATTAGCATCATGAGAATCTTAAAAAGTAGGTCATTCTGAGTACGATGGGTAATAATCCAAAATTATGTTCTTTACCACTTTCTGAAAGTTAACAGACATATCTTTTTTTCTCAACAGAATGTACATGGTGCAAATAATTTATAGCAGCACAAATTGTGACTTTTTGATTTTTTTCTCCACCGTTTATGTACACTACAAATAAGAATAAACAAATCCAAAACTTATCACAGGCATGAAATAATGTTGGAAACTATTTGCTTGTAAATCAAAATAAGATCAGCAAGATAACGTATGTATCACAATCATGCAAGCGTCCAGATTTCTAGAAACATTTTTCTTAGTTACGATCTGGCTTGGTCATTTCAGCAGAATTCACTGATGCAGTAAGAAAGGTCCTTATGGGGAAATAAAAACACTCATCTGCAAGATTTTTCCTGGATAGTGACACTTCTAGTTCTTGATTCAGTTATGCATCTGTATGTCTGTTGTGGTATGAGGCAACTGTTGTTATGTTTAACAATAACTCAGGACATAAACACTGACTTTTGTGTGATTAATCTCTAAATATATTCTTATTCTATTTTGCCAATGACAACCATAGGAAAAATCAGTTTTCAGAAGCCCAAAATCAGCCCATTTATAACAATATAAGATTATTTTGTGAAAAGCTTCATCTGTAAAATTTATAAAGGAATAAATACAAATATACTGGTTATTTAAATCGTAACACATGAAAAACAAATTTGAAAACAGAGACGTAGCACCACAAAAGGGGCTTGCTTTAAATGCAGCAGTACAAGCTGTATTGTAACATATTTTAATTTTGTGCTGTAAATGTTCTGCTGACACTTCCCGGTGAAAATGGTTTTATCAATGTACCTTTAATAGTTGATTGAATGGGGAAACAACTAGCCACCACTCATTCTTGGATGGGTTTGAAATTTGACACTGAATGTAAGCCCTCACTACCTCCTGTCCTTGTGAAGTTGGTCAGTCTCAACTTCAAGACAGATAGCTGCTCCCAGTGTTTCTGGTGTATCGATGGCATGCTGTTAAATGTCCAAACATTATGATTAGAAGGATCACATGTAGTGTACTAGTTTGGCACTGACAGGTCGGCTACGTGACCGAGTGGGCGGTGAGGATGCATTCACAACCTTTGCAAGGTATGGACTGCTCTGCACCTGTGGGGGAGCAGCTGATGCAGAATATGGCCGCCTGTTAATGGACAGCTTGGGTTTTCGACGGGGACTTGACTTGCGTGTTACGAAAATCTTCTCAGTGCTGTTAGCATTCTCTGTAATGCCATTGATGGCCACATATTTGAAATCTGGCCGAGGACTGTCTACAGAAGCCAGGTTTGATTCACAGCTCTCAAATGATGCTCTGGAGGCAAATGCTAGAGGCTGAGTCCTTGTCTTCTCTGGCAGTAGGACAGCTATAATAACAGATAAGTTCAAAAGTCAGATAGTAGATTGAAAGTAGATAAGTTCAAACTTTTGTTTGATTTTTAGGAAGGTTCTGAAAGGATGTGGGGGCAAAGATACTACTAACAGCAGTTTAAACCACTTTACAAATGAGTGAGAGAAAGAAAAAGACAGGTAAATGTATAAACTGCTCATCCTAAAAAGCAAATGCATAAAACTGGCGACACTGATTTGATATCAAAACACTAAAAGTATAGCACCCTGATGCCACACTTAAAGCAAAAAAAAATATATATATATAAAGAAATAAAAATAATAAAAAGACAGTCCAATAAGTTATGAATTTCTGTTACACTCTCAACTAATATCTAAACTGTAGCAATCATTTCAAGACTTTTATAAATATATTTAACCAACACTGTTGGGTACACAGGGGTGGGCTAGTCAAGCAAGAACAAAACAGAGATGGCATTGGCCCCACAACAGTATATTTTATTTTCAGAGTTTCATTCAGGCTCCTTACAACTCTCATCCCATACTACTTATCCTATCCCTGTCCAACGTTCCAGAAGCTATCCAACCCCCCGCCCCTCTGGCGATGTGGCCAACCTGCCCTAGACCTGTGATGGGCCATGACCTTCCATAATGGGTCAGGCAACTTTGGCTGTAAAAATGGGGCAAGCAGGCAATAGCGAGATGGTTCAAGGTTGGATGTTGTGTTTGCAGCACTCCAGGTGAGGGAAGGGACAGCAACAGAGGCATTTGACTTAGCATCCTCTACAAAAATAAAGAAAGCTCTAACCTAAATTAGTAACATTACCAGGGTGTTACAAATAAATGTCCAAGTTTTGAGAACTCCATTTTTTTTTTTTTTTTTTTTGCATACAAGGATCTTTAGACTTTTTGATTGGTTGTAGATAGTAAAACATAAAAACATGCTCTGAAGCAACTTACAGATCAGGTCCTCATCAATGCTCATATCATTCTTGCAGCAATCACAATTAAAGACCGGACATGGATGTTGCATGACTTCACTGTTGGTGTGTCGAAGGAAGGCACTGAAGGATGAGTAGTCAAAGGAGCTGTATCGCCCATGCCAGGATATGTATCCTGCACAAGATATATTATTACCTGACACAATGCACAACAATGCATATTGTTCAAAATGAAAATATGTAGCCTCAAGCAGCTTTCAACTTGGGAGAAGAAATGAGTGTCGTTTAAATGTATCCACTGACCTTCTGGGTGAATAAAGAGAAAAGTGGGGACCCCAGCAATTCCCAGCAGCTCAGTCAAGTCCATGTACTTCTCACTAAACTGGTCATGTTCTGCTCGCACACCTTACCATGAAAAAGAAAACATTTACAGTCGTAATTTACAAATCACTCGAAGAAGTCTCATTGTGATTTCCTTTATGCAACTTAGATAAAATATAGTTCTGTGTGGAGAACAAGTTACTGACAACAGCCAGCAAAAACACTCCATCTTTCCTCAGATGGTGCAGTTTCTGTGTATTTAACTTAACTCAATTGTTCAAAAATGGACTGAATATCATTCTCTGGAACAGTCAGTGAAGCTGGCAGGATATGTGGAAGCTTGCAACATACTGTTGGTGGTGTGGTTGATGGTGCTCTGGGCACGATGCACATTGGAGGCGCACTCACTGGTGCAGTGCCAGATAATACTATCTTCTCGCCAGCCGTTGGAGGTCAGGTGATGAACCAGAGTCTGACGATCATCTGCTGTTGTTGCAGACACACCACAGGACACAGCAACAAAGTTGAACTGCAAGAAAAGACAACAGCTTTGATCTCAAGTTGTAACAACATTCTAGAATCTTCTTCATGATAATAGGAAAAAGAAGAGGTTCTTGTTTGGCATGTAACCTAAGGAGCAAAGAGCATGCGTATGCATGCACACACACATATGCAAGGCACCTAGAAATAACAATACCAATGAAAGAAATGAATCTTGAAGGAAAGGCTGAAATAGAGAATGTCTGAAGTAGAAAGGAAGATAATTCAATGCTGAGGTCCATAAGCTTTACAATGAGCCATAACAATGGAGTGACATTTGAAATGTGTTAACTTGTATCAAACCAGGAGTAGAGTGAGTTTAGGTGGAAAGAAGCTAGTGCCAAACCTGTGACCATCTTGTAGCAGACAATCATTTAATAATTACTTCTGAGACTGGCAGGCCAAGAATCTGCTGTATTAGAAAAATGAGGATCAATCCCCATCAAACATGCATCAGGTGTTTAGAAAGTATGTGAGTGATAGCTAGAGAGAGAATACTTCTAATAACTTTTATTATTTTCAATTATCATATTTTCAATTTCTGATTTCATTGTGCATTTTGTAGGGTCACACTCACTTCTTTTGATGACTCACGAGCAAAGCGAACATAGTAGTCCATAATTTTTTGTGATGAGAGACACCTGCCAGGAAACAAATTTCTTGTCATAACACTTGATAATAACAAAACTAATGACTTTTTCTACAAGGAAAGTGGCACCATGAATAAACAAAAACAGATTTCAGCATGGACAGTCACAGATCAATGAATCATTATACAAGTCTGTACCTGTGCTGGATTTACTAAACAGTAAAATATAATTCATATTACATTTAATTAAAAAAGTTTCTTTCCCATTTCTTTCATTTAACCACATGCATGCATATCCATTCACAAACATGCTAGAGACATTGGAAGGGAAAAAAGTGCATGGACAAGGACACAAAAGAGTTCACATGTGCACACACATTTACTCCATATGTTCACTGTCATAAAGCATTTACACCACTTAATAACAATAATAGAACACTTCCATCATGCAACATCACAACCAAAGCAGGTCACACTCTCTGCACTGACCAATAATGAAAAAAATGATACAATAAAACCTCCTTATTAAGACCTTCGGGACTGCAACCCCTCTTATATACAATCCAAACAAATTTTCACAGACGAATATTGCTATATAAATGTCATCACTACTAGCATGTGACTTACGACTGACAGTCTGTGGTTCATTCTTTTTTTGGCAGAAGTAGACTGCTTCTGGCCAACTGTCTGCCCTATATTATTACTGTAAAGAAGTAACCTACCACACAGCTCATGTACACTTTGCGAAGATAACAATATATAGCTGTAAGTTGTTGATGCCCTTATCAACTGCTTGCTGCTCGGCTGCAGTTATTAGTGCGACCACCACCAGTAAAGCAAACTTTTCAGCTCAGAGGTGCTGGCTGAGGTGATGATGGTTCCGCTAGTGGCACTGCAACTTGCTTTTCTCTTGGGTTTTTTTTCCTCTCTCTCCTCTCAACAAGTCTTCTCTTTTATGTCACACTCCTTATTTACGCTATTCACACCCATTCAGGCAATAAAACTGATGTCAATCATGCTCATTTGTTCTAACAGCTTACATATGAGCCAGCTTCTACCACATGACTTTCTGCAGAAATAATGTAAAAAAATTAAATTCATCTTGAAAGTGACTGCTTGTTTATTGTTAACCATGGCACTTCAGTCAGTTGTGCTTTATTAACGACCTTTTCCAGAAGTCAGTTGTGTTTATAAATGATTTCTCTGACCAGCTGGACGTATGTGCTCTACTGTGGCTTTTTGCATATATCACATTTTTAAAAATTCATAAAGTGCATTTTAAAAGAACATCTTTGTTCACTATGTTACACATACATTGGTTGATTGCTCTCAACTGGAGAGTTAGTTCCTTAATAAGTTTTCAACCAAGTGCAACAACAGCGGAATCGCTAAGAATGGCAAAGCAAAAGTGAAATCCACAAAGAAGGGCAATACGATATGGTTTTAAAAGCTTATTTTTAACATTTAAATAAATGAACTTGAATTTATAGATGTTTGGAGTCATGCTTCAAGTAATGAAAGCAGACTGTTCAATTTTCCTACTAGGATCCCTTTCAGTTTTGACCTGATTTTGGTGGGTTTTAGCAAGTCTCAATAGGGAGGTTTTTTAAAAACACTAGCTAACAAAAACATGCTATGACACACAAAACCACTCAGCCACGAAGCCACAGATTAAAGAACACACAGGTAATGAAAGTTAAAATAAGAAATTAAGCAGAACAGACTACATTTGACTAATAAAATATGATTTCCAAAAGAATCATGTTGATACATAATGGTAACAAAATGAGTACAAAAGGTCACTGTCACACACCATGGTGTCCAAAACAGCAGTATAGTGGGACACTGGGACCGATGGCCATTCATGAGAGACTTGTAATCACCACTGAAAATGTCCAGCTGGCTGCAGGCAGGAGGAGGCACATGCTTGGTCAGCAGGCCCTGGTTGGCCAGCTTTTTTCCTGCTTTCCTTTCATAGGCAAGAGAGTCCTGGTACTTGCAGCATCCTTGGGAAGGCCATCTGTGACAAGTCTATACATTACATCTGTGACTCAAGTCTACAACTACATCGATCTGTGACACAAGTCTACAACTACATCTACTACATCTGTGACACAAGTCTACAACTACATCTGTGATGCAACTCTACAACTACATCGGTGACAAGTCTACACAATATATCTGTGATGTCTACAACTACATATGTGACACAAGTCTATACATCACATCTGTGTTTGCTATAGCTATTCTTGCTATTGACACAAAGCTGGGTTTGTCTAGCGGCATCTCTGGATTGAATTAAGCTGCACCTGCAAGGTAAGGCAAGGTGGGCAACTCTTGGAGGGAAACAACATATTGGGAACATGCCCTGCCACCGTTACAAAAAAGCAGGGCTGGAAAGACAGTCTATTAAATTAGTGACTCAACCACAAATTACATTCAACAACAAGAGACAATAAACTACACAGAGCAATGCTGATGTTTCTGTATTTGAGCTTCAACAATACCCTAAAGCTCCTCTGAAGCCCCTTAACTTTCCATCTCTACCTTTCAATACAACTTCCTACTTTCCTACATGCATATGAACATTTTAAGAACAGTCAGATCGATAATTCACATTATGACCCCATAACAGAATCCTAAAGTTGTTACTCTCCTGGATGCTCAAGTTGTCTATTTGTGCTTGATGTCCACACACAAACAATATGAGGGCTCAGTAACCAATATGATTACTCAGTAACTCAATGATTACCCACTTTGTTCCCTTGGAATGGACGTTATGGTAGCAATAGTAGGCATATGGTTTGAAAGGGGCAGATAACAGCTCCACAACTTCTGACTCAACGCTAGTGCCCTGAGGCTTGTCACTGAGAGAAACCATGCTCAGTCTGTAGCTAGGTTCTTCTAGTCCAAGCTGCAAGACAGAAAGACAATTTTCAGTGTCTTTCTACAATGACAAAAAGCAAAAAATAGAAATATGATGATAAAATTATAAGACAAATTATTTTATCAAGTTTGTGATTATTTTCTGTGTACAATAGTAGTTTCTGACCATTATTTACTGCTTATGAAGTACAGCAGGATCCTTTGTCAGTAACAGTGGGTCATACCTGAAGACGCACAGACCGTACACCTGCATGCATGCTGCTGCCATACTGTTTGCCATCCACTAGCACCTTGAAGCCAGCCAGATGCACATCCTCTTTGGACTGTGGGCACTGCCAGCTCACATGTGCTATCAGCTGACCTGTGAGTGTGTGCACAGTCTAGTAAGAATGGGTGCAAATATTCATTTTCATTGTGCTCCATGTTCTGACTTGACGCTCAGCCACTCAATAATCTCTCAGCAATTCTTTTTCACCTATTACATTTCACAGTTTAATTCGTGATTCAAACAGCAGCAGAAAGAGATTTGGGCAAGGAAGCCTCTCCCCCAAAATCTCACCCTCTCACATACTCAAACATGCCTGCACACACACACACACATGTACACACATGCAAACAGACACACAAATACACACACATGCAAACAGACATGCACACACATGAGTGCACATGTACATACACACAGACACACCACATGCATGCATATGCACACACACATACACTAAAAGCAGTACACTATTCTGGCACAGTCAACGTTGGATGGGGAGCTGCAGAATACCGGCACAGCTGATTAAGCAAGAGACACAGTGTAAAGATGACTGTTGAATAACATCTGACGTCGTTTGTTCAGTGAATCACAGATTTAAAACAATGAAGTGGATTGGACACTGAGTAGTTAGAGCAGCAATGTCCAAACCCACAAGTGTGCCCCCTAGCAGGTTCAATAAATGTGACACGACTTTTTTCCCCTGGTTGATCTAGCTATGGAGTGGATACATGACTTGGTAACAGTTTGGGAAGGTAAGTAAGGCAGTGAGAGAGTGGACATGAGTTTCCTTAAAAAAAAGCTGGGCCTGAGATAAGTGAGTGCTTTAAGACTTCACTCCCCTACAACCACTAAGAAACAGAAATATCTTTATCTTAAAGGAATGAGAACACCATCTGATTACAGTTTATGATTTTCTCTTGACTTACATGACATGGGATAGCTTTTTGTGCTATGAGTGTGGGTGTTTAAGTATATTAATCTGTAAGCCCGCGGTTCTCAACCTGGGGGGCGCGCCCCACAAGGGGGGCGCAAGCTGCTGAAAAGGGGGCCGCAAAGGCGGTCATTTTCTCATATCTCATATAGGTATTAGTGGCTAAGGGGGGCGCGCGGACGTACCTTTATTCGTCTGGGGGGGGCGTCACAAGTAAAAGGTTGAGAAACGCTGCTGTAAGCTTATGTAGCTGTTTACATGACATGGGATAGCTTTAGTGACTGTGTGTGTGTGTTTTTGATTGTACTTTATGCTGTAAGCTTAAGTTGTTGGTCTGCATAAAGTTATAGCACACCGAGCTCTCATGCTTATGAAGAAATACACTTTACATATGATCTCTTACATTTTTACATCTCAAAAGCAAAATGCATGTCTGATGTTATTGCTACATTCCTGACTGACATCTACTTAACTCTCCAGTCAACTGTTTCCCCCCATTCACAGGGAATAAGTCTACTATCACTTATATAAATGACGTTAACTTTTTATTGCTGCTGCTTTATTAACTTAAAAGCAGTCTTAGGCTCTTCACCTGTATAGTTCTCCATTGCTGTGAAACAAGTCTCCAACAATTCCTCCACACCTGTCAGTGCATGCGCACCCATCAGGACATCCTCATCCTTCTCAGCTCTGAATGGATGCATCAGTGCACCAATGCGCTTCAATTTGTGACCAACAGTGCGTATCAATCTAAAACCAATACACAGCATTAAGTGTTAGTGATCACTTCTGCTTATTAAACTGTTTTTCAGAAAGAATTAACCCCACACAGATAATTTGGTGATATTGTTCATTCAACTTAAACTGGTTTACAGAGAGAAAAATCAACTTTCATTTTAACTAGACAGACTAAACATCATTATAAACAGCCATTAGAAATCATTAGAATAGCAGCAAAATCTCTGAAATGTACCTGTCACGTTTGTTGGCAAGGTCACATGCAAGCTTCTCCAGCTGTCGCCGCTCTTCCAGCCCCACGACTGTCACGCTGATCTGGGGAGGGTCAGGGGATACAGCCGGCTGCATACGCAGGGCTTCCGACTGTACTACTTCTCCTGTTCCATAAAGCTGAATAAATAACAAATGAACTCATTTTTAGACAATTTTACTTGCATTATGCCCGGCAGTGTTTGCAACAGTTATTCATAGAAAAAAACAGGAATTTTGTTCTGTGTAAGGACCATTACAGCTCACAAAACCTTCCTCACCTACTGAGTCTAACACCCTTTTTTCTTTGCTGAATGTTTGAGTGAATTACAAAGATTTAATATTTTAAAGAACAAAAACAGTTAAACCTCACTGCTAAAGAGCAAGAACAGTTAAAAAAAAGACTGTTAAAGAGCAAGGAAAGTTAAAACAGACTGTTAGAAAACGAGGGCAGTTAAAACAGACGGTTGAAGAACAAGGACAGTTAAAACAAGCTGTTAAAGAGTGAGTAAAGCTAGACTGTTAAATTTGTTCACCACCCTAGTTAACTCTTCTTCATGCCATGTTCAAAGTGGCATTGCTATAAATATACAGGTCCATCAGAAGACTCACATGGATTTCCAAATACACCAAATAGTTTCCCTTCTTTAGATGTTTGAACTCTGCCTCACGAGTATCTGGATGAATGGGACCAATGCTTTGGACCAGTTTTTCTGTATCTTCCTCCACACAGCATAACTAGAAATACAGACAAATAATACACAAAAACAAGACCAGCAAAGTAAAGAAAGAATTTTTTTTTTAAAAGTAGTAGCCCTTCTATTCATTATTTTCTTGTTCTAATGACTGAAGAGAAAACAATCTATATCTGATGGAAATACAAGGCCTGCAGCCTCAGTCAAAATAAGCATTTGCAGGTGCAAAGTTTATGTGTACCTTGAAGTGCTTAATTTTGACGCCTTCAGTCAGGTAGGGGTTATCCCAGGTGACACGGAGGGAGGAACTGCTAACAGCAGGTACACGGTGAAGTTGTGGGGCAAGGGTTCCAGGCCAAGTCAGTATTAGAGGTTCAGATGGCTTGCTGTTGAGATGATCTCCTGCTGTTAGCGCCTGAATAATGAACAGAACAAGATGATAAATCACACAGAGGGGTAGGCGGGAGGGAATTTGCTCTTTCACTGCACCAGGAACTAAACTTATATTATGTAGCCAGTCCTATAAGCAGGCGCCACATGCAGCTTGAACCCAAAACTTGATTTTCACTGCTAATGATACGTGCTTAACTACTGTGCCATCAGATTGCCCAGATTTTATAACAAGCACCAAACTAATGAAACTGGCACTTACCTGAACCTGGAATGAGTACTCCTGGCACCACTTTCCCTGGGTGAAAGTAAAGCTCAGCGCATCTGCACTCAGGACAGCCTCCACGATCCCATTGACATATACCTTGTAGCCAGTGATCAAGGCATCGCCATATGCTGCTGGCTTCTCCCACTGAATGGCAATGTATCGAAAGTTGCATGCTCTGCAGAGACAACACAATGATGACAGATTCTTTCTGAACTAATGATGTGGTCAACTTTCGTTAATTTAAGAAAGGATTTATATTAATTGACACATGCATGACTATAAGGGATAATGCACAATAATGCAATTTTTTTGACTGGTGCATTGAGTCAGCCTGACTGAATGAACAACTGTGACTTTAACAAAGGAGTGGGGGATGTTTTTCCTGCCAAGGACCATTTGTATATTTATAGCATCATTTATGGGCCATAAAAAATTATCAACTTAAAAAATACCCTACTATATTTGATCAAACTGTAGTTTCACCGGTATTTTAACACTTTTGAAATGTGTCCACATCCAGTCAGCACAATACAAGCAGATGTGTCTGTCCTGTCATGTACTTGTATTTGCCCTGTCTGTCCCATAATGGACATTCCTTGCTTGTCCCTCAAAAATTAATTTATTATGATTCACTTAATATAAATTTATGTTACTGTGATAGAAGCTGGCCAAGAGGCCAGCTGAAGGCCGATTGGCCAGTGGGGCGGCCAGTTAGCGGTGATTGGCTCCCGGGAAAGGCTTTTCCAAGATCGCGAAACCACTCGTTGATCTTATGCCAGTATCGCATAAGAAGAAAACAGGCAGAAAAAAATCCGACAAGAGCCAACCAGCCAAGTGGCGGTGGGGCCAGGAGGAGGAGGCAGCATTTCAGACGTTAAAGGACTTTTTAACGTCTCCACCGATCCTGGGGTACCCTGACTATAAGCTGCCCTTCGAGCTCCATGTCGATGCTAGTATGTCAGAATTAGGAGCAGTCCTCTATCAGATGCCGATGCACTGTCGAGGCTGACAGAACATCACATCGAGGCAGAATCAGTGCGAGCCATATGTAACGCAGTACAGCCCATCGCATATGTAGAATGTCTGTCATTCTCTATGAAGGTGGTGGACGACACCTTCACGCCCTCAGGTCTGAGTTTGGCGAGTCTGTCCACAACAGATATGAAGGAAGCACAAAGACGTGACGCTGTTCTCTCACAGTGGATGGACTGCATAGAAAAGCGCCAGCCGCTCCCATCTGTTGAAGGAGCAGCGGGACCCGCCCATCGTGCGTTGCAACAAAACTTTGACCATCTAAAGCTGATAGATGGGGTCTTATATCGCGAGACAGTTATCAATGCGCAGCCACGCAAACAGCTAGTACTGCCATCCAGCTTTGTGCCCAGAGCGTTGCAAATGTTGCACAGTGATGTGGGCCACCCAGGTCGTGATCGAACGCTGCACCTTCTGCAAGACAGGTTTTATTGGGTAGGGATGGCCAGTGATGTTGACAATTATATCAAGACGTGTCCGCGGTGCATTCGCAGGAAGGTGCCGGCCGACAGCCGTGCACCGCTAGTAAATGTCGTTACTACTCAACCACTGGAGCTAGTGTGCGTTGACTTCCTCACCCTAGAAGCAACTAAAGGAGGGTTCCAGCACATCTTGGTTATTACAGATCACTTCACTCGGTATGCGCAAGCCATACCAACCAAGAACATGACAGCAAAAACAACGGCGGAAGCCCTGTTTACTAATTTCATTGTGCACTATGGGATGCCCCGCCGCATGCATTCCGATCAAGGTGCCAATTTTGAAAGTTGGATTATCAAAGAACTGTGTCTGATATCGGGATGCCAGAAATCTCGGACTACCCCATACCACCCTATGGGCAACGGCATGTGCGAGCGGTTTAATCGCACATTACTGAGCATGCTGGGGACACTGGAGCCACATCAAAAGCCGGACTGGCGAAAATATGTGGCACCGCTTGTGCATGCATACAACTGCACCAGACATGAATCCACTGGGTTCTCACCCTATTCAGTAATGTTTGGGAGAGACCCATATCTACCAGTTGACATTGAATTTGGACTTGGAGAAAGGGGTACATCTCAGCCCCTGACCAAGTACATGGACTCTCTGAGGGAAAAGCTACGTGACTCATTCGCGCTCGCGACCAAAGTTGCGGAGGAAAGCCGAAGAAAACAAAAGAAGGCTTATGACAGCAACACTCGTGGAGCCATCCTTGAAGTTGGCGACAGAGTGCTTGTTAAAAGGCTGGCGTTCGATGGGAAGCACAAGCTGGCAGACAAGTGGGAACAAGAGGTGTATGTGGTCCTGAGAAAACCCAACACAGACATACCCGTGTTTGTGGTGAGACGTGAGGATGGCAGTGGTCGGGAGCGCACATTGCACAAAAATGTCCTCTTACCACTAGGCCATGCCCTCACGGATCAGGCAGGACAACCACCCACAACACAGCGGGGCATGAAGCACCACCAGCGGAGATGCCACCACAGGAACGCAGCAGACAGCAGTGAGGCTAGTGGGTCTGAGGCCGACACAAGCGAGTCGGAAGATGAGCTGTTGGGCGTTCAAGTGGCAGCAAGTGACCTGGGCAGCAGCGATGAAGCACGGGGCAGCACCCGTGACGTGCAAGACGCTGATGCGGTTAGTGAGCGAGACTCCCTGGATGTGGCTCTGCAGGAAGAGGTGCATGAAACATCCACTGCCGAAACAGAGGATGAGGAAGAGGAGCAGGATCAGCCACAGCCCCGTCCACTACCCAGGCGAGAAGCTGGGGTGAGGCCTCGAACTGCACCGGCATGGCAACGCTCTGGAGAGTATGTGCTGAACCAGCATCAGACAATGCTTGCACCTGCAGCCACAAGTGCAGCAGACACAACCATACACAGACTTCAATGTGTGTTTACAGCAGTATTAAATATGGATTATATGCCGGACTGGCATGCAACAGCAGCCATCAAAGCCTGCATGGTATAGAAGAACTAATTTTTAGTCACTGGTGTTATGAACTTTTGTTATGTGGGTATAGTTATAATGTCGTATTGATATGATAGGGTAGGAGGTGTATTGTATTTTGTATTTTTCTGTGTAGCATATGGGGGGTAAATGTCGAGGACGACATTTCTTTGTTGGGGGGGTGTATGTGATAGAAGCTGGCCAAGAGGCCAGCTGAAGGCCGATTGGCCAGTGGGGCGGCCAGTTAGCGGTGATTGGCTCCCGGGTTTGTGTTGGGGCCGGGAGGGCGGAGGGGAGCCACGAGAGAAGGACGGGGCGACACCCCTCAACCCCACCTTCCCCAGGTGGACACAGCAATGCTGCCGTCCGATACGGCCGGGCACCCCTGCCACTTTAGCCCTCCCGGGGGATATAAAAGGGAAGGGAGAAGCTCGACGGGGAGAGACGAGAGAGAGCGAACACGTGAGAATTAAGGACGCAAGCCAGCAGCCCAGTCCTTGATAATGTTACGGATACTCGAATACTGTGCACTGTTCAGCTGACCAGCACGCGGTCGCAAGAATAAAAAGGTTTCATCAACCTACGGCACGCGTTGAGTGTGTTGTTGTGTGCCGTGTGGTAGGCGATCCTGTTACATTACTACAAAAAAAGCTGCTGGATTTATTAAATTCTGAGTCACACCTTTGGTTGCCTTTGCAAGGCCAGACTAAATTATTATCCCCACCCCTGCTTTAGCAAGAACACTGCAAGGCTAACATGAGAACTGGGTAAACTAGCACTCCACCTAGTCCGTCACACTGCTTTTCTGCAATTAACACAAAGTTCTCCCTTGACAAATTTTTGTTATGCTACTGCAATTTTATGTAAAGAAACCTGAAAAAAATTACAAAAATTCTTTATGCAAGCAGATTCTTTCATAACATATTTCTATTTTGGTACATGGCACAGTAGTTAATATGTCTGCATTTTAGGACATGTTATGACTTGCTTAAGGGTATTAGTTTGTGTATACCTTTATTATATAGGTTAAGTGAAGTGAATGGGTAGGGACACAATTTCGATCATGACTAAAACTTGCTTTACATAGAGGTCTGTGAAATAGTTCACTAGCATAATGCAAGAACTGCCTGTTTTTATTGTCATTTTGAACAAACAAATGTTGCAATTAGGACATCTTCTAATCTTCACATTATATATTCCAACAGAAGTAACCATTCTTAAGTTGCATTTGCAAGGCAAAAAACAATCAATTCCTACGGTAAAAATGAAAAACACATATTGTTTTCCTTGAATTGTAATTATGTTTCAAGCTGCCCAATTTTCACATCAATCTGCTTCTGCTGATGATTATTTTTATTTAATTTTATTTTCACTAATACAAAGAAAGCCACAATTCTGTAATCTTGACTGTAATGTGGCCATAAAGAAAACCTACCTGACAGACAAAACAGGGGGATCAGGAGGAGCAGATGTCTGAACCGTCAGCTGTTTGGATTTCTCAATCATCTGACCATCTTCATCGAAGGCAACGAGGCGGACAAAGTGAGTTGTCCCTGGAAGGCACTTGTTTATCACACAGCTGATGTCTCTGGTTGAGAGACGAACTTCTCGTTGCTGGTGTGATAAAATAAGAGAGATTATCTTAACAAAGAATTGGTCTAATGAGGAAATTTAAAAAAGACAAAACCTACTGCATGGATATGTTGAGGAGGATATGTGTGAGGGGGGCAGGATTTAAGTACAAGATATTAGTCATCACAGACATCATTTAAGACCGTTGAAGTAAGCATTCTTTGAACACTTGACAATAATGATCTAAGCAATTGAAATCTTCATGGTCAATTCATACAATCTATACCTGTTTAGTACATTTTGTTATATTGTTGGCAAATAACCATCTGTCAGTGTATAATATGTTTAGTAATAAGACACAACAAATTAGATCAGGCCAGAGATTGTGAAAGTTTAGGAATGTAAATTAGTAGGCAAGTAGGTCAAATGGCATTGAATTTAAGCCAGACACTGACTGGGTTTGGGAGGTCAGAAAGCTTGACTGAAGGGTGAGTCTGTATGTAAATATTGATGGAGACAAAATACAGGAGCAGTTAACCAGTTCAAAACAGACTGTGAAAATGTCAGCCCATAGTTAAGAACTCTGGCAATAAACAGTGTCTGCCTGCTACATCTGGAATTCTTGTTGACAGTTCATATCAAGCATTAATAAACCATGGAGATGCTGAGAGAACTTAAACTCAAGAAAACTCCAACTTTATTTAAAAGGCCTGAGCCTGTTTCTAGGTGGTTGGAGAAAAAAATAAAAAAACATAAAAGTGCAGTTATTGTACAATATAAAAAGATAGTCCACCAAGATAAACAAGAATCCCCACCATCATCATCATCATCATGGGTAAGTGAATGCCCAATTAAGTGGTTAGAGCATTGGCATCCAAACCGAGAGGCCCACTGGTTTGATACCCATGTGTAAACTCCCCCCAACCCGTCACCCCAGCAGTCAAGAATGGGCACCTGACTCCACAGAGGTCTGGGGAAGGTCAGGTAGCAAGGGAGAGAAGAAGGATACCTCCCTCACACAAGGCTTGTCCCATGAAAAGTGAGATCTCTAACACCTCCCTCCCAATGACCTAAAAATGGTTAGAGGATGACCTTTACGTACCTTTCTTATCATTCTCCACGATTAGGGCTTCAAGGATAAAGTGAAAAATAAAATTACATTTCTTATACAACCATGTAAAATCATCATCATCATCATCATCATCTTAAAGATGGGGGTGAACAGGCAAATGAAGCAGGAAAAACTCACTGTTGGCTGAGCAACACTGCTCCATTGGATCTTGTAAAATGCCACCTCAGTGTTCTCTATGTAGGAAGACCAGTCTAGATGGATGCCACTTTCTGTCACACATGTGACCTTGAGCGGCAGGTCATCATCACCTGTGGATGTGTGTTCCTCCAAGGTGATGCTGCCTGGCCCCTTGCTGTTGCTGATGACTAGCGTGTTGGACTTGGCAGAATCACCAAAGTCTGCTGTGGCACTCAAGGCAACTAGGTTTATGCGATAGGTTCTGAGAACAAAAGTGTAGACAATTTGCAAAATCAAAATAAAACTTTGACATAATTTTTTCCAGGCTACAATGGCATCATCAAACAACATGCCTGTGACATTTTTTATTTTGTTTATCCTATTATAAGTTTTAAACTACAATTAATATCGAGGAATATTTCACTTTTTACAAAAATTACTATTTAAGTTTAGTGATTTTTCAGTATCTTAAAATTTATTGAAGAGTTATACAAGTCATATACAGTCTCATCATGTTATCTTGCCTCCATCCAGCCACCCAAATGCTGGGCAAGAGGTAAGGGTGGCAACATTAAGGAAGAGGGGGAGGCAATCAATTACTAGGGGTAACTTTGGGGGAAATCTAATCTTCCATAAAGTGTGGTGATTGTACTGTAAAACTAGTGAGATAATGAGTGCCAAGATCATGAGTTGAGATTGTATGCTGCAATGGTTACACTAATAGCATGCATAAATATCAGAATATAGTTCAAAAATCCTGAAACACAAATCATCTCAACAGTGATTGAAAGTAGCTATAATCTGTGACCATAACTGAACAAGAAAATTTTTTTTTAAAGTAAATATATGATAAATCTTACTTATTCATTCGACAAGGAATGACAGCCTTTCTGTGAGCACTACTCAGTTCATTGCCAGTCTTCTTGTCATTCATGTACACCTGCAGTTAGAACCAGAGATTGGGGGGAAAAAGTTCTCATTTTCAAGAGTTGTTTCAACGTGTATTATATTATTCATTCAGGAAGACTGTACCTGAAGGATTAAACACTAACTGCATATCATGCATTGCTAAACAATGATGCCTACATCAGTTTAAGTATTTACAAGTGTTACTAGAGCACGATCGATGTGCTTTGAATCATAGCGTGTTCAAGCCTGATGGTGGCAAAAGAAATGCAAATCTGCTTCTTACATAAGCTATTTGAATACAAGTAGCATCAACTCAGCAGGTCCTAGGGGAAGTAGTGAACAATCTTTAGACATAGAGGTTGGCTGCACAATAAGCCAGGCCAGAATAGACAGATAAGCAGTCTTAGAAAACTGGTGGGGTAAAAGATGCACTGTTACCCCAACTGAAATACCCTAAGTATCTACAGATGGGTTCATCATGCAACCAAGACCATCATAAGCTCTGGCTAACAGGTGGAACCCTCAGCAAACAAATCCCCCCAATGCTGCTACCATAGTATGAAGGACTAGAGGGTAAGGGTGGGTTATCTCCTTTATAAAATCCAGTGGGGAAGCTGGAGGGACCAGGTCAGAAGACACCTAGCAAACTATGATGCTACACAGTCAACACTAACAGCTATGCACATCAGAAGCTGATTCTACCAAAGGAAGGGCAAAATATTAAGACAACAGAAGCAACTAAGGCGGAGTGCTGAAGTAAGTCCAGCATCAAAGCAATGGCTGAAAATTTGTTTCTCTGAGACCATTTGCCAAACAGATTAACAGACAGCACAATAATCATCATCATCATCATCATTGTACTTTATTCCCACATCACATCCTCAGCGTTTCACACTGACCTGGTAACCTTTGACCTTGACACCACCATAACACCGGGGCTCTCCCCACTCAATTACCAACTCCTCATCGGACTGAGAGCGCAGGAAAATTTCTGGGGGATCAGGTGGTCCTGGCACCATGATCTGTATACCTTGTGGTTGCTGTGGCAACACCTCACTGTAGTAGCATGGCTCTACAGTAACGTGGTAGGTTGTCCTATGAGCAAATTAAGACAGAAAATTATCAAAAATGTGTATACCCAAACACACAAAGTATCCTGTTAAAATCTCAGCTTATGCATAAACTTCATTTAAGGTAGGAAAAAAAGTGTAGGGTAGGGTGATAGAAGCCCAAGAGATTTAACATTCAGCAAAAGTTAGCTCACTTGAGGTGTTTTACAGGAATTGTGCATCTTCGCTTCTCTGGTCCAACATATTTTGTCTGAATAACGCGATCTTCTGATGAAAACCAGACGATAGAAAATTGTTTTAGAAGGCTGCCACTCCCCTGTACCGTCCAAGAAACCTCAATGTCTCCAAAAGTATGAATGTCCCGCTCCTCCTGGTGGATAAAGCGCGCTTCCAGTGTCTCTAAGAACCCTGTAGGGGGAAAAAAATGTCTGTGACAGAATTGTGTTGATAAATCCTTATACAACAGTAGCCAGTCCAGTCTATCAACTCACTCTTGCACACAACACTGGATCAATGAATATTTTCAAATGATTTTCAAATACTTCTTCTGATGATATCGCTATACCTACGTTCATTTTCAAAACAGATGATATATCCAGTTTTAATACCTAATTGCAACGAGCGCTTAACTCACCCTCTTGAGGTTTGGGAAGGGCAACATCAACAGGTTCTGAGGGCGCTTGATCTAGTAAGTTGTCTTCCAAAAGACTAGCATAATCTGCACTCTGTGGCGTTGCTGTCTTGAAATACCCTTTAAACTGCAACCAGAGCATGTAAATATTTTGCAATATAAAGCAGCATAACAGTGATTACCTATGTGATTTTTCTTGGTTCAGGTTGCTTAAGTGTTGTCTGAGCTTACATGACAGCCTTTTGCATGTAGATTGCAGAAGATATGTAAAGTCTATTAATTTTGAGAAATTGTGAGAAAACCAGACCAGATACAAACCATCCATTGAACTTTTTAAACCTTCATCATCTTCCTATCACTGCCCATGCACTAACACACCATTTTAAATAACCCTCTGTGAAAAATACACAAAAACGTTAAGTATCAATATGAGGTGCAGGTCATCAGCCAGATGTTGCTGGCAAGGCAAAATATTGCTGACCTTGTCCCGACGCTCTCGATGTCTGTCTTCTGTGCAGGTCATGGCCACAAGAACAACATGGTAGGTTTTACCAGCTTTGCATTTGGTAAGTGTGCATGTCTGAGCTGCAGGTCCAAGGCAGCTCTGGAGTTTGCCATTGATTTCTAGCCTGTAGCCTTCCAGGTATCTGCGCAGGTAGCGTGGATTTCCATCTGCATCCTGCTGAAACAAAACTGAATTGTCTCCCTTCTTCTGCATGTGACCTTTTCTCTACTGCTAAGGCTAACCCAAGTTCAACATGAAATTGCTGGCAACTCAACAGAGCATACAGCTACTAGCTTGTTACAAAAATGGTAAAGGTCATCCCCTAACCTTTTCTAGGTTTTGGGGAGTGAAGTGTTAGAGACCTCATTTGTCTCTGAGTCAGCTTTATGTTAGCCTGGGGCACACTGCCTCCCCCTCACTGCCTAACCTTTTCAAATTCACTATGAAGTCAGGTACCCATTTCAGACAGCTGGATTGACTGTGGGAAGTTTGTTAAATTACACAGGCATAAAACCAGCATACCTTTGTGTTCGGATTCCAGTGGACTAACCACTCAGCTATCCACTTCCCCACCACAGGTTTAACTAACCATTTTTCTATTTTTAACACATCCTTAATGAGCATACAGTGAAGACAATTACACAGAAATTATATTGTGTCTGTGGAATAAGACTAGGTATAGGCAGATAGAGGGATCTGGAATAAACAAAAATGTGTCCAAGAAGAAGCTGTGGTTAGAGACAGACTATGAAAGACTTACACAGAGACAAGAGACAGACTACGCAAGACTTACACAGAGACAGACTATGGAAGAACATCAAACATAATACATCTTGCTACTCAGTTTAAGGTGCACCTTGCCAAGGGTGGACATCAGTAAGGGCTTCTCCCAGTACAAGTTAGCAGTGTTTTGGTCGTAGGAAACCACAAGAACTTTTGGAGGATCTATTGGTGCTCGTGTCCAAACAGTCAATGGCTTGGACATAACATGAGCCGTGCGGCGATATTTCTCGATCCCTGCGTCCCACTGGTCAGGGTTTAATGAAGTCTTCAGGCTCACAACAGCCTCAATCACCACCTAGAATTGGTCAAAAACTCTGAAGGCCATTCATGCATTTTTTTTAACCAAGGACAAAACAGAATCCATCAACTAATTTTTTTTAATCCTTCATGTCAGCATGAAAGTAAAAATTAATGAATGGTCTGCAAATTTGCTAATACTTTTCCTCTAAGATAATGGTTATACCTTTCACTTCTTTGAGTATAAACAAAGCATTTGTCAACTATAATAAAAATGAAACATACATGCCAAATCTAAACATACAATTTTTCTTTAAATTCAAGTCTGCTGAATAATACATGAGAATTTTACATACCTCATACTGAGACCCTGGTACAAGATCACTGATGGTGAGTTTGTCCTCTGTAGGCAAAAGACTGACATGGGAAGCGACAATCAGATCCTCAGGATCTGAAGGTTTTGTTCTCCGCACATCCCTCCACCTCACAATCTAGTAAACAGTGAAATATGTTACCTCAAAATCAAATGAATGGTGAAAGACACATGATAGTTATGTACATATAATGAAATTTTTTTAAACAAGGGGCAAATCCAAGCACTTATGTTTCATTTTTTTTTAAAAAGGCTTATGATGCTTAGTTTAGTGATAATAGTCACTATGTCTATGGCACGGCATTTAAAAGCCAATCACAACTCTGTATGTCATGTTTCACATTCCCTGAGCAATCAAGAGCTCACATGCTGCATGGGCGGGAGATTTCCAGTCGCAGACCTTGAAGTGGTGACCTTTGAAGTTGATCCCTAACCACCAGGCTAAGGTGCCTCCATATTTTAATGTTTAGTTTGAAGAAAAACATTTCAATTATGCTCCAGTTCTTAAAAACAAGCTCTGGTTAGATCCCCAAAAAACTGTTGTGTAGAATGGTTTTCTTAAAAATAGCTGATAAACCTACACACCTTCGCATGCCCAAGCCCCTATACTCTAATGCAGTACAAGAAGCAAAGGTGTCAACTTGCTAGATGGACAGACAGCAGATTCCTGACCTCTCGAGCCTACCTGACTCATCAACTTGTTTGAGCCGTACACTAGAGGTGGGGTCCAGGAAAGTGTGATTGATGTGGATGAGGACTGGGTTAGCCGTAGATTGGCTGGTGCCTCTGTGCCTGCTGTTTTGGCAACTATGTTTACGCTCGGCAACCACTGAGACTCTTCCTGCGGCACCAACACGTCACGTGGAATGGCCCTCAGCTTTTTATGTCTATGTTTATCAGGCAGACGGTCAAAGTACTCATCCGTGATGGCAATGACACGAACTAAGTAATCAGTCTTCTCGTGCAGTCCAGCTATGTCTGCCGAAGTGGCATCTGGCATGGCGTCAACTGTCACATGATGAGGGTCCTGAGAGTTTAGTGAGATGCACTCTATGCGGAGGGCTGAAACAGCAAGGCCAACACGCAGAAAATTAAAAGTACCACTTTGAGAACAAAGGCACACAACAAACTAGCATAATAGCAATAAAATTTTTCGAAAGATTGCACAGAAGCTGGAGCCAACAGCAATATGCTGATTCAAGTATAAACAGCAAATTTACAAATAGTACAAGTCAAAACACAAATGTACATGTAGCATACAAGCCGACATACCAATAATATCTGACCCATGCTCCTGTGGGGGGTCCCAAGCCACACTGAGAGCATTGCAGGTGGTTGCTGTGACACCCACATTGCGGGGAGGATCTGGTGGACTTGCTGTCTTCACAGTCAAATGCTCAGATTTAGAGGAGAGGATGAATGCATTCAAGCCGTCAGGTGTTTCAGCACCAGCTGAAATGAAGCAATCACATCTGTCAATTCCTCTGCTGCAGAGCACAATTCACCCATCATCATTAAGGCCGGTCTGCACTACTTCTATGGCTACATATATGATGAAAGGATGCTAAGGATTGTCAAAACATGCTGCTCTCGTAGACACTCGTCAAACTGATCAGCAGAAAAGCATCCACTTACAAACGCCTTCATCCATGTCTGTATACTTCTCAGTCTTGCGAGCTTCCACCACAACAGTGTAGACTGTGGCAGGCCGCAGGCTGGTGATCAATAGGTGGTCATCTGAACAAGAAAATATCTTTTACTCACTTCCTAATACATTCTAGAGTGAACAATGGAGGGTACAATGATGATAATAACAAAATATTTATATTGCACACTTCCCAGCTTTGCAGTGAACTCACATAAACAAAAGAACAAATACAGTAACACAGTTTGCAGACTGGAAAAAATTACTAGATTAGTCTGCAAACTGCCGAAAATAGTAGCACAGTTTGCAAACTGCAAAAAAGAGGGATGGGAGAGGGAGGGACAGACACTGACAAATTGAGATCTAAGGAGGTACAGTTTTCACAGACAAGATGGGTCTCATGGCCAGCCTTAAAACCTTTGACAATGTTCACTGTGCAAGGCGACTGGGAAAAGTATAAAAGATTCTAGCACCAGAGAAGGGAAAAGAATGGTGCAAAAATTTGTCTCTTCTGAGGCCCATACAGGAGGTTTGCATGAACAGACCAGACAATCTATTTCGCTGGGAGAGCGCCAACATCTCAGACAGGTGTCCTGGGGCCAGTCTATTGGGTCATTCATAGGACAATGTGGACCCTTGTCTCAATCTTATAGAAAATAATAAAATAAATAAATACACATTTGCATCCACAATAAAGCATGCACACATACAAATATATGATTTTCTCACCTGTAGTGCTGTCACTGTTGATATCCTCTTCAGGGTGTCCTCCTGGCCACCATGTTACCTGATAACTATCGGCTGGCACAAAGTGAGCTTTGGCATCTTCAACTACAAAACAAATAAAATACTCTAGTCAGGAAAAAGTAATATTTTTCAGCAAATGCCTTTGATTAAATGCTCAATATATAAAATACTCTAAGTAAGCACAAGAACACTCATGAACCCTGCTTGTTTTCAGAACACCCTCAAGTTTTTAACTTTTGATTGCCTAGTTGAGATTCCATGTGGTTGCCATTCCCGCCATTATCATTTTCCATTCTACCGCAACCCAAGGCAAGGGAAAACAACCCCACTGCCTTGGAGGTAGTCTTTGAAAAGATAAAGGCTAAGAGAGTAAATCCTACAGAAAATCATTTCCACAACAAAAGTATCAGCCAGGCCGACCCATTGCTTGAGGTTCACTTGGAGAGGAAGATGAGCACCACCAAGAGTATAAACCCACAGACAGGACAATGGATAGTAACCAAAAGAGAAACATCATGCTGGATTGGTTGAGGCTCAGATCAACACCCTACCGTCAGGCTGCAGAGAAGGGCTAGCGAGAAATAATATTATTGGAAATAGTACAGATATAAAATTGAGAGAAGGAACATCCACTGGTACATGGAACGTCCGCACATTACACCAGTGCGGCAAAATGAAAGAACTTACACATGAGCTAGAATGATACCAGTGGAACAGTGCAGGGCTGGTGGATGTCAGATGGCCATGATTTGGAGAAACAGCAATGAACGATGGCCATACACTCTGATACAGTATGCATGGCATATACATAGGTAAGTGTTCAGAGCCGCCATTAGCTGTACACCCATGTTCAGCAGGCTGATCTCTATATATGACTCTTCCAGGCCTCACAGAGTCGCCATTGTTCAAGAATATGCTCTAACTTCCACGCATGGAGACAACGAATGCTTAAGCAGGTGAGTTTTACCAACAGCTAGACAAGGTTATAAAGGTAGTACCAAAAAGGGTCATCATTGTACTCGGTGACGAATGCCAAGGTCGGCCCAGAGGTCTAGATCCAATGAGCAGGAACGGTTGGTAATTTGGCTTTGGAGAAACCAACAACAGAGACCCCATACTTCTAGAGTTTGCACAGACCATCGACTCACCTTAGCCAACGCCATACATCCCCACAAAAATGCAAGGATGGCTACTTAGCATTCACTAGATGGATTGGTCCACAACCAAACTGACTTTATTCTGCTGCTGAGACATTTCAAATCCAGCATAAACAAGGCCAAGACAAGGTGCTGACATAGGCAGTGACCATGACCTTATCTTAACAAGCCTAAAGCAGACTAGAACCAGTGAACCTGCAGACCTACCAGTCGTACAGGAAGAGGTGGAAAGAGGGGTAAGCAGTCTGAAGGGAGGAAAAACACCTGGCGTTGACAACATCCAAGCTGAGCTGCCCACACAGCGTGAGCAAGAAACAACAAAGACTCTCACTGCTTTGTGCCAAAGAGTCTGGATATGCAAAAACAGCGTACAGTGCCAGAACTACAAAACCATGAGCCTTATCAGCCCTCCAAGCAAAGTTATGCTGAAAATAATTAAAAAATAAACACATCAGCACCACCCCTGAGAAACTGCTAGCAGAATAACAGACTGGCTTCAGGCCATGTAGGAGCATAGTTGAGCAAATCTTTAACTGTCACATCCTGATAGTGCGAAGCATCTTTAACATCAGCGAAACCTATCAAACTTTACAGACTTTAGAAAGGCCTTTGACAAAACCTGGCACAAGAGGCTATGGCATGTGATGGGAGAATTCCACATCGAAAAAGATCTCGTCCAAGCTGTCGAAGTGCTGTATAAAAAGCTCAGTACTGTTGTATAACCAAATAGGACCTTATAGGGCGATAGGTGTACGTCACCTGTACCATTCAACATCTTCTTGGAGAACATGAACCTAATGTGTAAAGCCCTCCATGACCATCACACTTCCATTTCAATCGGTGGAACCCACACTTTGCATACGACATCGACCTGATAGCAGGCACTAACAGAGAACTGCAAGATCTTACCAACAGACTGACAGACAGTTCAATCGCAAATGGAGCGGAGGCCAAGCCTGACAAGAGTAAAGTCAAGGTCATTGGCAATGGCAAAGTAGAGATCTGTATGAACGGGGTACAGCTCGAAGAGGTAAGCAGCTTTAGGAACTTAGGAACCACCTTCTCTAAGGACGGCAGCTTCAAGACAGGATCGCAGCAGCAGCACTGGCAATGACATGGTCTGGCGCATCCATAACGTCAGGCTTACTACGATGTGAAATCTTTTCAAGTCTCTCGCAGTACCGATACTAATTTAGGAACATGAAACGTGGACCCTGCTTGCCGATAGGGAGAGGAGAATGCACACATTCGAGAACAAGTGGCTGAGGAGGCTGCTCTGGATCTCATACAGAGAACATACATCCGATGACTTTGTAGGAAGTACGGTTGCCCACTCATAGGACGCCAGGAACCTCTACCTACAACAACCAAGCGGCGCAAGCTGATCTGGTTTGGCCATGTGACCCGCCACGACATCTTTAAGGTACTTGGAGGGTGGTCGACACTGCGGTGGCCAGAGAAAGTCAAAGAGTGGACTGGTCGTTCTGTGCAGGACTTGCTCACTATCGCCCAAAACAGGAGTGAGTGGCGGGCCCTGTCAGCTGTCGCATCTATGCATGTGCTTCTCCCACCAACTGGTACTAGTCGTGGGAGGAATGAATGAACAAACGAATGTGACGTGTTTCAAAAATGATAATGACTGTAACTTTCTTCATACTTGTTTTTATGTCTTCTAGCTGAGGATTAATCTTTACCTTGCTGTGAGTAAAGCAACATGTGTGTGTGTGTGTGTGTGTGTGTGTGTGTGTGTGTGTGTGTTTATACTTCCTATTATTTTCTCGTCCTAAGCTTCATAACAAAGCCATGTGACGCATACTATTACTATATCGTACCTGCTAATTAACTGGAACACAATCTGTGAGGTTTATTTTGATTACATCTTTTCGGTGACAACCTTTTCGAAAAATATACTGACCTTTTCGTCTAACAGACCTTTTGAAGGCGCGAGTGACTCAATACAAATAAGCACCAATAAGTGTTCTATCTTCTGATGCACGCACTTCTACTTAATGTTCCTGGGACAACGCTGTCGCCTCCCTTAATCTGGCAACCGTGCATCCCAGGCAAGTGTGGCACGGGTCGTCTGCGGTGTTAAAAAACATGCGATCACCGAGCAAAAAGTTGCCTCACTTGACCGTTGCACAGCTCCAGCAGATCCGCCTGCTAACCCGGTTGTAAATACCCCAACTTCACGGGGCTGAGTCGGTTCTTCCTGTCAAAGCAGTTCCCGGGTACACGCTGACTGCATGGTTTCCAGACACCCCGTGAAAGGCACTTAACATTTCCCTAGTTTCGCTATTATCTTATCGATCCTCAAAGAACTGAGCCATTGTACTCCGTGTGTGTGTGTGTGTGTGTGTGTGTGTGTGTGTGTGTGTGTGTATGTGTGTGTGTGTGTGTGTGTGTGTGTGTGTGTGTGTGTGTGTGTGTGTGTGTTCCTATGTATTAATGTGATGTATACGATGGTAACAACAGCTGTACTTGCAAGGGGTCACCTCAGTTCAAAGAAGTGAGATGGTGTCCTCCCATACCCCGCTGTTACATGTTTCTGTCGTGAAATTCTACAGCTCATAATAATACAGAGTAACTGATAATTCAAATTTCGATCCTCCGAATGGATTCTTTTGCCGATAACTTAATTCTGGTCACGCAATCTATATTCAGGATATTGCCCATTCCTGCCACGCAGTTAAACAACTGCCGACATAAAGCCTGCAACCACGGAATGACTGATACAGAGCCATTTGTCAACCGTCGGGGGTCTTGTGGCTCCGATCATATATTTACAAACGCGCGTTCAATTTATTAATCGAGACCAAAGCGATCCCATTTCACAAAGACCTACTCTCGATATGCCTTCACGATAACCGGCGCGTACAGACTGTTTTCTTTTTCTCGCTCTCTGGCGGTGCGAAATTTTAAATTAAGAGCCAACTCCACTTGGTAACTACACAGTCGATCTTACTGACTGATGGCAATCTACATCTTCCAAAGTAAAACACAAACACTTCTCCAGGAGTCAAGAACACTGGCTTACTCGTGTTGATGTAGTCTGCGTTTTTCCAGGGTTGGCAAAAGGGAGATCTTCTGTTGCAAGACAGTGTGCATCAGTGGCTGAACGACGTGAAAATCCTGTGAATATTCTGTTCAGAACACGCTGGTAGTTCTAAATTTATAAAAGAACTCCCTTAGAGTGATCCAGCAGTAAATTCCTCTAAACGTGTATAAACCTGCAATTTATCCGTCTTTTGAAAGTGGTCAACCATGTCATCAATAAGTACTTCGCGACTGACAGAAGTCAGGGGGCATGGCCCTGAGGTCTTTGTTATATTAAAAAAGGCAGAGCAATTCGTTAGAAATGCCGGTCTGATGACATCCACAGATGGTTATCTCTGCTACGACGACAGCATGCGCATTACAACCGTTATTGCCATTTCCGCCTAGATATACAGTTGCCAAATATCGGGATCCCTCCGCGCCAAATGACTGAACGCGACGAGGGCGGGATTCTGTGGACGCGTCTTGGACCATTTCCCCTCCCCACATCTCCCCCCCCCCCACGTCTATTCTACGGCTCTACCTTATCTTCCCCCGGCCCTCGCTCTGCCCGCCACTTGCCCGAACCGCAGCTTCGGTTATTATCACGCGCGCACAAAAGCAGCACACACAAACGCCGCGCCGGGCGAAGATAAATCACTTGCGATCGAAATGAACTGGAGGGTCAGCCACTCACGAGACCTTTGATGTCACTTTCTTCAGACTTTTTGTTACCACTTGTAACATCTGACAAATGGGCGCCGAGCCGGGCGCGGCGACGAGGCTTATTCACGTATTCGCTAGTGTTCAGTTGTTAAGCTGCACGCAAAACTGTTTCTAAGCCAGGGGATTACATGTTACTTTTCCCCCTACCTAAGGCGACATCCGGACAAAGCAATCTGAAGCATTCTCATTAAACCTGTATGTGTGTGCGTTCGTGCGAACGATTTTCTTGCTTTCGTCAGACCACAGCAATGTAAGGACTCCAAAACTACTTTTCTAAAGCCAGTAGCCAGGAGAGGTCACATGAATGGTCATACAGATACCAAAGATCATCACATATCCACTAGCCTCCATAACACCCATATCTCATAGACAGCAATTAATGAGGTCGCATGATGAGGATCGTTACACACAAGGTCCACCGTGGTAATGGTGCATACAAGTTGTATGTGTGTATACATGTATCTTTTAATGAGAGTTGAAATGTGTGTAAATAGGTAGTGAAATACAAGTTGTAGATAAGCACATGCATGTGTATATGAGTGGACAAGGAGTAGTGCCTCACGATTGTACAAGAGACTGTGTGTTTGTGGGTTGTTGGATGGGTGATGTGTCTAAGCTATCGGAGAGACTCTATGTTGTGTGCGGAGGGGTGGTGTATCTGAGCTGTACGAGAGACTGAGTAGGTGAATGGTGTGTCTGAGCTGTACAAGAGACTGTGTCTGTGTGTGGGTGAGTGGTGTGTCTGAGCTCTACAAGAGACTGTGTCTGTGAGTGGTGTGTCTGAGCTGTACAAGAGACTGTGTCTGTGTGTGGGTGAGTGGTATGTCTGAGCTGTACAAGAAACTGTGTCTGTGTGGGTGAGTGGTGTGTCTGAGCTCTACAAGAGACTGTGTCTGTGTGTGGGTGAGTGGTGTGTCTGAGCTGTACAAGAGACTGTCTGTGTGTGGGTGAGTGGTATGTCTGAGCTGTACAAGAAACTGTGTCTGTGTGGGTGAGTGGTGTGTCTGAGCTGTACAAGAGACTGTGTCTGTGTGTGGGTGAGTGGTGTGTCTGAGCTGTACAAGAAACTGTGTCTGTGTGGGTGAGTGGTGTGTCTGAGCTCTACAAGAGACTGTGTCTGTGTGTGGGTGAGTGGTGTCTGAGCTGTACAAGAAACTGTGTCTGTGTGGGTGAGTGGTGTGTCTGAGCTGTACAAGAGACTGTGTCTGTGTGGGTGAGTGGTGTGTCTGAGCTGTACAAGAGACTGTGTCTGTGTGTGGGTGAGTGGTGTGTCTGAGCTGTACAAGAAACTGTGTCTGTGTGGGTGAGTGGTGTGTCTGAGCTCTACAAGAGACTGTGTCTGTGTGTGGGTGAGTGGTGTCTGAGCTGTACAAGAAACTGTGTCTGTGTGGGTGAGTGGTGTGTCTGAGCTGTACAAGAGACTGTGTCTGTGTGGGTGAGTGGTGTGTCTGAGCTGTACAAGAGACTGTGTCTGTGTGTGGGTGAGTGGTGTGTCTGAGCTGTACAAGAGACTGTGTCTGTGTGGGTGAGTGGTGTATCTGAGCTGTACAAGAGACTGTGTCTGTGTGGGTGAGTGGTGTGTCTGAGCTGTACAATAGACTGTGTCTGTGTGGGTGAGTGGTGTGTCTGAGCTGTATAAGAGACTGTGTCTGTGTGGGTGAGTGGTGTGTCTGAGCTCTACAAGAGACTGTGTGTGTGTGTGGTTTGTCTGCGCTGTACAAGAGACTGTGTGTGTGTAGGTGGTGTCTCTGTGTGTTTTTGTAGTGGGGAAGTGGGTAGGAGGTGTGCTTGAATGTGGGAGTTCATGAGTTTGCATACATCTGGTGTTGTTTGTGAGTGTGGAAAGCATATGAATTGTGTGTTGGAGTGAACAAAGCTTTTGCCGCATCATAGCAGGCCTGAGAAAATAACATTTACCTTTCTTCCATACAATGAGGGCAGAGTGGCCTGTGACCTGCTCACACCACACTTCGGATGGTGGGCACACTAGTCCAGTGTAGTGCACAATCAGCTTTGGGCCTGGCTTACATCCTGAATATCGGTCACCAGCAAAAACATCTGCTGACCAGAGATAACAAGCACTTTTAGCAATAACAGTAAAACAAGTGCCAACATTTCCACACATCAATCAGAGGAATGAAAACCTATTGGATATTATCATTTGCTGTTCCTTTACTGAAAGTCAACACATTTTCCTGTCACTTTCCTGTAAACAGATGATATGAAGCCAGAACTGATGAGACGGTTTCATGGCTTTTCCTCCTCATGTTTTGGAATGCATGTAAAACGCACATGCACAGACGCACACACACACACACGCACACACACACACATGCATGGCAATAGCGACAATGCACTTAAATCTATAAAACCACAAAAACATGAATAGTAAGTCAGTTTGCATGTAGTACATGTATAAATATAAACTTGTGTTTCAAGACTGAAAGATTAATTATTGTGGATTGTATTTTCAAAGATGACCTCTAATAGGAGTTTCAATAAAATCTACAGATTTGAAAATCTGTAACACCACAGAAAAGGAAAGTACAATATTTGGTGGCATTGTGTGTTTATAAAGAATCTTACTGTTATTCTTGTACACTTAAGAAAGATTGCTTGTTACAAAAGGAACTGCTACATTCAAAAGCAAAATAAATTCTCTGTAGTTATATGGCATACAATCTGTTAACTGTTGAAGGAAGAACAAAATGCTAAACTGAAGAAAGCATGTTTTATTTTTAGTTCTCAGCTGGAATGAGCCTCAAACACTTATGAAGGCTTGAAAACTAATGTAATATGAAGAAAGACAACTGATTATTTTTCATCTAAAAGCACAAATTAGTTCAAAACCAATGCTGTAAATGTGACATGCTCAACAGCAATGAGCTGTGTGCTTAGATCTATATGGTATACTAGGATCTGAAGTACAGTAGGCTAAGATCTGAAGAATGGTCTGCTAAAATCTGAAGTATGGTATGCTAAGATCTGAAGTATGGTATGCTAAGATCTGAAGTACAGTTATGCGTTGGGACATTTTACCCCAAGACATTTTTGGAAAATAAAAATGAGATATATAATGGATATAACTCATATAAGGCCTTCCTGCACAGATTTCTTTTTACAATTTTCATTATAACTTTCACATTATAGTTATCTTTTTTTTTATTTTAGAAGATGTAAAATGCATTTTTTGAGGTTAGATAGCTCCTGAAATATGATGTCATGACTGAGTTAACTGTAACTGATAAAAAAATGCATTATAAAATAATCCTAAATGAGACAATTGGAAAGTAACATTTAGAAAACACTACAAAACAGGCTAAAAGCACCATACCTAGCTATCAACTATTCTCAGCAAAATGAAGTTGCATGTCACAGTTTGTTTAAAATAAAAAGAATCAACATGTAAACAGAGTGTTGTCTAAGCTACATTAACTCTTCAATAGCGTAACACAAGGCTTGTGAAGGGAACAGTCTAAAAGCACCATGCATAGCTATTAACTATTCTCAGCAAAATGAAGTTGCATGTCACAGTTTGCTTAAAATAAAAAGAATCAACAGGTAAACAGAGTGTTGTCTAAGCTACATTAACTCTGCAATAGCGTAACACAAGGCTTGCGAAGGGAAATAAAGATAAATGAAATGGGTCAAAGATCAAAAGTACTTGCTTTACTACACAAGCAGCTAGTGCAGAAGAAAAGAGTGGCCTAGCTGATTTGTAGATTTGCAAAGAGTATTTGCTGTGCTACTTGGCTGCAACAAACATGCTGGATGGCAAAAATAAATAAATAAAAATAAAAATTGATTGCAAGTTACCCAAATCATTGGTAGGCCAGTCACGGGCATGCATATGGTGAGTAAAGGTGATAATTTTTTGTGCCTCTCTTCCTGGAGAAGCTAGTGACCAAGGAACATCATGCAAGGCTCATAATTTTTCACAGAAATAAAGTTTGATCATGACTACCAAGCACAAGGGAACACTGTGTTTTATGCTATGTAGGAATGGTGAACAATGTTAATGAACAGCACATTAAAATGTGTGCTGTCAGTAAAGGCAGAGAAATGTGACAAATACAGTGAACATTGCGAAGGCAGGTGCATGTAGACATATAAGAAAAATATCTACAAACACAGGGGTACACACATACACAAAGGATAAGGCACAAGTATGCATGCATGCACTTGCAGATGCACACACGAAGTAAAACTTACCCACAGGTCGTTCATCTGGATGTGTGATGGAACCACTGATTCCTGAGTCCTTGTCACCAATGACACTCCCACTAGCAGTGCGGTAATCTCCCTTTCCTACTGGGTGCTCTGTCAAAGCAATGAGCTGCAGAGTTATCTTCTCACCAAGCGAGACATCTCTGATACGTAGACTGTTGACATCTGGTGGGATGATGGAGCCATATAACTTCCCATTCCTCAGCATCTGGTAGCCCTAGAAACCACAAATAAACTGAACTGACAACTGGGTTGTCACAAGATTCAGCATCTTGTAATTCCTGTGCAGCCATAAGTCATAAATTTTTATGATTCCTTTGCACACCAGCAGTTTCCTAACTGTTACTTACAGAGATGTGTGCATCGCCTGATTGCTGAGGTGTCTGCCAGGTGACGTCAATGCCATTAGGGTGAAGTCCTTCCAGGCGCAGCTTGGGCGACTTGGGTGCTGCTGGTGCCATGACTGGTACAATGTTAGATGGGGCACTCTCACACAAGCAGTAAACATGTTGTTCATCTGGGTCTAAATGCCGATCACCAGCTACTGCCTGCAAGAGACAAGAAGTTTGAAAGAAAGATTCAGTAAATTTAAGCATGCATGCCTCTCATAGCTGCTATATACGTATATGTTCCTGTTGTACTCAGGGTTGTCTTTGCTGAACTACTTCTCTGACAGGAAATACAAAAGTTGTCAGCTTTTTTGCACTGAATTCTGTTTTATTAGAATACAAATTACTTACTTTCCTTAGATTCAAAACTGCACAGAAAGATTTACCTCGAAAAGAAAAAAAATATTTCCTAAGTTTTAACTACACTGAATGGTAGACCATGTGAGAAGCATCGAACATCTGTCTTATGTTCCTTATCAGGGCATGATTAGAACACCTAAAAGGCAGTATACTCCCGTTTAGGGGAAAAAACCCACTTGGCATCCCATTTAACTTATAATTAATTTCAACAACAAACTGTTAAACATAACATCCTCACCTTCACTGCAATGTCATAACTTTGCTCAGGCTCAAGGTCAGTCAGGAAAAACTGATAACCTTGATTGTCACCAATACGATTGGCCTTGACCTCTCCATGCCACTGACCATCTACATATATGGCATATGAGGAAATTGCCTCTTGAGTTGTTGCTGGCTGGCCTAGAGGTTTGTCCCATGCAACGAGCACACAGCCTGTCTTATAGGAGGGCTGCTGAGCAATGCAAGGGACTGGGGGTCTGTAGGGGCAGGTGATGTAGACAGTTTTTGAGGGTGCACTTTCCTGTGCTGCCAGTGTCATGACTGCTATGACATTGATGCTGATGGTTCTTCCTTCAGGTAAAGAAAGAAACTAATTGTAGGAGCTATTCGTTTTAATGATTATATTTCACAGAACAAATTACAAGAATGATCAGAGTACAAGAGAAATAACATATCTGGTTTAAACCCTCCTACTGCCTCTTCACTTATATTTAGGTGACCATATTTTCTGATCTAAATATCCAGTTCCATAGTAGAAATGTAATCCAAAACTGAACTCAAGATGTGCAAGAAAGGAGAGCTGTTTCAATTACAAAGAATCTATGTCAACCTTACAACCCTCCATGTCATTATCTCTATACTGAGTGCAACCCTCTTTCACTACCTGAAAAGTCAGACTTCCACAAGCAATATATATGGGGATGGGTGAAGAATGGGAGAGAAAATGGAGATAAGCATTCTACCCTGAGCCAAAAACCAGGGCTGTATTACACTAAACCATCTGGCACTGTGCACAGGTGCCATATGCAAAGAAAGAACAGCAATCCTGAGCAAAATCCAAGTCCAGAGCAGCCAGTCCTCACTATACTTTTGACTAAAATAGCCATTCTGTCATCTGACCAGCCAGTCCTAACTATGCTGTTGACAGCCATTCTGTGTCAGATCAGCCAACATTTATTTGGCTGCATATGCAATAAATTTTATATCTAAAAAAAATGGTTAATCTTTCAGAAAAACTACCCAAAATGTAAAAATTATACTGGATATCTTCCAAAGTATGGCTGAATTCCCTAAATGTTCTCGGCTTTGGAGAAACACAATCAGGAGTATACACATAAAATGCAGGAGCCTGACCAGGAGAAATGTTGTTGATGACCATCTTCTGTATGTCTGGGTTGCGCAGCCCACCCAAAGGTTTGCCATCTACATTGATTTGGTACCCTTTCAGGCGAGCATTTTCATGCATTTCAGGAGGTTCCCAAGCTATGCATGCCTGAATATTGATAAAAAAAAAGTAGATGCTGTTAATTATCTCACACCATGCCATTGTTTTAAATGAAAACAAGAAAACTTTGGAAAACATACAGCCCGAACTACAAGAAAACCTCCTAAAACAAGCCCACTGTAAACTGTAGGAACCAATGTTACATTGTCAAAACAGTATAGTATCTTAAAATATGGTCGCCTTAAGGCACTGCCAGCAGAATTGTTTATAAAGCTACACTGTAAAGGTGAAGCAAGTTTCAGCCTTGTAACTTACTTGATACATATCTACTTTAACAATGCGCATCCGTGGAGCTTTGGGTGGGCCTACTGTGGTGTAGTACAACACTGAGGAGGTGGTTTGGATCTCACAAGGCTTGTTGCCATGTACCATGGAATAGTGGGCAATGACATAGATCCTGTCAGCAAAAGACCAAAACAGACACATCTTCTGGTCCCTGTTTGATCATGTTATTTGACTAAAAACATAAAGAAAACTTCTGCAAATAAATTTCCCTTTTAGACATGCATCCTTAAATTATTTTATTTTCTACATTCTTTTATCTCTAAGGACATTATTGCACTTGAAATATTATGTTTTGCATAAATGTCTCCCCTGATGCCACAATGTCACATTTTACTGCTCTCTGTCTCTTCCCTCTCTCTCAAACACATTTTCTTTTTCTTTTACTTGCTCTCATCATGCATTTCAAGTGTGCCCATATGCACATAAGCATAGTCACTAGATGCAATCTCACTGAACATGCAGGGGCAAAACACTGACCTGTATGTTAAGCCTGGTTGGAGCCCCCTGACCAAGCAGTGCTCTTTGTCTTGTATGTTCCAGCAATGCTGCACACCTCTCACTGACTTTCCTTTTTCAACCAGGTTACACTCATAGCTGAGACAGTTGTACATAACATCATGATATTTCATGATAGCATAATAGCCAACAGTCTTTATAATATCTGGTTACTGCACTGTATCTACTCTCAAGAAATTATGTTTGACCTTGCACTATAGTTGCTGTGCATGAGACCAAAAATTACGCATCAAAACCATTTTTACTGATGTAGTAAATCAAGATGAATTAGACTGACTGTACCTGATGTCACTGTTGATTTCAGTGGAGAATTTGGTGCCCACCACATTCACCACATACAGGAGAAGCTTGTAATCATTGTCGGGTTGTCTAGGCAACTCCCAAGCTATGCGTACACTGTGTCTGCCCTTGGTGGTGGCCATTATGGAGGGGGCAGGGAGTAAACCATCACCGGAGCCCTGCACCATCTGCATGCACAAGGGGGAACAATCCATGATCTATATAAGCACCTTTAATTTTGAGATGTTCAAGGTGAGAAACATCAAGTGTGGCTTGCTGATTCAAGAACACACTTGAGCTAACAAAATCAAAGTGTAAACCACCAGAATGCTCTTTAGACCAAGCAGCCAGGTAACCCAAGAAATCTATTATCTATTTTTAACAAAGATTCCTCAGGTGAAACATGATGCATGCTGGTCATTCTGCAAAGAAAAAAACCCCTTTATTTTATTTGTTCCTCCTCCCCTCTATCCATCCTTGCATGATCATACCTCTCCTTCTCGGACTGACACCATGTTTATGTCTGCAGGTGTCACAGCTAGTCTGGACTTCTCCAAGCCATCCTCTTTGATCACATTTTCGTTTTTAGCAGAATCCAGCTCCACTTCCTTCAGAACTTTGATCATTGCTGCAGCCTTAGGTTCCTTCCTTTTCTTGCCTTTGCTGCCTTGGTCAGCAAATCCCATGGCATCTCTGTCCTGATTGATATCATGATATCACGTTTTTTAACAGTTTATTTCATATTACACCACATTACAATACTTTTTTGTACATAACAATTAAGTGAGTAAAGATCACACACACAAATACATAAAATTATCAATCAGTTTTACTATTTAAAAAAACTATTAATTTTTAAAATACTAAAAGTATCTCATTCACTACAGAACTGGGTATCAGAGACAGTTGAAGCTTCTCAATTACCAGAGATAAATTTTGTGTAAAGTTAAAAAAAAAAATTGAAGGAGAGCAATCTTCCTTTACATGCATGAAGACATTGTGAGCAATTAATAGACTTGTCATGCAACACAAGAGGCCAATATGTACTTGACATGGCAAGTTTATACAATAATCATGATATTAGTTTGTTTTGAAATATTTTCAAGGTTTTTCTTGATTATATCTTAATATAATTTTTTTTCAAAGGATTATACCTTGTCTCTTCACCCTCTTATTTTATGTGAGTTACAAGGCAAACATTCTGGGATGGAAAACTCTAGAAACTGGGATTCCCATGTTCGTATCTCTTTCTGATTAGTTCACATTTTGCACACCAAATATACTACTCCTGAAAAAATAGAAGACTAGACTTTTAAATAGGTGTGCCAACCCTCAGTCTATTTGAAAATAGCCCATTATACATATAAGTAAAATGTCTTCCTTCTAAAAAGACAAATTTCAGTAAGCTTGCCTAAGCTCTAAAGCAACTTTGGTATTCAATATGTTAACAAATCTCAAATTCTTAAGGCCTCTACCTTGTCCAGTGCTCGCTGGCCTCCTGGCTGCTGCTGCAGGTTTTCCCTAGTGTCCGTTGCCTCATTCTTTGAAGCATCCAGAATAACAACGTGTCCACCAGCAGACTGCTCCTCTGCATCCGATTCAAGGTCTGAGGATGCCGCAGACTCAGAACTTGAAGTTTCTTCTTCAGCATGTTTATCTGCTGCTTTCTTGGATGACACAGGTTGGACGTCTTCACATGGGATCAGCTCTGCCCTCTGTGTATCTATGTTATTTTCCTTGGCCACTGGCTCTGTACAGGAAGAAGTTTGCCATAATTCTGAAGATATATGTTATAGCTCCAATAATTATCATATAAAGTATAAGATTTTATTTGATCTTTTTACAAACTTGTTTGCTGAAAACAATATTCAAAATTTTTTTTCAGAAATATACAGGTGTCAATATACTTAGTATTTACCATACCCCCATTAATCAGTATTTCATTTTCAAGATATCCGATATACTTAAGAAATAATTTTTTTTTTTAATGAAAATCTGGAGAAATATTTTGAAAATATATTTGATTTTCTGGACCTCAGCCAATAAAAGAAATCTTAAGAAATCAGAAGCAGCTTCTCATATTTTATTAAATTATTCTCTAGAAACATCATTTAGTGAATATTAACAATACATGTTTTATCTTATTTCAGTCTTACTGTCACCTTAATCATGTACATAACAGTCTTATAGAAATCTATCCAATTAATTGTATTAGAAGTCATAATTGCTATAGGTGCATATTTTTTAAATATCTAGATATTTTACAAACACAAAGGCTTTAAATAAAAATGCATAATAGTGGAGCAGATGGTTTAACCACTGTAGGCTGTGATCAATGATCTTTGCTATGACTAGGTCTGTGGCAGACTGAAGTGAGATTAAAAACAGAAATTAAAATGAAAGTGAACAGTGACCGCACTGCAAGCAAACATCACTTCAAAAAGAATTACAAGCATTACATTTGAAATTAAGAAGGTTATGTGGCTTCCACCTCTTTGTAAAGATAGATACATGCATGCATGCGTGCACACATACAGACACACACACTATCTTACAACAACCTTAATCTTTGTACATAATTTTCTCTCTTTAATGCATTTCTTTAATTGTTAAATAGTTTCATTGTCCTTTCCTTAGATTAAGGGCTTGATGTTAGAAATCATAACATCAGTTACCCTTCTAAATAAAGATTTGTCATTTGTCACTCATACATATGCACATTGGTGAGCAGACATCACTTTATTCATTGTCTGGTACAACATAAAACTATATGTTCCACCAGACTGAGATAGCCATGCACATTTTTATAAACAGAAGCCCAGACATCCCATTTACCCAAAACAACAGCAGTAAGCCAACCTGCAATATTACTGCATAAAATTTTATGTTCCCTTCACTGAGCAGCATTGGCATTCCATCCTGTTTTTATCTTCACTCTGCCTTCCGTGAACATGTTTCACTGCCTGATAAGCTGATTCTATTCAACTGCTTAACCCCACAGAGGCCAAAATATAAAACAAACTCAGAAGTGAAAGCATGTGCTTGGTGAGTCACATGTATGATTTGGGGAATAAAATACCTCGGTGCTGATACTGCTTACTGGTCTCTTGCTGCTTGAGTTCCAGTAACCTCTTACTATCTGCTTCTCTTCCATGATGCACTACTCTCAGGTAGTCAGGGTTCTCAGCTTTGGGATCATAAATTGTTTGGATTTGATCTGCAGCATCATCATCAAGAAGGTCCTCTCTAATGAAGGGGACCTGACTGACTATCTCCAAGTAACGAGACAACATTCCCTTTGTCTCCACTGGCAAAGGAGGAGTTGGCTCCCTTTCTTGCCGATACATGGGAACATCTCCATAGGGTTCATTGACAACATACTGGAATCTTTTCTCTCTGCTGCTTCTGTCTTCTGGAATGAGGGCTTCACTGTCACTAACCTGGGAATCAAAGCTCCTGCTGCGCTGAACTGATGACAGACCCTGGGATTCCCTTGGTTTCCCAGAATGTAGATGATGTTTTCTGCTGCCTCTATCAATGTCATCATCATCTGCAGGTCCAAAATAGAACTGAACGGACTTCCGTGAATGAGACTGGCCATCTAGTCGCTCCGCATAGCGAGGGGAAATATACAGGTGTTCTACGCTGTCTTTGTCTGAAGCGGTGTCACTGTCCACTTCCTCCCTGTAGATCTGCTTCCCTTGCTCCCAGTGAGGTCGTCCCCTGTAAGTACCATGCTCTCCCCTCAGCCTCCCATGACCATCATAGTCGAATTCACCAGGCCTGTCTCGGTAATTGTGCACATAGCTATCATTGCTCCTGATTCTCCTGGTGAGGTTTCTTCCATGTTCATGAGGGCCATCTTTGTATGCGGATTCATCACTGCTCTGTTGGGTTACGAGACGTCCTCGCCGATCATCAATTGAACCTCTCCGGTTCCAGCTTTGGTCTTTTCTGGGAAAAGGCATGGAATGCTGGACAGTGGCTGAGGGCTGGATGCCCACAGGCTGCTGGGAAACTCTTGGTGCATGTGGTCTGTCATATCTATGATGGTAGGACTCCAAAGATGAGCTGCGTCTCATGTAGTTGTCTGACATTTCATCTGGATAGCTATCCTGTCTGTAGTTTATCGGCCTGGGCGTTGGCGGATGCCATTTTTTTCCCCTGCTTCTGGATGAATCATCGGTGAGGTCGTAGTCATAGCCATGATATAGGCCAGCTCGTCCACCAGACCTTTCATGCTGCTCATAATCATCCTCAAAATAGTCGTCACTGAAGCTGTTGGATAACGTGGCCTGATGAGAAAAAAGCTGCATGCGCTGGGTTCTCCCATGCGGAGCTTGAAAAGATGGCGCTGGGGAAGCCATCCTACCTACTGTTGCTGATCCAGAGGCATGGGGTTTTAGCACTGATCTGAGCCGATCACTAGCTCGCCCTACCTCCTTATCCGGCTGAGTGATTTTGATTACAGGTGCCTGCCCACTCTGTTTCTGTCTTGTGACAAAATCCCGAAGCTGGTTCCAGTTAATCCTCTGCTCTCTTGTGTCCCTCTTCCCTTTAAGGGGGTGTGAGGTGGCTGGGGGCTTCCTTGCCCTCTTCTCCTGGTGTAGAAAAGATCTTACACTTTGGGCAACAGTTCGAAATGACGCACGCTTACGCAGGGAAGGGTTTTGCACCCTAGCTCTAGTTTGGTCTCCTACTGCGATGTTCAGAAGAGTTGTTGTTTCAGTCTGTAATGTTTCTAGGTTAGAGAAGGATTTTCTGAGGAGCAAAGGAGAGCAATCTTCTCGCACTGCTGTTAGAACAAGATGGTGACTGAAGTAAGCAAGCATCAGACAGCTGTACACAATAACATATAAGTTACATCTATGTATTTTTACATGTCCTAAACTGCTTAATTTTTAAGCACATCATTAAATTCAAAGATAATGTTGACATATAAGAAACATACCAAATTTTGTTTCTAGGGGTGGAGGTACCTGACCTATTTCTCTCTTTATCACAAAGAAATATGTCTATTAATTAGATATGCATTCTCTCCCCTACATCTTGTATGTATAAGTGTACATATATGCAGGCAAGCACATGTGCACACACACATACACATGTGCACATGAGTACTTACACACACAGACACAGGGGTAGAGAAGTAAAAGTATAAACCCTCCAAAACAGCTAAAACAATAGAACTCTATTCATTATTCATAGCATTTGGAGAGGAAGATTTTTTTTAAACAGATGTGACCAGCCTTTAATTACTGATCAATTTAAAGTATAATTATGGAGTATTTCAACAGAGAGTTTACAAATATTATTCACCTATAAAGCTCAAAATGATGAAACAGACAAGAAATGGATGGACTGAAAAACATTAATAAGACTAAATAGCAAAACAGCCTTTAACAAGTAAATGGATTTTAACAATCAGTAAACTCATAGGCTAACAAACGATATAGTCAAAAAATAAGGGCAGTTACAAATTAATATATTTAGAAAAACCAACCAGCAGTTTCCTCATCAACCACATTGTCTAGAGCCTGGCCCTGCTGTTTGGCATCTGTAAGCAAATGAAACAAAACATTTATAAACGATGTCACATTTATAAACTATACCACATTTTTCTTGTTGCACAAAAATGTCTTTTCTAAGCCTGTAAAGGTTTCTCTTTGCTGTCAATTAATGCCAAATCCTTTTGATCAGCAAAATAAAACTATTTTTGGCTTTAAAAACATGTTTATTTCAAAATCTTATTTCACACTAAATAATGGAACGAATTTGCCAAAAAAAGCAATTTAAGTTACCTATAATTTCATCCAAAATTTAAGCCACCTTTGAAGTCAAAGGTTAAAAGTGAAATAGTCCTTGTTAAAAAATGGCAATTACTCATTAATGAGAAATAAAGTTTATCAAAAATAAATACAAAGTGTGGTACTTAGAATTCCACACAACTCTCATAGACAAATCTTCCGAAGTAAGTGGAGAGTGCAACATTTCTGCAAAGCTATGCTGTTGCCATAGGCTGTGTGTTTCTTGTTTGCCTCTAGAGAGACAGTGCACTCACACTAGCACCACACCAATGGCTGCAAATGAATTGATTTCTAGTTTTCTTCTACCTGCCTTAGACACTCTCACAAAGGGTCATAAAAAAATCATCCCAGCTTCAAGCTAGCCAATAGACAACTGAGCCAACCCTGAATAACCCCCTAAAAAGCGTGACTGAAAGAAGGCAAGAAATCAATTTGTCTCCTATATTTAGGCACATTTAAAAAAACAGAAGCACCCTGTACAAGCTTTCTTAATCAGTACTCATTGCATAACAGCTCTTCCAAAGTATCTCCACACAAAAAATCCAACACAAAATCACCTTGCTGTTTCAGTTGCCTCTCTCGTGGAAGCTCCATTTCTGACTCAGATGTAGAATCTCTTTCAGATTCACTCTCTGATTCTGTACTGATTTCGGACTGGGATTCCTCAGAAGACATCAAACTTTTGTCTGGTGTTGGTGCATTGATGATGTGGCAACAGCAGCAACAGTGCATAAAGTTGCAGTGACATGGTGACATGTGAGCATGCAAGAGTGAAATGAAACAAATCAGTGCTGCAGCTTAGCATGCACACAAGAAATGGTAACAAAAGCTGTATTTTGGCACTGTAAAGTGAGCCAAACTGGTGGTTCCTTAATATTATCTTAACAGATTCTTTTCTTTCTAAAACAACAATAATAACAGCAAATATGACAAACTTTAAAGTAAATAAAGGCTGTGAGTTTTGGTTGCTTTTGGCATTAAAGTGCTTCCATCTATATAGGTGATTTTAAACTATGAGGGGAAAGAGAGTGAGGAGGAAACCGGAGTATCTGGAGAAAAATCCTGACAGCCCTTTGAAAAGGTGTCACAGAGAGTGTCCCAAGACAAGATCTGAACCCAGGGCTCTCCCTGCTGTTGTAAAATGTGTTTTAACTACTGCAATACCCGGTGACCCCCATGACTGTGAAATTTCATGTAGTAAAGTTCATATCACATTAGCTACCTTGACTAATAAAGAGAAAACCAATAATAAATAAAGATTTGCATACTCGCGCTCGTAAGGAGCATGCTCTTAGCGCTTAAAAGAAGAATGAGACATGGACAACAAGGACAGCATACAGATGGAAGAATAAACAACAGTACTGATGAAGAAAAGAAAACAAATATAGAAATGCAAAGAGGAACCAAGTAACAAGAACTGAGAATATAGCAAAATTTAGCAGTGAAATGTACTTGTGCAAGTGAGCTACAAGTAAACTACAGAACACAGAAAATGAATCCTACCATCCATTTCAGGTAAGTAGCCAGAACCTTCAAGAACCTCAATATACTCCAGGTAGGCCTCCTCCTGCTCCATCACACGCTGCTCAGGAGAGGGGAGGGTGATGCTGGATGTGTCAAGGGGAAGTTGCACCACCAGCACGTTGGACATCCGTGTCTCATCAGAATCTGGAAATCAAAAACTCAAATGCTCCTTATATATTGAAAGAGGCACAACAAAATTTTCATGCTCCTCATGATTTCATAACTTCTTGTTCCATGTGTGCTTAACTTCTGTGCTAATAAAGAGAAAGAAAATGTTTCTTTGTCTCATTCAGTATCCCATAATTAGGACACAACTAGACTTACTCTTGACTATTATATAACTTCATGCTTCATGTGTGCTAATCAAGACAAAACAGCTCTCTTTTTCTGGTGAAACTTGTGCGCTGCAATTATCTCGCCTCTGTAAACAGGTCTGACAAAGTGATGCCCCAAACTATACAATATGATCTTGTTTTATTTATCTCTGCATTCTTTAGGCATTTATATTTTTCTAAGTTTGTATCTTAATAGTGGCTGTCCTTAAAGTTTTATTTCAGATAAACCTCTAGGAAAAAAAGAATAAATATTATAAATAATATATTTATCATTATCATCAATATTTTTATAGTACACATAACTGTTAAAAGGTAATGACATGTAAGCAGTACTCACCTGCCACTAGTGCATGAACAAACAGCTTGTACTCAATTCCAAGATCACAGCCACTGATGACAACTTTGCACCGATTGGAATCTTCATCAGGAATAAGCTGTAAAAATCCCAGAACCCCAATTATAATTATACTGAAGCTAAGCAAAAACCAAAACTTCAAACATTTCTAAGCATCTAAATGGTCAAAATCACGAGCTAGTTTGAATGACACATCCTTCAGGAGCAGGCAATGGGATAGCTGGAAACATATATAGAGGCAAATTGATGCATCTAAACTTCTGCCTTGATGTGAAAATTACATATCTGGCACTGTTCCCACAAATAAATCCTGGGAGCACAAAAGATTGAGAGCTCATTCTGCGCAATGAGCATTCTTCCGAATGGATACCTGCGCATTACAAATGGACATCATCATCATCATCATCATCATCATCATCATCATCTCAGGTCCAAAGCATTAGTGTCTTGTCAAAAGCCAGACTCTATCACTGGATAAAAAAAAATGGAGAGGGGCAAAGAAAAATTGTGCAGTATTATTTATCTTTGCATATATAGCACTGAACAGACATCTGACAAATGAACTGATATCCATGCCCGTCACAGTGCAACAGAAACTGAGAAATGTTCGCCACTTGGCTATTCTTTGGTGCTGCAAAGAGAATCGTTATTACAAAAGGTCTACCTACCTTGGGTCCGCACTGCTGGTCATTCAGGTAAACCAGATAACCAGTAATAGGAACTTCATGAGAACTGATAGACATCCATACTAAGCACAGTGTCTTTGGGTCACTGATTGTTTCCAGGGAGATCAGCGGTCCTCCAGACAGTACAGTTTTGGGGGAAGTCATTTGCTGCACACAAATTACAGAAAGCTGCAAACTGATACAATGACTAACAGACATGCATCAACAATATGACACAAATAATGCAGAAGTCTCCCAACTTATTCAATATTTGGAATATTATAAAGTATAGATCATATTATAAATGATAAATATAGTCCTGTGATCTTTTGGGCATGGAGGAGTGAGGTATTAGAGACCACATTTACTGCACGGCAAGTATTTTTGTGAGGGCAGTGTCCATATCCTCTCTAATGATGCCTTTCCCCCAGCAACCTTCAAAGGGGTCAAAAACTCATTCAACAGCTGGGTTAGCTGTGGGAAATAGAATGAGTCACATGGGTACTGTTCTGGGTAACAGCTAGTGGCTAATGATTTATCACTCATCACCAGATCTAATGAACTGTCACCCTATACTGAACCTCATGAAATGTCAACATCACCAAAGACAATGAACTATCACTCATCACCAGACCTGAGTACGTAAGGGCTTTTCTTGTCAGCCTTGCACATAAAGTGCTCTAGCAGCTTGACGACCTGAATAACTGTTCACCTGTGTTAACATACATGCGAAAACTAAGAAGGAATGTATTATATTTCATTATTTTCCCACACAAATTTCCTGAAATCCAGCAGCTTATTGAGATTTATAGCGACAGTAATGGAAAAGTCTCAGTTTCAGGATGTATGATGAAATGCTTGGACTTACCAAAATGTTGGACTCCAAAATCTGATTGTTGCTGTCAGTGGGAAAAACCTGTACACAGGCACTGTAGCTTCGACCTCCTGCTAATCCAACAAGCTTCACACTGTTATTGGAGCTAGGGAACTTTTTGCAGTAGCTTACTCCATTTAAGAAAATCTGAAAATAGGAAAGTATAAAAATAATTTCTATGTTAGCTTTGGATTACACATATACGTAAACACACACATTTACATGAATGCATGTATGTGTGCACACACACACACACAATGTAAGGGCAGCAAATAAATTTCACAGAAAGAAAATCAACAAAAAGGTTTTTGACAAATTTTCACCTGATAAGCTTTAATCTCTTTCTGTACTCCTTCTGCAGGTGGTTCCCAGAAAACCTCCAAAACACCTGGCGAGGTGAAACAACCTTTGATGGTTGGCTTGCACTTCAGCCAGTCCCAGGACTTAGTCTGTGATGCAAAAAAAAAAGACAAATGGAAATTGACCTTAGAATTTTTCAAGCCATATTTTATTCAGCAGTGGCAAATTACCTGGCTTATCAGCAGCAAAATAAATTTGTTTATCAGTTATTAACCCTGGCACTTTCAGCGTAGGAATCCTGACAGAGTGAGAAAACACTCACCTGTTTAGGGACAGCCGACTCTTCATCTGACATGCCACTGTGATCTGTCAGGTGCTCTATATCCCCCTTGCTGAGAACCCAGAATCTCCTACCACAGATTCCAAACTTTGTTTAAAATGAATCTCACAACATTTCACAGAAAAGACTGACATGCTCATAAGCTTGGTCAATCTATAGAATAGTTTGATCATTTAACAGCAGATTCAACAAAGTAAACATATCGAACAAAAACAAGCCCAAAAATCAAAGATAGTAAATAACTGACTTAGATGTAAAGATATGACTCTGCAGATGTTGGTCTGCAACAGCAATTGCTCTGACAAAGTGGAAACCAGACTCCCTCAGCCTCACTCCTTTCTCGGGGTTGTAAACCTGATCACATTTCAAGATCAAATTTGAAATAAACTGGTTGATTTTAAGAAGTACAACACTAAAAACTTCACAAAAATTAATTTTTGCACATATCAGTGAAAATTGATGCTGATGAGCTAAACTGAAGTTTCAAGCTATTAATTTATCATGCAGATTATACAATAAAACATACAATAAATAATAAAATCTACAACAAATTGCCTCCTAGACAAACAAGGGAATAAAGACCTATGCATATAGCATAACATGCTAATTCATTGTGTTCTTCAGTACAGTAAACCTCCCCATTGCGACCCGCCTCTTCAATATGACAAAATAATTTAAAGAACACAATATAAGCATCATCACTAGTGTAACTATCTCCCCAGTGCAACTTACAGTGGACAGTCTGTGCTCTATGACGAGTTTTTTGAAGAAGTTGCGTGTTGATAAAACAGTAAAACTGACTGTAAAAAGTGAAACAGACTACTTCTGGCCACCTATTATTTCCTATACTATGACTTGCTGCAGAAATACTGTGAAATAAAAAACTACACTAAAAATATAGTGTAAAGAGCTTTATTTTCCACATTAAATAAATATGTGTTTGAAGCAATGCTTTAGGTAAGGAAAGCAAACTGGCTGATTTTCCTACCAAGACCCCTCTTGCGATCTGATTTTAGTAGATTTTGCAAGTCTTAATAATGAGGTTCTACTGTGATAATTATGGTAGTTATGGTAACTATAGAGTAACTATGATAATCTGCCAATAAACACAATACCCTAGAGCTTGTGTTGGGTACAGATCCATCTAAAGTGTAGTAGATCTTGGCATCAGGTGTGTCACAGGCCAGGTACATCTTGCTGTACCTTTCCACAGTCCCACCAATTTGTTCTGACGAGATATATGGTTCACTTGTTCTTGGTGCTAAGACAAATATATATTTGGCTTTAGCAAAAAAGGCCTTTCTATAATGCATCTGTTTTACACACCTATACGTATATAAGTAGTCAAACAAATATGTTTATTTTGTAACTTAAACTGAGTTTTTGTTTTATGACAATCAGGCTGTCTTTATCAAACCAAGTATGAGCAGCTAGGCACAAAACAACAGCAGCCCAAGACTGATGCTAAATGTTCAATTGCAGGACAACAAAAACCCACCAACTTCCATGACACCGACAGTGCAGGAAAAGCCAGGTGCACCCTGGGATATGACGGTGTAGTTTCCATCCTCATCAAAGGTATAAAGAAAACTGTCATTGATGAGAGGACGTCCACTGTTGAAGGCCTGTGGCCCCTTGATCATGTTCAGAGGAGTCTGTGAGACAGTTGTCAAAATTAGGTCTCAAAGAAAAAGTGCTATTTATTCACATCATTAGTATCTATGATTCCATAATATTCAAAACCTGACTATCTGGACAAGCATCACATATATCTGAAAGTAACCAGAGTAAGACAGGAACAAGAAATTCATTTTAGAACATCTGTACACCTCCATGTCTGAACCTTTACAGAGCAACTGTTTCCATAAAGTGAACATGCTACAGTGTCTCATATGTAAGGAATATAGTCCAGATTAAAAGTTTTGGAAGATGGCAAGCACAAATGTCAGCACTAATCTAACCTACTTGATGTTTCTCCAACATTTTCACTCTGAGTCCTAGAGTTACTGGTGAGATTCATGCATCCAACAAGAGTATTTATTGCACCATTATTATTATCTTTTCCTTCTCCTTGACATTTGTTAAGATGATAAATGCAAACTTTAGCAAAATTTAGAAACAAAGGAGGGGGAAAAAACCACCAGTTTTCAATCTTAGAAATCAATGGATTCACTTACAGCACTGGTTGGATCTGTCACATGAATGATGTTGTGTTCCTCTTCTGTTCCTTTCCAGCTCCACATTAAACTCTGACCCTGAAAATTATACAGGCATGCTAGGATTAAAAAGAAAACCTGCCTACATATGACAGCAGTGATAACAATGTTTTATTCCAACTGTTATTAGCAAGCTATTACATTGGTGTGATACACAAAAAGTACAATAAATTACAGACTGAAAATTGTTTAGCTTTTCCAACCGAAATATTGGTAAGATAGTTGATACTTTGCTTGAGGATCCTAACCTTCTGAAGGCATACAGCTGCTGGGTGGAATCCTTTTTTGTCCACTTGTACAGTGACACTGTCACGGCGTTCATCGCAGACAACACTGCTTAGCCTTGTTTCATCCATAAACTTGAAGTGAAACAGAAAATATGAAGCACCTATGATGATAGACTGTATGGCAATGATGAGAAACTGTAACAGATCTTTGGTAGGAGTTGATAATTTGTATAACCCAATATTTGGCAATAACACATTAATACCTGTAGTACTTGCAGATTGAGAAATAAAGTAAATTACTACTACATGTACTACTAACATGTGTAGAAATAAATTAAATTATTGGCTCCATCTGTTAAGCATTTCAAAATTATTTGGTGCGCTTCAAATGGCACTTGGGTCTTTCTTTTTTTCTTATTTTTTTTTAAAAAGCACTCCTAGTTGTTGACAATGCTTTAAGTACACTTACTTCCATAAGTCAGCCTGAACATTTTGGCAAAAGATATGCCATAAAAGAAGAAGAACTGATCAACAAAGGCTTCAATGTAGCTGATATTCAGCTCTACAAATGTGTATTTTAATTTTCTCTGCCAATTGCTTTCTCTCTCTTCCTCTTTCCATATTATGTCCTACTCTCACAATATATATATATATATATGACACCCATATACTCAAAACTAATTAAAATGAATTTTAAAATTACTGAAGTTAAGATAAGCTTACATTTGCTTCCTTCTTTTTCTGAAACGACAAGCTCTTGAAATGGAGGGTGCCAGTTTGACTGATGACTTTAGCAAAGCATCGCCTGCAACAAAAATCCTTTTACTGGTAATAAAGGTTACTGATTGGGAACAAATGTAGCCAAAAAAATCTGATATGGTTGCTTTAATGACACACTTACACACCTGCTATACAGCATTCATTACATCCAAAAGGAAAGAGCTTCACCATTACAAGATGTACCCCAGTAGCACACATACAGATGCTGACAGCTTCATTTATCTTTAAATACTGCCAAATGTTCAGCTCACCTGGGTGTCAAAGCCTTGTTGGAGCCCACATCCAGCACCTGATCAACAGTTTCCACGAGGGTTACATCATACTGTCGAGGCGACCCAAACAACCAGGCAACCACATCGTTCAGCTGAACACAGACAGGGTCAGGACGGATCTCTGACTCTTTAACCATCACTTCATGTACCTGCAAAAATCAGATGTCATCATCTTTGATTTCATGGAATTAACTTTTGCAACATACACCCTAGAAAGGTCTTCAGTAGTAAACATGCAGACAAAGGCTCCACATGCATCTTCAGAATCTTTCTATTTTAAGTGATACAATAATTTAGTCTTAACGAAATATTTGATATGACTGATGGATACAGAAAATTAATTTTTTTCCCAACCCCCACCCCCTGCAAATATTTCCCAGTACATTTAAGAAAAATGTAATGTTCATTTTTAGTAATATGAATATTGAAATATATTTCATCACTAACAGACCACATTTGCAATCTGGCTTAGGTATTTAAAAAGTAGTCATCCATTCCCCTTTATTCGGTAACTAAAATAACATTGCAAGAGACAGTTAAGTACTTTTATTATGTTTATTAGTGGTAAGGGAAAATAATATCTTCCCATTTATTTTGCACATTATTATTGAAAAATGTTTGTTGGTATACTGTTTGCCTCTTTTATAAAGGGCATTCACAGCAAAGAAACAAAAAATATTCAAATATTATAAAAAGATGATGAATCTTGCAAAACACAGCAAATATATGAGTGATATATATATACATATGAGAGATATGAGTAATATGCTGACTGATAACATGAAGTTTGTGAAGCACATAAAAATGAGCACAACTGGCACAAAAAACCCTAAAGCATTTGTATACATGGCCCGGCATACCTTTCCACTTTTCACATATAATGGGTAAAATGATAATGGATGGTTTAATTCATATAGGTTTAAGAACAGCAAGCACACACTTTGTAAGATCTGAAGTGCATACTCAGCATAACAGGTTATTAACAGAGAAAAACATGTAGAAATGCTTAAAATTTGAAGATATGTAAAAATGATTCTTCGCAGAGGTATTAATAAAAACTCTGAAACAACACTTAAAATTTAAAGAAAAGAAAATAATTACCACTCCTTTTAAAAACTGTACAGAAAAAAATGATTTCAATAACTTTGAGACTTGAGAAATATGTAACTGCATAAGTAGCTTAACGGCCTCAACCCCTTCCCAGATTTATGCTACCTTTACTTCAGATAAAGTTACTGGTACATCAGAAGCAGTGAAGCAGCCAAATACTTTTGACTATGCTTTATTCTGAGAAATGATTTCTAAGTGTAGTCAAGGGAAGAAAACAACTACTACTTGAATATGCCTACATTTGTTTAAAAATTGGACATATTTAGTGACCAAAATCTGATCATTGACTCGTCACAATATTGGAATTAAAAGCAATCTTACGGCGAATCATTACTATAATCACTAGCTGTATTTCTAGTTGATGAGGTGACATTTGTATATGATACCTAATAGTGCTGGGAACTGGGTCCCCCTCTTCTATTCCCATTCTCTCTCTCAATGAATGTGTGGGTGGTGTGTGTGTGTGTGTGCATGTGTGGGTGGGTGGATAAGGTGAGTAGTGCATGTATGTGTGTTTGGATAAATGATGTAAGAGTGCATAAAAGCATAAATAGCAAAGTTAGAAAACAGCATTAAAGTATTTTTTTAGAATTTAAATAATAAAAATAGTTTTAAGCTTCCTGACACACACTGTACACATTGTAAAAAAGTAGTACAGTGTGTAATCACAAAATTCACTTTTTTAAAGGCTCTTAGGGTTGTGGCCATCTGAAAAACAAAACATTAATTTCTAACCTATTTTTAATGTGTTTGAAAATGTTACTGTTTGACAAACATTACAAAAATCTTTGCTTTGAAAATATTAAAATTTCCATTAGTAACTGATTTTTTTCTGGGTAACCAATCCCTAAGCAGTGAAACTTTCTTCTGCTTCAGCTTCTGGAAATTACACTAAGCATGTGCAGAAAAAAACTAATAAATCTTAATTAGCAAACACTCTTTTGATTGTCTACTAAGTGAATATAGGCAGGATAAGGCTCATGAGAGAATGCTCAGACCCTGTAAAGTACCTTTAATTGCGAGCATTTCCTGCTGTCCTTATCACTTAAGCTAACTTATCCTTATCAGGAATAAATGTATTGTTGGTTTACCTGAGGTCGTGTGGAAACAACAACAGCCCCAAACATTTCTGGCAAACTCTTGCTGCAAAATATGGAAACAAAATTTCTTCACACAATACAGACAGAATCTAAATGCAGTTTCCTGCTCAACAAGCCATGTGGATAGGTGACATTAAAATTTGCACTTCTTTCGGTTTAACTTGACAGGTCAAGCAGACCACCCTTTAAAATCTCATCTATTTTTCCTCCTGTTCTCATATTTTCTTCATATGTATGTTACTCTGGCATAAATAGCCATAACAGCTGCCATTTATTCAAAAATCATTGTGCAATAAAAGCTTTACCTTTCAAGTTTGGGCACCTTTGTCCTAGAGAAGGCAGACACTGTACTAAGTTTTTTTTTCTTTGCATATTGGCAAGAGTTTTCTCCATTTGAACCTTTCTAAACTTTTTTTTTAAATTTTAGTACTTAAATGATTATATGAATTTTGTCAGCTCAAACCCATCAGCTACAGGTGCAGAGTCCACTCCCTTAGTCATGAGCAACTACTGTGTACATCTGTAATTGGGCTGTTACACACATCAAGAGATATTAGAAAGGTAAGTCTCACCTCATAAAGTAGAAGACACCAGGTGTGCAAAACTGGTGAACAAAGGCTGAGGGACTGTCCCGTGCCTGGCCACTGCAGTAGCCTCCTGGTACGGGCAATCCTCGGTGAGACACCTGGATGATGTTGTGCTGTTTTTTTCCACTCTGCCACACCCACCAGACACGGTCGTTGCAGTGTACAGTCATCACCTTTGGCTCAAATCCATTGTCAGTCAGATGAATCGTGTGATTCTGGAATGTTACAAAAACAATGAACCCTTCATACCTATTACCTGCAGATGCATGAACCCAATCTTATTCTACATATTCTTTGTAATTAATAAGTATTATTTATTCTATTTAAATCAAGTTCAATGTGTTAGAAAATAAGTTTTCTTTGTAAGTTACAAAATTCATTTATCCTAATTAGATCCAAATTATCTCAAGATCAAAGTGTCAGAAAATAAGTTTTATGTTTGACCATTCTGTGAATATACTGAATCAGCAGTGACACTCTCTAAGGAGATCCACATTAAAGGTGCTTAGGTGTTACTTTTAATGTTCAAATTTTTATTAATGCACTAAACACTGAAAGCATACATGTCTAAAGCTCACTGCATGTTGCAGTCTTTGCAGCATCTATTATGCAGTATAAATCAGGATGTAGTGAGTGAAAGCTACAACAAGAGTCAAGTTTGATCTAAAAAAATGGGAACCATCCCAAGTCTGCTGAAGGCCCAAACATACTTTAGATCCTGGGTTCACAAGGATGGAACAAGAGCTGAAACCATCTCCTGTATTTGAGATGCGGTAAGTGTAGGTACCAACAGCTGAGAAATAAACAGATGCAGCACCAACTCGTGACAAGAGACGCACACCTGCAGCATCCAGGTCTTGGAAATGCTCTGTGCATATAAAATTCATGAAGCACTACAAATCATTTGAAACAGCATAAATTCCTATCTCTCATAATTTTCTAAGCTGGGATTTTTCTTTGCACTGCATTATAGATCAATGAAACATTTTTCATGGGTGATTATTAACATTCAAAAAAAAACTCCAGCTTAAACCATCAGGTCTAAATCTACAGCTTTCAACAAAGTATGACACTTGAAAGAGACAAAAGAAAACAGTTTTGAAAAAGACTTGCCAATAGTTAAGGCCCTTGCTACATACCTGACTGCTCTCCACTTGTACTTTTGCGAGAATTGGAAGTCAGGACTTTGTCTTCTTCTAGAAGCAAGATATTTTCTCCAGCATCAACAGTGGCTTGACCATCCCATGTCCACCATACTCGCTCTCCCACAACTGCACGAAGCAGCTCTGAAACAATTTAGATGGTAACTCGTTTTCATCAACTGACAGACCCTGGTTGTATTTTTCCATGCAATTTATGACATGACAACATATATAGTGTGTCTGGAGCTAAGCCATATATTTTCCCTGCAGCACACATAGACATGACATGATGTGATGTGTTGTAATGTGATCCAATGTGTACCTGGCTCAAAGCTGTCCTTCTGAACCTTTATCATGTGCTCTCGCTGCTTTGGTTTCACAATGACTGTGCCAATATACTCTGCAGCCTCCTCAAAATTCTGGTCCGAGAAGTAAAAGACTCCAGTCTTGTCAAAACGATGACACATCAAACCCTGCTTGCTGGGAATACATTTTAAGTATTAGTTTAAAATAAAATTGAATTTGTGGTAACTATCTTCTTCTATAACACATTTCTCAAGTAAGCAAATCATAAAAAGCTTAAAATAAGCCCTGTATTTATTTTGTCAATTTTAGTTTCAGCTATATATCCTATGAAGCAGTTTTAAAATAGTAACTTGCCCTTTCAATAACTGGTATTAGCAATGTCATGCTACATAAAACGTATCACAAGTTGCAGCAGTTGACTGAAAACAATGTCAGCTCAAGAAAGCCCTTTCAACTGACATGTTTTTGTTGTCTCTCCAACAGTATGTACTGAAGACATTAAAGCGACCAAAGTTTTAGACACTAGTTCCTCAAAGACAAAATAAAAAAAAAAACTATAGCCAGTATACATTTAAAAAAATTAATGATAGTTAAAGCCTCTCACTAACATGAATGTATATGATAAAATGAAGTAAGATGAAAAGATATTTGGCCTATGCATGTTTAAACAGTTCTGAGTGCTTTGAGTGAACTCTACCTTGGTGTGGCCCATTTGAATCCATCACGCGTTGGCTGCAAAGAAAATAGTTAACAGTCAGAAAAAGAAGACAAGAAAGATAAAAATGTACAGCATTCTGTCCTTTAAATAATATAAAAAGAGGGGATTTTTTTGTTACTCATGTTAAAGCAAATCTTGTTGCAATACAGATTTATTTCTTCAAACTGGTTCAATCAATTGAAGTGTTGAAAATATCGATCAAAATAAATGGTAGTATCTTATTCACTCTGAACAATATTAACAGAAAATATGACCAACTATTAATCAGTACACTTACTTCATATGGATCCTCTTCATTGTGATCCAAGGATGGAGGCTCTATCTGATACACACTGTGAGTCTTCTTACACTAAAAGCAGGGGAAAGAAACAAACACTAATAATTTTGACAACAGCTGTAATATGTTAAAGTAAAAAATGAAAGAAGAAACACTAGCTGGACCATTTATGTCCTCTGTAAGACATGGAGAAAATGATATTTTCTGTCAAAACTTACGTAAAAATGAATAAAGATGTTTTCAAGACAGAAAAAATTTTCAACAATTTCTCTTTCCCATTTTAAAAGTGTTCACAAATACAGTCATCTGTTGGTCTTGGTTGTGTCACAGACTTACAATAAAATGTAGTATGCATGTCTCTCTTCCTGCTCACCTTGAGACGATCCCAAGAAAACCACACCCGATCACCTTCTTCTATCAGCAAAATCATTGGCTGGAAAGACCGATCTAAGACCTCCACTTTGTATTCTCTGCATTGAGGTTCAAATTACAACTTTTACTATACAAAGCACCTTTTATCATACTGTCTTCATATCACTCATTCGTCCTATATTTTTTCACCATCCAGCATAATAAACATGTTCTACTGAGAATAACACATTCCAAGATGACATATGTCAACATACAATCAAGGTATATGTGATGCTTTGAATCTCACCTTGGAGATGACTGCACACATACAACACACAAGTGTGTCTTGCCAGGTTCTGAACCTTCTGTTCGGAAGAAGTATAATCCTGGACGGCTAAGAAAAAATGCTCAACGATAAACAGTGATTTAAGAAGACACAGAGGACTCATAACCTCATAAGCCCATCAAAGTATTATTTTACATGATTTATCATGCTTCAGTTCTGCCTGAAATGTTTTTAATCAAGACCACTGTCTCATGTACAGAGAATCAGAATTCTGTTTGAAATTGGAACTTCTAGTTCTTGACCACAAGAAATAAACAGGATTTTCTGAAGCATATAGGCCATGCTTGCTACCTGAAACACAGGTTTATTCTTTGCTGAAATGTTAACAAATCTTTCTACAAAACCAATAAATACTCACTTGAAAGTCTGTCTATGTGTTCCTGTGGATGTCGCAAAAAGCCTGCCAAAAAAGCTACATTCTATGACAATGACACACTCTGGAATCCTCATTCTTTTAAGTAAGTGAAAACTTGTTTACTAATATATATATATATATAGTTTCTATTGTTCTTTCAACATTTCATTCAAAAACAACAGAACGGACCATGCTAGCATTTACTGTTGTCAACGCAACTAAGAAGCACCATCAGCTAAGGTAAAGAGCATATTCAATAATTTCAGTGACCATCAAAGTTTCTGGTTATTTATTCTGACCATATAATATTCCATCAGCACGTATGAGAAGACTCAAATATTAACTTATTTTCACTCAGAAACAAAATAACCAACAGTAACAAATGAAGTGCACAATGTCAAGTGCAATATTCAGCTTCACTTTATACCATCTGCTACTCTCAGATTATAAATAACACACAGTAACCAATGAAATGCACCATGTTAATTGCGATGTTCAACTTTGCTTTATAGTGTCTACTACTCTCAGATTTTAAATTTAATAAAAGCAGCACAGTTCTGTACAATTATATATGTCTAGTTTATTTATTGGAAGAATTTTATGTCTATTTCTGAGAAAATCAATCATGACCTCTTCCATATTTATTTACATGGTAAATAAATTATCCAGAAGAAGTCCTGCTGATAAATCACCAGCTGTTCAAAGCATCTGAGAAAGTCTACTCTGACCCCATAAATATGGGGGGTTAGCCATTATCAGTGAGTAGTAGATTTATCCAGCCAAGGTAGGATAATAGGCTGAGTAAATGTGCTTCACAAATATAAGCCCAGAATCTGTAATCTCACCCTTGGTTAGAAGAATGCCGACAAAGACAGCCTTTCTCCTCCACGTATGTCATCTCAGTCACAGTGTGTGGCACAACTGTTTGTTTCCATGACCACTTGACAGACGTTCCCTGGTCAATGTACATTATTGTAGGCATAAAGCCCTCATCAGTGACTTCCACAGTCAGGTCTGTTCGCCGCCGGACCTTAACCATCAGAGGGGTACAACGGATGCCTGACCTGATTCAAATAATGTTTATTGGTTTATATTCAGTGTCATAGAGTGTGCATGATAAGCTCTACATGTTACTGCAAACATACATGTGATGTGTTCACATAAGTGAAAGAAAATGGATTTGGTAAACTTCATTCTCGCTTTTCTAGAAGAACAGAATGAAAGTATCACTTTTTGTTTGTAATTTGAAAATTTGTAATTAAGAAAAATATGGTTAAAGAGAACATTGTTCTAGCAGCTCTCATAATAAATAAACTTTCATTGTTACAGTCCTCTCTAACAAGCATTCTCTTTCTCCTTCCTTTCCTTTGTTTCTCTATAACTCTCTTTCTCACCCACACACAAACACACACACATTTCCCTTTGGCTCTGTTTCACTATTTCTCTGTCACACACATGTGCACTCACACACTCTGTCTCTACAGCACATTTCCTCTTGTTAAGCTGGTAAAGTTAAAGATAAAGTGTTCCATAGCTTAGTGGTTGTAGGACAGTAAAAATGTAAGTGGAGCACCACCCTCTCCTTGCCATTTTGGACTTCCCTGATATATCAAGTACTGTGCTGATATCAGGTGCATGAGCAGGGGAAGTTTTTCAGCCACAGGCCCAACCAGGCCTTGAACCCATGATTTTCTGCTCCACAAATAAGCACACTAGCCACCAGGCTATGAAACTTCCCCTGAATAATCCTCAAAGACACAGTCAACATACACATGTTCAGCCACCATGCACAATGCACACAAACAAAGAGGCTTCCATGGAAGCTCTTAGCTTACAAGGCAAATTTGTAATCTCCTTCAAGATTCAGCTGCTGTTGGAAAATGCCCTGGTGGTCATCCAGGGCTGCTTGAAATCCACCAATCACTGGTCTAAGCTCTTCACCATCATGGATCACCTGGACTCAGAGTGAGACAATGGCAAAATGGCATATATTGCAGCAGTCAGCCAATGCTTATGATAGTGTCATATTTGCTTTCATCTGATTGTTTTCACTTTAAATGACTTTCTTACAAACTTACTGCATAAAAAACACAAAAATGTGATAGTCTAGACCCCTGTATTCAAATAGCCGATGATATTAGTGATAGCTTCTGAGTTAACTATAGGAGTTAGTGTTGTTACCTGCAGTATAGTTACGTTGTTGGAGCAAGACCTGTCAGCCACGAATCGCACAACCTACAAACAAAACAAGCTCATATTACAGTGCTCCTAAATGTACACATAGGCACACACACACATACATGCATAAAGGCGCACTCACACACACACACACACATAAGCATACACACTCACATGCACACTTACAAGCTCTCATACACATACACAGTCACATGCAGACACACATGCACACACATATACACACACATATATATATATATATTATATATATACATGTACACATGCATTCATGATCAGACAAATGCACACATGATTTTTGTTTTCACTATACATCTAACTTAATTAGAAGGTGGAAATGGAATTAAGAACTTTGGAGTATTTCACACTGCCAAAAAGAAAAAAGACAATCCCCATAATATTTTAGCTACATGTCATAATAATCCTGAGGAAGCTTTCTTCCAATTCAAAAGTCTCAGTACATTATTGCCTCCCTGCTGTATGTGTGCATGTTATCACATGTCTACTGTGCCAGCTAATCTGGTTTAAAGTGCTCTCTGACCCTGCTGTGTTGTTCTAAACTTAGTGCCAAAGCAAGAGAACATAATCATGATCGACCTGCTCTGTAAATTGGAACTCTGTGTAAGTTAAGCATACAATGTTATTTTACTCATACTATCCCTCTTTTGACTTGTTGATTAACAAGTATGGGAACTATTAAAACATTCTGAAGCCTTTATGTTAGGAACTGCTTTGCTTTCTAATGATGAACTTTGTAAGTCTTCAAAACTGATCATATCCATTAGTTACATCAAGAAGCTTGTTTGGACATGAAAAAACTTGTGACAATTGTACTGTCCATGCATCTTAAGTCACAGGTGAAAACTACGCCTGCTTTAGCCAAACAATAAATGGTAAAGATAGAGAGGTAAGGTCCCCTAGCTTAGTGACCACAAAATCTAGTGGTACACTATATCTAAGGCTTAGCCTGTCAAGGTGAAGACTAACAGTTATCTCCTCCTACCTTTTCCCTTCACTGATAAATCAGGTACCCATTCCCTGCTGGTTAGACTAAAGGAGTTTTCTAGTCACTGCCGTGAATGGGCTTCAAACCCTCAACTAGCTATTCCAGCATGGAGCACACTAATCACAAGGGTCTTAGTTCAAATGACAATGGGAATAAAACTGACCAGTTAGCCAATGTCATGGAAACCAAATCACAGTATGGAAAATATGGAATTTAGTGCACTAATCGCATCATGAATATCAGAAACAGACTTTCTTACTCTTCCTAAATATAAAATGGACAGGCAAGTGGTAAACACAAACAGCATGATAAATATATTACATAGTGATAATTCCCCCTTATATAGGCACTGATTTTATCACAAAATATTTGGTATGTTATAAAATATTTAAAAAGCTGAGACTATGCAGCTATGGAATTTTTATTTTAAATTTGCCTTTCTGTGTAAATAAAAGCCATAACAATGAAAGTCAGCAAGGGGTTAACACTTACATCACCCAGAAAAAGACATATATCAAGATCCTACACAAAACTCTTTACACAGAGCAGATCATAAGATCTATTGTTATGGTCTGTGGTCTGCCTGAAATAACAAAAGCAAAGTGGTCAGACTATTTGATAAGAATAATGGCTTTCCATCAGAATCTCATCATGGATGCAAGTTTTATGGGCGCTCACAGCTCCCACTCCACCCCTTGCCCTGACCCAACCTGGGCTGTTTAGCACTTTCAAGCTTTGCTCTCAGTTAAGCTCTTTGTTGATTATTGATTTGCTTCATGAGGTATGTGTTCATTTTCACCCTTGGGGCATGAAAAGAATCAATCATGCCATCCTACTCTAAATCAAACCTTTTTTTTTTTTTAATAAAGGCAGATCTGCAGCAATATAGCTAACTGCTTCACCTAAGGCTTTGATATCCTCTTATTCAATTCACAGGGGTTATTCAGCAGTTTACAAGGTGCACTCATAATTTCATATACAACAGTTATGAAAATTAATATTGTTTGCGTACTGAAATATGTAAACAGCACATTCCCTCCCAACTTTCCTTCAAAAGAATGTGCAAGACCTGATAAAAAGGCAAGTATATTTTTACAAAATATGAAGAAGAACTATAAGTACACTACAAATAAGGTCAGATTCCAAGAGAATTGGAGAAGTGAATAAGGTCGACCGTAAGTGAGGAGATAGGGTAGTGAGAAAGTGGATGTGCCATCTTGAACATCATTAATTTTACATGCACCCATTCGCACAGTCATCTTTAACACCACATTGGACTGTATTGTTTACTGACCTGTCCTTCCATTATGCTGACTTCTTGCTGGCTGAAGCCATCTTGGGAAATTCTCACTTCAGCATCTTCATACCCCTCTGAAATAAAAATAAAATGTAATAAAGGAGAATGGTTTTCTTAAACTGCTCAATTGGTACCAAAAACTTAAAATATTTACACAACAAAAACCTGACTGATGGTAGTTCCAGCAATAGGCTAAAAAAAAAACCTTGGTGCTAAAGAACTAAGAAGCTTTGAATAATTTATGTTGCTTTATTGTCCATTATAACTTTCTGGCTCACTTAGTCACCAGGCTACACATATTGATCTTATATGACACCCAAAAAGCTGTAAATAATTACATTGCTACTGAATCTTCATTTACCTAAAAAACCTTCTGAAAATTCTGGCACATTCTATTATTTTCGGTAAAGGGGGACATCCTATATTTCATAATGAACTAAAGCTTCATGTTTGATAATCATTTTTTAATTAACACATCAGCAATTTTACTTGTCACATTAAAATTGCAGACAGTTTAGAGCAGTCGGTAGAGATAGAAATTAAAAAAAACAAGAGAGGTGACAATAAATAGACAAAGAAACTTATGGCTTTAAGGGACAAGGACACTATTACAAGAAGTGTAAAACTAAACACATTTTAGAAGTGAGACTACCGTCAACTTTACATGCACACAAAATTCTCAAAAGTGGATTTTGTGTATACTCACCATTTGATCGAGATGCCTTTGACATGTGGCCAGATGATTTCATGCTGCTAGACATGCGAGATGAACTCTTTGCATTTGTTGGTGACTGGGGAAGTGACTGTCCACGTCCTCCACTAATTGTGGACATGGCTGCTGTTGACTGAGCAGCAAAGCGAGGATCTGGTGCCTCTATCTCACCTTGTGTAGATGCAGCAGCCCCCATCTCGAAACTGGATGGTGTTATCAACACTGACCGTGCACTGTTGCTTACTGAAACTTGGTCAACTTTGAATTCAGAGGACTTTTCTCCTAACTCCTCATCTCCCTGTTCATGTTTAGCTTCAAAATCTGGTCTGATAGGTCCTTGAGTAGCTACTTCCTCAAGATACTGATCTGGAGAAACAGTTTTGAGATCAGATGGTTGGTGATTGTGCTGCTGGTGTAAGTCTTGTCTCCTGGTAGCTCCTGCATCCTCACTACCATCTCTCTCAGTTTCCTCTAAAACTTCATCTTCATCAACATCTCTTGCTGCTGTCTCAGCTGCAGCTGCGCCTCCACCATGCTGGGAGACTATCTTTACAGCTTGATCAAGCACCTGGCGCACTAAATCTGCACTTGCCTGCTTAAGAGCAGTGAAATCGTCACTGCTGTGAAAAATGTCAGACAGATTCTCTGCACTCTTAGCTTCCTCCTCTAGATTGAGTTCATCAGACTCTTTTGAACCACTTACAGGGTCCTCTTCTAACTGTTCAACAATATTATTTTCTTCCTCAATATTTTCCTGAATGAGTCTGTCAAGTAGCTTAAGTGAAGATGCCTCACCATTCTTGGAGTCATCTAGTGCTGCTCTGTAAATGTTTGAATCATGCCAGTTATCCTCATACAAATTTTCAGCACTTGTATCTTGGGATGAATCTCCCTCCTCATTGTGCTTTGCAATGTGTGCTCCTGTGCAACATAGTCAGAGTATGTTATACAAAATGACTTACTGTCAAAATGTGCAAAGCAAGTAGTATAATTTTTTTTTCTCTTGCACACAAGGCAGACATTTAATTTAATTATGGAATAAACTGCATATTTTCCTAGGTTTAATTTACAATCTTCTAATTTAAATGATCTATAAACTATTTTTACCATTATTAGAGATTATACTCTAGGGCAACCTATTAACTAATTTTACCATTATTAGAGACAGCTCTCTAGGGCAACATATTCTTTCTTTTTTTTCATTTTAAAGGCAGGGCGGATGAATTGGTGCAATAGCGATCAACAACAGCAAGTCGCATGCGTCCTCTCACCCGATCAAATCCAAGTACTTGCAGTTCAAAATCTAAATAATAATCTACATTCACAAAAGGTAGAATACCTTCCTTTACTTAGACAATTCCCAGCTTCCACAGCCTGAATTCTTTAATATTCAGGCCAGGTTGCTACACTGTTACAATGACATGCACAGCCTCTTCCCGAGACTGCTGTTGAATTGTCCCTCCCTTCTCCTTGTGGATACGATCCAAGTCAAGAATGTTTGGATCCATTTTGAAGGGAAAAGGGGAAGGACTGCGCTAATAAATATCTGCTTGGATATGGACATTGTTATGCTCCAAACATCATTAAATTCTTCATTTTCTTTCCTTCATTGAGGGGTCCCCTCAAAAATGTTTCTGGAGGTGGATGTGGAGGCAAACTATGAAAAAGTTCAGGAAGAAGCTGAGCACAAATCACCCACCTTTTCTCTCATGCCTGTACTCATCTTTATTAAAGTGCAAACACAGGGGTCCTAAGACAAGTTTAAAACTTTTTTTTTGGTCTCCCTCTACACCAGCTTTTTACTGTCATCACATCTTATCGCGCTTATTTCTACCCCTACCCCTCCTGACGTCTGAATCCACAGGCGCCCTGGTTCGATATCAGTGTGGCACAGCTAGCAAACTTGTCCCAGTCAACCCAGCTATCGGTAATGGGTACTTGACTCCATAAGTGGGTTGGGGAAAAGTAAAGCAGTGAGAGGGAGTGGAAAAGGACACCACCCCTTCTAGAGAACAGCTTCCATTTTATCATCATTGAGGCTGACTCTTATGGTCTCTCTCACAAGTATTAAAAATCTGTAGGCATTCATATTGTTACAATAGAAAAACAAAGAGGTGGAGTATGACATGATTAAAATGTATACCTCTACCCGTATTTCAGAATTAATAAGCAAGTAACATTAAATCTACGAACTCACACACACACAGCAATGAAAAAGCCTCGTTTAGCGAGGGGTTCGATTGCGCTCTAACGCCTCACTGAACAATATCCATTTAAGCCAAGGAGAATGTTTCTGGGAACAAAGCGCGTCGGCCGCTACATCACTTCACACAACGTGTGACTGCATCACAAGGTCAGCGTCTCAAACTGTCCTTTACCGACTCGAGCCCAAGCTGCGATCGAAGGGCTGAATGCGATCTGAAGCAATACGTTTATAAATGTATGCTGTAACACTAAAAAAAAGTCGTTTTGGACAAAACTATTTTTTTTTCTTTCCTTCTCTCGCCAGTTCCTGCTTTCCAAGTTCCCTTTCTCCGTTTCTCCGTTCACCAATCGGCGCTCACTCTTGGAATAAAACGACGGTATTCACCACGTGAACCTCAGAAAACACACATCTACATACAGTCTCTCTCTCTCTCTCACACACACACACACACGTACGCGACTCTCCACTTACAGACCATTCAATCATCTTGGTCAAGGCACTGTTAATGCGGCGACTTTGAGTCTGAGACATTCGCCCCGGGTGACATCAGGGGTTATAATTATTGTGACCAACGATGATCTCCACCCACGAAACCCGTCAGTCCCTCCATCATGACCAACGCTGACAGGACAGCATACTCGTTTCGACTAAGGTCTGTGGCTCGACTGCACCCAACATTCACACCTAGAGGGGCAGCAGTACCTCTCGACCAACACTAGCATGGAACTGTCTAAGCTAAGAGTCAACAGGAATCTCATTCATGTCAAACATCAAACAGTCAACTCTAAATTCCTTCAGTCTAGATCCCCGTTAAACACGTAAATTAGCTTTACCAAGAAAGCAAGTTCAAACGAAAGCTTCCTCAAAGTGAGTTCTTTGCTCAGTTCTGTCAGGCATAAAAATGTGTATTATTATTTACCCCGTAACAGATTATTAGCATAAGCATTATCTTCTGTCACTAGAAGTCAGCTATGATGGAAGTATATTTGTAATAGGCCGTAGGCTCTCTTGTCCCCGTCTTTGTATATTAACGTAGCACGTGCAGGCCTCTCTTGGTTCATCCAAAGCTAACGAATTCCATTACCACCTTGAGCCAAAGGATGGGTCTGCGAGCTTTTCATTTTTTTATTGGAATTATTGATACCGCGTTCCTGGTGTGTTTACAATTTAACGGACCTTTAACCTTGCGTAAGGAGGCGTGCAGACTTAACTCATCGCTCATTCAGTCAGTGGTTGGCCAATTCGTTGGGCTGCACCTTCCGCAAAGATATCATGTCTAAAAGAGTTATAATAAATTATCATGAAAAAAATATTATGTTAGCCCCTGTCTTTCTTTTCTGATTCCCCCGATCACAGTCATGTCGGACAGCCAGCTGACAAGTGTTCAGCCTTTCTTCAACTAAAGGCACCAGAGAAATGTCACCACAAAAGTCACAACCCACGTTATTATAAATCTTTAGTAAACGCTACCCGACACCCGACATCCTTAACAAACGCACCCATTCATACAGAAGCACTGTGATCGAAGCAACCCATGATCTTTCCCTCAGTACCCTACTGGTTCCCCCCCTTCAACAGATTCAACTTCTGAACACAACACACGTCAGCACCCCCTCCCACACACACACACACTCCACCCACCACAAGCCATATTCCCTTTCCCCGGTCTGTTTAGCAAGACCCTTTGATTTCTTACACCTCATTACACTCAAGCAGCAGTTCATTGACGAATGAATTCCGATTCTCCCTGTCGTGATCCTTCCCACACCTGCATGTCAAGACAACACTTTCAACAGGTGTGTGGGGGGGGGGCATGCTTACTGGGAATGTACGAGAAGCGAGGAAGAACAAGACAGATGGACAGAGACTTAGAGAGAGAGCCACACACACACACACATACACAGGCAGGTGGAAAGAGCTGACAAGCAATCGCCGTCCAGTTCTGGCCATTTAGACTGGTGAGAAGCGAAAAGTCCTGTACACCTTTTTCGCGCTACGACATTCATAACTGTTTTTTTAAGGAGTATAATTTAGTTTTTGACAAAAAGGCGCTTTGTAAGTTTGTGCAACTTCCCAGCAAGCACAGACTAGTATGCCAGGATTAATCCAAACTTGAGCCTAGGTGACGTCAATACTACAGGTGTTCGAAAACCTGGACCAGTCCTGGTGTCGTGTTTTGGGTTTGCTAGGAGGAGGGTGTTACATTGATGTTTATGAAACTCCAGGATACTGCCAAGCTTCATTCAATCCGGTGCACCATAAAACAATTTTCACTCTCAATATTGGGTGCCAATGAATACCCAACAACCAAGGAAACCCAATAATGACTCGATTTCGCACGTTTATTGGGTAAAGAGCATAAGCTGAACACAAGGGGCAGAGCAGGGAAAGCAGATTTCCAACACCTGCATATGAAAACGGAGTAAACAATCCTTAAAGAACATATTTTTAAATATTCCTTAAAAAATATGGATTGGCAGTTATCTTGCGATAAAACAAAACATAGTTTGGACACAAATCGGTCCAGAAACTGCCCTACCTTTTTCCCCCTCCATGTTCTTGGCTATCGTAGCTGTGTATGGTAGGTTGACAGTGCCTGTCCCGACCACCGCAGAATATTCATTAGACGACATACATTCAGGCCCCCGCAAGACAAAGCCACCCAGCCTTTCACCGATCAGGCTTTTGTTTGCGTCGCGAACTACAAATACGTCAGTCGGTACCGTGTCATTCAAAGTCTCCACGGCAGGCCGCGCTGGCGGTCGGTGGTGTTGATGGTGGTGGTGGAGACGGGTGACAAGACTGCAACTGCCTCGACAAATCGCTTCTTCTCTTCCACGCAGCTGCAACTGCACTAAACTGTCACTTCTCCGTGACGACGATGGGCACAAGGACGTGAGAAGGAAGGTTCGCCTGTTTGTCTGCCGACGCCTTTAGTTACACCAAGATGACGTCAGGTTTCTAGTTGATCTTAACCGACGGGGAGGAGAGAGGGAGTGGGTAAAAACTATCAGGCAAGCTGACCATAACCGACGACCAAGGCAGTGTAGACGGTGGTTCCCGGGTGCCAGCTACCTGTTTATCTCTCGACTGCCGCTCGACAGGGTGAACGGTACCGTTTGTTTCCATGGGGTCCGAATGATATACGAGTCTGGGGTTAAAAGGGGGCTGTGAGGTGTCGCTCGAAGCTCATTTAATTCGCTTTCTATTTCACTCACCTCTCACTCCAGCCCTCGTGAAACAATCAGTAATATTTCTTCTTCAACATATCGCTAACATGTCTCCACCCTAAACAGTTGTATCCCGCTATACTGTTCAATATCAACAACCTCTCTTCTTGGTATGCCTTAAATGTCGCCATTTATTTAATGTTTATATAAGCGGCCTACCAAAACAGCGTTTGCACTCTACGCTTGAATTTATCAGCGTGTGCATCAGTCACTGGAATGACACCGAGGGTACGAACAAATCAAAAGAAGCAAAGTGCCGCTACAAAACAAGCAAACAAACAAAAGTAACCAGGGCAAACACAGTGAGCAGATCGCCTCTTGCGTAGTCGCGAATCAATACTGCAAAATGTGAACGTGTTTAACAAACTTTGATCGCGAGGGACCATACAAAGGAAACTAGGCAAAAGGTTGCTGGCGAGGGTGGAGGAGGGGGCGAAAAGGCGGAAGTAAAAGCGCAAAAAAAAAAGTTTTCTTTCAAAGTAAATAACTGTTGAAATAGACTCTGAAGGTCATCCAGCTCAACACTGCACACTTACTCAACATAGAGACTTCACCCGATGGAGTGGTGAAAAGGAAAGAGAGTAGAGGAAGTTTTCCTATCTTATGGCATCGTGAATTCGATGTCATATAAATCTCAGTCATCTTCTCAACTTGTTGTGAACCCACGAATATTGGCATGTGTGGGTCAAAAAGCCATTTCTCGCTCATAAAACTTGCCACGCCGCAGAAAGGGGTTGAAGAATACGCAGTGTGTGCAAACACCTCTAAGACAAGCATTCCATTTGCTTGTAAACGAGGTGCAGATAGCCGATAATACAAGAAAAGCAAGTGTATTTCAACGTTCTGGTATGTCTTCTATGGAACAACTCATTGTAAAATGTTCATCCATTGCGTGTGTGTGTTTGTGTGTTGGACATTTTGCTTTCCTCTGTAAGACATGGAATAAAATCACGGCGATTTTATAAGCTGTCGGCTTCCTGAGCAGCAGGATCTACGAAGACGAAAGATAAGACAGGAATGTGGAGATAAACACGTTATTAAGGTCTATCCTTTGACCTTATAGCTATTTTGCTGGTTGACTTCGTCACAGCAAATGCCACAGGCAATGTGTTGGGTGATTAGTACCATGCGCTCCTGTCCTCAGCTTACGCATACACACGCTCGTGTGTGTGTGTGTGTGTGAGAGAGAGAGAGACATAGTGAAGCGACACCAGAGTGAATGTACTGGTCATTCACCAACCTATCCCTCCACATATGATATATTGTGCTTTTCCCATTTATGTTTAAGAGTTGCACAAAGAGCCTTTCCTATTCTTGTAAAGCTCCTGAAGCCTCGTTTAAAGTAGAAAGATGCGCTCTATAAATCCTCTATCATCATCAGCAGCAGCAGCATCTGAACAGAGGCTGCATTGTTTTGTCCAGCATGTACCCGCTCACACCTAAAATCCTAACCACCAGCACAACAAGACGTCCACTCAACTCGCGGGCAGAAACCATCGAGAACTTGAGAAAAGCGCGGGCATTAGCTGGGCCGTCGCCAACACAAGCAAAGGTCTTGGATTACAAAAAAGCTCCCTGCTCTCCACACGCTGCAGGACGGCGCTGGGTACACCTTGCAGGTACTCAAGGCCGAGTTATAATGGCCCAGCTGCAAAAGACGGACACTGTACATTGTCTCTCTGTTTCGCCAGTCTCACCACCTACCCCTACCTCCCTTCCAAATTTGACAAAGATTTCACGCACTTACATTCTTCGGGTCATTGTTTCCAGATCGAGGTCAGATCCTTCTGTAGGATTACGGTGTGAGAAGTATCGTTAGACATCTTATTTCAGCTGTAAGGTGGTTTTGGGGTGATGGAGAGATTAACGGTACGACCATCGTCTGCTCAACAGTCCCGTTACAGTATCTGCTGAACAAGCGCATGACAGTCTGGCGCCATAAACTATAGCTTGCAAAAGAACAATAGGACAGAACGCGAAGAAAAGGGACCCTTGGCGACTCGGGAAACCTACTTATGTGTCTGGTCGGAAAATTTTTAAAACGAAGCTTACGCTGCGGACAGCTCATGGCGTGATAAACTCCATTAACAACAGCGGTAAGAACAATGATAAAGGCAGAATACAAACTCCTACACATCGAGAATCTGGTGGACATGGTGTAAACAAAAATACGAAAAACAGACAATGCACGCATATCTTAGTGACCATATAGCTTCCAGCTGTCAAACTTCCAAGACAGCCCCATCGAAAATGTTTTGCGATGACATTAAACAATGCGTATGCTCGAGGGCTTGAATGCCTGCGCAAACAGAACGAAACCAAATTACCAGACATTAACAAAGTCATGAGGCGAGTCCAGCCACTCGACATTAGGAACTTACCGAATCGGCTGCCAAGATTTTTTTTTTTATCCGGAGATGTCGACGTTGCGGCCGCCGAGGCACTTTTCTGGCACTGCTACAAGATGTAATCACGTGATGTGGTCGTGCCCAGACACTGACCAGATGCACCTCGCTGTTCGGCTGTGCAACTGACCTAGGGGGGCATCTCCTCCTTTCTTTCCTTTATGACTAAAACCCCAGGGGTTGGCGAAATTGCCCACGTACTTCCTCTAATAACTGTCGTTATATAAATGGATGGAAACTATCATTCCTCCTTGCAATTTTTGCAAATTCTGCGTGCGTGTGTGTGGGGGGGGGAGAGTTTATTAAAAGGATATACAACTTCACACCAGTCAAGAGGTTCCCCCACACTGTTCAAACACGACTAAAAAGCAAACTGCGGTCTATACTACTTTACAACTTTGCAAGTACGGACTTTAATTAGAACAAACACTGCTCACTGCACAGTCAACGCTCGTGCGAAAAGGCACGCATCAAAGATGGTGGATGGCGTTACAGGTCGGTGCTTAATCACCTCCTTGTAAATAATTGAAGGAACCTCTACGCACCAGATCCCCATCAATCAATATCCTTTGTCTGCAGATTTCTCTAAGACATCAAAAGTCACGTAGAACTTTTTACAACACCTAGAAAATACTTGATATTTTTATGGTTTGGCGATTAATGGTCTCAGGAGTGTTTGAACTGTCAAAAATATAAATAAATCCTCCCTTACTTAAATAATATAAAATCTGGCGACTGACACTGTCCTACCAAAGAGAAAGAACTGAAGTTGCTGATTTCAAATAAGTGTACAGTAATTTCTGTTCAGAATCCATTAGGGTGGCCTGGAAGAATGCCTTCAGGGCAACAACATGACACTGAAACAAGAAGTAAGGATACACCTTAACTATCAGCATTTCAGATGTATTGATGGTGACACTGCTCAGATGAAGGGGGAAAAAACAGATCCCTTAGAGATCATAGTAATAAATCTGAGGTACATAACTAGCGGTACCCCTCGATTTACTTACAGCCTTTGCTAGCTCTTTATAGTTGTGGACTGTATGTAAGATGGGAAACCTTTATCAGCTGACCTTGTCTGTGCCCTTTTTCAATTACAGGACCCTGAGGTAACCTTACCTCTGCTTCACAACTAGGGCCCTCGGTTAATTTGTCATTCCCACCTCCAGACTAGATACCCATGCACCCTACCACACACATGCACATGCACAATCTCTCCTCTCACACTAGTAATGACAAGTGGATTACTTATTCATTTTCTATTAAAATAATAGCAATACATATTATGAAAAACATTTTGCATGCTGCTTACTTGATGAACTAAATAAAGCGGAATTCTTGAACCAGAGGAATGAACCAAGAAAATTTTAGTGCCCCAAGTTTTTTCCAGTGAGCTACTACATCATTGACAGATTCTACACAAGACTAACAATAACTTAACATGGAAGATGCTTACCTATTAACTATCTCTGAAATGAATGAAGTAAATATGCATGTCCATTCCTGTTTATTTCAATTCTGACTCATCAGTATACATGTGTTTGCACATGCATGTGTGGATGCACACACACACATACATATACACACAGACACTTTCATAGTATAGCCTAAATTCCTGTTTGTGTTTGTTAGGTCAGAAATAATAGACTTGGGGAAATCTGTTTTGGTTTGATTAGGTCTGTAACTTTACAACTCGCCATAATGTCTCACTTAACTGAGGTTACACTTCTAGTTAAATTTCTTTGCAAAGTTTACTTGCCTTTGTTTGAATGTTTTCATTAGCAAGTCACATAATAGTCTTGTCTGTCATAATAATGCTTTATTTATGGTGTGAAAGTAAAAATGTATGCATTTGTTAGCCATTTGCCATCAGTAAGTATATAAAACTGTCAAGTGCTTTGTGGTACCTGTTCACACTCTAAGTGTCAACAAATTATCTGTCTTTGCATTCACCTTCTTTCTTCACCACCATCTTTCAAGCTTTTCTGGGTCTGATAAGGTATGGGTATTTCTCTCCCATATTCCACATTAAGGGGGAAAGGCAGAATTGTATTTCTTTACAAGTTCATTACAGTATCACACATTTGTAAATGGGGGCTAGATGCATTCTACTTCACTAGCTATCAACTAAACTGCTTATATTTTGAAATACTAACTGCTTGCTATGTGTTAACCACCCAGTGACTAGCAGAAACTGTTTACCTGGCTTCAGCTCTTTGCATACTTTTGCTAGATATATACAACAGTGGCATAGGAAGATGCTTGGCTTTGGGGGTGCTTCCAGCAACTAAGTACAATGAAAGTATCAGTTTATCACAGTAAGCAGTGAAATGAAGGCATGAGATATTCAATGAAAGTGTATGGATATTACCTGTCACTTTTTTATCATAAAGATTTCACCCATCTACTTCTAGTAATAATGAAATGAACATCTTGTGCCTGCAGTTTCCTTTATGAGAAGACATGCACTGACTGCACACTAAAAATGTTCATACCTCACTTATTGAAACAAAATGCATGCCATGCCCTGAAATGGTACAGACAATAAATACATCCTAGCATACCTCCCCCTTAATTCTTTATCTTGGGTGCCTCAAGTTGCTATGCTGACATGAAGAACCTGAGTATGAAACAGGTATGCACTATCTAATCTCTGGAAACTTTGTCAAGCCGAAGGGGTACAGTGCCCAGTTGCACAATTTCAAGCTTCAACCTTGTATATGTGTGTGTTTCATTCATTATATATATATACATATTTTACAGATAAATATACATGTGTGTATTTGTGTGTGTGTGTGTGTGTGTATATATATATATATGTGTGTGTTTGTCTCATATTTTGTTCCTGTTTGCCATGGTGTCATCCAGCTTCTGATGCTTGAGTTTCTTGTATGATTGACTGTCAGTTTGTTTTTAGTCTTTTGTGTACAGTGCATAGAACTTGTCTACACACTGGAAAATGCACTCTAACAATGTATATATATATATCTTCTGAAGTTATGTTTTCTTCATGCTACACATCAGTGGCATTTTAGACTTGAAAAAGAGAGTTATATTTTATATCAAAGTAAATCAAGAGTTATTATAAGCAATTAGTCAAATTACTTGTTGGGTTTTTATCAGTGAGTGTGCGTGCAATGTTTGTGAGTAAGATACGCACAGACGGAATGAGGGAGAATGTCGACCATTTTTATTTTTTTACTGAAAAGTCAAACTCATTAGTGGTCATTGCTTTTGTGCAGTTTTTTTTATCCTGCTAGCAGAAAGGATCTGACTATATTAATTTTACCAACTTCTATGCTATCTCCGATGCTTTTATTCGGGTTGTCATTCCACTGATACGGCCTTTTCCCACGACAAAATAATGTTATCGTCACTTTCATTGTTCACACCTTCAATTAGAAGCTGATAAAGCTGTCAGTATGGAAATATACCAGCCTCGAAAATGCCGTCACTTCTGTCTAAGTACAGTCTACAAGAACTGGAGAAAATATATATGAATGTACGTACAGCAACGCCGAAAAACACTCTGACCACACGTAAACTCCTGCAATAAATCATGGCTTAATAACATCTGAAGGCTAACTGGAGATTTTTAATGAAGCAGTTTAACTTCTCCTTAACAACCCCACAGAGCAGGAATTGTGTGTGTCCGATAAGCTCAGCACGAAGAGTGAAGACTGGAAACAGTACTTACATTTTGCGTTGCTCTCCTTCGTTGCCGCTCCCTGCAGCCATGACAGTTCTCAACACGCTGGCTGTTGTTGGGGAAACTTCTGTCACGTGAGAAATCAATGTAGCTCTCCTACAAAAGAGTTACTTCACAACACCACGGGTCAGCGCAGTACATTTTAGTTTTTTGAGAACCGTGATTTGTTTACTAAAGTTTGTTATATTGAAATGACCTTTCCATTTAATGCGCGTGTGCGTGCGTGTGTAACCATGAGAGGGAGAGGCTGAAAATTGGAGAAGGGACATGTTCCAGTTCAGAAAATTAGGTACATTGTAGGAAGGTTAAAAAAAAATCCCATTAACTCGGGTTACGTGCATGGACCTTCTTATCACTTATATCAGTCCTCCTGCCTTTTACCTTCCCTCATCCCCCTTCCCCTGCTTTTCTATCGACTTCACTTTAAGAAAGGGAAGACGAGAAAAAGAATAGCAATGTCAGTTCAGTAAATCAAATACGCTGATGTTACTAAATGTGTATTGAGAGCCAGAATCGTCTGCTAAACTTCCAGACACTCTGTTCAAGAAGTCATGAATGATATATTTGTTAGATAAAAGAGGACATGAAACTTGAGTGTCAAACGTTAGTATAAATGGATCTACATATAATTATGTCTGAATATCTCATATAACTGGCATCAAGAAACTGCATGTACGTTATAAAGAAATTAAGAGACTGAGGAATGAGTCAAGACTGGTGTGCAGACTACACTTTAATGTGTAGCTTCATCATGAACGTTGATCTACGTTCATGGCTTCATGATCTGTTTAGAAAAATACGTTGATGACATAAACACGGGAAACGGCTTGCGTTCGTTCTCGTGCCAGGGTTTCTAAATAGTTACCATTGCAGACTTGATCTGTCGCTGCAGTTACTCAAATACAGCTTGTTACTTTCCATTTTGACTGAGTTTGGTGCATGTCTTATGTATGTCACTTGGATATGGATTTGAAAAAAAAATTCCATTACCAGACCAAAGAGCCAGACTCACAGACTTTGTACAGCGTTTACGCCATTCAGTAAAAACGACACAAGGGAAACGACCAGTGTAATCTGTTCGTGTCGATTTGCCTCCCTTGCAAAATCGTCTGCCAACTTTCCTGAAATATGAGGTCTTATCACATCTTTGCCACTTCTAAAAAATTTTGATATTGGTAACGCCATGTATTATTATTATCGGTGAGAAGAAGAAGTAGTTGTTGATCCCAAGATACTATAACGCTAGCAAGGGTAACTCTTTGTTGTTTTTACTTTTTATCTTTTTTTTTTTGCGCCTGCTTTTAATTGCTGTTGCTTCGTAGATTTCCCATACTTTACTTTCACAAGGCACGGTGTTCAAGCCCGCTCTGTTTCGCTTGTCATCCCATAGAAATAAATAGTTTTCGTTGTCATTGTTTCTGCGCGTGGGCGTTTTGTGGGTTTCGGGTGTCGACTTTTACAAAAAAAAATCATCCCAGATCAGACCGCGCTGCGACGATGATCTGGCATCTAGGGAACCTACTCTCCAAGCTGTAAACACCTCATATATATATATATAGCTCAGTGTCCAGCCTGAGGCGGCCATCTATCGGATCCTAACTGAGAGGACGCGATTTTCTTAGTAACTTTTAATAAATAGAAGCCAGAAGTTACGTCGAGTTGGAAAGAACTGTTGCAAGAAAGTTTTGTACTTGTGCACGGTGATTATAATTATCAGCTTGCTTAACACATTCACTTTTCCAACACTCCTACTCTAAAAAAGTTGCTGCAATAAATTCGTAAAGACTTTTGACACCGGACATTGTGTTGAAAGGTTTACTATATTTAACACATTTCTTGCATAACCAAGCATAAACGTAACCAGCAATTCCACATTAATATAATTCTTTATAAAATTCATCCGAAAGTTGAGTATCATTAAACAGCCAATATTAACGCAGTAAAGACTAAATTATCCCTCACTACATTAAAAACTATTATTTTCTTATCTATTCTTCTTCACCCATTTCTCATATATACATCCTGATCGTGCTCTTTAGACATTTCTATAAAGCGACAGAAAAGTGACATGCCATATTTATTAACCAACAGATCCCAAGAGATTTGCCGCTGTCCAGAAATACCTGCAACGGGACAAAAATTAAAAACCGAAAAATCTACTGCCGCGTGCGTGGCAAAGGAATGAAAACTTCATATCACCGAGGTTAGAGATCAGTCAGCATGTCGAGCCTACACAGGTCACATCAGTACTTAAATTAATTAATACAGTCTCATAAACATACATACGCGTAAACACATCTATATATATATATATATATTCCCAACTCGTCACCATCAGGCAAAGTTTACAGCATAAACTCTGGAGCAAGTCTGCTTCCTTCCCCTATTCCTTTCTTTGCCTCTCATTTGCCTCTCTTTCTTTCACATTTTTCTGTTTCTTTCTCTCTCTCTCTTCTCGATGCCCTTTTCCCTTTTACACACATCTCTCTCTCTCTTCTCTTGTCTTTCGTAATACAGCATTAACTAGCCAGCTTTGATAAGAGTATACTACACCTGCAAGACCCCCCTCGCTAGTTTCCACACACAAACACACACGCATGCATGCGCGCGCATACACGCACACGCACCTGCACACACAATTTTTTAAATTGAACATCATTTTTATCGATCCTTATAAATAATACCCATTTAACTGAGCACTTTTCGCTAAATATGTATAGTGCGTATATTATTTAAGTACACAGCTCTATGCTATTCTTATAGGCATGGCAAATACATATTGGTCAAGTTTCAGATACATTCTCAATCATTTCGTTTTTTGTTTACAACGCTTGGCGGGAAAGTCAGTCTGATGGGATACTCAACAAATGGGTCGAAGGTACACTGAGATACTTCTGAGGTAGCGCTGTCCCTATCTCTTACCCTTAGGTCTTTCTTTCTGTCCCTAGGTTTGCCAGTCCTCAAACCGTGACGTCATATGCACATCGTTCCGTTTACTGACCCTCCGGTCTCCTGGATACCGAATCCTGTGATAAGCATGTTAGTAATGGTAATGAGGAACACCAGGATCATGGTCACGTGGTTCAGGCGGGTGGTGACAACTTCTTTCTGGAAGTGCTTCATAAGGCGAGCCGCAGACTGTCGCTTTAAATCGGCGTTGTTCGTTTTGCTGTCGTCTGCTTTCAACAGTTTGTTTTGATACTCACGCTCAAAGACTTCTTGGTGATGTGCCTCGGACTCCCGGACCCAGATAATGAAAATCAAAATCCCGAAAATGACTTGGCTGTTGACAGAAGCAAACAACATGTCCGTTACGAAGAAGCAAATTCAGAGTCAGGTGTTCGTCCCACCTTTTACACACAAACACACATACACTTACGAAGGGAGATAATGTGTACGGGTGCATGCTTTGAAAGTTGTTTATGTCGGTACGTACGTATTTATGTTAAACCACAGGAGTATCCTACCTGTACCTAGTTTTAAATGTTGAATTCCTCTGCCAATCTTTCAAATATGCATTTTCTTCCAATTTCCGCCAATCCTCTCTTTAGGTGTTTTCCATTTCTTTTTTTGACTGTTCCCATGTTACGTAACATTTTGCTTTTTCGGTCATGTGTTGTTTTACAGTAGTGAAATGTTTCCTTTTTGTGTGTCTCGTGTAACTGAACGAGACATACAGCACCAGCAACACATGGATGACTGCATCGTAAGAGTGGTGCCACCATCAGCTACATAAGCAGTCTCACCTGGCGAGAGAGAAGCTGACAAGGGCTAAAAGAAATGTCCTGTAGGAAATTCCTTCTCCACCCGACACCAGGGTGCGCAGCTGTGCGATGTTCGCCATCATCAAGGCCACGTCAATCAAAGCCTGCGAAGCCATCTTGCGGACGGTGTACTGGTTCGTGGACAACAGGCGATCGAACTGCCAAAAACATCGCTTGACATTCTCAAAACTGCATTTTAAAATCGTTCTTTGATGAACCTGATACACATTTTAACAGGGTGCATAAATCATTTCGTTCATCTCTGTAATTTTTCAACCTTGATAATGGGGGAGGGGCACCGTGAAGCTAAGCAAATTGTCAAACAAGCATGAATGGAAAAAAATTAGAATCTGCTTCGTTGATAATGTTCTCAGTTTATGCTTGAAATCCCTCTGGCCAACTGATTTTCACTCGCAAACATTTGTCTTTTCGGCTGCAATCCATGCAACCCACTTGTACAACTCTCCCACTCTTAGACACCAAACAAACCTGTACTTTCAGTGACCAAAACGGGAAGTATTGCAAATGTTTATTACAGAAAACTTTTGTTGACTTCAGCGGAAGAGTGGCTATTAAGTCCCGACGAGAAAGAACATGTAAACAAAACAACAACAACAACAACAAAACGTGGCAGTGTATGGATTCTGTAGAACGCGCCGGCCAATGTATACACTTTTCGAGCAACTAACAACTAATGCACTTTTTCAAAGAGATTCTGCGGCGTTTGCTTCTCTTAGTGCGCGAGAAGAGGCGAGAGTTGTGGTATGACAAATCGTGCCTGCTTCACCACGACAATGCATTTGTTCACAACAACATGTTCCTGGCCGAAAAGAAGATTAATGTACTGAAACAAATCCCTATTCACCTAATCTTGCTCAATGTGACCTTTTTTCTTTCCCCCCAAGCTTAAGGGTGACATTAATGGAACCCATTTTGAAGGGGTGGAGGCCATCATGAGAGACGTAACGACAGAGCTCGGTGGTTTGCCAGAACAATCCTCTCAGGTGTGCACAGAAGATGGCAAAGATTGATGAAAAAGTGTATTAGACTCGATGGGGGAAAGCTTTGAATGCAGCAGTAAAACATTCACACAACATAAGATGCAGAACGGCTATAATCTATAATCTGTTATAGAAATGAAATATAACACAATGTGGAAAAATCATATAAAACTTCGTTACTCAATAAGAACTTTAAAGAAGCACAGAGCACTGACCGGTTCTTTAGTAAGGAGTTCATCTCCATCGGGTGTGTCCGAAAAGACAGACATACGCACTTGCACCTCCTCGCTCTTCTTGCTGTCTTCAGAAAAGGCGGCATCATTCTTGCTGAAACAGACCGAGGGGCTTCGTTTGTTTTATTGTTATTTTCTGAGAAAGTATAAAGTCTAACTCAGATTTAACTCGAAGTTAAGCTCAAAGCTTGTGAGGTTAAAGGGGGCGTAACATTGTCATTTTAAAATACTCTGTGATATATAGATATACACACAATGTTTTCTCTTAGGTGGGAGGAGGTACGAAACATGGATCGACGTAACTAAATTCTAACCAGTAATTTAACTGAAAGCAACAGACCTTGTGAAAGTTCGTGTTAAAGGAATAGCAGCCTGAACATTTTTGTAATCTAAAGATAAGGTAAAGATCAGTAGTTCAAAGTTAGTAGTTCCCGAATAAACAAACAACACCAGGCACAGAAAGAGGTCAAAGTCGTGGCGTCATGTATGCACACCGATACGCCGATAATTAACATAATTATGGTCCCAGGTCTCCAATTAGCAGAGGCCTTTACAACGTAAATGCATTCATGAGCAACCCCGTGATGTTCTTGTTGTTGACCTCTTTCTGTTCATGGTGATGCTTGTTGGTGTGTATCTCGAGAACAAACGGGGTGTATTCATTCAGATTTGAGGAGCTAGTATCTTTAGCACTGAGCTTTACTCAATTAGTGGAACACAAATTGCACCATACTAGTCTTTCAATAAAGCGTTGCCATAAGAGCGAGCCTACCTAGTGACAGTGTAGTTAATGGGGGTTTAACTTTTTTTCTTTGACAATAAGTTGAACCTTCAATGTCTTTACCTGCACTTATCTGCATTATGCTGTTTCCATTAGTAGACCGATTTTTTTTCAATGTCTTGACTACGGTAGTTTCTCCCACACGTGTGTGTGAGTGTGTGTGTGTGTGTGTGTGTGTGTGTGTGTGTGTGTGTGTGTGTGTGTGTGTGTGTGTGTGTGTGTGTGTGCAAGCAAAGAACAATAAACTGAAGACTTACCTGTTTGCAGCACCTTCTACAGTTGCCGCCATCTTGTTTGAGTATCGCCTGTCAAAGCTATCGAAGTTCACTGTTGACAGACTCACAACAACACCTTCTACCTGAAGTACTAAATGTTATGAACGCTTCTTCTATCTTTTGTATGTTTATCTCTTTACGCCAGCCATTAGGCAATCTTCGTGTTCGTGCATTTATTGCACACGTAAGGATATAATTTTAGTCTACGTTATCTTGACCAGTAGAGAAACAGTTAACAGCCAACCGACCCCTGAATGTAAATACACCGTCAGGACTGCGATATGGCATGACTGACAGATCTTCAGGTGTAAAGACTGTGCAGATGTCTTCCACAACACTTTCTTGTCGTCGGTGATCGAGATGTGAGACACAAATTGCATTGTTGACACAGTGAGCTAACGATGTGATTGCGAGGTTCTGGTCCTTGCAAAATTCTTTCGGTGTCCAGGAATGCCGCAGACTTACTGCTTACACTTCTGTCTCTGGTCTTAATTTTGTCCTCTCTTTGGACTCAATGCTGAATAGGCGATGGAAGAAAGAAAAAAAATTCTCGTAGTATTTCTCTCTGTTGGCATTACGAGTGTGATAAAAAGGGATCCCCCTTATGGATTCTGAAGAAATAATAAATAAGTCATTACATTACGTTGCCTTATTTTTCCCTCCCGCCACAGAATACAGTGACTGATTGTATACACTCGTAAATACGATTTCAGCTTAAATGACGAATGAGGAGCACATTTTCTTCTAATTATTGGGTAAAGCTCAGAACAAGATACGATTTCTGGCGCGCGTGTTGTTTGAAGGTTTATAGGGATCTCTTTGGTTTTGATGAGGTATGATTTTTTTTCAGCTTGTTCTCTGTGTATTTTAAAGTCTGGGTCTTGGTTTGAGTCTAAACTAGTCTCTTGGAACTGTTCTACTAGGAGGTTTGCTTTTTCTAGGTTTGTCTCATATTTTAGGTGAACGGGTCACAATTCTCGAACATGATGTGTGAAAGTGCGCCGACAGCCATGGTGGACGTGGACTGCGAGTATGACACAGGGCGTAACTGTCAAGGCGGGGGGGGGGGAGCGTGGACACTCGAAATGGAGGAAAGGTCAACCCGAGTTAGTGTCTCCTGCTATTTGCTACAGATGTAACAGCGCAGGACATGTCTCTAGGTAAAAAGGTAAAGTAAAGGTAAAGGTCATCCCATAACCTGTTCAGGTCGTTGGGGAGTGAGGTGTTAGAGACCCCACTTTTCTCGGGGCCAGCTTTTACATGATGGTGGTGCCAATCTCCTCTCCCTCGCTGCCTTAACCTTCCCCAACCCTCTATGGAGTTAGGTACCCATTCCCGTCAGCTGGGTCGACTGGGGGAAGTATGCTGCGCTTATCGGGAATAGAACCAGCGCGCTCTCGGTTCGGACGCCAGCGCTCTAACCACTCGGCCATCCGCTTCCCAATGTCTTTAGTCTCTGCCCTCAAAAGCCAGACAGGCTGAAAACACCTGTGTAGGTGAGAAGTGCTACAGTTGCGGGAAGGTAGGACACTTCCCGCGTCGTTGTCCCCTTGGCAACGAGTGGCGTTTTATCTGTATCCGCTGACTAGGCGTAGTCAAGGCGGCGGACAGAGGGCTTCAGAAACTAGCGGGCCAGATGCAAGCGATAATGGGGCTTGCGAGGTGGACGTTAGCGATGGTGAAGCCAGCGTGTTAGCTGCAATAAGCGATGTCGACGCTAGTGAGGTGGATGCTAGCGATGACGATGAGCTGGATACTAGTAATGAGGGGGCTAGTGAGGTAAATGTTACCGATCAGGAAGCTAGCGAGCTAGATGCTAACGGCGACGACGTTAGCGAACTGGATGCTAGTGAGTAAGGGGAGGACACGATATCAACCGTGGAGGTGAACCCTGAATATCATACGGGTCATACAGGAACCTATGGAAGTGAACATACCGTTAGAAGCATAGCGAGGAAGAAGCAGAAAACACAAATCAATTTGCGCACTGTTGTTAGAGAAGTGTTGAGATATCGAGGGTGGGTGATCTCATCACAACCACGGATGACTTGTTTAAAAAGGCTGACTATAAATAAGTCACAGTGGCTATTTTTTCGTCAGACGGCTTGGGAAAACGGGTGCGATAAACCATCATCGTTCGAAGGTGAGGGAGAAATTGGTAAATATAAAAGAGGACGGGTGGTATACACGAAGATCCAGAGCCACGTTTGCCTATGGGTTTACATCAAAGGGTGGGGGGGGGGAACTCGATAGGCATGTAAGCTATGACGGTTCCGTTCTTGAAAGTTTGAAGTTAATTTTATTTCTAATTTCAACCGGAAAGTTATTAAGTGGCCAGAAGGAAGAGCGTTTCATTAGGTCCGGTTTTTTGTTAGGATACTTTGGGTGGTGGAGTTTACCGAAGCAATATAACGGCCTAGTTAAAATCTCATCTTCATATTCATCCACGGGGGCTCGTCGGTCGTTATGTGTTTGATAATACGTCGTGCGTATGCGGTAAGTGTACTGGTGGATCTGGGGCCTTAGTTAAGTCTTTTAATCTTTTTCCAGCTATCATTTAGGTTAGCGTTTAAATCTAATGATTCTGTAAACTTGTACCATTCATTTTTTTTTTTTTGGCCGGGGGGATAATGGGCTTTGCTAAGGACGTTATGTCTTTCTGTGTTCTATTCTGTTCTCAATAGTTTTGTTACTTTTCCGTACCATTTGTTTATGCTTCCTGTTTTAATTGCCTTCTTTGGTCCACCAGGCCTGGCCATCATACCTACTGGTGTCGCTGATGTTATTGCTTTAATGATACGTTTTGTCAGTTTGTCTGTCTTGGTGTCTGCCATTCATCAGGGAGCCATACATCAGTCATTTCTGTTAGCGACTGATACAGATTCCAGTTTTGTTTTTTTTTTTAGTGTAGATTTTGGATGGTTGGGGGGTTGGGGGATTTGTTTTGTTTTGTTTGTTTTTTTTGTTTTTTGCTGTCATCTTTCATGTTTTTCTGTGTCTTTTTGTTTGTTGAAAGTCTCATTTGTCTCGGTTGCATGGTTCTGGCCTGTCCTGCTGCTACACTAGTGTCTGTCTCCATGTGGTCGCTAGATGGGTTTAGATGGTCAGTCTGGCCAGTGGTGGTGTCTGGTGTGGTGGGTTGGTGTGGAGTAATCTGTTCTTCCTCTTTTGCTGGCAACAGAACAGGTTCTTGCCTTTCTTTTGCCAGCTTTCGTTCTTTACATGACCAGAAGTTTTCTCTGGATATCTTCAGTCCATCGCTGTATGACATTTTGCCTGTCGCACTCATCTATCTGGCTTTTCTGTGGATGCTTTTGTGGGAAAATCCTCCATATCTTGCGCTGTGATTGCTTTCTTTGCATCACATCATCGTGTCTCTAATAATTGTCTTATTTCTCGCTCCAGCAAACATTTGCAAGTTTCAAATGGGTCTTCAGAAACCACCGCCGCCGCCTCGGAAACTCCGTTCGGCGGGTTGGAGGGAGAACTCAGCGAACTCTGTATCCCAGCATACACCAGTGACATCAATGATGTGATTTAGAATCAAGAGGTGACTCAGGCCGACTTCCCTCTCCACATAATAAAGTAGTTCCTTCCCTGTTGTGTCACGACTGTCAGACTGGCAAAATAGTTGCCCCTGGCGCAAACGTCAGACTGTCACATCCAGCCAGGCTCACAGCACACGATACTTTGTTCCCCTGTAAGTAAATAATCCATACTGGTCATTAAAATATTCTTCTTTCTTCTTTTTTGTTTGTTCGTTAGCTTGCTCTTTTTTACTTTCTTTATTTCTCAAACCTTTGGATTTTCTTCTTTTGTCTTTCAATTGCTTATTCTTTTTCTTCCTTGTTTAATTCTATATTTTGTTTGTTCGGTTTTTTCCTATGTTCTTTCTTTCCTTGTTCCTTCTTTTTTCACTGTGTGTAATCAACAGTTTGTGGTCACGTGATTTTTCTACAAGATTTTTTTTTTCATTGCTTGAAATTTTGTAGCGCTTTGGTTATGAGGAAGCTTCCTATGGCTAGCTATATTTTCTACCTTTCCTTCTACTTTTACTTACAAACAAAATAAGATGGCTCAAAGACTGTTAATATGTATATTACCCGGCAAACACAATCAAGTGCAATATCTGTATATGTAGAAAATTTAATATATTTGTGGACAGAGGCTAAAACTCCGGTGCCTGGAGTAATCCAGTATGCCTGAACAGCCAGCCAGCGGGGAGAATCCTGGCCTGGACACCTCCCGCGACCCAGACAGGTATGCTTCGTGACACAGATGGTAAATAGATGCATGCAATGCCACTCACCAGCTGGTATCCGTCCTTAGAGCTGTGTATCTGGACCCACTGTTTGGAGTTCCATGCCACTATACTTATGTCGTATCCAAACACAAGGATTTATCAGAAAGAAATACTTTACAGATCATCTTTTCCAGAAATACTTATCAGATTGATTCTCATGCTTGAGCGTATGTGTGTGTGTGTGTGTGTGTGTGTGAGAGAGAGAGAGAGAGTGTGTGTGTGTGTGTGTGTGTGTGTTTACGTGGTGAACCTGGGGGATTATATTATTGCTATTGTTTTCGGTCATCATCATCATCATCATCACCACCACCACCACCACCACCGTCGACGACGACGACGACGCTGAGACATAAGTTCATAACCTCAATGGGCTGGTGAGAAACACGATGATCAAAATCTTGTGTTGGTTGGTTGGTTGGTTGGTTGGTTGGTTGGTTGGTTGGTTGGTTGGTTGGTTGGTTGGTTGGTTGGTTGGTTGGTTGGTTGGTTGGTTGGTTGGTTGGTTGGTTGGTTGGTTGGTTGGTTGGTTGGTTGGTTCCGGGATGGGTTTATTTGAAATTTTCTTTCGACTTGTGCTGACTTTGCGCTGTTGGGGGAAGGGGTGGAAGAGAGGAGGGAGGACAAGAACCGCAGTCCCTGTTGAAAATCCCCGACGGCGAGTTCTCATCACAGGTATCACATACAGAAAAAAGTGCGTGCAGTCTCGAGTGGTGATCTGAGCCCTTAGAACATACACGATCCAGAGATGGCTTCTCACTGCGCTATTGGATGCCCCACTACTTTTCCATTTCCTCTGGTTGAAGCAACAATTTAAGAGGTCGTTATGAACCATAGGAAGTCTGTATAACTACATATATATCCGTGTTGTACACACTTGTTCCTGGCCCTACTCGCTCCCTGAACGGACAATGCTCTCTTTGAGTTTACGCAGTACCAATGTACATAAGAGGAATGGCTGGATCTGGTCGACAGACCAAAAACAAATCCACTCTTTTGCACTATGTTACAAACACATCGGGCTTTCTAAAAAAAAAAAACAAAAAAAAAAAACTTGCGAACGAGCAGTGACTAATCTGGTCAACATCATCAAATTTCGGATGCAAATTCACACATTTTTCTTTCATCGAACATTGTTCGCTATTGCGCATAAGCATACTACGAATGGCGTGCCACTCACTTGACCTTTGTCCCTTTCCAGGAGTTTGGCCTGTTAGTGGCTTTTCAGGGCTTAACCCTAAAAATAAAAAAAAAATTTCTGTAGATACTTGTCTTGTGAGGACACAAACAAACTGAAATAATGACAACCGTAAACCACACAGACTTCATTTTATTGCTTTTTTGTTGATGAATGAAAGCAGACATCGCGGGGGCGGGGCAGGGGCGATGATATACATGTGTCTGTTGTAATCACGTATTTGAACTGGTTTTCGGTCCTACCTGACCACGGACGTGTATAGGTTCGTGACCTGACTGATCGCACCACTGTTTCGATCACTTCTCAGTTTTGTTTGTTTGTTTGTTTGTTTTTTCTTGTTTTTTTAACATCCATGCAGTTCATACTTTTGACATCTGACATCTGTTTGCTGAACTTACGTTTCTTGTGGGGACTATCGGCTTATTTATAGTCTTTCGTGTATAGCGTACTCAGCTCGCATTCACAATATTATTTTCAATAAGAAGATACCCAGCGGTATCGCAGTGCATTGCTCGAAAAGTATAGTAACAGAGATTCTTTTGGAGTCTGGACTTCTTTCAGCTTCACGACATCTCAGTTGATACTCAATTCAAATCTTTAGTCTGATCAATGTTAACGGTCTCAACAGACTCAACTCGTTATCTCGCCAACCCTCCTCTCGCCATACTTTGTGCTAGAATGTTCTCCCAGAGTTGTCCCTACGTATAGAGCATACCATTCCATCTCGCCCTCTATGTGTGCTGGACAGACGACGACGGCGAGGTAGTGAGGGTAGACTGTGTTGTGAAAACCATAAAAGTGACACCATTATTCGCGATGGACTGAATAGTTTCTTTATAATAACTTTTATTGCGTTTGTTCCTTTGTTTCAGAAGTTCGAGCGATGAAAGCTACGTGGATGAAAAATCTCTGCTTAATTTAAGCGACTCGCAGCTGCAGGTAGACGACCGTTGACTCCTACAAGTGCTCGATATAGTCAAAAATAGACCCCATAACCAAATGGATCGTAAAATAAGACTGCTTAATATATCCTTTGAGTCTGAGGGTAAAAAACTCCCAGCCTATACTCAGTTATCACACGCTGACAATGTTTTGAAACACGATCAAAGAGGAGGGGGAGAATTGCAGTGACAACAGCAATCGAACTGCCCTATGGGATAAAAAAAAAAGGTGTTAGAAATCGCACCCAAAAAAGATACTTTTTGCCCCAAAACTCCAGGGAATCCCTAATGTGTATTGTCATATGATAACTCTGATGGAGAAACATCTATGAACACAACTCGATCATTTGACATTCTGCTGATGGCTGACACCCGGAATGATAGTGTGTGTATGAGGGAGAGTGAGGGCAAACACGCAAAACGAAATACTTCATCATCATCGTCGTCGTCGTCGTCGGCGTTACTAATAACTTGTTTCCTCTTTCTCTTATCTCCCCCCCCCCAACTCCTCGCCTCCAGCCACTACTATGCCACCCCTCATCACCTTCCCGGAACGAGTTCAGCACGCGCAAGACCGCTGCGCACGCGCTGATGGATGTGGCGCTGATGATGGCCAACATTTCGCAGTTGCGCACGTTGTTGGCGGCGGGCGAGGATAACAAACCCTTCTTCTGGCCACTGATGGTGCTGATCGCGCTGTCAATACTTTGCCAGGTTAGTTTCCTTTGCTAGACCCGGCCATTCTCCTTCATAGAACCTCACTATGTGCAATTTTATATATATATATATATTTTAAAGAATTGACTATAGATAATATTCTCGCTCCAAGTCTTTTCATGTAAATATCCTTTTTATTAAGTGCTTTTCTGTTTCCTGTACATAACTATACAACATGTTATTTTGTTTCCTGTATATAACGACACAACATATATTATTTTATTTCTTGTAGATCACCTTACCATGTGTATAAGTTTCAAGTAGATAACTACGCTACTTTTTCCTGTAAATAGATTATTGTTTCTCCAAAAATAAAAACGGGTCTTACGTTAATTTTTGCCCCAAAAGAGACATTAGGGCTTATTTTCAGGGAATCTTTTATTTGTTTCATATGCAAAAATCTACATTTATTCAATTACAAAAACCTACATTCGTTCTCATACACCCACCAGGTGTTGCGGTACTTGTACATAGGCGTATACCTATCGTCCAAAATGCGTCCGCTTGGGCATTTAAAAATAATTATAATTTATATTATTTATTTTAACCAACAATGTAATAGTATTTATTTATATATTAATATCATTAGTTTATAATTAAATGTCTGTTGTGTGTTTGAACGGACGAATAAAAACAGTCCGTCCGGATAAAGCTCTTTAACTAGGGTTTATATTTTGGGGGAGGGCTTATATCACAAGCATCTTAAAACAAAACAACATTCCAGGGCTTGTTTTGGGGGGAAAACATGGCAACTACACAATGTTGTATTCTGTTTCTACCTTTCTCTATATATATATTTATTTTATAATTTCTTTGTATTTTTGTAGATAACCTTCTTACTACAACGTGCTATTGTGTTTTCTGTAGATGACTTTTACGTTTTATTCTTTCTGTAAAGAACCTTCATACTTATAATACGACGCACATACACTTACCTTGCATACGCACGACGTATATTACACACATACACCACGCTCGACGAGCCCCCGTAGATGGGGTTGAAGGTGAAGAGATTTCTAGTTGATTTATGGAAGATGAAGAACTCGCTGCTCTCTCTTTTCTATCTGGCCATGGAACCGTCGTCTTCCTTCTTCCTTTTTACGTCATTCTTTTCCCAAAATGACGACGAACAAATGACGCACACAAGACGTCAAACACAAGACACCATTCACACACGAAACAATACAAGACCTACCCCTAACTCATTACAATACTATACGTGTTATTCTGATGTTTATAGTTTGTTTTCTGTAGATGACCTTCTATATGCTATTGTATTTACTATTCTTTCTCACTATTGCGCCCTGTTGTTTTTTTTTCCTTCTCTCTTGTTTACCCCTTTTGATAACTTTAAACGAGCTATTGTTATTTATGTCAATAACTTTATTAGGGACGATTTGTTTTTTGTAGATAACCTGAAGAAAATGTGCTGTTGGGTTTTCTGTCGATAACTTAATTTTTAAAAGGAGTTATTTTTTCCTCTGTATAACCGTCTGTTTGTTTTTCTGCAGATAACCTTTGCTTTTCTAGTCATCGTCCTGTGGTCTCGTCAGATGAACCCGCCACGACGCAGGTCGTCGACTGCCAGCAGTTCCACCGTGTCGTCGTCGAAGAACCTGGCGTGCTTCGAGAGCAAATTATCGCCTCTCGTCGCTTCGAAGCCCATACGCCGCTACAACAGCGACTCCTTCGTGCAGCCCTTCACAGTCGCCGTGCCGATGGCAAATTTCTTGAGAAGCAAGAAAGATGATGACAACGACGACGACGACGATGATGACGATGACGGTAACTCATACAAAGTTACTAACCGGCGCTTGCAGTCCGCAACTGTTGTGATTGTGTTTTGTATTACCGTTTTTAATATGTTCATTACGGGACTGGGTGTCGATCCAGGTCATGCGACAAAAACGTCGTAACTTTTTGTCTCACTACCCAAGAAATAAGCTACCAACGGGGTACTAGAAGCGATGAGGATAGCGACACAATACTGATTCCTGGACAAAATGACGGCTTAGACGGTTTAAGTCCATTCATACTCAATTTGCAATTTCAGCGCTTAAACTACGAGGTTATTACAAGGGAAAAAAACTACAATATAAATAAATTGTTTGACTCGCAAATTTTAAGAATTAAAAAACGCTTGAGCGTCTGTTGACTACATTGTGTAAATTGCTTCTTCTTCTTGCCTCTTGAGTTGGAGGGTTCGTAACCACAGGCAGTTTCTGGCGATAAATCAGCAGAGAGGACGAGTTGACAATATGTGCTCTAGAAAGAAGCGGTCGTCCGCTTAGCACTCTGCCTGTCCCCTCTCAGATCAGTCCTATATGTGTTACCCTGTTAATGCGTCAAAATATTGCACAAGCGTCCATCTAAAAAGGCATTTGTTCGAACTGCCTCACAAGGCAATAGCCTCCTCAAAACGAAAGTTTAAAGTGCTTGCTTGAATTGAGAACGGTGAATCAACAGCCAACATTGGGGAGAAGAAAACACCCCAAGCAAAAACTTATATAAGTGATAGGTCTGAAAACAAACTGATTTCTAAAGTTAGCAAAATTTGGCCATAATAACTGATAAGAAGACTTGTTTTCACTTTACTGGAAGTTTTTAATTTCTTGTGATTCTTCTGAAGCTTATATCCCTGGAGTAAATCGAGTCACCTGTGCGTGATCAGCTTTCAGCTGCACATGCATGACTGATGATATTCCACAACATCAGTTAGAGCAGAACTCATCTTCCATCACAGATATATATCACAAACGCATTTTCAAAAAACAAAAAAGTGTGCGGTACATGTTACCTAAGTGTACATCGTTTAAGGCCGAGCTCCATTACCACCAGACCGTTATCTAACCTACTAGAGACATAACTAAAGGTAGAGTGAGAAAGAGAATTGTGAAAATGAGATAGCTACCTATCTACCTTTGTTTACTGAGCAACAAGGTTGGAACAATGTTTCAGAGAATGTGTGCATGGTTCACAAATACAGTCTCAACTTGTCTTTGTATTTCTATCTCATGGATATACCCTCTTTAAGGTGCTACCTTCACCTCTCGCCCAATACGAGTTGGGACTGTATTTCTTATTTAAGTTAAACGTCCTCGTTGCACCCACCATGTAACTCCGCATAATCACAAAAACAAATCTGCACATTCAATAGGTTTCTATTGTGGAAATAAATGAATTCTGCAACATGTAAATGTAAATTCATTTTCATTCACTGACATGTGAAGATATCAATATGCTAATGCGCAAGTAAAGAAAAGCTTGATTACATTCTTGTTTATAGTTCATGGACCCTGACAAAATTAAAGCCTGAACCACTTTCTCAAATGTTGTCTGCTGGCCAATACAATATTATGTTCTCACTATCCTTTTTAAAGAGCGAATACTTTCAAAACATCTTCATTTACCTGGGGTGAGGGGTGGGGGGGACCAATACAATGCATAAAGTGTATATTTCACTATCAAATAAATGACAATTAAGATAACTTTGTCCTGGTATGAAATTCACAGATTTGTATAAAAAAAAATTTACAAACCAGGGTAGGCAGCAATTTAATGGCAACAGTTATGACAACAGTTAATCACTTGTAACTCTACTGCTCATTATCCTGTCTTTGGATATGAATTATTCGTTAATAAAAGAATGTAATATCTCTTGCCATTATGTTTCTAGGCTAAAAGAAGCCTGTTAAACACAATACAGTATTTTATTTAAATATATTCAGTACTGTAGACAACATGCACAAACAATTCCAACAGATTAAAAAGTCTATTTCAAACTTAAATATTCATGCACACACATAAATGGATATGCATGCACTCTCTCAGCTGCAACTGCCCGTGCACACACACACACACAGACAGAAATGTATATGCATGTGCTCCCTCAACTGTAACTGAAGTCAAGTTTGTCATACATGCATGCACACACATGAAGTTTCATTTACTCATGCCTACTATACTTCCTTAAGTAGACCAATAATTTCACAAATTCAACCTCCATTTTGAAAAATTACATTTGTTCACTGATCACAAAAGATCACACTTAAGCATGAAAGACATAAGGTGAAGCAAAATGTCAATGGAATATGCATGTATAACAGGATACTTCTTAACAGAATATTTAAAAAGTGTGCTGAGTCTTCATTAAAATAAGAGTATTGCACACAGCATGATTTTGGCTTTTTACACACTTCAATTCACAAAATGAATCAGTCTTGTGTTTTGCAACTTGTGAGACTTACCCTCAAATTTCAAACTCTGCATTCTGCCAGTTCAACAAAGTTAACTTATCACATCTTAAAAAAAAATTGTCTTCATAAAATCATTTAACTAATGCCTTTCAGAAAAAAAACTTATTTGAATTAATAACAACGTAGCTCTTGTCCTGGTTTGTTGTAAATCTATGTTAAATGGGTAGTTGAAGGCACATAATCAGAATGGCAACCACAAGAGCCAGTCTGACAGAGTACATTGTATCAGATGGCAGTACTGTACACTTTCCACTGAAGGATTACTTGCTCCTGAATCCAATGAATGATTTGCTAAAGTAGTTAATTTATAATGTTCTCCACAGAGCAAATATATTGTTGCAGACAACACAGAAGCAGTTAATATTCATGAATAATGTCGTGACTATTAAAGATGCATTCACCGCTACAGGTAACTCTAGGTTAAATATAGTATAGCAATCATTGTTATGAAAATACCCATAAGTCTTGTGTTTTTGTGACCCTTCATCCAGTGACTATTTTTTTAAACAGCTTTTAAGTGTTTTTGTCTTTTTTTTTCAATATGCCTCCGCAGGTAGGTGATAAATGTCATGGCGAAATAACTATTTGCATACCATTACTGCTTTAGGTTTGCATAGACTGACAGGATCAAAGCACAAAATTAAAACAAAGTTCATAATCTATCCTTTTAAAGTCCATTTTTAAGGATGAAAACAAACAGATCTATGCTTCTCACTGCTGAGGACTTTTTTTGGATGAAACTTTGATCAACTTGGCATGAGATAAGCATTAACTCTATGTGCACCTGCCCACATATATGGACCTGCGAAAAGTTTATGCTTAAATGTTTGCACATATACAATCTTGTATACAGCAACATACACAATTTTTGTCCCCTAGTCGCTTTCTGCAGGTTTTGGAATCCTTTCTTCTCACTCCATTCATAGCTGACTAGCATCTGTAACTATTCTCTACAGTTCTAACCTTTGACTTTGCTCGATGTTCAAACAGTTGTTTCTGCCTTGGGTCTTGCTCTTCCTTGCTCCATCATCGTGAGATACCTGAACCATACAATATAGAAACAGATCATGCCTGAATCACATAATCAAGAAGTACATTATGTTGAGATACCTAATCATATAATACAGAACCATATCACAAGAATGAGGTGGTAAACCTGCAGAACATTCAAAAACTGCCAAATCCCTTACAAGTGCTGCTTTACTAAATATACGAAGACCAGCACTTTCGGTATGATTACTTTTTTTGTCCAGTCCATGACTTCTGTAACATGAGTATAATTGATCGCTGTATAAGGTCATCCATATCAATATCATCTGGGAGTATGTATGTCCAAAAACCAAAAAAAAAAAAAAAAGAATTTGAAATATCTGAAGTTCTTATCATTACTAGTACATGCACATAAACAAAAATTCTTTATATATACTACTAACCTCAGCAGAGTCCACACACACACACACAAACTATACACTTCATAGAACTTGCTGAAACTTAAAAAAATCTTACAAATAAACTGAATCTATTTCTGAGCTGTTTATTATAAAAGAACTTAACTAGTACAGATCTTATTGAACAAAAGTGTATAAAAATTGCCAAACATGGCTGCCACACACAAATACTCACGCTTCTAAGATGCCATCAAGCCAGCCCCTGTTAGCCAAAGATTCGATCCATGTGATGGGAATGGCTGACAGGCCCAGTTTGCAGCCCAGAAGGGCCCCAGCCACAGCAGCATTTGCATCAGCATCTCCACCCTAAGACAAGCCATATTTTTTGTTTGCATAAACCTTTCTTCAAGCGAAGAGTTAGATCAAAGGCATTTGGCCATTCTCGTGTAGTTCTGTCTCTCTTGTAAATGAGAACCCTTCAAACCTGTATGCTATTCAGCAAATCAAGACATCATAAGACAATTGAACATAAAATTATTTTTAATACTAAAAGGACAGATTAGCAAACACAGCATCAAGCATCAAATGAAATATAAGTATGTAAAGTACCTCCATTACAATATCCTGCAGAGCATTTCTAAAATCCTTTTGTTTCAGTGCCCAGAACCCTGCTCCAACAGCCTTGAAAGTGTAGCCAGTTTTTCCCACTTCATTCAGTTGCAGGTCTTTCAGTGATGAGGCGAACATATACTGCTTGAGCTCTTTGATCTGCAGATAGCCAGAAGTTGGCTTTACTATCATTCCTCCAATAGTTATCAGTCCAGCATGTTGCTAAAGCCTAGTCTTTATAACAGAAACGTTTGTTCAACTTAAACTGAGAATTTACAGCTTGACTGCATGGACGACACTCGGTACCTTTGGTGCAGAGTGACAAGGAAGTGACCTAAAGGCTGAGGGTTACACTCAGTGCCCATCTGTGATTAAATTCAGTTTCAGCATCACCAGTATCCATCATGCAATGTAAAGGCAATCTAGATTTCCAGCAGTTCCTAGCGTTCATTATACTACGGAGGAGAAGCTTCAGGAATTACTGTCATTCATCATGCTGCACAAGTACAAGCTAAAGGAACAGCAGTAACAACCAGCATTGTGCTATAGAAAAACAAACTGTTTCAGCAACTTGAAATCTCATGCTACAGGTGCAAGATCCTCCATACCTCCTCCCCTGTACATGCATTCATTGAAGCACATACATCCACACCTTTTCTCCCACATCCACATGATACTCACCTCTGGATACCTCTCCAGAAGACATCTAGTGGCATAAATGTAGGAATCTGAGATGATTCGATCCACAGCATATTCACCATTCTTTTTTAAATGCTTCTCATCTCTCTGCATCATCAGGGTGATTGCTGTTGTCACAGCAATCACAGATGCCTGACATCTAGGAAGAAGGATGTAAGAACGAGCTTATTTATTACTTTCTAACAAGAAGACTACAGCCGCAATATTGACTTACATAGAAACATTTTCAAAACAAACAAAAACAAAACAAACTAAGCTACACGCATTTGCACTTTTGCTTATGAGAATAAACCAACTGATAATTGAGAGAATCTACAACAGTCAAAATGACTTTGTTACACAAGGATATGACATGGTGGAATCTATGCTGCATAACTCTGCATGTATTGATGTCAGTGTTCCTTGAAGTTAGCAGAAAGCAACTGACCGAGGGTCTGGATGTGTGGTATTGCATATTTCCAGAGCATTGTGCATCACTTTAGAGTGTGCATTGTAGTAGTGAAGTCCAAGTACTGATGTTCGTGCAACAGCTGTGTTTGTGGCACTATGACAGCCAGAGTTCCTCCACACTATTTCTGCTGCCTGATGATCAAAAGGAAAGAAGGGACAGGGATAAAGAGAGCTCTTAGGATCAGCATAAAGATAACTAAGTATGCACATGCACTCAAAAATTAATGCTTTCTCTCACATGCACTTCCCACACATGCAGAAACAAAAAACACAACAAAAATATGCAGATATTCATGTAATTGTGCAGGCATATGCATGCACACATACAGAAATATGACTAAGAGTATGTGAAATGCACACCAAAAAAATGCTATACTGCGAGTGGGGACAAAAATGATCCCAACCATGTTAGACTTGTAAGTCTTTTCCCTACCTTTTGTGGTGTCTCTGAAAACTGGGGATGTATCAATACAGCCCTTGTGCTAGCATCAAGGCCATGGCCACAATTGTCATTCAGTTCCGGAAAGCCATTTTCACTCCAGTCTAAAAGCCGGCGAGCAAACTCTTTCGGCTCCACCTGCAAGACCCAGATACATTGGAAGAAAACATTTTTTTTCATAAAGAGCATTCCATTGCTCTCTCTCTGTTCATCACAAGCACATACAGCACAGAAACAACTACTTCAGTGTGGAAAAAACAAAAAAAGTGATGCCTTTCTATTGAGATAATCTATGGTTATAGTAACTGTCTGCATAATGCCATGAATCACTAGCAATGAGGTACAGCTGCAATCCATGTTACAAAGTTTGAATGTACTGTGGAATTTGCTTCAAAGAGTGTGAGCTGTTAAATTCAAGACTGATGCAACTAAGCCATTTCTTCATTATCTATCACTACCAACTAAGACACTTCTTCTTGATGAGTATCATTATCAACTTTACAAGTTTTGGACAAGCTGAATAAAATAAAACACAAAGCAGACTGCTTAAAAGCATGTCCATTACAATAATGCTCTGTTGTTGTTTATCCCTGCCATAAATCCAGTCCCCTTTGAACTGAATGTGAAATATCAAGCTTCAGTCATAAATATGCTTAGGGCATAATCATGCAAAAATTTGACTGTGATAGCACGCACATAAATATACTAAAGGAAATGTGTTGCACTGAGTCTTTCCTCACACAATTTGTTCCTTTTCTCTCTGGAGCTAATGCATTATAGATCTGCATCTGACTAATCAATTTAAAGTGACTAAGGGCAGCAAACCTGGCCTCTGTTGGCAATAAGTGATTGGATAATGAGAATCATCTGATCAGTTTCATCAGTCCAGTCATACACCTCCCACTTCTTACGATGAGCATCTTGGCGCAGTTTCTTGTGTACAAGCTCAATCTTGGAACTCACAGTGCCATACACCTATGTGCGAAAAAAAAGAAAAGGATGCTTGTGTATTAATGACAGCATGCATTATTACTTTTACATTTAGGTTCTCCTAGAAATATAAATACAACCTAACATATATTTACAACTTTTGACAGTTTTCCCATTCTGTTGATTACACTTTTAATATAAGAAATAAATAATTTGGATCCGGTCTCTTTTGATCATTTACCTAATGAGACATTAATTTGTTTCATAGTCTTCATTAAATACCAGGAAACGCCTATTAAATTTAAATCTCCCTATCCACAAACAAAAACTAAAAAAGAGGGATGGAAGTTAAAAGGAACAACCACACATTTTGTTACAAAAACGAACAAACAAAATCCATAGATGTTTTTGGTTTCTGCTTCTGCTCATTTCCAATAAAACTTTCCCTTTAGGGAACAGCTGACAAGCTTTAGTGGTAAACAAACCCAAAGACTGAAACAAAACAGAAGTACTCCAAGTGCTGTTGCTATGGACTGGATGTAAGGTTACTTCAGAAGTAGCTACAAATTAGAGCAAAGAAGAGTCATGTGTTCACTGAACATTTAATTACTAAAAGTAAATATTTACCCGTTTGGCTTCTTCCTTTGTGAGGTTCTCTGTAAGGAGACCCAAAGCATCTCCTACACATTGTCCATAGATAGTGGCAAAGATCCTCTCATACACCTTCTTAGCTTCTCTGTGCATAACCTAAACAAAATAAATAATAATTGAGATTACATTTGGCATACCGTATAGTCTAAGTTAGTGACTGTAAATATTTTCAGCAAACTGAATGTAGTGCAGTGTGCATGATATACTACATTACACTGCTGATAATATAACCTTAACTTTAATTAACATCTCTAATAGCCCACTATCCAATGACCTCATCTTGGATTAGTTTCAAATTTTTTTCACCCATTCTACCACATAAAAATCTAAACATGCACATACCCACAACACACGTACCTCAGCTGATTACTGAAGGGACATTCTGGGCTGAACACGTTCAGTCTGACATTTCTCTGTCTTATGTGTTAAACATTACTTTTCTGGTACAACAATTTAACATTTGTTGTTGTTTTTTTTTCAGTAGTTTTAAGAGGTACACAGAAATTTCGTGACGGAGTCTGTCCGCCAGCCAGCCAAAAGTGTAACAGTGCACAAGTACAGTGCAAAACTAAGAAAAGTCATCTATAAATCTATTCGCCTTAAATTTTAAATAATGGAACAATTTGTTATTGATTTATAATGTTCTCTGCAACAATACTACCTTGTAAGGACTAAATCGGCGTGATATTAAGTCATCTTGTTTCAATTTCCCGCGAACGGTACGGCGGTCTGCCATTTTTATTAAGGAACGCTTAACTATGCAAAAAGCTTTAAGCGAACCTTTGTCTGTGGTCGCTATTTACATCTTAAACTCTAAAATTTTATATTAAGTACATATTTTAAGTTTACTTAGCTAATTAGTAGCTCATTATATTTTACTACGAATTTTTTATGTTGATTTTGTTTTAAACAGTTGTAGTTCTTCTTACTACCTCTGACGAAACGGATATAGTGTGTTCATCATCAGCTGGGCTTTGCGAAAATGAAACGAAACGCCATGTGTTCCGGTCGTAGCTAAAGAGCAAAATTTCGTCGTATAAATCAAAGACTTTATAAGAAAAATAGTTGTTGCAGTAGATTCTGATATAATATAGCCATGTTACCTTACGCAGAAGAGGATGATGTAACAGAAGTGTATGGGAACCTTGCACGTAAGTCCTGTAACTAACCGGCAGTACATTGTACTGTTGACACTATCGACGAAAGCGGAATGATTGCCTGTGTGAACGTTTCACGACAGACATTTCTTTTACGCAAGCAGAATAGCAGCTGTGCGACACCCATAATCAAACGACCCGTGAATTGATGCTGACAGCGTAAAAGAGTAAAAATCCTTAACGTGCCAAAGCGAACTAACACGCTTAAAGTAACTGAAGATAATCTTTGACGCCTCCATATATCCCTTCTACCTTACTCTTTCTTCCCACTCCCAGTCAAACACTGACACACTGTCTCACCCACACACCTACCCACCACACAGAGACATTTTACAGCACCACATGTTGCTAAGGGTACATCAGGCATATTAATATTAGAAAGGGACTTAACGGTAATTACACTAGTGTTACTGTGACTCCTTCAAGTGGAATACGCTGCAAAAATCCAACATAAACGAATTAAGATGTGTATCCGCAACACATTTTTGTGTTTCAGCCGCCCAGAAGCTTACTGTTGAAGCAGTAGGGCAGTGGTTTGAATTTTACCAGCAAAAAATACATGGGCGTCAGTCATTTCATTCGTTGTCAGCTGCTTCTAGCTCATCAGAGTCAGAAGAGGAAGACGTAGAAGAATGTGAGGATGACAAGGCTTTACTACTGGGATTAGACCCAAAGGAATGGAAGGTAATTACATAATGGTAAAACCTTGATGATTAAGTTAATTTTTTATTTAAGTGTAAAAAAATCCACTAAGATGTATGTGTGCATGTGCCATCAAGCTCTAGACTTTCTGTTATTAAATGACATAGAATGCGTGAATTATGTGAACTAAATAACTTTTGTTCTTGAAGCATGTTACTATTTTAGTGACTAGTCATAAGCTCTTATTAACTCAGTCTTCAATAGAAAACAGAGTGTGTTACTGTTGGTAGCAGTTTTGTCATAAGTAATTAAAAAAAATATGAATAAATGGTGCCTAAAATCAAGGCCTTGTGCAGAAATGTTCTTGTTCGTTCTGCTAATTTGCATGCAAACATTTCATTGCAAACTTATTATTTTTAACGTCTAGCTAATGTCTGATGAGCTAATAAAAAGTTCCAAGTCTGTTTATTCAGTACATATGTTCAAAAAAAAAGTGCTGATGGATAAGTGCTTCTTGAAAAATGTCTTGTGTTCAGTCCTGTGGCACTGTGTTTGATGACAGAAACAAGATCATTATGCAGTGCTTGGTCTGGCCAAGCTAAGGTACAAGGCCACAGAGGAACAAATCAAGAAAGCTTGTGAGTGGCATGTTGGTTCTCTTTTTTGAACTTCTCTGACAGAAAGTTGAGCTGTGCAGAAAACTCAGCAGGTTATTTAAAAAACAAATCATTATGCCAGAGACTGTGTTTGTGTGTACACTCTCAAATGCACATTTCCCTGTGCTGCAAGGGGTCTGTCGAATGTGATCAGCACCCTCCTTTATGGATCAGAATCATGGAAGATGACCAAAAACATCGGTAACAGGCTTGACGTCTTCCAAAACAGATGCCTCAGGCGCATACTTTTGGCCAAACACCATCACCAATGAAGAACTCCACCGAAGAACTGAAACCGAATCCATCTCCACGCTGGTTCAACGAAGGCATTGGCGATGGATTGGACATGTGCTTCGCCAGCAGACAGCAGACCTCTCCAGAATCGCCCTACGATGGACTCCAGACGGCCGAAGAAAACGAGGCCGCCCAAAGGAAACCTGGAGAAGAACAGTGGAAAGGGAGATGAAAGGAAAGGGCTGGACAAGGGGTCACCTGGAGCGAGTTTCAGCCGATCGACATCAGTGGCGGGCTCTGGTTTAGGCCTTATGTGCAACTAGCACGAAGAGGATTGATTGCAAGGGGTCTGGCAAAATGGGAAATTTGATAAAGAATTGCAGAACTCCTCAAATTACCATAATTACCTTCCCATTCTTGCCCTTCTGTTTTTGTGCATTGCTTACACCCATGACTTAGTACATACTTATAAGCATCTGTGCTGATCTGTACAAATATAGTATACCTTGCACTTTAATTCATGTGTGGACACTTTTTTAATACATGGTGAACATATATATTTGGAAGGCATCAAGGACTCATCTTAAACTATTTCAGACAAGAGAAAAGTTTTGATGCACCATCCAGACAAGCGACGAGCTCGTGGCTTGCTGGTGCAAGAAGGAGTGGATGACTATTTTACCTGCATCACTCGAGGTTAGTTTTATTTTAAGTATATGTGCTCATGTGCAGACTGCTGTATTGGGCGTAGGTTTGCCTTTATAGCTGCAAGAGAGCAGTTGCTCACCTGACCAGTGGAGCACTCTGCATCCTGTATCCCAGGCATGTGCTAGCTCACTTTCAGGGAGACAGCTTTTGATGGTTAAAGAGCTAGTGTAACTCTTTGTCGGGTATTGTCATGTCATCTAGTAAGTCTCAAAGAAAGAGAATTTACTCTCAAAATTTTATTTTTGCCAGCATATGAAATTCTTGGAAACCAAAACAAGCGTCGATCTTATGACAGCGTTGACCCAGAATTTGATGATTCAGTTCCTCCTGTGACACTAGAAAACAAAAACAACTTTTTTCCTGTATTCCGACCAAAGTTTGAGATGAATGCAAGGTAAGTTTCAATTGTTTCCTTATTTCACATCTTCATGTCAGTTCCTGACCAACTTTTTACCATACTAATCAAAGATTAGAGTAAGAATACCTCATTCTCAGCGATAATGATGATGGATAGAGCAACATATTGAGAAAGTAAAGCCGCTGTTTTCCCAAGCTGCTTCTCACCTTAAGGGGCGCAGCAAGGAGGAGGAATAACTTTAGAAACAGCAAACTGGTTACAGTCTAGCTGCCAATCTTTTCTGTCAGTCAAGCTTAATAATCATTAGGAATTACAAAATAAACCTTGTTTTGGAATTTTGCAGGTTATTAAAATTAAACTTGTTGGTGGAATGTTACAGGTGGTCTAACAAGAGAAATGCGCCTGCGCTTGGTGATGCCGACTCTTTGTTTGATGACGTCAATAATTTTTATAAATTTTGGTAATTTTTTTTTAAACACACTTTTTCTCTGATACTTCACCTTTTCATTTAACTTTTTTTTTAAAAATGTGGTCACCTTAGCACTCAGACTAGTCCATGCTCGATCATTTTGGTCCTTAACCAATATTTTTGAGAAAAAACTTTTTTGGTGCTTGACCACTTGCTTGGCACTCAGCTGTTGTGCTAATATTGATATCACCAATACCGAAGCATAAAAAGGGCAGTAAAGCAGCTGACGCAGTGAAATGAGTAACAAAGCAAAGGTCTCTAGTAATGAAAGAAATGGAAAAATCGGCACACTCAACCAATCTTCCGGAATGGGTGGTTGTTAAGTGCTGAGGTACCACTGTATTATCTCTCAGATTTTAATGCTTTAATGTGCTGATGGCACATAGAATTGTGACATTTTTTATGTTGTGTACGGAAAGAATTTAAGTTAAAGCAAGGTGTTAGCTTTACATGTCAGAATAAGTTTGTATGAGGTGAAATTTTGATCTTATTTATCTGCTTTACTGTCTTTTCATCAGCAACAAGTTTTTATGTTTCAGGTATGAATTTGATTCTTGGAGAGAATTTTCATACTTGGATGAGGAAGAAAAAGAGAAAGGAGAAAAGTAACCATTATTTTTCTACAGTTCTTTCTTGAATTCTTTGTTTGTTGAAACTACAAGATTTGGTGATTTTTGGTATCTGTAATCCACATCTTTAAAGTTTTATTATAATTTCATCTTTCTATGCTTATGTTTAGAGAAATTTCTCAAGTCATTTAATTAAGGTTAAAATATATTCCTGGTTTTTTTTTTCCTGAAAAGTCGAGAAGAAAGACGGTGGATAGAAAAGCAGAATAAAGCAGTTAGACAGAAACGAAAAAAGGAGGAAGTATTACGAATACGACAGTTAGTTGGTGAGTGCACTAATTTCCTTTGAATGTGGTGTCTTACGGAAGACAGATGATTTTGCGGTTTAAAAGAAAATTCCACCCACCAAAGAAGGAAGGCAGAATTACAAAACCTTTGCTAAATACATCTTTAACTAAGGGCAATAAATGTTGTTAGTTGTTGGGATGGAAAAGTTCTGTTGTGGGTAGCTGTTACTGTGGATTTCATGTAATGCAGCAGCTGCCTAGATTCCATGTAATGCAGCGGCTGCCTAGATGTAAAGAACTTGTTACTCTATTGTCCTCAGACAACGCTTATGCCTGTGATCCACGTATCCAGCGGTTCAGGGAGGAGGAGAAAGAGAAAAAGTTAGCACATAAACGGGCCAGGCAGGAGGCTGCACGACTGAAAGCTGAAGAAGAAGAAAGGGTCAGTGCATCATGGGAAATAGGAGAAATCTGTGGAGTACAACATTCTCCGTATACTCCTAGACTTGAGTTCTGAATCAAGAAAACTCGGTGGAAATTTTACACAATGTATCTAGGGGTTAATACAACAATAATCTTGATATTTTTTGTATTGATTCCATGGAGATTTATTACACATAATTTTTCAGATAGAAATTATTTATTGAGTGCAAAAACAATGCTGGATGTCAAAAGCTATAGTCATCAAAAAAGTATATATACTTGAGAATAGTCCTCATAATTGTGGTGGCACTCAAGAGTGCACTTAACTGGCAGCATATTCTAGAACTAGTCTCCATTTTCTTTTCGTTTGTTTGACATAACTGTACAACACTGGTTGTTATTGTGCAGGTCAAGCAGGAGGCCCTGGAAGAAGAAAGGAAGAAGAAAGAACGGGAGGAGGAGGAAGCGCGCGTACAGGCAGCAGTCGCCAAGAAAGAGAAAGAAGGCGTGAAGAAGCAGCTGCGCAGAGAACGAAAATCCTTCCGGACCATGGCCAAGGTGAGACAACCCTCACACTTGTAGTACCAATTCTGCGCTAGGAATGTGACACATGGATTTTGCTCGCTGAAACGGAAAGGAGAATTTCGAGAACAAGTGCCTGAGGAAGTTGCTCTGGATCTCATACAGAGAACATAGAACCGATAGCATTGTATGAAACAAGATTGCCACACTCGTATGACACCAGGAGCCTCTACTTTCAACAGTCAGGTCTTCTTTGGCTATGTGACCGGGCACAACATCTTGTCGAACACCGTCCTTCAAGGCACCTTTGAGGGTAGTCGATGCCCTGATGGCCAAAGAAAGAACTGGCTTACGAATGTCAAAGACAGGAGGAGTCATCCTGTACAGGACCTGCTCACTATCGCCCAAAACAGGGAAGAATGGCAAGCCCTCTCAGCTGCCGCTTCTGTCCATGTGCTCCCCCCAACGATAGGTGCCAGTCAAGGGCTGACTGACATGTTTCATTGCAAATGAGTTTGATGCTAAGAGAGGTTAGGTTGTATTCTGTAGCTGGGAGCTGGAAAAAAAATGAGCTAGGTAGTGAGAGCTTACCATGCCACCAGATACCCCATTTTATTCTGGGCATTAATTCTAAATACTTTGATTTGCCATGGCAGGATTTTGATTACTTTGCAAACACAGAGGAGGAGAGAATCAACAATCTGCAGGAAGTAGACAAGCTGGCAGAGATGTTGGTCCTTAACAGGTATGTTTTTTTCTTTAGCATCTGCATGTCACAATATGATGGCACTTACAAGTAGCTAGATTAGTTGCCTTTGGTTGGCTTTTCTGTCATTCCTAAAATGTTTCAGAGAGAAGCTGATAGGTAAAAATTTTTGAAAAAGATTTTATGACATTTTGTTTTATTCATATATTTGTATCTAGAAGAAAATCTTTGTTGCTTCAGTCTGCAGGAACTAAATGAAAGTCTGGCATCTGGAAATAAAGACAAGGCCAGGGAGACATTTCTGCAGAAAGTGAGAACATGGTGTATCCCTAACAGTGCAATATCAATACATGATTCAGGGAATATATATTTTGCATCATAATTCCTCTCGAACATTTTAAAGTTGTGGAATTTGGGGAGGGAAGAGTAAAGAGCATGGATTTTGTTCGGTTGCTTTTATTAGTTAACATTTATTTTACTGTTTCTTTAACAGTCAGGTTGATAATGCCATGGGTTGAACCCTGAATAGCGTTTATCTCTAGAGTGAGCTCCCCTTACAAAAAAAAAAAAAAACAACTAAGAAAAGCAGCAGAAGCATTTGATTCTTATTTGTTTAAAGTATAGGCAGACTATATACCACGACCATGCCTAATTGAATAGCACTTTACAAGCCTACATTACCTGCCCCAGAAAGTGGCTAGCACTTTACTAACCTGGCAGCCCGGTAGGTCACCGGTTAGCACCTGTCACCAATACAGTGAAGGTTGGCTGTCTTAGGTTCAGCTCTCCTCTCGGGCTGTTCTATCTTTGCTTGTGGCATCTGTTTATAGGGCTGGCTGCCTTGCCATGATATAGCCTTAGTTGCTGTATCAGCATAAAACACCAATCCCCCTCCTCCCACTTTACTAACCTACATTACATACCCCAGAAAGTGTCACTTTTTAATATGTTTGCTCCTTGCAGGTGGCGGAGTTGCAGGCCCAGATAGAAGAGGACAAGAGACGGCAGTTGGAAATCTCCCAGCGGAGTGCAGGGGGTGACACAATGCGTGACAAGAAGCAGTGGGCAGAGGAGGAACTGCAAATGCTGATTAAAGCTGTTAACCTCTTCCCAGCAGGAACACAGGACAGGTCTGAGAAACCATTCACAAGTATCTTTGTGAACATGAGCATGTGTGTGTAGAGGGCCAGTAGCTCAGCGATGATTTATTCTTGGGATCTGGATGCACATTTGCATGGACATACTGGAGCATAGAAAAAAATATTTAGCTCTGGCAGGAATGTATAAGAGCAGGGCTGAGATGGGACAGAAGGTGTGCTGGAGATCTCATCAGCAGCACACAGAACCAGGAAGAGACCGCTGCTTCACTTTATCACCTATCATGATTTGACAGGGATGCTGCTGTTGTATTTGTTAACACCCATTCAGTAAAGAGTAGTACATTTGCTGTTTCTTTTCCTACCTCTGGATGAGTGTGTGGGAGATAATTTGCTTAGTCACACCATAACCTCCCACCCCCATACACACACTTACACCAACACTCGACTACATATATAAGTTTGAGTGAGAGATGTGTACAGATACAATTAGTAGAGTATAAAGAATTTGACCTTTTCAAAATGACAGGAAAAGGATACAAGAAGTAATTTTTGATTCCTGCTCTTTTTTTCTGCAGGTGGGAGGTAATTGCTGCATTTATTGGTCAACATGTATCAGAGAGCAATAAAAATGCCCGTGATGTTTTGTCCAAAGCAAAAGAATTACAGAAAAATGGTGAGTGGCTGAGAGATGAATAGAAATATCATCACTCTTGTAGTACACTTGTTCTTGGCTGTTGGGTGCATACTGTGATGTTTCCTTGGATGTGCATTGAATTCTCTGTGGTTAATAAAGATTTTTTTATATTAAATATAACAGGACCAATGAAGCAAAACAAAAATGCAGATTTTCAACATTTCAGCCATGCATTTTGTGTTGACCGGCTTTTAAATTATAAAGAATGTAAATTATTAAATTACTCAAGCTGTCCTGTGACTCATTGTGGTGAGAAAATGAAGTGACTGTGTCACATAAGCCTTGAAATTTCTTTTTCCTTGTGTCACAACAGGTCAAGACATGTTAATGTTTCTTTTGTGTGCAGATGCCTCTCTGCGGCAAGGTGTATCAAAGCAAGCTTTCTCACGTTTTGAAAAAGAACATTTGGCCAGTTCCTCTGCTGCTAAGCCAATGGATGCACCATCAGAGCGACTAGAATGTAGGTTACCATAGCAGGTTGCATCACGACAGCCCTGCTGGTATAACGAAACCAAACATCTGGGTGTAGTCTGGGCATGCGTGGGGATTTAAGCGACACATGCGCACTTGCAGGCATTAGGTTTCGTGGTGAAACGAAACTAAACCTCTGGGTATACCTAGATATCTTGATGAATTAGTAAATATTTTCTTGGTTTTTACCTATCAAAACCAGCTCAAATCATATTGTGAGTTGTATAATTTTGCTTCTGCTATGTTATTTCTTATGTTCTAATGTTTTGTCCCTTACTTTAATTTCATGATCAAATGCTCGGTTTCGCTGCTGTACTTTTGATTAGTAAGCTGATATATTCAAAATATTCATTTTCTCCACTACATGGTCAGATGCTGGGTTTGGCTTGTGTACATTCAAATAGTATGCCGATATGCTCAGAATATACCAAACCATGACAAGACGCTAGTTCGTGCTGCTATGTTTTCGAATGAAGAATAATAGACGTCTCAGCATGTAGGAAATGACCTTTCCAAGGAGTAATGAACTTAGGCTTTATGCCCATGCGCAGACTACACCCAGATGTTCAGGTACACCCAGACATTTAGTTTTGTTACACTGGTCTGTCCAAAGTCTTGTCTGATTATTTTCCTGAATAATAAATGCAAACTAGTTTGTTTCAGGAGTAATTAATAGAAATATCTTAATTAGAATAAAAAAATAACATTGTGGCATTGCTGGGGTACTTATTGCCTGATGACTGTATTGTAGCTATTCCTGTCACCAGATTTTTACTGTGCACCAAACAATGGAACTCTCTCCCCATTTATATCCACCACCTACCCACCATTGAATCCTTTAAGTGTGCACTGAAAACACACCTTTTCCTTGAGTAGTACTCCTAACACCAGTCCACACAATGCTAGTCCTTTTTCAACTTCCCCACCCCGTTTTTCTGTTTATAGGTACTTCCCTACTCATCCTCATCTGCAGAATCACAACACTTGCAGTTCTTGTTACCTGATTCCTCTTTGCATATTTTATATTTGTCTTTTATTAGTCACCAGTACTATTGTTTATCCCTCTGTCCTTCATATGTTGTCCATGTCTCATTCTTGCCCCAAGTGCTAAGAGCATGCATCTTGCCAGCATGAGTATGGACTATGCAAATCATGCATTTATTATTATTATCCTGCAGCTTGTTAAGATTTAACCTTTTCACAGCTAAGTAACATTTTCACAACTACCATGTGCATAAACCGATAAAAACTGTCACAAACTGCATACAGGTCTGAGTAATTAGCTTTTTTATAACTGTTAGTGGCAAACTTCTAGAAACACTTTCTTTAACAGCTGTTATTTTGTTGAAAACTTTGTATAACTGCTGATTGCTTTGGTCCTGCTTACCCTCACAGCTGCAGCTGAGGCACAGCTGCGAGAGACTGGAACCAATCCTGCTCCATGGACAACAGAAGAACAGAAACTTCTGGAACAAGCCATGAAGACCTACGGCCCAAACACCCCAGAGCGCTGGGAATGTATTGCCGATGTTGTGCCAAATCGAAGCAAGAAAGACTGCATGAAGCGTTACAAGGTTTGTAAAGGCACTAGCGGGTGGGCCCTTGACACCTGATAAGTTTATGCTGCTATGAATATTTTTGCTTGAAGTATTTCATAAGCTGGCTTGCTGGTATATAGGACACTGCATTCATTATTGTTTCCTGCTAAAGGTGTTGTGTTCTGCATTTCAGGAACTGTGTGAATTGGTTCGGGCCAAGAAAGCTGCACAGGAAGCCGCCAAGGCCAAAAAATCTTGATTTTACATTTTGAAGAGTTATGGCTGCTTGCTTCCAGTTTTCAAGTCACCTTTAGTATCAGTGTTGATTTGAAATGCTTGCATAATTTCCCCATTGGTGAGAGGATAAAGCAAGACAATCAGATTGTGCTGAGTGAAGAGTTACTCATTGTAGTACGTGTCTCTCATCAGTATGGGCATTAATGCATTGTGAGAGGTTACCAGAGCAGCAAGTGCATTCTAGCTTTTTTACATTATGGCCATTTGATAGCACAGCCCATGGCCACGTTAGTCTTTTTCAAAGACATGCAGTTGCTCTGTGAAGCTACTTAGAGGAAAAGTGGCTGGTATGCAACAGACTCCCAAAAACTTGTGTAGTCTCCAACAACACTGTAGAGTTCCTCCACCACCCACCTACCCCAAAGAAAAATGGAAAGATAAAGGAGCAAAAACTGCCCTTTAGATGTTTTGGAAAATTGATATTAAAGCATTGACTTCGTAACTGTTGTAGAAGTTGGGGTTTATTTGGATACAGTTGGTGACAGTTGAAGCAGCAATGTCTTGTGATGGGAGAAGGCATGGCTAAGAACCAGAATGACATGAATTTGTCATGTGCTTCTTTACTTAGGAAGAAGCTGGTGCTGGCACTTCAGTCAAGCAGAATGACAAAGATAAAATCCATAAACATGTACGGGTTCTTATTGTTTTCCATCATTGTCATGGATGTCATTGCTGGTACCCACTCTGGCTTCATGATTTATTTCACCATCTTAAAGACACCAAGTAACACCTGTTTCCACAGAAGCATTAAAATACAGAACATTGTTATTTGTGTGAGTAATGTAAGAAAGAAACATAGCTCTAGCTTCATTCCATTTCTTCAAAACTTTTCTCCGCCTGTTGATGCAGTGTTTGGCCTTCAACAAAATTCTCCACCTTGGTGACACCCAACTCCCCTGCCCTACCGTATTTTCCACTCTGCATCACACGTTATTAATGCATACATGACAATATTAGTGTAATGAACTCGTTCTTATGTTTGTAACTCAGACTTGTGGCAGTTATCCTAAGTACGGATATTCGTAACCAATATGCTACGCTAGTTATCTGGAGACTGCATACGCTTAAGTCGAGCTTTTACGGCCTTGTAACGAGTTAATGTCCATAGCCAAACAAATGTATACCATTTTAACTCTCTCACAAAAATAAAACAAAACCCTGATTCCAGTGGGAGTTTTCCACAGCCTTGTTCACGGCACAGAAACAGATACCAGTCTGACATAGTCCAATCAGCAGAAAATGCAAATTCTGATGAGACAAAAGATAAGTGCCTGTTGGTACAATAATTACTGGGCAAATTCACACTTAAGCTTCACACTCATGAACGTATGCTGTACACCTCGATTCCAAAATGCTTGCAAAGTATGACAAAGACAAATGATTTCAAATGAATTATTTCATGAGCTTCATTGAAAGCTAAAAGTGGCACATCCCCAGAAGGAACATGGTTTGTAATCTGCCTGACATTAAAGTTATTACAATTTTTTTTTAGTTTTCAGTTTCACCTGAGACATGATGGGCAGTTGGCTAGAAACTAAAAAACAAAAATATTTCCTCACTGCTTCAGCAGTCGTCAAACTAAGGCAATGTAAATGCCTTTTCATAATATCCATGAAACATTTTGACCCACTAAACAGACTACTTTCTAACACTTAGAAACAGTCTCCCTAGACATTGATGAACAAGATATAAACACTGGATACAAATGTGGAACACATTCAACATTCCAGTGGTCTGGATTAATTAGAAAGCCATTTATTTGGGATATTGAAAAAAACTTTTTTGTTTCCCCTGTAGGATGCCATTTAGTTCAACCATGCTATATGGCACATGTGGCAGTGAGACTATTACCAATTCATCACCAGAATATTTGGTAAGGAACAATTGTATCCTGGTAGAGTAATTCTACTTACAATGACTACTGATGAAACAGACTGTGCAAATTTTGCTTTGCTGTGAAAAGCACACTGCAGTTGGCCCTGTTGTGATGTACAAAGGATGGAGCATTTTAGCAAAACCTTAACACTTTGGTCATTTTCACGATCTCTGCTATTAACTGCCAAATTAGTCATGCTGTGACAAAGAATGGTTCTGTTTAGTTGCAGATAACTTGAAGGGTATATCAGTCCTCATCTTCAAACACTCAGGAACTCTAGAAGCCTTGAGGAAGTGTACCATATACAGGACACAGCAGGTATCCAAAGATCTTTACTTTCACTGGTGTGTTTGCATGTCTTTACTCTTAGGTTTTGGTGAGTTGGACAGTTTTGGATCAAGGAGGCCACAATCACAGGAGCTGTGCTGAAGACTCTACAGTGTGGAACGTAAGATGTCTGAGTCTGGAGTGACCAATCTTCAATTTCATGACGGTCGCCTGTTCTTCCCCATTAGTCAGTAAAATGGGTCTTGGCTACTGTAGTTCAGGATGCTCTTGTGATTGGCTGTGGTTATTATCTTGGCCTGGGAGACTCTTAAGCCTGCCTTAGTCTCTCAGCGTCCTTCATTGTCAGGGGTATTGCAATGAAAAGGGGTGGGTGGGGGTGGGATCCATTGTAAGATCGTTTGTTCAATGGACTGTTGCAAGTAGCTCCAAAATCTCCCCAAATCCTCAAAGTTCCTGCACAGTGAGATGTCTAGAGCTGCAGTTTTCTCTTGCAACAGTACACCTGCTCTTTGTCCATCTAGTGTGCTACTACTAAACTGCTAAAATCAGATAGTCTTTAAGTAATTAAGACAAATTCTATATGACAAAATGTATTTTTATAAAAAAAAATCATATATATATATATGTGTGTGGAAAAATCATAACGTTCATGATAAAACTTCTCAAATGGGTTTTAAAAAATTGTACGCACTGCATGCAATCACTTCAGAAAAAAATTTAAATGATATCAAAGAGTGGTTAACAGGCTGGTCCCAGGTATTGTAATCATTATGCACCCTTTGGCTACCACCTGTTGAAGGTCAAGTGGGCTACAATTTTATCTTAAATAACTAGTTATACAAAAAATAGTATTTCTGAGGTCAAGGCATTTTATTTCTTTCTTTCTTTGTATGGTGGTGTTTGTAGATATCTATATCTTGAGAACGGAGGTGTGTTATTCACTCCAACTTAATGCAGTATTTTGTACCAAGCTCAAGGTTTCAATTAAAGAAACAAGCTTCAAACAATACCAGTCAAAATCATGCAGTAAACAGACCAGGGCTAGTGTGTCAATGCATCAGTCTGTAAGTCACAGTGACACAAACTGACCTGCAGTGACCTGTAAAAACATTATCACAATGCTAAAGAATGTGCAGTCCATGACATGGATATTTAACATTATAAAAATCTCTCAAGTTTCATCTGTTACAAAAAAGAGGTTACAACAATTAAAAATGAATGTCACCATCTTATGAGCTTTACAAAAATAACTTGGATTTTAAAAAATGGCAGAATTTTAAGGAGTTATGTGCAATTGTTGCTAGCAAGAATTTGTTGAAACATATTCCACAAAAAATAGCAACCAATATTGGTTTTTTTCACTAAACAGACTTTTTTCCTATATGCATGCACATGGCTAGATTTTGTACCATGTTGCTGCCTTAATGTTATCACTAATATTAGCTTAGTTGCTGACTTGGCCTAAAATTCCAGCATGCAACAAAGTTTCCTGATTAACCTTACTATAGTAGTACATGCCAAATCCACTGCTCGAAATGACAAGTTCATGTCACTGTGCTGCTGAAGGTGAGACAGCACTGTGTATTTAAAAAAAAATGCATCATATTAAACTGATGGCTTTTCTTTCATAGAAAAACAGTTTGTTTTAGCTTTATTAGCAATTTAGAAATTTGTGTAAATAATGTGAGGTTAATCTGAAACTCAAATACAGCCTAGTGAAACTGGATTCCCTTCTGCAGATAGCTAGTCAACGATGTCATCTTTGCAATGACAGCAGTTTGAGACAGTCTTGCATTATTTGTCACCTGCAACCAGAGCTTTGTTAATCAAATACATGTCTTCATTATGTAACATTTGATGTTTTAATTGTACACACTGAACACTTCCAGCATTAATTCATCAACTTTCAGCCAGCTCACAGACTAAACAGCAAGCTAGAGGGCCCACTTGACAAATACTGTAAAACTAACTGGCACAAACATGACAGTAGGGCCATGTTATCTTGTTTTATCATTCTGGGCACTTCTGAACAAATAAAAAATATTAAACCTTAACCTGAGCCAAACCTGAAATTATGGTCACAACATTCAGGTAAACAGCACACAGCATCATCTTTAAATTTTCACCAAAAATCGTGAACTTTTTTTAAAACACATACACATAGACTGACCTAATTCTAATGTCACTGAAGACCACAAATAATAGGAGAGCGCTAAGGCATCTGATCAGTGAGTCTGTTTTTGTTACACTGTGGGAGGTGAGGTCTTGTTTCCATAATCCAGGTGAGATTGGACCTTGTAAACAGTATTTAGCTCTGATTTTAAGCGTTTGCATATTATAATTAATTATATACTCATCTGAAAATTATTTTGCACTTGAGATAGCCATTAAGCTGTAGGGAAAGAAAAACTGTGTCATCACAATGATGAAGATTCTATCGCAAAATTTTACAATCACTACTACCAAAGTTAGAGGAGACATGTTTTTAACGAATATTATAATAATAATTAGTATTATTAAGATTAAAGCACCATATAACATTAATAAGGAACAAGTTGCCATTTTCAACAATCTTCAGTGTGGAGCAGAAGATGAGGGTGGAGAGGTCAGTTTCTAGTCTCTTATCTCCTTTATCTGAACACAAAAATCTCTAATTTCTGCAGCATACAGGTACACAAAATCACAGACTCAGTCCCTTGTAACACAATTCTGATGATAAAAGCAAGTGTTTCACAAACACACCACCAACATGTGACTAAACAACTAACACAGATAGCAATATACTAAAAGATGCAGTCAAAACAATGCTCACTGGAATGGCAAATTGACTATAATGACATTTACTACAGCTACAATCTTGTCTACTAAAGCTACTATAGGGCACTGATTATTTTGAAAATCCAAGGGGAACAGGTTTTTTTTTTTTTTTTTTTGGTTATCCTGTTTGTGTGTGCATACATTTCTTTATGCTTAGATGCATCCATAATAAAGCAGTTCATAATCTACAACTCCATATGTGAACTCATTTACAGAGCTGCTTTGTATTCAAGGGGGGAAATATTAATTATCATAGTGATACCCAGGGCATACCCACAACCATGACGAATGTTCCACAGCCTCTGCATCTTGAGCAAAATCTGCTCAATGACAATATAAATACCCCCCCAAAAAAACAAAGAAAACTGAATTCTGTCCAATGTGTGTGTGTTTGTGTACATTCATATGCAAAGGTGCATATACAGATGCAAGCACATGGGACATTGCAGAACAAACATATTTTGCATGACAAGGCAATGGAGAATGATCACGACAATGGTAGTTCGTGTTCCCTGGAGGCGGGAGGAAAGAGGAAAGCTTGTTTTGAAGGAAACATCCTCTCCTCTCTTTTCTTGACAAACTGTTGATTTGTGTCTTCTTGTCACTCCATTTTTTTTTTGAATATGGGCATCTGGTAAAGTTATTAAACTAAGACTCTTGCTGAAAATAGATGCACTCGAGTTCAACCCTCACACCTCTTTCCTTTGGTAGTCAGAGAGTGGAACAGATGCTGGTGCAGATATGTTCACATAAGGTAAGCAAATTTTTGTGATGAAAATGGAGTCATCGCTTCATGACACTGCCAAAAGACCCTGAGATTCTGCAACATCAGCTCATATCCATGATATGCATGTGTATATTTTTAATGGAAATGTTTTTCTAATCTTATCTGTCTCAAATGTACATGCACAGTCAAAAGCACAAACAATGTACCTATTTCTCACACCCTGTCATTAAAATACACTTATTTTGGCAGTGATGTTAAGGTTTACCTCATTGGCAACATGGAAAAATAATGTCAGTTTGTGAGGAACTTTCTCACATAACAGCAACATCAGATCAACACAAAATATTTTACACTGTTCAAATCACATTCTTCTCAAAAACATCCAGGCAAAAATATAAACACAATGCTGCAAATATTTGAATGTTTTGAATGCTGCAGCATATGCAAGTACTTAAAAACACTTATATAACACACTTCTTACACACCCACCTATCCATACACACATGCATACCTAAAAATCCTTATGTCTGCGGCAGTTTTAAAATCTCATAAGTTAGTTTGTTATTAGCAACAACTTCATCACCCAAACTGCAACTGGCAAAAAAAAAGTACATATCCATGCCTTGATCTTGTTACGATGCAGCTAATGATAAGAGAAAATAAAAAAATCCCAGTGCTAGCTTCATTAAGTATGGTGATTTGGCCTGAAGTGGAACTTCCCACCGACAAGTCCTGCTTACTGAGCAAGCAAACACACATTAAAAGGGGGTTAAAAAAAAGGTGACACAAGCTCTCTTGATACTATGTAACAACTGCCTTCCAGAATATTTCAAAGCAGTACAAATCTGGGAGACATTTGATGATAATGTATTTGTATTCTGATGCAAATGGATGGAGAAAGAGGGACTGGGAGGACAGACAGTCCTCAACTCCACATAAAACTAGGATTTATAAAGCAAGTTAAACTGAGCATGCTTAAATACTTGTCAGTGCCAAGTCACATCTTATGCTCCTGGAGGTCTGATCTTGACGAAGTTAAGGATGGTAAGAGATGCCGTCTCTGTGAGAAAACATGAAGACGTGGATTCTGAAGTCCTCCTGTCTTCCACCTTTTCTTGGACTATTTCTATCAAAACATCAGGCCTCAGGCCCATGAAGCCACTCAAACTACGTAATTTAAGTAAGTCGGATCAGCATTTGTGTAGAACAGAAAATGCACAGGTGCAAAGCATACTTTTAACTGCACACAAGGCAGAAGCAGGAATGATAACTTACTACATTCTCATGACATTTACGATGTTGCTGACCAAGGCCAGCATATATACTCAAAGCAAAAGAAAATATAAATAAATAAGGCTATTTCCAGTTTTACTCCTTTTTATATCTTCTGTATGTAGCAGAAAATAGCTATCACACGTCTAGGCCCTGTTGTAATGTTTCTGTGGTACTGTTTGTAATACCACTTGTTCATCAACATCTTTGGTGAAACACATAAAACTGTTACCTGCATACAACCAGGTCAGAATCCTGCACAGAAATTCTGCCAAAAAAAAAGTTCATTTCTGGAATGCCTATTCGAGTCTTGTATCCTCCTCAATTTGTTGGTTAAGCCATTGTGCTTGCTCAAACAGCACCCAAAGATATTGCTCAGATACCATGGACTGCACCCTCAAACAAATAAACCAGGACATTTATTCATGTGAAGACGCCTCCAAAAATCTGTGCAAAACAGACCATTTTGCTTTCAATACACATTTGTATCACTTTACAAATGATTGCAGTCACACATGCACACATATCACTCTTTCCAAATTGTATTCCTGAAGGGTTGTGCATGAATACCAGCTTGCTTAAATACTTGTCAGTGCCAAGTCACATCTTATGCACCTGGAGGTCTGATCTTGAAGAAGTTAAGGTTGGTAAGAGATGCCGTCTCTGAATTCTCCCTTTAGACCACCCACCTCTAACATCACCTGTGGATTTTTTCCTGCAGCCAGAAATATAGCCATAAGCAGCATTCTTTTCTGAACACCAAAAGCTCATAAGGATGGATTTTCCTGAAAACATACTGCTGCATTTTTGTCAAATCCACTGCTCAGCGGTGGGACCTTGGGTGGCTGGTAGTGTACTGTTCATAAAATGCTCGCTTGACGCGCTCTATCTGATGACACAGCTTGATGGCAGGACCCAGCTTCAGCTCCAAGTGCTCCTGCACTGTCGGAAGAGTCAATAGCAACAGTGCCTGCCCATCAATTTCCTGTAATGATTAAACATACAGTCAGTCTCAGCAAAATAATGTTCTTAGCTCTGAGGTTTTACACAAGGCCAACATAACAGATTTAAATGTACCACTCTTTTATGAATATTCTGGGGTTGTACTTAATGGCAAGATGAAAAGGGCTGTATTTTCAGAAACAAATCTCGGGCTTGTGAAGACGCCATCACTAGAATATCTGGCTAATAATCTCAGGTCTCACCTGTTCTCGGAAGACCTTGGCCACATGGCTACAGTCAGTGGTTTGAATAAATTCCACAGTGTCGCTGACGGTCCACTGAAGTGGATTCTTGTCCAGAAGAAGAGGTGTGGATGCTCGTGGGCGGGATATGCTTGTCTCTGATGCTGGTGGATTGCTTATCTTAGGAGGCTGGTGGAACTGCAGCAAGATCCATTATCAATGATGAAAAAGGAATCTGATATTCTTTTAAAAAAGTTGGTTATAATAATTAGCATCACAACACTGTCTCCCCCTTCCCCAATAAAATACAAGAGGCTTTTAGACCCCTAGGAGTTTTCAGACATGCTGGAACAGGAGGTGCTTTATCAACTGGTTACACATCAGTTATTAATCTTTGATTCCAGAAATAAAAAAACTGGTTTAATTATTGGTTCTATGCTTTACACATGTAAAACTGCACCACTGGCATGATACAAAATAATGAACAAATACAGCATTGAAACATATTCAATAAAAAAAAGTCTTATGCAATGAGATCTTCAATCTAAACTCTTTATGTTTTCAGACTCCCAGCACCAAATCATTTATATTTTCAGATACCCATGTGACATGGAGATCTCTTACATGACTTATGCACATCACTATGCAACAGAAAACCCGTTAGAGACACAGAATGAATGCTACTCACTTGCAAGGATTTACTTCGAAGTCCTGAGATGCTCTGGGATGGCTGGGATAGGAGTATTTTCTTATGAGTGCGGCGCTCAAAACTGTAACGAGGAAGTTTGGCCCCACGGGTTCGAATTTCAGACGGTGGTGGGATGTGATGAGTGTACTTGCGCTTCAGCCGCTTTGACATTGATGCCTTGCCTGCTGCAACTGTGGTATCGGGGTTGAAGTCATCGCGGGAGGCGCCTGTGCTGCTGCTGTCGACAGTGTGGGTGTCACTGGCGATGCTTGCTTTGTCCTCTTCCATCCCCTCATCTTCCTCCTCCTCTTCGTCATGTATGGAGTGGGTTTTTCGTGGCACCAACTGACCAATCCGCCGTCTTTTCCTGCGCTTTGTCGCCTTTTTGGGGCCATTTTCCAAGTTGGTATGACCCCCAGGAGGTCTACCAATCTTTCGTTTCTTCTTCCCATAGTAATAGGCTGAGAAAAAAGTAAATGTTTGTTAAGGCTCAGCAGTTATCTTCTCAAACACTCGTATCTTATAAATTTCACATAAAAAAACAAAATTACAATCAATGATGTATCAAATGTTTTTTAAAAATTGGCATAAGTTTTGTGTCAATAAGAGTTATGTTTCTACAGTGGTATAAAACAGTGTAAAGGTCTTTCTAGACCACCCTTTAATATGATCTTTTATAAAGTTTTACACCATTAAATTTTTCTTTTCTTTATGCTGATTATCCTTGGTTGTACCATATAAATCTGGTCACTTATACATCAACTTAAGTACAATAAATTTAGTTTTTCTCTGCCCCAGGGGTGTAGCCAGAGATGTCTCCTGCCTCCTTCAATGTACTTACAGCAATGCCTCCTCCCAACACCTGTATGTCTGCTTGGGAATACTGCAAGTGGTACACAATCAATGTTTCTCAGGTGCATCTTAACTGACTTCATGTGTCTATAAACCTTAGTGTTCAATCAAAAAAATTAAATAAATGAAAGCAACTGACTGTATTTTGTTTTGGTGAGCTGCGAGCAGTTTTCTGGACAATTACTGCCCACAAAATGCGGTGAAATCAAGTTTGGACAGCATTCCAGCTTGATGCACACCTGGCGACAAAAATCTTCTAGCTGGGCAGTTGTTCGGCAGATCTCCACCACAGCACAGTAGCTCTTGCTTTTGTATCTGAAAAATCAGTCATTACTGGTCTCATAGCTATCACTATATAGAATACAGCAAACTCTCTTCTGCATCTGATCCATTTGTAAAACTGCACTTTTGTGCGGTGACCGGACACTTAATCCCCAGACACTTAATCCCCAAGACATTTAATCCCCAGACACTTAATCCTCAAAAATGCCCCCAAATCGCGACACAACACTCAAAACGGCTATTTTGTGAACTTGAAATATTATAACCGTAAGAGAAATGTGTCGCGTGGTAACTCTGGGTAACTCTGGTAAGACTGGGATGCGCTGGGTTTACAATTAGCGATCTACCCTCTAGGCGATACTAGGTGGACTCCCTAACATAACCAGCCAGTTCCAAGGCCATACTGACCAGGAACAGACCACTGGTTGTAAAAACTATGAACTAATGTTATAAATGTTGAAGTTTAGTATTATTTTAATTGTCAAACTTATTTTGATGTTTACATAAAAGTAATTATTTAAATTTTAATTAAATTTTCCATTCACTTCATAATTGTTTTAGTTGAAATTTCATTTTGAGGATTGAGTGTCTGGGGATTAAATGTCTTGGGGATTAAGTGTCGGGGATTAAGTGTCTGAGGATTAAGTGTCTGGGATTCTTTTTGTGCAAATCCAAAGCAAATAAATTATATCAAATTGTATTTCTAAAATGAAAATTTTGATGCAGGATACACACAATTGATCATCATTGTGATGTTTAGTTTAATATTCAGCAGATTTAAATGGTTACACACCAAGTAGAAATTAATAAAAGTAACTTATGATGACAAAAACAACTTAAGTGTCAGAAATAGTCTAAAAAAAAAGATGAAAAATTCACATGCCATCACTTTTTAAAAGAAAGATTAATCTAAAAAAAATTTAAATCTTCAAACTAATATCTTCCTGTTCCTATGTTAAGGGTTTCTTTTTGAACGGGATTTACATAGCCGACTGATTAGATAGTTTTGTAGTAAACATGATTAAACATGACAGAGCAGCCCAGCCTTAATAGTTGATGTAGGGGCTGGACAAATATGTTTGGCCCGATCTTGGCGAGTTAAATTGCTTGAGAAAAAGGTGTAGACTTCCTTTTAAAAGCTGGTCACTTATGAAACCAAAATTGCACTCTTATTAGTGACAGCAACCATTATAACAGCTCACTTGGCACGCAGGATCTGTTGATGCATGGCAGGGTTTGGTGGTCCGTCCAGCTGAATCTCCCGCAGGACTCGGCACGATTTGTAGGCAACGCTAATCAACATTGTTAGCACCTCCTTCATCACCAGCTGCAAAGGCCCAGGCCCCACACTCTGTGGCAACTCAGCTATTCGGCCTTTGCTCAGATAGGGACCCGAGAAACATCGGTGGTTGAAGTATATTTTGGGACAGTAGGTGCGGCCTGTATGAATACAAAAGCCAACTTCACAATCAAACTGTTACGACAAAGAGGGTAAATGATGATAGTGGCAGAAGTTTTCTTCTGCCTCTGAAAACATCAGTGAGTGGACCTTCACATAAGCTCATTCCCATAATAACACTTCTGACTAACAGTCAGATGTATTATCATAAAGAAATCGTAGAACATGTTCCTCCAGAATCAATAGAAACCTATAACTTTTCTAAATAGTGATGCAACATAACACGCACATGCTTGGTGTATTATAAAAGAATGCAGTGCTCATTTAGTGTTCAATTAACATCCCAGTAGCAATAACACAAGAATGCACCACACATGTATTGCTCATCTAACTTATGTGGCAGTCTCACATAAGAATGCAGTGTGTATTTAGTGTTCGTGAGTATCACTTGAATGCAGTGTGTATTTATAGTTCATCTAAATTTTATCTGAAATTACTCCTTACCCTCATTCTCATCCTCTTTTCCAGGCATGCCATCAGCCATTCTGTAAAAGAAATAATAACACATCCCTCTATAAATTAAGCCACAATAAAACCAGAGGCAACATTTTTCCAGTAAAACTTGTAACTGGCATCACACTCTCTGCACAGACCAGTAATGTAATGATAAATGAACATTAGATAACAGACAGTGGACAGTGAGATATGTACAGGCACAATGAACAACACAAAGTACAAGAGTAGAATGTAAAGCAATAGATAAAGGTGTGAAGGGATAAAGATACTATAAACAGTGTAAAGATGGAGTCATTACATGAAGGTTAACACAACAAAAATATTGCAAAAGGAGTTTAGGGTAGTAATTCAGGGATAGTACTTAGTGAACAAATATGTTTTCAGAGAGAGTTTGAATGTAGCCTTTGAGTCAGAATGATGAATGTGATGTGGAAAAGAGTTCCACTGCTTACAAGCACAGAGGGAGAACATCTGTTGTCCGTATGTGACTTTCTTTGTGGGAGGGAGGGATAGAATGCGAAAGTCTGATGAGGAGCAAAGGTTTCGAGGAGGAATGTGGACAGACAAGATTTCAGTAAAGTAGTGGGGTGAGATGCCTTCAAGGAATCCATAGCATAGAGTTCGGAGCTTGTAGTCTATTCTAGCTTTAATTGGTAGCCAATGAAGAGAGTGAAGAAGTGGTGTGACATGTTCAGAGTCTGGAAAACAAAGCGAGCAGCTTTGAAGCTTCTGAAGCTTGTGAATGAGATATTGTGGACAGCCAGCAAGAAGAGAGTTGAAACAATCTAGTTTAGACAGAACAAATGAGCAGATGAGAATTTTGATGGTTGAGATGAACAGAGTATGCCGAATTGAGCTGATCTTCTGGAGTTCATAGTGTGCAGAACGACAGGTGTTAGAAAGAGACATGTCTGCAGAACTTATGTAACCTAAGTTACATTCTGAAGTTACAAAAGGAACATCAGCATCGCCTACTCGAACAGAGACAGGCAGTAAAGGGTAAACTCCTCTTTGAAAAAAATTAAGATCTTCTATTTTTTCGTCATTTAGTTTCAACGTTGTGGGTCAACCATAGTTTAACATCTGAAATACAATCTTGGATGCTCTGGATAGCAGTGTGTGCCTGAGAAGAAAAACAGCTAGTATACAGCTGAGTGTTGTCAGCAAAGGATTGATCGGATACAGAGTGAGTTTTAATTAGAGATGCAAGTGGCTTCGTATGCACGATAAAGAGGATGGAACCAAGTATAGAGCCCTGGAGGCCTCTTGAGTGAATAGAGACTATTGGAGACATGTGGCCATCCACTATAACTGAGTCATGAGAGATATGACTGAAACCAGTTGAGTGGGGGACCTGAGATGCCATAGAAAGTACTGAGTATGAATGAGAGTAGTGTGATCTATACTTTCTATAGTATCAAAGGCAGCAGATAGGCCTAAAATGGTGAGAAATGAGATGTCACCTCAATCCAGAGCAGACAAAATGTCACTTGTCAACTAAAGCAGGGCAGTCTCAGTGCTATGAAAGGGGCAATAAACAGACTGTGATGGAGAAATCAAGTTTTCAAAGTTAAGATATAACAATAGTTGCTTAAGAACTACTTTCTCAAGGACTTTGGAAAGAAATAGCAAATTTGAGACTTGCAATTTACAGTACATAGTTTTTAGTCATGTGGTAAGTATAATTTTTTGATGATAGGGTTTATCACAAGGTAATAGTAATCAAAATCTCAGCAAGTGACAGGGTTCCAATTTCATAGGTAAGCTTCTGAACTGGAATTCTCAAACTAGTTTTGCAAAGCTTTAAAAAGTCATGTTCTTGTTATTGTCATGAAAGAAGACTCACTAACACTCATCAGCATGTGAAAATTAACATAAAAGTTTAATTTAGGTCTTAGATTCTCAGCCCAAAAGAAAGCCAAACACAAACTGAAAACTAGTTCACAATTCACAGAGATTTAAAAAAATGAATAAAAAGAAATAACATACTCTGGTTGCACCACAGCTACTCTCTTGCAAGGCGAGCCCATTCCTGGTCGAATTCCTGTTTTCCGTGGGGGTCGAAGCTGATATCCATTGCTTTCACACCAACCAACAGGAAAGAGGTTGTGTGAAGCAATATGCTCCACATGCGAGGCCACGATTCGTGTGGAGCTGTCAAGATGGACCCACATGAGGTGGTCAACAATTTTAGTGATGGTAGCGGCACAAATCTGGTTGGGATTGTGAGGGTTGACTGCTTCTAACTTCATCCCACGTTCAAATTCATGCTCCTCTGTTCGCTGATTCAAAACAAAGATCAAACAAATACATGACATGCTGCAAGAACTGAAAATATTTTTCAGCAAACAAGCATCTCAGAAATGTGCTATTTTATAGCAGATTTAATGAACATCATGTAGTATGGCCTGCATATCTCCATTCATATTGCTATGTTAGGAAGAAGCTATCCAGCTGGTTAAAGTACTGTTGACTGAGGTCAAAGATAATGGCCACTAACCAGCTAGCCGTGTTAGGTTACCCAGTTACATGCACACTAGCCAATTTGATACCAATGTGGCGCCAGCATGCTTCTCCCAGCTACTGGAAAGGATACATAACCGTTTGAAGGTTGGGCAAAAAAAAACCAGAAAGGAAAAGGAAATACAAAAATTATGAAAAAAAGGGCCCAGATATAAATACTACCTCCAATATCTCAATTTAAAAAAAATCAAAAGGTTATGGGAATACATTTTATGGTTAATACACATGAGTGTGTGCACCTGTGTTTGTAAGCACACACACACACACACATGCGCTTGTGCAAGAAATACAGAATGTTGAACGTAACCTTCACATCTCTTACAGTGTACAAACAAGGGTAGACAAAGAACCATGTACAGCTGGGATGCATGTGCATGCGCAGATGGGTATTGGTTTTTTTTAGAGTAGCTGGGGATCTCATATGCATGTACTTGGAGAAGACATGCATAACATTTGCTTGGAGCTCAAAAATATTTAGCCAATCTGGTTTTAACACATTCCAAAGTCACACAATTATTATATTTCTTATTATTCTGTTGATGCCACTTGTTAACCGGGCCAAAATAAAAGCTATTAATCTAAAGGATAGCTCAAAGACACACCAAGTCAAAGCACATTTCTGGAGCAGCCATCGCTCTGCAGTGTGCCAAGTACTCTGTCCAATTGAAATCTGTTCTAGACCAACCTGAAAAATAAAATCAGCAGTCTTGTAAGTTTGAGATATATTTGAACAATATAAAAGTCCTGTTAAATGTAACTATACTGAATCCTTCTCTCAATTTTGGTCTGATGCAGCAGCAAAGTACAGACCTGCAGGTGGGGTAAGCTTGATGCCTTTGTATATTGTCCACTGGATAGGGAAGATGGTAGGTGTGCGAGAATGCCCACAAAAACGAATGCGTTTTGCTGCATCGGTTTCCTGCAGGTCATCAATCTCTACCACAAAGTAGCGACTGTCGATCACCTCCACCACCGTTGCCGGGCAGATCTGGTTGCGGCTGTTGGGGTTGACAGCTTCTAGCTTCATCCCACACTGGAATGTGTGCTGTACAATCTCTTCTTGATCCTGTTGAAAATCCATAAATGAACAGCCAAATATTCAAGAGCCAATAATTTACAGGAGATTACAGAGAAAACTATTGGGTACTAACTAAATGTTTTCAATTCCAGCACAACATACTCCAATTTGTTCTTTTATTTAAATATGGATTTTGTTCTTTTAGTAAATGTGGACAGTAATGTCTTGGTTATAAACAAATTTTCAACTCCTTACAAATGAAAGACAGATGGATCAGACAGTGGATCAAACACATGCCAGAATCAGTTAAATATTACAGATAATCTTACCCATGTATAAAAAATCCAAAAATAAAAACAAATGAACAAAACTATGATTACTACTTACTTTAAAAATATCTGCAGGAAGCTGCTGGTCATTGGCTTCTCGTAAAGCAGAATCCAGAATGTGTTTGATCTCTTCCTCTGACAGACCCTGCTTTAAAAGCACTTTAAAAAAAAACCAGAAGACAATGATGGTACCAACTTTTCAAAATTTCAACACCAGCAAGCTTCCACACCATCTACCACTTTTTTTTTTTAAACATACTTCAAGCTTCAAAAAAAAAAAAAAAAGAACACAAACAAAATAGTAACTTCACCAATCCCCCTAACATGCATGACTCACCTTGTGGAGGATGATAAGAATACCCCATCTGGTTTCCCCAGCCAATAGGATGAAGATTCTCGTTGAGGTAAAAAGCCCAAAAGTCAGCAATGCCACTGTCCATCCCTTCCACCCTTAGGTACAGCCGTCCACCCACGTTTTCAATGATGCGGGCTAGCCACACTTTGCTGGGTTTATGGCTGTCCTGAAGCTCCAGCCTCATTCCCTGCTTCAGCTGGTCCACAGGTGTGGTTCCAGTGGTCTAAAGACAAGGAAGCAAAACCTGACTCCAGGCATACAACTTCAAACAGAGGACAAGTGCTCTTTAAATATCTTTCACTGTCATTGTCACATCTTTTTCATCAGTTTTTCATCAGCTTTTCTGCAATAACATAGTTGGTTAATTCCTGTTTTTACAATGCACTTTGTGGTTCTGTATACACAAAACTAAACAATCCAAGTTTGTTAATCTGAAATCTTGGATAAAAGTAAAAAGAAATAACAACAGCCAGCCAACTTCTTCAAAACAATTGGTAATAATTACAAATTAATATGTTACTGCAAACTTTAACTTTGATTATCTAACTCCCATTAGGGTAGGCTAACCAGAAATATCCACATCCTGCAGAATACTGTACTTTTGCCATTACAAACGAAAGAAAAAGATAGAGAAAAGAAAAAAAGAAAAGGAAAAGAAAAAATATTTAGACCAAATATAAGACAAATGTTGAAAGCTATCTTACAATGTCTAGCAGATAGCTGGGAACAGTTCGGGCACTCTTCAAAGACTCCTTCAGCACAGCTGGCCAGTCTTCATGCTTCTCCTTCAGAGCTGGGGAGAATTTTAACAATGAACACGTTATAACAAAAAAAAGTGCATTGTCTCCAAAATGAAAGCCACTTTAAGTTGACAACTGATACAACATGCTACCATGTAGTCTGCTGACAGCTAAGCATGGTTCTTTTGCTTTCACTTGCTGGCGTACATGCATGTGCAGGTAACACACACACACTCATGCATTCACAAGCTCATCAACACCTACCTTCTGGAGGCTGCAACATCTGTCCATTTTCAGTGCACCATCCAATGGGGTGGATCTCACATGCAGATAGGTCACTCCAGAAGTCTGCAGACCCATCTTCCTCATACCCTTCATAGCGAAGACGCAGAAGAGGGCCACATGTCATAATGATTGATGCCACCCAGTATGTGCCAGGTGCAGATTTGTTGGCCACCTCAACTCTCATGCCCTTGACGAAGCCACTTTCTAAACTGCATTCAACCTTGGATTGAAAAATATGGATATCTAATTTCTTGTTAACCAAAAAAAGTAACCTCAAAAATCCATCTAAAGCTGTGGACTTGAGAAAGCGTACACATTTGATAGTAACACCACGACATTTTGCTATCAATACACTAACTGTACATGGTATCTTCCTCCTGACTTATGTTAACACAAATATATGTATATGTGCATGCTCTCTCACTCACAAACACCCATCACACACCCCCACTCATCCACACACAGATTAGGAGTCTCACATGTTTGAAAGCAGTTGGAGGAACAGCTGAAGCCCCAGTCTCCTGAAGGTACTCTTCCCAAACAAATTCTGACTCATCATATTCAACATGAACACCATCTGAAACAAGCCCACAATCAACACACTGAATCCAACTGTACTGCAAACAGGAAGTGAGTCTTTATTTTAGGGGGTCCGTTTAGTTTGTGTAATAATTTCAGTAAAAATCATCGAGAATACAGCAAAACTACCTTATTAAGATCTTTCCTATTATAATCCCCTCTTAGTTACAACCCAAAATTTTTTCAGTGATGTATGTTGCTATATAAATGTCATTTTTATTACGGCCACCTCCTCAACCTAATGACCGACAGTTTGTGACAGCTGCTGGGAAGGAAACCCAACAAAAGACACAATAAAGCTGATTTCTAATGTGCATGTGCTGAAAAAGATGTTTTAAATACTGCTTCTGGCACATTGTTTACCATATATTACAATTTTCTGTAGAAACCACATAAAATAAGTACATTTTGGAAGAGATGGCTTGTTTATTGGATCACCAATCATTATCACCCAAACCATATTGCTCCAAACATATCTACCACCCACCTGAATTGACACCATATCCCAACACTGAAAGTTGAAATGGTACAGGCCCGAAAGACAAATCAATCACCGAAGACAGGAGTAGTTATTAATATCAAATATTACCACCAAAAAAGCCATGCATATTGTTCTAACAAATTTCGCCACCATCTTACAAAATGAAAAAGGATGCTTGGCAAATACACATTCAGAGAGCAAATTCCACCATGGCGCATGACACGATTTCTCTGGAATTATTGTGAGTTTTTTTTGTTGCTTTTTTTATAAAATAAAAAGCCTTTGTCATCATTATTCTTTAGTTTGGATTGTATTAAGTGTATATGCAGACGTTCAGTTAAAATCTCACAAGGTGCATAAAAACGATTTTCTTTTTAAATCATTTTTTTAAAAGCCTTGGTCTTCATTATTCTTTAGTTTAAAAGTTCTTATTGAATGCATATGCAGACATTTAGTTAATATGAAACAGATTTCACTGCTCAGGCATTTCTTTAGCCTGGGCAATTTGTCTTTTGGTGTTGGGATGATGTGGTCTTACTTGGGACAGTATAATCAAGGCAGGGTCAAGTTGACTTCGACGAGAAGGTTAATATAACCAGGGCAATATGGTTTTTGATCAAAATGAGTAGCCCCCATTCATTACTGTCTCTTTGTTTACTGAAGCACATCAGTCGATTGTGCTTCATTCATAACCTTTTGTAGAAGTCACATGTTTATAAAAATAAATTTCTTGTGACTGTTTACGCTTTATTGTGACTTTAACACAAATCACTTTCAAAAAATATAAACAGACCATTTTAAGAGAGCGCCTCTGTCTACCCTGGTCATATGTATTGAGTGACTGCTCTCTCCTGGAGAGCTAGTTCCCCTTTAAATTGTCAGTCAAGCACGACAATGGGAGAATAAGCATGACGAAGTAAAAGCAACAGTATGATATGGTTATCATATTGTTTTTAAGAGCTTTATTTCACCATTTAATAAATAGATAAATAAATTTAAATTATAGGTGTATGAAGTCATGGTTCCTGGAGACTGGTTATCTCCCTGCTATGACCCCTCTTAGTTGTGACCTGCTTTTGATGAATTTTAGTGAGTCGTAATAGGGAGGTATTTCTGAGCTAAAATGTTAACCCTTTACAACTCACTTGAACTAACACAGCTGAAAACCATGTTTACTATATGACTGTACAAGAAACCCTAAACAACAAAAACTCAAGTCACCAATGATGGACTGCATGTCCTAAAAATTACGAATCCTATGATAAATAGACAATTCTTCTCCTGGCCTGTTTCACATACAATAAATCAAGACATGAACAAAGAAAACAAAAAAATAAAAAAAAAGAATGGTTTTTGGTGTTACCAGGATTAGAATCTTGCATCCCCAGCAGCTTCATTTCCATGTCTTCATCTTCTGTCAGCAGGGAAGACACATGAGCAGCAGCCACACTAGTGGTAGTTGTAGTGTCTGCCCGAGTGAGCTGAAGGCTTGCCATGGGAGAAGGGCTCAGGCGCTGCTCGTAACCATGCTCCATGTCATCAACAGTTGGCGTGCTGTCTGGAAGAGGCATCTCCTCTTCCTCCTCATCCTCCAGAGCTTCTTGCTTGAGTTCACCCAGCAGCTCCATCTCTTTTCCTGTCTCCTCTTGCTTTTCATCCTCCATCTCCACCAAGGAGGAGGATTCTTCTTTGACCACCATACTGCCCTGCATCTTGATCGGGCTACTGCTGCATTCACTTCTGTCTGCTGAGAGTGGTGTTGTAGGAGATTGTACCATTCTATCCAGCTGAAACAATTTAAGATGCATGTACAATTGCTTGCAAGCAGCACCTCAAGACCATAAAATGTAGCATGTAGCAACATCTCCTGGCTCACCGGTTTCACCAGCTGCTGGGAAGGAAACCCAACAAAAGACACAATAAAAATGATTTCTAATGTCCATGTGAGGAAATACATAGCCAAAGAAAAGTAAGCCATTGATTTGACTAGTAATATGTCATCAGCACAAGTAATATCCCAATGCATTACTAGTATTGCCTTCTCAGTTTGTAAAATGTACACAAGCAACACCTGGAACTAGCTACACACCTCCCATTCGCAGGCACAGTGACTTACTAATGTTTCTTGTTTGACTTCTGAGGTTGTCTCCTGCTGTAGGACAGAAGCCTCTGTTTCTATGATATCTGTTGACTCGGATACTGCCTCCTCTTTAGCAGCTGCTGCACAATGAGTTGACAGAGACCTTGCTTCAGAAATGTCCGTGACAGCAGAGTCCGCCTCCATGCAGCTGGCTGCACGCATAAGTGCCTCTTCATTGTTTACCTCCTGCCTCTCTGCATCCTTCAGGTTCTGCTGTGTTGGCTGCTGCTGCTGCTGCAGTTTGGCCATTTGCTGCTGACACATCTTCTCTTGCTGCTGTTGGTGCTGTTGGTGTTGTTGGTGCTGTTGCTGTTGTTGGTGCTGTTGGTGTTGTTGTTGCTGAACTACCTTAAGCTGCTGCTGCAGCAAAGCCAACTGTTGTGTTGGGGTCTGATAATGGGAATGCTGGTGTACCTGCTGCTGCTGAGCCTGCTGCTGCAGTGGCTGCTGAATCAAATGCATCTGCTGCGTGGGTGCCTGGTGAAGCTGCATCTGTGGCTGTTCCTGCTGCTGTGAGTGCTGCAGCTGCAGTTGCTGCTGCTGAGGCTGTGGAGGGTCTGGGGGTAGCTCAGTCACTACTGGACCAGAGCTGACAGGGAACGACAAGGGCTGGGCTCCAAGTGGCCCCAATGTCTGGATCTGCGTGGGACCTGCTGTGGAAGTGGCAGCCATCAGAGCTCCTGGGATGACAGACTGCTGGCCACCCATGATGAGTGACGACAGGCCAGGGAACTGATTGAAGGTGGTAGACAGAAACTGACCGGTTGAGGTTCCAGCTGGATTTGGCACTGTAAAAAGAGCCTGGTTCAGTGGAAAACTTATGCTCTGTGGCAGAGAAGCACAGATCGCCGGCTGCTGCCCCATCGACAGTGACTGCACAAACTGCTGAGGTATCGTGCTGCTGCTAAGCGCCGTGGCCATGGGAAAGCCAAGTGTGACGCTGAGACCTGAGTGAGGCTGGCTTGTAGCTGATACTTGGGTGGGCTGTGAGGTGAAGCAAAAGTTCTGTGGGAGGCTGACCATTGTAGTCACCTGCTGGGAAGTCAACAGAGACTGTGGGGTTGCAGAAAGGTCAGAGGTCACAGGTACTCCTTGCCCAAGAGAGATAGCAGAAGCCATGCTGTTGGGGAACTTGGCATTGGAGGACATGTCATCCAAGCTCCGACAGCCTGCTGCCGTGTCTGTCAAAAACAACATCACTTGTACAGCTCAAATGAATGAATGACGTAACAACATGTCAGCATTTTTCAAAACATTTGTACAGAGCAAGAATATTTACAAAACATACTAAATCTTACACTACAATGACACAAAAATACAAATTTTTTATTAATACTATAAGCATAACTCTGACCTGGCTTATTTCTTGAAAAATGCACAATTGATATGATTTGCAAATATATCATCTGATCAAAGAACTAATCCACTGTCCAAAGACCACAACAGATAAAGTGAGCTTACATCATGTTCACTTCAGGAGTTTAAGTAACAGGCTGAGATAGACACATGACGCAATTAAGACAATCACTGATTGCAAATGTTAAGAAACCTGACAGTTCTTGTACGTTTCTTTTTCAACCAGATGTTCTTTCTGTCACACATTCAGGTTAATATTGTTATGTAACACATACAAGATACGCAGCAGTCTGCCAGGAGATTAGTGATGTGCAGTTCTTATAACTGAGAAATCAAACCATAAAACCCCTAACATATATACATGCAAATATATTACATGCAGTGGGGCAGGTAGTTCAAGACATGCAAATTGTGCTGAACAGTAGATCCCACAAATTATAAAGGGAAAATAAAACAACAGTAAAAATAAATATAATTACTTCCTAGTCCAATAAATAATCTTTGGTAATCATCAGAAAATATAATTACTTCCTGGTCCAATAAGTATGCCCTGGTAATCATCAGAAAAGTCTTTATCAAGCTCATCAAGTAAGAAATCTTTGCACTGGCTGGGCTGGAGGCAATGCTACTCTGTGCTGGGATCATTACTTTGTAAAACATCTAAAAGCATCCTCAAATACACATGTACGCAAAGGTCAACTCAAGACATGCCTACATCCTTACATATGAACTCGGCCAAAGCTCTTATTCCTTCTCCATACCTTTTTTCTTCAAAGGTGACTACATTCAAAGTGTTCATACCTAGCCTAGAGTCTCACCTCTTTCAGAAATACCTTGTGTAACCATCTAACTCTTTCACTTGTAAATTACCCACCTTCACGTGGTCTGTCATGTTTAGCTTGTATGCTGTCTCTTACAAGTAACCATGTACTTTGCTGTATGTTAAATGGAAGATTGTTTTAAAGTCCTATGAAAATAGCACATTGTGCTTATCTTCACATGGAGAAACGTGCTTTATAAATTCTATTCTTGTTCTTATTACTATGCAAAAATGGTTCCTACAGATCTCCACATTTAAGAAAATGCTGCTCTTTTGCTGGTGTTTCAATAGTTAAAAAAAAAAAATAAATCCTACATTCTAAATTAAGCAGCATAGCCTTGAAAGATCAGACCTAAACCAGATACTGAGTGACAAAAATCTGCCATGAAAGATGGCTACTGTGAACTTAGGTTTGCATAGCCTTTGTCTACAGTTAAAGGCACATGACTACAACACACAGGGTTGAATGCAGAATGCTAAGAGTTCTAAATTTGCAGGATCGCTGGGAGCTGTTGATTACTGGCGAGATCAATGTAACACAACCCTTATCTGCCCCTTCCCTTCACCTAAAAAAAATTAAAATAAAATAAATTAAGCTCTAACCATGAAGAGACACTGGGTGGAAAAATTACAAGAACTGTATTATTTTCTTAAAACCTAATCTTTCTTTTGCAACAGAAGCCAAAAATCAATAGATCTCAGGATCATGTGCCAGGCAACAGGAAGGAGCCACCCTTCCAGTGAATTCAGGCATGTACCCGGTTTCTCCCTCTTGACCTGCTAGCATTGATCAACAGTTGACTGACTGAAATATAAAGACTTCTGCAGGCAGCAGTGAAAACAGCTCACCCAGAGTCCACACTGATGTCACAGTCGTGCCACTGTCAAAGGGCTCATAGTGGTTGACAAACATGATAACTGACAGTGGCAGATGATGAGGGTGTAGTGGCCAGTCCAGTAGAAATGCTTTGATTGTTTGTTCACTTGCCTGCAGACAATCGCAGGACAAATTTAGCCTCCCAGTCTTGCTGTCTCCATGCTGCCAGGATTTCAAACTCCTCCACAATCTTGCATCAATACACAAGGTAAAAGAGATGCAGACCTCCTCAAGGAAAGATGGCTGTTAACTGGGTGAGGGGAGACACAATGCTACGCTGACAAAGCTCTGAAAGGCAGCTTTCTCTTTTTCTTGAGAACCAATCTTCTCTGCCCAACACAACTCTAAAATGATAGAGGTCCACCCTACAGGCAGACACAAAACAGTCGCTTCGCAAGGACTCTCCCCTACCCAAGTATTCACAAATGAACAACAGCACACCACATAGCTGCACTCAAGTCTGGCACCATGCCCCCACCCTACACCCGACTGCCCACCTCCCCCAGCCAGCCTGCGAGCAAGCCACAAACACATCGCCTGCCAGAGACGACTGCGAAGCTGTGAGAGAAAGAGATGGGCGGGGAGGGGGGAGGTGGCAAGGAAACAGAGAGACCACGTTCGGGGCAAGGCGGGACCTAGTCTCGATTCTTGTTCGTTCGCAATCAATACCGGAGGCAAATGAAAAAAAGTGGGGGAGGGGGGATTGGTGGAACGCAGCAGCGTCTTTTCGATCGATAGTTGCGGGCCTTGACGGCAACGTCACCAAGCAGGGAAGATGCGCGAGATGTACAGTAATCCAGGCCAGTGTCGCTCCTCGTGATTCCTTGTCTGGTCAGTCCTGTCGGGACCCCACCTTCATCCCTCGCCGATCCCCACCCCACCCCTATCAGCGCGTTTTTTTTCCCCACTGCCCCAGCCCCAAATCGTCTGCCCCTTTTAAATAAATGTTTACATTTGCTTCACCTCAAGTTGCGAAATCACACAGTCAATACCATAAAAGTGTATCTGATCTACGACTCTTCTTTTTTTAAATCACTAGGACGACATGTAAATCGCTCCTTCTGGTATATCGACTTGCGGCATGCACAATCTGTCGTCTGCACGAGGCACGCGCGCTTTGGCCTCAGGTGACTGCTGGTGATGGGAGCTGTTGCTACAGCTGTGTGCCATGCCTGCTGTAGTTTATTATCTATATAACTGATGTGGTTTACTTCCCCCCCCTTCACCCTCACTCCTACAGAACCTAGGGTGGAGGAAGTGCCGCTGGCAATAGCCACTAGAGAATCGTGGGCCACCATCATTTGCACAAAACCTCTATTATCTACTACAAGGGGTGGGGGGGAGGGAGTGTCCGCGGCGAACTGAGAAGCGGTATTTAATAATGGTATTTAATAGATATAAATGAAGCGATGAAGACTGTCAACCACAGCGTATCTGTTTTCTGCAACTTTGTTATTTTGTAAAGTTTCATTTAGGTTTGCAGTCATTGCTTATTAGCCGTTCGGTTAATTAAAATACAAGCTGGCTTCGATTTTGCCACGGACCTTCATTGTGGGATGTAGGTCTTGGATGGTCGGTTTATTAGGAAAAATCCTTCTTCCCGAGTTGGATTTCGCACATAAAGATGACGATTGGGTGAGAAAACCGGAGTACCAAGAAACCCCCCGCCGGCCGACCCTGTGAACAGATGTCACATACAGAGAGTGTCCGGAGGCGAGATGTAAGCCCGGGGGTCTCTCGCCGCAGTGGTGACAAGCAAGCGTCTCACCCACTACAATCGGGCACTCCAGTGTACGTTTGGTTGTTTTGGTGGAAAAGGGGTGATTTTCCAGCCAGATTTATGTGGTTTCCACATTACTTGGGAGGATGATGACAGTTGCGCTGACTCCGGGTTCTATGACGTAAAGGATATCGTGGCGACCTCGACACGGAGGGAATTCTGTGTTTTCTTTCAAGCAGCACTGCCGTCAGGTCTCTCTCCTTGGTTCCTTCGCCCGGATGAGCGTGTCCGTCAGTAACTGAGACCCCATAACCTCACTCACCCTATCCCACCTCTGGCCTGCGCGGACGTTCCTCTGAACCTTCACCTATTTCCCTACATAAAAAAGTCTTCCAGTTAATTAGACTGATCATACCGTTGTGAAAAGAAGGAAACAAAACTAACCTATTGCTAACTTCTGCGTTTCATCTGTTGTAATGCGCGAGGAGAGAAGGGAACGTTCCACGTTTCATATACCGTCTCGAGCTTCTCCCTAAGGTCTACCGCGGTTACACACGTTTTCAAACTTCGGAAGATCTCTTCAGGATTTGCTCTGGAGCTTGCATCCTTCGGTGGTGCAGAACATTCCGAGCTGGGGCGCCCGGTAGCGTAGCGTTTAAAACATTCACTCGTCACCACTGCAGTGAGGGGCTCTGGGTTTAGATCTCACCTCGGGACACTCTGTGACACCTGCTCTTTGGGATGGGCGTCGGGAGGTTTTCTCTGGGTACTCCAGTTTCCCTTCCCTCCCTCAACAGTGCAAAATCACCAGGAAGAAGCATTTTTCTACTAAATTATTCAACCAACAGCCCCAGTCTGTGCAGTATGCCAAGGATCTAGAATCTGAAGATGGTGACTTCCTGCCAAGTTGCAGGAGATATCAGTCACCACGCCCAGTCTATCTACAGGCTAAGTGGAATTTTGGTCTCCAACATATATTTTGCTTCAGTGTACTAAAATGAATAGTCTGGTTGATAAAGTAAATCAACCTCATTGCACAGTGCAAACTGAAATGTTAGCTGATAAAACATGTTCACGGACAAATTAGGACCTATGTGAGGCTGTCTCATATTTACAATGACATTTCTAAAGCATAAAAACTTACAACCGAACTTCATATAGTCTGACATCTTTATTTTAAAAATGCCCAAGAACACGTGGTTTTATTTCAAAAAAACTAAAAAAAAGGCCAAATTTTATTCTGTTTAAGCCATCTGAACTACATAAAAGTTGCTTCATCATGAAAAAGAAGAAAAACTTGCTATGATGGTGGAAGCTTACAAATGTGCAATGTTTTCCCCAAATTATTTGCATACAGGCATGCACCTGTACGACTAGTCCAAAAACTCTCCACAAATACTTATTATAGCTATACAATAGCTGACGCAATAAATGCCTAATATTTACAAACAAGATCACCAAGTTCCAAATCCTAAATTAATTTTTTTCTCCTTCAAGAAAGCCACAGCTTCTTACATCATCGTCCTATCACAGTCCTCCGAAATACTTGCACACTGTTGGTATGGAGGTAAATGCAGAAAAGTGTGTCACCCCAAATTGCTCATTGCAACACTACTTATCAACTGTCATTTCCTACTGAACCTTTTGACAAGACAAACAGCAAGTCTCTGGTTGTACATTCCTCCTGGTGTCCCACTAGTGCCCCCCACCTCCAACCTTGTATCCAGCAAACCACATGGAGTATATTATGAAGTATATGCTTTAGCCTCACATGCACAGCTCTTCATAAAATTTGCAAAATCTGGGCAACATTTAACTGTCTATGGTTAGTGAGATATTATGGAGATTTTAACTCTTTCGCAGATATATGACCTACACTTTGTGGCTGCACCTTAGATGCATAGTGCACATGCATGAAATACTATATCTATTCTTCTTCTTATTCCCGCAACCACATTACATAAATATTATGGGCATGAAATGCGACAAAAAAAATCAATAGTAAACTTACTGAAACATTTAAAAACACAGTTACCTCCATTAGACCATAAAGGAAGCTACTCTTACAGGAAGTTTAGAAATTTCCAATCACAGCTTCTTTCTGCTTAAAAATGATGGACAGCCACTGTTCAAATATAAAATGCCAAACTGCTGAGGCTGGTACCTATTAAACACAATATTATAGTCCATTTTCATAATCATCATCGTAACTGAATTTGTAAAGCTGACAATCAGAGGGTGATATGGTCTGTGTAACCCAATATGTAAAAGACTTTTTCAAAATTCTTTTGACCATCATTCCTTTTGGATCTACCACAATAAGCACACTTTCTAAATGAAATGGAAACATTTAATTTCTGCTTATTAAATATATGATGTGTTTTATCTATCTCTTACAGGTTTATATTTTAATTGAATTTATTTTGTGCATTCCATTTAACAAGCTCAATATCTTCCTTATGTCTCAAATAAATTAAGCCAAGTTTTAAAATTTTTTTAAACCCAAAGTTTTTATAATTATATTGTGTGCATGCATGCAAATGCTGCATAAGCAAGAGTCCACAAATGTTTACAAAATAAAAACAATTTTAAATTAAGTTCATAAATAACAGTCAATTATAAATATTAAATATTCTAATAAGGTGTGTGTGAAATATGTACAGAACCAGTCACTGACCTTTAAGCCTTTAACTCTAGCACTTGTTAGAAATGAACTCATTTTTTAACCTTCCATTGGTATAATGGCTCTACTAATCATTATTCATGAACTTCCATTGCCAAATCAATTTCTTGCCATGAAAAGCGACAACCTTTGTTGCCATTTCATTACACTGCCTTTTAATATGTACTGATATTGTGTCAGATATTGCTTTCAAACTGTTAACCCTACGGTGCAGCCAACTGTACTTCCTCAACTTCTATACAGCCAGACTTTAATTTTATACTGCTTCTCCAACAGTTTTACCTAGTGGGCTTTATGCGACAAAACTTTTTATATGGGTTGAATGTGAATGTCAGCTATCCAGCAGAATAACTTTTTTATGCATTCTTCTTATTGTTAGCAGTACAATGGCAAATAGTGATGCTTGAGAAGGGGCTGTGATGAGAAAAGAACAGATCAATTACATGTACTTTTTGAGAAAGAGAAGTCTGAGATCGGGATGATTACCAAACAAGTAGTCCAGCAGTAAACTAAAACCCAACACAAAACAAACAGCTTTTCAGTGAAACCTTGTCAAGATTCCTTCTATTCACACAACCATCCAAACTTTGGTTGGGTCCTGGAATCTGTAACTAAGATCACTTTGGTGCAGATTCAGCTAACTGTGCTTATTTGGGCTAAAATCTTTTAGTAAAACTTATAAATGCATTCATCAAGTTCTCCTCCCCATTCCCATACACACCTGGTGCACCTCCATCACGTTGTGCGCCATAAAGTCTGTACTGCCCACTGGTACCGAAGAAAGGGGCACAACTAAGTTTTAGCAGCTTACTCTTTACTCTGTTGTTTCAATCCCCAGAATTTTCCCCCTCAAGTGATAGGTCATTTCATATACTTTGTTTGGACAGGTTTTAGTGCATTTCCTGCATATAAGGAGGTCAAAAACAAAACTTGTTGCTGGTTTAAAGGTGATCATCGTGTCTATTTCTGAAACCTCTGCTGTTGCCTTCTTAATGTTAATTAAAGTTTTCAGCTCCTAATAGTTTTTAAATAAATTTATTTTGGTGTCGACACTTTATCTTTCAACATATGAAATCTCTATATCTCTATACATATATACATACAATATTTACATAAAAATAATGAAAACATAGAGATATTCTGTGAATGCTTATTTTTTGGTGAGGAATAATTTTTAGGTGGCACAAGGAGCAAAGATCTGCCAATGTAAGCACATATTGGCTTCTCGGTGAAAAAACAATGCTGTCAGTGTCAATTGTGCAAACAATAAAGGCTTGCCAGATTATTCACTCATTATATGCATAGTGAGTAAGTAATTAATTCTGGATTATGGTATAAGTTCACATCTAATATTTACACTGATTATTGCAATTCTTCCTATATAAGGAAAATAAAAATGTAAACAAACAAAAATTATTGATGCACAGGATGTTCTCACAACTGTTGCCAATAGCAGCTAACGGTGGTTTACTGATTCTTCTTCCTTTTTCACACATACACATCCTGTTCTAAGAAATTCATTTTTATCCATTCACCTCCTGAGGGGTATGGGGAGATTGATATTGTGTGCAAAAAGCAGTTTATCCATACAATTTTCTCAGTCATATAGAGCTTGAATAAAAGTAAATATAAGACATTGTTATAAAAAAGAAAAACATAATAATGATAATAATGATAAGGATAGCAATGATGTTAGCAATATAAGTACAGCATTAATATGACTTATACCAGTCACATTACTTATCAAAACTATCAGAAATAATGTTTATAAATTGGATAAGTTTTCCAAACACAGAGTAACCAGTCTCAAAGGATTATCTGTCACTTCAGGCTTAAATTAGTCACTGTCTCTCTAATAATTACTGTGACACATGATCCCTATACTCAACCCTGCTAGTCGAAATGTAATCACTAAAACATGACACAATGACACACACATAGCTTTTTGTATGCTGGGTGACGTTTTTAGTTTTGCTGGTAATAATGTTGTTACTTTACACACTTGGCTTTTATAAGTTCATACATATATAAATACATATCCACCTCTATTTTATCAGTAGATTGTAAATACCTTTGAATACAATTAATGAGCCCCATTTTATATGAGGCATTTTTGGTAAAAAAATAATCTGTTGTTGTCATTTTAGTATGGAAATGATGAATGCTCTGTTCAAATTTTTTTAAAAAGCAAACTCTGCAACATGCAATCATACTTAGCACCAAACAGAAATGGGTTTCCTGAGTCACATAAAACAGTTTTTTCGACCGCCATATTGCTATCATGAACGGAAGGTTTCAGACAAATCGCAAATGCTTATAGTAGCCTATGATGAGTTTTTAGATAACCACGTCATCCTCATTCACAGCCTTACATGGAAAGCGACAAATGTATATTTCTGTGCGCGTATTCTGTGCAGTTTAAATCCTTTAGAGTGTCAAACGATGTTTTTACATACGAGCTTTTTTTAACAACACCGAAAAAACAAACATCGTGTAAGTGAGCTTATCACTCGATATTACTAAGCAACGTTAATTTCTGTCCATTCAAATTAAAAAAAAAACGTGAATTCTTCAATCAAAAACAAATTCCTATAAAACTTACTTGCAAGTAATAATATTGTGTCTCTTCTCTTAAAATGTTGCAATCGGAAACGATTTTTCCCCCAATTAAAATTAAACGTACTTCTAACACATTATGCCGTCGGCATTTTCGATGATGACGTAGGAGTGAAACATAAATTCTGCAAAATAAAAATACCTAAACTTTAAGAAAAATTGAAAAGAACACAGAAAAACATACAGGAGAAATGCATCTAACGAAATATGAAAAGAAAAACTTACCAAATCAATGCGTTTGAGTGTCAAAATCAGAGAAAATTGAGTAACTCAACAGAAACTACTATTTGCCAAGGATTTGCAAGATGGCAACTACCAAGATGCGCATGCGTACACATCACTCATTAGATGTGCACATTTTCAATTGCTTTCCGAACACTTTTTCACTGCTGCAAAATTAATGTATCTCCATCGATACTTTAATATTAATAATACATGTCACTGATACTTAACCCTATGCTAGATCTATTGCCATATGAACAATACATTAATACATTTTTGCTGTTATTCGTTCATTCACGACTGATCTAATGACGTCACTGTGTTCTATAAACTTATTGCCTTAAGAAACTTAGCGCAGGTTAGATACTGTGCTGAGCAAAATCTGTCCAAAGTTATTACATTTATTTTAATGATATGAAATCTTCTTGTTCATTACAAATGTTTAATTTATTCACTTTCAACTAACTCCAACATCAATACTCCTTGAAGACTTTACAAGTGGTTAGCCAAGTCTACAACTGTTTGAGAAGACCAAGTTGAGCAATATGGCGGTAGCGTGAATCGTGATCGCTTGGCAGTTTAAAGGACAACTTGATTATCAATTCAAGTTCTAGAGAATCTAAATACAAGCGGGGGTGTTTAAAATGCACACCACAAGTGGATCTTCAACGTCTGATATATTGTCGTTTATTGCTGACATTGACAGTGTTCGTCGAATGAGGAACTATGATACGAATTCGTCTGCTTCTCAACCAAACGAAGACTCAAAAGAAAACTGTTCGACCGGCGATCTTTTGGGGCCTTTCGGCTTACTGGTGCAAGGGCTGCTTGCATTTCTTGCGTTTACATGTCTTATAGGTAAACGCTTTCGTTCTTTTATACTTTTGATGAGTTTTTACTGTACTGAACATGGCATAATTAATCTACACCTTTCGTTGTGCTGTCGATCTGTGCTGTATGTAATAATTATTCCATATTCCTATCTTAAGACAAACTATCGCAGTGCAAGAACATTGTATTAATGTTTTTTCACAATAGTTTCTGTACTTTTTCACCTACCCCTGCCAACTGATTAAACATGTAACCAGATTTCTTCAGTTAAGTCTTAACTATTGTGTTTTGTGTCAAGTTCAGCTTTCACTTTGCTACTTTAAAAAAGAAAAAATAACGACAGATAATAGCTCACGAAAGGATGTAGAAGAGACAGAGACAGACATTTTTAAAAACTAAAGGAAAAATATTCAGCTCTAGTAGAAGCGATGTTGAGTTATATGTACATCAAACAACAATGGTGAAAAGCAGTACACACTCTTTACACATTCCATGAGAATATGATTTTCTCAGGGATCTATCACTGTGGACTAGTCACTTTTGCTTCATTTCATATCTGCTCTCCATAAACTATTAGTTTGTTACAAAAATGTGTAATGAATTTTTTTAATCAATAGAAAAGCACACATGGATTGATCTAAGCTTGTACTTCTGATGTTGTTGAAGGCTGTAGCCAGTACAAAAGCTTTGAGCATAAGCTAATAAGACATTTTCCAGTCATCAGTTCATGTGTCATTACAGAAAATGAGATCTAGATCTCTTTCTAAACTTGAATGCAAAATTATTTCAAATGGGTGTGTTTAGTTCATGATCCTAACACAAAATCTGAGTAAGGAAAACAAGCCTTTGCAGTTCTTACGTTGGTTTTGGAAAAAAAAGTCTCATTTCCAATGACATCACAGATGTGGCCTTCATTGAAATTAAAATTATGAATTTAAATCAATCCGTGTGTGCTTTACTGTAAAAAAAATTAAATTGTCACATTTTTTGTAACAAATTAATAACAGCTATATGTTTTGGTAACTAGCTAGCAACTTTGAGTTTCATTTCATATATAATTCAGGTAAATTTAAAAAAAAAACCAGAATCTTTGGATTTAATTTGATATTTTATTTGAACTGTAAATTGTAAGTTCAGTAGCTGCCATCATGATCAAAACTTACACTTTGTAATGTATTTGATATAGAGTATGTTAAAATCTCACATTTTTCACTATTGCTATTATTATTATTCATGTAAACACTTCAGATCAAATAACCAAAGCATTGTGACAGAGGAGCTGTTTCTTAAAACTTCACAGGTGTGTCATTTAATCAATGTAATTTAGTAAATTTAAGATCTTCAACATGTCATTCTGTTAGAAATTAATAAGCATTCTGATTTCAGTGAAAAGATATTGTGAGCCAAAGCATTCACGAAGACCATGGAAAATTTGGTAAGAGAGAGAGTATGTGTGAATGTGTATCTCTTTCAGTTGCACATGTGTTTCTATGTTGGAAAAATATGTAGACAAAGAAGCTGGTAATATAACTATCAAAAACTTTCATTTCTGGTCCACTCAGGACACATGATACTTCATGATGCGCCAGTTAAAAATGATTTGAGCATTCTTTTGATACCTGGATAAATGCGCATGTAACATAAAAAAATGCCCGTCTAACCTTATATAGGTGAACACATACATAAGTGTGAAAAAGTAGTTTGCTCTATCTGTTGCTTTGTTCATCAGTTAGAATTTTCATTTATCTTAAATTCTTTTTTTTTAATTTTTGACATGTTAACTCCACTTTTTCACGTTAGGTTTTATGACACTTCAAAACAAGCACTAGGAGCAGCAGTTATTCACTTTGCCAATGTGTTCTTGGCAGACCAATTTCAAGGAGATCCATGTACCTGGTATGTTGACATGCAGTGACACTTTTCTTTTGGTAGTCATGGTGGTTCTGTTGCTGCAGCTGCATCCAATAAGCTTACAAACTAATTATAGAACAATTCTGTCAACATGTGGGTTTTATGACTGCTTTTAAAGATACAATTTAATGAGGTCTTTTGGGCTTTTTTTTTTTGCTTACTAAATGTCTTAGCAAAAGTATGTTTTATTTGACTGTTTACTGACGAGTTGTCCCCTTTCAGGTATATTATTAGCTTCTTGCTGGACTCAACAGCAGGTCTTTTGGTTATCTACATTGGCTTAAAGACAACACAAATACTGGCACATCGTTATTCTTGGAAATCCCTCTATTTTGGAGAATATGGTAAGTGTTACGCATTTTCAAAGACATTGTGTTGACATTTTCTGTTCTTATTATTTGCTTTTTAGATTATTTGTCTGCTGTTTTTTTTTATTTGTTTTTGGTTGCTTGGGTAATGAGAATTCTTTATACTAAGCAGCACGTGGTCGTTATAATTTTAGATCTATTTTAAATGATGTTTGTATTCTAATTTAAATTTTGGCTAAAAAAGCAGCTTCTTTATCTGGTATATTTAATTTAATTTTATTTTTGTGGATACCATATCTGCAGTTACCAAACGTAGGCTCACTAATAATTTTCTGACACCTGTGCATGCATTGTCATTACCACATGACTAAGGAAATGATATTCGACTTTCGGACGAACAAGCCTGAAACAGTCATCAGTACTATCCATGATGATGCCATCAAGGTAGTCGACTCTTACAAATATTTAGGTACCATCTTCAACAATAAGCTTAAATGGGACATCAACACTGACATGATCCTCCGTAAGAGTCAACAATGCCTGTACCTCCTACGGAAACTCAAATCTTTCTCTGTCAGCTCTGTCATCCTCGCTCGGTTCTATCAGTCCTTCATTGAAAGTCTCATCACTTTTTCTTTCATCTCCTGGTTCCATAACCTCTCCCTAGGGAACAGGAATAGTCTTGTCTCCATTGTTAATATCTGTTTCAAGATCACCGGAACCAGACAGAGGGACTTGACAGCTTTCTGTCATCAGCAAATCCTTAGGAAGTCATCCCGTATCCTCTCTATTTCTGATCATGTGTTGACACGTGAATTCTCACTCTTGCAGTCTGGCTGTAGGTACGCGATGCCTGTATGCAAAACCAATCGCCACCACAATTCATTCATTCCACGTGCCATTCACCTGATCAATTCTACTGGCCATGAACTCGTACTAGCCTGAGGTGACCTAAGGTCACCAGCTATATCTACTATATCTACTGTTAACTGGGAATGTGTGTGTGTGTGTGTGCGCGAGAGAAAAATAGATTATTTCAACATGTGTACATTATCTCTTTTTATATCATGTATATGGCTGTATTATCTCCTATATCTTGTATATGTATTATTTCTTTATATCATATATGTATTACTGCTAGTACGAGCACTATTTGGAATTGCCCTTGGGGATAAATAAAGTGGTGTTGTATTGTATTGTATAATGCTCACACAGTTTTTTCCCCTAGCATGTAGGATGTTATGAAAATTTCAGTACATAAATTCGTCAGTGAGGCAATCCATTGGCACAACATGCATGTTTGGTTAAAGTGCTTGCCATGAGATACCCTTAGTTGCTGACTTGGCATAAAACAACAATTAACTTCTCACTACTGTAGCAAGGATCAGGTGCTCCTGGGTTATCACATTTTGGACATGTTTTCTCTCTGCATGGGGAATCTGTTTACAGGGTCATTTGCTTTCTGTTATATAGCCTTCGTTGCTAGATTGGTTGGATGGTTGGTGGCGCAGTAGCTAAAACCATCATCACAAAAATTATGAATCAGATCAGATATCAAATCAAATCAATCAGATATTGTTGGTTCAAAGCTTGGCTCCAATAAACCTTTCTGGATGTGACGCATGTTTTTGCTGTCAGTGGTTTTCGGTTGACACTCTGATTTAATCCTGCATGTGTGTATGTGTTGTGTGTTCCATTTATGAAGGTGCATTCGATGCCTACCCTCACAAGGTGTGCCTGTATGTATGATACATGTAGAGTACTTAGAGCCCAACTTTGATGTTGGGGAAAAGCGCTGTTTAAATGTACTGCATCATTATTATTATTGGCATAAAAGCACAATTTGTTATGATTTATATTTATGCTAGTCAGGGTATGTCCATACATAAACTATGGATTTCTGTTCTTCCATCTTACTTTTTTTTTTTTGGTGGGGGGGGGGTCTGCTTTGGAATCCAGCTTTTGTGGGGTAGCTAATTTCAGCTGTGATTGTTTTGAGAATTGTTCTCATGTACAGTATTCTTTAGAGGTAAAGTTCATGACAAAATAGTCACATCACGTTTTATTAAACTTAAATGTGAATATTGCTGAGGGTACCAGAACAATATTCTTTTTAATAAGAAAAATTGATGATTTTTATGTTGTAGGTTATTGATGAAATTATAATGCCTTATCCATAAAAAAAGAAATAAAAAGAATTTTGCTTTTGTTTGCAGGGGAACCTCCAAAATGCAATGCCTGGTTGGGGCAAACTGTCTTATACATTGTTGTCATGATTGTGGAGAAACTTCTAATGACCCTGCTTGTGCTTTTTGACTTCTGGAAAAAAGTGAGTTGTTTGTTTAGGAATTCATTTCATTGAAACTGGTCTTGACACAAGATGATAAATTAATTCTCTGATTATTCAATACTGTATGGGAGTTGGAAAAGGAGATTAAGTTGTACAGATGTTTGGTGGGGGAGTTTGGGGTCTGTAGCTTGATTAGCATGCTTAGCTTTTGAGCGGAAGTTTACTGGTTCAAAGAGCACTCAAGCCAGTGACTGGAAAACTCTGCTTACCCACACAGTGGTTTATGGGTACATAATCTTTAACTCTCTTGGTTTGAAAGGCCACGATCATGGCTTTGCCGGGTAGCACGGGCAAGGCGATTTTCATTACTTTTTATTGCAAAGTTCAACTTTTCTCTTTTCCAAAAATGTATAGGTTTCTTGGTCTAATGTTTATCTCAGAGCAGCAATAATAAAAAAACAAATTTCACCCACTGTCGTCTTCGCAGTCTTCAGTTATAAGCCAGTCATTATAATGTTCATTTTTATCTTGAACCAAGAAGGTTAAGGGAGAAGGAGAAGGTTGGGTTCCCCCTTCTAAATGGCATCTAGAAATATTTAACACTGGCAGTTTGCTCTCCCTGTGGCCACTGGAATATTTACCTTCCAGTTTTGGGAATATGTCATGCCTTCTTTATGGTAGTATTCTGTTTGCATTTAATAATAAAATTAATTTATTGTCACACCACACAGTTTTACATGCACATTCATTCACAACACACAACAAAAAAAAATCGTTTTTCATTTGTGGGGGCTACCCAGCCCAGCGCAAAAACAATATATTTTTTTACTCAAAGCAATGAACATCTGTTTAGAATATCACGCCACATGTTTTGACATGCGCATTTATTTGCAACACACAATGAAGACAGATCATTTTTTCCTGGCAGCTCCCCGCCCAGCACAACATAAGTGTATTTTAACGAAAGAACTGTAAGCTTTTAACACAGCAATTAAACATCAAGTATAGGTATAACACAATTCACAAAATATCTTCAATTGACAGTCAGATGCTCTTTACCTCTAATAATCAAGGTATAAATTGTTCATCATAGCAAAACATCAATAACCAAGACCACCGGTCTAGGTATCAGTCTTTTGTAAAAGGCCGTTCAGTGGCTGGGATAGTCCTTTCCCTCCACCAATTAAAATGAAGTGTTCTTACTTAGCCCAGATTTCCGTAGATTGGCAGAGTATCTTGCTCAAAATAAAGGCCTTACCGCTGGTTCCAGTGTTAGTCAGTGCTATGCCGATAAAACTTCTCGTAGTGAGTTGATGCGAGTGTAGTAAGGTGATGGCCCTGTATTCCATCCATGACACACCTCGGCTGTCTCTGGCAGCAACACAGTGACTGCCCCAAGGTGGTGGTCCTGTATCTCCACCTGCGTCCCCACTGTCTCAGGCAGCTGCACAGCATTACTCTCATGCGTTCTTCCGTGCAAAATCGTGCAAACCTTCACCTGTCCAGTGTTCCATGTGCAGGGGAGGCCTTTGAACACAAGTGTACTGACACAACCCCCACCCCTGCCCTCCTTCTATACTCTGACCGTGACATTTATATAGAGCTTACTTCACCATCAAAGGCTAGCTCAAAGAATTTGACAAAAAGAGAAGCACACAGAATAATAATAATGGTCTCAAAATGCTTATTTTGTGGTCTCAAAATGCTTATTTTGTTCATAAGTCCAATCAAAAGGAATAAATTTGCTCTCTTGACATTTGAAATCTAACACAATTACACAAAGTATTTGTTAGTACTCATTTTTTTCATGATTGAAGTTGTTCTAGGAACTCTTAACACTCTTAACTCCAGTTTGATTTTGACTTTAAGCATGCAAAATCCATGAATGTACTTTTAATAACTTTTATGGTATTAAAAGGCCTTAGTTTGATCTCATGCATTTTTGTTCTATTTTCCTCCATCAGGTGCGACACATTATCATGTCACCTATTACAAATCCTCTTCTAGAGCTGGTGATAGTGATGTTTTTGGTTCCACTTGTTGTCAATGTAAGTATTTATGATTGAACTAACTGGCTGTAGAATTGTTACAGCAAAAATTGTTATAGAGTTGTCTTCAGTTTTTTATTCTATTTGAGAGAGACTCTGCATATGTGTGTGTGTGTGTGTGTTCATATGCACACATACATGTATGATAACACTTTATTTATCCCAAATTGCAATTTGGGACACAATTTGTATATGCATGTGAGAAAGTGTGTTTGCTTGTTTGTTTTAGCTTTTTTTTTTTTGCAATTAGCCTATTAGATAATGGAGAGATAAGCTGTATTTACTATCATTATTATTATTGTTAATTCACTTAACAGTTTCTTAGCTGAACAGTCCTTGTACGTGCGCTTCGGTAAGGCTGGACTGGAATGCAGCAATTACGCATTTGTCACAGATACAGTAAAAACTGGATATCTTGGATTCATCTTGGGCATGTTGTTCTGTCTTTGTGTATGGCACCATGTAGGGTTATCTGTTTTGACATGATATAGCCTTAGTTGTTCAATGCTAACACCATTTCCAGTCAACTTTGCTAGTGTTAGGCTAGAATGAGAGAAAAAAATTAATAGAAATATTGACACATTAGAGAGATGAGGCAAGGAATAGTTCACATTGACCTCTTCTTTTTCCTTATTATTTTGATTGTTATTTGTTCAGGCAATACTGTTCTGGGTTGTGGACAATTTTCTGAAGAGGAGTATACGACAATCTAAGACCATTTATGTCACATCGGAAGAGTCACGTGTCAAGTACTTTCGCTCCTCAGACAACGTCAAGTGCTATAATCGCATTGAAAAGGGAGAGGAGTCAGACATTCTTTCAGCTGAAGAAGATTTTGAAGTGCGTCAGCGGAACAACGATCCAACTGAAAGGTTGATATCACGAAGATGATTAACTTAAAAAAGTCCAGGCAGTTAACTTATTCAACACCCCTTCTTGTTGTTGCACTCCACAAGCAAAGCCCCTTGCAGCTTTTTATGGCTAAATTAATGTTTATTTATTATACATTAAAAATGCCTTTGAAGCTTGATCTTGTATATAGAAGAATGCTGGCAGAAAATTGGGAGGTAGTGGGACATTGGAGTATAGAAAAGTACTTGAACGTATGTGCTGCATGGAAAAACATATTTGTGTGTTTGTTGTGTGATTTTGCAGAAAATAAAGAGATTTTGTTTTTGTTTGAATATCTCGTTAGGTATATTTATCCATTTTGTTTGCTTTTAATTAAAATGGAAAGTCTCTTGGTAGGAAAGGATAAGTAATGTCCGAAGCTTCTCATGTTCAAAATAATGTATTATTATAGCAGTATTAAACCTTAAAATCAAAATTTAAAACATTGTAATAAGGAGTTTCTAATTTCTATAACTAGTTGTCTCAGTTAAATAGCATATAATATTTGCAGTTTTAAAGGGCAGTTTTGTTTTCAGGACTTTCAGGTGAGTTAACCATATGTACAGCAAAATTTGTCTCTGAAATCTGAATGACAAATCAAGATGGGGGAAACCATCAGAAAGGAAACAGTTTAGAAAACGATAATTATAATCAAGATCGTTTTATTCTTGGAATATAACCTTTTTGAATGTTTTGGTTAAACGTGAGAAGGATAAGATTAAAATAATACTTAGAAAAAGCTGAAAATGCATCTTTCTTTGTTCAAATGGACTGCACTGTTAAGACTTAAAAATAATGGACCATCTCAGCAGAATAGAATGTGGCCAGAAGATTCAGATGGTCAAATTATCAAATTAGTTACCAAATGATAAACTCTAAGATCTTGCTAGTGACAGGATCCTCCAGATAAGTACCAAATTAATTTTACAAAAAGGACAAGATGCTATGCAGTTTTAGCAAGTTGTGCAGAACTGGTGGAAAGTTGGTAGCGATTAAGTCAGAAAGAGAAGAGGGAAGTTACCCCTCACAGGCAAGCTAGCATGTGACAGGAAGAGAGACGACATCATTATAGGAATAACGTATAATTTATAATCAATAAGCCTGCATATTGAAAAAGGGAAACAAAAATGTGATAGAAGTTCAGGATCACAAATAGAGAAAGAATTTTATGTATGAAGGCTTGAAACCATGGTTCTGTTTGATATGCATGTGAGTAATCACAGGACCAAGACACCATGCTTATGTGCATGACTGCACAAGCATTTGAGTCTTGTGCATGTGTTTATGCATGTCTGCTTGCATGTATACCTGACTAATTCAAAAGACGTTTAAAGGCATGCTTGCTTGGGAAATTTGTGGGTACATTTACTCAACTGATATTTTAAACGCATGAGCCTTGGCACTTTTGTCAAAATAGAAGTTATTTATTGCTAGAAACCACTGATAAATAAAGGAAAATTGTAGACATAAACTGATCAAAAGCATCTGTGAGTGCAGCAAGCATACTGAAACTGTATTTAAAAAATGTTTACCAGAAGTGTTAAGTTAATAAGTGTTGAGGCATGTCTGCACTGCTGTTTATAACACTATGCTTAGCAACTGTACCATGCTTGATGTTAACTGTCAATCACCAATCAACTTTCATGAGACCCAGTGGCAAGAAAGTCCTATAACTTGATGGTGAAACTAACAGCCACGCTCACAGTTTTCCACAATGACTTTAAGCAACTACTAAGAAGAAAATGTTTTTTTTTTAATCTTAATTTCCAGGAGATTTGCAATTTGACAGCTAAAATTTTCCATAAACCATGAAAAGCAAGCACCACGCAAGTCTTATTCTAGTGATTCTGTAGGACAGTTTAACTAAAGTGTGCCATTATCTGAGCCATCCTTTATCCAATTACAGTAAAATATTTCATTTCTAATCGTTATTTCAGATTATGTTCCTGATAGTATCATCCTTATAAAATACAACTTTTGCTCAGCCTTGTACATTCCTAACATGATCTGAAGTTTTTGTATGTTTTTTGTAAAGAGTTGAATCCCATAAGACTGCTGCATGCAAAAATCTCATATATTTTCATACTTGTATTTGTCCAGTGGACTGTTTTTTGTTTTATTGTTTGCAAGTGATTTTGTGTGTCACACATATTGTGAGAATGCTACCATGTATTTTATGATTTGTCAGTATGTGGTCTTTTCTTTGCATGTTATGATACTGTTGTTATTGACTGTTTGGCTTGTTATAAACACTGTCTTTTTTTGCAATCTGGAATCTTATATTGTAAAGCCTGCTTAGCTCTCTTGTGATTCTGTTGATATGTACTGGCTTTGATGTGAACATTTCTTCACTCTCTGCTTCTGTAAGGAATGTAAATTAATGATAAATTATTGCTAAATACTGTTGCATAATTGTTCATCTTGCTTTGAATGGTAAAATGTTGCATTCATGTTAACAACGAAGTGTGTATATACTGACAAAATTGGGGTAGGTTTTTGTTTTCTTTTTAGAAAATGAGCACTTCATTCTTTCTGGATTGTTTCATTATTGACAAACGACAGAACAGATGTTATGCTGCTGTAGGAAGTAGATCTGTGATTTAGGTATGTGACAGCATACAACAACTTTAATCCAGACTTTTGGCCATAATTGAAGTGCTACTTCTTTTAAGGAAGTGTTCTTAAAGCCATTTTTTATTTTGTTGTGAAATCTGTCTCATTGAAAGAATAGAGAATCTCTTGCTCTTACCATCAACTAGAAAAACCAAATTTTAGTTTTACAATTCTTAATTGCTAGTTTTAGTAAGATTTAATGAATGGTACAAATAAGTTTAAAACTGTATTCTCTGTAAGGTCATTGCATGACTTTCATCACCAAGCACTGCTGACATATTGTGTGTATATTTGTTACACCACGATAAAACGCTGCTGTTCTGCTGTAAGTCAAAACCTCTCTTATTCGACCCCTTACAGCATCAGCTGCATTTGTACAATTCTTTACACCTTGAATGAGTCAAATATTAAGAGAAATAAGAACTGTTATTGTGAATCCAGTTAAATACAAAAGTGGAACCAACTGGAACTAATATTTGCCAGAGATGGAGTGCATTTATTTAAAATGTAAGTTTTCAGGATCAGAAAATCACATAAGGTGATGGAATGAGGGGACAAGAGATTCAGAACAGGTTTAAATGGATTTCATTTCTAGTCAACTAAAGAGGATGCTGTATCTAGAAAAATCAAAACCAAATATCTCTAAGGACACTTCTAGTTTTCAACCTTTTACTTTAAAGTGCAATTAGACTTTAAAGAAACTTACAGCACTGTATTGTTATGAGATATTTGTACTGATGTCTCTGACAGATAAAGTTTGTAAAATAGACTTGTAGATTGTGCATATTCTTTTGTAAATATTAAATATTAAAAAAATGCAAAATTGGATCAGTGAGACGTTTCATGTCATATGTTTTAACTTACAATTTTTAAGATTGATTGTGTTTTAGATTGTGCCAAACCTATAAAGTTTCAGAAGGAACACACATTCCACTGAGGCTCGGGTATTTTAAGTTAGATGAATTAAAAGTTTTTTTGTTACTGGTTCAAATGTTAATCATGATGATGTTCGTTTTGTTCTGCTTACAAAAAAACAAAAAAACAAAAAACACAAGGCTTGGGTGCTTGTTGGTGCACTCATTGTTATGTTTTCTGAATGAATAATGGAAACCGGATATCTGGCAAATAACCCTTATGCTTAGGAAGTAATCTTTTTTTAAGTTCAAGATTGTTCTGAATTACAGTGATATCCTTCACATTGACAGAATGCATACCAGAAGCTATTAATATTTATCCTCTCAAGACTGACTGGTGGAGCGCCTGTTTGGGAGATCAGAAATAAAAAATGGTTGTAAGCCGCACTGGTTGTCATGTCAAAGTTTCCCAATGGGGCACAAGAGCCTTTCAGTCTGTACCTTTCAATCCGTGCCAAAATACACAGCTTAAAAATTGCCATAGACAAGTATACTTTCTGAAGAGAAAGCCATGTTGGGGATGGGATTTCAAAATGCAGCAAATCAAACGCCTTGTTTTTCCTTTCAGCCAACTTCTCGAGGCATCATGCTGATCTTGGATATATCTACAGTTGGACGGTGCAAACATGAACTCATCATCTGCTGTAGATAAACAGCTGGAGACAAATGCCCAAGTCATGATGGTCATGTAATTTAAAAATGTGTTTATCATAATAGTGGTTTGCCCTTATAGTGTTTAAAAAAAATAACTTTGTGTACACCTGTAAAAGATATGTAAGAATTATTTTGAGAGAGTGGGAACTTAAATTTGGTTTTCAGTTGTGTGTGTGTGTGTATTTGTGTGTGAATATTACATATTGGAACTCCTTTTCAGTTATGTTGCCATGTCATAAATGCTAGTGCAGTCTTTGTGGGTACTGTTACCATTATGGAGTTGAGACACGTGTATTGGAGTGTTGGAGTGCTGCATTGTTTTCATCATTAAGGCTTTAGTATGATTTTAATGTTGTTATCATATTCTTTTGGCTCTTTGTGCCATTCTGAGGCACAGATGTTTTGATATTTCATTATCCTTTTACGGGACTTTAGGCACTGACATAACACACCCTTTGTTTATGTTTTATACAATTGCTAAGATGATCTGCCATACACATTTTTTTTTCTTATGAGATTAGTTAAAATCTTTTTCCACTGTGAGCATTAAGACACTTGATACATGGAGAGCTGGGACTGAAACAATGCTATCCAGTCTTCTTTTTTTTTTACTGTGGATTGGAGAAAAGGTAAGTGAAGCATGGTATTTAGGGCTGGTTACTTTTTTATCTTAAGATATTACAATGCTTATATTTGAGTCTGTGATTGTTTTTCATTCTTTTTTTGAAGTTGCATGATTTTTAAACCTGCAGTTATTATTTTATGAATACTGTTTTCTGTTTTTAAGTGTGTTTCTTCACTAACAGCTATGTTTATGATGTCTTTGCAAGGTTTACTTTAAAAAGGATCAATAGTTGTAGAGAAGTTGTGAATTATGTATGTTTTTATGATTTCTTTGTTTGATTGTTGTAATTTCTTCTGTTACATTTTTTTTATCCATAAAGTTTACTGTCAAACTTCTGGTCATGCCATATTAGTAATTCTTTTACAAAGTGAATTTTTTCTAAACAACTCAATACTTTTCAGTAAAATATTTAAACTTCTTTGAATAGGGCACTTACATCTAAACTCACATCTGTTTTTTGCGTCCATGTTGTCATATTTTTACCAACAGATACCCATTTTTTTTGTTGATCTCAAATCCATGAGGCTTCAGAAACAGTAATGCACCTATTCATTGATCTTTGACATATTTCCCTGTGAGCTCACAGCATGTAACAAAATGAGCAGCCCAACACACATAGTAATACAGTTAAAAAAAAAAGTGAGGGGTAGGATGGAGATGGTGGGAAAAAAAAACTCAGCTACCAAAAAGATGAGCCTTAAAGCCAGCCTTAAAACATTTATGGCTTCAGCATGTGGATCTCATTGCTGTCATAAGAATTTAATGTAAGAAGTTGTTTTGTCAATCCTAGAATAACAGCAGATGAAAAGATTTAGCTAGAACATTTAATTACGTTTTTCCTGTGAAGAATTTCTCCCATTTCTCACATTTAATTTCATCCAAATTTGGGTTAGTAGTTGCATATGGCACAGGCATAGAAAAATAATCTTAACATTTGTTTTGATCAGTGTGAAGAACCTAGGATTTTAATTATGTCATTGGTAAATCTTGCTGCCAGGTACAAATAATGTGTAATTGAAGGTATGCATATATTTGTTCATTATAAGTGCATGCAGGCACATGTATGGTCAGTTATGTCTATTTTGCAAGTTTCAATCAAGTTTTTTCAATTTGTTATTCTTAGAAAAATCAGACTGTGTATGATGAAAAAAAACCCACTACATCCACTCAATTTTTACTTGCTATGCATGTGCTTTTATATATTACAACAATGTGTCAAGCATCTTGCTGCTGCATGCAAATGTTGAAATATCATGTACCTATAAAGCCATTCAAAGCGAAACTGCATATTCAAATAGTGGCTGTGAATTCAAAACCTGCTCACGCCTCCAGCTGAAGAATTCATTCTGTCCAGAAGTGTACCCGATTTGTGAGGGAAGATAAGAGCAATAGAAGGAGAATGTTAGACTCGCATCTGCCACATGTGGGAGCCAAAACAGTGAACTATCCTCTTCAGCCTCTAGTCCATTAGACTTCTGCTGGATTTTCTTTTAAATATGGACAATTCTTTGAAGTGTTTTCTTTATGGTTCATATAATCTTTTGCAGCTTTATCTAGCACTAATCCTGTTTGATGCTTTTTCTCATTACGTGCCTAGAAAGATTCTTTTTCCTTCACCCTTGAAGAGAATTAATTGTAAAGCCGTCCATACCACATAAAAAAGCATTATTTAATTACCTAAAATATGCCTCACCTAGAGTAAGATCTGAAGTTTAACTCAATTTTTTTTCTCAATTCACTTTATGCTTAGTCCTTTAGTATTATTTAGTACAGAGTATTTTAACTCTTTTGATTTATAAAAAAAACGCTTTTCTTAAAATAGTGGAAAGTACTTGTGTTTTATTCCCTTAATGTCTATGTATATGTAATGTTGATTTTTTTTTTTTTTAAATTGTCACAGAGCCTGTCGCCCATACAGCTTGCAGAAAATAAACAATCACAAACATCATAAACAGTCCTTCTGTCTTTGGCTCATGTTTTCTCAGTAGATACAGTCTGGTGGCAGTTTTATCCAGACTTGGTTGACAGATGTTTGTTCATGAGTGTCAACATCTAGTGATAGCTTTTGCTACTCTGATGGCTTGTATTGTTGCTCCAACTTTAAGAAGTGCGTATGAAGCACACACTTAGTAGAGCTGTACATGACTGTGGTTAACACCAAAAAAAAAAAAAAAACTGTAAGGAAAACTCTTTGTGAAAAGGCTTATAACAGATTATTACTGCAATAAAGGCCTTTTTTAACCAAGCAAATGTTGCCCAATGTTTGACCTAGCTGTATGTGAATGTCCCAGTAAAGCATTTGTTTGAGGGGGGAACATTCAAAACATTGGAACTTGGGTCAACTTGATAAGCACTCTTAGTGGGCACTGAAAATCCTTAGAGGTTTTTAATTATTTTCCAGAAAAAGACATTCACAAATGTCACTAGTGTTTTTGTTTTTTCCAAGTCGCTCTGCTACTGATGTACAATTTGGATAGCTGTATTTGTGGGCATCGGTGATCATCCATGTTGTACATAAATATTGTTGTTCTCATATTTGTGTTCATATTTTGTGGGGCAATCAAACTGGCTTACAGAAGCACTTAAATAACTCCAATTGGTGACACAGACAACACTGAACTGTAAGAAAATATGTTTCTGGGGTTACAATCAATTTCAATTATTTTTCAGTACATACCTGGATTGGTGCAAAGTAGATTTTCACTTACCTTTCATCCCACCTAGTATGCTGCTGCCACATCACCTTTCTCATCAACACTATCATTGTCAACATAGCTCTAGGACTGTTCGCTTATTAGTCTAGAAAATCTCAGAATTTGTTTTCCTATTTCTTTGCATCTTAAAAAAATGTATTAAAATCTGTTAAATGTTCTTCCACATTATTTTGCGATAGCATAGCATAGTAATCATAGTATATCCAAGAAATTATTCATCAGTCTGGTAGAATTATTCTTGCTAACTAGAAGCATTTACACTTTAGAGCATTCTGCACTTTGGGTAGGTAAAATGCATTTATGTTGTTCCTCCATGAATTGTCTCTTTCTGTGGTTGGAAAAGGATCTGCTTGTGAATGTGTGTTTTGTTCAGATTGTTAGTGTTTATCTTATAAATATTTTGAACCATGTATACAAATTTGTCTCTTTGCCTTGAGGACTGGGTTCTACCATTTGAAACTTTTTTTTTTAATTTTAATCATGTTGTGTGTAACTTTATTTAAAAATCAAGTTTGTGTTTATGTTATTTTTGAGATTGTGTGTTTTGAAGAATTCATTATGCTTACAACTTGAGGTTATGTGTAAATACACCTCCAATAAAAGTACTCTTGTCTTTTGCCTTGTTATTTAAACACCACTGCTGCTTGTTTCACTCCTTTTGAGTTTGAGTGTGCTATTTTGCTCATATTGCATAATAATTTGGTTTGTTTTGGGAAGTGAAATAGAGACAATACATTTTAGCGTCTGCCCTACCATTCCAAGCATCATCTCAGCTTGCGAATCATTGCCATAGGTTGCTTTCAAGAGATAGATAATGGTATGGAATTTAGTGAAGTTTTCTTAATGAAATTTTTATCCTTTACTGTTACTTTCTAGTTAAACCATAGGGTTTTTTAAAAAATGTTCTTACACTTTTTCTGAGAGTGGATACAGTGGGTGACCAATGATTACATTTTCATTTGGAAAGAGATTTGGTGCTGGCTGCTGTTTTAAATGGGTTTTTTAAAGGGTTTTTATGTTCATGTATACTCTGTATAGGGTTTTATGCATTTGATGGATGTATCCCAACTGAACCACGTTTGCTCCTGCCCCTTGCCAGATAGACATCTTTTGGCTTCTGTAAGCTTGAAATTCCATAAAGGACCCCTACATATAATTAGAGATCTTGTTCTGCAAGGCAACGTTGAGATCTCAGGAATGGATCTGGACATTAACTTTATCAGAGGTTCTTTTCAAGGCTTCAGAAACACTAGCTCTTTACTATAACTTAGATATTTTATTTACAATTTGTTGTGCAAAAATCAGACTGGTTATGTTGCTGATGAAAGACATACACAGTGGCTATATTACTAGTCTTTGTGGTGGCTTGTCACCAAGACACTGAGGATTGTGGATTTGGATCTGGCACACATAAATTCTCTGAATTAGAAACCTGTTTACAGGGCTTTGCAAGTGCGCCATGATATAGCCTCAGTTGTTGACTCAATGTAAATCAACAACAATCAGCTATTCTCTTCACATTGTATATCTCAAGTGTCATGAGATCATGTTGCTTCAACACAGACAATAAAACCTAACCAGATAATATCTCAGCTTGGTTTCATGTTTTGCCTGTTTTCTTCCTTTATACATCATGTTTATAATGTAAATCTCAAGGGATATTAAATTTTTTTTTAATTTGTTTTTTTGCTATTAACATTTGACTAATGCTAAACATTGTCATAAAATGGTATTGGTCATTTAATCATGTAAGCAGAATTTATGTAAATACTTACTGGATGTCAATACACATTATAAGCACCAAAGAATGAAGGAATGAGAAATTACAGTTATAGGTAACTTTGTATACCCCATGAACGTTCTGAGGTGACTGTGAATTTTCTAAACTATAATAAACACTTTCAATTTTAGAAATACGTTTTGCTTTATAGAAACATCAGTATTACACATTCTTTAGCAATATTCACAATATTTAATTTTTCATATTTCTGCATTTGTTAGCAAGTGCATAGCTTGATTGTCACATTGTATTAATATTTGATAGCAACTCTTTTTTTCTATATAACAAAACTTAGAGATAACCAATTTTCTTTTTTTGCGGGCAGCAAGGTAAGGTTTAGGACTTTTTTTGGAATGGGAGATAGGTTAAACAGTTTGTCTGATTACAATCTCAGATTTGACCAGTGATATAGCCCCTGCACGTGGTGAAGTATGCAACTTTATTTTCATACCCCATGCTATGTTTCATGTGCCTGCCCAGTGAATGAGAACTGTAGTGGTGAAAACAAAAATTCTGACTGAAATCCAGATGCTGTATAATAAAGACATTTGAAAGCTTTTATTTGTTGTTTTTTTTTTTTATATTTAGTTTTATATATAATACAGGTATTATGGTGCAAGCAAATAGCATACTTTTGCTCAATTGTATTAATGCCAATGGGCAAGTTAGTAAAGTTGGTCATCAGTCATTTACTTTTGCCATGCCTTCAACATGCTATAATTACTATCTTGTAGATGCTAAAATACATTTCTTCAATTCATAAAGAACAACTTTTTTAAAACGCTACTTACCAAAAATGCTTCTATAATAAGATGTACTTTAATAATATGACTCATCCTAGAAGATAAATATCAATTAAAGCTAAATGTAAATAAAGCAGCAGTATTTGGGACATTCAAAACAATGCTAATTATACATTTACAATGGAAAGCATATTTTTAATGTCATTGTGATAAAGACAAAGATCGTAAGAACTCATAGTTATAAAAAATATGGAAATACATTTGATGAATCAAAATGTTAGGAGGGTTAAAATCTGGAAAGAACGCATACTGGTTTCAGATGCACACAGTTAAATATCACAGTCCCAGGGCTTATATTAAAATTGCATAGGTAAAATTAATTTGATGTTAGTAAAATTATTCTAGCTTGGGAAGGAGAGGTAGTATGCATCAACATGGAGGACACAATGGAAAACTGGTACGGTTAAAAACGTCTGTGTTACAAGACACAAGTGATATTTCATCAGTGGACGCTGCTGTGGAAATAAATATTTTGCTACCATTTTCATACTCCTCACACTGGCAATATACTACTTGATAGCGTGATATCTAAATCTAAAGTCGAATAAAGACCAGAGAAAATTCTGGAGACGCTTTTCCTGTTGTACATAAACTCCTTCACTGGCGGTAAACATAGCTCTGATGCTGCCATTAGGTGGAAGCAAAGCAGGCTTCCTCAAAGAAACAAACTGCCCCTGTGGTTGGGGGACGACGAGAACAGTTTTGTGTGCGGTTCCCGCGGTGCTCTGCACCAGGAGGGGGAAGGGGCGGGTGCAGCTTCTTAGAAGCTAATTACCTCCGGTCCTTTGCCGTGCACGAGAGGAGACTGGCCGTGCATTGACGCGTACGAAAACTGGCGATAGTGCAATTTTAACGATTCTGTTAGCACGAATCTCGCGAGCGAAGAATAAAAAGTGGAGATAGTAGATGAACGTTGTAATGACACCTGAAATTTCTGGGCCAAACTGCATGCTGACAGTGAACGACATTCACATTCTTGCCTACTCAGTATTTTTTTTGTGGGGGTGGCTGCCCCCTTTGTCCCCCTGGTTATCACGCCACTGGCCTTACAGGCTCACGCGACGGCACAGCTTTTAGACACAGCTGCTCGTGCGTCGGTCGAGCGTGCAGATGACAAATCCGCCGCCTTTTCCGATGTGCTGCCGTCCCGACTTTCGGCTTCGATCATCAAGACTTTCGCTGTGCGCAAATCTTCTTCCAGTTTTTGGATGCGGTTGTCCTTCTCGGCGTCAATGTTGGCAAGGCTCACTAGCCGACGCTGAAGGTCCTTCACCTTGGCCTCGAGGTTATTCCCCATTTTCCTGCGCAGTTGTGCCACTTCCGCCTCCAGCTCCTGGATGCGCGCGTCTCGCTGGTAGACCTCGTCTCTCAAAGCGGAGAGCTCCTCTGCCTGCCGCTGTGCGCAGCTGTCCTCCAAGAGATGGCATCGTTGCTTCAGATCGCTCAGCTCGGCTTGCACTTTGACCTTCTCATCCACGACCCATTGGAGCGCTTCTCGATCGGCCTGCTGGCTTAGGCGGGAGGCCAGCAGCAAGGCCTCTTCCTCGGAGTTCCACCGGTGCTGGTGCTGCCTCAGCGAATCTTCTCCGCAGACCTCTGAGGTTATCTCACGTTGATCTCCGCCGCTGTGCTTCTCCGAATTATTGTGAGCAGGAGGGCGTCGCGGATAGCCGGGCTGCCTTCCTGCACGCTCGACTTCCGGCGCATGTGCGCTGCCCTGTCGCTCGTTTCCGGCGTGGGTCGAGCTGACGTCGCCACTAGCGTCGCCTGCTGCCCGCCGAATAGATAGTTCGTTCCCTTCTGAATCTGATCTTTCCGACTCGCCCCTTTTTTTACGAGAAGTCGATTCGCTGACGCTCTGCCGGGCATTTTCAAGAGTCGCGACATTCAAACCTGTCAAAATAGATGAGGGTTGGTGTTTAGCCCCGAAGTGCCAACCGAAGCTTTATAAAAATGGAGCTAGTTCAGATGCCAGAGAGACGCTCCCATCCACATGTGAAAGAAAAGTATAAAGAAAGAGGGCTAGGGGGCGCACACTCAATAATAATAATGAAGATTTTATAGCGCATATTCTCAGACAGACAAAGCATGCTCTTAGAGCTTAAAAGGGGAAGAGAAATGGACTAAATGGATAGAACACGAGTTAGAAAACACATGTAGCACTCTAGTAGTGTACGAGATAGTTTTATTTTTGTAAAGGTCGGACGGCCACCGCACCGTCCCCTTTCTCACGCCGGCTGTGTGTGTAATAACCAGCCCCTGACCTGTCCGCGGCCTGTAACTGCTATTGCGTGTCGCAAGGTGACCCACTAAGAAAGGCCCTGACCAGACGGTGAACCGTTGCCACTGTCGTACACGAACACACACGCGTACACACTAACACACGTACATGCGGTCATCACACGCGCTAACACATGCGCACCTACAGGCACACGCATCGACATTCACACATGATCGTCGTACGCGTGCGTGCACGCGTACACACATGCACACACTTACACACGCTCTCAAACACAAATCACACCACGCGTGGACAGTAAACCATGACGTCTGGCTTGGGACCCTGGGAACGGGTGGGGGGAACAATGCCCGACATGGTTCAGGGACAGGTCGAAGCCGGGGGAAAGAAAGGGATGGTTGCTGGAAAGTTCGACGGGAGAGGGATAAATAGTGTTGTTTCGAGTTGTTGCGGTCTGTCTGTAACTAGAAGTGAGAGAGGAGAGACGGCAGGGCCAGCCGCCGAGTTACATGGAATAAAAACTACAGTATGCGGCAAAATTCGATCTTGTGTTTCTTTGAGTAACAGCTAGCCCAACCCTAAGTAGCCATCAGGTACCGACGTGTTGGTTACACACAAAAAGGCACCAAGTAACAGGAACTTATACCCCCCCCCCCAACACACCTACCCACGAGTATGCGCGCGCACACACACACACGCTCGCGCTTTTACATATGAGATATAGGTTTCAGTGTATTTACTAAGACACCAGAGCATTACTGACGACAAAGTTATGTCAAGCTGTGGGCCCTGAACCTTAAAGCCTTTCAACTGAACATTTAACCAAGTTTGGTAAAGTTAAAGGTAAAAATAGAGATTTTTTCCAAACAAATTCGAAGATATGTGTCCAGTTAGGAAAATTTACAATTAATTTATTTATATATTTATTTGTTATTTCTTACCCTCTTCATCACTGACACCAGTTTCTGGTTCGACATCCCCTGCGGAAGCTGAAACAGCTGTCTCTGTAGGATTTGCTTTCCTTACTCCACGTTTTTCGTCTCCTGCTAATTTGACCCCTGTGACCTCAGTGGAATGGTTCGCCACTGCTTCCTCTACATCTACACCAGACGAATCGCCTCCTTCCGTCTCTTCTAGAGATGAAGGTGTCACATTACTTTCAACCTTCGATTCACAGGCTTCTCCGCCATCTTCAGTGGCGGTTGACTCCATCTTGTTGGAAGCAGTTGTAACAACAGCAACCGATGGCGGCGTCTTTGTGGAAACAGACCAGTCGTGTGTGCTCTCGGTCAACTGTTCTTTCCCTTCGGTCTTAGTCACCATGGTGACTGCTGGAGACACGGAAACCACGATCAGAGTGGCGATGCGTTTACTTACGCGTTTTTTTTAAGAAAAAAAAAACAGTCTCAGCAACCGAAGTTATGGCGAAGAAGGTGGAGATATGTAACTGTTTCAAAGATGTGTTTTGTGTTGTGTCAAAGAGGTGATCTGAACCGAATTCAACTAATTTAGTTCGCCCTTAAAATATTCGTGTGATGAGTTATTTATTATGTCTGCTAAGGTCTATCTGGACAAACACGATTACACGGAAAGGATTTGGTGGCAAACGGTGGGCGTTTGCCTTTTGATTTTACTATCAAGCATGGAACGATATGAGTTTCTGAGGAGAAACTCGAAAAACTATTCCGGGTGAAATGATATGTAAAACTAATTACTATCATGACGATCAAAACTGAGAACTATTCTCCTATAATTACGTGTGGGTTAGCCGGGAGTAGAGTTTCTGTGATTACCCGTGGCTTAATTAGTCTTGTTTTTCAAGGCCCGATACCAGTTATGTACCAGACACCAATTATGAGGAGGGCCACGATGCTAAGCGAGATTGTCCATTGCGTGCTGCCATGGTCTTCAGTGGTCTTCAGTTGGCATGCCGCTGAAGCGGCGATGGTAGAGAGTAAGATGTCAGACAGTGTCACCAGTTCATAAGAATATCCTTTATCAAATGACGTCAAGATCACGTAAAAAGGCCGTGAAAAATAATGTCAGACATATTGAACTAGGCGATAACATCCCCGACAATGCACATAAAACTTTTTTTTTTTTTTTGAAACTACTGACTCGGTAGCCAGCACACCCGCCACTAAGCCTAGTTTACATAATTATGGTGCTTGCGCGAATAAGGTTCATAGTGGTGTAGTGAGACACAGGGAATGGTTGAACGTGGCAGAATGGCACGATGTTTGCATAAAGTTGTACCAAACAATGTGAACAAAATATCGACTTTCTTCTAACTAGCTCAACGTGATACCGCGCCCCATTCCAGCCCACAATCTACCAAGTAGCCTCCTTCTAAACACACACACACACACACAACCTGGAGCCCCTTGATTCTCGTCAGTGATGAAGCTTACCTCTCGCGTCAATCGCAACACTCATTCTTGCGTTCGTTACAGATAATGTCGACTAGTGCAAGAGTTACGGCAGTTGAAATATAGTCTTACCGATATCCTGTAAGAAGTGGCTAAGCTTCGGTCACTGTCAAGGATTTGCGCCGCGTTCCACCTGCGTCAGGTTACGTACTCGCGACGAACAATGGTCGACATGGCATTGCACGACACGGCTCACTCGCGTTGCCTTGGGCCTTGTCGAAACAACAAATGGGACAATCAAAGGGGATGGTGGAGGGGGGGGTTGAGCTCAAAGTGTCGTGTATTTCTTTTTTTTTGCGGCTGTCACTTGAGGAATGTCAGTAATAGGTTGGAAATGAGGAGCGGGAAACCCCAGAGAAGGTACATGCGGAGCAGTCTACGTCACTGTGGTGTCTGCTGGAATGCACGACTGTCCTCTGCTGACTGTGCGACTGGCTACCTGCCTTGCGCCTCGATCCAAGCCTACTTCTGGCTTTCTAGCAGCTGCGCCCCCTTCCGACTCTACCTACAACCCTTCTTCCCCTCTTTCACCCTTAATACTTCTCTGATTTCCCATAATGTGCCCCTCGTTTCATTTGCTAGACAACAGTACTTTCCCCCCTCGTTTGCAGTTTTATTTCTACGACTTCTTGTCTGTCATTTCTTCGCGAATGCGTGGTAGTCTATGAGATCCTAGTTCAAAACTAGTGAGGGGGCTTCTTTCGTCCTTGGAATCTCTAACAACTACGAGGCAGCTACCCCCACGCGCTTGTAATTCCTGACCTAGACATACAGAGGCTGCTTTGTCCCATGGCATTTTGCCACCATTTGATAACTACAGCACCCAATCGCGTCCACGCATGCCTGTAGAGGTAAATTCCAAACCGTGGAGTAAATAAATTCAAATATGTCGACCTTATCTGTTTACTCCATCCACTTTTTCTGTTCCCCCTTCCCCATATTCCGTCATGGCCATTATCACGACCACTGACATATATCTATATATATCTCAGTGTCACGACCTATCACCTTGGCCTGAATGCATATTTAGTCGTATCTCCATTTAAGGAAAGTGCCCGGTGGTCCATGTTTATATCCTCTGACGCTCATGTTCATGATTTACGAAATGGAAATACTGTAACATCATTCAATCAACTCAGGAACGATCTACAGTGTACGAAGGCCTGGCCATATGTGATGCTGGCGGAGGAGCAAGTCTGTAGTGAGCAATAACATGAACGAGGTTGATAATAGAGTCTTGGCTGACAAAATGAATCCCATTACCGCTGATGAACAATGTAGATTTGTCAACGTAATACCAGGGAACACGTCTAAAGGAAAATGTCAATCGGTGAAGAACAGCTTACTCACCCCCCCCTTCCTCGCCTTTTCCAAAATGAAGCCAGTAGAATCAGGCTTCGTACGAATGCATGTTTGTATTGGTAGACAATCCCTGTCACGTTTACCTTGCTACCGTTGACGCATGCCTCCATGCTACCGCTGCTGCGTACAGCAATCTTTAAGTCATGTGATTGATCAAATTATCATTGCCGGTTAAAATAATCCCCAATGTGTGCGCTGCGAAGCAGGGTTGCCTGCCGCTTAACAACCTCGACCTGCACAAGTTTGCAGTGGTGACCGTCTGAAGTGTAGCAGTCCCGCAGAAACAGCAGGACAATGAGGAAGAGCGAAGAAGACAGAAGAGAAAAAAGACGAAGAGCAGGAAGAATAAGAGGAGCAACTAATACATCTACAGTTACTACAACGACGATGAAACGACGAACAGTATTAAAATAACAGCAACACTACCTACTAAAAATAACAATGATAAGATACGGTCAGATATTCGTAAAAGTAAGAGAAAAAAGTTCTATAGCACAAACTGGACAAAGCGCTGTCAGCGATATTTTGTTGGTTTGCTAACTGAAACTCATTGCGACACTCGTACAGATGTGCCGAACACAGAATAATAGCTTGGGACTAATAGTTTCTCGTCTTCTTCTCTTGTATATCGTTGTAAAGCACTTCCTCTACCAAAACCAACCAACAAACAAACAAAAACAACAAAACCGACTAATGATGTCATTGCTATAAAGTCACTATGGCGACGCCATTCTGATATCGTCAAATGATGACACCAGAGATGACTGGGACAATGAGCCAACCTGTCACGCCATGTCTCTGTCTGTGAGTGAACAGCAGAAGTTGCGCCGTAGTTCAGCTGAAACATCTTTTTGCCGAAGGGAAGTGGTCGATGTTTTATCGAAGCTAAAGATTACGAAGATTGCGAAGCCGCAAAGTGGAGATAAGGGCCTCTTTATTCTGTCCGGTGGTGCGGAAAGAAGTGCTTTTCCGATGAAAATGGAGATCATCCAAGCAGAAAGCATCAGAAGAAACTTTTGAAATGAACTTTTATTAATAATTTAATACGCTTTTATCCTCACTCTAACTCGGCTGGGTTTCTTTTCACCAGCTTATGCTCACTACGAAAAAATTGTCTGGGAATAATTTCTTATTGATGTAAATCATGAGTCGACACATACCTACTATCGTTAAGTTTAGCAAGCGCTGGCTTGTTGTCTGTTACAGTCCAACAAGCATGGTCCTGCTTATCGGCAAAAGTTCGTTTACATCGACCAAGTTCACAGGCGACAATGGACTCGCTGTTTGTCGGACTTTTGCAAGCATTGACCTACCACCGTCAAGTATTTCATGGGTCTAGAACTAAAATACTTTTTTTAAGTGTTTTTCGTGAGTGAAAACATTTCTCCCTAATTAGTTTCCTTATTGTACAAGCCGAGATCCTCTCTCTCTCTCTCTCCGTCTGTGTGTGTGTGTGTGAGAGAGAGAGAGTTGGTATGTTAGATTCATGACACTTAAGCATTCGTGAGTTTGAGTGAGCGCATGCCATTTGGCATGTTTCGGATTGTTTGCCTTTTCATTATAATCTTTTTTTCCCACTGTGAAATCGCGCTAATATTTTCTATCCTTGCTTTGAGCACGGACCTTCATCTACTGGATAAGTGTCTCAGGTTTATATCCGGTGTAAGTCTCGGCTTTCCTTATCAGCGAGCCCCTGTTTCCGGTTCCGGTTTGCTGTTGCGAAGAGACACGGACCTTCATTTAATTTTAATAAAGGTCAGTGGTTTGCAGACATAAATGGATTGAGAAAAAATGGACAGGTGCAAATTGTTGCATTGTTGGATGTCATACAAATAAAGCGAGATGTCGTTATCCTCAACAAAAAGTAAACATCTATCCTCGTCGCCATCATAGCTTACAATACCAACCGACCTTAGCAACGGGGGACTTCCCTATTGTCGTCTGCTAGTAAATGGCGTTGTCGTGAACTCATTGCTACCACGGACCTTCATATGTGGCATTTATTAAATTAATTCTTAAAGTGTAGGCTTTTTGTAACAGAATAATCTATATAATTGTTTCAAAAAATAAAAAAAACAATGGTTTTTTAAAAAAATGTTAGTGGTAGAGCAAGTCAATGGCATCTGTTGTGACGATGTTTTCATATGATAAAATTGACGATAAACCCACATGCGTTTTCTATAAACAACCAAAATACATTTTAAAGAAAATACTACTGTTGCTTTTGCAATCAGTCTTCTTTAACAAGGTTCTTATCACAGAAAAGCTTAATTACTTCTAAAATTTCTTCGACGTTAGGAAAAACCCGCCATTTTGAAATCGGAAACGGAAGTGAAAACCAAACATTGTCGGGTTTGTTACAATCGGTCACTCCTATGATAGCGCAAAGAGGCAACGAATGAGAGACACTCATCCAGTAGATGAAAGTCCGTGCTTTGAGCTTTTAGTTCATCTCATCAAAAGCAGGAGATTGTTGTGTTTTCATTTAGTTTATGGAGCCGCTGCGTTCCACACAGTGAATAATTCCTGATCTCCTGTTGTTTTGTTCCATTATTCCGGCGAGTATTTTTCTGCTTTGGTTTTGTTGTTTTTATTAACAAGGGACTTTTTTGTTGTACACCTGGTCAGCAACTGAAGCTGTATTCAGTACAGTAAACAGGTATCACAAATACAGAGAGAAATTGCATATGCCGGGAGCAAGATCTGAACACACAACCCACGATTCATACTGTCCTAATGACTGCGTTGGATCATCTGACTGGCAGAGAGAGAAGAGAAAAAGAAAGAAAGCGAGACCTAACAGCGAAGTACTGAGTTCTGCCTTAGGCAGCTCGACCCCGTTAATGCCAGGCGAAGCAGCGATCAAACAGGCAAACCGTCTTTCTCTGTCTCCCGTCGACGTACCTCCTTTGGTCTGTTCCCTCCCCTCCAGCACCATCCCCTCCTCCACTTTACCCACGGCGCGTACTCCGTCTCATTTGGATTCAAAGTCTCGCGGTAAGTTTAGAGATCGATCTTTCGGACCGCCCTGCATGTAGCTTATGCCCGCAGTCCTCGTTGCCTTGGCAACCTTTTCCCTCAGACGCCGCCGCGTGTGAAGATCCGTGACAAATGTCGTTAGCGAGGCCGAAGCAAATAGAGAGCCAACACAAACGAGGAAGATAGAGCCGCGGCGATGAAGACGATGGCGTCGGGCAGGAGGAGGAGGAGGAGAAAGACGAAGAGTCTCTTTCTTTTATTAATTTGATGAAGGCCGCGAAGGAGAGCTAACCCAGTTTGCCCAGTAGCCAGGCGCATGCATTCAGTTAGCTGAATAAACTGGAATGCGCGCCGCTGTTACTTATTGCAAGCATTGCTTTCTAACTTTGATTCCGAAAACTCTCTCTCCTTCTCTCTCTTACTCACTCACACACGTTTTCCAATCTTCACAAAAAAAATTATTTTGAAAAAAGGCAAACTTCTGTCGAATCGATTAATCTGAGGCAAGATCTCAAGGGAGATAGTGAACTCGCCTCACTGACATATATTCAAGAAAAGCAAAATCTGAACATTAATTATTTTGATTTTGTGTGTAGCAAAGGGTGCGTGTGTTGGTGGAACATATGTCATGTGTGATGTGTTCATGTCCACTTTAATGTCAATAATAAACAATATTTAATAACAAAATATGCTAAGCAATAATGTTTTGCTTGAAACAGTGTACTATTTCAATTTTAAGTCTTATTTTCCTCTGAAGAAAGCCATGAAGAGGGAACCCTACAAAATTAAAAAAACACACTAGTGACGACTCGATGCATTGTCAGCTCTTAACTGTGCATGCACCAAAGTTTGCCTTGTAGACAAAACACATGCACACATTTATAGGCATGCATGTTTGCTTTAAACACTCTCTCTGCGAATGTCCACGTAACTCGAGTAGGTTGTAATATGAGATGGTGAGGAGCTGGGGAATATCTAGTTTTGGGTTCTGCTGTAGAAAATCCTTGACAATATAGGTTGCTAATTTTCAAGAAAGTTACATGTGAAAAAAGATTACGCAAAAAAAAACCAACGCTGACTTGTACCATGACAAAGCCTAACCCTTTACCCTGACATTCCTCGCTGTCACTAAGGCTGTGTCGTGAATTGGACAACCGTGGTCCTAATGTTTTTCCCCAACATTCCCGATTTTCCTTCATTGTGGTTTTACAAAAAAGCTCTTTCGATAATGAACTCGCCTTTTCTTCTTGTTACCTCCACATTTCGTGACCCACTCTCGTCAGAATTATATGTTGACTTGTCGCTGCTGTAGAGGGATCGTGTCATTCTTCATCCCATTAATTTGTCGTCTGGTCCACTTTGCCCACCCCTTTCTCGCACCCGAGTTCCTCGAACCTGCTTGTTTAGGTTTGTGCACAGCCAGGACAGCCTTCTCACATCAGCCGTGCAGTTATCGATCCGCGGCACAACGTCGTCTGCTCGCTCTGCACATTCCATTCGCCGCAAAGGTTGGGCAAGGCCTTGCGCGGGGGGTAGGGAGGGACAGAGAGAGAGAGAGGTCGCAAACGGAGGACCGAAACGAATGCGTCTCTCTGCGAATAGTTTGGTGGGTGTCAGTCACATGACTGTCTGGGGGCTTTTGTCCGTTTGTCTGGCGCATCGCGTGAAATTAACAACTGTGCCAGCAGCGGGAGCATCTCGCTAAGAATACAAAGCCAGTCGTCTCTAATGGAAGAAAAGTTTATCGAAGAAAAAAAAAAAAACACTCGAAATCGCGATATGTTACCTAGCAACGAAAATTTGTCACATTGTGAATGGTTTTCACACAGTGACAGACGAAACACACCGTCTCACAGACAGCTTCCACGGTCCTCTGCTGTAAGTGAACGACGCTTGTGAAAAAAAAACTCGTGGTCCTGCAAAAAATAAATAAATAAAAGCAAGAATGTGCGACTTACCTGCTTGGTTTGAGACAGAAGCCTACCAACCAGCGCGCCCGCCTGCCCAGTAGAGGGAGCGAAAATCATGCTACAGCTGCTGCGGTCGACACATCCGCACGAGGCGTTGTTTTCAGATCTACTTGGGCATGCGCGGAAGGGCAAAAGCTTGCCACTTCCGCCTTTGTTGGCATGGTCCGATGAGCTGACAACTACACGCCGATCCTGCAGCGGTGGGAGTCGCCGAGGTGTGGAGGAAGGCAGCGGCCAGTGTCTCTCTCTCAGTCACCAGGAGGGGGACTCGACCGGCGGAGGTACGCATGGGTTGTCGTCCAAGTCGCCGGGCCGCGTCTTGCGTTCGTGTGGCGGGAGAGGGGTCGTGGCGCGTCCGAGAGGGGGAGGCTTGCAGGCTCGGCAGCGACGCTGAGGGCTCGACGAAGCTGAGACAACGCAGCCGACGAAAGGGGTCGGGCAAGAAGAACAGCACCTCATGGGCCCGGTACTCAGCACCCCCCGGGGACAGCCAGTTCCCCCCTCACAGCTGCACCACCGCCACCTACCACGACGGCTGCTGGGGAGGCACTTCGCGCATCACGGTGAGACTATCCAAAAACGGCTCGACACTGGAGATCGAGAAATGTGAGTTCCACAACAGCGACGATGACGATGGTTACCGATTTGGCGGCGGCGAAGGGGCGGGGGACTCATCGCGAGGGCAGGAGGGAAATGGTTCGGTTCCCCTGAGAACGCAGAGTGCCCCGGATCTGAGCGGCTTCAACCTCAGAAGAGATGACAGCAGCGACGACTGGTCTGAGCAGCGAGGCCGGCTGTTGCCGCCGCCACCGTGCCGCCTTGTCGCGCGCTGGCCTCTCGCCGCGGTGGAACCTTTGTCAGGAGACGGTCTTGTGTTCGGTGCTGGGTCCGTTCGCACCACTGCTTCCGTGGAGGTGGACGTGGAGCGTGACCATGACATCACGCTGGCCTCCAGCGACCTCGGCGCCACTTCCGGTGACATCGCGGTCAGGAGCCTGGCGCAAAACGCCCACCAGCTTTCAGGCAGCGAAGTTTCCTCATTGTCAAGGAACCGACCCCAATCAGGACCGATGTATCTGGTAGAAGAAGAGCCGGCGTGTGAAGGTTCTGTTGTGGCTGCTGCTGCCGCAGCAGGGTCCTCCGCCTGGCAAGGGGTGGCTGCAGGGTTGCAGGTGTCGACGCCAAGAGCCGCGGAGCTCGTGGACTTGACCCTGTGCTGCAGCGGCGGGCGGTCTGGCTGCATGGCCACAGTAGGGTGTCCGGTGCCCAACAGCGATGACATGCGAGGTATCCGCCACCCACACCCGCATTCGCACCCATGTGGTGGTGGCAGCACGGGCAATGGGATGGTAGCGGGCAAGGACTCCGTCGGTCACGTCAAAATGTTGTGGTGCCGTGGTGGTGTCAAGAACGCCGTCTCCAGGGTGGCCTCCAACGGAAGCGGCAGCTGTGACGCTCAGGTGAGCGATGACGTCGACGACGATTCCTCCACCGATACGGGCTGCGGATCGGACGACAACGGCAGGATCGGGTCACTGTCACGAATGGAGGTGGGACCGGCCTACGTGCATGCAGATTTCAGAAATGGTGAGCTCAGTTTTTGCGTTCGTTTGTTCTCACGCGCGCGCACACACACACACACACACGTAGGCAGGTCAGATGATCACATCTCGTCACACTTTATCCTGTCAAAGGAACATAAAAAAAAACCATCAGTAACACATGACAAAGGACTCGAGATTGTTCGCCCACTGTCGGTAAAGGGAGGTGGTTCATCGTATCCAGGCAGTCTCCATCCTGTCTCCACCCTTACATTCCCTGATAAATTAGCTACGATTAGGTACTTATCTGTCTGTGCTGGGTGTGCAGGGGAATTTTTCCGTTAAGAGATCCTTAGCTTAGTTCCCAATCCTCACTCGCGCACTAATTATCACACACACACACACACACACACACACACACACACACACACACACACACACACACACACACACACACACACACAGAGAGAGAGAGAGAAAGTTATCACATGGTTTTCAACGCTTTAAAAGGGTAGTCCCGAAAAATTTGAGTCTTAATAAAGTGAGGTGTTAGAGACTCACTTTCTTTTTTGTCGAAGGTGGGAGGGCAGATTTTTGTGAGGGTTCTGCTCATCTCTCCCTCGCTGCCTTTTCTTTGCCAGCCTTATAAGGATCAACAAGGGGAGGTAAGCAGAAGGAAATAAATACCCTGCGCCACACGGGAATCAAACCTGCTTGTGTCACACACTTCTGGATTTGGACCCCAGGGTCCGGGTGCACGGTAGCTCGTTAAGATGGCTGCTAAATCTTCCCGCTAGAAGATAAACTGCAAGCCGGCTATCCGAAAGCTAAGTGTTGGTCCTAAATGAGGTGCACATCGCAACCTAGCTGAAAGCTAAGGACCTGACAGCTAGAAAAATTAGCATCCATCTACTCATGTGTTGGTCAAGAGATACAAATAGAAGTTAGTGGTAGCCCTGTAATACGCTCAGTCGCACGTCTTCACACGCACTGCGCTGCTACATTAGAAGATCCCGCTTAGCGGTTACCTCGCGTATTATTTCTTTTACTACATATAATATGAATTCCTCAGAGTATAATCTGACCGTGACTTTTATGGACCCCGTTTCCGCCGATATCGACGAATAAAAGAAGCGAAGATCGAAATACCATCAGGTATTTTACAAGGTCTCGTCGATAACCCTAACCCCGTAATCTGACATGAGTAAAAACTCACGAACTAATCTACACAGAGTTTCCGCAATTTGAGTGACACTAACGGTAAAAAAGAGCGAGGGACAGTAAAGTCTACCCGAAAACATCGCTGTCATTGCTAAACCAAAGGCTACAGCAACAGGCGACTAAAAACTCGCGCGCAGTGAAGTTGCGCTGACAGGTCCCTCGTTTGTTGTGTGGAAGTTGAGAGGTATGTCCAAACAACTTCCGCTTTGTCTGTTATGCTTGATATCGAAGAAATTCACTCCAGAGTTATAGTCTGATCTTTCAATTTTAATAGAGAGGGATGAAAGAAAGTTTAAAAATAAACTCTACATTGAGTGAGAGTATCGTCTCATAATATTTAAATATATTTTCCTGTTATAGAAATGGTTTTGTCAGTAAGCCAACCTGCAGATCCGAGTGTGTTTACGATAGTTTGAAATAAGTTCAGATTAAGGCTGTCGTCGTTGCGAGGAATCACAGAAGACATTGATGACGAAGAGATAAATGGTGTGTCCTGGGTGAGTCTGCTTTCTTGTCCTTACAGCGTGCTGATCTGCCTTTCTGTCTTCAGACGTCTGCTGACCCAGCGCACGACTCCAACCATGTCAACCACTGTAGATAGTAATGTGATGGACCACGCACACAAGCACATGGTACAAGAAACTTTTGACCAAAGAACTTGATAAAGACTCCCCCCTTCACCTCTTTCCAACTCTCTCCCTCTCACACACACACACACAGAGAGGTGCGCACGCACAAACAGAGATATACAGCCACACAGCAGCCCCTCTAGCCCATTTTGATCATATGTACATATAATTTATATATTTTTTCTGTTATAAATTTATTAATAACTGCAAGAGTAATATTTTTTATTTGTTTAATGAAACAAACCTTTATAAAACATCCTCCCTGCCTCGATGGTACCGAAGAGCTGGGACTAAAAGGCCGCTGACGCCGTAAAGAGTACAATACAAAACTTTTACTATCGACTTTATCGACCAATCTCTCGGGTCATTAACAATTTGATCTCACCGAGCATAAGACAAATAAGCATACAGCATTGTTTTATACCAATTCAAGCTCACAGCACTGTCAGAATGAGCTTAGTCAGCGCAGACATGCCAATGAAAAGAATCAAATCAAGCATACGTGTGGCACTGTGCATCAAGGATGTAAGGCAGGGGTGGGCAACGTCCGGCCAACCACAGATTTCAGTAAATCTATAAACTGTTTTCATACCAAGATAAGCGAATAATAATAATAATAATAAAGTTAATTTTGAGGGACAAGCAAGGAACTCCACTACGGGATAGACAGGACACAAATGAGTACATGACGGGACAGATATGTATGCTCGTCGTCTGCCTGTGGCCCGTATGAACGATTTTGGAGAATTATGCATGCATGTAACCTTTACCCCAAGCCGAGGGTAGACCACTTCCGGTTTGATGTCGGCTGTTGATCGTAAAGCGCTCTTCGTACTTACACTTCACAACCACAAACAAAAAATTGTGCATGAGGAAAGGTTTTGTTACTATATACTCTGTCTCCTCTCAGGAACTTTCTAATTATAAACATTACTTTACAGACTGTAAACAGTTGTTTCGCTATACTTTTCATAGGAAAAGGCAGACTGTGGTGACTCAGAGGACAACAGTATCAGGCAGGCTGGGACTGTACACGTTGCAAAATTGTTAACACTGCGGGGAAACTACAGCTTGGCTAGTTTTGAAGTAGATAATTGTGTATGGCCTGCGAATGATGTTATAAATATCAAAATGGCCCTTGGAGGCAAAAAAGTTCCCCACCCCTGACGTAAGGTATCAGAATGAGGACATAACGTTTATCAAAGATAGGAATGAATGCCTATGAGATATAACGCAACGTCATCTACCCTTAGAAGGATGTTAGAAAACACACACCTAATTCCATACACTTGTATAATTTACCAATATGTCTTGGTATATGATAGGACCCTCGATATTCTACTTTAAGCTTGCTGGTATGGCTGTCGATCAGTCAGGAGAGCCACTAGTCAGACCAGGTGACACTTCATCAGTCCCAGTCCCCAGTGGCTGCCCTCACAACATCACCAGCCGGTGCAGATGACAAGAGGACAGTGAGATTCCACTGCGGCCTGAGCCTTGGCAACGCCATCTGACTGTGAAGCAGGGACAAACCGGCATGAACCCGGGGATGTGGCCATCACGCCTGGTTGAGATCTCGATGGCACCCACCAGCTGAGCAGAACAGGTGATAACTCCTTGCTTCTCGAGACCGTTTGCCAGCACCACATCCGTCTCTCGCCCTGTTTACGAGCTTCGGACTTTGGCCACGCCCCTGGAACTACATAAGAGTGTGGTTCTCGGGGACATCATCAAAGCTGCCGGATGGTCGCCTTACAGTACATCTGGGCGCTTGTACCTTCGTACTATGCTGGCCTTTGCTTACGCCTAGACATCGGCGCCTGTGCAACTTCTTAGTCTGGCTTGCTCGCCCTTTCAACCCCTAGCTGACCAGCCTAATCTTAGCTGTGTTGGCGATATCTTTCAACTTGTATGTCAGTGCGTGCTACAGGTTTTTTTTCTTGTGTCTCCTCTCCTCCATTAACTGTAATGTACTAACCTTTAGGTTCCACTGGTCATTGGTGAGGTGGGTTCTTATTCTGTGTTGGTTGCTGGTTGTCACCTCCCTTCCTCTACCTGTTCAGGATTCAGCACAAATACATTTCTAACGAAAATAAAAGGAAATTTTTCCTAAAGTAAAATTAGTTCAGTAAGGTTAGAAGTGTATACTAGCAAGTATCTCCTCCATTCCGCCCAGGTCACTAAAATTTTTGACTGATGAATACACTCACACCGAAAGGGAGCGACGCCAAGCGTCACGTGCCCGGCAGACCAAAGGCGCCACCCTGAGTAACAGGCTCATAGTTCTTGCTGGGGCAGGTGGTGTCCTTGGCTACCGTTACGTTTAAGCTGTGTTGACTGGATCGAGTAGGATAAAAACTGATGGCATACATTTCTAACCTTACTAAAACTAATTTCACTTTAGGACAGTCTTCCTTATTAAACGTCTAAATAAGATTTCGAAAAACAAAGAAAGCTTGAAACTGCTATGAAAACTGAACTTGCCATCGCTCTAGACTTGAGACTTCCACAATTGTAACGACGTTTAATAATCAAGAGTAGTAGATTCGACTAAATTTAGGTATAGATGGTGCGAAAAGGTGAAAAATACCGGACAGACGTATGGATTAGAGCACCTGACTTCGCACGCACGCACACGTACAAAATCTGGCGCCAATTAATATTTAAAAGGTCAGACACACTGTTAGTGAGATTTAGACCAGGAGAAAGCAAAACCGATGTAATCAATAGTCTGTCCACCACCTTGCTATGCCAGTCACAACGCCCACGTGCAGGAATGTGCACGTGCTTTGGAGCGTTTTTCACTTTTTTTTCGTATGGAAACAACGTCAAGTTGGGGGAGTTAAACCAAGTATTTTACTGCAGGAATGCAATATTATGTAAGGGAATGCTATATTATGTGCATATGTCATATGGTTAGGCATACGGTTAACACTGGATTTCAGAAAAAAAAAACAAGAACACTTAAGGCATATTCGGAGTATTTCAATAATATATATCATAGCTCCACGTGCACCGAGGGAAAAGTAAATCAGACTTCAACGGGATGTCCACGACTTTAGTTCTCGCCTCACGCACCCTCTTTCACTGCTTTTTATAGTAGGACTTTTCTTTGGGAGATTTGAATTTCATAATGCAAAAATACAGAAAACATAGAATGCATATAAAATAATAAATAATTCACAAAACACATACACACAAAAAGAACATGCACACATGAAGTAATACAGTCATTTAAAATACAGTTATCAGCACATCAAGTCGTCCATGACAGTGATTACACAATCTGTTGTGAGTCTCGTCACCTGCTACCCTGTACACTTACATTAAGGAGCCAGCTGTACATAGAGACTGTAGAATTTTTGTTTACGCAAGTAAAAATAAAATTTTTAAGGAACGGTAATTTTCCAGAAGATGATCTTCGTCCTTTTTAAATATATATATATATTTAAAGCTGTATTTTTTTTTTTTACTCTTAGGTATAAGTTTACCGTCCCATTCACAAAGTTGTCTGTAACATTCCTGGTACACACGCTGAAAAGGAAATCCCAAACTTAATTAATATAGACTACAGTTTCTAAGACCTGTCTCTTCTCTCCTCTCTACAACCTGATAAACCTTCAGCATATGAATTAAACATTTCAGAGGCATGGATCTCTGATTAAAGCTCCCTGTTAGAACAGTAACACATTTATTGGAGCTAAACAGAATGCAATCTAGCGCACACCTGACATGTTTATCCCAATTTATGAAATACATTGCAATCCTACATTTCCTTGAAAGTGAAAAAAACAACTTTCATGACATTTTTTGTTAGATAGTCAAGTTACACACAAATACAAACTTTTAGAACTCAATAATTATTTGAGAATGCATTGCTTACAAATTTTGAGCTAAAGCATAATAATAAATAGGAACAATGTGTTAAAAAAAGTAGTAATAATAAAAAATGTTTATTTATAGAGCTAGTATGTGAGTTTATAAAAACCTTTCCATTAACAGTATGTGATCTAACAGCTAAAGTGAGGGGGAGAGGATTGTTCTACATGACACTGTTCTTGGGTTGGTGTCATTGTTCTTATTGAACTGTTGTACTACCTGACACTGTTCTTGTGTTATTTCATTTTTATTGTGCTGTGCCTAGTACTGTACCATTGTTCTGTTCGCACTTTATGTGTCACTGTTGAGGTAGTGCAGTCTGCGAGTCTGTAATCATTTCGCGGAGAGAGACTGGAGCGGGTGTGGAGGTGGGTGAGGGTGAGGTACAGAGTAAGAAAGGGGTGGAGCGATCAGAGGTCTCGGCACGCAGCTTAATCGATGCCAAACGATGGTGCACCCTAATCTAGTCACAGCTCCAAATCCCAGTTTGCCATCGCCTTCACTGCCGGTGACCGCCAACTATTGTTAGGGACAATATGTCACCCAGTAGTCTCGGGGACCAGAGGTGAGGCGGCTGGGCTACCATTCGCACGCCACGACGTGCCCGTTACGTGCCTGTCACGGCCGAGTCACACCTATGACACTCTTTGGCCCCAAAGTCGCGAAGCATAAACTCTATTAAAAAAAGCATTGCATCTCAAATTATGGAGTTCTTGTCTATCAGAATGTGTCCAGGTGTGGAGGTTAGTGGAAAGGCGTGCGATAGGGAGGTAGTAAAATACTTGTTTATGCAGTGAGATTAGATTTGGGGTTCGGACATCGTCTCTGGACACCGTATTTGACGCCCATTTGCAGGGCTAGAGCTGTCAGGGATTTTTTCTGGAGGTACTCCAGCCTCATCCACCAACCCACAACTTCATTCGTATCTCTCGGAATGCGAAATCACCTCTAGACGGAAGCACTTTCCTACCTCACAAAGGAAGGCGTCGATGTGGTACTGTGGCCTCATTGTGCTCTGGCAGCCTCCCCACAGCTGGGCGACTTGTTCGTTTAGAAAATCCGCCGACAAGATAATACTTGTGTTATTACACACCTTGCTCGCAGGATGAGCTTTTGCTGCCAAGCTAACGGCTGGTTGACGAGACTCTGTAGTTACGACACTCTCATAGCTGGATCTCTTTTCCTATACACCCCTCCCACAGCGGGAGAACTTTGGTGTTACACAGTCTGCCTGCAGTTGGGTCGCTTGTTACAAAGCTCAGTTTGTTGTTGGTTTTTTTTCAAAGCCAGTGACAAATGCTAACTTGGTCAGTTGTTACACGGCCTGCTTTAGATCGTCTACAGTTGAGTAAGTTGCTCTATTGTCACACGACCTGTTCGCAGCTTGATCTTTTGTTGCAAAATACAGCTGATTCATGATTCGAGGGACCTGGTGACAGCTGTCTAACATGTTTTTTTTTCACACACTATACTCACAATGCAGCTGGGTCTATTGTTACAGAACTCGCTGATAGCTGTATCTTTGTTTCTCAAACCCGCTTACAGTGGTGCGCACTTCTCTATGCTCTGTTTGCAGCTTCAGACTGCTAGAGAACTGGCAGAAGATGTCTTTTTTCAGGTGCTCCCACACCGACTACTCAAAGGAGCTATGTGAAATATCTCTTTATCTCCTGTAGGCACCGTTAATGAAAGTGGTATTCAATGAACAAACCTTCTCATGAATAACTTGTCCGCTGGCAACTGATTGCATTGCTGGAAGCTTTGCTGTGATGTAGTTAAATTGTGCGTCGGTGTAAAACACTAACTCCCTTCCGCTTATTAATGAATGGTCTATGGAGCACCATATAGTCGAAGATTATCCGATAACTCCGGAAAATCGCTGTTTTTGCCTGTCTGCCAGGGGCAGTATTCATGAAGAGAGGGTAAGTCGTTGGGAGACAAGAGAAAACATCTTTATAGTTATCACGCACTGTGCAAAGCCTGCAGATATTGTTTTGTTACTTTACCCCGGGACATCATTTTCACCCATTGATTGTTACAGTCTCAGAGGTAAAGCAACATTTGCAGTCTGGACGCCGTTTTATAATTACGAAGATAAGACGCTTACCCTTGATTTACCCGGGACGATAACCTACCTTCGCTTCGTGAATGCGACCCCAGAATGACAATGCACCCGTGATGGTGATGGTTCTCTCCCTAACACGAGTTCTCCCCTGGCTTAGCTTCACAGCATAATAACAAGCTCTAGCGACCGAGACCTTTATTTACCCAATACTCTAAAAGCGGTCGGTAGCGCAGTGGTTAAAACACTCGATTGTGACCACTGCAGAGAGAAGCTTTGGGTTCAAATATCGTCTCCGGACACTGTATGCAACGCCTGTTAACAGGGCTGGCCCTCGGGGTTTTTCTCCGGGTACCCTAATTTCCTCCCCCTCTCTCTGCCCTCATAGTGCGAAATCATCGGTGGGTGGAAGTACTCCGCCAACTGACCGACCTTGGTCAAAGTAGCTGAAGCGCTTGCTCCAAAAGACAATGGGTTGTAAAATTCAAATCTCGCCTCCAGCACACAAAATTTTTCTCAGGAATTGGGCCTGTTTTTGTGTTATATATATATATATATATATTCCGAGATGACATATACAACTGCCGATCTAAACTGTAAATCTTGGATGGGAAACAGGAAACCAGGCTGTACAGACAACTCTGCTTCTCCGACTTCTTCTGTCTACAGGATATTTTTCTATAATGTACTATGAACTTAGTGAAATTGTGCATTTACTTTGATTTCATAGACTTGTTGGGTCATGGAGTAGCGTGTTCGGTCTGTCCGGCCAGGTAATCCGCTGACTAACAGTCTTTTCTTCCACGACGCCATTTTCATCTCAATCCAGTTTCTTGATTGTGCACATCGACAGCGAGATGAAACATGTTCATTGTGGCTAAACTTTTTGATGACTCGAGGCAGCAAAACTGTCTACATTTTGTTTGACATGTGGAGGTTTATCCTCAGCATTCTTGATCTTTCTGATGACTTCTCCGATGACAAGCAATTGCAGATCTAAACTCTAAATCTTCGGCGGTGAAACGTGTCGCCAGTCTCCTCAGACAAATCTGGTCTCCAGTTTTCTTCTGTCGCCAGGACTTTTTTAAAAAACAATTTATGCAATTATTTTAATTTCATAGATTCGTTGGATAATGAAGTACCGTATTCTTGAAGTTATTTATCAGATAACACTACAATTTTGTATTATTATTATTCCCGTTTCTATGCGTTATAACTTTTTCTTTCCTGTCGTCTTGGTTGGTTTCTTCAATTTCTCCCTATCATGATTATTATTGTTATAATTAGTATCATTTGTAAAGCCCTATGAGCCTGCTCTTAGGGCTGGGATACGGCGCTATAAAAATAACCTTTAATATTAATATAATATTAAATCAGAAAGCACAGACTTTTTCCCGTTCTACGCTTTATCCCTTTTCTTTCCTGTCGTCTTTGTTGGTTTCTTCAGTTTCTCCCCATCATCATCATCATTTGTAAAGCGCCATAAGCTTTCTCTTAACTCAGAAATGTGGCGCTTTTTAAATGAACATTATTATAATTCTTAAAGAGGGCTATCATTTTGACGAGGGCACCGATCAGTACGATATATTGCAGAGGTTCTTTTTCTGGTGGTTTCGTTGTCCAGTCCTTCATTCCTTCGTCTATTCCACGTCCCTCGCTTCTCTTTCTCATCCTACTGTTCCCTACAAGACCGACTAAAAGCCGTTCACAATCTTAGGTTTAATGGATTTCGTGTTTGTGCGAGTTCACTGCCAGGTCACTGTGTGGGTCACGAGGACAGGATCGCAAGGTGCTATAGGATTTCGTCTTTGTGTGTGCACGCTCAGAGTGGTGTTCCGTGCACGCTGGAAATGAAGATGCCATCTATTGTCGTCATTTTGGGATTAATTATCTCTCACTCAAAACTATCCGGGTTCTTTGTTTGTAGCCGTTGTTTCATTTTAATCAGTCAGTACATAGCCATCTGGGGCCAGTTGCACAACATGTTTCTAAACCTTGAAGCTAAATCTCTTCTTTGCCATTTCGATGCATTGCACAAGAACATACAAAAAAAAAAGTGTTTAAATTTAGAAATGTGCAACTGGCCCCTGGCGTTTACTTTTTACCAGCGTTATCATTTGGGCAAATGGAATGAAATTATGTTTATTAATTAATTAATGTTCAACTTACGCTGATATGTGTGTGTGCGCGCGCGCAGGAGAAAGAAAACCCACGGGTGCGAGAGACAGATAAGAAATAACTATTCGTGATAGTAGATGTGTCTATGATTTTGCGCTCAAGTATATATCCTTGTCTCTGGTTGCAGAATGTGTTTAACGCGCGCGCAAATTGTGTGTGTCCTACCCTACCATACTCTTCCGAACCCGTTGATTTTTTTCTGTTGTCACGTGATCTACACAGTTCTTGATAAATGCCCTCGCAGGCATTGTCCTCACCCGCACCCCCCCCCCGTTCCCTCCACTTTGTTTATGTGCAGCTCAAAAAGCACCGAAGGGAAATCTGGGAACGTGCAGCCCAGCAGACATTTGCTTCTTAAAAGCGAAGATGTGATGCCAGTTAGCGCCTGCACCTGAGCTGGAATACTTGGCGAAGAGCTATTGATCTGAAATCGCACGACGCGTGGACCGTGGGCGTCAGGGTGGCCTGTTCAATGGGTGACGTCACTTCTCGTGACCAGCCATACGCTTGCAGACGACCCGCCAATACCGCGCATAATCCTCAGCACTGGTGACCCAGGGTGACCCGCTTCCGCCCCAGATCTTGGACACCCGAAATCGGTCCTAACTTCGGGGTAACTTTTTTGACTCCTGGGAAGTCAGTCTTGTGTCAGCAGGCGAGAACTGCTTCGTTTGTTTAGTTCTCTAGTACTTACAACCCCGCTGTAGTTCTTAACGGCACACTTATTACTGAATGTGTGACCATGACATTTTTTTTTTTTTACACGAAAGTTCCTTCTCTGGCCTCACTGTTTGGAATTTTCTGTCCCTTTCTCTTCGATCTGTGTCTACAAGCCCAGCCTAAAACCTCACTTCTGTAACTCATAATCCTTCCGCTCACTCCCAGATTCTTCATATCTTCGTGCACATCGTGTTTGCTCTAGAAACATCCTTGCTGTTGCTTGTATTTCTTCATTGTACCGTTAGCCGTCGGTTTGTTTGTAGTCTTTCGTGCGGAACGCTTTGAGCTCCACACGGCGGAATCCATTATTATTTTATACAAAAAGGGCATACAATAAATTTGACAAAAGTAGTCACATTTTTGACGTGTTCCCGATTAAGTACACCCACGAAGGTACTTGCATATTCTCAGTTATGTTAGAAACTACATCGAATGTAAAGAGGGTAACTATTTTCAGGTGAGAGGTGAGTGGGAGAGAGAGTCACGTCGTTCTTCATCTTCCTTCTTCCTCGTCTTCATATCAAGCTGCACATCAGCAACTCTCGCAATGCCATTTCCGACGAAGCCGGAAGTGTGACGTGCCCAGCATTGCGGAGGAGGTACGCTATCGATCAACAACCATTGAGGGAGATGGGGATTGAGGAATATAAGAGCAACGAGATCAGTTAGTTTAGTCCCGGCCGTGACCTCTGTTCGTAAAGGAGGAAGAATGACGGGAGAGAGCGAGGGAAAAGTGAGCAGCAAAGCAACGCCGATCTTAGACGCAGCTGCTTGGACCTTTGCTGTTTTCAGATTTTGCGTTGCCTGTTCATCTTTCTTGTCCCTTGAAGCTTGCCTTGCAGGGTACAGTCTTGGCAAGACTTGTAGCGTTCACGTGATCAGATCTCGGGGGAGAGCTTCCTTATTTTGATTGTGAAAATGGCTGGCTCTTGTAGACGTAGCCCTCAGTCTAGTGCTCAGTCCTCGGAATGTTCAAGATCACCCGGAAGCACTTCGTCTCGAGGGATTCGAACTTCTTTACCAGGTCTTTACCGTGTTTGGCTACAGCTGCTGTTGTCACAGTTCTTACTAACAGCCGTAAGGTTTCTTCGCATCCCTCGTCACACTTTGAACAAGGACGTTCGAAGAGGGTGTATTTTCAGAGGGCGGTAAATGTCTCCCTTGCGAGCACACATCCCCTACTTCCCACTCTCTTAGTAAAGTCATCATTTCAGCTTTATTCGTCTGTTCCATCTCACCTCTCCCACATTTGTTTTACCAAGTTTCCACATAGATCTTTATTTGAGATGAATTCCGCAAATGTGGCACGTAATTTAGCAATCTGTCTCATATTCATATCCAGAAATGAAAATTGTCCGACACAAATTGGGGTGGGGTGAGGAGGAATGGGATTCTGAGCCTTTGACTTCATTCTCTTATTATCTAGTGACAGGCCTAATTTCGAGGAATGTCCGACGCAAGCCTGCAGGCCTATATTTAGAAAACAGCATATCTCAGCAATTATCAAACGGGATAGGCATCCTCCTTGTTCACCAGTATTACATTCAGCCTTACCCGTCCCACCCAACTTGCTTCGCAGCATTAGGCCCACTCTCCCCCAAAGAGCCTGGGATAACGGAATGCGTAAAAATGAATTTGTCATGAAAAATAGGAACTTGTGGGCGAATGGCGTGAAACCAGAAAATTTCACATAAAAGAGTTTTGAGTGCTGCTCCTCATTGTTTGTTTTTCTGTTGCAGATTTTGATGATTTGTTTGATGACACCAGTCCAGGCAGTGATAAGAGATGACCGTGACAAGAGTTTCGTCAATGAACTGAACACAGGCTGCTATTTATGTGTACAGAGTTTATTACTGAAATGCTGTTAAAGAATTTAATTGCTAGTTCTCAATTCATCAGTTATGTCTGACCTATGTGATTTGGAGGAAAAAAACTATTTGTAATACAAAAGAAGGATGGCTTGATGCTGTGACTATGACATACCACATAGCAACCTGATCAAGAACGTCTAATATGATTTTATCAGTCTTGGCTTTGAGAAGACATTTTATTTGGTGTCTTTCCCCAAAAATCAAAAGCCATTTCTTTATATGTGGATGACGACATATGGTCTGACAGGAGTGATTCATTTCTAAGATGAACTTAAGTTTTTAAAAATTGATCATTGTCTGTGTACCTGTTTCAATGGTGATGCATATTTGATTTTACCATCTGGTTTAAAACTATTAATTTGTTATAATTTAACTTATAAGGTTAATGGCTGATAATTTTTCAAAAATTGCTGATTGCAGCACATGGTTGAACAATTTGGAAAATGTTTATTTTAAAAACAGTTGTCAGTGTCTGTGATTATTTGTGGCAAACTCATGTTGCAAGCTGAAATATAGCACTAGTCTTATAAGGTCAGAATAAGGCTCTTTAAGATGTCCCTTTTGGGTAATTTATTTATCATGGCTATAAATAAACTAAAGCTTTCTTAGAACAGGTGTTACATGCTGGGTTACAAAGTTGTAACCTATAACCCCTTTCTTATATTATTCCACTGCCTTCCTGGATTTATGTTTAAACAAAATACTAAAGCATTCTGTAGTTGCATAGTATGAGCTACAAAGCAATTATAAGTCTTTTCTCTGGCACAAAGTGGGGAAATTAGGTGCCCAAGGTATCTCTGCCACTTCTTCATAAGTACATCCCCAAAGAAAAGTGCGGTTGGGTGGGAGGGGCTCTTTATAACACTATAACTATAGAGGCAAGGTGCTGATTTCCTGACTTTGCCCCAGGTAACGACTTAAGCTTCCCTTCATGACTACTTCTTCAACAAGAGCTAAGGTAATCAAATCAAATCAGACCGGTGAACAGATTAAATAATTGCTCAACAGTGAAATGATGCACCATTTGGGCCATGAAAGTAAGATTAAAGGTACACACGTTTGCCTGCATGGGAGAGAGAAAGAGATAAGGAAGAGGAGATTGCTGCACTCTTTAATTCTGAAATGTTTATTATATTTTAATCTATGAAAGTGTTGCCATATTTTGTAAATCCATTTCCACGTTATCAGGTTTTGATTACTGATCTTGCAGCATAGTTGAAAGTGAGCCACAAAAATGGAGAAGAGGAGACCAAAGCGAGTGAAAATGTCTCTGAATGTAAAACTGCTGGTGCAGAAGTAACATTATCAACAAATGTTTACACTTGGTGAATCTGCTGTTTCTGTAATATTTCAATCTTTATGAACTGGCACATGCTTAAGTCTTTAAAGTTACAGAACACTATAATTTTTTATGACAGCACGAGTTCTAAATTACTTATATATCTGAGGAAACAAAATATTTTGGTCTTTGGCAGCACTTGGTTCACCAACTGACTTTTTTGACACTTACATTGTCATGTTAAAAAAGGACAAAGCTGTGAACTCTGAAAATTAGATGAAACACATGCTGAGAGGAGACTGCACATGGTGACAGAATGTCATTTCCAAAACATCTCAAGTGGAAATAACGAGGTACCAGGACTGCGAAAACAGATTGAGAGGCAAAACTATTTCCCATTAAGATTAATTAATCTTCTTATCAGAGCTGAGATGAAGAAGATACAATGAAGAGGTTTTTTATGTACCTAATTATACACATCATGTGGACTTGCACTGTGACAACCTGCTTGTTATGGGGGTCCAGCTTTTATTTTGTGGAAATCTACTAATTTAATGCACAAAACAAGGTTTTCACATGAGAGATGAATGTTTCAATGATGGACATTTACCCATCATTTAAATCTATGACATCATGATAAAAGTGCTCCTTTATGCTGTTTACAAACATTCAATTTTTTTTAATGTTTTTCTTTTGAGCTGTTCAAATAATAGTTCTGATCATGAAGGCAGTAGCTGAAGAGGTCTTGAATATGCTCTGCTGTCTTGGTGATCCTCAGTGTACAGATGCAGCACTGTTTTCATATCATTGTGGTTTTAAATGTTGGACTGTGATGTTTGAATCATCATATTACCCTTGACTGGTACTAATACCAGGTAAACCGGCCTGCCAGTTGTGATGTTTGGAAGCTACTGCACAAAGCTAGTTATTCATGGGTGGACCAAGTGACTTTTTGAGCGAGTGTGCATGCATGTGAAAGAGAGTGAGTTGATATTTATATTCAAGCTTATATGTGATGCAGTATCCCAGTAACAGAATGCTTCAAAACCTACTTCTACTCTAGCAGAATACATCAATGGAAGATGACAAAAAACGTTAAAGGACCAATGAGGACCAGATTTGTTTTCTAATGATTATGTAAAAGGGATATTTGTAGACATATTTTGTATTCATTCAGTGGGGAAACGGTATCTTGCACTGAGATTTACCCAATTATTAGAATACAAATTTGCACCCCACTAGTTCTTTAATATGAGAAACTGAACTTTGGGAGAATAGTAAATTGGCTGATAAAACCCACTTTTCATGGAATTCTCTTATCCATGAAGCACGTTTTGACTGCTTGCAGAAATAAATAACCTCCAGTATGGACATGTAAAAGACTTTCAGTAACTTTTGTTATGATGCAGCTTGGTTTTCACAAGATTTTAAGATCACGTTTACTTCTAAGTCTTAATTGTTGACATATGATTCCTTTTTTTAAAATTCCCTCTAGATTTAAATTTCACTCTAGAAATAAAACTGCTATCAGTATTGATATGAACCCAATTTTCTTGTTTGGTGCTGCTAGCTCTATATTAGATTACATTTTTCATTAAAAAAAAAACATTGTGCAATGTTGTTAGTCATTTTTTGGTGTTTATGCTGTATTTTTGGAATGGGACAAAAACCAACTGTAATATTTGTTACGAACAATAACAAGATTCCATTTATTATGCCATAAGACATGGGCATTATGTTTTACTATATTGTAAGCTGCTGCCTGCTTTTCTCAATGCATCAGTTCATAATATCGACCTCAATTTTTTAAGTGGACTCTGCGATTGTGCAACATATGTGATAGCTTCTGTTTATGTAGGCTAGTTTGTGAGCTTGCTAAAAATATTTTAGAAATCTTGCTGCTTTATAAGCTGGGATGTTACAAAGAAAAATAAATATCATATCTGTAAGCCTTTATTGTTTTACTGTTCTCAAGAGATATTATATATGTTGCAATGAAACTGATGCTTGATGTACCAGCTGCACAAACTGCACAAAGTTCTAGGGTGATCTGATGGAATGGTAATAAAGTATGTCACCAAAGAAATAAGGGTCATGACCCAGGCATCTCTGGCATACATTAGACTCTGGATGTGAGACTTGCATATTAGGCTAGACTTGCTTTAGAACCCATTTACTCTATGCATTTACCTAACTTTCAGCGAGCTCTGAAAGGCAGGTGATATATTACTCTGTTGCATTTATTAGTTGAATACGTTTATTTTTGTTGTTTTTTTTGAGGAAAATCTCAAAACCTTTATGAAACCCTGAATATTAATAGCTGGCCAACGCACGCACAATTAATACAGAGAAACAAGTAAAAAATACTTTTCACAGATTTATAGACCTAGCATAGATTTCTGCACTATATCAGCAGTTGTCTATGCATTAGATACAGGAAGTGGACAACTTCCATAAAGACCATATTCTCACAGACTTTCTTAAGCACTTCTGTGGTATTTGAAAGAAGTCTTAAAGCCAGTTTCACACATGATCATGCCTCAGAGAGAATGAGAGTAGTCTGAAGGAACAGCAATAATGTGTTTTATGCCAGGTTGCCAGAAGACCTCACAACAGCACAATATGGATCTCAATTTTCCCCAAGGATAATGGGCTATACCAGACATGTACTAACTTCCTCTCTCATTCTCTGGCGGTCATTCCCATTACACCCACATTAACATGTCAGTAGATTACAAGTGTTCACAAAATCTTTATAAATACATGGTTCCCAATATCAGTACCAGTCCTCTATCTTTTCTCCACTTCTCCTTTCTGTCTCTCACACACACACACACCCACAACCACAAAAGCAATTATACTTCAACAATCATGCACCCATTTAAAGCTTAAATCTTCACAACAGCAGTAATGGCGAGGCTGGACACGATATGGCACAGAATGTAACATCAGGTTTTCTATGAAGTACAATTTGTAAGTCCCTCATAGTACTGATCCTGCTTTATGGATGTGAAATATGGACTTTGCTTTCTGATACAGAGAGAATCCATCAATTCATGAACAAGTGCCCAAGGAGACTGGTCTATTAAGTACAGGGAACATGAAACCAATGACTTCGTATGAAGCATAGTTGCCCCACTCGTAGTACACCAGGATCTCCTACTTGCAACAGTTAAGTGGCATAAGCTGGTCTGATTCCACCATCTGACCTGGTACAGCACTCTGTCAAAGAACGTCCTTCAAAGTACCTTGAAAGGATGATGTCAAGGTAGCCAGCGGAAATGTCAATGAGTGGGATGGTTGTCCCGTGCAGGCTCTGCTACCATCATTTAAGACAGGCCTGAGATGCAGGCCTTGTCAGCTGCTGCATCTATCCATGTGCTCCCCCAAAAAAACAGGTACCAGTTAAGGGACCAATGAATGAATAAGGCTTCACTCAAGATTTATCACCGTCCACTATAGAGACCTGGTATCTTAAATTCCCTGCTGTTGCAAGCCAGACTCATCAGGTTAGGAGAGACCTGTAAAAAGAAGAAGCAAGCTCACCCATTAAGACAAGCTGTGCCCAGGCATACCAGTTACTACAAGACTGAAAAATCCTGAAATTCTATCAAGATTTGAAAACTAGCAATTAAATATTAAAATGTGGACAAACTTAAGGTCTTTTATTTTTGGTTTGCAATGGCTAATAAGCTCATTGCGTTCCTAATGGTCTGTACATGACAAGCGTTCTGTTTTCGTCCTGTTTTCTCTTACTTTATCATTCTTTTCATCCTAACCTCATACTGCAAAAGCACGTTAGTGGAAGCCCTTTCCTCCCAAATAAACTAGTTAACTAACAAACCATCTATATTTCTCAGATAATATGAAGCACAAAGGATTTATTTTAACAGCTTTGTGGTTGGAGCACTGGGATCTCAAAAATGAAGGTGTGCCAATTTGATATCCATGTGGTGCAGCAAACTTCCCTCTAGGTGACTCAGCTGTCAGAAATGGGTACCTGACGCCACATAGGAATAGGGAAGGTAAGGAAGCAAGGGAAAAGAAATAGGAGCCACCCTCACAATAAGCTAGACTGAATAAAAGTGTGGTCTCTAACACGTCATCATCCCTCAACAACTTTTGGGGATAACCTTAACCTTGATGCTAAGACTATATTCTGAAGAACACAACAGAAATGAACAATAAACCAAATAACAGCATTATTATTAAAGCATGTAATACAAAGTAAATATTCAATAAGGATTCATAAAATACAGCAACAATTGATATAATTTAGACTATTTAGAAACATGATACAGCTGATGGTCACATAAGCTAAAAGGGTTACAACAATTTAGTAACATCCCAGTTAAAAAAAAAAGTTAAAAAACAAAAATCTAAAACTAAATTTGTTTATCTTCAGATTGGCTGGTTGATAACCATTTGATTCTCATAAAATTTTGTTACATCAAAATTGAGGTATATATTCTTCTACAGGCATGGTCTGGTAATGAAATGATAGAGTGAGGTTTGCATTTCATGGTTACCTCTGGGTAATCTGGCTTTCTCTGCCTTACATTAAAAAAAACCCTCCTTTCTTATCCTATGGTCTGTACTACTATCAGAGGAACAAATTCCTGACATTTTCCAGGATAAACTTCGTTCTTCTAGTCTGCAGGGTCAGTCATGATCTCAGTGAAACAAGGAAAATTTGGTGCTTCTTTAGCAATTATTGTAAAATTTCAAAACAAAACCATTTTCTTCAATTTCATTTTGTTTCTAGCTGTCTGATGTACAGCAGAATACAATGGAAACAAGATTTTGAAGCAACTGAAGAGGCATATGAAATTTACAGATCTCTTTCTTCATATGCACTTATATACCATTATTCTTCAACGCTGCACTGGGTACCCAATAATGATTTCTTTGCCATACACTGTATGACAGAGTTCTGTCCTCTAAGACACTTGACTTTCACTAACGCAGCCATACCTCCCACTTTACCCTATGTTCTTCCCTCCCACATGTCACCTCTCAGGGCCCTCCACACCTGCTTAGGGGGAGAGAAAGAAATGTAAAAAGAAAGGTAAATATAGAGGGGTAAGTGGAGAGAGCAGGGGTGGGGTAGAGAAAACTCAGATTTTAGGAATAGGATCATATCAAATTTTTATCCCGCCCAGTTTCAAGTCAATCTAAGCATTGTTCTTCCCTCCCACATGTCAACTCTCAGTGCCCTCCACAGCTGCTCAAATGACGAACTTTAAAGAGTTTCTAACCCAGTCTAATGACATTATCTTTATAGGTTCCCCACCCCTCAACCTTTAAGAATGGCGATAAGTCACAGTAGTAAATGCTAGTGATATAACAACTTTCTTCAGAGCTTGTAAATGTATGATGGAGCAGAGCTGACTGGTTTGAGAACTAACCAACTGTTACCATTCTAGTTTAAATACTTGTTCGAAGAACATCAACTGTAGTTTTTAAGTTCTGCACTACTTGTCTCAAACCAGCAGGGGAAACTGTTCAGCATCCATGTGTCAATTTCTGGCACATTTAGAACAAATATGCATATTCACTTAAAAATTTTTAATTAAAAGCTTTAAAAAAAACTATGCAGTAAAAACAGAACAGCAAACTCTATGTTCTTACTTGATGCACTCTGAATGCACAAGGCTGGCCTTTGTATTTTCCATACAATGTCAGGGCACCCCATAATTTTACAAATGATCTAAGAAAAAGAAAAACATAATTATTACAGAAGAAGCCTTACAACATCCATCGAGTATAGTGTTGATAACAGGCATGTGAACACACACTCTCACTATTCTGGATGTCTAAAATATGTCACATTCTTCTATGGGAGAAAATGGGTTTTCAAAACAAAATGCCAACAGAACACAAGCAATTCTGGATAAGTGAATCAACTAATGATTAAAATGTGCAATATTTTTTTGGTGTGTTGTTTTCTCACAGCTAATGTCAGTTAAATTATAAAAATCAGTTAAACCAGATCTAAACAATGAGCAAGAATAAAAGACAGTGTGGTAACTGCTAAGACACTTCTGATATCACAAACTTCTTGTGATCTTACTAGCAAGGGGTTTTCTCCCACATGCTATGTTTGTTTCCCTTGATGTAAGGCTGAACACAAACAAGCTTGAAAATTGGATGGCGCATTTCTGTGAATACATGGAAGAAAACAGTAACACACCTTGTGGGTACTCGTAACAGGGCATTTCCAGAGGAAAGCTTTAGCACATCAATGGTGTCACTGGCACCAACCTGCACAGAATAAGTTTACATCTGACTTGAAAATGGATAGATTTAGTCTGAATAAAAAAAACCTGACATCTCTGGCACTTAAATAAACATATTCAATCTCTTTTCTTTTGCTAAAGAGTGCATATTAAACTTTTCCCACAAATAAATTACAGTTGGTGAACACACAGTCCCCCCCCCCAAAAAAAAAATTACTACCTGACCAAATATTTCAGTTAGTGCTTGCATGATTATGTGTTTGAGCTGTAGGACATCTGTTTCCTTCTCTCCACTTTCATATAATCTGAAAATGAAATTGAAAACATTTCAACCAATAATTTTTTTCTCTAAACACCAATCACCTGTGTGCGACTTTTAAAGTGGGCACACTTCCCTTCCCATCTTCATAATTTTGAAGATTTATGCACAAGATATCCTAAAATATTTCAGGACATAGGGAAAATGAGATGCAGACATGACTTAACATTTGACTTAAAATCGTCAATATGTAGATGCCCAAGCATACATTCTTTCACATACCCTTCTTCTCTGCATACAATTTACGAACACTTGGAAATGTATGCTATATGCCTATTTGTATAAAACACTAATGCCATCCACCCTTGGCTTGTGTTGCTCGTAATTCAAAATATCACACAGTATGGTATATTTTATTCCTAGGCTTCGAAACTCTTTGGGGTTGTTTATGAGAGTTCTGTTTCCTTAGATGTTCAAGTTTTAAACATTTAAATCACGCTTCAATCCTATCACAAGATCCCAATGCTTATTTTCTTAAAATAATCAAGGTTTAACAATCCATCATATTAAATCCATTACAAACATAAAAAACAACTTACAAAGTCACTTTCATATACCAGTATGGGGCTTTGCCTTTACGTACACATCTTTGATACTGAGATGGTTCTGATTCTTCCATTTTCTGTGTAGTCTTTCTAGAGAACTGAAACAAAGGTTTTGAAATTGTTATCAATTTCGATTTATAGGAGTGACACATAAATATTTTCATATGTTAATACGCTATAGACACTGCATCACAAAAATTTGAGAAAAATGAAAACGGCCAAACTTCAGTATAGTGTAACAGAAGATCCCTCTGAACAGAGGGGAGCGAGGTGTCATCGCACTGGAGTGCGGAGAGGGGCCTAGAGTTATTTGTCATTAATGAACTGCCTTTAATAGAGCGGGTGATATGTATATTGTAGTTCCCCCTCCACGCCCCCCCCCAAAAAAAAACCCACAAACACACATCAGTTAAAAGCAACGGCAGGGAGTAGATTTAGGTATGCCGAAAATTCTGTTTTTAACTAAGCATCTATTAACTTCTACGTTAATAGGCATTCAGCAGTTTATGCAGTTAAACAGCTTTGTGGATAATTGATTCAAGACGGGAAACACCGAAAAAAATGAAATGTTTACTACTAGCAATCGTCAAGTCTTGTCTAAAAATCGAATGCGAGTGAAGAACGTCTTCAAAACACTATGGTGAGACGAACACGTGCCATTGCTTGCTCGATGTGTGCATCAAGCAAAGTGTGAATAACAAAACATTTTTGTCACTTATTAGGCCTAATTCACGCAGATTTCTTTTCAGCATCGAGAGAAAGCTAAAAAAGACAAACCTCAAATGTTAGCGCGTGCCAGAGATAATAAAACAGTCAACAAGTGATGTTAGCTTTGACGATCGCAATGGTTTGGCGTACTTCTTAGATTTGTGCCATTCGGGAATATTCTAAGTAGGGCCGGGAAGCTCCAAATTCTATCAACTGTTGTTCCTTTCAGCGTATGAAACAGTTTTAAATTTATTCGCTTATAGAGTTTAAGCCAAGATTATTTTGTGAATCTTTAATTATTTTTTTCACAAGCATTTAGTCTCACAATTAAAAAAATACCTGCAGGGAAGACATTATTAAGGGACAAAACGAGCACAACATTATTTCTTTATGATCAGGTTAAGTTCGTTTTAAAATAATAATTCCCAAAATATGAGTATATAATTATGCTTAATTTTAAAGATATAAGCCTTCAAACATCGACATTCTCACCTGCCGCTAGGAAATCGGGAAAAAATAACTCTCCTACACTGAAGAGTTCTCTTACGCGCCATGAGTATTTGTAACAGCGATTGTGCATGTCTTCAAGTCAAATGAAGAAACATCGCTTCATGGTTGTCGTGTTCAAGAAGCGATTTGAAAGCGAATGAAACAGCTGAATTTGGAATACAGCCCTACAGACTGGAACTTAATTTAGAAAACTTTGAATGAAGTTAAAAATTAATTAAATGGTCCAGACTGAATTTATTCAGCAGACTGGTAAGTCAATCAGATCAAAATTTAATGGGCAACAATCACGGTCATTGCAGTCTATCTTGTATTATTACTAATTGTTTGTTACTAAGTGGGCGCATTTTAGTTAATTTTTCCAAATGTAAAGACATTTCAAAAGTGTTTGTCTAAGAGAAACTCCTGTCATTTTTTTTATTTGATGGTTTGAAGCATTGCACCCTCAATTTTTTTCTTCCATTTTTAGCTGTTTCAAGCACGCGCATCAATGGTGCCCTCACACTGTCAGTTGTTTTTAGCATTGTGCTGGATAAAGATAGGACTGATGATGATGTGTTTGTGACTGTCACACGATGTTACTTGTAGACCAAACGGTGTAGAAACTCATGTCGATGTTGCAGATCTGGTGCTTGATCTACCAGCAGTCGTTGTTGGTTTTAACACCTCGTGCTTTTGTATAGTAAGCACTGCTGTAGGAATAAGATTTCTTCGTTTAACCGAAAGTCGAAAAATTGCTTGTACTGTATGTGATTAGATAACAATCGATTTCGAAATGTTTTGAGCAAATTCTTGAGTACAGTGTGGGGATGAAGTTCGCACGGCATCTTTGAACAATTAAAGCAGAGACCTGTATATACACATCTCTCAACAAAGTTAACCCACCGGCGTTTGCTGCCATTATCTTTAGGATTTCCTTAATGAGTACAAACTAAATCCATCTGAGTATTGAAGAGAACATTCAGCAATAGCACAATGTGTCCTGGTCAGTTTTCTTTTACCCAGGAATGCATCTTTTCTCTTCGACTTCAGCTCAGGCTTCCGTTTCGTCACTTCCTGTTTTCTCGACAAATCCAGGTGTGCTTAAGAGAAAAATATTAGTATTTGTCATAAATACCACCGGAATATGTTTTTGTGGTACTTTGTGCCCTGTTTCCAGCGATTTTTGCTCAGCAATCGGGTTGGGCTTTAACGGTCTGTCTAGCAGAATCTGCGGCATCTCACTAAAAGTTTTAGTAAAACATTGATTAGTCGATGACAACAACACTTTTAAACGCTCCCGGATATGATTCATTTGTAGAAGAGTAATTAAATCAATCTCTAATTCGCCTATAAACTAGAACAAACATGGTCTTTCCATGTGCCGACGTGAGAGGGCAATAGCTTACCTATAGAACTGAGGAACACGCGTTTATAGTCCGAGGTGTCCATCAATACTGACCACAATCTACGAGAAACTGGACGTGTTTTACGTCATCATTGTGTCGTCTGTTTCTGTCTCTGTCAGCATGATGACGTCTGTTGCGATCTGTGGATCAACGTATCAAGTAAGCAAGCATCCCCAACATGGTACACCTACAGAAGAAATGTGAACACGTTCTGTTAGACCCTTGAACTTCCAAACTAAATATTAATTTTATTTTCTGCCTCCACATGTCCCTCACCATTTTGCTCTTCTTGCCTTAAATGAAGGATCATGAGCCTTTGCTTGTGTTTCGTGATACTGACATTGTCAACAGGTAGGTACAATGATGATGATGATGATGATGATGATGATGATGATGATGATGATGATGATGATGATGATGATGATGATGATGATACAGTTTCTATACAGTTTCTAAAGTGAAGCCATGGTGAGAAATGATCGATTCAGAAGTTTCAAATTTAAATTTAATCAGATGTAACTTCTAGTTTCTATCTTTTAGGTAAAGACACGTTACGTAGTCTCAGACAAAGCAATTTTCTGCAGAATCGAGAGGAACTGGGAACAGTACAGTTCAGCCTCAGGCTGCAAAGACCGGCTGGTCGAAGGCCGCGGATATAGTTCCATATGCGCTGCGCACGAGTCATCTGGGCACGTCCCTTCTCGCGTGGTTTATCCGCTCCCATTTTGACTTAAAAGTGAACGCGGGTGGAAACGTGGAATTTTCATGCAAGGTTGGTGGAGGCGTATAAAATCTTAGACACTAATGAGACAGCAGTTTGCAAACCGCTTTGTATTATTATTGTCTGCAGACATTTAGAAGATTGAAAAAGAAACATATTTGAAATCGATACTTGAAAAGTAAAGAATTCACGACTTCCATTATTCTACCCTAGTATAAGTTACTGAGTTCTGGTCGATTCTTACTTTCACTCAGTATTAGCTGTAGAGTTTTAGTAGAGCCCTACTTTGACGCAGTATTAGTTGTTGCCCATTAACCCTGTATATCTATGCACAGAACACTGTAACCATTGGCTTCGCCAAGGAGAACCCAATGCTGCGGTGGCTCTGGGTCAAAGACGGCGACCCCGTGAGGTTGGACGCATCACGCATGCTGCTGACGGACTTCGTTTTCTACGTGGAGGACATGCGACCGACGGACAGCGGAACGTACGAGTGCCGTATGGATCTGGGGGATGGTACGGTGCTGACGGCCGAGGTCTACACGCTGACGGTGCTGACGCCCAGCCCCACGCTCTTCGTGCGTCAGACGGAGCCACTCCGCCTGGACTGCCGCAGCGAGGCTCTGAACTCCGTCAGGCGCATCTTCAAGGTTAGCTTGCAGCTCCAGGAGGAAGACAGTCGCCGGGGAAAGAGGGGTGCCCAGAAGACCTCCAACAGCAACGGCGCTGACGTCATTACGGTCGAGCCTCTCTTTCGGAATGTTGCCCGAGCGGGAAACAACGGTGCGCGGGGAAGTGGAACTGTGGGATGGACCGACGGGACGACATCCAGGTTGTTGGTCAAGAAGCGGCAAGCTAGCCAAAAGGCCCAAGGAGACAAGAAGGAAGAACCCATCACCATGCGGCGATGGTATTTCAACGACAAAGAGACTCCACTCTTCCCGAAAAGCTTCCCCAACGATGTCCCGTCCCCAGACGTCCTGCCAGTCGCGGAGTTCAACATGACGGGCGAGTGGACATGCAAGGTGAGCGACTTAGTCACCCGCCACACCTGGCGGACGGCCTGGTACCGGGTGAAGGTGGCGCCGCCCCCCTCGGTGGGTGAAGTGATGGTGCGCAGGCTCCTGGTGCAACCGCAGGTGGTGGGAGCGGTGGTGGCGGGGGTGGTGGCATTACTGTTGATGCTGGCGGTGCTGATGGCTTGCATGGCGCAGAAGCAGAACGCCAAGGTGGATGAAGAGTTTGCGGCCATGAAAGAGAGGATGCTGAGGAGGCCGGGGCATGTCGGTGACACCAACGATGAAGAACGCCAGATCCTGAGACGCGTAAGTTATGAGGTCTACAAGAGAACTTTTTTGTGGGGTCATTCCACTAGCATCATCGTACACAAGAAAAGATTTAAAAAGCACACCAACATCAGAAATTACGTCGATACATTTGGGTATTTTAGGCTACAGCCAAGAGAGCTGAATAGCACGTAAATTCGGTATATCTGGCGACATTTTTTACATGATATATATGTATATATAAGCACCATATAAGAAAAAACTTCCTTGAAATTAGATTAACAGCCTCCAATGGATGTTCCTTGTCATTTGAACAGCGTGGAAATCTCATGGAAAGTTTAGCGTAGTCAAATATATATATATATATATATCCACACACACACACACATATCGGGGTTCGTCCATTCACCTACGACAGATTACTCAAGCGTGCATAGCATCACAGTACCAGACATGTGCCCTGAAGTGTGTTGTCTCTGGTCCGTCAAAACAAACCGAATGTGTTTGTCACAATACACTTGGCCAAACTTTGTCACACGATTTGTCACCAACGCTTCTAGGTTTCATCGAAAAAAATAGTGAATCAAATAATAACAACAGAAGAATTTGTAAAGCTCATTACCCCGTGTGAAGGCAAGTTCCGTGGGTTGTACGCAAAAAACTACAAACGAATCGATAGTCAACCATACAAGAAACACAAGCGTCAGAAAATAGATGAAATAAGTGAAGCTAGGTAAGGGACGCTGAATACATAAATGTGTGATATTTGTATATTCCTTGTGTGTGATATGACTTCCGGCCTTATGATTTTTGCGTGCATTTGACAGTGTAACTGTTTTCTGGAGATTTCTATTGACAATATTTTCCACCAGCACTTCGTCATTCATTTATTATTTGCTATAATAACTGTAGTTTTCAAATAATTCACTTCTTCACACACCTAAAAACGAATGGTGACGGTCAAATCTTAAGAGGTTAATATCAAGTAATATCGTCCAGCGCTGACTGTTTACAGATGTCCAGCAGACCTGGCGATGCTAAATCCAGGCTGTCGCTCGGTACTGGTGACTCGACACCGACAGACATGGAGGAAACAGAGGAAGCCAAGTCGACAACGACAGACACGAGGGAAAGAGGGGAAGAGCAAAGCGACGAAGACTACACCGACGACGAGGAAAACTACAACGATAACTATAATTTCGGCAAATTAATGATGTGAACAGTGGAACAGTCAAGAAGGAGGTGGTCACGTGCTCGCCAAGCAGAACTTAAAGGCAGATGGGCTTGTTTGGTCCAACGTTGGTGGCGACGTTGGCGGGGGAGTCGGTGGCTTCACTGGTCGAGGCAGTCTTCGTTCTATGGAGATAGGGGACACAAAGAGCGGAACTATAAGTGCATGTACCATTTGAACGGTATCACGATTCAAATATAAAGTGAATCTCAAAGTTACTGACAGAGCTAAAGTAAACAGTGCTGTCATTAGCTGCAAAAATGCATGCGGAATTTTATCATTAACGTTTCGGCCAAAAACGCAGATGGACTGACATAAATTTGGCCATGGTTCGTGATGCGTTGCCCAATAAGGGAGTCTGCTTCTGTAATGTCGCAGGAATCGAAGTCTTACTAAAAACATTGAATCGCCACAAGGCACAAACATAGTGGAAGCAGACACGAAAATGGAGCTTTTTTCTCGCTTGCTGAGGACCTAGCATTAATATGCTTTATTGCTACTTCATTATTTTTCTCTACACTGTCTCAACTCGTCCTCTCACAAACTGTTATCTCGCTAGCCCCCCCCCCACCACCACCACCACCACCACACTTCTCTCGCCGCAATTTGCGGCAGAATGGATTCTTTCTCTAAGGATGATGATGAAAGCTGCTCAGTGCACTTTGACATTATCGGCTTACTCTCTCTCTCTCTCTCTCTCACACACACACATCCACACAAGGAGTGGAAAGTATGAAAAAAGAATGCCACCCGCTACTTAAAGTATTTCCAGAAGAAGGTGGGTCTGGTCCAGATCTGAAAGCATCAAAGGTTACCTCCTAATCAAGGATTACATACCCCCTTCATGTCGCTCAACATTTGTGTTAGACTGCTGATCGCGAGATTACGAATTAGGACAGCATGTTAGTCTACACGTGTGTAACATTTACATTAATTTACATTTATTTTGTCATTTACATTTAAACATTCTAAGCAGCCATTGGGTCGCCTTTTTGCTGCGCGCTCCGTGAGTTTGTACATGGCATTAATACATACATACAGCCATGTTCCCCGCAATCCCCTCGCCTGCAGTGAGCACAACTCACAAGCTCAAGGCACCCTCTCCTCCCTTCTGTGGCAAATCGCGTCATCACGGTGACGTGTCGTTTTCGTCACGTCATCCTCTCGGAGGAAAACGGAAAGTCTCAGCGCAACTGTGAAAACAGTCAGAAATCGGAGTTTAACCCACCCCTCCCACTTCAGCTCTGCTTTCCCGGTCGTTTACAACGGTTATGAGGCTTTCACATCCCCCGTGTTTCTTCACACTGGCGTTGATTATAGGTGAGTAGATTTTAAAATCAAACTTTCTGCTTGTGAGTACTCAGCTCACGATGAATACGAATATCACTGGGACAGAATTCTTGCGCTTAGACCTGGTATTTTAATCACGTGCAACTGGCAGAAAATCGTGTGCAGAATTTTAACCAAGGAGACGAGTTATTAAGAATTAAATTGCGTTCACGTTTTCGACATAGTCTGTTATTTGACTTATTTCGATGAGCGTTCCGTTAGTGCATTTTCAAATTATTTTTGACGACGATTAAGAAGCAGATATTGTAGAAACCTCGTCTTTTGTCAATGGTATATAATGAAGAGATGTTAACTTTAAAATGCTTTCCATGTAGAGAGCAGCCATACTGCCGAACGTAGACTGATTGAGGATGGATCACAAGCATGACCACAATAGTTTCCAGTTCATCATTTTCCACATGCGCACTGAACCAAACTATGAATAAAATGCTTACTTCTTCGTCAGATTTCAAGGAAACAATTAAATGAAGACAGCGGACAGTGCACTGGCTTACCATTTAGTCACAAGACCTTCAGTAATGGACTAGAAACGATATGCAATAGGAATAAAATGATTTAATACCTTTATGTATGCCATTGATAAGGAATCAAAGCAATAGAAAGCACTTAATAATTATCCAGGAAAACAAATAATGTTTATTTATATACCTTACCCCGAAAACACATCACCTATGCATACTGTATATATTATTAGTTCCTGCAAGTTCCGCCAGTCAAGGCGCCAGACGTGGATGGTCTAAGGCGGCAGACGTTGTCCCACTGTCGTTACGCAGAACGCCGCTCGGGATGACCCTGTTAGAGTGGCTCACCGTTACCAATGTTGACTACGCAGTGGATGTGGGCGGGAACGTCACATTTTTATGCAAGGTTAAGGACCTTCTTAACTGGACACATGATGACGAATATGAGACAATACTCGACAAATTTGACACGTCGATCAGATTGTGTCCAGCTAAGACGGTCCTGGAGAGAATGTGTGCGCTCGCGTGTATGTTTGCAAATGTGACTTGTGTAGATGTTTACTAGTGTGTGTGTGTTTGTGTGGCTGTGCATTTCAGTATGTGGATTTGTATGTTTACCTCTGTGTGTGTGTGTGTGCGTGTGTGTGTGCGTGTGTGTGTGTGTTGTCCATGTATGCAAATGTGTTTGTGCGTGATAATTGTTAACTCTTTGATGCAATAGTGGCCTGTCAACATGTGACACCGAGTGCAATCACGCAGATCTTTAAATTTTCTCTGTGCGTGCGTGTGCCTTTGTCAGTCCATGGAATGATAGTTTTCTGTGTGCAAGAGTCCCAGACAATTTAGGAAGTCACATCTGAGGATGTGCTGCTTACCATCTGGGTGTTTGCTTTTGTGATCTGCTGCTAAACAAATCTCCCGTTCCAGCCTTCTTAAGTGTTCTTGTTCTTGCCCGCAATTGTTCACGTTGTGTGTAGAACAACGTTACGGTGGCCTTCGCTAAAGAGTATCCTCAGACGAAATGGGGCTGGGTCAAGGACGGCGACCCCGTGACCGTGGACAATAAGCGCATGCTGGTGGTAGACTTTGTCTTCGTCCTCAACAAGGTGCAGCTGGCGGACGGCGGGACGTACGAGTGCCGTATGACGCTGAGCAGCGGCACGGTGCTGACGGCCGACGTCTTCACGCTGACGGTGCTGACGCCCCTCCCCACGCTCGTCGTGCGTCAGACGGACCCCTTCCGCCTTGACTGCCGCAGCGAGGCTCTTGTGTCCGTCCTTCGTGTCCTGGAGGACGCAGGAAAGAACAGCACAGCACAAGGACTAGCCAGGACCACAGAGCCCTCGAGCAGCAAGCAGTCCTCCCGCGAAGCTGCCACCATCACGCGGCGATGGCACTTCAACGCCACGAACACGCCGTTCTTCCCCATGAGCGTCCCTGCCGACAAGCCCTCCCCAGATGTTTTCCCAGCCGCCGTCCCCACCATGACCGGACCCTGGACCTGCAGCGTAAGGCACGTGGCAACGCGACGCACGTGGATGACCGCGTGGCACCGACTGCGGGTCGCTCCACCCCCATCCGCGCTGGAGTTGTGGTGGCGCCGGGTCTTGCTGTACCCGGAGGCTGTTGCGGCAGTGTCGACGATGTTGCTGATACTGTTGCTAGGTCTGTCCTTGCTGGTGGCGCGCCTAGCGCAAGAGAAGATCAACCTGGAGCAGAGGTTTTTTGCTATGCGGAAGCGGTTACTACGGAGGAAGAACCTGCTGTGGTACGACGGTTCCCGGGACACGGAATATCAGAAGCCCAGGCGTGTGAGTGCAGCTTAAACGTCTTTGCAGCTTTAAAGTGCAAATCCCAATCGTACACAAAGTTGGGCTCAGGGGTCTCGTAGGATGCATTTTTTCTAACAAAAAATTCAATACAAGACATGCGGCTGTACACGATGTTTGTAGGCTTCTTGATGGTTGTTAGATATTCACTCACATTTCGAGACAAAGTTTTTTTACCAAGCGATTAAAAATAATCTTCGCTTGGAATCTGCTTCGTAAGCCACTACCGGGGAGAAACTTTACCTCCTCACATCCACGACTCACCCAGCAGTGACTTGTCAGGTAGAACAAGCGGTGTGATATAAGTAGCATACAGCACACAGGCCCGTAAACACCTTCTGCCGTGGAGACATTGAATGTGAGTGGCTTACCGCGTCTAACATGCGGCATATGGAGGGCAGAGCCCACCCACTCTTTTCCATAAACTTTACCTCCCCTGCTAAGTCAGAACTCGTGTATGATTTACAAACTGCAGAGTGGGGCAGTCCCAGGTCTCGTGCAGGCCTCGAAACAGCCAAAGGCTTTGATCTCATCATTTTCGCATTCCAAGTGCCAAGTTCACGTATCAGTTTACGGCAATCTGTGCCTTTTTGACCTTTTTGTGCGTTTTTTCCCCAAACTTCTTTCCTAACTAGTATCTCCATGCACGCCATGGCCACGGCTTTTGATCTCCTCTCCCGCACGCTCCTCTTTCTCGGCCTGTGGATTCTGTTTGATTAATATAGCCTTAGTTTTGTGCTCATAATAAAAGTCAATCCCCGAACCCTTCTCCCTTCTGATGTGTTATCGTTAAAACCACGTACTATAAGGTCACGCTCGTAGTAACAACCCCTTTGTAAAGATAAAAAGTTTGGTATTGCAAAAATAAAACTCCTCTTCTGCGAGACATTTTTCTCGATCTCCTCGTGCTTCGCCCTCTACCTCGCAGACTTCTATGAACTCAGTGAAGTCCGTGCTCTACCTGTTAGAGATATCAAGGCAGCGCTGCGTATCGTATCTAGAACTACTTTTGCATGATGACGTCACGCTTTTCTGCGCGGTTCGAGAATAGGTCAGAGGGTCACGAGCTCGATACGTGCTGGTCCCGTCTTTATTCCATAAACCGCTGCCATTTACCACGTGCAAAAAGCATAGAATTTTTGACGAATAATATGTTTTAACATAATTTTCCTACTGGTCCCACGACATCAAAAGGATTAACAGACTTTGAATACTAATTGTAAGAGTCTGCGTGACCTTTTGTCTGGTCTGGAGCGTATTATCTGTTGGTACTTATCGAAGATGCTTGGTTATTATAGATAGTCGAATACTCTTGGGGCTTGCGTGATAGGAGGAAATGGACGTAGCTGTACTTCGCACTCTCGAAGTAACCGCCATGGTGGATAAAGGGACCTGGCATAACGCTTATTTTTATGGTTCACCAACATATCAGGCTTTGCGCATTTACACTACTCTTCCAGTTACGACTGCGATTACGCGAGCTGGCTAAATTTCGATCTGTTTGCTCTTCGCCAGCTCAAGTCCGGGCCGAAGCGATTGTTGGAAAAAGGCAAATCAATGGACGTGATTGCCATGGAAGCAAAGGAAGCGACCGGTGAGGACAGCTTCAGCGACGACGAGGACGAGACGTCGACCAGCGTGCGGCGTGTGCCCGGCATCGAGAACCTGGAGGCGGCGGGGAGAGGCAGCACCGACGTGGACAAGGCACTGACATCTCGCTCGCTCTCCCTTCCTTATTAAGAACTCAAGTAACATGCGGACACAAAGCTTCGCTCCCTACTGATCCTACAGTACTTGTGTTAAACTAACAGTAATAGAGTTTTGATTGTTTGGTGTTAGCTTGTTCTTTTGTGTTGTTTTCTGCCGAGTGCGATGCTTTCATGGCCTGGAAACGGAAGAAGGTTCGGCGGCACTGAGATCGCCGACTTCTCATGACGGAATAAGGGTCAGTGCGAGGGTTTAACCACGGACGTGTATAGGTGGACTAATGACTGTCTGCCGAGACTAAGGTTTAGCCTCTTACAAAGTTCTCCGCTGTTAGTCTCGGTGAGCCAGAAAATCGCCAGACTTCCGGAAGAGCACCGCGAAGATGGAATTTGCCGAGACTTTTGCTGTCAACAATATAATTACCGTAAGTGTATTGCTTTGTTGCAAACCCTTGCTTATTTAGAACGCAAAATTATTTTCTTCATTAATCTGAAGCTAATAATTTTAGATGACAAATTTAAAGACCAAACTGAATGGTTTGAGTTTTTTTTTTAGGTATCGGTAGATATAAGCGCTGTAAATTTAACCTGTAAATTTCAGTCTCCAAAAAACATAATTAATTATCCGCTAGCTATGTACGCGATTCGCACCTGCGATCAACTACCTCACGCTAGTGCACCATTCACAACATTCCCAGCAGTCAACACCAAACACAGAGAAAGAAAATAAGCGACAGTTTAGATTATTCGGACGAGAAAGTCTGCATTTCTCGTGGTTTTGAAAAACTGCTACTTAAGCACCAGAAATGCAGACTTTCTCGTCCCTAATAATCTGAACTGTCGCTCATTCTCTCTTTATTTAGGTATTTTGTACTTTCATTTTTGATTCCCCTTACACACACTCCCCAACATCGGTTATGGGCATGAGCCTACTGAAATAAAGAATTTTGTCTTTGTCTATCTCTCACTCGCTTGGAATGGGCTCATGGCCTACCCAATAAACAGGTTCTTCTTCTTCTTCTGTTTGGTGTTGACTGCTTGTGGTGTTGTAAATGGTGTACTAGCGAGAGCCCGAACACGGCGGCACTGACACCCCTGACGTATAGAGTTGTAGAGGGGAGGGGCTGAGGGGCACGAAAAGAAGTGCGTGCTTGCAGGGTTCGCGAGGACATTCAAGTTCGATATTTTCGTGTGAGTTACGAGGATTTTGATAACAAATTATAAGGAAGATTACCACTATGAACGATCCCTTGCGCGCGCGCACGCCTACACACACACACACGCAGTGATCTGGTTTCTTACTATTAGTACCTGCCAATAATGTACAGGCAAATCACGCAAATGCCAGGTCTGAGGTGTTTAGGACTGAAGTGCAGTTGGGTGGGGGAATGGGGAGGAGGTACTGATGTCACATGTTTAGCTGGTGACATAAGGCTGATAGGTGAAATGAAAAGGTCGGCGGGATCTGATTGGCGTTTCAACTCCAGAAGGACGAAAAGCAAACCAGGTAAATTATAGTTAATCACCTTGAATTCTTAAAGTCTGTAGTCGTCTTTGAAAAATGAGTGCTTGTGCTAATAGACGCTCTTTTTTGTTGGTTTTTTTTAGCTGGAAAAATTATATCCAATATAATATCCTTTACCTTGTCTTATTAGGTCATAAAAACTTCACCAAAAAGGCAGTGATGTGCTTTGGTAGATCGCTGTCTATCGTTCAACCCATCACAGCATATTGTAGACCGCTGTTTGCCATCACAGATCGTGGCAACAAATGGCAGTACACAAATGTCGAGAGAGCTAGTTTGTAACCCTCTTTCCTCTAAGCACATTCTTAGCTGGTGACATAAGCACATTCTTTGTATCACTGAAACTTGGCTTTGAGAGGCTGTTGATGAGGCAAAATGTCGTGATTTGGCACCACCGGGCTACACCACCACCTCCTTTCCTCGTGTTACTGCAACGAGTGGGGGGAGATATTGCTTTTGTTGTCTGTGATCAATTACTGCCTCACATCATTTTCACAAACAGCTTTCCCTTCAACCATACATCGTTCCAACTTGCACAGCTGTCATTCAAGTCTGATAATTCATATGTCAACGTTTTTTGTCTATACCGGCCGCCACCAACCGAAAGGAATAGCGGAGTACTTTTCCTCGAGGAATTTCCTGATTTCCTTGTGCTCGCCAACAGCTTGAAAGGATCGCTTCTTATTGTTGGTGACTTCAGCCTTCATTTCGACACACTAACACACTTTTACGTGTCGAAAGTGCTTGATATTATTGGAATATTTAATCTAGCCTAGGCTGTCTCGTAACCCACTTACACCCGAGGTCATGTTGTGGACTGGGTGGTCTACAGACAGGGCGATTGTCTTCTTAGGTCGTTAGCAGTTGACCATGTATTTTCCTCGAACCACTTTTGTGTGTTGTACACACTGGACTTTGGCAGACCAACCATGCCGCTTGCTTATAAGGAAGTGGGTAGCCTGGCCTCGTTAAACATGATTCTTAGGCCCGACCTACGCGTCAACATTCTTCCTGAATCTACCATTACTGAGCTGTTCCGCATTCTCCATACTACGCTAGACAGTCACGTCCCACTGACCCATCGCCTCGTCTCCAGGCGTCCCCCTCGATCTCCGTGGTACACCACCCTGGGTGCTGAGCTTCTGAAAGACAAACGTGAATGGAGATAAGCAGAGCGGGAGTGAGTAATAAGTAGACTCGACGTGCACCGTCAGATTTTTCAGGCAGCCAGGAATCAGGTTACAGACATTGTTCTATTCTATTCTGCAAAACACTTCCCTGTAAAACCGCTACACAATCTGCTTGGAAAAACCACTGGTACTCCACTCCCGTCAGTGTTTCCTGCACAAAACCCCCCACAGAAATTTGCTGATTTCTTCACCAGTAAGATTGTATAATTTGTATTGATATGCCAGAAGCTCGACTCTGCTGTTGTTCCATCTTCTTCTGTGTCAGATACAGTTTACAATAGTCCTAAGGAATGTGGTCTTGAGCCAGTTAGTGAACAGTTTATTAAGGAAATATGTCTGAGGAGCAGCCTCAAAACATGTGAGCTCGAATCTCTTCCCTCCTCTCTGCTTGTAAATTGTCTAGATGTCCTGTTACTACATATAACTTATCTCTGCTTGTAAATTCTCTAGATGTCCTGTTACTACATTAACTTATATCATTAATGCTTCTTTCACGTCTGGGCAGTTTCCTCGTGAGTTCAGATCGGTTATTGTTTGTCCACTTATAAGGAAACCGTCTTTAGATCATAATGCAATTACAGACCAGTTTCAAACCCGTACTTTTTGTCTAAGGTTCTGGAAAAGATCGTTCTTTTCCAGCTTATTGTGCACGTGGAGCAAAATCATCTGCTTAATGAGCCTTAATCCCTTCCAGTCGGCCCATAGAAAAGGCCATGGGACTGAATCTGCTCTTCTTAAAGCTGTAAATAATCTACTCATCAGTGCTCACGATGACAAAGTGTCATCTCTAGCATTGTTAGATTTGTCAGCTGCATTTGATACTGTAGATCATTATATACGTCTGCACAGACTTCAGCACTCTTTTGGTATTCATAATGTTGCTTTGTCCTGGTTTCGATCTAATCTCCTGAGCCAAACCCAGATTGTGTGTTAATGGTGTTTACTCAGATGTTTTTGTCCTGAGATATGGTGTCCCCCGGGGATCTGTACCGGGGTCAATACGTTTTGTGTTGTATGCCTCCCCTTTGTCTGATGTTATGTCCCGCCATGTCATGTCATATGTGAGTTATGCTGATGATACACAGCTTTATCATTCAGCTCCACTTACTGAACTCTTTGGACTACTAACACGGACACAGGAATGCATAGATGATGTAAAGTCCTGGATGCTCCAAAACGGACTCCAACTGAATGATGATAAGACTGAACTGTTACATACTTGTCGAAAGACATTTCTGAGTCATCCTTCTCTCCCTCAGTCTCTGTCTATAAACAACTCATCTATTCCTTTCTCCACCTCTGTCCGCAGCTTGGGTGTCATTCTCGATCAGAGTTTCAAGTAAATAATAGTGACAAATTACAAAATGTCTACGGGCTCAGTATTAACTCTTGCCTTAACATTTCGCAAGTGAGTGTAATGGAAGTACGTAAAACTCTTATCCAATTTTTGAAAAACCCACTGAGCATGGCTAGAAAATGTTGATACAAAATTCAGTCTTTGTGTCAAAAATTCACATTTGCGAAGTTTATTTTTAACGCAAGCTAATGTCACCTTTGTATGTACAGATCTGTTAGGAATGCGGTTAAGCTTGTTCGAGACCGTGTATTAGTGGGTACGAGTGAGAGAAAGTAGTCTTCAAGGGAATTTTACCCGATCGAGTTTGCTAGTGAGTGAACGATATGGCATTCCTAGGGAAGCGGATGGCCGAGTGGTTAGAGCGCTGGCGTCCGAACCGAGAGCGCGCAGGTTCGATTCCCGATAAGCGCAGCAAGCTTCCCCCAGTCGACCCAGCTGACGGGAATGGGTACCTGACTCCATAGAGGGTTGGGGATTGTTTTTCCGCAGAAAGAGTTCGGGTGGAAGAGTGTTCCGCCCTCGTATTGACCCTCTCCTGGGGGAAGGACCTCGACCCTCTGTGATCACCGCACTATCGACAAACTGTAAGCTCCTTAATATGTATTATGGATCGAAGCCTTCGGCTTAGTTCGCGGACCCGATAGATGAGAGACATCAAACAGACAAAAATTTGACCACAGCCCCTTGTCTCAGTGTGAAGCTGTGTTGATATGAAACTTGAGAAAAAGCAAATAATCATATGTTAAGGGATAAAAATATTTTAATGTTTCTCAATGTAGCAAAGTAAAAATGAGCGTCCAACCATTGTGTAAAATAGTTGATTACCTGTAATTTCTCTTCTTTTTCCTCTAAGTCAGCTGTGAAAAAACATACAAATTTATTGTACTACATGCGTATATAAAAGACTGTCATTCACTCATTCATTTCGCCTAGGTAACTAAGTTTTACACTATTTTCTACCATCAGGTTGTCTACAGCCTCCGTGCTCGACCCAGCGAAGTCGCTAGGCTTTAGCAACATGTCTTACGATAGTCTCTTGTCTAACAACAAGCTCTTTGTTGCTCTATTTAGTGAGACGATAATGGATCTCCTGTTTGGTGAGATTTCATGATGACAAGAGTGTAATGAGTCTCCTGTTTGATGGTGCTCTCCAGATCGACTACGGTGTCAGGCATGACGATGAGGTCAGCGATGAGGATATTCACAAAGTGGCGAACAACACTTTTCCCTATATTGTTGATCGCTTTTGGTTTCATCGCGGGGTCGATCACAAGGTGACTATGAACTTTTCTTCACTCACTCTCTCTCTCTCTCTTCATCCATTCCAATTTACCTTCTTCTCCATACCATCTCTCCTTCCCTGAGTGGATGCGGTAGCAACAATAGAAGTCAAACAGCAATAGTAATAACTGGAGGAGGGGGAAAAGATATGTAAATTATGAGCAGGATCGTAATTAAGATGAAGATAAACGCTGATGTTCATTTTGATGTGGGTTTCAGCTTGTTTTTTCAAATGTCTCCTCTGGTTCAAAGAAACTCAACGTGTGAGGCCAAGTCAACGCCAACGGTCACTTCTCCTTTCAAAGCTGCATGTTTCGCGCCGAGAGACTCACAAAACGGATCAGACCGCCTGAACGAGTCCTACTGGCTGCTGGGGAGACTTTACGAGAAGGACAAGCTGGATTTCCAGGAGCTGGAAGGCTACACTCTCCCAGACGACGTTTACCTGTCTGACCTCAGCAAGGAAATCCTTCGCGACGAGCCGCTGGAGGATCTTAGCGGCGTCGCCGTTCATCTGACGTCAACAATAGGGATCGTGGAACCAAACAACAGGGCACTGCGACAGGGAGACACACTGAAGGTACGCGTGGACCTGAGAGACTCCCAGGGTGGTTCCGTGCACAAGGGAGGTCACGAGGTCAGAGTATGGATGGCTGATAAGTCACAAGGGTTATCCGCCGCTGCTGAGGTTCACGACCTCCGAAACGGAAGCTACCTCGCCGCCATTCCACTCCTCTGGCCCGGAAGGGCTACTCTATTTGCTGCTTTGATGCGACCACGTGAGTACGAACACATTGTACTGGAGCAGCTCCGAAAGCGGAAAACCTCCAGACCCGTTTTCGCAGGATTTATTAAGGGTAACGTCAGCGAGACGACCGTCTGCATGCCGTATCCCATCATCCCTTGTTATCACGACGTCTGCAATTTCACCTCGGAGAACGGTGGTCTCCCCTGGTACTGCGGTAAACCACTCAATCAGGGGCTGTCTTGCGACGACTGGACTGTCTCGCGCTTACCGAAGGTCGATGTACAAATTCGAGCTGGAAGTACGCAAGAGGTCCTGTTGCAGCAAAAGATAAATGATTATTCTGACAAGTGAGTACTCGGATTGGGTAGATTTCCAGACCATTTCAACCACTGCATTTGTCCCTACATGCCGCAATCTTGAATCACTTGTATTTGTCGTACCCTCTATATTCCACCGTAAAAACGTAAAAACTTTCAGATCTTTCTTTTAATCTTTTTAGAAAAACAATGGTACTTAAAATATAAATCGAGCTAATTACATGTGCCTTTTTGATTTGCCGATTTTCTTTGTTCTCTTATTTCATACTTTTGCCTCTTTTTTTTATAAAGAAATTGATATGAAATTCGTAATAACAGCACTTTCACGGGGAAATGACAGCAGCTCCATAACTTTCAGCTTCTGTTTTCCTTGCAGAAAGTTTAATCAGTTCTAGTTTGCTATCGGAAATTGCTGTCCACAAGTTTACTGTCAACCGTTTCATGACTAGACAAGCATTGTAGTAATGCATCACATTTGGCAAGAACTTCAGCGAGCTTGCCGCCGCATTCGTTATTGTACCTTTTCACTTTCTGTAAACGTTTACGGCGAGAAAGTAAGTGTCCTGTAGATAAAAAAATCCCCAGGTGTTATCTTTCTGCATACATTACATTTAATTCATGTACTTCTAAAAAAAAAGCTAAGTGTTGTCTCCTGCTTTGTTGTTGTTGTTGTTGTTGTTGTTGTTTGCGACTTTTCTTGGGATCAACGTTTTGCGAGGATGGTGTCCATCTCCCTTCTCTCTCTCTCGTTGCCTTTTTTCTCTGTCTCAGAACATCTCACATGCCTTGGCTATTCTAACCACTCGGCTATTCCCCGACATGTACTTTACATTATCCATCTATCTTCTTACAAGTAAAAACACTTGATTTCACGTTAACATTTATATTGGATAGACAGGATATGTTCGAGAGGATATGCCTGAGACTTTAAAAAGGACGTTCTAAAAAGTTCTATCAGTTGAAAAAGAAACATGAATGCACAGCATATTTACCCATTTTTTTCTTGTTGAAGGGAAAAAAGTATTATACGGATGCCTCGAACCGTTCAAGTTAATGTTAAAAAAGGTAAGGAGTGCTAGATACTAAAGGATGTTTGGTTTCGAAAATGTCAGAAACAAAACAGAGAACAGACGCAAGCAAGTAGAGCAGCAGTTTATCCCGGGTATCCTGGCGCCCGAAACGAGCGAAACAAAACTGTTCATGTAGTAGAAGAAAATTTGAAACTTTAAAGGACTATGCCAACTACTGTTGTTCATTTAAAAAACTATGGTAAAATTAAAGGTACTGTTTTGGGGAAACTCTAGTACTAAAAAATTTAAAGAAAGAGTGAGCTGTTTTTTGCCGAGTATCTTTTTCACACTAAATTGTAAGAAAAGGAAACAGAAAAAGTTTTACGGCGTCCTTGTATGCAGCTTGCTATCCTATCCCCACCCCACCTGCTCTCTTCTTCAATGCGCCACCAAGGTTTGGATTTTTACTTGCTTGTGCTTGATGCAAACATATAGAAACGAGATTTGGGGGACAAAGATGGAATATAAGAACGTGATTAACGTTGGGGAAAATTACAGGTCTTGTTTTTTGTCTGCTCTTGTTGTAGGAAGTTTCCAAACGAGTAACCTCCCCTGCAACCAGAAACGCCCGCGCGAGACATGGAGCGACACGCCGCCTCACGGGTACTGGCAACGCCGACAGTGGCGCCACCTCAAGTGTTCTCTTCCTGCCCTATCACAAGACTTTGTCCACAAGTGTGTGCGAGACAAGACCTTCGTTATGCTAGGGGATTCGAACGCCCTAGCAATTCTGGACAAAGTCGCGCAGTTGTCGGGGTGCCCGAAGCGATTGGTTAATCCGACCAACTCGCCATTCACCATGCAGCTACCACAAGTGTGCCACAACGCCGCGCTCAACTTTAGCCAGGAATGGCATCCCCATGCTTACCCGTACGTGAACGTAGAGGACTGGGCGCTTCGAAGGTACCGCATCTCTCCTGCCGAGTACATGGCGAAAATCCCGGCAACGGGTGACTTCGTCATCCTTGTCCACTTGTACATGCATTTCCTCTGGTCTGATTCGCGCATCTACGCGATGCACGTACGTGACACGGCACGTGGAGTGCGCGAGCTGTTGGCGAGGAAGCCCCGGACCAAGGTCGTCATCAGAGGACCGCACCCGTGGAATGGCCTGGACGGAGACTTTCACGGGTTACGCAGCTTTTACATCCTTAGAAAGGGATTCCAGGGGCTGGAAGATCAAGTTGTTTTCCTGAACGTCTGGGACATGAACGTGGCCAATGAGAATCTCAACATACATCCGGAAGATTACGTCGTTGATGCCATGACGAACATCTTTCTGAGGTTAATCTGTTCGTGACCTTGCCATCGGTTAATCATGTGTAAATGTTTAGACACTTATTAAATAACACATAAGGCTATGTGTTTGACTAAGACTGGTTTTAATGGAATATCGGCGACATCAACATCAACGAAGTACAGGTCGAAGAGGGCAAAAGCTTTAAGTAGTTGGGAGAGATCTTTTACAAAAATTGCAAGTGCAGGGTGGACATCCCCGATCAGATTTTTAACAGCACAGACGTCAGGATTTTGTATTGATACGGTTACGTCTTGAAGTCCTCAGCCAATGAGAGAGTTGGAACCAGTTGTTAATTAGGTGTATGTGTGCTTATGTGAAATCACAATTGTGACCTGTGTGTCATGGAGTTGTTTCCAGGCTTGTATCTCGAGAGCGAAAGGGGCTTATTCATCCCATTTTGGCATTTTTACTCCACTATACTCAATCATCAGAAACAAATTACACCTCAGTTCTCCTAAAATTGTTTTTAACGTTGACTCGGGTTATCCTTTAAAAAAAGAAGACTTGTGTTAATAGTTACTGAACATAAATATGACTACCGAAAATCAATACGGTAGTATAAACCTTGTAAATCATACTGTAAATACTGTGGTCGTCGCTTAGTGCACAGGACAAAGCTGTAAAGCCGATTTTATGTTTCCTCTATGCCGTCTTTGTAATTATTATATATTACTGCATTGCCTGACCTGTTTATATGTGTATATGTTGATGCATGGTATAACCCTGTTTCTTTCTATTTGAGTAGAATTTAAATCTTTGTATTTATGTTTGCCTGTAGAAATGTGTGACTAATAAAATACCCAAAACTTTAATAAATTTGGGACTTTACTGTTCCTTTCGATGAAGATGTTGGTGGGTTCCACATTATTTAGACTTTAGGGAGAGAGAAAGAAATGTAAAAAGAAAGGTAGATATAAAATGGTGAGTGAAGAGAGCGGGTGGGGGCAGAGCCGGCGTTAGGAATACGCGGGGCCCCGCGGGGCCCTGGGCGAATGTTATATGCGGGGACTTTAGCCCTAAGTGTAGGCTATATACCGTGTAACAGAAGCTCCTTTCGCGGGGCCCCCTCAGGCGCGGGGCCTGGGGCGGTCGCCCCGCTCCCCTACCCTAGCGCCGGCTCTGGTGGGGGGATAGAGAGAGCTCATATTTTAGGAATAGTATCATATCAAATTTTAAACCCACTCAGTTTCAAGTCAATCCAAGCATTGTTCTTCCCTTCCACATGTCAACTCTCAGTGCCCTCCACACCTGCGCAGATGACAAAATTTAGAACGTTTCTTACCCAGTCAAATGACATTATTTTTATAGGTTCCCCACACCCCTCAACCTTTAAGAATGGCGATGTCACAGTAGTAAATGCTAGTGCTATACCAACTTTCTTCACAACTTGTAACTGGATGGTGGAGCACAGCTGAGTGGTTTGAGAACTAACCAACTGTTACCATTCTAGTTTCAATACTTGTTAGAAGAACATCAACTGTAGTTTTTAAGTTCTGCACTACTTGTCTAAAACCAGCAGGGGAAACTATTCAGCATCCCTACTGATCCTACAGTACTTGTGTTAAACTAACAGTAATAGAGTTTTGATTGTTCGGTGTTAACTTGTTTTTTGTGTTGTTTTCTGCCGAGTGCGATGTTTGCATGGCCTAGAAACGTAAGGAGGTTCAGCGGCACAAAGATCACCGACTTATCATGACGGAATAAGGGTTAATGCGAGGGTTTAATCGCTCGTCATCAACGCAGTGAAGTTAATCGGGTGTCCTGGATTCAGATCCCCCTTCGGGCCAGCTGATCTTTGTCCGCATCTACAGGAACGCTGCTTGCTGTGATCTACATGCTGACGGGTAACAAACCTATCGCCTCTCCCAGAGCAAATAAGAATTAACGCCATCAATGAAAATTTAAAGTTCTCAGAGAAATCCGTTAGGACCCTGATGTGTAGAGGTGGGGAGGGGATTGACAGAGAAAGAACAAAGAGAAAGAAGTGTGTGCTTTTAGGATTCGCAAAAATACGAGTTTGACATTTTCGTGTGTCGATCGTCTAAGTTTTGAGGATTTTGATAACAGAAATGTCAAACACGGCGATCTTTAGGAAATGTTGCAAATGTAGACATAAATGTTAACATTTTCTTGGGTTTAATGCATTAAGTTGGAAATGTTTTAGAAAATGGTTTTATGAGCGTTGCACATTTAGAGAGCAGGTTGCGTAAGATTACAAGGCCCCTACTTTTATCTGACAGATTTGCTGCTCGAGCTTTTACAGCACAAGTTGCTGGAACTCTATATGGCATTCTTTGCCACAGAGAATTTTTGTTTTTAATGCTGGCTACATAGTTAATCAGAAATTCAAAAAAACTCTCTCAAACTGACCTACAGACAACAGAAAGTAAAATAAAAGAACTGAAGACATTCGAAAGACAACAGAGACATAGTAAGAATAACAAGAATGACGAAAAAGTTGTAACAAAAAACTAGCAAATTCGAAGTAAATATAAAACTATTTAACATGTGTTCGGCACCTCGTGTTTTCAAAGTTAATAACCTATCGTACTCGACACAAACCTCTGCTGAAAGCATGCCTCTTTATTGTTTAAATAGACTTCCCTAGGCGATAGGCCGACGCTGAATTCTTTTGTTTTTCTTTTCCTCTAATTTTTCCATGGTAAGGTATGCAGGATGAAATAGTAAACCACCGGACTGTTCTTTCCACATAATTTTTTTATTCTTGTGGGCTTTTTCCTCTTTCGTTTACAAATGGATGCCGCTAGTTTTGTTAGGCGCTGCCATGTATTGCTTTCATTACTTCGTCGTCGTCGTGAAACGTGTCCATCAACAAAATTACACTCTCTCCTTCGCTGGCAGCCGCCATTTTGAAATGCGCCAACAGCGTGCGACGCACAGACTTTCTCAGACAGCGCATTCAGCAGACTGCGAAATCATAGAAGTCTGTAGTGTGAAGGGTTTCGCAATCTCACTGGGCAGAGTGAGCGCCCGTGACGGGCGCCTGCGTTACGGTACGCAGCAGCTAGACACTTCGACCGCAGTGTCCGAAGTGTTCAGGATAGAAGGGTGGTAGTGAAACGGGGTGGGCGGTGTTTAGCCGACAACTAAGCGTGACCTTCAGGTAAAAAGACAGCGAGCTCTGGCTGGCAAGTCACCTCCAGAGGACGACGAAAAGTAAACCAGGTAAACTGGATTTCGAACTTTTAAAATATGTGGTCTTCTTCGAAAAATTAATTAGTGCTTGTTTAGTTAACAGACGCTAGTCCTTTGTCAGCTGTAAAAACCGCACCAGCCTCCGAAAATATATCCACTACTTTAAGTCATACGAGCTTCACACAAAGGCAGTGGTGTGCTTGAGTAGATTGCTGTCTACAGTTTCCACGCGTGCAAACCGCGCATATTGTACACCGCTGTCCTTCACAACAGATCATGACAACGGCAGAACTTTGATATGGGGGGGGGAACGTGACGTCATAGGCCGGTCTATGTTAGTTTGCCAGAGGTTTGGGGTAGGGTTAGGATTAGGGTTAGTTTATTAGGTACAATTTGGCAATTGAGTGGAGCGAGCAGACGACAAATGCCGCGAGCTATTTTCGTTATGGCGTTGCGTCCTCCCCCATATCAAAGCTGTACCACGGCAACTCTTTCTTCTTCTCGTTCACTCCATTATACTCTGAGGCCAACTTTACACCACGCATTCACCGAAAAAGCCGGTAGCCATGTGGAATTCCAGATTTAATCTTGTTTACAAAAGGAGTGGAATTCCTATATCACGTCATAGCGTGATGTAGTTGGTGGTTTGCGTCACACGGTCACGTGGCTTCCCGAGAACGTGCCACTGATCTATCTATGCTTTGAGCAAGATAATACTTTATTTGTCCCAGAGGGCAATTGGGTGGCAGCTCGATTAAATTTAAAAAAACACACACACACACACAAAACACACGCACACACAACAAAAACACACACACAACACACACACACACAACGCACACACACAAAACACATGCACACACAAAACACACCGACACACACACACACAAAACACAACGACACACACGCAAAACACTCGCACACAAAACACACACACACAAAACACAACACAGACACACAAAACACACGCACACACAAAACACACACACAATGCACACACACAAAACACATGCACACACAAAACACACCGACACACACACACACACACAAAACACACCGACACACACGCAAAACACTCGCACACAAAACACACACAAAACACAACACAGACACACAAAACACACGCACACACAAAACGCACCCACACACACAAACCCCCCTACCACCACCACACACACACACACCATACAACACCCCCCCACACACACACACACACACATTTGTATGCACCAAACAGACTTCCCCATTCATGTTTCATTCATTCGCACAGCACCATTCAAGAGACGCACGGCCGAAATAACGAATGACAGCCTGTCTGTTAGTCCTGCATGCAGGTACACAAAATCGGCGGCCCGATGGGAGCTGGACAAACTCTCTCGACAGGACATGCCTGTCATCACGAAGGATTGCAGACACTTTCAGAAATGTCTGCCTGTCATACAGAGCCTGAAGAGTACTCTGGGCTGTCCCAATGACTATTGAGCAGGTGGATACCACACGATGTAGGCTGCTCTTGTCCTTCACCGATAAACTGTTGTAGAAACAGATAAACGAGAAGGACAGCACGCTCTCTATGTGCGATCTGTAAAAAAAGCTGAAGAAATTGGTGGGAGACTGAAAAAGACTTTAGCTTCCGGAGAAGGCAAAGGCGCTGCTGAGCTTTCTTCACGACAGCTTGGGTGTTGACATCCCAGCAAAGTCGCCTGTCGAAGATGGTGCCCAAGTATTTAAAAACAGTAACCGTTTCCACCTCCTTGTCGTCGATGACACTTACAGGACTTGGTGGAAAATTCCAACGGAAATCAAAAACAATCTCTTTGGTCCTACTCACATTAAGTTCTAAGAAATTGTCATCGCACCAGGCAATAAATTCTTCCAAAGCTACACCGTGGGTATCTGCTGGCCACTAACGAGAGACAGCAGTGCCGTGTCATCAGAGAATTTGACGAGGTATTGACCTTCATGGCTACTGTGACAACTGTTGGTAGACAGAATAAACAGAGGCGGGAATAAAACACAGCAATTAACACAGTAAAAAGGAGTTTGAGCCGCGTAACGTTGCAGACACTATATAGGTATCTCAATCGTGTGTCTCAAGAGTTTAACAGTTGCAGTTTGTTTATTGGATGACAGGTTGAAACGCTTCTTGTTTATGGATACTGCTCAGCCCGAACTGTAGTTCTAAAGGGGGAAGTTTTGCTGCGTCATTATAATATGACGCAATGTTTTGTATTTTTAGTGGGGTTTTTTGACGTAATTGGCGCGTGAGCGAAGGGAGAGGAGCGGCTAGAGGGGAGCGAAAAAAGATAGAGGAAGAAAGAGAAGCCGAAGAGCCAGAAGACTGTGGACTGAATGGAGTAACTTTCTTGAGTTGGTGATCCGTTGTTCGAGCGTAGCGTTGATTATCCAGGGGAGACCGTTGGGTGAACAGGGAGCTTTCGACCTCTGAGAGACTGTGAAGTGGATGGAGTGACTTTTTTGAGTTGATGATTCGTTGTACGAGTGGAGTGTTTAATAGCCAAGGGAGTCCGTTGCGTGAGCGGGGAACGTTCATCCGCGAGAAGACTGTGACTTTCGCCTGAACGCCTTTCTGTAGGGGGGGTGGGTGGGGTGGTATCTTAGGCCGGCCTAGAGTTATCTCATGACACTGGAGAGCGATTGGTTTCGTCGCCATACGCGACAGATACAAACTATTTTTCTTCCCATTCCACAAATCTGTCAGCAGCTAGCTGTACTCTGTATGGCAGTTTTTGCATGCCCTTCCTTGCGTCACAAAGCTGAGTCACTTGCATGTAGGGCTGGTGTGTAGATACATTTGGGTAGACATTACAAATTGTTGTATGTATTTTGCATAACGTGTATGCTTAACAAATCTTTTCTTTGTGTAATTTTCTTCTCACGTTGCTTTTTTGTTCAAGGAAGAGCAGGAGTGGGGTATCGAGAACCGGGTGGCAAGATTTTATTAAGTGAATATTGTACGTAACGTTTCCTTTGCAGGATAATGTTGACGTGTGGTAAGAGTTACGCCATACCGTGTCCAGTTCGCGTTTGGCGAGAACATGTAGAAACACTGTAACACTGCCTAACGGAAATCTCTCTCCTATTTTTCTTAGCAAAATGTTACTCGTTGGCGGGCATCTGTCTGATGAGTTCTGGTTGGCAAGAATGACGAGTCTGGCTGATTGGTGAGACTCGCGGCAATCTTCTGTTTCAGGATAATCTCCAAGGCGACTACGGTCGCTTGTTTGGCAATGTTTTCACCGATGAGGAAATTCCGGAATTATCCAATATCACTTCGCAGTCTGCTGCTGGTCGCATTAGCTTTCACCACAGGGTTGATCACAAGGTGATATTCAACAAACTTTTCTTTACTCTCTCCTCTCTCTTTCTCTCTCTCTCTCTCTCTTTGTACATTGAAATGCAGGATGAGCAGGATATTAAGAGGAGGATAAAAGCTGATGTTCCCTTTGGTGTGGGTTTCAGATGGTTTTTTCAGACGTCGTCCCTGTTTAAAAAAAACTTCCCGACGGTGGCCACGTCAACAATAGTTCCCATCTTTCCTTTCAAAGCTGCATGTTTCGGGCCGAGAAACTCACAAAACGGATCAAACCGGCTGAACGAGACCTACTGGCTGCTGACAAGTCTTTACGAGAAGGACAAACTGGATTTCCAGGAGCTAGAAGCTTACCCTCTCTCCGACGACGTCGACCTGTCTGACCTCAGCAAGGAAATCCTTCGCGACGAGCCGCTTCAGGATCTTAGCGGCGTCGCCGATCATCTGACGTCAACAATAGGGATCGTGGAACCAAACGACAGGGCACTGCGACAGGGAGACACACTGAAGGTACGCGTGGACCTGAGAGACTCCCAGGGTGGTTCCGTGCACAAGGGAGGTCACGAGGTCAGAGTATGGATGGCTGATAAGTCACAAGGGTTATCCGCCGCTGCTGAGGTTCACGACCTCCGAAACGGAAGCTACCTCGCCGCCATTCCACTCCTCTGGCCCGGAAATGCTACTGTATTTGCTGCTTTGATGCGACCACGTGAGTACAAACACATTGTGTTGGAGCAGCTCCGAAAGCGGAAAACCTCCAGACCCGTTCTCGCAGGGTTTATTAAGGGTAACGTCAGCGAGACGACCGTCTGCATGCCGTATCCCATCATCCCTTGTTATCACGACGTCTGCAATTTCACCTCGGAGAACGGTGGTCTCCCCTGGTACTGCGGTAAACCACTGAATCAGGGGCTGTCTTGCGATGACTGGACTGTATCGCGCTTAACGAAGGTCGATGTACAAATTCGAGCTGGAAGTACGCAAGAGGTCCAGCTGCAGCAAAAGATAAGACAATATTCTGACAAGTGAGTACCCGGGTGGGCAGATTTGCTGGACATCTCAACTTGTCCTTAAACGCTGCTGTCTTGTATTCCTCCTTCTACGTTATCCCCTAGGCTCCACCGCAGAATCATTCGGGCATTACTTTTATTCACTTCATTAGTTTTGAAAAAAATATAACTTAAGCTACGAAATAAGTGTCGATATCATAGTGCCTTCCTCATTGGTATTTTTTTTCCTTTTGTATAAATGTATATGAAATTCGTAACCACAGCAGTTTAAAAGTTTGTAAAGGAAACGACAGGGTCTGCAAAAATTTTGAGTTTTCTTTGAAGAAATTCCAGTACTTTCTGCCACTTATTGTTTAGCCTTCTGGGGTGAAACTTAGCTGTAAACTGCTGTCCACAAGATTATTCTGGAACGTCTCGTGGAACTGGCCAAGAGTAGTAATGCGTCTCGTCTGATAAGAACTTCAAGGAGCTTGCTCCGCATACATTATTTTATCTTCCACTTCCTCTAATCTCAGCTACCTTGGCTGTTCTAACCATTCGGCTGATCGCGGGCTTGCACTTTACACTCACTTGATATCTCCATCGAGTTGTGTGCAAGTAAAAACAATTGGATTTTACGTGAACATTTAGACTAGATAGACATGTCAAAGACGATATTTGTGCGACCTAAAGAAAGAGTTACTCTAGAAAACACTGTTAGTTACAATAAAAATATAACTGTGTAACATATCTGCTATGGCATATTTACCAATAATGTTTGCTGTTTGTTTTTGTTTTTTAAGGGAACGAAGCATTATACATCTGCCGCAAACCGTTAATGTCAATGTTACCGAAGGTAAGGAGAGCTACATAAAGGAGGATGTTTGGCTGTAAACATGTCAGAGACAGCATAGAAAATAGACGTAGGTAGATAACAGTAGTAGCTTATCGATGGTGTTTTGTCGCTTGGAGCGAGGGAACTAAACTGTTCACTTAATAAAAAATAATGAGAGTATTTCGTTGATTATTCAGCGCTTTCACAGTAAGCAGTTGTCGGTGGTTGAGCGGAAGAGTGGGGAGGGGGTCTCAGTCTGTTAGTCACCAAGAAGCCATTATCGAGATAGGTGAAAAAAAAAAACCGCACTGCTGTGTTATAAACTGTCACAATGGGAAGTTTTAGAAAAGGCAGGAGAATAGTTAATGTCATCTGTTTTCCTGGTGGTAAAGGGCTAAAAACGCGAAAGACGAATATTGTAAGCGACACGAAATAGAACTTTGTGCTGACAGCAAACTCAGCAGTCTGCAGTCCACTTTCATACCAAGGTTTAAAAGATGCGTGTTGAAGCATAAGCCATTCATCCCAAAATAAAAGCTGGCGAAGAGAATGTTGACAAATAATAAGCTGTTCATTCGTTAATAACAATACGTCGACTGGTCAAATGAGAAAAACGGCTTTATTCTCTCAAATCGCTCCACCCCTTCTGCCCAGCTGCTCTCACTCGGGAAGAAATGTGTTGTCGATAGTAGCAGCCAACAAATATTTTATTCGTCAGCGCAGTCAAAAGTGGAAGAGCCAGACACAGGCAGATCGTGCTGGACTCTTTCACGCATTTAGTCACACGTCGCTTTCATCGTTTTGCTTTGCTTTGCTGCTGCTGCTGCTGCTGCTGCTGCTGCTGCTGCTGCTGCTGCTGCTGCTGCTGCTGCTCACTACCAAAATTATTATTTCGGCAAGAATAAGCTAATTTGAAAGGGACTTTGAAAGGAATTTTTCTTTAAGTCGCTCTTTATCCATGAAATAAAGCTGAAATGGAATATAGTTTGTCACAGTGACGAATGCTTTAAGCTAAACCACGCATATTCCCTCGACCCCGGTTTACGTGTCATTAAGAAACTGCTAAATGCTGATTAGATGTTGCTAGTGGACACCGATCTAAACGAAAGACCCTCGTTTATAATGGACTTTTAAAGGACAAACGCACTGACTGTCGTTATTTTAAAAGTATCGTAGTACTCTAAATTGTAAAGAACAGAGAGATATTTAACAAATATCTTTTTCAGACCAAATTATAAAAGAAAAAAGTTTTTATAGTGCCTCTTCATGCGTTTCACCCCCTTCCCCCCGCCTGCAACTCTCCGCACGTGCTTTTCTGCAATGCGCCGCCGAGGTTTGGACACACTGAGGCTGTGTTTAAGTGTCTAAAAGTAACCGTGGAACGCACCGACAAACAGGCTAACGTAGAAGATTACAGCACTTATTCTTACGTCTGTCCTCAATGTAGGAAGTTTCCAAACGAACAACCTCCCATGCTACCAGAAGCCCCCGCGGGAGACGTGGAGTGACCAATCGCCTCACGGCTACTGGCAAGGCCGACAGTGGCGCCACCTAAAGTGTGCTCTTCCTGCCCTGTCGCAAGACTTCGTCCACAGGTGTGTGCGAGACAAGACCTTCGTCATGCCTGGGGATTCGAACGCCCTAGCAATTCTTGAGAAAGTCGCGCAGCTGTCGGGGTGCCCGATGCGAGTGGTTAATCCGACAAACTCGCCAATCACCATGCACCTGCCGAAAGTGTGCCACAACGCCGCGCTCAACTTTAGCCAGGAATGGCATCCCCATGCTTACCCTTTCGTGAACGTAGATAACTGGGCGCTTCGAAGGTACCGCATCTCTCCTGCCGAGACCATGGCGAAAATCCCGGCAACGGGTGACTTCGTCATCCTTGTCCACTTGTACATGCATTTCCTCTGGTCTGATTCGCGCATCTACGCGATGCACGTACGTGACACGGCACGTGGAGTGCGCGAGCTGTTGGCGAGGAAGCCCCGGACCAAGGTCGTCATCAGGGGACCGCACCCGTGGAATGGCCTGGACGGAGACTTTCACGGGTTACGCAGCTTTTACATCCTTAGAAAGGAATTCCAGGGGCTTGAAGATCAAGTTGTTTTCCTGAACGTCTGGGACATGAACGTGGCCAATGAGAATCTCCACACACACCCGGAAGATTACGTCGTTGATGCCATGGCGAACATCTTTCTGGGGTTAATCTGTTCGTGACCTTGCCATCGGTGAATGTGAAAACGTTTAGACACTTATTAAATAACTCATATGGACAAATGCTTGACTAAGACTGTTTTTTTTATGGAATATCGGCGACAACAACATGAACGAAGTACAGGTCGAAGAGGGGAAAAGCTGTAAGTGGTTGGGAGAGATTTTTTTACAAAGATGGCAAGTTCATGGCGGACATCCCCATCATATTTTTAACAGCACAGACGTCAGGACAAAGCTGTTTTATTTTATGTTTTCTCTCTGCTGTCTTTGTAATTATTATATATTACTGCATTGTCTGACCTGTTTATGTGTGTATGTGTTGATGCATGGTATAATCCTGTTTCTTTGTATTTAAGTAGCATTTAAATCTTTGTACTTACGTTTGACTAATAAAATACCAAAAACGTTAATAAATTTGGGAGTTTACTGTTAACTGTTAACATCGTTTCGATGAAGTTGGTGGCGGGGTCCCACATTATTAAGAGAGGGAATTAAATAAAGTGAAACAGAAAGCCAAATAGGAAGGGGAGAGAGAAAGAAATTTAAAAAGAAAGGTAGATATAGAGGGGTAAGTGGAAAGAACGGGGTAGGGGGGTAGAGAGAGCTCATATTTTAGGAATAAGATCATATCAAACGTTTAACCCGCCCAGTTTCAAGTCGATCTAATCATGAAACTTACTCGACAGAAGTATCACAGAGTCATGGAAACAAATGTTTAAAAAACCAGAAACAAAAACAGTGGCAAATAGGTTTCATCGCCCTCTAATTATTTCTGATTATTTAAATTCTTCGAATTCAAAACTAAAGAGAGGTGTGTGGTGGCCAAGATCAAGTAGTATACTGTATTTGACAAAACATACACACACACACAAACATTGGCAAGGGAAGATCAGTAGATAACTATTGTATAATGAAATCGGTATGCTGATACTCCCTTTTTTTTCCTAACGACTTAAGGATACAAAGATTCAGCGTATTTAAAAGAACAGTCGTAAAGACATTTAGCGTGTTTATTAAAGACAAACTTCCCTGATGAAGTCTGATATGACTTTTGCTGGTTCACTCTGTCGGAGACGAGGTTCTGCGTACAATCAGAACCAAACATGTTTGACATACGTCTTGTCTGGGTGAATGTTGTAGAGAACTCAAAGCATGTTTTGACTTACGACGAACGTTACGTAACAAACATGATGGACATGCTAGGATGAACCATGTGTGTACTTAAAAAACATAACTGAATGTGAAATATTTTTCAGTGCAATATATGACCTAGCTTGAGACTTTTTCCGCACAGGCTGTTGCAGTTGCTGTGTAACATTCAAGGTAGCATAGAGATGACTGTCATCAGATTTTGATAAACAGACTCACTCACCCACCATTTCGCATTCAGATGTTACAGCATTACTTTGTTACAAAACTGGTCTCCGACACTCAGGCGTGTACAAATCCGTGCACGATCTCTCTCTCTCTCTCTCTCTCACACACACACACACACACACTCTTCTACACGCCCCCCCCCCCCACCTAATCCTTCCTGTGATTGTTGCTGTTGTCTGCATGTGGCACCTGCCTACATGTCCGGTTGCTTTGCCACGACAGCCGTAGCTGCTGGCATGGTGTAAAGTAATAATTCCCCACTCCCCCCCCCTACCACCACCACCACCACCACACCCTTTTATTACAAGAGCCACATGGCATCCTCTAGATGTCGCTGCTCATTCGCAAACGTCGCGCGCGCGGGCTACTGCTGGCAGCTGCGCTAGCCTCTGCGGCAAAAAGGAGCGGCGGGCGATGTGGGAATGTGAACAGAAGAAAAGGACGATATGTGCAATAGGTCTCAACACGCAGGTTATGTTCCACTATATCCCCTACTTTTTTTTTGTGAAGAAGAAGAGATGCAACTGGCACTGAGCAGACACATTTACATACGGGCATCTCGTGGAACTGGCTTCGCTTGACTTCGATCAATGAATGTTTGCAGCATCATCAGCTGCACTGGCGTCGACGACAGCTGAGCGAGAGGCTAGCTGCTGGTGACCTTGAGAACACGGACTGGAGACAGCAGCAGACGGCTGCGACTCAACCTAAGGGGGAAAATCGTTTTCTTCTTCGAAACGAGTCCCTCGGCAGCGTCTCTATACACGATGCTAGATTCGGGATGTCCACCATGCAGCAGCCTACTCAACACGAGGAGGAAAACTGGTCCTGGCATTATCGCCCTGATAGAAGGAATCGTGGTTCTGCTCTGAAACACTGACGCCACCGACAATAATATTTGCGCTGCTGTAGTGGGCGGATTTCTGGTGGATGGTGGGTAAGCTGTTCTGGGTCTGGTCGTTTCCTCTCGCTGAAATGACAGATGTCCGTGGATTCAGTATCAGTGGGACTTGAAATGCAACAACAAAATGAACTGACCTTGGACGCAAACAGGGATTTAATAGCTTCTCGTCGATAAACTCTTGTAGACAGGAGCTGTTTCTAGATGAATATAAAGACAAACTCTCCAGCCAGTAAGTATATTATGGTCTCTGTGTCTTGGTGAATTTCTTTTCCTTGTCAGATTAAAAGCTGTACTAACTCGCTATAATAATAAAGCAGCTGATTTGAGACAACGTGTGAGGAGGACTGTGTGGCAAAACATTTTCAAGCGTTCAGATGTGTAAACACGTGTGCCTGGTCATCAGAAATACTGACAGACTCCGATAAATTAATAGACTCCAAAAGCCTGCAACCACCTCGACACTCTATTTCTTTTCTTCCTGTGGTCCATAGAGATAAAGCCAAGACATAAAGTCTCTTTCTCTCTATGTAAATATATCTTATATGTGTATTTTCTGTCCATTGTGCGCTACGGATTGACAAAGATCTGACTGGAGAAATCCTGATCTTAAGGACCCAGAAAGAGAAAGGTGGGGAGAAAGAAAACAAAAGCAACGCAGCAGTAGAAAATAAATAAATAAATAAATAAAAACAACAGTCCAAAGACAACAGCGCTGTCTGGCAGCGACATTTCCGGACCTGTGGTGTGCTGCGGCCTCAGCTGTGAATGTCTTCGGTAATGCAGACCGACCAGCTCATCGCTGCCTTTCAGCCTGTGGGAAGACGTTGTTCCGACAGACTACGGCAGCAGAACACGCCGCAAGACGCCAGGTAAGTCACGTGGGACATAGGCGTGACCCCCTTAGTGCAACGTAATTTTACGTGCTTCCGAGTATTTGCGAGACAGTTCACCCTCGTCTTCGCCACGTAATTGTACGTGATGTCACGTAGTAGTGCAGATAGTTATCCGGCGCCTTCACAACACAGTCGTATGTGCTGTCACGTATTTTACCTTACATTAGCGTGCAATTTGAAGAGAAGGGGTCACGATTTCCAGTTGGAAAGAGCGACAATTTCCCGAAATATTGTTAAAGCACACACAAGGCGGAACACTATTGCCTGTGTGTAATAGCTAACACACTAATGCCGCCGTTGCTGGCTTTAACGTTGATGTTGTTTCTGCTGTTGATGTTAATTTTCTCATCACCCAGAGCCGCCGCTAGGAGGGGGGTGGGGGCGAGCAGGGGCGACCGCCCAAGGCTCCGCGCCTGATGGGGTTTCCAAAGGCACCGAAGTTCTGTTTGCCCAAGGCCCCGCATCCCCCTAGCGCCGGCTCTGCATCACCAATTCATCGACAACCAAAAACATTTTGGTGGCTTTGTCTGCGAATTAATAGAGAAATACGTGATCAATGGGTTGTAAATTCTAGGTTTTCGCAACTAAATAAATTATTTGATTGATAACAATAAATAGTGTAACATCAAAGTAAAGAAAACAAAAACTCGGGTTAAAAAAGTGTGTGTCATAACAGATAGTTTAAATAATTCCGTCACTGAAATTTTAAAAAATTTGGTTCTGTATATTTGTTCTCTTTCTCTCTTTCTCCTCTCCCTTCCCTCCGTCCTCATCTCTCTCTCTCTCACACACACACACACACACACACACACACACACACACACACTTCTCGTTTATTTCCTCTTGCCTTTCTCTGTTCCCTCCTCTCATTCGTTCCTTCAATGTGAGCATCCACCATGGATTCTTCAACTCCTATTCTCTCTCCTCCTACCGTCCTCCTCGTCCACAGTAAGAGATATGAAGAAAACGTAAGCAGCAGCGATCATCAAAGACAGACGACTGACGATGATTATGAAGATGAAAGAACTAAAGAAAAAAAAGGAGCGATTAACAAAGCAATGAAGAAAGAATTGACTGATGGCAAGTAGAAGGAGACTAAAACACACCAGGACAATCCTAGTTTTCTGATTAAATATCAAAGGCGAGATATCAAGCGTGACTCCTTCGTACCCCACCCCACACCCCAACCCGAAAAATCCCTACCGTGTGCTGCACGCCTTGCACGTGTGAAGCAAGTATTTTTCAGCGAGAAAGTTGGTCGATCACAAAACGCTCGTCTCCGGCGGGAAACGGCACCCGGAGTACTTTTGATGAGGATGATGATGCTTCGATCGATGGAATACTGTGTGTAAAAGGCACGTACGTGCGTGCGTGCGTGCGTGCGTGCTACATGATTTTATTCTGTTGTAAATGTCCTCAGTACACGATAAGCTTCAATTCAAATTCATTCAGTCTTTTATCTGTTTCAATGTAGAGCAAAAAAATGGATGAAACGCAGGCGGAGAAAAAAAATCATTCTGAGCTAACATATCCGATATTAGACAAATAAACAGTCAGGCTTGTCGTGACTTCTGACAAAGAACTACTCGGAGGATGGCTAATCTCAAGAGAACCGAAGAAACCTTTACTCGGCACGTGCAAACTGACTGGTCAGTGTAAGTGATATCGACTGGTTCAAATGGCTGAGTAGACGAGCGAACGAGTGAGTGTGTAAATAAGATCAGCTTACCTGCGCGAAGATGTGTGTTTGTGGGTGTTGGGGTGCGTGCGTGCGCGTGCTGCATGCTGCTGTGCATTCTCCATATGTAATGGCCCGCGGCAGCGATCAGTGATCGGAGTTTTTGATCACACCCTTTCCCCCTTTTCCCTCAGTAGTACTGTTGCAGCTGGGGCGGGGCCAGCCAGGCAGACCAACGACAACCTGTGCACAGACCACGATTCCATCGATCCATCGGTTGTTCCATGGACTATCTCGAAAAAAGAAGCGCACTACCATCAAACCACACATAGACCCTCAACCAAATCAGCCAAGCTCCATGGAAGGAAAGACAGTTCGAGGCGCTGCTGACGTCTAAAAAAAAAAAGTTATTATATGTGGAAATCGGCGCTGCTGTGAGAAGTCGGTATTGCGGCTGCAGCGGCTGCGCATCGAACAATCAATCAGCCGCACTTTCCTTCGATGGTTCGCAGAATAAAAATGGAAAAAAAAAATAAAACCACAAAGCTAAAAATAGTAGACACCTGTGCAAGAAGCAGCCGCTGCTTCGCGGAGACACGGCGATCCAACTGCTGGGCGCGCAGATTACTTCGCCCGGCCGAGGCGCGAGGATGTGAACCACAGACCTCTGAACTCTCAGTAATGTGAAAGGTCGCAAAAGAGATTGAGAGAGAGAGAGTTCGTGTTTAGTCACACATCGCGCGTGGCTTTGCGCTCGGTCTGTTCCACTGAGTGCAGTTACCCAGCATCAGTCTTGTACTCTCGCTCGGGTGGATAGACACACATCGCGGGCCCTCAGCTTCGATCTAGACATTTGTTGCCTGAGTATTGTCACCATTTCTGTTCTCGGTCGGTGCCACTGACGTGTCGTCAGCTTTCACTCGTACGGTGAAGTCGCTGGTGCGAGGCGTGTTGACTTGAAAGAGGGTCAGCCACCCCTGTCCTTATTTATTGCTGGGTACGTACTACAAGCACGCAAAGATCGACCTGCTGACCTCGACAGGGTGTGTTTGTGTGTTTATCTCTGGAGAATCCGCCCCCGTCCCCCTCAAAAAAGTTCAGGAAACAGCCAGAACATCAAATGTTAATTAAATTAGTCTCTTGTGACGAGAGCGCAGGCATATTAGATCAACGGAGTTTCTGAGGTCACAGTTCACAGGACTTTGAGGTCAAGGCAATGGCCCAATGGAGGGAAGTAAGGTGAGAATTATGCCTCCCCAATGTTTGCATTGGGGCTGTTTGTGTTTGTGTTGAAGACTGATGCACACGTGTAAACTTTGTACATTCCCGAAGATGTGTACTTGATGACGCGCATGCGTAAACATACATTACGTATTTTGTCCTACAATATCTTTCTCTTTTCTTCCTCCACTCACTCGCTATCAATCTCTCTACCCGTTTATTTATCTCTTTGTGAGAATAAATGTTTAGGTTTTTTTTCCTTTGTTGTCCTCCGTTTGGCAGAACTTCCGTTTAGGGTAGCTTAAGTACGATCCCATTGAACAGAGAGAAAGCGACATATCGGGTACGATGCTAACGAATATATGAAAAATGAGGAGTGGGCCGTTACTTTACTGTATTAACTGATAGTGACATTTAAGTTTTGTGGGGAGGTTTTTTTTTTTAGCATTTTTTAAAATTAGTGTCGTGTCGTGGAACTGTGCACCATTGACGAACTACCTTTAATTAAAGATCCAGGTGATTTTTTTGCGTTGGTTAAAATTAGTGTCCGGGTATCGAAGAAGACGATAGATGCACACTAAGTAACTTCGCTTAGTATGGGCTTTTTGTATAACGGCCGCCGACCGTGACTCTATATTGAATCATTACTCTCCGTTTTTTACATCAACCCACTGAAGATAGATCCCTTTCAATTCTCTTTCTCTTTCTGTCTCTCTCTCTCTCTCTCACACACACACACACACACACACACACACACACACACACACATATGACTCGTGTACCCTGTCTCAAAGCCTTATTCTATCTTTACGATAATTTGTCAGCCTTGCAAACGTCGAGTCAGCCAATGTTTTCCCAGAAAGTCATGAAACGCTCGTTCGCGTAGCTCGGGTATTAAAGTGTCGTGTTTGCACGCACCTAGCTGCGAATAAATTCAACTCGTGGATGAAAGGGGCCGATTTAAGTCTAGAAACGCACCCTTTACAGTCCAGCAATGTACCCTCACTCACAGGTCTCTCTACAGGGTCATTTCTTTAGTGCATTCCTCACTCGGGACTCGTGAGTTACAAAACATAAAGTTTTATGAGGTCTGTAAACAAATTTCAGCCGCGTGAGTGCTCCTGATTAAATGCAGGTAGCAATGAAGAGTTTTCTACAGAAAGAGATGATCTGGAGTTGTGAAAGATTGAGAAATAAGGCGATTAAAATGGAGAGTTAACTCTTTACCCAAGGAAGTTTTTTATCACCATACTAAGAAGATTGGTCTTGCAAATAAGTAATGCAAAATATTTACAAGCTGTAAAAGAGAGGTTACAACCAAACAGTTCATCGATTTTGGTCGATTAACATCTTGTAGACACAAAGTGCAGCAAAGAAACCTCAAAGTGGTCAATAGTGGCAAGGAAAATGGTGATTTCCATGGCGAAATGTACCACCGTACCCTGACCGCTCCTATTTCTTTTTTCTTTTATGCTTTTCTTCCGCCCTGGGGACTTGACGCAGTGAATGGGTCTGCCAGCTACTGATGATTTCCTATATGTGACATCGGACGTGCACGTGTTTTTCGCATCACGTGCCCTCCGGCTGCTTCGATCCTTCAAATGTCAGCTGTGTGCCGCCCGCCGAGTTGTCAATAGTGGAAAAACGTCACGCGAGCCGTTTGAGGAAGGGATAATGGCGAGTAGGTCCAGAGAGCAAAGCCTTCACCTACTTTCGATCCGACTTTCCAGGCTGAGATGCTCGCGGAGAAGGAGGAGGAGGAAAAAATGGAGGTGGAGGAGGGAGAAAGATACAGTGAGGACGGACAGACGCGCTAGTAGGGCACCTTGTGACGCACCTGCTTGCAGATCGGCTGATGATCAGCTGTTGCTGATCTCATGCGAAAATAAGAAATTTCCCACACAGACACATAAAAAATCGCAATAATGGAGGATGCATGCAGGCACTGCACAAAGACCAGGAAAGGGAGACAACTTTGACGCAGCAGATTTTTTCCAGCAAACAAATATAAGAGCCGCGTTTGTCTTATTTTGTTTATGGGAGGTAGATTATGTCTTTCGGGAGGATAATGCAAAAGAAAATATACTCATTCCGCTATCTTTGTTTCGCATCAATATCAGAGTGCACTTGCACTGTCTTCCATTTCTTAGCAGAGTGTTGAACTAGCGCGAACTTAAAATGACAAGACAAACCCGTGGCCTTTAAATACCAGACTACGTGATTATGAGAAATGCACTCGTTTGAATTGAGCATTCGTGAGGAAGCGATGTCACTGGGACAGCTGTGTTTTCTGCAGTGTCACCATCATTTTGGGTCTTTTCAGAATACGTTATGTATTTGGCCTTGAATTGTGTAAGAACAGGCTTTGTACACTCGTCGGTACCTCCTCCGAGATTGGTTTAGACTCGAAGGTAAGATGCAAGGAGTCACAAGAACTAGAAAATGCTGGCGGTCCTTGCTTCCCCCACCACACCTCTCTCTCTCTCTCTCTCTGTTTCAGCTCCGGTTCATTTGTAAATATGTATGAACAGGGTAACTACCGTGGCTATTTTGGGGGGACAGTTCGGTGGTACGACAGTTTAGCGATTGTCGCCAATACCCTGATGGTCGGGTTTCGTAGGTTCAAATCCCATCTTGGATGCCCTGCTTTTTTTTTTCCTTCTTCCACACATGGCATCTATTGACAAGGCCGGCTGCCTAAACATACAGAGTGTCCCAAGATGCGATCTGAACCAAGGACCTTTGCACTGTGTTGGTGACAAACGACCCGTGGGCAAATCTCGGAGGGCCTTACGGAAGGCATGCAAACCTCGCGAAGTGCGGTACATGGCAACGAGAGAACAGCCCTTTAACCGCTACACTGCCGGTGTCACGATCTATGGCTTTGCCTAAGCTACCACTTTGCCTCTCATAGTGCGCATGCGCAGGGGCGTTGTATAGTATGATAGCGTGCTAATATAGTACGCACAGAGTGATTTTTAATTAGTTTGAACGAAATGTGTTATGTGAAGTAATCGTTCGTCGGCTGTTATTGTCGTTTAGCGATACAAATGACCGATCGTACATAGAAGTCAAGGGAAGTAATTCAGTCGTTTTGACTACTTAGATTTCATTTTTTATTTCCGCACTACATAGTATACACAGTGACAAGATGTAATAAAATACATACGTTTAAGAATATATACTGCATAGCTTAAAATGCTCGCAAACCTTTCCAGAATATGACAAACCCATCACGTGGTGGACATGATCTGTTGACCCCTGCGCATGCGCACTGTGAGAGGCAAAGTGGTAGCTTAGGCAAAGCCATAGATCGTGACACCGGGTACCCGTATGGTGCCTACACGTTGGCTGGAGTATACAGGTCCGCTTGATGCAATCAGCTACTTTAGTTCTCGGCCTTGTTGGATTCGCTAGTTTTTCACTTCTGCCTTCTGTGGGTAGGAGAGAGGCTCCCCGTCTACATGCCATGTCCTAACACGGTAAACCCTTTATACGTCACTGCTCCTACAGCCATCAAGCCTTGGGACCTTTACCTCAATGTCCTTAAATTTCAAGGGAACAGTTACATTTTTTAAGGCTGGTTTCAAATGAGAACATTATTACTTTTGGTTGGGCCAACGAGTTACTGCTCGTGTCTGGTATTAGTCTAGAATCACAGTCTTTAAATGCAGTTAATTAAAAAAAAACTATTGGAGAAGAAATATTTAAAGAAATATCTAAAGAACTTCCAGGTAAATTTAAGTGTGGATAGACATTGACATTCTTGAAAGGAATGTCAGTCTTTCTTCTTTTTGCTTACCCACACTCTCATTTTTCCTAAGAGAGAACAGTTTACAAGAACTTTAGGACTTAAGTGCACCTGCTAGACAAGACATTTAAAGTTTGCTGCCTTCCCCGTGATCTTTCCACACCATCGGTTTCTGTTTCATGGCTTGAAAGATGATGGCCTGGAACATCAAAGGTCTTTTCGGAAGCACGAAAAGAGCGGACGAGAAAAAAAAACCACACCGTGTCATGTTTTGCGTGGCGCTGATAAGGCTCAGAGATAGTGGATTAAAGGTAAGAAAGGTGGTTGATATTTACAAGCACCTATAGGAGAAGTCAAGCCTAGGTTGAAAAGACTTCTTCAACTAGCCGTATCTTGTCAAACATTTGAATAAATCTGGCAAATTTGAATCATTTGCCTGTCACGTAGAAACTTGTCAAACATAATCGCACCTTCGATGTTGTAAACGGTTAAGGAGGTCCCTTATCTCCCTCCACTTCAACTCGAGGGTTGTCGGAAAATTTCGGGAAATGAATTCCTGTTCTGAGAAAACGAAAATGCTGTTGCCACAGAGCTTTGGTGAGCTGTCGCCTCTCCCTTGCATGATAAAGCACCTTCTAGACAGAAACCTCAGGTATTCGATGCAGACTCGGCTCATCGCAGGTGATATCTAATAAACGGCCATGTCAGCTAATGAAAGATTTATTGAAGTTTTATTTATGAGGAGCTTTGCTCACCTCCCTTTTTAATCGTAAGAATGCTTGCTGTGGATGTTGCACACTGGGGCACCGATCTATCTCCTCTTTTTATAGGTGTATAGGGGAGGGGGGGTTAGTGGGTACGCCTCTCTCTGTGAATTTTTGTTTGCGTATGCCTTTGTGTACGCGCAGGTGTGTGCGTGTAAGCGCAGGTGTATGCGTGTATATGCAGCGTTTTGTGTCCATGCCTATGTGCTGCTCCACGCTGTGGAAATATTAGACAACTCTACCGTTTCCGTTCTCTCAGTTTTTTTGGTATTTTTCCCACTTCGCTTTCATCGTTCCTGCCATAACTGTCTTGTTCAGTTGTATAGGCCTCGCGTTGTCCCCCACCCCGTAATCCACACGCTCAGCCTCGACAGGAAAATCGCCAGACATTTTCTCTATGTTTTTATTTTCTTTCATTTTGCTGTACTTTTTACGTCCACCCATTTAGAAGCACGCATCTACTCACTCATTTATGTGCCTTGACAGCTCTCGTCTTTCAGTCGCTTCGGTTTCGGCTCCAACGGCATTTTATCGCCTAGTCTGGCGCTGTGTAGGTCACATTTGCCCCAAACATGACACGCATGAGCGGCTACAGCTTGTCAGTAACGCCTCATTTAAGTCTCCTTGGTTAGAAAAGTGCATCGTCATCGAAAGTTTACTGACCCACAGCGATCTCGTATCCATTCTGATTACGTTCGTCCGCTTTCTGGCTCAGACTAACACTGCAGCCCCAGCGCCAGTCAGTCCGTTCCACTCTGGTGTTCAAAAGAAGAGGACTGGAGCCAGTTGCATGACACATTTCTAACTTTAAACACTTTTAGGCTTTAACTCTTTTCAGAAAGGCACAACACATTTTCAGAACTTTTTTTTAAATAAGAAAACGCATTTAAAACCAGATTTTTGTTTCCGTCAGCACATTTTTGTTTAATGTCATATGAGCGATTTTTGAAGAATAAACATTTTCTAGATTTCCTTCTTTAAAACAGTTTTAAGGAGAAGAAACATGTTGTGCAACTAGCCCCTAAAGTTCCACAAAAAGAATTTTCTTCTAAAATTCTAGCGCTCGTCTCGTTCGTCGGGTGTGTTATTTAGTCTACCTCGCGTTGTGTTCTTTTTTTCCCCATCTACTACACACCCACACTTGGAATCCACAAAAGACTCTGCTTTTTCCCAAATAAAAATGTTTCCTCCGTTGAGTCCTTCAACCGTCAGGTGAGCCCTGCTGCGTCACAAATTTCGCTTTAATGATACACGTTCACCTCATTCCCGCCCGAACCGCAAAATTGAATTTTTTTTTAACCATGATTCATGATACTGAATAATCACACTTTTGCCTCAGTTCTCCTTATTGCATAACTCGATAACGAAACATCTCTCTACGGCTCTGCGATGACTTACCTTGAGTTTTTGGAGTTATTTCGCGCCGCTCGTAGAACTTTCCAGGGTTATGTCATCTGTTTATTTAAGATGGACTTAAACTTAAACAACTAAGAAATACTTCTGTCTTTATTTTTTTTTACTTTCCTGGTGTTTTATCTATTTATTTACTTTATTTTTTTCTTATTTTTTATTTATTTTGTTTTTGCTGAGCAATGAGCATTCTTCTGAATGGATACCTGCGCATTACAAATGGACATCATCATAATCATCATCATCATAATCATCATCATCATCATCATGTGAGATTTAATATTTATCAAAGCACTGTCAGAACTTACTTCAAGCACACCTGCTAGCCTGCTTTGTCTTAATAGTAAAAATGTTTCTTATCGCAATTTCCCTGCTTGATCATAAAGGTATCCTGTCTAAATCACTCCCACTGTGTTTACAGCTTCGTGTCCTAATCACGACTCCATCTCAGAATAATGATTCAGTCTTATATCACTTCTGGATCTGAATGACGATGACTTGAACCCTAACTGTTTTATCTTTAGTGTAATGCTGTCTCATTGGTGTTTCTGTTTTTAGCCTGCCGACAGTACACTCTTGTCGAAACGATGACTGTGGCTATACCGCGGCTATAAGGCCATCGGCAGAAATAAGTTTTTTCGTTGATAAATGTTTCAAATTTGTATGTTATATTATTAAATTTTAATGGCAAAAAGACATTATTAGTAGTCAGTTGTAACTATAAAATACAAATGCAATGCCGAAAATGAATCATCTAGCGCAAAATTTACAGGAGTTTATCTTAGAAAAATGCACATTGCAAATGTGTTTGTGTTTTATTAACAATAATACACGTGGAAACATTAACTCAAACGCCCCCAATTAGTTACAGAGAACCAATTAAATAACAATACAACGTAGACTGCAATGACCAGGATTATTGCCCATTAAATTTTGCTCTGGAGAAGATTTACTTCAGAGTCTGTGGATTTTTTTTTTAACCTTCAGTAGAAGCTTCTAAATAAAGTTCAGATCTGTAGGGATGTATTCGAAAATCAGCCGTTTCATTTTCTGGGCAAAAAAAATCACTTCTTGAACACGACAATCTTAGGGGTGTTTCTTCATCTGACTCAAAGACATGCCTACATTTGCTGGCCTCGCTGTTACAAATACTACTTCTATGCAATCGAACTCTCTTGCGTACAGGGTACTTTTCTTCTGCTTCCCTAGTGGCGGGTGAGAATGCCGATGTTCGAAGACGTATATCTTGAAAATTAATCTTAATTATGTACTCATATTTTGGGAATTGTAATTTTAAAATGAACTTAACCCAATAATAAAGAAAAATGGTGCACTCGTGTTGCCCTTTAAAGCCGGACTGGACAAATATGGACGCACCTTTGATCATGTTTGGCCCCGTTTTCACATAAAGGTTATACACAAGCTTTGCCTGACGAGGTCAAACGTTCTTTCCTATTTGTCCTGCTAAGAAGGGTGTCAATCGCTTGATAGATGCGAACTTTTCCTGGTGAGATAATAATAATAATAATAATAGTGAAGATTTTTATAGCGCATATTCACACTCATAGAGAGCATGCTCTTAGCGCTTAAAACGAGGAAGAGACGTGGACTAAGTAGACACAGAACAAAGGGGACGAAAGAAAACGACAGTACTGACGAAACAGAAAACAAAAGGCATCAAGTAACAGGAACAGAAAAATATAGTGATTCTGCGAGAAAGATGGGTAAAGTAGCAAGAGGGAAGGGGGCGGGGTTAAGACGGACGAGCATTGTGCGGACTGTGTTAGGAGAAATGCTCAAGGAAGAGGTGCGTTTTCAGTGCAGATTTGAAAGATTCAGTTGTAGGAAGGTGGCGGATATGGAAAGGAAGAGAGTTCCATTGTTTTGCAGCACAGTAGCCAAAAGTCCTGTGACCATATGTTGTTGTTGTTCTGGTGACAGGAACAGTTAGGATACGGTCGTCAGACGAAGAGCGGAGTTGTCTGGCCGGAGAGTAAGGGATGAGAAGTTCAGAGAAATAGTCAGGACAGGAGCCAGCAAAGAAATTAAAACACAGCACAGACAGTTTGTACTGAATGCGAGAACGGACGGGTAGCCAGTGTAGAAAACGAAGGAGAGGAGTGACATGGTCCCGTTTCCTTGCTCTAAGCACCAGACGCGCAGCAGAGTTCTGTACTCTCTGGAGTCTCTGAATGAGGTAGTCAGGGCAGCCTGCCAGCAAGGAGTTGCAGTAGTCAAGTCGAGAAAGAACAAACGCACAGACAAGAGTGTTGGTAGCGCGTGTAGAGAGAAAGTGACGGATAGCACTGATCTTACGGAGCTCATAATAGGCAGACCGACAGACAGCTGCTACATGTCTATCGAGTGTCATGTCATCAGTGACAATAAATCCCAGATTCCTAACAGATGACGTGAAGGTGATGTTGCTGTCGCCCACCTTGATGTGATTGGGCAGACTGACGAGTGAAGGTTGATGTCTTCTTCTATGGCACAAGAGGGCTTCCGTTTTATCATCATTTAGTTTAAGCTTGTTTTTTAGCATCCAGCCCTTGACATCACTGATACAAGCTTCTATAGAGCTAATAGCAGAGTAAGACTCAGCCGGCGGAGTGGAACAGTAAAGCTGGGTGTCATCAGCATAGGATTGATGAGAAACCTGGTGAGACCGGATGCATGATGAAAGGGGCTTAGTATACAGGATGAACAGAACTGGGCCAAGTACTGAGCCTTGGGGAACACCACAGAAAAGTGAAGCAGGGCGAGATGTCTGACCATCAACTGACACAGTCTGGGTCCTATCAGTGAGATAGGAGTTGAACCATGAGAGGGCAGGTCCAGAAATCCCGTAGAGGGTGTGAAGTCTGTGAAGAAGCAGAGAGTGGTCTATAGTGTCAAATGCAGCAGACAGGTCCAGTAGGGTTAATGGAGAGACATCACCACTGTCAAGAGCAGATAATATGTCTGTTGTCACTTTAATAAGAGTGGTCTCGGTGCTGTGGAAAGGTCTATACGCCGACTGAGCTTGTGGGATAAGATGGTGCTCTTGTAAGTAGGCCCAGAGCTGTGTCAAAACTATTTTCTCTATGATCTTAGAGAGAAAAGACAAGTTGGAAACTGGACGGTAGTTGTTCAGGACATTGACGTCAAGCGTGGATTTCTTTAGAAGTGGCCTCACCACCGCATTTTTGAACAAAGATGGGAAAACACCTGACGACAGGCTGACATTTACAATATTAGTGATGGCAGGAAGTAGAGTATCTAGGCACTCGAGCAGAAGGCTTGTGGGCATCGGATCTAACTCGCAAGTTGTTGGTTTAGCTTTTAGGATAACCGCTTTCACATCGGTCTCAGAGACTGGTAGGAACTTGGACATGGAGCATCCTGGGAGGACATCACAGGAGATGCTGTCAAGCACTGACACAGAGTCTAAAGATGATCGAATGTCCAATATCTTGCTGGTGAAATAATCACTAAAAACTTGCGGCAGCAGTGAAGCAGGGTAGGCAGTAGGCAGTGGTGTTGCTGTCTTAGATCCAGTCATTTGAGAGCAGATGGCAAAGAGCTTTTTGGAGGAGGTGCAGTTAATTATTTGGCCCTGAAGATATGATGCTTTAGCCGCATAAATGCATTTTGCAACGCTTCGCTTTGCGGCATTATAAATTTCTTTGTGGATGGCGAGTCCAGTCTTCCGCCAAACACGTTCAGCTCGCCGGCGCGTGCGCTTCAGGTCACGGAGTTCGACACGGATCTGTGAATGCCAAGGCGCACATTTAGACTGGCGCATCAGACGTCGAGACACAGGGGCATGGTCATCAACTACTCGACGCAAAACACAGTCAAGTTGCTCGGCAGAAGGTGGTTGGAGGAGCGCCATCTGCAGCTGTGCTTTGAATGCTAGTCTATCCACATTTTGTAATGACCGAGTGGGTCTGAAAACTGGCGCCGATGATGGGCATTTGCGATCCAGTTCGATTAGTACTGAGTAGTGGTCAGATGAGAGATCGTGGGAAACATCAACTGACTGGACTAAGTGGTCATCAGGTCGATGTATGACCCAGTCCAGGATGTGATCTCTTTTGTGAGTTGGTTGCGACACGGACTGGACAAAACGAAAGGTGTGCAACATTTGTATACAACATTTACATATACATATACAACATTTGAGATGGAGAAACGAACTCAGAGATCTCGCGAAACCTGCTTATTAGGTATCGTGTATCCTGTCGGCCTGCTTATTAGATACCCTGTATCCAGTTAGCCACACACACACACACACACACACACACACACACACACACACACACACACACACACACAGCTAGAGCATCAAAATTAGCTTAAGGGGCTTGCATCTACATACAGTGAAAATGTTATGTAAATGACAGCAAATCATTGCACTAAAAGATCAAATGTTTCCCGCCACTCAGCATAGCAAGTAAGTCAGAGAAGAGGACGGGAGAGAGAACGTAGAAGGGAAATTAAGATTTCAAGCACATTGTTCATTTTGTTGGTTTCCACTTCAACACACCCCAATAAACTTTTAATTGTTCTGCACGAAAAGTGTTGATCTGACATCGTGATGGTTAGGTAATCTCGCTATCTCTCTATCTCTCTTTCATGAAACAAAACTTGGAAAAAGGTTTCCAGAAATTAAGTCACGACAAACATCACACAAAAAAGGGTTCTCACCGGCTGTCATTTAATATCAAAGGGGTATAGAAAGGAAGAGAAGCTAGCAGGTACTTCGACTCCTTCCAACAATGTGGACATGTTCAAACGCGCATTGGCTATTCTCGGCTACTGATGATAAACATTGAAAGGCATTTTAAACTCTTATGAAAGGGCTGCATTTTACACCTTCGTGTTAAGTGTTATCAAGTGTAGGACGTTACAAGGCTAGACAAAGTTCTCCGAGTAATTGAGAAAAGTAGCTGTGGGCGTTGAGGGGTGGGGGGACCTATCAACCAGAGGAAAAATGTCGATCAAGAGAGATAAGTGTTGAGGTCTTTTGGCAGCGTGCATGGAGACGTAATGTAAGTACATATGCAGGTGACTGAGGGAGGTGGCTTCTTGTGCGAACATAGGTGCGAACTGATGGTGCTTAGAAACAAACACTGCTGACAACAATGCCTGGAGACACACTGCTGCCAGAACAGTCGACAAATTCTAATAAATTTGAACAGAAATTAAACAGCAGACAAGACTCCATACCCGTACATTATTTTTTAATTCAAGTGCTGAAAACAGCTTGTTTACGTGGTGAAACTGTCTATAGACATGGGTCCGTAGACAGGTGAATACTCATGGCGAACTTGTATTACCTGGCTCTGAAAACTGTAGGCAAGTATTAAATCGTAGATGTAGGAGAAAGTGTTAGCATGTAAAGAGGTTTAACAAATGTCTGAAAGAACAGAAGTTGTGCTCCTGCGAATCTACGCCGCTGATAGAAGAGTGGACAGCCCCTGATCCTACCTGCAGGTTTTTTTTTTCTTCAGCTCCTTTTCGTAAAGCTAATGGGTAGGCTTCATCAAAATGACAGACGTGTATACAAATTCGTAACCAGAATGAAACGGGAGAAGTTCTGCTTACTGTGGATTTTCTGGACTTGGGAGTAGCCGGGTAGTTGTCTGCACGGACGCTGGTCCTAATGTAAGGAGAAAGAAAGGAGAGTCGGAGGGAAGACACCGACAACAGACAAGACAGCGATCAGACAGATCAAAAGGAACGAAGACCACAAAGCCCATTAGAAAACTTGTCAGAGAAGAAAGGGAAAGGACAGAGTCACGAAAAAGAAAATTAAGGAAAGAAAAAAAAACCCAGATCGAGATGGATTCTTTATTGCAAGGGTATGGGTATGTAATCGAAGTCGTCATTAGATATCATCATAAAGCTACTGCAAACATAATCCAGGTACAAGCAAGACCAGTTATAATAGACTTCCGTACAAAAAATGTATAAAACGGCGTAGACGTAAACATACAATCTCCCCTCACCACCAAGGAAAGAAAGAAAAAAGTACGAAATGTTAAAAAAAAGAACTTGACACACTGAACACATCTACAGGACTTATTTTTTATAGGTACAGATCCCGTTGTCTCATTGAAGTGTGCTTATTTTTAGCGCCTGTCACCAATACAGTGAGGATTTGCTTTTCTGGGTTCAGATCTGTGTCGGGGATGCTGTTCTTTCTCGGAATGTGGGATGTTTGCAGGGTTTTGCGGTGATATAACCTTAGTTGCTGACTCGGTGTAAAACACCAATTCCTCTTCCTCCTCCTCCTCCCCCTCCTCCTCCTTCTCTCCTCTTCACGCGATGATCGTACGTTAGGAGTTACCGTGCACGTGAAGCCCGTACGTCATTGTACGGCGTGGGCACGTGTTGCTGCAAAGCTCACGTGTTGTGACGTCACGCGGTAGCTTGCCTAGTAACCGAGGGTGCAGTCGATACAAAATTCGGTGGAATTGAATACAATCATTAATTCTCTTTCAAGGAAGAAGAAGCGAACTGGAGGTCGTCGGAAAGTGGAGTTCATTCGTGGAGGCGAGTATACTTCAACGTTCGGCAGCAAAGAGATAAAAATTCATCGCCCACCTTCGCCTCAACAATAAGTAACCCCAGTCATTAATTACCGACGAAAGATAACTGACTTCCTTTCCAATGTTTGTGCAGCTACCATAAACTATTTTTCCTGCATAGGCGCGTGTGCACCCTCCCTTCCATCCCTAGATAATATAATTCACCCACCCATCCAAGCCCTTCACATTACAGGAGAAAAAAAAACTAGAATTAAAAAAAAACAAATCAGTATTCAAACGCACTTTAAACCGGATTCATGATACTCTATCGCCCTCGATCTTGCCTAGCGCCATGTTGCTGAACCTCTTGTTTACACGAGACTTTTTAAGGTCTACCAGTGGGAGTTACTTTCCTTATTAGCATGTCCATGTCGTAGAATTAACCTGCCTTGGCTGCTTCATGTCACTGCTGCTGCTTGCCTTTTGGCTCGCCGATAGCGGGTGGCTGCATGTGACATGCAGGGTGGCTGCGAGGGCGCGCAGAGTGTGTGTGTGTGTGTGTGCACGGGTATATAAACCACGGTGCCTCGTTACGTGATGTCATAACGCTGCCTGTCTCTGACTGATTGAATCCACCCGATGCATCGGCATTGTTGCGATGATTCGTTTACTCTCGACTGAAACTGATCGGTAAGTTTGGCTATCTGTGCGCTCATGTTAGCAGTTATACTGTTTAGTTTCTTTCTCAAAAGTACTTTCTTGATTTGATTTTTTTTTCTAATTGCAGAGCCAGGTGCTTAACTATGATACAGCCTTAGGTGCTTGAATCAATTTCCCATACTTACCTCCTTTCTAGGACATGCGGATGAATCAATAACAGCGGCGAGTTTTTGTTGTTTTTGTTATTTTTGTTTGTTTAGTTGTCGCTCTTGCCTGCAGCTCGTTTCAACGAACGTAGTTGCTGCACGCGGCCTGCCATCTGGACGATATCCGTGCCGCATGCTGTTCGCTGCAGAAGAACATGACTGTAAAGTCGTGGAAATCTTGAGAGGAAGGGGAAAGGTTTCTACAAAATAAGTTATCTCCCATTTCGTTATTTTCCTCCTCTTGTCTTCTTCGTCTTCTTCCTTCTCTTCCTCAGTGCAGTCCAGTGGCGCAGCGGCTATATAAACACATGTCACTCGTCCAGCGAGGATCGACTGTCCTGGGTTCACATCTTGTCTCGAACACGTAGTTTTTTTTTCTCTGAACGTGACACCTGTTTACAGTACCTGTTGGCTGGCTGAGCGTGAAATGGCATTTCCCCCAACACCCTCTTTTCTCTTCTCTGTTCTTTATTGTCCTCCTTCTCTCCTACTGTTTCCTCTTCCTCCTCTTCCTCTTCTTCCTCCTCCCACGTTACTTCCTCTTTCTCTCCTACCTCCTGGCATATTGCGTGCTCTTCCTCTTCTCTTCTCATTCTTCTTTCTTCTCGTACTCTTCACTCTTCCTAATCTTCCTCGCTAACCTTGTTCTTGTTCCTCATTTTTTAAAAGGTTTATTTCATGTCACAGTAAATTACAGTACTACAAAAAGTAGTAACAACGCTCACATAAAAATAAGAACACACACACTCTCAAATATACAACCTCTTTTTTCATCACACTCTCTTTCTCCCTATTTGGACACAATTCACCCCTTGGTTAAATAAAAAAAAAAAATCCAAATGTAGAAGAGAAAAATGTGTAGTACTTTCAACCAAAAGGTTTCTGTAAGGTTTCCACTGTTGATCAAAGGTTGCCAATTCCATGTTACTAAGAGCTATACCATCATTTAACTTTCACATCTGTACAATTCGTTTATAAATACAGACATATTTAGAGTACTTGTACTGAATATAGATTGATATGAATAGAACTTTGTCCATTATTATTATTGGTCCATTACCTTGCCAATAAAAGTAGCCAAACAAAATTAGTATATTGGTAAACTTGAGAGCCTTTACGTTTGATTACTAATTCTATTTTCTAAAGCACTCCAAAAGTACATTTTAAAAATAGGTGTTCAATAGCTTCATTTTTTGTTTACAGAAAGTACACAAAGGATAATTTACAATTTTCATTAAGTTTAAAATATTTGTAGCTAATACTCTTTGCGCAGGTCTATATTTAATTTCTTTGATTTTGCTTATTTTATGAAATAGCCTTTTAAAAATTGTCCATCTACACCTTTTTATTCCACTTTTGACAACAATTAGGTCCATGTGCTTTTGAATTTAGTATATAATACTAAATTTTTGAAGCTTTTCTTTGGGAAAATTTAAGTTTTAAAGAAACTGCAATTCGATTTTTATGTTGTCATCAATATATACATTCTTTTGTTTTAAATGCATTTTCATGCTTCTAAACAACTTATAAATTTTAAAAAGCTGGTAAAGTTGTTTAAAATAATTGCATGTAAAGAATCTGCCCTTTTTATTAAGTAAGATTCCCGATTGCTTCCGTTTTATCACTGAAAACGCACCTCTTCCTTGAGCACTACTCCTAGTCCACAATGCTAGTCCTTACCCCCCCCCCCTTCCCTCTTGCTACTTTACCCATCACTATTTTTCTCTGTTCCTGTTACTTTATGCCTTTTGTTATCTGTTTTTGTCAGTACTGTCGTTTTCTTTCGTCCCCTGTGTTCTGTATCTACTTAGTCCACGTCTCTTCCCCGTTTTAAGCGCTAAGAGCATACTCTCTACGAGTGTGAATATGCGCTATAAAAATCTTCACTATTATTATTATTATTATCATAATTGTTAGTCCTGATGCTTTACAAACTTATCTACTATACCAATTTTTTATTCGAATGAAATTTAATAACGATTTAAAAGGATTAGGCTATCATCAGAAAATTGCGAAATTCTATGCTCCACATTATTTATTTCAATCCAAGCTATATGTGTATCATTGTTCCAGGAATTTCTGTACAGAGGATGAATAGGTAAGATAATACGGTATCCGCCTGCCGATATCCTCTGCTAATAGGAAATCATGAAGTAATTTTACCATTTACTGAGAATGCTGATTTAATGTTTGAATAAAATGTTTGAATCCAGTGAAGTATTCCGGTCCAGATTCAAATGCTTTTAACCCTTTATTCATAAATTTCCATTCAAGTGAATCGAACGCTTTTTCAAAATCTAGAGATGATGGTAAACCTGTTTTTTTGTTAACATTTAAGTAGTCTGTCATATTGGAAGTCTAATATTACTTCCTATATACCTGTTTGTTAAAAAGCCTGTTTGGTCAGGATTGTTTCTCATAATTAACTTTCAACCTTCTATCTCATGTCTGGGTTGACATGTAAGTGATTCCTGGTCACAAATTGTAGGAACTGCTTTTCCGTACGTAAATTTGTCCGTGGGAGTAAACGGGTGTGTGTGCTGGGGTGGGGAAATAATTTAAACTCTCATGGAACCACCGCTGTGGGCTGTGTATTAGCATCTTCAAGTATTGTCTGGGTACAGTTACCGTCTTCAGATGTTGACAAATACAGTAAGGAGACGTTAACCTTAATGCTCTGCTGAACGAGGCTCTCTTAATTGAGGATAGGTCATGCGCACCCGAATCTCAAACGTATTCACTCTTACCCTCCCCACTGTCCTACTACCCTTCACCCTACACCCGAGATGTCCTGTCAAAAAAGCTCCAGGGGTATGCGAGAGTGTGCCTTATTTTACGCTTAACTAGCGACCATGATAACGTGTCATATGCAGAGAAAGAACAGCGTGCCCAAGACGGAATGTGAACCCAGGACAAAGAAGCTCCGGCCGGGTTGACTGATTTTGAATCGAAAAACTTTCGAATCTAGGTAACTGTTAGGCTTGTGTGAGTTGCGAAACTGGTGAACTGTGGATTTCGTGTCTGAATATATAGCCTTGTAAAATTCGATAATATGAAGGAATGCTTAGTATATATATATAGACCGATACGCTTGAAAGTCGGTGCATCGCTAAGGGAGGGCAGTGCCATCAGTTCTTACCTTAGTTGTTCCGGAGATGAATGTTGGAGAAGGGGTAGTGGTGTACCCTCACGGCTTAACCCCTTAGATATCATCATCCTTAATAGCTCTTCGCCATTCTTTTGGATTTGTCGACATTCAGGGAAGGTATAGTCATCCTGCTGTAACTGTTCTGGAAGTGTAACACACAAAGTATGGACATCTAGTTATGAGTGTAAGGGAAAGATTGATATTGTGACTATAAGCAGTTCTATGCAGCTGTGAGTAAGCGAGATTGTGGCGATGAAGGAAAAGTACAGTCCAAGCGTCTCCATACTGCTGCTTGGTCGCTGTCTTTTCGCTTGGCAACAAGAAGGGTTAAATGCTGTCCTGGGGTGCTGCAAATATTCTTGTCACCTTGCCAGTCAGAAGCGGTTGCCATGTCAACACAGTTCACGCAGCACTTGTAGATAGGACTTTGAGGATCGATAAGTTGATCATTCGCCGAAGCTCTGGCTTATGAGACATCTCCACTCTCGGCTCCGCCAGTCCCGCCAGGAGAAAGATTTTTTTAATTTGACCGAGAAAATGTGAGGATGCAGACACCTGCATTGTCTTATTTCTCAATCATAATTTGAAACCCATTATACAATCTTCTCTCTAATCATCATCACTAATAAATATAAACTGCGAAAAGAATACCTAAACAATCTGAAATGGAAAGTGTACATCACTTTGACAACATTTGTTCATGGCTGTGGTGTTCACATGAGTTAATAAACGATGGCCGGAAATCTGCTTCAGAGACAACTTGTTCTGCTCTTGTGCTCTCAATTCCTCAAGAAAGAGTACTTAAATCACAAGCTGGGTAGATTTTGATTTCGTTGCTGAGTACATCTTGTCTGGGGCCAGGTGGACAACAATAGCTAGGACAATGACATATTGTTTACATCCTCAGAGGAACTAAGCATGAACTTGACTGAAGTGCTAATTAAACAGTTTATAAGCTTATGAGCAAGCTACCTGACTGATCATAGACAAACTCTCTTGTATTTTATCATTTCAACTGCTGAACATAAATGTGTGTTGTATTTATAGGAATCACAGTCTTGTAAAAATATGGTCGCGGGAGTTATTTCTTGTTTTTGTGCGCATCCACAGTGCAAAATATGGTCAGTTACTTGGATTTCTCGGTCATTGTGCCGATAACAACCTCACTGATACGGTGTCTTTAATAAGGAGAGGTCTGTTTTTCAAGTATTTGTCTGCACACAACAAAAACATTATTAGGACAGGCTCAGGGGAAGGGTCGGGGGTGGAGTGGTTGTGATATGCTCGATCGTTATCTGAACTCTTTTTCCCCAAGCGCAAAGCCGTTTTTGCTCCAACAACAGCTACTTAAAAATTACACCAACACATGCGTGCTACGCATCGCAGCTACACTTAAGCCTACCTTTTATTTATCTTCAGCCGATGGGATTTTATGAGCGTGTAAGTTTAGAAAGTAGGCAAGTACTCGCAGTGAACTGCAAGGGCTAGAAAGAATACTTTATGACGATGAGAAAATAAATCTTTTCATTAGCAGCAGTAAAGTGGGGACAGCATTGGCGTGTTGTACCTTTTTGTTGACAGTGTAAGCAGAGAGAGAGAGAGGGGTGGATCAGTCTGCCCAAGTACCCTCCCTCTCCCCCATAAAAGTGACGTCATCAAATCTGACACTGGCTCGAGAAAGTCAAGGTTGAGAGAAGACTGTGTGTGTGTGTTTCAGTATCTATGGTGAATCTGAAATGTGTCGGTGGTGTATAGTGTACGTGAAAAAAAGAGGGTGGGAGAGAGAGAAAGCTAGAAAGAGAGATTCTGTGTGTGTGTGTGTGTGTGTGTGTGTGTGTGTGTGTGTGTGTGTGTGTGTGTGTGTGTGTGTGTGTGTGTGTGAGAGAGAGAGAGAGAGTGAGAGTGGTATTTTTCGAGTAAGTGACGAACATCATCAAGTCAAATTCCTAATGTAATATCACCTGGCAACTAAACGAATTCTTTTTGTCTAAAGGGGGAAATCTGCATTAAAATCTGTATCGATTGAAGTTTTCATGTACGCTAAAATTAGTTGATCAAATAAATGATTTAGTTGTGGAGGTGAATGGATGAGGAGCACCTCATATAGCATGGGCGTTATGCACCCATGGACGCCTTTTATTTAAATAACTGTTAAATGTATTTTTTAACTGCTGCAGATAACTCATTCGCTTCACGCTTTTCGCTCGCTTACGGACTCTTTCTCACTGATTTAAACGGAAGTTTCGCACCTAATATTAGAAATTCAGTATTGCAAACGACTCATTTACTTTAAGCTCACACGTACGCACGCACGCACGCACACACACACACGAGTTTCCTGCTCACTATCACTGACATAAACCACAATTGCACCATACTCTGTGCCAGTCATCAATCATCTGCCAGCTGTGTGAGTTATTTCCTAGTGAAACTCGTGCACATATTATGTACTGCACGCGCGTTTTTTAAACACGACATATACTTTCATGCCAAACCTTTGTTATTGTTGTTCATTCACTGAGCACTATTCACAACCAGCTCGCGTATGGGGCAGACTTAGTATGAACACAGTCTTGAAAATTTAATTAACTAGTATATTAGGAAAGAATTTTTAGGATACAGTGCGTAGTTCTAATTCCATTCTTTAAAATCTGTCAACGTCTGTATTCACAAAGTGTTGTCTGTTCTAGCGAATAAGATCATTAATTCTTGCCAAGGATAGAGTACATTAAAGTTGATTTTTTTGCGGGGAGGGGGGTGGATTCTTTTGGCCATTATGGTTAGCAGCCAGTCTATTTTTAGAGTAACCCCCAATCTGTGCTTTATGTCCAGGGTACGAATTATACGACCTCAAATTTAGTTTTATTTACAGCATATTAAAGGTTAGCAAGTTTTGAACTGAGATACCGTTACACTGGCTACAGTATGTTTAAGTTATGTTAATATCCTCGAACCCTTTCATTATCGGGTCCTGCACTCCACCAGACAAGCAGCGAAAACTTAAAACACACTAACGATAAGGGGTTGAACAATTATTCACTACATGCCAAGCATCCATCGTGTCCAAAGATGAGAATTTAAATTCGGTTTTGTCCACATTAACTATACCAAGTTTCAGCAGTGTAGCAACAACACAGTTTGCAGGCCCGGAGGCCAGCGGGAGTTTGTTGTCAGCAGATGGCGTCAAAACATCAGCCAAAAAGTGTTCCACTGTACCAGAAAACAATCGAGTGCCAATGTTTTGCAGGAGGCGTTTTCTATGTACGCAGTAAACATATGGTCTATAATTTCAAAATCATGCCCTTTTATTTGAATACGTCATCTTTTTCTTACCCCATAATGCTTGTGAGGCTTCTTACAGCTGTCAAGTGAGCTTTTGGGATAAGTGTTAGAATTGTTAAAGTAAAGGAGGGATGGAGATTTCAAAACTGGTGTTATAATGAAGTACAAACATGTGGAATAAACAACTTTTGAGAAAACATTTATATATATATATATATATAGAGTAATGGACAGCCTTGTCTGCAGTTAGCAGATTCTTAAAAAAAAGAAAGAAAAAAAAAAGGCAGAGACCTGAGAGAAATGGCAAGAGCTGAAGGGGTATTGCAAACGTCAGAGCCAAATAAATACAACAGAATGGTGCTGACAGAACGACGAGGATTGATATGATGATGGAGGTATATATATATATGCGGTTGGTTGACTGTCAGCCTCTCGATCTGTGCAGAATTAGGCTGGATGTGTCCTGGGTGTCTTTCAAGAGTCGAATAAATGTCACCATACTCCATCCATAGGGTTCTTAGCATGCACACACGATCATGGGAAATACACACAACACCAACCACCTACAGTGATATATAACTGTATAGAAAAAATTAAAAAAAAAAAAGACCCGCGAGCTTTTGAGGTTACGTGGCGTCTGCTACGAAGATCGTGTCGATGCAGTAAGTCGGCAGGCACACTACCTAAAGTTTTCTGCTGAAGTACTCGCTTCTAGTTAAGCATCTTTAAGAAATATAAGAAGAATATAAGATTACTAAGATTGAAATAAAGGCTGCTGATGGTTAATTACATCGCCCCAAAACTACGAGCCAATCAAAACTGCTCTTATATCCACCAATCAAAACAAGTGTTCAGTTTGTCTGATAACGCATTGGTCAGCCGTCGCCGCTGATCACAGTGGAAGTTTCCCACGTGAATGAGCGCTCCATTATCCAAGACGCCAGACTGCGCAAAACGTCTTGTTTATACAGATTTACCTCTGTTATAGTATGGCTGATTATCTTATCACTGGAGGCACTGGCTACGTACCTGAAGACGGCATGACTGGAGCACAGCTTTTCGCTACTGGTGGGGGGATGACTTACAAGTGAGTAGTACATGGTCTACTTTTTGTACAAAAACATGTGTCAAAAGCCGATTAAAACGCCACTTCGTTTTCGAAACCGCGCTCTCGCTTTCGTCTTTTTAGTCATAATTAATCGTTACGCGGATGGTATTAATCTGAAGTATATTCATCACAAATGCTGATACTCAGTTTGAAAGCTTTTCCCTAGAAAATGAGGCTGTTTGTTTCAAATTTGTGCAACATGCTTCCAAACACGTGGTGCTGTGCTGTCCGGTGAACTGATTCGTGTAGCTGTTACTAGGGGTCAGTCGAGAGATCAGCATCTGCCATCGTGTTGATGGTCAGTAATGGTTAACTGTGGTCTCAGGATGATATACCAAAATTGTTTTAAATGAGCTAGAGATATCATGAACTGGTTGATCGAACGACATCGTCTGAAGCTTGCTAGGGGAGACCACTGCATCGCATAAAAACAGGACGACAGTAAACAAAGCTGAGATCCTTAACAACCCTATCCTTTATCCCTTGATCCTCAACTCAGACCTAACTTCCAAATCCTGATCTAAACCTTAATACTTCCTCCTGAACGAAATTGATCTGTCACTCTGGAATTAAAACTGTCAAAATAATAATAAAAATAATAATACACTTGATGCTACACTGTTAGACCTTTTTAGTAATCAAATACATCACAGGCTTTTGATATAGTGATTCACTGTAATTTTCGTCTAAATCCTAGAACACAGTCCTGAAAGTGTCGCTGCCACCCAATAAATCATGCCATACTCAGGGCCAGCGCAAGGCTGTGTTGTCCCCCCGAAAAAAAACTGAACCAGTTATATAAATAAATGTTTAGGCTTAACTCTGTTTTCTTAACTGAAATTTTAAACAACAAACCCAGGCTTAAATTAAAGACCACATATAAGGCTGTAATGAATCCGTTTGTGCAATAAAATGTTTTGCAAAAAGTTGTAACAACACTATCGCAACTCTTTGCGTCCACACAAGCAAAATAAGCACTATAAGAAATGAAATAAAATGAAGGTAAAGAAAGACACAAATTGTGTTAATAAAATATATAGTTATATCACAGTGTGTAAAAATCATGCGAACTTGTCTTTACAAACTCTCATGATGTCGGGGCTGTTCATTCTTGTACGGCTAAATCCAGTTCACAAATATATTCTTATAGAACAGTTCAGCTCTCAGATCTTCTAACAGACCTTTACTGATTCTGCTTTGGAAGGATGATAGCGCCAAGCGCCCAAACAGACCACAATAAATTCAAACAGCAGCACAAGATGTCTGCAGCTGCTCAGAAAAGTGAGGTTTTCACAACGTCCGGTGGGTTTTAAGTTTAAATTTAAGACTACCTCCCCACCCCCCGATTTTGGTTGTCCAGCCCTTTTAAGTGGTAGAGATTTATCTCTACCCTTCTTCACTAAGCCACCCCACTTAGGTCCTTTCAATCTTTTTCTCCTCTCTCTTTCTCATCTCACAGATAACTATCAAGTAACATCACACCACCTTTGTCCAGTCTTCTAATCTGATCCAACTGGTCATTAACTGTGATAGATTTATCGCTACCCTGTGGGCCTTTCCACCTAGCACATCAGCAGGTGCTTTCAATCGCTCTCTTCTTTCTCATCTTACAGACGAACTAAGAAGTAAAACCGCACTGACTACATGTTTGCTGCAAATAGTGAAAAAGTGGTTTTCTACAGAACTCATTATGACCAGAAGTCTTAGAACCCAAAAGTGTCAAAGAACGGCTTATTAAAATTAAATCTATTTCGAGAATTTACTCTCCGATTTGATTAATAAGTAAGAACTACCTTTTGTGAAGAAAAAGGTACGTCTGTTTTTTAATCGCACCAAGTGCAATATCCACACATGGATACTAGCATGTCTACCAAATCAGACCTACACTGATGACTAGGGGGATTTCAAACACTCGTGTAAAAGGCTTTATGGAGTGGTGACTGACTGCACACTGATGGAGACAAGAAATCTGTAGCACCTTGCTCTGGTCTTAGTTTGCTGTGTGATCTAAAACTCAAGCTATCACAGCTTCTAGCATCTAGACCAGCCTCATTGCAGCTACATGTTCCCATCCAAAGTCATAGCTGACAGGTGGGCGGTAGGGTACAAGGGAGAGTCTTGAAGATGCTAACAATACAAAGTTGTAAATCATGGTGTCAAGGCAGCTGCTCAGAAACATTCCAATAGCTAGCTTGGTGTTCGGCCTGATAGGGTTTGTTGAAAACAACAAAAGTATATAGACTATAGGTCTTAGTACGCATTATCTCTTAATAACCGATTTCAAATATTCTGTCAATAGAGCATAACAACAAGCTATCCATTCAAACTGTAAACAGACGCGCTTAGATAATAAAAATAAACAAACATTACAATTTGATAACGAAATTAAGCGTAATACACCCATCAAACCAAAATTAATAATAAATTTAATAATTAATAATAAAGTTAAATATTCATGACCATGAGTCACAACAGTAAAGTACAAGACTATAGGCCATCAGTGTCACCGCTGCACACATCACTCACTAAGGAGACAGTGACAGTAAATTAAATAAATTGATCGAAACTTTGACAATAAAATTAGATATACTATTGAACTTCAAGTGACTCTGATATTTGTTTGCTAAAGGCTTAGTCTTATTAAGTAAGAACGTGTTCGTGACATTAACTAAGTTCCCTCGGGTTCAATGTTAGTAAGTTTAAAAAATATTGACCATAAAACAGTTGTCACAGCCAAAAAGAAACTCGTGTAGCAAGCTCAAGTCAGTGTTGTTGTCCCTGATCTCAGCTGCAATGTTTTCAATGCATGAGTGCGGAATTTCTTCCGAAGTAGGATAGAAGAGAAAGGGTGAGGTTGGTATCAGTGGAATGTGGTCCCATCCATCGTAGGTGTCCGCCCTGACCAAATCCCATCCACCAACACCACTCCTTCCTGCCCCTCTGCTATGTATCCTCCGCGCCCCCCCCGCTGGTCACTTCAAGAGCGCCCTGTAATAATGAGGCTTTCCTGTAATACATGAACTGAGAAACTCGCGTGGTGAAGTCAACCTACAAGCAGAGGAAAGGTGTCCTGCTAATGTCATTACATGAAAATGATATTTTTCCCTAACAATTTTCATCACTTTAAAAAAAACGAAACAGCAGGCCATTTTTGCGCCCCCCTCCGTGACTGGCCCTTCCCCACCCAGCAACGCTGCCCCAAACCCCCGCCCTCTACTTCCCTGCTGGTTAGCTGGTCACTGCAAGTGCGCCCTGGAATAATGGGGTTTTCCTGTAATACATGAACTGAGAAACTAGCGTGGTGGTCAACCTACAAGTAGAGAAAATGTGTCCTGCTAATGTCATTCTGTGAAAATGATATTTTTCCCTAAAATTATTCATCTTTAAAAAAAACAGCAGGCCATTCTGTGCCCCTGTCCATCGCGGCGCCCTAGGCAACTGCCTAGTTCACCTAATAGGTAGAACCGGCCCTGGCCATACTGTTAGTGCACAAGATTTGCCAAAAGACACACAATTTAGCTCAATAATTGTGACAGGACTTAAATAATACCCATTAATACCACCAATGCCAAAACGTGTTAGGAATGTGTCATGAGGCTTTGAACAATTTAACATATCTTTATTGTTTGTTTCAGTGATTTCCTCATATTACCTGGTTTCATAGACTTCACTCCAGATGAAGTGGTGAGTTAGCTAACCCACAGTTTCAAGCATGTTCCTTTGTCATGCATTTTTTTGTGGTATTGGCTTGTCTTTCTCTTTTGTTTGGGCTTTTCCTTTGCCTTTAAAGTTTGGGTATTTTCTTTTTCCAAGTTTTCATGATGGAGTTAATTTTGTTTGACAATTTAAAAAAATGCAGTCATCTTTATAAATTTATGTATAATAGCATACATTTTTGAAATCAAACACCTAGATTTTTTTATAATATTCAGTAGAAAATTAGAAAAAATCCCTACCTCACTCATTGGTATTGTAATGGATAATTTTCATATGTGGTGGTCATAGTAACACCTCACCACAAAAAGTTATAAAAAAAGCTGGGCATCATCCTTGGAACAGGCAAAGGAAGAAGATTCCATTTCAGGCCACTAATGCTGAAGTAGTACCAAGATTCATGATGCTGCTGTCAGCAGTAGATGTTTTTACCAAATCAGAGAAGCAAATGTGCTTGGACTCTGTTGTAGATGAAGCAAATTGGCTGTGTAACAGAATTAGCTCGCTCTAGCATTGTCAAATGTGTTTTACTTGAATGAAAAAAAATGTTATTAATTTTCATTATCATTTTTCTGTTGCCCATCATCTGCTTTTTAAAACTTTTTTAAAAACAACAAGTTTTGGCTTGAGGCTGAAATATAGATTTTTGGTACAAAATATGAAATAAATAAATATATTTAATGAATACTGATCCTTTTTTTAAATTTGTAAGCAGCTCTGCAATGGAGGTGGGAAGGGGATAAGATTTTTTTTTACAGATAGCTGTGCTTGTGTGGGGAAGCTCTGTAGACTTTTGGCTGGGTCATCTTTAGAGCAGAATGTCTTGATTTCGTAATGCACTGCAGTAACTGGCATTCGTGAAAGAAAACATAATTATAGACCCTATCCGTATGAACTGTATATACAGATATTTACATGCTGAAAAAACCACTTTGTTTTACACAAAAAAGACTCATATGCAGTTGTGTGCATATTAAATTATTCGACATGGCATGTGCAGGTCTGCAAAGTGATGATAGTGAACCAAAAGTATAGTCTACATATGTTTTAAATTGTTTTTAGAAACATGTAACATTGGTTTCTGCAGGATCTGACATCAGCATTGACTAAGAAGATCACATTAAAGGCTCCACTTGTTTCCTCTCCAATGGACACTGTCACAGAATCTAAGATGGCTATTGCCATGGCAGTATGTATGAGTGATCATTTCTCTCTTTTTAAAGGATAATTTGATGTATACCCATTTTACTGTATCTTTTGAACTATCACTTATAAAGATATTCAAAATATTTAAGGGCATCAAACATTTTTCCTTTTTAACTGCTCTGACAGTTAAACAATGCAGATAGTCCTAATGTATCATTTATTTTCCTTATCCTGTATTTGTAATTGCAAACTTGTCTCAAAGAGTTTAATGTATTTGAAATATTTCAGTTGTGTGGAGGAGTAGGTGTTATTCACCATAACTGCACCCCTGAGTTCCAGGCAAATGAAGTACGACGTGTGAAGGTAAAACTACCAGATTGTGTAGAAAATTATCAAATAGCTTTGCATTGTTTTGCATTAACCTTTCACACATGGGTCTTACTGTGATTATATATATCTATTTATGTATGATCTTTGGTCATGCGATTCAGTCAGTAGCTTGGGTCCAGTAAATGAACTTTTCTTGTTTTTGTTTTTTTGTTTTGTTTTTTAGTGCAGATTAGTGAAAAATAAAATGGGGTATTAAAAGAACTCTAATAAAATTAATGATGTGTAGAGGGAAGGTACATGCATTGTACATGAAAGGCTACAAGCAGACCAACAGTTAACCATACAACAAAGAAGAAAACTGACCAGCAAACTGATGACACAGTGGGAAACATTATTTGGGTTTACATGCAGTTGGCAATTTCCTATAACTGTATGAAGATCCATCTTTCAATGCTAGATATTAGTTTTTCCCTTAACTTGTATGGTAAAAAAATTGAAAGTTGCATGAGAAATTGTCTTTTGTTGTTTTTAGACCAGTGAAAGAAATCCATGTGATACTGGTTTATTGTCCAAAATTTATTGGCCTCTTTACATTAAAATGACATACAGGCTGGTCTATAAACAGTCCATTGTTATTGGGGCAGATTGAAGTGTTCGGATTAAAATAGTACAGAAGGTTTTTGAGGGCTTAGAACAATTTAACTACTGAGTATAATGCAGTGTTTGTACAATTTTTGCGTAACAGATCGGCTTTTGAGGGGACATTGGTAATGGCTGTCATTTAAAGACAGGTTCTAGGTAAATAGGCAGAGAACTCAGCATCAGTCTATATATGTGGCTTTGGGTTTTTTTGTGTACTTTTTTTTCCCTCTTGTAGCTTTAATTCTTTTATTAATTTTGCACATTGTGCCAATATGGCTATCAGTCTAGTCTAACAGCCTTTATTTTGGGTTTCAGAAATATGAACAAGGCTTCATTTTGGACCCTGTTGTAATGTCGCCTACACATACTGTGGCAGATGTCTTGGATGCAAAGAAAAGATTTGGTTTCTCAGGCATTCCAGTCACAGAGAATGGCCACATGGGAGAGAAACTTGTTGGTCTTGTGACCCAGCGTGATGTTGACTTCCTCATCCAGGAGCAATACAACACACCACTTTCTGATGTTTGTATGCTTTGATTCTTGCTGTGTACGAGATCCAGCTGTACGCAGCTCCTAGAATTTAATTTAAAATTTGTGCCAGGTTGAAAGGGCTTTTTAACTTAATACAGCTCAGAGCTTTTTATTCATCTATTTAACCTATTTGACTGAACAGTAAAGGGCTAAGCTAGTACACCATTTAACACCTCACACGATCTAAAGATATTTTCATTTCTTGATGATGTCCAAATGATAAGGAAATGGTTACTGTGCTGACCTAGCAAGATTCCTGAGATTATTTAACAGTTAAGGTTGGTGCTGACCATCTATTCTAAAATGTGAGGAACATTTTGCTACAAGAAATTGCTTCTCATTGCTTTCAAAAACACATAGATCAACTTAATACAAAGCACCAAATTTTGTAACTACTCAAATCTGACATTTCTTGTGCACAAGAGTTCTATATATTTTATGGGATACTGACATTTGTCCTTTACTGGGCACAGCGGCTAAAAGCAAACACATTGATGTGAAAATTTGAGGAAATGCAGCCAAATATTTAGATAAACAATCAAATAAACCAGAAGTGAACTGCCGGAAGTCTCGCGATCTTTTAAACAACGCGAGAATTTAAGCAATGGCTCTTTCGGACGTTGTCTGTTTAGACTATCGGCCACTGTGCCCAGTAAAAGGTTAAAACAAGAGTTTAGGATTTGAAAGTAAACAGCTTGATAGTGTATTAGCTGGGATTTTTTTCATATCTCTCTCTTTCAGGTTATGACACCATTTAAGGATCTCAATGTAGCCCCAGATGGTGTAACACTGAAGGAAGCTAATGGTATTCTCCAAAAAAGCAAGAAAGGCATGTGTGGTTTCTGTTGTACTATCCTACTTATTTCTTAACTTTATTATGAATATTAATTGACTGCTGGATTCACTTTTTTTCATCCCATGGTAACAGCTGACAACCAGTTATACTGGTCTGCCAGTACTGATGGGTAGAATTGTTTAGACACAGCAAATGACAAAGCTAGCCTTTTAGGCCTGTCTGGAGTGGCGGTAAGCAAGTCTTCCATGGTATGGCCAGTCTGTTTGATGTTAGCTATTCATTTTTTTTCTGTCCACCTCAGTCAATTTGAGTGCCTTGAAGAACAGGATGAGAGGTTATCCTGGGGCATATGGCTGAAGCAGACCAATTTGTGTTGCTTCAGCGTTGCTGGGAGGGGTTCTTGTTGGACCTTACATGCTCCTTGATCTTCCATTCCATATAGTAAATTTGAAGCGTTTTACTCAGTTTGAATGCCTGATTTTTCTTCCAGATCAAGCAAAACCCATGTCTCGTAATTATGACTGACAGTCACTACTTGGTAGCAAACCTAATGGTATTGCTGCACCAAGTCCTGCTTAGCCTAGTCATGCTGCTGTTACTATAGCAATCTTGATGGGAACTTCTGCCATGCAGTGCCATCTCTGGAAAGGCATATATATATATATCTTAATATTTCAAAATTTGCACCTGCATATGGTTTGAGAATTGTTTTCTAGATGGCTGATGATGAAATTCTGTCAAAGAGCCTCTTGAGAAAATGTAGTATTTACAAGAAGCAGAAGTCTATAAGTTTTTATAGGCTGATGCATTCTAGGATGGTGGCATGGTCAGATTGGCGTCAATGCTTATGGAAGTATTCACGCTGTGTTCTGTTTTGCTTTCAGGCAAACTTCCAATAGTCAACAATAAGGGAGAGCTTGTTGCCCTTATTGCTCGCACAGACACCAAGAAGAACAGGGAGTTTCCACTGGCTTCCAAAGATGACAGGTGTGTTGTTTGTAAGACTATGCATACAGGCTATCCGAAAGACATTGTGTGGAGTTAGAGGGGAGTCAGCATGCTGTGTGCACATTCTCTTTCTTAGTGGGAGCAAAACTAAAGCTTTAGATTCAAGAGCAAAATATATAAACATACCCTTGGAGTTTACCACATACTTCTGTGTGTGTGTGTTAATGGTCATGTTTTGCTTGCTTAGCAGGGTTCTGTAAAATACAATTTGGTGTTGTTTATGTTTACATGATACAGCAAACAGAAACTCCATTTCTGAAATGAATAAAGCAGTTTGTCAAAATAAGTGACTGTAGGCTATGCTTAAAATAAATGACTGCGGGGCTGGCTTATCAGTTTATTAATTTAACTCGATCTATACTGAACACGACAGAAGTCTAAGCGGCTGTTCCGAACCCTTGGACGGATGGATTTACCCCTTTTTCAAAAAATCACAAAAAATTAACTAATAGAGGTAGGAGAAAGACTCAAATAGATAATGATAGATCAAGATGTAGAGAAAAGGAACAGCCTAACCTTGTGTTTGCTTGAAAACACACTTTTATAGTATTCCCAACAGAAAATGCCATGATAATGAGCTCAAAAAAACTCCCGCAACATAAATGAAAATAACATAAGGGAAGAAACTACTGAAATCTTTCGGAAATAGTCCACCATGATTCACTCCCTTTAAAAACTAGTCCAGCCAATCAAAAAATTCGTTTGTAAGAGGGTAAAATGTAAACAAATGGTCGAACGCCATTTTGAACTATCGAAAGTACGTTGCGTTTACTCAATTTGACATGGATTTGTACTTCAACAACCGCAAAGGAGAAGAAAATAGTAAGTAATGTTTAAATTCTAATGTATATTCTAATAAAACATGTTTGTTTGGTACTTTATGTCTGTATATATTAAGTAAATAATTTTTTTGTTATTTTCTGAAATTTACGTTCAAGTGTTCTAAAACACGTACAGTTCATTTGATTTTAGTACTCGAAGACAAAACCTATGTATCTTGAAATTTACGTTCAAGTGAATGTTTTAAAAAAGCTCTTTAAAACGGTGTTTTACAGTTATCTTTACTGTAGATTAATAAATATAAATTTTCAAAGCTGCCGGTCGAAATTTCAATACCGGGAATTCGCTAGTCTTTTACCAAACAGAAAGACAGGTTGCGTGGGAAAATGCAAAGACTTCCTGTTAAAACTTACTTCCTACATTTTTTAAGAAAGACAATTGTGTTCAGAAATGAATAAGCTATCTTATTTATTTTCTCTTCTAAAAAAAACGATGTTTAAGAGTAACAACATTTAAAACCTGCATCACACCATAGGGTGCGAACTGGGTTCAGACGAAGATCACGTGATCGCCCCTATGAGGGGGGTCGGTAAGGAAAGAGTTAAAACTAAAATACTGAATCAGCTATCCTACAGTTTAATATTGTGCTTTGTGAGATTCTTTGTGCTTGTCTGATTATGCTCTCTGGTTTTGTGTCAACAGTAAGCAGCTGTTAGTGGGAGCAGCAGTTAGTACCCATGAGGAGGATAGAAAGCGTGTGGAGTTACTGGTTCAGGCCGGTGTTGACTTTCTAGTTTTGGTACGTTTTTCTTTCTATGTGCACGCATTATGTGCAGTGAGAAAGAAGTATTTGCAGGTTTTGTTGCTATGCTCATTCTTCAGTTGTTCACTTGCTTATGTTAAAAAGAGCTAGGGTTGCACCTCTCAGGCAGTCAGATGGCACAATGGTTAGCAACTGTTACTAAAACAATGAGGATTAATTCCTGGGTTCAAATCTCGTCTTGGGTATGCTGTTTTTTCTCTGGATGTCGTCGTATATGTTTACAGGCCTGGCTGTTTTGCCATGATATACCATTAGTTGCTGGCTCGGCATAGAACACCGATCGCCCCGTGCATGTCTCAGTCTAGCAGCTCATGAATAAGAGCCTTCAAAGTCTTTGTTCTTTGTAGAAATGGTTTGAATGGTTTTCAATAGAAAATTTTATTGAATTTGCCTTTCTGGAACTTTGAATTGTGTATTTTGTCTTCTTTGATCAGGATTCATCGCAAGGCAACTCCATTTATCAAATAAACATGATACGTTGGATAAAGCATAATTTTCCTGACATGCAAGTCATTGCTGGCAATGGTAAGAATCTTTCTCTCTATAATCCCATGTTCTTTGTTTTCACAGGACTGAGTAATTGGACAATATTGTTTTAAGCTGAAATAATGCCATTATCAACATTGTTTTGGTGGCAGGGGGGGGGGGTCGCAAAGGAAGGTAATCTTTTTGAATTTATACTTTAGGTTGTCCCGACAGTTAATAGTCAGGAATCCTTGTAACAGCAGTTTCTTTTACCAGAGATAGTAATGATTGTAAAATATGTGAAACATCCATCGTCTTAAATATATGAAGCTTAAATGTCTTCTGATGGTAATTGTGCATTTTCTTAGTACTTTCACCAACTTCAAATTTTACTGCAGTGAATAGTTTTCACTGTGCATATGACTAGTACATCAGTGCTACATGTTTTGTTTTGTTTTTTTTTTCCTGTTTGGTACAGTGGTAACTGCTGCACAAGCCAAAAACCTGATTGATGCTGGAGCTGATAGCTTGCGTGTTGGTATGGGCAGCGGCTCCATCTGCATTACTCAAGAAGGTACATAATGGTTTGGGGGTCAAAGTTTGTTTTTGCAGTTTTTTTTTTATCTTTTTCATATCGTTATAACATTTCCAAAGCAGTAGGGTTGGTACAATTGAACCCACTTTTGATGTTTGTGAAGAATGTAGTGGTGTGGGTTTTTTTTTGTTGTGACAAGAGTTCCAGTGCTTGGCATGTTTCAGTGATGGCAGTTGGACGACCTCAGGCAACAGCTGTCTATAAGGTTGCTGAATATGCTCGTCGCTTTAGCGTGCCTGTAATAGCAGATGGTGGGATATCCTCTGTTGGCCACATCATCAAAGCCTTGGCTTTAGGTGCTTCAACAGGTGTGCAGTTTAGTTTAACATATTATGGTTTTGTCTTGATAAGATTATGCAGAGTGTATTATTGTAATGGAGTAATTATTTGTTCCTAATGTGTATTTGCTGTCTTGGTAGGTGTCTACAGAGTGGTTGCATTTTTAAAAAACCTAATAAGTTGTAGGTTTGACTAAGAAAACTTTTTTTTTTTTTCATAAGTCATGATGGGCTCCATGTTAGCTGGCACATCAGAGGCACCAGGAGAATATTTTTTTGCTGATGGTGTGCGACTCAAGAAATACCGTGGCATGGGCTCTCTGGATGCCATGGAGGTGCATAAAGCAAGTCAGGCTCGCTATTACAGGTATAGTTGGGAGTGTTTCTGTTTTAGGTGATTTTTAATACGATTCACATAACAGCTCTTCCACTGGTATATCTTTATTGGTCTGCAGTTTTGTTGACCATACCCAGCTGTAGCGTGTGACATTATAGCAAGTCAATTTTTTGTTAATTTCTTTCAGTTTCTTATTTCCATTTTATTTAATTATTTTTTTATGATTACTCAGATAAAAATGTGTGAGTAACAATAAATTATATTTACTGCAAACAAATGTCGGCTTATACCTAACTATGTTTCAGTGAGAGCGACAAGGTCAAAGTTGCACAAGGGGTGTCTGGAAATATTGTGGACAAAGGGTCAATTCACAAGTTTGTGCCATATCTCATTTCTGGTATCCGGCATGGTTGTCAAGACATTGGCGCAAGGAGTCTCTCACTCCTCAGGTTGGTTTGAAGTGTGCCTTACAAGATTAGTGATGGGTTTCTCACATCCTTTCTCCTCTTTGTACTTCAAGCCTTTCAGTTATAGTCGTTCAGTGCTTAATCAGAACTTGATCAAGAGTCAGCATGAAACGAAATCACATTTTGTGAAATCCCATATTTCAAGATCTAGCTGGTACATGCCATGTGCAAACCATGGCAAAGGATAGCAATATACAGATCCACATGTTTTTATCTTCCAATGCATGAAACCTTTTCGTTGCAGGTCCATGATGTATTCAGGTGAACTGAAACTTGAGAAAAGAACCACCTCTGCACAGATTGAAGGAGGTGTACATGGCCTTCATTCGTAAGTGTCAGAGCTTCAAGTGTAATGTTGTCCTAGCATAAGGCACAGATAAATATCAGGACTAGGTGGGAAAGAGGACAGGTCTTTTTTCTCCCACAAGAGGTACACTTCTAAACCTGATAATTCTGTACCTGGATTGTTCTTCATTCTCCTGACAGCTCATGTTGTCCTATGTCAGCCTGTAGATTGCCTCAGTAAATGATGTTTGTCATGCTACACCCTCGAGGTAGAGTTATGATCTTCTCACCTAAAGGAGTTGTATAAACTACACTTATCTACTGTCATAGCTGACCATGCAGCATGAAATGTGCCCTCCTTGTTTGCCTATTCATCACCATTCAAGCATTAACTTGCTAGACCTGGGCTATTTACTCCTTTGGACCAGTGTGTTAAAACTGTCTGAAATATAGACAGACTGGTGTCCCAGGGTACCATCCCTGTCCATATTGCTCTGGACCCTTGGCATCATTCTAGAACTTGTCAGCCATTTTCTTTACATACAGAGATGGAAAACTGGGCTTTATCTTTCCTACCAGATAAATTTCAGGGTTATTTGCTTAACCATTTAAATGAGCATTAATGCTAAAAGGCAGAAAATTATAAACTTACAAATTTGCTGTGCTCCTTTTTATAATTTGTTCTTTGGGCTTGCATTTCTTTGCATTACTGTGGTATTTTATTTTCACAAAGTTGAAACTTACTGGGTTCGCCACCCTTTTCTATGGATATGGATAAATGACTGTATTGAAAGAGGAAAACATACATCATTCTTACAGTTAACTCATGTTTCACTTGCAGGTATGAAAAACGACTGTATTGAGAGAGAGCTACCTGTGATCATTGGTGGTGTTCATGTTTCCAGCAAAGGCAATAAAAAGGGACACTAGACTTCGTGCAATTTGGGACAACTTTGTGGCATTTAAGCTTTTTTTCTTTGGATAATGTTTTTAGTATGAAAAAGGAGGAAAGGTGCAATCTCTAAATGTTTGGCTTCACAAAAACACTATTTGGTTAGAGCCTTTGGGTCATTCAAATAACATTAAATGAACAAGTTAAAGAAGTGTTCTCACAAGCTGAGTACATTCCTTTCCGAACAGGTTGAACAGCCCATAAACTAAAATTAGGTGACGATGGCACAATTTTCTTGCGGGCAACAGGGACTCTGCGAACTGATTTTTCTAAAATATAAACAATTTATTTGAATGTTCAGTTAGCTTTATTATGATATACTCATGAGCTGGTTCAGTTGTTCAGAGCTGGATATCTGCTGAAATTTTGTTGTTAAGGTGTGTAAAAATGTAAAAAGTTGAAGCGTGTTGCAAAAGCGGAGCCTTCTGACAGTGGGAACAGTTGAAAGTAGTTTAAGAAAAAAACGTTTCTGTAAAATTAAATAGCAGACATAATTTCTGTGTTTCAGGTGGAAACTAAAGGATAGGCAGATGTAGGCCTTTTGTTGCTAAATGCCTTTTTGTCTTAATGGGCAATAAGGATATAAATGTCATCTTGTCATTTGCCCATATACATTAAAGGTATTAAATATATATATACAACTGTCCACACCTTCATATGTGTGCAAGTCGTCATCTTTTCATATTGTTTGCATCATGATAGTAATTCATTCTTTATTATATCCATAGTTATGGTTCAAATGTCCCTTATGTTTAACTCTCTTGGTTTGTTTATCTCAGAGCAGCAATAATAAAAAAACAAACTGTGGTCTTCGCAATCTTCAGTTAAAAACCAGTCATTGTAATGTTCATTTTTATCTCGAACCAAGAGGGTTAAAGTTTTCATGATTTGGCAGCACTTTTTTTTTAAATTGGAGTCTAGTTGTGATAACTGATCTATTTATTGTATATTTGCACTGGAATTCATTCCATCATTGCTGTATGCTGCATTTTCTAGAGAAAAAAAAATGAAATGCAGGTATTCACTTGTGAATTTCACAAGAAACTAACACCTTTGATTTGCCATGAAGGTTGTAATTGCCTTTATTAATCACCATTGCTCATTTTTGTTTTTATTTTAATTTTTAATATATTTTTAGCATCATATGCTATGATATCTTAACAACTATACATTTTATAGAAAGATGATATATGGCAGTATACAAAAAATTTCTTATTAAGAAGAGTGGGTTAGACGACTAAATAAAGTGCATACTGTTAGTAGTCTTTGATACTCAATTTCATCATGCAACACTGTGATCAGAAAAGCACTTGAACAAATACCATTAACACAATGAAGTTACAAAAGTAAGGATCAGAGGTTTATAGCACAGTTTGGTTGAGATTATCCAGCACCTTTTTGCAAGCACTGCTTTTTATTTCTATGTCATCAAGGGTCAAATGTGATCAGCAGGTAGAATTTCCTACTTTTTTTATGAGAGAATGAGCGCATGAGTGTGTACATACAGCTAATATAGCTACCCTTATGACCTTTTACATGCGCATAACTTGTGTAGGAAAACATGATATATCTTTAGGAAATACATGGTTTCAAAAATGCCATTGACTTGGATTCTTATAGATGTTTGGGAGAGTGGTGTGTAATATTTCTTCATTTATAGACCACCAAATGCTCAAATAAGAATTATAACAAATGTTTTCCATCAGGATTCCTATTAATTTACTGGAAATTTGCGAGTAATTTAAACTGTCTGGAGTTTGTCAGTGACTTCAAGATTATTTCTGGACTGAGCTTCGACTGGAATACTCTCTCCCTCCCACCCAATATCGATATAGTAGGTGCTTACCATTAATGGATTTATAAGGGGCGGTATAGGGCGAAAGGGAAGGTCTGAGCACCGCCTACACGCTATTAAACACGTTCACAGCCTCTAGGCTGAAGGATTCTTTACTTTTTTCCTTTGACAGGTTAGCCTTTAAGCTCAGTGGGAACGTTGCAGTTTCCTTATTTGGCAGTTATTCCAGTAATAGTTTATTATCCCTGCTCGTGGGATAAATATAAGAAAAATAGTCTAAACTCATCACCATCTTCCAGCAACGTTTGGTCAATCCGCATCCTTTTCAGTTTATTGTTACTTCCCTACTCGTCTTCCCCTGCTGATTCACAACACTTAGTTCTTGTTACCTGATTCCTCCGAGTTTTCTATATTTGTCTTTTATCAGTCATCAGTACTGTTGATCCTTTTCTTAGTATGTTGTCCATGTCTTGTTTTTGTCTCAAGTGCTAAGAGCACGCTCCTTTCGAACGTGGATATGTGCTATACAAATCACACATTTATTATAAATGATCCATTGCTTTGGTGGGTACCCAAACCTACAATCAACACCATGCATAGAGGTAAAAAAAAAAAATAATAAAAGACATCAAGTACAAACGCCACCTGCTTCCCGAGATTACTCCGAATGGGAAAGCAGAGAGACCTTGTGGTCACTGGGCGTAGTGGTGGATATTTGTGACGCCATGAGTTTCTCAACTGTGTATTGATACTCTTTGTCTCAGATTTGACAGTTTTTATTTAACTACAAAATTGCCTGTGTTTTACTTACCTTCAAAAAACAAATCTTGGGGTTGGCTCAGATACAATTCAATACAATACAACTTTATTTATCTCCAAGGGCAATTTCAGATAGTGCTCATACTGGCAGTAATACATAAATATACATGATATAAAAGATAATGCATGTTGAAAGTCTCTCTCTCGCGCGCGCGCGCACACACACACATTCCCAGCAACAGTAAATAAAGTTGGTGACCTTAGGTCAACTTCACGGCCAGTAGAGTTAATCAGGTAAATGGCACGTGGAATGAATGAATTGCGGTGATGATTCGTTTGCAAACAGGCATCGCGTACAGACTGCCAGAGTGAAAACTCACATGCCAACACATGACCAGAAATAGGATACGGGATGTCTTCCTAAGGATTTGCTGATAACAGAAGGCTGTAAAGTCCCTCTGCATGATTCCGGTGATCTTAGAACAGATATTAACAAGGGAGACAAAAGGTACTATTCCTGTTCCCTAGGGAGAGGTTATGGAAACCGGAGATGAAAGAAAAAGTGATGAGACTTTCAGTGAAGGACTGATAGAACCGAGTGAGGATGACAGAGAAAGATTTGAGTTTCCGTAGGAGGTACAGGCGTTGCTGGCTCATACGGAGGATCATGTCAGTGTTGATGTTCCATTTAAGCTTGTTATCTAAGATGGTGCCTAAATATTTGAGTCGACTACCTTGATAGCATCATCATGGATAGTACTGATGACTGTCTCTGGCTTGTCCATCCGAAAGTCGAAGATCATTTCCTTAGTCTTTGAGGCATTCAAGACAAGGAAGTGTTGGTAAGTAGCATTGTGATCTGAGCTCGACCCAGTGATTTGAAAAAACAAAAAAGTCAAAACTGTGCACTCTAGTAGACCTGTAACATGAGAACAGCACGGGGCACGTTTGAACACCAGGAGCATCCAGATGTCTTCGTGACACCAACGTCTCGTTACTTCTCTTGACAGAACGCAAGTCTGGTCTTCTTGAAGCATCAAACTTAAAACTTAGTAGACTCGTCCGGCTTGTGCCTGATGTAAAGGCTAGATATGAATACCAACTCTGATGGCGGTAACGGATCGAACTACATGTAGTTTCAAAGGTGCTTTTCTTCCTTGCGACACCCCAGTCGCCATCTTTTCAATTGGTTTTGTTTTCATGGCTCTAATGATTATTCATTTATTCACAGTGCTTGGTTCTGGACTTAGCCCGGGGTCTTGTGCCTGCCACCACTACAGCTAAGCTTGGCTGTCCTGGGTGCAGCTCTCATCATAGGCACGCTGTTCTTTCTCTGCATGTGACATCTGTTTACAGGGCTGCCAGCCTTGCCGTGATATAGTATTAGTTGCTGGCTCGGCGTAAAACACCAAGTCTTCCCCCCTCCGGGGTCTGTTGGTGTGTCTTGCCTGCTATCATTCAAGCGCTTGACCCATATTCAAGGTGAGGATTTACAGTTCTTTCATAAACGATTTTGAGGATTTTCTCATTGCCCCTCCCCGAGTCTCTGCCAGACGGTTTTCTCGTAATGTCTTCTATTGGCCTTGCCTTCAGAGTTGGCATTGTGCAGTGCTGCTTCCATGTCAGCTTTTGTCGAAAGTCACACCTGGATACGTCTTTAGTGGTGTGTATCCCATCATTAATTTGCATGCTTGCTGCGAGAAAATGATTGCAGCTATCTTCCCTCTGTTGACTGACACGGCAGTTGTCTACCCAAGCTGCGATTTTGCCCAGAACAACCCGCATCCTGTATGTCGTCGTTGTTCCAGACTCCAACATTAAATTCTGCTTTTTTCTTGGTGATGTTGTCTTGGCCTAGGTTGGTCTCTTCCTCTCTCGGTTTTTCCTGATGTTTAGTTACTGTGATGCAAAACAGTGAAACTCTCTTCCCTTCCATATCCGCCATCTACCCACCATCGAATTCTTTAAGCGTGCACTGAGAACATATCTGCTCCACAAACATTACTCCTTACACCAATTAATATAGTTGTAATTATAGTCAGTCCACCTGCTCCTCTTTCCCTGCAGATTTATCACACTCTCCATCTTTACTGTTTGTTCCCTGGTCCCGTGTCTTCTATGTTCGTTTTATTACTTGTTGTAAAAGTAATACATGTATTAATACTGGTGGAGAGAGTGGTGTCCATTCGCCTCACAGGCTTGAGGGGGGACCAGCTCTCCGCATTCTTGTTTTCTGCTTGGATTTGTGGTGCTTTTAGTCTTATTGTACCGACCTTTACTTTTTATGACATCAACGGCATTGTGCTGGACTGTTTATTCGTCTGTGGGCTTTTTGTTTGTTTGTTTTTCCTCTTCTGATACTAACTCTCATCGCTGTAATTAGTCTTCTTCAAATATGTGTGAATGACGTAATGGTCTTAATGCGTATCATTTTGACGTCAGAGCGGGACAAAAGCAGAAGAGATTCAAGAACCCTTCTCCCGGTCCCTTCCCTTCCTTACCACCACCACCTCCAGTTCCCCCTTGCTCCCCCCTTGGCCCCCCCCCTCCACAGTGCGAAATCGCCTTTCGGTGGAAGCACTTTCCCTTTCAAAGACAACAACAACAACAACAACAACGACGACCGGTCAAAAATCATTTGGAGTAACAAAAGAATGACATTCTGATTCTGCTGTGCGATGGAGGAGAGTGAAAAGTGAAGAAAGTAAAGAAGAAAAGAACGTTTTGTTAATTCAGTGAAAACCCGCTGTAAGACGGGTACAGAGTTTCTCAGTCATGTGACAATGCTCTTTTGAAAGAAAACGTTAAGTGAAACCCCGCTGTGAAGGGGCGAGTGAGGAGATTTTTATTTGCGTGACAGTGCTCTTTGTTTGAATTTTTGTTAAAGTGATCAGTGGTCTTACTGTATTTGAGGGACATTATACGGACGGCGTCTGACTGAAGCAGACGGAACTTTTCGATGGAACTGATATAGCCAAGAGAACAAGGGAGATACTGAGTGTGCCAAGAGTGATATTCCAACTAAGTTCGATTTTAAGGAATCGTTATCGTGAGTCTGATCAGCATCCTCGATGGCCTTCCCAGAGGTGGGTTGGTAAAAGATTTTAACTGTTCATTTGTTTATGGTTATAATAATAGTTTTTTAAATTTAAAAACTCACTGGCAGATCGTCTGTTCTATGCTGAAAGAAAAAACGCGTAACTGTCGCAAACCTGGCTGGTGAGGCTGTGACAATGATGGTACAGCCAGACTGCCAGAATGATATAGCCTTAGCTGTTTGTTTATTCAAGCGTGCTTGTTTAATATCAAATTAGCAATAAAAAGAAAAAAGACCAACCTGAAATGCTAGCTGGGATTGAAGATATTCCTTCTCTTAGGAGGGTGGGAGTGAACAAGGAATTCAAAATATAGTGAGAGCCATAAATGAAAATGCTACAATGCTTCGGATCCGTACTTGCTGAAACACCAGGAGGGGGGGGGAGTATTAAAATTGGTGTTTGACTCCTAATTAGCAGCTAAGGCTATATCATGGCTAGGCAGCCAGCCCTGAAAACTGCCACATGCAGAGAAAGAACAGCGTGACCGAGAGGAGAGGTGAATCCACTGGGCTACCCTCGAAAACAGCATCCAGAAGGTACACAATATAGTAACAATACACAGGAGACACACTAAAAAGCCTTTGAAACCTTCGAAACATTCTCAAGCAGGTGACGATACCTATATAATTTGCACATGACAGATAACAGCATTTGGCAATTAGCATCGTCACTTGCTAAAACATGTGCCCAGTTGGTAATCCCTCAAGTTTGATAGTGTTAAATGATTATGTTGATGTGAATTATCTGAACTGAACATTTCGATCTTAAATCGGTCAAAGCACAAAATTTAAATAAAAGTACTTAAGCAATAATACATAGGCACCATGATGATGATGATGATGTCCATTTGTATTGCGCAGGTATCCATTCAGAAGAATGCTCATTGCGCAGCAAAAACAAAATAAATAAAAAAATAAGAGAAGAATAAAGTAAATAAATAGATAAAACACAAGGAAAGTAAAAAATAAAGACAGAAGTGTTGCTTGGTTGTTTAAGTCCGTCTTAAATAAACGGATGGGTCGTTTTCGAAACGTGGTTGGTGAGGTGATGGTGGACAGTGACGATGGCAGAGCATTCCACAGCTTAGGTGCCACGTTTTTGAAGGCCCTGGCTCCAGTGCGCTTCTGTGTCTTCCACTGCAGGGAGACAGAAGCGTGACTGGGAGCCAGAGCGCAGACCACGTGACGGCTGGTAAGGAGGGACTACCTCTTGTAAATAGTCAGGAGCAGTTTTGAACATGCAGGACTGAGCAATCGAAAGCACTTTGTGGTCAATGCGCTTGTTCACTGGAAGCCAGTGAAGGCTCTGTAGTATAGGGGTGATGTGCTTAGTGGACGACTTTGCACGGGTGACAGTCCTGGCGGCAGTGTTTTGAACTCTTTGGAGTCGATCTAACTGCGTAGCAGGTATACCTCACAATGCACTATTGTAGTAGTCCAATCTCGATATGATGGTAGCCACAGCAAGTGAGTTGGCAGCAGCTTGAGTCAGCATGGGCCGTAATCTACCTTAAGTCCTCAAAAAAAAAAAAAAAAAAAATAGTAGGATTTTGCCACAATAGAACTAACATGGTTACACATGGAGAGCTCTGCATCAATAAAGAGCCATATATAGGTCCCGTACACTCCCGTCTGGCCTTGGGGCCGCACAGTAACGCTTCATGTCTTGTCGTCGTTGAGTTTAAGACAATTCCTGGTCATGCAGGCCTTCACCGCAACACAACAAGATTCAAGTCGTTGAAGCGCAATCCTAGCCACTGCTTCGATAATAAGCAAACACAACATCCATCAGTGGACCATACAGTAAAGAAATGCCTGCGTGAGCAGATGATAGTGAGAAGACAGGAGATTTCAAGCGCATCTCAAAAGTGTTAAGATCCTCGGGTTGACGAACATTTACTTCGTAACATATCTCTGCAGATACAGATGAATGTATGCAACGCACAATAAGTGCATGTAGCCTATATATGCACTGTATGTAGCATTTGTGTTATCCTCATACATCCTATTGAAGCCCCAGTGATTTCTTCTATCGGAGCTCGTATCTTGAACTTGTGTGAGAATTCTGTTGATAAAAAGATTTGAAATTATGCAAAGAACCTTTGATCACCGAAGGCCTACGATTAGACCAAAACTTGAGACATCGAGGTACCCTCGTTAAACGTTGCAATGCATACTCCCTTTGGAAACAAGTTTATGAGTTGCGTTCTGGATAGTTCTGGTATGGTTTTAGAATCGATAAATTAGTAAATATTATTACTTAGTCATTATATATCAATATAGTCCCAAACAATGGTAAAAATATTGATTACAAGCTATGTTTAAAATAATAAAATAACGATATCTCCCTTTCGATCGGCTAGCGAAAGCTTCATCCGGGCATTCAAACACTTGCCAGGGAGGTCGCCATTTTCAGGTAATGGTACTACCACTTGCTTGTAGAAAATTGTATTTTTTCCGAAAAGGCGAAATCTTATTAAACCATTGTGTTTGCTTTTCATTAAATAATCATTTGGTTATTTTTACAGCGATACACTTGGATATCTGCAGCAGGCAAACGTCAAAATGGCAATGAGACGTCCGTTCGATCCTGTGGCACACGAGTTGGATCCCAGTTTCCGACTCACGAAATTTGCTGACCTAAAGGGATGAGGGTGCAAAGTCCCTCAAGAAGTTCTGCTCAAACTTCTTGAGGGACTCCAACAGGACAGCAATGCCCAGGATGCAGAACCGTCACATTTCCAATACATGGCGCCTGTTCCGCGTGTGGGTAAGTAAACTTTCAGTTAGAAAAAATATTGAGAATAATTAAATTTAATTCACCATTTTCTTATTTCCAACATAACCCATTTCCGTAACATACAGATAAATGATGGACTTCTTTAGACTTCTTGCTTTACACTCTGTTGGTGTTTATATGTGCATCAAATTTGTAGGTGGCTTTATTTTAAAGTGTTTTAACACAATATAAATACGACCAAACGATTTTACTAGTATCATTGATGCAGTCCTGACGAGCCTCGTTTATTCAATATGGTCGCAACACGCCAGCGAAATGTCACGTGACCTCCGACCTCCGCTGATTGGCGAATCTAGAAATAACACCAACCTGGAATGTTGTTTCCAGAATAAATCTTATACATTGGTACCTCAGCAACACTCCGTTAACTTAAAGGGCCAAGCAGATTATGTTGCATACGTTAGTCGTTTGATAAGTCATAATTTCCCTATCCATTTTTGAATGAGATTTGGCTTAGGGTTTTATGGTATTTTTGGCGTCAGAAGAAATGCAAGAGTACATGCTGCTAAATGCTTCAGACAGAAATGGTGACAAGGTGATGCAGACAACAAAGAATTGCCTAAATAAACTCCAGAACATTACTTAAGTGATGCAACAAACTAAAATCTCCAAATTATCCAGTTCATTAAAGGCACAACTCCAACTCCTCTTTTTTTCTCAGTATCCCCAGTTTAATCTGTTACGCTCCACTTCCCAGTGTTAATTGAATCATACCTGATGTCTCTTCTCAAGCACCTTAACAGTTACCATATGACCTAAATGGCTTCTGAAGAAAAACTAATAAGCTTTTTGGAAGCATCAAATCAGATACATCTCTTGGCTGAAAAGTGCTGGCAAGTTAATGGGCTTATTGAGATACTTAAGTTTCTCAAAGTATGTTTCAGAAATATTTTTTACATTTAGTTTAATGGCTTCAAGGTTATGGAAACACTTTATCTTTTGTCTCTAAAACTATTACTGTATTGCAGAGGATAACAATTGTCCAGTGAAATCTTTGAGTGCCTCGCAAATAACAACCACAGTGGGTGGCACAACACTAGATGAATGTAGCATTACTTTGCCCATGCTCTAAACAGGATTGTGAACCACTCATTGATTACAAATTACAGGTGCAAAATGTGTACATTGCAAACGAACGTATTCAATTTTATAAATAGCTTTACATAACTTTATGCAATTTATAGAGTAGATATAAAAAAGTGTCTGTTGACATCGTTAAAAAGAGTATTCAATATGGTCTTTTGTGTAGGCATTGGAATGGACAGTTCCATTACCCCTCTACGTCATGGTGGCCTCTCTCTTGTCCAAACCACAGACTACTTCTATCCATTGGTGGATGACCCATACATGCAGGTATTTTATGCATATATTCAGTATTATATCTGCTTATAATAACACTGTTCCTGTGACTAGGTAGGCAGTGTTGCTTGAACTGAGCTACTGAATCAAATGCTAGTTGTACATTTGTGGGTTTTCTGCTGTATGTTGTTTTGTTTGGGTGTTACATGAAAGGGTTTAATGACAACATGCTAATGCATTCAAAATGGATGAATTGAGGCATTTGCGCTGTAGCTATGAAGACATTTGCATCTGCGGGTTCACTTTTTCTTATTCTACTCAAGTCCCTGTTTTTGTTAACCTTCATTGTCAGAAGCACAGAGTAAATTCCAGCAGATAACTATAATTATTTTTACTTATGTTAAACAGGGAAGAGTATTGATTTGTAAGTTAAAATACATGAGCTGAAATTCGGAACAGGCAGGGTAAATGCTAATTTGCAAGTGTCTCAGGGCAAGATTGCTTGTGCAAATGTGTTGAGCGACCTGTATGCAATGGGCGTTACGGACTGCGACAACATGCTAATGCTGGTTGCCTGTAGCAACAAGATGACTGAAAAGGAGAGAGACATCATTATGCCCATTATCATGCGAGGTTTCAAGGTCAGCATCAGTGCCAGTATTTCTGAATTTATGTGCCAAATGCCTGAATATTTAATGCATGTAGAAAAAGCAGAAAGGAAAAGATATAGAAATTAATTGTACCTCACTTTATTATTATAGTAATAATTCAAACTGGGGGTATGATGTAACCAAAAAGTGTTTGATTCTTCAGTGATGCGTAACACTTGCTAGATAGTATCTGACCCCTGACCTTTTTTGTTTCTTAAGGTGTAATGAGGTGCACTTTCATTATGGCAGACTTTTGTAAAATGTGTAGATTCTGTGAAATTGGTACAAACAAAAGAACTCTTAGAAATGGCCAACTTTTTTTTTTTTTAATTTTTAAGGAGCCATATACCTTTTAAATAAAATTTGTTACAGTTGTGATTAAAACTGAAACATTAGAATAAATAGAGCAGCATTAAATAAAAGATTTTGTATGTACACATTATACATTAACACTGCTTGCTAATGATTCAGTAAAACTGCTCGGATACAATAACTGTCTCTGATAATACAATAACACTGCTTAATAATATGATAACACTGAAAGACAAATGTTATGACTATTGGCTCATCTGTGCTGTACTTAAGAAAGGTTTCAACATATTGGTAGGAAAAGTAGGGAAGAGAGACATTTATGTGTAGTCCCAATTTCTCTTAAAACCCCAACTCCCCTTCAAATAAAAATTCAATTTAAAAAAAAAACTTTGAATTTTATCATGCCAGAAGTCAGTAATTTAGTGCGCATATTTTCATATCCCATACCCTGTGGTACATCAAGAGCTGATGCATACATAACTGCTAGCATCCAATCCATTGTGGCTGACAGGCTGTAAATTAGGCTGTATTTTCTGGATCAAAATAAATTGAGCAGTATTTGTAGAAATAGTTCTAACCATATCTTTTTAAAAATGTATGTATTATAGTGAAATGTTTATTTTATCCATCCACAAAGGTAGTATTATCTGGAAATAAGATTTGTAACATGTAGTTTTAATTTTCCAGTTCATGTTGTGCAGAGCAGAATGACAAGAGCACTTGTGATTTTCTAAGACTTTAATATAAATCTCTCCATACATTTGGACTGTGATTTTCTGATACTTTAATAAATTCTATCCATACTTCAGGACTGTGCAGAGGAAGCTGGTACAGGTGTAACTGGTGGTCAGACTGTCATAAACCCTTGGCTTATCATTGGAGGGGTGGCCACTTCAGTTTGCCAGCCTAATGAGTACATCATGTAAGAGAGGGCATTGTTGGGGAGTTAAGTTTTATAAGTTTTAGGATTATGCATGATACTGCAGTAGGCACATGAAATACATATATATTTAGAAGCTGTTAAGCTAAAGCATGTTGTTTATAACATTTCATTTCCTTTTATCTCCTGGGAGCCCCCCCCACTTTTTTGTCTCACATTTGTGTGCATACCTGTGCCTACACACCTTACACAAATTCCTTTTAACAACAAAACAGGAAAAAGGTTTAACACATTTCATTTACAAGATTTTTCGGTCAGAAATGTTTGGCTTTAAATTACACAGCTGTGCTGTGTGCTTGTAATATTTTACCTCTTATTGTCTTTGACTTTCTTGTTGGCAGGCCAGACAATGCAGTTGTTGGGGATGTGTTAGTGCTGACTAAGCCCCTTGGCACACAGGTGGCAGTAAATGCATACCAGTGGCTAGACCAGCCTGAGAGGTGGAATCGTATCAAGCTGGTTGTGAGTGAGGATGATGTTCGCAAGGCATACCAGCGTGCAATGTTCTCTATGGCAAGACTAAACCGCATAGGTCAGTTTATGCCTGAATTGCTTGCTTGTTATTTTTGCACTGATGATGGAAACATATATTCTGAAAGTTGTAAAGTATTTGTTTATAGGTTATTAAATTGAGGTGGGGTTGGGGAGGGTCTTTGAATTGAAGCTTGCATGTGAATGCTGAATTCTGATTTATTGTGGGTCAGTTATCAGATTATAGTGCACCAACATCTTTGTGTTGATATGAAAAGGATGAAGTGGGGGCAGGGGAGCTACCTTTTAAACTTCTTTTAAGAATATTTTTCTTAGAACTGTTTAAGCATCTGTTCACTTTTGAAACCAGCTCAGTTTCATAACCTTTTTGTCTTTCAGCTGCACGTCTGATGCACAAATATAATGCCCATGGTGCTACCGATGTGACTGGCTTTGGTCTGCTTGGACATGCTAATAACCTTGCTCGCATTCAGAAAAATGAAGTGGGCTTTGTCATCCACAACCTCCCTATCATTGCCAAGATGGCTGCTATAAGCAAGGCATGCGGCAACATGTTTGGTCTTCTGCAGGGTCACTCTGCTGAGACTTCAGGTAATGTTTTTATTTAGTAGATTGTAGCAAAGGCAACTTTATGTTTAGCACACCTGTAATTAAGGGACAAAATATATGGGAGGTGGATTCATTAAGATTGTGAGCCTTTTACACGGACACAAACTTCTGATTATTGCGTTTAAAAAAAGTTTTGTTTGTGGCCAGGTGGACTGCTGATTGCTTTGCCCAGGGAGCAAGCGGCCGCCTTCTGTAAAGACATTGAAAAGCAGGAGGGCTACCAATCCTGGATCATTGGCATTGTAGAGAAGGGCAACCGTTCTGCACGCATTATTGACAAGCCACGAGTTATAGAAGTTCCAGCTAAAGACCGCGACGGGGAATTATGGTAGCTGCAGCTGGGAAGGGTCTTCTGTGTCTTGCATGTTGCTTGGGTAAGGGAAGGGGTCTGGCCTTTGTCCTGTGGTAGAACTGAATTTGCTGTATTGCATCTGAGATCTGTTTTAAGATTTTCTCTGTAGCATGAAGAAAAAAGACCAACAGGAACTCTTTTAAGATGAAGCTACATTGATACAGAATGTGGCAATCTGTGTGTGTGTAGTTTGCAGTAACAGGGAACTTCTTGTCACATCCTGTTTGAGCAGAACATGGCTCTGATGAGCTTTTATCACGTCTCTTGTAGAGAGCATTTTCCAGGCAGCTTAGAATTGTCTTTGGTCTGTTGTGAAGTAAAACCTGAGCTGCTCCATCAGTCTAATGATTGGTTGATTGATGCATTTGATGGCACACATCATTCATATTCATTCCGCAATGTCTCAGATGTGTTGACCACAGAGTTCACTATTTCTGCTAAAAAGTTAAAAAAAAAAAATTACCATATCCAAATCATCGGTCACTGGGAGCACCAGTTGTAGATTGGTGAATTGATTTTTATTCTTGCATAAGTCAGTTGTAGCTAACTTCTATCCAGCCAGTAGTTGTGTTCCTATGCAGCAAGCTTGAGCCCCTTGTTGCAGTGTGGCACGGCCAACGAGCTGCGTGCGGGACAGCTGCTTTTAGGTTTTGGGCAAAGGCCCTAGGTTTTCAACATGAAGCTTGTCCAGGTATTGACTTCTGGCAACTGGACCAGCAGAAGCTAAGAAAAATTAGGAGCCAACCTGGATGGCCTACCTGCTTCTGTCTAGCTTGCTTTTACTCATTTCTCATCATGCTGTGGTCAATACAGTTTTTAATTAAAAATATATATACATGGAAATTGGTTTTTGTACAGATGGAAAGGATGAGAATGAAGTCAAAAATTTCAAAATTTTACTGTATGCACCATTCACACCATCAAGGATGTGTCCCCTATACAGTTTCTGCAAACAAGCATCAGAACCAGGAAAAAAAAGTCAATCCAAAGCTTTAATCATTGGACTTATGAGCCCTACTAAAGCCAACTTCATAGATTCTCAACTACATGCAAGGGCCCCATCACTATGAGCCTGTAAAAATTGAACACAGCTGTGGTGGAATCAACCTTAACCCCTACTTTGCTACCTGCACCATAAACCAAGGTCATTTTTAGTGGCGGGTTGTCTGCATTCAGTATATGCATATTGAGCTCCCCAGAGCTAAACAAGTCTCACATACCTGTGACATATGGATACTTGGAAATGATGCATATAATGCTGATCAGCATGACTGGTTCCTACTGATGGCAGAAACTATACATGACAAAAAATGTTTCTCATCCCAACACCCAGTACCACCCCTTCCCCAAAAAAGAAAAAAAGGGTTGAAAATGTTCAAAGAATCTGCCAGATACGAAAAGTGTGGCCTTTAAAGCAGGTTGCCAATTAGAGGTCTGCTCAGACCATTAGTCTTCTCTGCAAACTCAGCAGAAATGTGCACCCGATTTATTTGGAAAGATGAGACTTGGGCTTTATTTGCCTTACTTTAGTCATGGTGAACCATTTACACTGCCTACTTCATGAAACTTTTACCCCCAACCTACTAAAAATACACACATAAAATGGGACATTATGGCCTTTTTTCTATTAGTGGAAAAGGGGCTAGATGGGTTTGCTGGGGCTAGTTTCTGATCGCTTACATTATATAATGTATGAAGAGTTTGTAGTATTCCCTGAAAAAAAAATGGAATGTGACATGAAAAACTATGCATTTCAGCCAAAGCTTCCCTTTTTTGGGGGAGGAAGGGAAGGTGGATGCTGGGGGAATTGGGGTTTATAATTTCCAATACCAAAATGACCTAACAAACAACAAAATCTTGGCAGAGTTCATTAATACTCTCGATGTTCTAGTCAACATGCTAACGCCTCCCACGTCGTTTCATGGCAGCTGTACACTGTGGACAAAACCACTTGCCCTTCGGTGCTTGAGTCAGACCCACACATCCATAGTGGAACCACTCTATAGGACACTGCAACAAGCAAAGCGCTTCCACATAAAAACTAATTTTATAAAACTAACAATAAATCTGGGTTAAAATATGTAAAGGGTTGCACAAATGTGCAGTCTTGGGTAATACTAGAATTTTTAAGACCTTAATGAACAGTGCAGTCTTTCTAGTTTATTTGATTTTCCCCAGTTTCTCAGATTAACACATTAGGAGTTCTACCATCACTACAAAAAAATTTCTTCTCCTAGCACTTCAATTAATGCAAGACCCTTTGCCTTAGGATGTCCAGACAAAACAACAACCCAGCAGCATGTCAGGCTTTCCTCCAACTCACATCTTCGTTGTCACAGCCCACCATGTCTCCATATGAAACTTGGTTGCAAAGGCAGTATCTAGGCTCGTTGGGGTCAGTCCAGTCATCAACTTGAAGTTCACCACCCCCATCTTCTGCTCCGTCTACTGCCACTTGGGGAGCTGCTGCAGTCTGCTGTTGTTGCTGCTGCTGTTGTTGCTGCTGCTGAAGTTGCTGCTGCTGAGCTAGTGCAGCAGCTTTTGTTGATTGCCTGAGAGAAGGCAAAAAACACACTGGCACCCTTAGCTGTATTTTGCTCTCAATGTTATCTGCTATAAGGTCTGGAGGGAGTAAAGGTAAGGCTGCAAAATCTTAAGTCTTTTGGAGCCAATTTAACTGCACTTAAATTTCTTTAATTTGACATTTACAAGCTTAGAATAAAGGCTGACTGTAAAAAAAACACAACAAAATAAAGCAAATGTAAGGAAAGGGTTACAGAATTAGGTCATGAATATTCTGTGCGCCCATTTGGGCCTTAAATATCATGTAGGGTATAACAATTCTTGCTTCATATAAATCTGTATGAAACTTTTCCATAGAAGACATGGATACAATGTGAAAAAAAATGACAAGGTGAGAATAACAGGAATGCCCTGCTCCTTGCTCCAAGATAAAAAGCAAAGCCACCAAATAAACTGCGAATATATCACGCACCTTCCTCTGCCTTCTTTTCTGGTTCTGCACACATATCACAATAAAAAGGGACATTATTTTTAAGCAAATGTTTTTTGCACTTGCATGACACTTGTAGCTAATATCTTGTTAAAGTTTTAAAGCATTGAAGGTACTACTATTTTTTACACTCTTTATGATATCAAGAAGTTGTTGGAAACTTAGAAAAATGGTTCTTGCCCACAACTTAAAGTTTATTATATTTGTTTTTTACATCACTGAATATCCCGTGCATGATCACATTTAGTCTGCATAAACTCATGGAAAATCCCATCAAAATTTAATAAACAAGGGGAAAAAGGCTTTATTAGATAATAAGTGTATGGTCTGTATTGTGCATACTCATGCTCGTCAGGAGCGTGCTCTTTGGGTATGAGACATTGACAACATATGAAGGACAGAAGGATAAACAACTGTCCTGATGACTAGTAAAAAAAACAAATATAGCAGACAGGAATCAGGTGACAAGAACTGAGAGCATCGTGATTTTGCAGAGGAAGATCTGGGAAGTAGCAATGAACAGAAAAAAGTGGTTGAGGGGTAGTGGTTTGTAAAATGACTAGCATTATGTGGACTGTTGTTAAGAGTAATACTCAAAGATGATGTGTGTTTTCAGTGCACATTTAATGGACTCAATGGTGGGTAGGTGGGGGGATATGGAAGGGGAGAGTGTTCCATTGTTTTGCTGCACAGTAAATAAATATCCTGCGAATGTATGCTGTTGTTCTAGTGTCGGGAATAGGATATTGTCACAAGATGAAAAGTGAAGTTGTCTGCTGGGATGTAGAAGAATAGAAGTTCAGAGAAATATTCAGGGAAGGAGCCTGCAAAGAAATTAAAAAACAGCATGGACAGTTTGTGCTAAATGCAAGAACACATGGGTAGTCAGTGCAGAAAACGGAGAGGAGAGATATGGTCCCGTTTCCTAGTTTTATGCATCAGACATGCAGCAGAGTTCTGTACTTTCTGGAGCTGATGACTGAGGTATGAGGGGCAGCCTGCGAGCAAGGTGTTGCAACAATCAAGCCTAGAAAGAACAAATGCACAGACAAGAATGTTGGTAGCACGCGCAGAGAGAATGTGACGGATGGCGTTGATTTTACGTAGCTCCTGATAAGCAGACTGACAGACAGCTGTAACTTGTCTATCAAGGGTCATGTCAGTAATGACAACGAATCCCAGATTCCCGACGGATGAGGTAAAGGTGATGTTGATTTTGCCAACCTTGATGTGGTTAGGCGGACTGATGAATGATGACTTATTTCTTCTTGAGCATATGAGGGCTTCTGTTTTGTCATTGAGTGTAAGTTTTTTTTTTACCATCCAATTTTTGACGTCACTAATACAGGTTTCTATTGTGGGATGGAGCTGTGAGTCATCAGCATAGGACTGAGGAAAAACCTGGTGAGACTGGATGAAAGTGGTTTCGTGTACAAAATGAACAGAATGGGGCCAAGTATTGAGCCTAAAGGAACCTCACAAGAAAGTGGAGCAGGGGGAGAGGTTTGACCATTGACAAACACAGTCTGGATCCTATCAGCGTAATGGGACTTGAACCACGCTTGTGCGGGTCCAGAAATTCTGTATAGGGTGTGGAGTCTTTGAAGGAGCAGAGAGTGGTGGATAGTGTTGAATGAAGCAGACTGGTCCAGTAAAGGCAGAAACTTCACCACTGCTGAGGGCAGATAAATGTTTGTGGCTACTTTGATGAGATTTTATAAAATATAAAATTTTAGCCAGTAAGTTGAGAGATGGAGACATTGCAACAAAATGCTCACTTTTTGGTACGTTGTCGTGGAGTTGCTGTTTCTGGTGTACTGGGTGCAGATGATGGTGTATTACTAAGTGCCAGTGACAACTCCTTGGACATGAGATTTTTGGTCATCAGATCATAGCTAGCTTTCATGCTGGATGTTCGTCGGCCTTGCGACATCTGAGAACAAAAATACACAGCACACAATACATCTTTCAAAAAGGATAAAGAATTTATACTAAAAAAGTCATCAAGTCAGAAGAAGAAAGATTGAAAGGTGTAAAATGTCAAAGCTATTAAACTGCTGTTTCTAAAGAGATAGAAAGCTATCATATCAGTATAATACTGGCTACTGAAAGCCAACACGGGCCCTAGGGCACATGACCTTTCCAGGCCCCTTGCAATAATCCTTACTTGTAAACATTTGTTATTTTTTCAGTATATAGCAGTATGCTTACAAGCTTGTGACTGGCAATATCTAAATTTCATTCAGTAACATAATACAGCAAACATTAGGAAAAATGCACAACTTAGTAGCATTCTTTGAAGTCCAACTTCGTTTTTTTATCTCTCTCTCGTGCTACCTTTTCTTTTCACTTTTGCGCTCAAGGCTTGTGATGGTGCATGAGAGAGTAACAGAGGCATTGTGAGAATAAGAAAGTAGCTGGAAGTGCTAAGTCACTTGGCTTATGTTGGAGTTTATAAGAAAATTAGATCTTTGAGACAGCGTGTGCTAGACTAGGAATGAGTCAGGAGGTACCACCCAGTCCACATTGCTATAAGTGGTCTATGGCTAATCCCATTGTGCGGCAATGCGGATGGGTGTGCATATCGCCCAGCAGAAGGCCATCATTGGGCATCTGGGAATTTTTCACCCTTCATCAGCTCCATTCTTCTCCTCACACTGCCATGAATTTACGAGCCCCACTGTTTGTGCCACAGAAGTTTTAAAATGTTCTTGTAATAACTGATTCTATTTTGTCAGCTGTGGTGTTAGTGTGTTACTGTTGCTAATACTGTATCATAATGTTTTGTTCACAAGGAGCTTCTGTGTAGACTAGGGTAGTTGTATGTGTAGTGATGGGAAAGTTGGAGAAAAATGATTAAAGTGTCTTTCTAAGTAAACATGAAGGAAAAAAAGTCAAACGTTCTGACACTTTTTGTTTACTGGCTGCAGGGGCAAGACTCTGCTCACTCTGTTCACAGAGCTGCCCACACATCGGTCACCGTCAATGTTAGACTGCATGCAGACCCCCCTTTCCCTCGTGGCAGATAAACCCAGCTATCTCCATGCCTTGATGCACAAATATACTTCTGGACGGTCAAACAAATCGGTGTCCAGCAACCTTCCGGCACCAAGCATGTCCAGTTTAACACAAATATAATAATGCTGACTAGTGACTGCACTTCTACACTTCCCTTCCCAGCCCCTTTACCCTGCCGACCCACCTCACTACTCCACGAGGCCCAGGAACAGTATACAGCAAACTAAAATTTGATTTCTCTGCGTGTAAAGTTTTGGTGTTTTTTCCCCAGACATTTGTTTTTAAGAAAAATGGGAAAAAAATCACCTACCAAAGCCGAGCCCCCTCCACCGCCGTGGGCTCGGGTACACCATCCCTCCCTGACCCCCCCTCTCGTCAGGCCTGGCAATGACTTATCAGAAAGATGAATACAAAAAAGATTAAGCCATCCAATGAACAGTCATGCTCAGAACAAAATCACTATCATGAAGAATTAAACCTGCAAAAAGACAACAAGACACAAGGTCAAATTGTGTACTCCAAACAACATGCAGCCCCATGCACCCCAGACTGACACACCCACCTGATTTGTGGCGGCAATGGCTTGAGATGCAGCTGCAGCGATGGCTGCGTTGCTGCCTGCACCGATGTGGCCCAGGTTGTAGGAGATCGAGGTGCTAGGCACAGAGGAGAACATTTTTAAGGCCGGGGAGTTGGAGGCTGAAGATGTGTGCATGGTGGTCAGTGATTCTCGGGCCACTTCATTGGCCAGGTTGGACAGCATCTCCGGGGTGGAACGTTTGTCGGTGTGGTTGTGCATCGAGGATGAAGTGTGGGCTGCTCGCCGTTCTAAAATATGGCAGCAAAGGAATTTTCTGCATACATCTTAACTGAATGCAATTCTTTTACTACCTACCATTTAAGAACAAAATTAGAAAATAATCAAAACAACCTTATTTAAAAAAAAAAACTTGACAGGTAGTTTCTGCTATCAAATTTGTACAGCCTAAATATTATAAATATTAGAACTTCCTAGATGATTTGCTTTTGTTGTCAGCATTTGTGACTTTAGTAATCAAATTAACCGATCATAATACTCCACAACAGCATGACTCTTTGACTTATTTTCACTTATCTTTGTAACCCAGACATTTTCATCAAGTTCTTCAACACATCTTTCCTTGCTTATCTGTCACAGTTTTGTGCACAAACTATCAGAATTTCATCTACATCTTCCATTCATTCACAGTTAAATTGGATTTTTAGAGTCATACAACTCACTTTCAGTACGTTGAGGGGGCTGTGATGGTTGTGGTTTGTCAAGTTCTAGCGAACCTAAAATAAGAAGCGCCATCAATGAGGATACAATCCCGATGCAACAAAGTGTAAGTTTTGTCTATCAAAGATGTTTATATTATCCTGCATAAAAACTGGCTACGACAACAGATGGGTTGATGCAGTGGTGAACACTCATAATTTCTCCATAAGAAGTCTCCAGATGAAACCACATCTTGAATATACAAATAAATAAAACAGGAAGACAGATTAGGAGAGAAGCAGAGGGACATATACTGTGAGGTAAGTGAAGGTTAAGAAACAGTAGAGGAGCAGCATGACAGATATTTTTAACATTTTAATTATTTTTCGAAGTAGGATTATTAACAAGCTTTCAGGTTAAAAAGTAAAGTAGAATATCTTAATGGAAACACAAAACACAGTTACGTTTTTCTAACATCTCTGTGATGCCAGCATTATCTGCTTCAAGCTCCATCTTGAATTTGCTCAGCTCTTGATCAAGTCGACGTGAATGACGATCAACCTAGCAACAGTAACGCCACTTCCTGAACCACTGCTTGCTATACTAAATATGTTACCATTAGATTTTCTAACAGATTCTTTTTTCAGTTTATTAACAAAATTGGTTTTAACTATTTAAACATAACAGACACTTTCGTAAAAGTATCTTTAGTGAAGGCATCAAAAACCATAGGTAGCTTCTGTCTGATGATGATAAAGGATGGTAAACTTAACATGTGAAATAGTAACTAAAATAGGATCATAGAGAAATACAATTGGGGAGAGAAATTGTATACTAATTCTCTACCCCTTTCACATAAGTTTTGAAAAACTCAAGAAATGGAATTGCATCAAATTCTCAGAGGTAATTCTAGGATTTCAAAAAGAGGGGCCCTGGGGCCCTCTCAATGGAAAAAAAGGGGCCCTTCAAATGAAACAAGGGGTCCCTCGAAACAAACACATTTTCACTGCTTTTTCCGATAAATATTTGGTATGCAACAAAATACTTCATTAATCACAAGAAATTGAAGATTAATCACATAGATATCTTTTTCTTCTATATCGATAAATTATCTTTCATCATCATTAGTGTGATCATAGCATCCTAAATTCGCAAACCAATTAGTCTTTGTGTCCATCTCATTGGGCTATGAGCGGGTAACGAAGCTGCCGACAGGCTGGCAAAAGAAGGATCGGCAAAAGAACAAGTCAACAGAGTTGTGTCCTTTGCAGAGGCAAAAACCATAATCAAGGCAAAACAATGGAAGATATGGCAACAAGAGCACCCCAACTACAACAAGATGGATGGCTACCATCTTCTGACCAGACGTGAGCAGGTTACCATTTTCCGCCTGTGTACGGGACATAACCGGCTAAACTGGCACCTTTACAAGTTCAAAATTGGCCAGTCTGGCCAGTGCCCTTGCGCTACCGGTAATATGACCACAGAGCACATATTACAGGCCTGTCCCACATACGCCACCCTCAGGAGGAAGTACTGGCCGGAAGACACGGCAGCGACCCAAAAGCTCTACGGTGCCCTGGCGGACCTGCAGCAAACAGCAACCTTCATCGAGGAGACTGGCCTCACCATCTGAGCGATCGAGAAAAAAAAAAAAAATTGGGCTATGAGCTAATGTTTAGACACTTTTCATATGTCTCATTAGTGCAGGGGTTTAAATGTTTCTCCTTGAGGCAACTTCTATGAGAAGACTTTATTAGGTTTTGATGGCCAAAGCCCCCTCTCACAGTCTGCATTGTGGTATAGCATAAGGAGGCACAGCTTTCCAAGAACCAGCAAATTGGGGAATGAATCCCTGTAAAAATCAAATAACAGTTTAAACAGCTTGTGGAATCTCTCCCATATGCATTCTGCATTACAGTTTCTTTGACCACAATCCATTCCTCTAAGCATGCTGCTTTGTCAAGCAAGTTTTACTGAATTTGCTGCCCACTTGTGCTGGTTTTCCAAAGAAATCTGTTAAGATATTTAACGCTTTGTCTCCATAGGGTGTTCTGTCTTCTGCAGACAGGCACGTTCTGTCTTCTGCAAACAGGATATTTAATTCTTTGTCTCCATAGGTTGTTCTGTCTTCTGCAGACAGGAAAAAGATGGGGCGCATGGAAAGAACTCAAAAATGCAGAGGCAACATCACCTGCATCTTTTGGGAACCTGTCATTAATGTTCATGCACAGATTGTTGCAAAAGCAACCCTGACAGCTTCCATGTCCTGTGATGTTGTATCAAGTTTGCAACACGTTATTTTTAAGTGTTATATAATACCGCCGGCATAAGTTCCAAAAAAGTCATGAGGACAGAAATAAATCAGAATTGAAAATAGTTTGAAAATTGAAATCTTTATGAAGAATTTCAGCCTCCAAAGAGTGTCTGTGGTTGGAAGTCTGAATGTCTCTGCAGGGTCTTTGTTCGGTACTTAACACACCCGGGGTTGTAAACGCGTTATTCTTATTGTTTTAGGCACAATTATACATCTCATGCCTTCCTCCTCGTTTATTAGCCAAGGCCATTTCTTCAGCCATTCACACTGACAGGTTCTCTGGACTCGTTTTTTACGTGAAGTTTCTGTCTCAATTTGACTATTTCGTTGTCTACATTTTCAGTTCCAACAATGTGTGCGGCACACTCTGACGAGTTTCTGTTTCTTTCTGTCCTTGTCGATTTCTACTTTCCAGGTCATCTTCTGCTGCTCTGGTCGTGAACGAAAAGTCAAACAGAGTTGACAGTCGCGTTCATTTCGTTTTCAACTCGCTTGCTTCCAATACCCTTTGATCTCTCCCGTCCCAAATGTTTTTGCTGTGGGCTTTGAAGTGCCACATCGCGTGTTCAAAAGTGTGCCAGCCACGGGATTTTTGCGGGCGCATGGTCGCGCTGACTTTCAGACTATGCGCCCCTCAGCGAAATTTTGCGGGAATCCTGCAAGGCCGCAGCCTAGAATTACCTCTGAATTCTCGATTATTTTAAAACCTTTTCTTAGATTTACTTTAAGAGTCACAGGAAACGATTGTTATAGCAGGTATCAAATGGACAAAATTACTGAGTAAGAGCATAGCTGCTTGCTCTTTTCATATTTACAAGCAGCTTCATGGCTGGAGAAAATATTATTTCTTCCAGGCCATCTTATATTTTTTATGTCATTCAGTTTTGACATCCATCATAATACTGTCCAGTCAAAAAGGTCCCCCAAAAGCCAATATTTTACTTATCAAGCTTCTTTTTAACCTAATGCTAATGAAATTATCTTCTTAAATATACAAGAGAGGGGAAAAAATCTAAACACCATTGAAATACCAGAAAAACTTCTGATTAGCTTTTTATATATTCATGCACTGATCTACTGATCATTAACATGTCTGCATCTTAAACAACAAAATCCTCACCCTTTTCCTTACTCCTGGAAATATGCCCACTCTAACTTACCAGGTCGTGTATATGGTTTGCAAGCTGCACTTTTTCATCTGCATCACTGAGGGCTTTCTGGTATTCCTGAATTTAGATAAAGACATGGTGTCATCATCATAAGTTGGTTAGTTGTTGTTGTTTAACACAATGTCAACAGCAAAAGTCATACTGCAGTGAAAACTTCAAGAAACAGTTCCCAGTCACACATACCCAAAAGAACAAGCAACTAAAAAAAATCCAACAGAGACCAAACAAACAATCCAAATCAACAAAAAGTATAATGAAGGAAAGACAAAAGGTAAAACAGCCCACTGGAAAGCCACCTAAAAACTTTGATCAGTTAAAAAATTTTTAACCTGAAAGTACAAATTTATAGCTTTCAGGAATGAGAAAAATGTCAGTGAAATATGTGGTTACAGAGTCCTCATCATTAAAAACTTAATAAATGTGTATTATAAAACACTCTGTCATTAATGTACTAAAATTCAGATCTGCCTTGACCTAAGATAAAAAGCAGCAGTCTGATTGTTGAAAAGTTCTCTTCTATGCTGAAAAAAAGAGTTCTATTGTATTAACTCACTCAAATTAATAATTAAAAAAAAAACAAAGCAAAAAAAAAACTTTGGTCATTGGGGAATGGAGTGTTCAAGGTCACACTTTTTTGTGAAGGCTACATTTTCTCTCCCTTGCTGCTTTTCAGTCTCCATCCCTCTAAGAAATTACCCTATTTAACAGGGTAAATTGGGGAAAGTATGCAACACCATATGGGTACTAAGCATAGTGTGTTTACCTCTGGTCTCCAACACAACATTGACCACTTCCCTTCTATACAACTAATGAAGGTGATTATCTTAGGCATTGGCCTCCTGCTGCTAATGGGAATGATACCAAGGGAGGTTTCAAACAAGCAGCAAGACACAGCCGAGACAAAGGCATTTGTTCTCATTACCAGCTCCAAAAGAATGACACTATGAAATGGCTTGCATCTGCACCTACTTACAGATCGTTCAGACCTTATCTGATAGTGAATGTTGAGAATGGTTAACTGGTTTATAATTTAGGAAATACCACTTCAGAGACATCAACAATGGTAGGAGAGGACAGACAGAAAGCTAAACAAAAGATAAGATATATAAGCCAGTTATGTCTACAAATTCTTTAATATCTTGTCCTCAAAAGAAATGGCGCATTTCACCGAAGAAAAAAAAATTGTGACAGTGGAAATAAGTTCCAAAATCATAGTTCTTCCCCTTTCAAGAAAGAAAAGTCATACGCCAACCAATAAACCCCATCCAAAACACTGACCAATAAATGAGCAATGCAAATTAATGCACACATAATGTTGGTGCTGAAGAGCAACATCTCGTACTTCTAAAATCTTTTTATACTGTTCTTCTTTCCACTCCGGTTTCACATTGGGCTGCAGGCATTTCTTGAAAAACACCTTCACCTGTTCGTCCAGACTATCAAGTCTATCTGCAACAGATTGCAGTAAAGAAATAAAAACATCAGTGCCGCTGCTACTTTTGTGTTTTAAAACAAATGAAAATAACCTTGATCTAAGAAAATGTGTCTTGAGAGGAGTGGAGTGGAATGCAACTTGTTAGAAGTGTATTACGTACTCAAAACTCACGCTTGTGGTGAGACACAGAACAAAACACTAACACTTTTACTTTGTATGTCACAATATAGTCTGCACATAATAATAAATACGTTTTTTATAAGCGAGATCTTTTCTTTTCCTGCAATTATTTATCTCACAGCACGCGATGTTGAAGCTAACAAGGGAGATAATGTGCCAAACCATGTTCAAGGGGTGCAACTCAAACCGACTGTTAAAAACGGCTCATACGTGAATCCTGCACGTTTCCGTAGATACATTAGAGCTTACTTTGCACCTGTAGGTCCGTTTCTCTCATTTCTGTCAATCTTTCTCTCATTTCCATGGGAAGGTTTTCAATCACTGCAAAATACCGATTGTACATACAAATGAGTGTTTCCCTAGTAAAGACTAGAAAAGCATAAGTTTCTAAAGACGATTATTATTTCACCGACATAACGCAATAATGTATTAATTTCTTACTTTCCAGATAATCTTCTAAGTACAGCATGTTGGAAGTTAGAATGATCCTCCTCGTGAACAATTTCGGCCTTTTTTTGATTATAACAACGATTGTGATTGGACAAAGTCCATTTACCGTGTTATAAAAGTATGGGAATTTTTGGTGAATCACTGTGTATTATTAATCAAATGTTATATGTTTACAAATATTTATTGTTATAAAATATTATCGAGTGATATGCACTATTTATATGAGACGGAGATCCGTACAACGTAAATATATTTGTTTAAAGCAATTTGACCAATCACTGTCGTTGTATCAGTGCTTCTATATTTAGTTTTACGTTGAAATTCGAAAGGCCAGAAAAAAATAGTTTTTGTAAATGTTTTTAAGGTCGTTGCATGACAAAATATCACAAGGAAAGAACGGAAATCTATTAGGATTTGGTAGTTAGTTTTAGATCAATGGGTTAGCAAGAGAAAAGTTCAAAGTTCAAGGACGCAAATGGGTGGCTGGGTCTGAGAAAGGGTTGATTTTCTCGTAGAAGTTAAGTGTTAGTATTTGTCTTCCGACCATGCGCGGTTTTCGACAAGTAGCGTTACTACTGCAAAATGTCAGTGCAAACCTTCTTATTAGTAGAAAATTGACAGCACAGGTAGGAATTCTTTACAAATTGTGAAATTTGCGTCGTCTGCAACATATTTTCCTTCCACAATACACTAAACGTCATGGTACATTTATCTCTTTTACTCCCCTTTCCCGTTGTCTCTGCTGTTCACAGGGCTAGTCACATTGCCGTGATATACCCTCGGCGTAAAACACCTATTCTTCCCCCTCCCATCGTCTCTACATGGTCCTTTTCTCTCCTCCCTTACTGGTTCTCATATTTCAATTCATATTGGGGACACATTTTTAACGCACTAAGACCACAGCAGGATATCGCACACGTGGTTTCGGTACAGTAGTGGACAAGGACGGTCCGCTTGTAACTTGTCTAGTGGGGAAAATTTCGTACGTGCTTGTCGCCGGTTCACCATGCAGTGATCGAGACTTAATTGTCAAAGGTCCTTGGTCAGATCTCGTTTCCTTATAATACTCTTTCATTGGATGTGATGCTATATCAGGAGTGGTCTTTGAGGGGGTGTCTTTTTGGATATAGTTCTTCCCCCTTCACCACCCCTATGAATTTTCCCTACCCCAATATCGTACGAACACCATTAGGTGTATTAAGTGTATTAAGTTGATAAGCCATAACGCATTACACTTTTATTACCATTAAATATAAAAAACCTTTAATCAGTTCAGTTTTTATTTAGCCAGTAGCAGAATAAGAATTAAGATTGATATTTCTGTCTTGCCATTTTTTTTGAATGTAGATACATCTGCCATGATTTTCTTGGATTCTTTTCTCCCAAAAGGCTCTGAACAGAACATGCCTGTACGACTTCCATGTCTCACGGGGTGCAAAGATGGTGCCATTTGCTGGATGGGAGATGCCAGTGCAATACGAGACAAGTATTACAGAAGAACATCTGCAGGTTAGTGAAAAATTTACTCAGCTGGCATATATAAATATTATTGTCTAATATGGAGTTTTAAAAGACATCATTTTAAGGCCTGCTTTGTTAAATTAAGCATCATTAATATGCAATATGCTGTTACTTTTGTTGCTGTTGCAGGTTCGAAATTCTGTGGGAATATTCGATGTCTCACACATGCTGCAGACACATGTGACAGGCAAAGACAGAGTGGAATACATGGAGAGCCTAGTGGTTGGTGACATTAAAGGCTTGAAAGAGAACACCGGAACCCTAACAGTCTTCACGAATGACAAAGGAGGCATTTGTGATGACCTTATTGTCTCCAATACATCAGACGGTTTTCTCTATGTTGTGTCCAATGCAGGCTGCATAGATTCAGACTGGGCTCTCATGAGTGTGAGTCAGCTTCTGTTTCTATGGAGATATGTGTGCAGATGTACTCCCACATAACTATTTATTTTGAGATTTGTTTTTGCATAGTGCTACAAAGTAATGCCTAGTAGAAAAGTTAGTATCTTCTGCTTACAAGTGTATCTGCAAACAGACACACATCTGCTTTGATGCACTGTTCAATTTCAATTTCACACTTTCTTTTGATCATATTTTAATATTAACAAAGGAAGGTTGACAAAATTTAGAGGTTTTATTTTGGAAATCTCAATTTTAAGTCAGCAGCTGAAAAGTTCCAAAAGAATGGGAAGGATGTTCAGATTGGAAGAAACACAAATGCTTTGATTGCAGTGCAAGGTGAGTAGTGTCTGTTTAGCTTGTAAATAATGGGTGGCAGGGGTCAGCTGCCCAGCACATCACAAGGTGCTACAGCTGTATGGCTAATACAAAGCCAAAGACTGAATTGAATATACAAGCACTTTAGCTGATGGCTATGCATTGGCTGTCAAGCTAGTTTCCTGGTGATATGATGCACACCTGGCCTCTGTTCATGTAAAAATATTTTTTGTAACCTTTAAAAGAGACTTGAAAGAAAAAAACCCAGAAAAACATGGACACTAATGGTGACTGCAAACAGTGACAGTAATAGTCTTTCAGCTCAGTTACAGACAAACAATGAGGCTAGAAAGCTATAATATTGTGACTGATGTCTCCAGCTTTCAGTGTTAAATCCTGAATGAACCTGTGTGTATATCATATAATTTTATTTGATGAAAACCATCAGAAACAAAAGTATTATGTTACACTACTAGATCAACTCTTGTACAAAGATATCTGTTTTATGTGTTGGCTTCTTTAGATTTATGTATTTCTTCATTCTCAAGGAAATCACTGTGGAATCTATTTCATGTGAAGGTGTTAAAACAGTTTTTAAAAATTATTTTCAGGTCCTTGTATGAAAGAGATAATGCAGCCTGTTGTTAACTTTGACCTTTCCTCTTTGTCCTTCATGACAACACATGTTGGTGAAGTTTGTGGTGTGCGTAACTGTCGAATTACGCGATGTGGTTACACAGGGGAAGATGGAGTGGAGGTGGGATTTTTTCTGAAATTTTCTACCTGCCATGTTAAACCCCTAGTTTTGGTTTTCGTTTATTCTTTACAGTTATTTATTTTGGTGGTTAGTTGATTTTAAATACCTTCAGCTACTGTAAAATACTTTTAAACAGACGGTTGTTGCTTCAGTATTATTGTCAATGAAATAAACCATTATTTGTTTGGTTCATTTGAAATTTATATTCCACAAAGACTTCCTCAGTTGTTAGCAACCTTATTTCATTATAAGCTTATGCCTGTATGGTATGGAATGGGTTTTTTTATTTACAGAAGACATTTTCAGAGGAATCCTTTTCTCTAACTTGCAGGTTTCGATTCCTTCTGTAGCCATAGTAGATATCCTGAAAGAGCTTCTGTCATCACAAAGAGCTAGTGTGAAGATGATTGGACTTGGAGCCCGTGACAGCCTGAGGCTTGAAGCAGGACTTTGTCTCTATGGCAATGACATTGATGAAACTACAACACCTGTAGAAGCTTCCCTTACCTGGTTGATAGGTTTGCTTAATTTTGCTTGATAGGAATACAAAGTAAAGGTAGTTCTATGACTTTACAGTTGTCGAGAAGTTGAAGTGTAAGAACCCTTACTGATCTTGGGGGCCAACATTTGTGAAGGTGGTGCCCATCTCTTCCTCACAGTTTTACCTTCCCAACCCTCCATGGAGTCAGGTACCCATTCCCACAGCTGGATCAGCTGGTGAAAGTATCATGGGTATCAAACTGCCATCAGATTCAGATACTATTGCTCTAGGCTTACTGTTACACTATCTGCTCTTCCATGGACAAATACAAGAGGCTTATTTTGCAATCTCAAATGCAGGTTTTATTTTTTTTAAAACACATTGTGACTTGTTTATTGCATAAGGTGGTTATACTTACTTGCCAAACCAAAGAAGGGAATTTTGGTTCACATTCCAAAAGGTTAGCAGTTGTTTACTTGTGTCCTGTTAGGTTAACAACATTTTTGCTGTTGTAGGCAATGGAATACTGTGTGGGTACATGTGTTCAAGAGAGGGATAATTGTATGTGTGTTAGTGATTAGGCCTCTGTGGATGTGCAGACAGGTCTTGAAAAAAAAGATAAAGGTAATTCCATGACCTTTTTCAGGTCTTTAAGAAATGAGATGTCCCAGACCTCACTTTTCTCAGGGCCAGCTTTATGTGAGGGCAGTGCCCATCTCCTCTCCCTCACTGCAGTCATCGGAAAACTTAAGTCTAAATTCTGTACACAGGAAAACCTCGAAGAACAAGAGCTGATTTCCCAGGTGCTAAAATTATTTTGGAACAGATTGCCTCCAAACCATCTCGCCGTAGAATAGGCTTTATATCTACTGGGCCCCCTGCCAGAAGTAAGTGGTTTGAATTCTTCAGTGTAAGCATATTCAATTCTCTTATTTTAAGTATAAATATGTGATGATGGCCAGAAAATACCTACTATTATATCTGGAAAACTATCTGGTCTGACAGGTGGTGCTGATATCTATGATGAGTCTGGAAGTAAGCTCATTGGGAAAGTGACAAGTGGATGCCCTTCCCCATCCTTGAAGAAGAATGTTGCTATGGGTTATGTGAACACAGACTCTGCTAAAACTGGCACCAAAGTCAAGTTTGAGATAAGGAAAAAACTATTTGATGCAGAAGTAACCAAAATGCCATTTGTTCCTACTGGCTATTACTTTACAAAGTAAAAGGAGAGAGTTGTTTAAAATTTTCTAATTTGGTTTGATTAGTTGGTCTGAATCCTGTCAAAATCTGTATTAAGCAGATTATTGTATGATTGCCAAAAATTAAAATCTTGTCGCATTTCCAAGTAAAAGCCAAATTAGTAATGTTTATATATTCTTCTTTATGCTAAATTTTCTGATAAAATTTACAGTATTATTTTTGTGCCTTAATATTTATACAGAAATACCAAAGTTCGTGCTTATTTTTTCTTTTTACATTCAACTGTGGTGTTGGTTGCTGCAAAAATATTTCAGTATTTTTATATCAATAGAAGGATGATATGCCTCCACATAATGTTTGGGTTGTTGATGGTCACATCTGTGTGGAACTTACTTTTACTATGAAGTTAAAAGAGCCAGTATTTACATTATTGTACATGATTTGTGATGTACTGTCATATATGTAATAAAAGTATGATTAATTATATTTAAAATGATTCTATTTTTTTCCGGTTGCAAGCCTATTATTGTTTTTTGGTTTTGTGAATCATTTGAAAACATCTTTTCTGATCAATAGGACAGATCTGTGGCAGAACCAAGTATCTAATCCTAAGTGGAAGAGTCCTTTGCTCAGTCGTCAGTTATGTGGTCCCAAGCACCATGTGTGCATTTTATCAGTATCTGTACTTGTTAGCAGTCAAATCAGAGAAGCTTTGTTCCCTATATAGTCTACGGATTTGACTGCTAACAAGTACAGATACTGATTCTCACAAATCGTTAGTGGACTAAAAGGGGAAAATCTGTTCAAAGCAAGTCATTTGAATCTTCTCATTTATTATTTTCCCATACTCTTCCACCATTACTATTAATCAGTGCTACCTCCTTTTCTTTGTTATCAAAACTTGTTCCCAGTTGTTCTCCCCAATCTTTGTGGTCCATCTGTTTTTCTTTTATATTTTAAATTTATATATATATATTGCTGATTCTTCCTGTACACACTATTAGTCCGAGTGGTTCTCCACACAGTATTATCTGCCTCTATGCATTTACAGTTTTTTGTTATCAATATCTTGATGACTATCGGTAGATGTATTAATTCACCTACTAACTCACATTTCTGAATGTTTACCATTTTTATAGAAAATCTCATTTAACATGGAAACTAACATTTAAATAAAATCAGAAATATTCAATGAACTGTACATAAGCAGTGTGCTATTTCTCATTTATTTATTATTGTGTGTGTGCGTGCGCTTGGTGTATTTTTGCTTAGAATATTCTCCCCTCCCCTTTTCTAATAGCAAAAACAAGTGCTTGTAATTTATAATCAGGTGTGAAAAATTTGTTGAAAGTGATCAATATTAGACATTAAGTAGGTGCAAACAAAAAGTTCGCACTAATCACTTTTTGAATTAAGACCAGCGCCGGTAGTAAGTCTTACTATAGCCAAGCTGCAAGCTGTCAGTGTTTCCGAGATCCATCTTCCTCAAATTATTAATTCCAAATATGTTTGTGTATGTATATATTGTTTTTTAGTTATTTTTTCTGAGCTGATTATGAATAAAACATTACTGGAAGATTGATGAAGCTTTTTGTAGGATCAATTTAATCACCTATTCTGATTGACCACAGATGAAAATCTCTATGAACTGTTGGTTACTCATGGCTTCACTGCTTACAGGAAGAGTGAGGATAGACAGAAAACTATACCCCTGCTTATATGAAGAGCCATGATGGGGTATCTTCATCCTTCTGTGAACTGCTGATAACAGAAGTCCCTTTTAGGCTCGTTTGGCCAAGATTTTAAATTTATTAGTTTGGGAATTATAAACCCAAGTCTTGTATACAAACTGCATTTAAAATTGCACACAGCGTTCAGGATATTTACTTGTGCATAGACTGCATATTGACTGGTCAAAAGCTGTAGCTAACACCTCATTTAAATGTTTATGGCACAGGCTCTCACTGTGAGAGTGACTCCAAGGCAACAAACATATACATATAAACAATGTATTGCCTGCAGATAGTTTTGTTTGTGGATAACTTTCATTCTTACAAACTTAGTACAAACACTAACTAGACTGTGACACACACAACAACTGTTTGTGCAGACCTGCATAATCAAAATAGTTGTGGATGATCTAATAAAAATAACAAGGGATTAAATTGTTCATGAATCTTTACTTCTGAAAAAGGCTTAATGGTATAAAATGATGGCCTTTTTAGCACATATACAGTAAAACTTTAGAAATAAAAAAAACTGTTCCTTTGTTTCTAAAATTTATGAACATATCTGCTTGAGTCTTTAGAGTGACTTAAAATTACATCACCAAGACAGGACATGTCCTGTCATATCATAAATCAGATAGTATGACTGTTAATGTACCATTTGCCATTACCTACAGGAGGCAGTTTTTAGCAATAATGAAGATCAAAATGCAAAGAGCTATACAGTTAGTATAAGGTAAAAGGAGAATACTTTAACAAAAAAAGGGAAGCCGAAGAGGGAAAGTGCGAGAAGAATACTTCTGAGATAGTCAAATGAGGTAGAAAACTCCAAGTGCAGAGATGACCTTAAGAGCAATGAGATACAGCTACTGCCTTCACCATCTACAATCCCTACATTTTGACTTCATTGGTAGACATACCTAAATGTTTGGAAAATTAAAGAGCAGGCAAAAATCTGCCTCTCAGACTTTCTCCAGCAGGGAGGGGAAGGGGTATGTCTGTGTAGGTTTCAAATAGGGAACAAGAATATGAGAGGATATAAATGCCTGTTTGGTAACCCGCTTCTTTGAAGTGACATTCTTTAGTTTAGGATGATACACTCTAGTGAGCAAAAGGCAGGGTCTGCTGGAAAATCAGCTGTGACAACATTCATGGCCAGAGCTAAAAGTGATCATCATGGGAAAATTTTGGATAATAATTTAATATAGACTCACCATGTCATACACAGAATGGGAACATACAACGTACATATTTTCTCTCCCTCAGACTTAGTTGTACATTCTCTTGCACTCATAGATGTACACATGCAGGCACACACACACACCAGTTTGGTTTGCTTATCACAGGATGAACTAAAAGATAAATTGAATGTCAGATATATTAGGACAGTTTTGAACACAACATGAGATAAAATCACACAGTCACTTGTTCAACAGTTCCTCATGGTGCATCACCGAGTTCAGGGGCTTAACAGCAAACAAATGAGGCAAAACCAAATGGACAACAGAAGATGTGGCTGCCCAACCATCTTGGAAAAAAATGAGCAGGGAGAAGAAAAAACAACTGTAAGGACCGAAGCCTCTGGGCTTAAAAGGAGGTGAAATGGTCACTGGTTAAGATTCCAGGCTGGTCCAATGAAACTGGAAAAACAAGCCCACTCTCTTAATTCCTGCTAAATATTGTGAAATATTGCAGAACTGCCTAAATAGGCAGTGGCCAAAAAATACAATAAAAAGCATGATGCGAGAATTTCTGCACCCTAAAAATGAATTTATGCCCCTAAAGGGAGAAGTTTCCTGAGCCAGTTACTAAACTTCAAACAACATTCCTGTCCAAGGGTCTATGCTCTGGTTGAGATAGTGACAATTTTCCACGATGCATGCTTGAAAAGTGATGCACACTTAACAAATGCACACAAAAGGGTAATAATGCTAATGCATATCCCCCTTGTGTCTTAACCAATCAAAAATTCGCTGCTGTGGTGTGCGATGCTTTGTGAGTATCTCCACTGCTCGCTGCACTTTATGCTCGTTTTTGTGCAAGTACATCTGGGCGTCCTGCTGCATGATCATACACTTCTCATCACGGATCTCATCCAACTGAATCTCCTCTGATAAGTATGGGTTGAAGCGAAAGTAGGTTGATGGCTTCATCAAATCTGTCAGTATCATGTGTACACCTGCAGAGAACAAGGAATAAGGCTGTGTCATGATGTGTTCATGGTATAAAAAATTCAAGTGGTTTCCAGTTAAAGAAAGATGTCAACTGATTCTAAAATTGATGGGGTCATAAATACCTAGCTTTTGCTGAATAACCATTATGATCCAAACAGCCTACAAGGGGAACAAAACTGTTTATTGAAGGGTACAGGAAGCCAAAACAAGCTGCATTTAAATGGTGGACATTATTTGTATCTACCATTGATTTCAGGTTGCAGAAGATATGTTTCTTTACCATAAGCTGTTGTGGAAAATTGCCTGCTTAACGGTTGCTAAAAAAGGTGACAATATTTCACATGGAAGTGCCACAAGAAGTACTCAATGCGTCTAGAATGTAGTTCCAACGCAACAGATGAATACTGCTGAATTGCTTTATTGTTTATGGAATAAAAACAGTTTTCTTCTTTAACAGCCCTTAAGCATCCAAGCCAAGCTCTTCTCAAATCTCTGTGTCATGCGTAATTGTGAGGCATCAGTCAATTCAACTATTTACTGATTTGACCACGACACTTAGGTAATTCATCCGCAACCCAAAGTCGATTCAACCACTGGCCTCAGTCAATCTGACCAATGAGTACAAAAGTGTAGTGGCGTGCTGCTCATTGCATGTAAACAAAACTAAATTACATTTTCTTTCAATAAAATTTAGTCTGGAGAAATAGACAGCAGAGGTAATTCTAGGATTTCAAAAAGAGGGGCCCTGGGGCCCTCTCAATGGAAAAAAGGGGCCCTTCAAATGAAACAAGAGGTCCCTCGAAACAAACATATTTTCACTGGTATTTCCGATAAATATTTGGTATACAACAAAATACTTTATTAATCACAAGAAATTGAAGATTAATCAGATAGATATCTTTTTCTTTTATATCAATAAATTATCTTTCATCATCATTAGTGTGATCATAGCATCCTAAATTTGCAAACCAATTAGTCTTTGTGTCCATCTCATTGGGCTATGAGCTAATGTTTAGACACTTTTCATATGTCTCATTAGTGCAGGGGTTTAAATGTTTCTTCTCGAGGCAACTTCTACGAGAAGACTTTATTAGGTTTTGATGGCTGAAGCCCCCTCTCACAGCCTGCATTGTGGGATAGAAAAAGGAGGCACAGCTTTCCAAGAACCAGCAAATTGGGGAATGAATCCCTGTAAAAATCAAATAACAGTTTAAACAGCTTGTGGAATCTCTCCCATATGCATTCTGCGTTAGTTTCTTTGACCACAATCCATTCCTCTTAACATGCTGCTTTGTCAAGCAAGATTTGAATGAATTTGCTGCCCACTTGTGCTGGTTTTCCAAAGAAATCTGTTAAGATATTTAACGCTTTGTCTCCATAGGGTGTTCTGTCTTCTGCAGACAGGCATGTTCTGTCTTCTGCAAACAGGAAAAAGATGGGGCGCATGGAAAGAACTCAAAATCCAGAGGCAACACCACCTGCATCTTTTGGGAACCTGTCATTAATGTTCTTGCACAGACTGTCGCAAAAGCAACCCTGATAGCTTCTATGTCCTGTGATGTTGTATCAAGTTCGCAACACGTTATTTTTAAGCGTTATATAATACCGCCGGCATAAGTTCCGAAAAGGTCATGAGGACAGAAATCTTTCTGAAGAATTTCAGCCTGCAAAGAGTGCCTGTGGTTGGAAGTCTGACTGTCTCTGCAGTGTCCTCGTTCGGTACTTAACACACCCGGGGCTTGTAAACGCGTTATTCTTATTGTTTTAGGCAACTTTACATCTCATGCCTTCCTCCTCGTTCATTAGGCAAGGCCATTTCTTCAGCCATTCACACTGACAGGTTCTCTGGATGCGTGGTTTTTAGGTGCAATCTCTGTCTCAATTTGACTATTTCGTTGTCTACATTTTCAGTTCCAACAATGTGTGCGGCACACTCTGACGAGTTTCTGTTTCTTTCTGTCCTTGTCGATTTCTACTTTCCAGGTCATCTTCTGCTGCTCTGGTCGTGAACGAAAAGTCAAACAGAGTTGACAGTCGCGTTCATTTCGTTTTCAACTCGCTTGCTTCCAATACCCTTTGATCTCTCCCGTCCCAAATGTTTTTGCTGTGGGCTTTGAAGTGCCACATCGCGTGTTCAAAAGTGTGCCAGCCACGGGATTTTTGCGGGCGCATGGTCGCGCTGACTTTCAGACTATGCGCCCCTCAGCGAAATTTTGCGGGAATCCTGCAAGGCCGCAGCCTAGAATTACCTCTGAATTCTCGATTATTTTAAAACCTTTTCTTAGATTTACTTTAAGAGTCACAGGAAACGATTGTTATAGCAGGTATCAAATGGACAAAATTACTGAGTAAGAGCATAGCTGCTTGCTCTTTTCATATTTACAAGCAGCTTCATGGCTGGAGAAAATATTATTTCTTCCAGGCCATCTTATATTTTTTATGTCATTCAGTTTTGACATCCATCATAATACTGTCCAGTCAAAAAGGTCCCCCAAAAGCCAATATTTTACTTATCAAGCTTCTTTTTAACCTAATGCTAATGAAATTATCTTCTTAAATATACAAGAGAGGGGAAAAAATCTAAACACCATTGAAATACCAGAAAAACTTCTGATTAGCTTTTTATATATTCATGCACTGATCTACTGATCATTAACATGTCTGCATCTTAAACAACAAAATCCTCACCCTTTTCCTTACTCCTGGAAATATGCCCACTCTAACTTACCAGGTCGTGTATATGGTTTGCAAGCTGCACTTTTTCATCTGCATCACTGAGGGCTTTCTGGTATTCCTGAATTTAGATAAAGACATGGTGTCATCATCATAAGTTGGTTAGTTGTTGTTGTTTAACACAATGTCAACAGCAAAAGTCATACTGCAGTGAAAACTTCAAGAAACAGTTCCCAGTCACACATACCCAAAAGAACAAGCAACTAAAAAAAATCCAACAGAGACCAAACAAACAATCCAAATCAACAAAAAGTATAATGAAGGAAAGACAAAAGGTAAAACAGCCCACTGGAAAGCCACCTAAAAACTTTGATCAGTTAAAAAATTTTTAACCTGAAAGTACAAATTTATAGCTTTCAGGAATGAGAAAAATGTCAGTGAAATATGTGGTTACAGAGTCCTCATCATTAAAAACTTAATAAATGTGTATTATAAAACACTCTGTCATTAATGTACTAAAATTCAGATCTGCCTTGACCTAAGATAAAAAGCAGCAGTCTGATTGTTGAAAAGTTCTCTTCTATGCTGAAAAAAAGAGTTCTATTGTATTAACTCACTCAAATTAATAATTAAAAAAAAAACAAAGCAAAAAAAAAACTTTGGTCATTGGGGAATGGAGTGTTCAAGGTCACACTTTTTTGTGAAGGCTACATTTTCTCTCCCTTGCTGCTTTTCAGTCTCCATCCCTCTAAGAAATTACCCTATTTAACAGGGTAAATTGGGGAAAGTATGCAACACCATATGGGTACTAAGCATAGTGTGTTTACCTCTGGTCTCCAACACAACATTGACCACTTCCCTTCTATACAACTAATGAAGGTGATTATCTTAGGCATTGGCCTCCTGCTGCTAATGGGAATGATACCAAGGGAGGTTTCAAACAAGCAGCAAGACACAGCCGAGACAAAGGCATTTGTTCTCATTACCAGCTCCAAAAGAATGACACTATGAAATGGCTTGCATCTGCACCTACTTACAGATCGTTCAGACCTTATCTGATAGTGAATGTTGAGAATGGTTAACTGGTTTATAATTTAGGAAATACCACTTCAGAGACATCAACAATGGTAGGAGAGGACAGACAGAAAGCTAAACAAAAGATAAGATATATAAGCCAGTTATGTCTACAAATTCTTTAATATCTTGTCCTCAAAAGAAATGGCGCATTTCACCGAAGAAAAAAAAATTGTGACAGTGGAAATAAGTTCCAAAATCATAGTTCTTCCCCTTTCAAGAAAGAAAAGTCATACGCCAACCAATAAACCCCATCCAAAACACTGACCAATAAATGAGCAATGCAAATTAATGCACACATAATGTTGGTGCTGAAGAGCAACATCTCGTACTTCTAAAATCTTTTTATACTGTTCTTCTTTCCACTCCGGTTTCACATTGGGCTGCAGGCATTTCTTGAAAAACACCTTCACCTGTTCGTCCAGACTATCAAGTCTATCTGCAACAGATTGCAGTAAAGAAATAAAAACATCAGTGCCGCTGCTACTTTTGTGTTTTAAAACAAATGAAAATAACCTTGATCTAAGAAAATGTGTCTTGAGAGGAGTGGAGTGGAATGCAACTTGTTAGAAGTGTATTACGTACTCAAAACTCACGCTTGTGGTGAGACACAGAACAAAACACTAACACTTTTACTTTGTATGTCACAATATAGTCTGCACATAATAATAAATACGTTTTTTATAAGCGAGATCTTTTCTTTTCCTGCAATTATTTATCTCACAGCACGCGATGTTGAAGCTAACAAGGGAGATAATGTGCCAAACCATGTTCAAGGGGTGCAACTCAAACCGACTGTTAAAAACGGCTCATACGTGAATCCTGCACGTTTCCGTAGATACATTAGAGCTTACTTTGCACCTGTAGGTCCGTTTCTCTCATTTCTGTCAATCTTTCTCTCATTTCCATGGGAAGGTTTTCAATCACTGCAAAATACCGATTGTACATACAAATGAGTGTTTCCCTAGTAAAGACTAGAAAAGCATAAGTTTCTAAAGACGATTATTATTTCACCGACATAACGCAATAATGTATTAATTTCTTACTTTCCAGATAATCTTCTAAGTACAGCATGTTGGAAGTTAGAATGATCCTCCTCGTGAACAATTTCGGCCTTTTTTTGATTATAACAACGATTGTGATTGGACAAAGTCCATTTACCGTGTTATAAAAGTATGGGAATTTTTGGTGAATCACTGTGTATTATTAATCAAATGTTATATGTTTACAAATATTTATTGTTATAAAATATTATCGAGTGATATGCACTATTTATATGAGACGGAGATCCGTACAACGTAAATATATTTGTTTAAAGCAATTTGACCAATCACTGTCGTTGTATCAGTGCTTCTATATTTAGTTTTACGTTGAAATTCGAAAGGCCAGAAAAAAATAGTTTTTGTAAATGTTTTTAAGGTCGTTGCATGACAAAATATCACAAGGAAAGAACGGAAATCTATTAGGATTTGGTAGTTAGTTTTAGATCAATGGGTTAGCAAGAGAAAAGTTCAAAGTTCAAGGACGCAAATGGGTGGCTGGGTCTGAGAAAGGGTTGATTTTCTCGTAGAAGTTAAGTGTTAGTATTTGTCTTCCGACCATGCGCGGTTTTCGACAAGTAGCGTTACTACTGCAAAATGTCAGTGCAAACCTTCTTATTAGTAGAAAATTGACAGCACAGGTAGGAATTCTTTACAAATTGTGAAATTTGCGTCGTCTGCAACATATTTTCCTTCCACAATACACTAAACGTCATGGTACATTTATCTCTTTTACTCCCCTTTCCCGTTGTCTCTGCTGTTCACAGGGCTAGTCACATTGCCGTGATATACCCTCGGCGTAAAACACCTATTCTTCCCCCTCCCATCGTCTCTACATGGTCCTTTTCTCTCCTCCCTTACTGGTTCTCATATTTCAATTCATATTGGGGACACATTTTTAACGCACTAAGACCACAGCAGGATATCGCACACGTGGTTTCGGTACAGTAGTGGACAAGGACGGTCCGCTTGTAACTTGTCTAGTGGGGAAAATTTCGTACGTGCTTGTCGCCGGTTCACCATGCAGTGATCGAGACTTAATTGTCAAAGGTCCTTGGTCAGATCTCGTTTCCTTATAATACTCTTTCATTGGATGTGATGCTATATCAGGAGTGGTCTTTGAGGGGGTGTCTTTTTGGATATAGTTCTTCCCCCTTCACCACCCCTATGAATTTTCCCTACCCCAATATCGTACGAACACCATTAGGTGTATTAAGTGTATTAAGTTGATAAGCCATAACGCATTACACTTTTATTACCATTAAATATAAAAAACCTTTAATCAGTTCAGTTTTTATTTAGCCAGTAGCAGAATAAGAATTAAGATTGATATTTCTGTCTTGCCATTTTTTTTGAATGTAGATACATCTGCCATGATTTTCTTGGATTCTTTTCTCCCAAAAGGCTCTGAACAGAACATGCCTGTACGACTTCCATGTCTCACGGGGTGCAAAGATGGTGCCATTTGCTGGATGGGAGATGCCAGTGCAATACGAGACAAGTATTACAGAAGAACATCTGCAGGTTAGTGAAAAATTTACTCAGCTGGCATATATAAATATTATTGTCTAATATGGAGTTTTAAAAGACATCATTTTAAGGCCTGCTTTGTTAAATTAAGCATCATTAATATGCAATATGCTGTTACTTTTGTTGCTGTTGCAGGTTCGAAATTCTGTGGGAATATTCGATGTCTCACACATGCTGCAGACACATGTGACAGGCAAAGACAGAGTGGAATACATGGAGAGCCTAGTGGTTGGTGACATTAAAGGCTTGAAAGAGAACACCGGAACCCTAACAGTCTTCACGAATGACAAAGGAGGCATTTGTGATGACCTTATTGTCTCCAATACATCAGACGGTTTTCTCTATGTTGTGTCCAATGCAGGCTGCATAGATTCAGACTGGGCTCTCATGAGTGTGAGTCAGCTTCTGTTTCTATGGAGATATGTGTGCAGATGTACTCCCACATAACTATTTATTTTGAGATTTGTTTTTGCATAGTGCTACAAAGTAATGCCTAGTAGAAAAGTTAGTATCTTCTGCTTACAAGTGTATCTGCAAACAGACACACATCTGCTTTGATGCACTGTTCAATTTCAATTTCACACTTTCTTTTGATCATATTTTAATATTAACAAAGGAAGGTTGACAAAATTTAGAGGTTTTATTTTGGAAATCTCAATTTTAAGTCAGCAGCTGAAAAGTTCCAAAAGAATGGGAAGGATGTTCAGATTGGAAGAAACACAAATGCTTTGATTGCAGTGCAAGGTGAGTAGTGTCTGTTTAGCTTGTAAATAATGGGTGGCAGGGGTCAGCTGCCCAGCACATCACAAGGTGCTACAGCTGTATGGCTAATACAAAGCCAAAGACTGAATTGAATATACAAGCACTTTAGCTGATGGCTATGCATTGGCTGTCAAGCTAGTTTCCTGGTGATATGATGCACACCTGGCCTCTGTTCATGTAAAAATATTTTTTGTAACCTTTAAAAGAGACTTGAAAGAAAAAAACCCAGAAAAACATGGACACTAATGGTGACTGCAAACAGTGACAGTAATAGTCTTTCAGCTCAGTTACAGACAAACAATGAGGCTAGAAAGCTATAATATTGTGACTGATGTCTCCAGCTTTCAGTGTTAAATCCTGAATGAACCTGTGTGTATATCATATAATTTTATTTGATGAAAACCATCAGAAACAAAAGTATTATGTTACACTACTAGATCAACTCTTGTACAAAGATATCTGTTTTATGTGTTGGCTTCTTTAGATTTATGTATTTCTTCATTCTCAAGGAAATCACTGTGGAATCTATTTCATGTGAAGGTGTTAAAACAGTTTTTAAAAATTATTTTCAGGTCCTTGTATGAAAGAGATAATGCAGCCTGTTGTTAACTTTGACCTTTCCTCTTTGTCCTTCATGACAACACATGTTGGTGAAGTTTGTGGTGTGCGTAACTGTCGAATTACGCGATGTGGTTACACAGGGGAAGATGGAGTGGAGGTGGGATTTTTTCTGAAATTTTCTACCTGCCATGTTAAACCCCTAGTTTTGGTTTTCGTTTATTCTTTACAGTTATTTATTTTGGTGGTTAGTTGATTTTAAATACCTTCAGCTACTGTAAAATACTTTTAAACAGACGGTTGTTGCTTCAGTATTATTGTCAATGAAATAAACCATTATTTGTTTGGTTCATTTGAAATTTATATTCCACAAAGACTTCCTCAGTTGTTAGCAACCTTATTTCATTATAAGCTTATGCCTGTATGGTATGGAATGGGTTTTTTTATTTACAGAAGACATTTTCAGAGGAATCCTTTTCTCTAACTTGCAGGTTTCGATTCCTTCTGTAGCCATAGTAGATATCCTGAAAGAGCTTCTGTCATCACAAAGAGCTAGTGTGAAGATGATTGGACTTGGAGCCCGTGACAGCCTGAGGCTTGAAGCAGGACTTTGTCTCTATGGCAATGACATTGATGAAACTACAACACCTGTAGAAGCTTCCCTTACCTGGTTGATAGGTTTGCTTAATTTTGCTTGATAGGAATACAAAGTAAAGGTAGTTCTATGACTTTACAGTTGTCGAGAAGTTGAAGTGTAAGAACCCTTACTGATCTTGGGGGCCAACATTTGTGAAGGTGGTGCCCATCTCTTCCTCACAGTTTTACCTTCCCAACCCTCCATGGAGTCAGGTACCCATTCCCACAGCTGGATCAGCTGGTGAAAGTATCATGGGTATCAAACTGCCATCAGATTCAGATACTATTGCTCTAGGCTTACTGTTACACTATCTGCTCTTCCATGGACAAATACAAGAGGCTTATTTTGCAATCTCAAATGCAGGTTTTATTTTTTTTAAAACACATTGTGACTTGTTTATTGCATAAGGTGGTTATACTTACTTGCCAAACCAAAGAAGGGAATTTTGGTTCACATTCCAAAAGGTTAGCAGTTGTTTACTTGTGTCCTGTTAGGTTAACAACATTTTTGCTGTTGTAGGCAATGGAATACTGTGTGGGTACATGTGTTCAAGAGAGGGATAATTGTATGTGTGTTAGTGATTAGGCCTCTGTGGATGTGCAGACAGGTCTTGAAAAAAAAGATAAAGGTAATTCCATGACCTTTTTCAGGTCTTTAAGAAATGAGATGTCCCAGACCTCACTTTTCTCAGGGCCAGCTTTATGTGAGGGCAGTGCCCATCTCCTCTCCCTCACTGCAGTCATCGGAAAACTTAAGTCTAAATTCTGTACACAGGAAAACCTCGAAGAACAAGAGCTGATTTCCCAGGTGCTAAAATTATTTTGGAACAGATTGCCTCCAAACCATCTCGCCGTAGAATAGGCTTTATATCTACTGGGCCCCCTGCCAGAAGTAAGTGGTTTGAATTCTTCAGTGTAAGCATATTCAATTCTCTTATTTTAAGTATAAATATGTGATGATGGCCAGAAAATACCTACTATTATATCTGGAAAACTATCTGGTCTGACAGGTGGTGCTGATATCTATGATGAGTCTGGAAGTAAGCTCATTGGGAAAGTGACAAGTGGATGCCCTTCCCCATCCTTGAAGAAGAATGTTGCTATGGGTTATGTGAACACAGACTCTGCTAAAACTGGCACCAAAGTCAAGTTTGAGATAAGGAAAAAACTATTTGATGCAGAAGTAACCAAAATGCCATTTGTTCCTACTGGCTATTACTTTACAAAGTAAAAGGAGAGAGTTGTTTAAAATTTTCTAATTTGGTTTGATTAGTTGGTCTGAATCCTGTCAAAATCTGTATTAAGCAGATTATTGTATGATTGCCAAAAATTAAAATCTTGTCGCATTTCCAAGTAAAAGCCAAATTAGTAATGTTTATATATTCTTCTTTATGCTAAATTTTCTGATAAAATTTACAGTATTATTTTTGTGCCTTAATATTTATACAGAAATACCAAAGTTCGTGCTTATTTTTTCTTTTTACATTCAACTGTGGTGTTGGTTGCTGCAAAAATATTTCAGTATTTTTATATCAATAGAAGGATGATATGCCTCCACATAATGTTTGGGTTGTTGATGGTCACATCTGTGTGGAACTTACTTTTACTATGAAGTTAAAAGAGCCAGTATTTACATTATTGTACATGATTTGTGATGTACTGTCATATATGTAATAAAAGTATGATTAATTATATTTAAAATGATTCTATTTTTTTCCGGTTGCAAGCCTATTATTGTTTTTTGGTTTTGTGAATCATTTGAAAACATCTTTTCTGATCAATAGGACAGATCTGTGGCAGAACCAAGTATCTAATCCTAAGTGGAAGAGTCCTTTGCTCAGTCGTCAGTTATGTGGTCCCAAGCACCATGTGTGCATTTTATCAGTATCTGTACTTGTTAGCAGTCAAATCAGAGAAGCTTTGTTCCCTATATAGTCTACGGATTTGACTGCTAACAAGTACAGATACTGATTCTCACAAATCGTTAGTGGACTAAAAGGGGAAAATCTGTTCAAAGCAAGTCATTTGAATCTTCTCATTTATTATTTTCCCATACTCTTCCACCATTACTATTAATCAGTGCTACCTCCTTTTCTTTGTTATCAAAACTTGTTCCCAGTTGTTCTCCCCAATCTTTGTGGTCCATCTGTTTTTCTTTTATATTTTAAATTTATATATATATATTGCTGATTCTTCCTGTACACACTATTAGTCCGAGTGGTTCTCCACACAGTATTATCTGCCTCTATGCATTTACAGTTTTTTGTTATCAATATCTTGATGACTATCGGTAGATGTATTAATTCACCTACTAACTCACATTTCTGAATGTTTACCATTTTTATAGAAAATCTCATTTAACATGGAAACTAACATTTAAATAAAATCAGAAATATTCAATGAACTGTACATAAGCAGTGTGCTATTTCTCATTTATTTATTATTGTGTGTGTGCGTGCGCTTGGTGTATTTTTGCTTAGAATATTCTCCCCTCCCCTTTTCTAATAGCAAAAACAAGTGCTTGTAATTTATAATCAGGTGTGAAAAATTTGTTGAAAGTGATCAATATTAGACATTAAGTAGGTGCAAACAAAAAGTTCGCACTAATCACTTTTTGAATTAAGACCAGCGCCGGTAGTAAGTCTTACTATAGCCAAGCTGCAAGCTGTCAGTGTTTCCGAGATCCATCTTCCTCAAATTATTAATTCCAAATATGTTTGTGTATGTATATATTGTTTTTTAGTTATTTTTTCTGAGCTGATTATGAATAAAACATTACTGGAAGATTGATGAAGCTTTTTGTAGGATCAATTTAATCACCTATTCTGATTGACCACAGATGAAAATCTCTATGAACTGTTGGTTACTCATGGCTTCACTGCTTACAGGAAGAGTGAGGATAGACAGAAAACTATACCCCTGCTTATATGAAGAGCCATGATGGGGTATCTTCATCCTTCTGTGAACTGCTGATAACAGAAGTCCCTTTTAGGCTCGTTTGGCCAAGATTTTAAATTTATTAGTTTGGGAATTATAAACCCAAGTCTTGTATACAAACTGCATTTAAAATTGCACACAGCGTTCAGGATATTTACTTGTGCATAGACTGCATATTGACTGGTCAAAAGCTGTAGCTAACACCTCATTTAAATGTTTATGGCACAGGCTCTCACTGTGAGAGTGACTCCAAGGCAACAAACATATACATATAAACAATGTATTGCCTGCAGATAGTTTTGTTTGTGGATAACTTTCATTCTTACAAACTTAGTACAAACACTAACTAGACTGTGACACACACAACAACTGTTTGTGCAGACCTGCATAATCAAAATAGTTGTGGATGATCTAATAAAAATAACAAGGGATTAAATTGTTCATGAATCTTTACTTCTGAAAAAGGCTTAATGGTATAAAATGATGGCCTTTTTAGCACATATACAGTAAAACTTTAGAAATAAAAAAAACTGTTCCTTTGTTTCTAAAATTTATGAACATATCTGCTTGAGTCTTTAGAGTGACTTAAAATTACATCACCAAGACAGGACATGTCCTGTCATATCATAAATCAGATAGTATGACTGTTAATGTACCATTTGCCATTACCTACAGGAGGCAGTTTTTAGCAATAATGAAGATCAAAATGCAAAGAGCTATACAGTTAGTATAAGGTAAAAGGAGAATACTTTAACAAAAAAAGGGAAGCCGAAGAGGGAAAGTGCGAGAAGAATACTTCTGAGATAGTCAAATGAGGTAGAAAACTCCAAGTGCAGAGATGACCTTAAGAGCAATGAGATACAGCTACTGCCTTCACCATCTACAATCCCTACATTTTGACTTCATTGGTAGACATACCTAAATGTTTGGAAAATTAAAGAGCAGGCAAAAATCTGCCTCTCAGACTTTCTCCAGCAGGGAGGGGAAGGGGTATGTCTGTGTAGGTTTCAAATAGGGAACAAGAATATGAGAGGATATAAATGCCTGTTTGGTAACCCGCTTCTTTGAAGTGACATTCTTTAGTTTAGGATGATACACTCTAGTGAGCAAAAGGCAGGGTCTGCTGGAAAATCAGCTGTGACAACATTCATGGCCAGAGCTAAAAGTGATCATCATGGGAAAATTTTGGATAATAATTTAATATAGACTCACCATGTCATACACAGAATGGGAACATACAACGTACATATTTTCTCTCCCTCAGACTTAGTTGTACATTCTCTTGCACTCATAGATGTACACATGCAGGCACACACACACACCAGTTTGGTTTGCTTATCACAGGATGAACTAAAAGATAAATTGAATGTCAGATATATTAGGACAGTTTTGAACACAACATGAGATAAAATCACACAGTCACTTGTTCAACAGTTCCTCATGGTGCATCACCGAGTTCAGGGGCTTAACAGCAAACAAATGAGGCAAAACCAAATGGACAACAGAAGATGTGGCTGCCCAACCATCTTGGAAAAAAATGAGCAGGGAGAAGAAAAAACAACTGTAAGGACCGAAGCCTCTGGGCTTAAAAGGAGGTGAAATGGTCACTGGTTAAGATTCCAGGCTGGTCCAATGAAACTGGAAAAACAAGCCCACTCTCTTAATTCCTGCTAAATATTGTGAAATATTGCAGAACTGCCTAAATAGGCAGTGGCCAAAAAATACAATAAAAAGCATGATGCGAGAATTTCTGCACCCTAAAAATGAATTTATGCCCCTAAAGGGAGAAGTTTCCTGAGCCAGTTACTAAACTTCAAACAACATTCCTGTCCAAGGGTCTATGCTCTGGTTGAGATAGTGACAATTTTCCACGATGCATGCTTGAAAAGTGATGCACACTTAACAAATGCACACAAAAGGGTAATAATGCTAATGCATATCCCCCTTGTGTCTTAACCAATCAAAAATTCGCTGCTGTGGTGTGCGATGCTTTGTGAGTATCTCCACTGCTCGCTGCACTTTATGCTCGTTTTTGTGCAAGTACATCTGGGCGTCCTGCTGCATGATCATACACTTCTCATCACGGATCTCATCCAACTGAATCTCCTCTGATAAGTATGGGTTGAAGCGAAAGTAGGTTGATGGCTTCATCAAATCTGTCAGTATCATGTGTACACCTGCAGAGAACAAGGAATAAGGCTGTGTCATGATGTGTTCATGGTATAAAAAATTCAAGTGGTTTCCAGTTAAAGAAAGATGTCAACTGATTCTAAAATTGATGGGGTCATAAATACCTAGCTTTTGCTGAATAACCATTATGATCCAAACAGCCTACAAGGGGAACAAAACTGTTTATTGAAGGGTACAGGAAGCCAAAACAAGCTGCATTTAAATGGTGGACATTATTTGTATCTACCATTGATTTCAGGTTGCAGAAGATATGTTTCTTTACCATAAGCTGTTGTGGAAAATTGCCTGCTTAACGGTTGCTAAAAAAGGTGACAATATTTCACATGGAAGTGCCACAAGAAGTACTCAATGCGTCTAGAATGTAGTTCCAACGCAACAGATGAATACTGCTGAATTGCTTTATTGTTTATGGAATAAAAACAGTTTTCTTCTTTAACAGCCCTTAAGCATCCAAGCCAAGCTCTTCTCAAATCTCTGTGTCATGCGTAATTGTGAGGCATCAGTCAATTCAACTATTTACTGATTTGACCACGACACTTAGGTAATTCATCCGCAACCCAAAGTCGATTCAACCACTGGCCTCAGTCAATCTGACCAATGAGTACAAAAGTGTAGTGGCGTGCTGCTCATTGCATGTAAACAAAACTAAATTACATTTTCTTTCAATAAAATTTAGTCTGGAGAAATAGACAGCAGAGGTAATTCTAGGATTTCAAAAAGAGGGGCCCTGGGGCCCTCTCAATGGAAAAAAGGGGCCCTTCAAATGAAACAAGAGGTCCCTCGAAACAAACATATTTTCACTGGTATTTCCGATAAATATTTGGTATACAACAAAATACTTTATTAATCACAAGAAATTGAAGATTAATCAGATAGATATCTTTTTCTTTTATATCAATAAATTATCTTTCATCATCATTAGTGTGATCATAGCATCCTAAATTTGCAAACCAATTAGTCTTTGTGTCCATCTCATTGGGCTATGAGCTAATGTTTAGACACTTTTCATATGTCTCATTAGTGCAGGGGTTTAAATGTTTCTTCTCGAGGCAACTTCTACGAGAAGACTTTATTAGGTTTTGATGGCTGAAGCCCCCTCTCACAGCCTGCATTGTGGGATAGAAAAAGGAGGCACAGCTTTCCAAGAACCAGCAAATTGGGGAATGAATCCCTGTAAAAATCAAATAACAGTTTAAACAGCTTGTGGAATCTCTCCCATATGCATTCTGCGTTAGTTTCTTTGACCACAATCCATTCCTCTTAACATGCTGCTTTGTCAAGCAAGATTTGAATGAATTTGCTGCCCACTTGTGCTGGTTTTCCAAAGAAATCTGTTAAGATATTTAACGCTTTGTCTCCATAGGGTGTTCTGTCTTCTGCAGACAGGCATGTTCTGTCTTCTGCAAACAGGAAAAAGATGGGGCGCATGGAAAGAACTCAAAATCCAGAGGCAACACCACCTGCATCTTTTGGGAACCTGTCATTAATGTTCTTGCACAGACTGTCGCAAAAGCAACCCTGATAGCTTCTATGTCCTGTGATGTTGTATCAAGTTCGCAACACGTTATTTTTAAGCGTTATATAATACCGCCGGCATAAGTTCCGAAAAGGTCATGAGGACAGAAATCTTTCTGAAGAATTTCAGCCTGCAAAGAGTGCCTGTGGTTGGAAGTCTGACTGTCTCTGCAGTGTCCTCGTTCGGTACTTAACACACCCGGGGCTTGTAAACGCGTTATTCTTATTGTTTTAGGCAACTTTACATCTCATGCCTTCCTCCTCGTTCATTAGGCAAGGCCATTTCTTCAGCCATTCACACTGACAGGTTCTCTGGATGCGTGGTTTTTAGGTGCAATCTCTGTCTCAATTTGTCTATTTCGTTGTCTACATTTTCAGCTCCGACAATTTGTGTGGCACACTCTGACGAGTTTCTGTTTCTTCCTGTCCTTGTCGATTTCTACTTTCCGGGGCATCTTCTGCTGTTCTTGTCGTAAACGAAAAGTCAAACAAAGTTGACAGTCGCGTTCACTTCATTTTCAACTCGCTTGCTTCCAATACCCTTTGATCTCTCCCGTCCCAAATGTTTTCGCTGTGGGCGCGTCAACAATTTACTTCCTGGCGGGAAATTTGGAGCAGGTTGCATCAGATGGATAACAACTGGTCAGTTTGAAAACTGTCCAGTCAGTAGCACTGATTATTGTGGGTCGGTTTCAAAACAGCGCGAAGAATGACAACAATTACTTTTTGAAGTGCCGCATCGCATGTTCAAAAGTGCGCCAGCCACAGTATTTTTGCGGGCGCATGGTCGCGCTGATTTTACGGCTATGCGGCCCTCAGCGATATTTTGCGGGAATCCCACAAGGCCGCAAGCTAGAATTACCTCTGCAGTAAGTTGCAAGTCATGAATTTAGATTCTGAGTTAAGCGCGTGCACACAAACACACACACACACACACACATTCTGACAGGAAGTAGGGGGAAGAAGTCAGGGCTAACCTTCTGTGTCAGTTGCACTGTCCACTACCTTTGATACTTTCTCCTTGAGGCTCAGCTTGGTAGGTGACATTTCCACGGTGGGTTCATATCTACCAGTTCCCAGGGAGACCACACACTGAACACATTCATTTGGCCATAGGAGGCGACTCTCGTGGATCGCAAGTGCAGTAGGGTTGTTGGTCATCAAGCCTCCATCCTATAAAAAAACAGAATGCACTGAAATTTGTAATGTGACAAAGTCAGGAGGTCATTATTTTAATTGCTAAAGGGCTGATTCTATATGTCTGCAGCCTTCATAGCTGCAAAATGGTGAGAGCCCTCTGAAGATTACATGCCTTGCAGGAAGCGCAGAAGACTGCTTAAAAGGTGGATGGTGACAGCTAATGGCTTTGAAGTTTAAGTGTGGAAAGTATGAAACGAATATGAAGTTTGGAAAGTTCCTTTTATGTGTGTATGTTTCTGTGTGTGCGTGTTTTGTGTGCATTCACTGTGAACTTGGTCCCTGAGTTAAATTTATGCACCTTCTCTATAACCTTCCATCCATTAAAATACAAAAATTAATGATACTAAAAGTGCATTATTTTATCACCTTTCCCTCCTCATGAGCTTAATGCATTTTATAAAAGGTCTTAAGTCACAATCCACCAAAAATGACCTAAAATCAAACATGAAGATGGAGACAGACCTGAAGCAGTAGGAAGAAAAAAAGGAGAAATGCAGTAAGTAGTTCAAAAGATTGGAACAAAATGGAAATCATGGTGGAGCACACATTCAGAAGATGCAGTTGATGATATTAGTAACTTACCATGTGAACATACTCTCCCAGAATGAATGGCTCGTAGTAGCCAGGTGCTGCAGAGGAAGCACGTATGACCTCCCACAAACTGTTGGTGCAGCTTCCTGGGAACTGGGAATAGGTGTCTGGGGGATGGTTATAATTACGGAAAAGAAAGTTTACCATGCGAGGGGTGTTCATAATGTTGGAGACCGCAGCCATCTGCACAAAGAAAAGACAGGCAAAAACTAGCTAGAAGTATAGATTAGAAGTGCAAAAAGAATTATGACTTGAATAAAGAAAAAATCCAGACCATTTATGGAAACCAAGATGCAGAAAAGCATGTTGTCTTGAAAACAACCATCTTTCAGAACTAGTTGAAAAGTTTGTTTAAAATGCTGAAATCAAGGTTTTTGGTGTTTAAAAAAAAGGAATCTATGTGACCACTTTCAGCCATTTTACACACACACACACACACAAAGTCATGTTTTAATTATATTTTACCTTGCTAAAAACTAGCTCAAAGGCTACAGCCTTTCAATAATAAATGCTTTCAATAACAAGCCTCTAGTGCTTACATCACCAATTAAATCACTGGCCTTGCCCACCAAAAATAAATACTCATTACCTTTGGCACTAATGGATCCTGAGCAAACTCCACCATCAGCTTGTGCCCCATCTCCTCCCTTCAGGAAAATGATCTGAGTATTAGTTACACAAGGCAAATGATGACATCACCAATATGGCAGTTGGCAAAGACTAAGCTGACACCTTAATCTCTTGCTTTCTTTCAACAAAAATTAAAAATACTCCAAACCTTTTAATGCATTTTGAGCTAGCACATACTACTTAGTAAATGATCTTTACTTAATGCAAAGGAACCAGCAACCTAATCCCACTGACTATGCTACCTATAAATAAATCTATATAGCTAGAACACTATACAGTGAAATACTGCCCTGTCATATTAGGTGACTGTAAATATTTGGATTAAATGCATGAAATCTTTTGTCAACTAGACAAGTGAACATCAAAGCCACCTGCCAGGATGTTTGTTCTGTGCTTACAGCATCTCTACTTATGCCCTATTTATCCTCTCATATTTTTATTAGAATTTTGATACATTAACCTGAATTATTCATTTTCAACTTCCTTAAAGGTATAACTATTCCACAAACTCTCAATCTGTTTACATAGAGACTTATACTCAAAATCCTACAACCTGACCTTCTTAATGACAAATTTAAAAAAGAGAAAAGTCCATCAAACTTACTGCAAGATTTTTTCCCACTGGTCAGTGCTGTAGAAGGCATGATTCCAGACCAGCCCACTCGTGCCAATAACACGACTGCGGTTGAACATCTGTCTGCTAAACTCCAAGTACAAACGCCTGCACTCTTCAAGTGGCAAGCGATAGAGGCAAGTGATGGCAGCAATCAGAGCACCAGTGCTGACCCCACACACATAGTCGAACAACTGGTAAATATGCTTGCCACTCACTTGCTCTATCTTGGCCAGGCACTCGAGCATGATGAGACCTCTGTGAGAAGACAGAGAGACCTCTATAGTGTCTGCATGAGATCAACTGTGGGCTGAGTTCTTACTACAGACTAATTACTTTTTAAAACATCCAGTTTCGTTTGTAAGGAAAGGCACAAAAAATTAGCACTAAATTAGTACCTTCTTCTGCTCAATTACATGGTCTAAGTCCTTATAAAATATTTGCCATAGAAATGGGCTGTGAGGTTTTTTTTTGGGGTGGGTGGGAAGATGTTTTATCTCAAGCCAGCAACTAGAGCTATATAGGAGCACAGGAGTTAACCTAGCAGCAGCATAGCAGCTGACCTAAGTGGTTTTACAATTAAAGAAAATACAGCATGATTGCAACAAGATCAGACCATGGAATCTTGATCTATTTTTGACATGAACTTTATGGTTGCACAACCAAGAGTGCACAGAGAAAGTAAAAAGGGTTGGGGGAAGGTTGCATGTACAGCGCAATTAACATGTATGTGCCCATGCAGGTACACAAATGCATCTCCATGTAAATGAATTGGATTGTAAGACTGACCTCTAATGAAACATCAAGAAGCATTGATTGCCAAACACCCCAAGACCCCAAAACAACTACATGTTGTTACAAAAATCATTACTTGTATCTGAAAAAGAACCCCTATTACCACAAAAAACTAAATTACTGGTCAAATTCAAGGAAATGCCACAATCTGTATTCTGTAGTTGTGACAATTTCCAATTCACTTGAACAGATTTGTGTTATGTGCTGTACCACATTATTTATCAACACAAAATTTCCCCTAAATTGGTCATGGGCATATGAACTTAATTACTAACAGAAAATGCAAATTTAAATACAAAGAAATCTGTAACGGGGGCTGGGTGGGGAGGAGATCATGAATGCAACTAAATAAGCAAGACTATTTAATAATAATAATCACAATAAAAAAGTAGCAATTTAATTCAGATGATCATGCTTGTGGAACAGCATGCTTCTCCTGTTTTGAAGCACAGTAGCTAATGTTCCTGTACCTTGTGCCACCACCATCCAAAGACAGGATTCGTATTCCACTGCCTTTAACTGGAAAGACGTAGCCCAGAAGTGCCAGTGTTTCATAGGCCTGGTCACGCAGAAGTTTGCTTTTTGCCTCAGTCATTCTTAAAATAAATGGCAGTACCTTTTCCTGATGATACAAAGAGTAAAGGAACTTGAGCAGCTGGGATGGGTATTTCAGGGGTCGATGAATTACAGCAGCAGTTTTAGAAATATCTTTCATTTCTTAAAGGTCCAGTGGGCTGCAAAATATTATTTCCCCAAATCTGGTAGGTCTAGTGTGACGCAAAATATTATCTCCCCAAATGTGGGAAAATACCATTTCATTCTCAAGATAACATGCCCAAAATCACCATGCACAGAAAGCTGTCAAGCTTGCAGCATTATGTCTGTACAAAGTCACTGGAAAAAGAATGCACTCCAATAGACCTTTAAGTGAGTACGTGCTGCTTATAAATTGCTGGTGTACTATTATCACTATTAAGAAATTATAAGAAATTCTCTGCTCCTGAATAAGTTAAACTGTTTGGTGCTGTCTTAAAAAGTTGTGTTATGAACTAAAAAAAAAAAGTTATACCCTATAACTATCATTTCTTGTTTGATAGAGAAAATGAAAGCTAATGACCCAGAATAGGCTAAAACAACTGCAAATTACAAAAACAAATTGCAAATTCTGCCGAAATAATTACCTGGTATTTATAAGAAAGTGCGATTTCTATCCAGCATGTAAGAAAGTGGTAAAGTTTCAAGACTTCCAAAATTTCTAAGTGCTTTAAAATTCTTTTCTGAAAAGAATTATATAAAATAGAAAGAACAACTATAGCCTCTAGAGCAGATGGTTAAAACCATTAAAGAACTAATGTCAACAGCAAGACTCATTGCTAAGCAACAGCTTACATGTGTGGCAAGAGTTCTCATGCTTGGGTAGTTGATCAAATGTTTACACAAGTCCTCCAGTCTTTTCAACTGCGAGGGGACAGAGGATGCTGTTTTTATTGCTGTCACCAGAGCTCTGGTCCTCATTTCCAGAGCTGGCCTTGAAACAGTATTCGTTTTGATTGATGGTTTTTTCTTGGCCTCCTGTCCGGAACCGATTTCCAAGAATGGAAGGGGAATGCTAAACTGGCGAAAGACGTTCCATGAATGCTCTTCATCTTTTGAGGGCTTCTTGTCTTGTGGTGTTATAACAGCATTTTGGTTTGTCTTTGAAGGCTTAGCCTCATCACTGGAAACTGAAGAGGTGTAGTAGGAAACAACACTTGAATGCGTGTCTTGCATTGCCTTTGCAAAGCTATGCTGTTCCTGCAACAGTGCTTCGGATGGACTGTCAACATTCTTAAGGACTGCTGTCTTTCTAATGCTGTCTTTTATGCTTGGCTGCATCTCCTCATATAAAGGTTTCATTCCTTTTACTTTTATTTCATCATTTGTGGCAGCTACTCTGGTCCTGTCAGAGTGCCAGCTAAAACGATTTATTTCCTCTGCCACCCGACTAGGTAAGTTGGCAGCAAAGTTGCCAAGACCGCTTAAAAGGCTCCCAACACTGTTCTTTAGCCTGCTGGGCATATGGGTTCCTTGTGATTTCTCTGATGGGGTATTCACCCGTCCAGCTACTGACTGTGAGGTGGCACTATGGCAATGGCGACAGGAAGTGCAAAATACAGTAGCACTCTCATGGTCCACTGAACTGTGGGGAGAAGGTCTTGTCAATCTGCGCAACTGCATCCCATGGCCTTGTGAGATTTGTGGAAAAAGCTTGCACCTGTGAGGAGACATGGCCCTGACACATGAGGCAGCTGAAGAGTGGAAGGTAGCCATATTGTGTGATCTTCTGAAAAAAAAATTCCCAAGCGAACAACATGTTAGTGCCAACATAATGCTTAAATATCTTTTCTAATTAAATGCATATTTCTTTCTTGTGGTGATAACAATGGCAAAGCTGGAGCTATAGAACACAGTTGTCATGGGAATGAGTTGCCTGGGAGTGAATTACAATACTGTCTGATGTGGCTGAAGTAATGTACAAACATTTTGGACAATGATCGAGAAGCCTGCTTTCATCTCTTAAGCTCCTGACTCATGCAGACCTTGTGGTGATACAAGCCTGTCTACAAGAATTCCTGGTGTTTTATTTACACCCAAGCTTTGCTCTCTTTAGCTAGCTTGTAAATGCCAGTTTGAAAAAGAAGATATTTTCAACTTTAGTAATTTTATTACAAACTCTATTTTATGTAGTACTCCATGAACTGGAACTGCTGGAAATGTATGGAGTCTAACACACCAAATCTCCCGCTGCCTACACACATGTACATTTATCACAATCTATAACTTATTAATTACTATCTAAAACAAAATAGTCTTCTGAAAAATTATTCAACATGTTGATAACTGATCTAATTATCAGTCCTCAAGACATTGTCTCAGTGCTATGTACGGTTGCTAGCACAGACCTTCATTCATTAATGAAGGTCCGTGGTTGTTAGCTTACCAACAATTAACTGTTCAAAATCGAAAATGGGTAGCTTGAAATATGGTTGAGTACTCCGACCAATGGCATTATAATCAATTAATATAAAGTGAATGATTTGGGTTCTAATATTCACATATCTCACCTGGGTGTTATCAAAGAAAACGAAAAATAAGTCTGCAGACACCGGACAGACCAAGTATTACAGAATGCAGTCTCTGTTATGAAAGTCGGTCACGGACCGCGATGCCAAATGGCTGAAGCAGACGCAAATAGCAGACTGTCGATCGTTTGCTGTAACTGTTTATATTCTTAGCATTTAAACACGCAGTATTAAACATGGCGAAATAGTTCGTACGACGCCTGATTAAGAATCACAACAGTGCGTAAGCCGTCATCTCACCACAGATGAAAACCCCATGGCGTGATCAACATTACTTTGAGACAACTTTTGTGATTGGTTGAAACGGTTTCTAGCTTTCTTTTGAGTCAGCTCCAAAGCACCGTCGGTATCACTTATTTTCAAGAAGAAGAAACTTCAAGATGATTATGTAACTATGATATGTGTGAACATACACAGATTCTAGCTGTTTAGATATACAAGCTTATGTTCGTGAATGGACGAGCGGATGTTATTGTTCTGGCTACCGCCTCATGTTTATTCATAAAGACAGCGCCTTCATTTTAAACCAATGGACGCGCGGTGTACTTATAGAGGGAAACGGAGCCCAGATTCAGACCATGTCACTGTTTACAAACAATTACGTCGTAGATACGCGAGTTATCGCCGGGTTTACCGCACTTCTGTCCAGTGGCTCTGGCTTGCGACAGCAGAGAAATCTTTGGTGGACTTGTTCAAGCAGTTTTATTTGGTTGCTGCTGGATTTTGTGCCTGATAGAAAACTCAGAATGGCAATTGTATAAACAAATTTGTGCATATGTTTATATATCAGTCCACTGGGTAGAAATAGTATTTCACAAAGTTTAGTTACTTGAGCCTATCAAAACACTTTTTGATGTGTGGCGATTAGTGATTACAAAAGTCCCTTTGATGTGCATATAAATCTATCGACAAATAGTAACATCACATATCCATAAATGCAATCAAATGATGACGAGGTCACTATATATACTGCGAAGTCCCTTGTCTCAATCATACCACTCCCTTGTCTCTAGCCTACTGTACAAATACCTCCATCTTTATCCAGTTTACCACTTCATAATATTTATCCTGTTGTACAAGTCCCTTATCTCTATCATGTTGTACAAGTCCATCACTAAACTGCTGTACAAATTATAGTCCCTTAATTGTCTGTATTCTATTGTACAAGTTCCTCATCTCTGTCATGTTATACAAGTCCCTTGTCTCTATCTTGTTGTCCCTCATCTCTAACCTATTGTACAAGTCTCTCATCTCTATCCTGTTGTATGCCTGTGAAACTTGGACTTTGCTTACCGAAATGGTGGATTCAGGTATTCAACACCAAGTACTTTTAGGAAACTGCTCTGAATTGTGTGCAAGGAACACAGAACAAACAACTTCGTATGAAATGCAGTACAACCCCTTTGGGTACACAAAAGCCATCAAATGACAAAAACTGGGTTGGTTCAGCCATGTTTCAAGACGAAACACTACTGAAGACTCCAGGAATAGGTGGAAGGAGGACAACATGGAGGTAAACAGAAAAAGAACTGGTTGTCAAACATCAAAGAATGGACAGGTCTCCCAGTGAGAGACCTAATGGGTGCACAAGCCGAAAAACTGCGTTTCATCAAGTCCTCCTCATAACAGGTATCAGTGGGTCAGCCCCCACAGGCTGACAGGCTTGATCCAAGTCCATCTCACACCAGTTAAGGGAATGATGATGAAAATTTTCAGCACCATATGACTTTTGGCTTAGTGTGCTGGGGTAGGAACATAGGATCAGGACAGGCACAAATGGAACAAGAACAGAAAAAAGCAGAAGGGGTGATTGGGAGGGAACAGAACAAAGTATAGATGATGTGTGACAAACTTTGGATCAGCAAACTGACTGCCATTTTAATAATTATAATAATGATGATTTTAAATGATGATTTTTGTAGCATCTTTCTCCACCATTAAGATGAACTCAAAGTGCTTTATACAAAGAACACATACAGTCTAAATGTGCGCCTTGGTATTCACAGATCCGCGTTGAACTCCGTGACCTGAAGCGCACGCACAGGCGAGCTGAACGTGTTTGGCGGAAGACTGGACTCGTCATCCACAAAGAAATTTACAATGCTGCAAAGCGAAGCGTTGCAAAATGCATTTATGAGGCTAAAACATCATATCTACAGGGCCAAATAATTAATTGCACCTCCTCCAAAAAGCTTTTTGCCATTTGCAATAAAATGACTGGATCAAAGACAGCAACACCACTGCCCACTGCCTACCCTGCTTCACTACTGCCGCAAGTTTTTAGTGATTATTTCACCAGCAAGATATCGGACATTCGATCATCATTAGACTCGGCGTCAGCGCTTGACAGCATCTCCTGTGATGTCCTCCCAGGTTGCTCCATGACCAAGTTCCTACCAGTCTCTGAGACCGATGTGAAAGCGGTTATCCTAAAAGCTAAAGCAACAACCTGCGAGTTAGATCCGATGCCCACAAGCCTTCTGCTCGAGTGCCTCGATACTCTACTTCCTGCCATCACAAATATTGTAAATGTTAGCCTGTCGTCAGGTGTTTTCCCATCTCTGTTCAAGAATGCGGTGGTGAGGCCACTTCTAAAGAAATCCACGCTTGACGTCAATGTCCTGAACAACTACCGCCCAGTCTCCAACTTGTCTTTTCTCTCTAAGATCATAGAGTACTTGGCCCAGTCCTGTTCATCCTGTATACTAAACCACTTTCATCTCGCATCCGGTCTCACCAGGTGTCTCATCAGTCCTATGCAGATGGCATGCAGCTTTACTGTTCTATTCCACTGGCTGAGTCTCACTCTGCTATTAGCTCTCTAGAAGCTTGTATTAGTGATGTCAAGGGCTGGATGGTAAAAAACAAGCTTAAACTAAATGATGATAAAACGGAAGCCCTCTTGTGCCATAGAAGAAGACATCAACCTTCACTAGTCAGTCTGCCCAATCACATCAAGGTGGGCGACAGCAACATCACCTTCACGTCATCTGTTAGGAATCTGGGATTTATTGTCACCGCAGACATGACCCTTGATAAACATGTTACAGCTGTCTGTCAGTCTGCCTACTATGAGCTCCGTAAGATCAGTGCCATCCGTCACTTTCTCTCTACACGTGCCACCAACACTCTTGTCTGTGCGTTTGTTCTTTCACGACTTGACTACTGCAACTCCTTGCTGGCAGGCTGCCCCTCATCCCTCATTCAGAAACTCCAGAGAGTACAGAATTCCGCTGCACGTCTGGTCCTTAGAGCAAGGAAACGGGACCATGTCACTCCTCTCCTTCGTTTCCTACATTGGCTACCCGTCCGTTCTCGCATCCAGTACAAACTGTCTGTGCTGTGCTTTAATTTCTTTGCAGGCTCCTGTCCTGACTATTTCTCTGAACTTCTCATCCCTTACTCTCCGGCCAGACAACTCCGCTCTTCCTCTGACAACCGTACTCTGACTGTTCCTTTCACCAGATCAACAACATATGGTCACAGGACTTTTGGCTACTGTGCTGCAAAACAATGGAACTCTCTTCCTTTCTATAACTGCCACCTTCCTACAATTGAATCCTTCAAATCTGCACTGAAAACGCACCTCTTCCTTGAGCACTACTCTTAGTCCACAATGCTAGTCCTTACCCCTTCCCTTCCCTCTTGCTACTTTACCCATCACTATTTTTCTCTGTTCCTGTTACTTGATGCCTTTTGTTATCTGTTTTTGTCAGTACTGTCGTTTTCTTTCGTCCCCTGTGTTCTGTATCTACTGAGTCCACGTCTCTTCCCTGTTTTAAGCGCTAAGAGCATACTCTCTACGAGTGTGAATATGCGCTATACAAATCTTCACTATTATTATTATTATACACATGATAAATGCTGGCAGCATACAGTTGTCAATTTTAGCCAATAACTCACACCCACTTCGATATGAATTGGACACCATGTATTGACTGAATTGGTAGGCTTAGAACTCCACGTTATCTCAACTCATTTATCCCGGCTACATTTCAGATGCACAACTCATAAATGAGTCAGGCACATAAATACAGATGGTCATATTACTTGCACTCATTCGGAGCATGTTTTTGTAAATACTTTGGATATTTGTTTTACTATTTTTAGTGGCAATATCATGTTTACAGATCGATCTGTAGTACTTTTATTTGACTAGCAGTGCTAGCATAGATGGTGAGAATAGTTAGGTGGAACTGGGATGGTGACCTTATAGCCTGTGATGTTCTTTTAGTGTTTGGGTGGATGATAAGACTTATGGTTCTGTAGTTCAGGTACTGTTTACTATTTCCTATTTTGGGGGAGGAGTATATAACTATAGTGACTGCGTCCATTCTTTGGGCCATTTTTTGCGTTCCCAAACTCAGGTCTCGTCTCGGGCACACTGCTCTTTCTCTGCATGTGGCATCTGTTTACAGGACTGGCTGCCTTGCCGTGATATTTTAGCCTTATAGTTGCTGGCTCGGCGTAAAACACCAATTTCCTCCTCCTCCCAAACTCTTTGGCACAGGACAGTGAGGACCTTTATTGTAATTTCATCCTCCACACTGCTTGAGCAAGCTTACCTTCATACCTCTCATAAACTCTTGAGAGTGCATAACACCGGTGCACGTCTGCTAAGAAAAGGGCTCATGTCACCCCTCTCCTTCGTTTCCTGCGTGGGCTACCCATCCATTCTAACACTCAGTATACGAACTGGGTGCTGTGTTTGATTTCTCTGCGAGCTCCTGCCCTATTTCTCTAAACGTACCTTTCCCTACATCCTAGCCTGAACAACTATGGTCTTCGTCTGATGACCGTATCCTGACTATTCCTGTCACCAGAACAACATTCGTCACTCAGCCGCGGCTGCCGACATTGAGCCGGTCTTGTTGACATGAATATTCATAACTAAGTCGTTGTTCGCAAAAATGTTTGTGATTATAATTATTTTGTAGATTGTTAAACAACTTTTATATATATTTGATACTTTATGGTTATCAGCGTTTCACAAAATATAAAGTAAATATAACACCAAGAACGCTCACTCTCGCAAACCTTCCCACGTGTTGCTGTTTGTGTGATGCGAAATGAAGTCGCTCGCTCGGTCTTTACTGGTCTTCGTTTACAGATCTTCACATTCGTAAAAAGTTTTCAAGGTACAAGTACCCAGATTTTATATATGTATCGGTCAGTATCTGAAATATTAACAATGATGAGCGATTCCTACTTGCAAACGCATCATTAATTTTTTTTTAAAGTGAGGAATAGCATTTAAGAAGACTTTTAAAACTAATTTTTCAAGTTTTATTAAAGTTCTTCTATAGCAAAACTTCTCTAGCTTTGGCAGAACTTTGATATAGAGTAACTTGACTTTTTCAATTTCAAAAGATGTACCGCATTATCGAGATTGTCGAAAAAGGTGAGAAATCAGCAGGTACTGTGCCTGATGAATGGCGTTTCAGGCAGCACAAATAAATATTTTTGGGATGGCTCTGGTGGGGACTTAACTTGGGTGAAAAACCGTAGGAAACCAGGCCCTATATGTTTATTCATATTAAAGGATTATCAAAAGCACAGGTAAATAAATTTTTGGTCTATGTATGTGCTAATATGATAACTCTCTTTTTGTTAAAAAGGCAGAAGACACAAGTGAATTGAGTAGCAGCTGCTTGTCAGATTCTTCAGACAGCGCCTTAGAAAATGAAAGTCAGTCCCAAGAAGGATGTGGTTAGTGCTTCTGTTCTTCTGTTTTCTGTTCTTTTGTCAGTTGCTTCCCCATCCTTTTTTTGAATAACCAACTCAAAGAAAATTATGATCATGACAAGCATATAGTGATTTGATACCAAATCTGCTTGTTTTAGAATACGACTATCTCTTGACATAAGATAGCATTAGCTGCGTAAAATCAACAGTCCAAAGCATCACTAGGTTGTGCCAAGATATATTGTCATAATTTTCAGGCAGCTGTGTAAACGGTCTCTGTACCCCTATAATTTCAGCCAGCTGGGCAGTTACACATCACTGGTACACTGTGGCACTACAGGAACACAAGGCACCAAACAGAAAGGGCTGGGCAGAGATGTGCAATAGTCTTGTGTCATCTCTCATCATCAGCTGTATTAAAGACTAGAAACAAGTAAAGATGCATCACTTTCTATTTTAGTTAGCTTTATGATTAGCAGGGTTTGTGTACTGTTTTTATTCAGCAGATTTATAGCAATTGGAAGTACACAGCAGAGTGCCTCAGCGACTTACCTGGGATATTTTGGTGTTCTTCACCATGTGTGGTGTGAGAATTTTATTTTGCCATGGATGCGTTTAACTGGACCATTGATCTCTTTTCAACCCAAATAAAGGAAAGAACATTTCAACTTTTTCTTACACTGAATTCATTGATAGTTGGTGTCTGTAAAGCAAGAAAGTACAAAACGATGAGTGATCTGTGAGATGAATTTTTGTGACGTTTTGGGGATTTCAGAAAATTAAAATAAAGAAAAATAAAGTAAGTTGAAAACATCAGATTCGTTTGGTATGGACGTGCCAGAACTTGAGGTCTGGCCGAGCTTTTGGTAACCACCAACTTTTTTTTTCTTTTTACCAAGAGCTGGGTCAGACCTCAAGTTCTTAGGGCATGGCCATCGCGTTGCCAGTGCTGGAACTGCAGCTGCAGCTCTCGAGAGTAAGTGCCCCACAAATGCTCATCGTCATCTATATACACTTTAAAAATATATGTTTGGCAAATCTGTAAAGGTAAGGACATCAAATACTTTTTTGTGGTCCTTTTGCACTTACATAAAAGTAAAAAAACTGCAACACTGATAGTAGCTTTGTAATCGAAGGAATCGGTGTTGAACCTTTGCGTATTGGATCTCTGTTTTCTAAGGAGCAGGGTGCAGGTTCTTTCATTGAGTTTACTTCCAGACATATGTTGGTACTGTTGGATGGAGTACTGACCATATAAACTTACCAAAATATGCCATAGATTTCACCTTTTTCATTGGATGTATGTGTGTGTATATATATATATGAAGATGTGATAAACTCAATTGTTAAAAAAATGCACTCGAGGGGTTGGGTGGGGGTTCTTCAGTTTAACTTGTGGTCTATATAATGCTTTATCTTAATACTTCATCTCTATGGTTATGAACATTTATAGTGTAGATTTAATATGCATCCTAGCTTCTCTAATGGCATAACCATAATGTTACAAATACTCTATGCATTATAGCATCTCTTTCACGGCATAACCATGATGTTGTGACATAGCTATGCATCCTAGCATCTTTTTCATGCTGGAACCATAATGTTGTTACATAACTATGCACTCTAGTGTTTGTCATGCCATAACTCTATTGTTACATAAAGGTAATGTTGCATAACTATGCTCCCTAGCATCTGTCATGGCATAACCATAATGCTAAAAATACTCTATGCCAGGATGCACTTTATCCTTTTCTGGTGGTATTGTATGACGGTTTTTATTTCGTTCAAATCTGTTCCTAATTTTGTTTCCTTTTTTTTGTTGTTGCTGTCCATACACCAGATTATTGTGTTTTTGACAGGATCAGAACCTAGTCCCTCCCAACATCTCAGTGACATGTTGGCAACTTTTACATTGGGCTCTACTGTCAGTTGCATGTCTTCCATATCCATCTGTCCCTTGCTTTTGCAAGTGGCACTCTCCTAATTCCAGCAGAGCCTGCTGGATCCTGACTATCAGGTTGAATCACTACAGAAAGCTGTTGAGACAATTTCAGATGCAAAAAGTTGGCGTGGAACTTTCCGGGGCTCCTTGTTTGAGAGATGCAGGGGAGAGCATAAGGGGGATGGAAATGTGATGCATATATGTCCACACCTATATATTTTTATGTTTTTTGCATTAAAACTAAAAAAAAACATACATTGGTTGATCTGGTTTCTCAACTGTTTTCACAGGTGGTCATTGAATGCCAGGATGCAAAGATCTCATCTGTCCAGTTGCTCCAGTCATCCCTGGGCCAGTTATCAGCTTTGTCTGCTGTCTTGATATTTCAAGTGCCGGTATTGTCAAAGTTTTCAGCATCAGTGCCAGTTGCCAGTGCTGGCATGCAGACGAAATACAAAACCAGTGTTAGTAATGCTGACACTTCTATTCTGAAAAGTTTGTTCCTGACAGTTCAAGGCCTGCATCTGCTTCATAGCACCTTGTTTCATTGTCAGGGAGTCTGGAGTTAAAAATCCTGCTGTTGCATTTCCTACTAGCAGTGACATACAGGAGTGGGAGGACTCTGGGTGTAAAAGCAAATGAGATAGTGAAGGCGATCATATGACTAGCAACATTAGGTCTCGTTTTCATCAATGTATCATCAGCGACAACAGGAATGAGCATGATAGTGATGAAAATGAGCATAGAAGTGTCATGTCTGATGTGGCAGATACAAACCCTGTTATCAAAAGAAAAAAAGACCTCTTTCTTCAAATAGTTACTATGGCTGACGCTGAAAAGAAGGGTAATAAAAATGACATCAGTAAGAACGACAACACGAGAAAGAGTGATACAAAATCCAGGAAATTTGTGGACAGAGGATATTAGTGCTGTTTCCATGAGAAGTGACAGTCTCCAGAAAAAAATATAGCAGCTTCAAGTTCACCAGGAATATTGTTTAGAACAGTCAATCATCAAGCTTGTTACCTTTTTCCTACAACTTTTGCCTTTCAACATTTCTCCAGATGGATATGAAACTGAAATCACAGCAGATTGTCAAGCAATCACTTGTCAAAACTTTAGGAACAGGCCGATCATTGCTCCCTCCTACAAAAAGTGTGAACAGGTGGGAATGCTTCTTAACATTCATGCCATTATCAGTCAGGGTTATTGAATGATCCTGTAGATGAACAAGTCCCAGTATGTCAGTAAGTATTTTGTCATGCTTATATAAGAGTGGAAATGCCCTGTGTTTGAGAGACTGATAGTGTTGAATTACTAATAACCAGTGAACATCCTCCTCGGCAAATATTTGATCATCACTTTTTTCTACGTCACCATCATCGATAGTGTCTTCACATGCAATAATACCGGGAGTGTCGTCACTTGTACCCTGGTACGTCTGTATCGATGACCATTTTTGTTTAATGTCGGTGTCTGTTTTTCCTGAAAACCCACCTTCCTGGCAGAGGGATACGACCGTGCCATTTCCTGTTTTAGGATAGTCTGCTAGTCCTATCCTTTCCAATGAGAAACTTATAAGGTAACAATGCATTTAATGTCATCCATTGTCACAACCTCACTAATCAGGCTTTCAACATTTAGGCGTACTTTCTTTCAACATACAACAAATGATCTGCCACTGGGTTTTTAAATAATCCCCCCCAAAAAACCTTTAAGTATTATAACAGGGTGATCTACCACAAAGCATACACTCACTTTTACTTTGTAAAATGGGAGGGGCTGTGTTGAGCAGGGTCCTGCCCTCTGACCTACGAACTGCCCTTGTTCGCAGATCCGTTGAAGTTTAACCGCTGCTTGGATGGGCAGTCGGCCTTGACATGCCCTAACCCCCCACATTGCCAGCAGACAATGTCATTTCTTGTGTGTGCTGATTGGGGTGGGTGGGGCTGCTGACTCTGCCACTTCGTTCCCTTCTGGCCCTTGCCTGGGTCATCTTCTGATTGCCTGCCGTTCATCGCTGCAATCTCTCGCTGTAACTGACACAGCTGCGCCTTCAAGGTTGTTACCTCGTCCACTGATTGTCGTACCTGTTGGTTTTTCACGGCTGGTGGTCCGATGTTTGTTTGAACTGCTGTTTGGTTCACCTTAGCTCGTCAAAATCATTACTCAAATCAAATTTGTGGCCGCTCCTATCCCATAATGGCTGCACAAGCCCATTCCATAACCTGCACCTCAACACTTCTGCTGCTTTGCCCCACGGTATCTTCCCTCAATCCACTGCTTTGGCCCACAGGTCTTCGAGTTGGCAGCTCCACGTTGCAACATCCTCTCCGTCCTGTCAGCAGGTCCTCACCACCTCTCACAGTGCCCTAAAGAGAATCAAACTTGGTAACGGTGCTGTCTGCCGTGGCGTTGACACCAAGGGGCATGTCCCCTTGATTTTTTGCATTGTGTTCTTTAATGTTGATACACAAGGGAGCAAAAATATCTTCTTCAGCAAACCATAGGCCTTCGGGCTGGTATGAAGTAAAGAGAGAGCTGTCACTCTTTGTCCACCTATATCCAATCTTGCTCTTATTAATTTCTCTTAGCTGTGATGAAAAAAATTTCATACACTCAGGTGGAAGAATGGTAGACAGCTGTTTTAAAATGGCAGCTTTCTTTACTTTTTTTTTGCCTCTTTCTGTTTCTGCTAAATCAGTATAGTAATTTTAAAGGCCAAGAGAAGCTCAAAATTATTTCTTTATGATCAGGTTAAGTTCGTTTTAAAATAATAATTCCCAAAATACGAGTGCATAATTATGCTTAATTTTAAAGATATAAAGCCTTCAAACATCGACTTTCTCACCTGCAACTAGGAAGGCGGGAAAAAAGTACTCTCCTGTACTGGAGGTTCTCTTACGCGATCGAAGTATTTGTAACAGTGCATGTCTTCAAGTCAAATGAAGAAACATCGCTCAGGTTCATGAAGTGTTTTTTACCCAAAAAATGAAACAGTGGAATTTTAATTGACTCCCCTTCAAATTTTAATTCTTGCAAGGCCATCGCCCTGCATATAATTAACCCTAGTAACTCTGCCTCCTACTCCACCCATTGACATTGAAACATTTGAAACATTTTTTCATTTTGTCTATAAGCCCCGGGGACATTTTTAGCCATAATGTCATATAATAATCACACAATAACAATTTTATCATACAATAATCTCACAACGGATGGTGACAACGTGGCAAAATATATAGATGAATACACAATACTAAATATATTAGTATTACTTAAACAGCGTGCCAAGTTTAATGAGCCAAGTATGTCTTGGTCACATACCACGAGACTGAATATGTTGTCAAATTTTGTCATCAGCTCATCTAGGGTTGCTTGTGGACCCAGGTGCAGCGCCAGTCTGGCTGCCTCTCCTCTTAACAAATGGTGAACCACCTCTAAGACAATATCGTCCATATACCAAGCCCGGAAACGCACCAGTTCATACTTCCAGAGGTCAGGCACACTATCACTTCTTCCAGCGGAGAAGGGTGGAAGTAACGCTATCTGCGGCACACTAGTATTCAACAGCACAGCTCCACCTAACTCTCAAGTCGCAACATAGTCTGCTGCCCGCGTTTGCAGGTCGGCAACGGTATCTGCTTTTGGCTTCACCGCTAGATTTCTAAATGCTTCTAACACTCACTTTTCCTCTTCTGATAATTCCATTGTCTCTGGCACTAAGCTTCACTTGATTCTCTTGGAGGTTTGCCCAGTGTCTCACATTGCTAGCCTAATCTCACCACAAGAACAAACACAAGTCAACACTCTTGTGAGTTCAGGTGTTTTTACTCTAATGCCGGTTGATGGTTCCAGCAAAGGCTAAATTAGGCACATCATACACTAGCACTCTTGATAAGTTGTAGCTCTCACCTCTGTGCTGTTCCCTTGTGTGTGTAGCCCTGTCAGCCCTCCACCTCCAAACTCGTATCTGTTGCCTTTCCCTCTGTGCGTGGATGCACATGCATGGCCTGTTTCATACTACTATATAATAATAATAATAATTAATATTTATACAGTGCTTTTTCAATAATTTGCTTTAAGTTAAAGGCCCTTTAAAGAAAGACAGGCCAGTCCTCATTAAACTGACTTTATGCCATTTTGACACAACAGAACTAACATGCTTGCACATGGAGAGCTCTGCATCAATAAAGAGCCCTAGGTCTTGTATACAGCAAAGGCTATGGAGGCGTCACCGACCTGCACAGCACTAATGCTGATCTGCTCCCGTCTGGCCCTGGGGCTGCACATTAACGCTTCTGTCTTGTCATCCCTGAGCTTTATGACAATTCCTGGTAATCCAGGCCTTCACCACAACACAACAAGATTCAAGTCATTGAAGCGCAATCCCAGCCACTGCTGTGTCGGGGGGAAACTGTTCAGAAGCTGTGTGTCGTCAGCAAAAAAATGACGTCCGATCTGAAAACATTCAATTACACATCCAAGCTCTGGAGTGTATATAGTAATAAAGGACCCAGAAAGAAACCTTGTGGCATGCCACACATCAGAGGAACTGCCTCAGAGCTCGCAGAGCCGACAATTGCTCTCTGAGATCTATTGGCAAGATAGGAGTCGATCCACGACAGTCCACGACAGTCTCTGGAGCAGCAGGCGGTGGTTGATAGTGTCAAACGTGCTACTCAGGTCAAGTAATACTTAAATCACTAGGTTGCCAGAGTTGACACTACAAAGAATGTCATTGGTCACACAAAGAAGAGCAGTTTCCATGCTGAAACCAGGACGATACGCTGACTGAGATTTATCTAGGCAGCCATAAGTATTAAAATAGGTACACAGCTGCTCTGCAACCACCCTCTCAAGCAACTTGGAAATATATGCTAAATTTGATACTGGGCGATAGTTTTTACAGTCCGATGGATCCAGGTTTGCCTTCTTCAACAAGGGCTTCGCAACACCGTGGAACACAACCTGCTCTCAAACTGCCATTAATAATGTCTAAAATGACAGGAAGTAAAATGTCCAAAAACTGAAGAACAAATTTAGTGGGCATAGGATCCACAACACAGGAAGTTTTAGTTGATTTCGCTACAAGTTTCCTCAAATAACTCTCAATATGCATGAAAGAAGTCATCCGTACACCAGCAAATGGCACAGAATAGTCCTCCTCACACTCTGGGAACTCGCAAGCTCCACTCTGAAGTCCAACGCTAATATCCTTTATCTTATTGTCAAAGAAAGAAGACAGCTGATGAGCAGCTGACTTGTCATCCACCTCAGGAGGAACAGGACTAGTTCCATTCTTACCCAGCAAGCTGTTCACAATGTCAAAAGTCTTTCTGGGATTTTCACTAGCAGTCTTTAGCTGCTCCTGTACAAACAGCGATATAGCCTTTTTTACAGCACAAACATATTTATTTCTGGCCAACTTATACAACTGTCTGTCAATCTCAAGTTTGATCTTTCTCCACTTTTTCTCTGCCAAATGTCTCTGTTCCTTGGCTTCACTCACCCCGTCACAAAACCACGCACAATCTGATCTATCTGTAACAGGGTGGGGCGAGGTTAGCTTGCTCAGTCTCACCACAATGATCAACACAACACTATCGTGGGTTCAGGTTTTACTTGTACACCAGAGGATATGTGTGGTTAGGTGAAAGCATATACATCCGATACACGTTCTCACAACGGCTTGGTGGGGCGATCCTCCCACTTCTCTACTCTCCGTCCAACTGCCCTCTCTTCTCCCTCTCTTCCCCTCTTAACCCCTTCAAACCCGACTTTTCCAGAAGCCCTGTCCTTGTTACTAGGTGCACCCCTCCCGCTCTCCTTTGGCCGGGTCGCCTTTCGGCCAGTGGTTTTCCCCCGCGACCCCCTCCCACTCTCTTTCGGTCACAAGGTTGCTGACCGGCCGGTCTATGTCACCTACCTCTCTATCCCTGTGTGTGTGCAATGCGTGTGTGTACCTGTGTCTGTGCGTGCCATACCCCATACTACTATATATCTACAACAATTTTACTAACTGCAGGCGCATGCTTATCAAGCAGCTCTAATAAAGTCTGATTATATAATTCTGCTAACTCATCAATGAGAGGATCTAATAACAACTTAGACTGAAGCAGGTCTTTGAAGAAAACGTTCAACTCAAACTTCTTCAAATCTCTACACAAAATAGATGTCTTTTTACACCTTGGTCGAGAAAGATCAGTCACCAAGGACTGCACAAAATGGTCCGAAATCAGAAAATCCTCTACAACAGCAAATTAAAATGGGCGCTATTTCCCAATCCTGGGATACCTTTTTCCTAACCAATTGGTACAAAACCTTCCCTAGATTATTGAAGCAAACTTAATCCTGCCAGATAAATATTCCTCACTGACTTATGCCCTAAAGAGGATTTTAAGATGTTCCTGATCCAAGGGCACTCTCGGTAGTGACAAGTGCTGACCCACTAGCATATGTTGTTCTCAGGCTGAGGGCTCGACGTCCACAATGCAGGTTTGTGCCAGGTTCATCCTGTCTACGGGCCTCCGGTTCTGCTGGGAACGTCTAGTAGGTAGGTTCTGGAAGTGGTCATTGTCCCAAGTCCTTCTCTGTGTCTTACTGATTGGGTCTGATCGACCCTACTCATGGGGGATGACCACTAGGGGTGTCACTGCTTTCGGGACAAAAAGAGATGAATCAGGCCTCAAGTCTGTGGTGATCCTTGGCTCAACTGCCACACCCACCACTTCTACTTCATCGTCAGAATCCCAAAGGGGCAATATCTTCCCTTAGTTGTTTCCTCCCATGCTCCCGAGTTTCCTGTTTCCAGACAATTTTCTGGGTGGGTGTGTCGACATCCAGCACACCCATAGGCAGTAGATAATTCCGGTGCAGCGTCCTCTTGTTGTGTTGCCCTCTCTCATCCCTTACTGTATACACTGGTAACCCCGGTGACATGGCGACAATGACATATACTTCTTTCTCCCACTTATCATCTAGCTTGCTGGTTACTCGATGTCCCAGATATCTGACCAACATGGTCGCCCACCTCTAGTTCGGCGGCGTGAGCTGACTTGTCATAACACACCTTGTTACGCAATCCCATCTTCTTCATAGTTGCATCTGCGTTGTGGTACGCAGTGACAAGGTGCTCCTTAAAGTTTCTAATATACTGTCTAGTGTTCCCTCCCCCCCCCCCCTTATGGCCACTGTTTAATTTGGTCCCAAAAGCTATGTCTACTGGTAACCGTGGATGACGGCCAAAGAAAGGGTAGTATGGGCTATACCCAGTGCTCTGGTGGATACAACAGTTGTAAGCATGTACCACTGCTGGCAGGCTTTGTTTCCAGGTTACCTTCTTCTCTTCCTCTAAACTACGTAGCATGTTAAAGAGTGTTCTATTCCATCTTTCTATGGGATTTGAGCTTGGGTGGTAGGGACTAGTTCTGATTTTTTTCTATACCAGCAATCTAAAAAAAGCTCCTTGATGAGTTGTCTCAAAGTCACGTCCCTGGTCCGAAAGAATGGTCTTGGGGAATCCATACACCATAAAGAAGTTCTTCCACAGAGTCCTGGCGACTGTCCCGGCTGTTTGATCTTCTGTGCAGAAAGCAGCTGCAAATTTCGTAAAGTGGTTCATCACTACCAGTATGTTCTGTTTCTGATTGTTGATTTCAGTTATTAGGTAGTCTAGGGGGAACATGGTAAGAATATTTTCCATAGGCGCTTTCTGGGGCAATGCTCCTATCTGGATACACCGGGGACACCTTTTAATCTTCCTTTCCAAGTCTTTCGCCATGAAGGGCCAGAAAAACCTCATACAGAGTTGGCTTATGGCGTTGTCAAAGTGCGTATGAAACAGATCTTCATGTACTCATGCTAATGCTTGCCTTTGATACAAAAATGGTACTACAAAAATAGAACTGCCATCTAACAACACCGTCTTCTTCAACTTTGCGATAAAGGACCTCATTCCTCATTTGTAGCCGTCTCTGTTTGTGGATGAACACCTGTAACTCGGGGTTATTCTGTGTCTGCACCAACGTGTTCAACTGTGTTCTGGTCTCCAAGCTGCGAATAACAATAGGTAGATTCCTATCAGCCAACTGAAGCTTTCTCCACTGAGCTCTGGGGGCTGATTCAGTGCCTAACCACATCCCCTTGGGATCCAAGATGTCATCCGGAATCAAGGATGGGTCCTTGACCTAATGATCTACAACAGGAATGAACTCACCAGTGGCAGTCGGCCCCTTACCTTTTCCCCACACCCGACGGGAAACAGTCTTTTGGGATGCTTTGCATGTGAAGAATCGCCTTTACTGACTGGGAATCTACAACTGTCACGTCTGAGTGTTCGAGCTCGACAAAAGCTCTAACCTTTTCTATTAGAAAAGTTATTTCGCCCTTTGTCGGCTTGTAGCCCTCATCCTCTTCTATTGGGCCCTGAGATCTTCTGGATAGTGCGTCAGCATCAATGTGACCACTGCCCTTCTTGTATCTCAGCTGGAAATCAAATCTGGACAGAGTGGCTAACCCTCTATGACTCGTTGCATCTAACTTAGCGTTCTTCAATATATAACAAAGAGGGTTGTTGTCCATGACAATAATAACACTGGAGCCCAAGAGGTAATTGCAAAATTTATCGCTCATGGACCACTTCAGGGCCAGAAATTCTCGTTTATGAGCTGGATAGTTCTGTTCTGAGCGAGATAGCCTCCGGTGACATTGGGGGACACTAAAAGGGATAATTCCTCCATTTTATTGACATCATGAATAGTGATTCAAAAGTGAGCGTGGCTATCATATTGTTTTCAATCATGCATGGGGAAATTTTTATGTAGAAATAAGTACTTATTATAAGATATATTTGCATTGTGCCACACTTACGTTTTCAAAGTATGTAAAATGTAACAGTAGGTTACTTTTGGGTACATGGAAGATGACGTTTCCACTTTTTATTTGTGTCATAACTAGTGATACAAAGGGGGCGGGACATTGTTACATTCTGACTCACTTTCTGTTCATAAAAGGGCACTTATGAGAGATGATCATGCACTGTGTAACAAACATCAAAATAATTTACATCTAACTGACAATATACATTATAAAAAAATACTTACCTTGTTCAAATGATCCACCAGGGGTCTAACTTTGTGGAGTGGATCATAGTTAGGCTGACCCTTTGGAGCTGCCTTTTTGTTGTCATTTAGATGAAACATGGCAAGAATGCTCATGAATCTCTCTTAATGACCCTTGGCACAAAAGCTGACTGTAAAATTTTGTCCAATAATCCTGAAGTCTAGGTTTACTTAAAATACTCATATTTATAACTATAGCTAAAAAATTCCACATTTCATGTAGTTTCACAAGCTTCCAGGTGCTTATAAATGATCTATTGGAAATTGAACTCTTTTCATTCCTCACTGTTTCTTTTGCCTGCGCAGCATAAAGATTTGTCTCCGTTTTAAAAGTTTTAATTAATTCTTCAGTTATAAAGAGTTTGTACATGTATAGGCATACAATTTTCTAAATCACTGGGCAGTTTATCTATACACTTCAAACATGGTGTGCCACTAAATTCTGAAGGTTCGTTGTCTGCACTGGCCATGTGAACACCTGGCAAAAAATCATCACAAAAGTTGACTGTGTAAAATAGCATTTTGTCCAGTAATCCTGAAGTCTAGGTTTACTTAAAATGCTCATATTTATAACCATAGCTAAAAAATTCCACATTTCATGTAGCTTCACAAGCTTCCAGGTGCTTATGAATGATCTATTGGAAATTGAACTCTTTTCTTTCCTCACTGTTTCTTTTGCCTGCGCAGCATAAAGATTTGTCTCCGTTTTAAAAGTTTTAATTAATTCTTCAGTTATAAAGAGTTTGTACATGTACAGGCATACAATTTTCTAAATCACTGGGCAGTTTATCGACACACTTCAAACATGACGTGCCCCTAAGTTCAGGTAGCAAGGGGAAACCATGCAGATTTTTACACCATTCGGTGGAAAAATCCCCTGCATCTGAACTGTCGTGTTGAATCTCCTTTTTCTTGATGTTTATGATGTTGATGGCGCTGAATCTTCCTGATCACCACGGATTTCCGAGTCTTCGTCTGAAGGTTCGTCGTCTGCACCAGCCATGTGAACACCTGCCAAAAAATCATCATCAATTTCATTAATTTCATTTTCCTCTTCCTCTGAAGCTACACTCTCCTCGCCAGCCACTATTTCTTTTTCTTCCTTTTCATCTTCTACCATCTCCATCTCTAACTCATCATCGGATTCTCCGATAATAAGCTCACAAACTTCGCATGCCATGTATCGCCTAGCCATTTTTCAAGCGGAAAGACAGGTATGATGGAAAAACACAGACAGTTCCGCTCAACGTGCGAACTACATCATGAAAGGAGATCACTCGATAGAAAAATAAATTAACTATCATCCGCATTAATTTTTTTTCCGAAACAGCGCATTTTATGCGTGTATAAAATTAACACAAATGTGCCTGACGAAGAGGTCAGCGTACGGCCGGCTTGCCTGACAAGGAGTGGAGGCACGAGTGCAATGTGTCATTTATGAGGGCCATGAGCTCATGGTTCTTGTTTTTCTTCAGAATCGTCTTGGTCTTCACAGCTGATTCTGCCTTTCCATTTGATTTGGGATAGTGAGAGCTGCTTGGGCAGTGTTCAAAATCCCACTCTGAAGCAAATTTGGCAAAAAAGGAGAATTGAGGTCTGTTGTCATTGACCACGGTGCAAGGGATTCGGTATCTGGCAAAATGGGATTGACTTCTTGATGACAGTGTGTGACCTGGTGTTTTTCAAGTGATCGATCTCAAAGAAATTGTTGAAGTAGTCCACTGTTACAAGGTAGTCATTGCCATCAAATTCAAAAAGGTCTATGCCATCTTTTTCCCATTGGCGGGAAGGGACTTTGTGACTGAGCAGTGTTTCTTTCTGCTGTGCTCGCTGAAATGACTGGCAGGTCTCACAGGTGGATACATACTGCTTGATTTTTGCATTCATTCCAGGCCAAAATACAGACTCGTGAGCTCTCTTCAGGCAGCCTTCGATTCCTGTGTGTGTTGAGTGTATCTCCCTCTTCATGCTCGAACTCAGTGACATGGGTACTACAACTCTTTTTGCCTTTGAAGATCAGCCCATCTTGTACAGAAAGCTCATCTCTGAAGCTGTTGTATAGGGAGAGTTCAGTAGGCAGTTGCCTCTTGTCATCTGGCCAACCTTGGGTGATGATAACTCTGACTTTTTGCAAGGTTTCGTCCTTGTCTGTTTCCTTCTTCAGGCTGCAAAGTCGCGTGTCACCAATGGGCAAAAAGTTTGCCATGTTGACAGTCTCAGACTAGCTCTGGTTGTTCTGCGAGTTCTTCAGGTAGGCTCTAGAGAGGGTATCAGCAAGAAGCATGTCCTTACCTCTCTTGTATTGCACTGTGACATCGTAGCCCTGGATCCTCAGCATCATGCCTTGGAGTCTGCGTGGCGCTGACAACAGGAGTTTGTTCATGATTGCTTCAAGTGGCTCGTGGTCGCTTTCTATGTTGACATGATGACTGAAGGCATATTGATGGAACTTGTCCAGGGCAAAAACTATAGCTAGAGTTTCCTTCTCAATCTGTGAGTATCTGGTTTCAGTTTCAGTCATTGAGCGGCCTGTATAGGCGATTGGCTTCCCATTTTGCTTGAGAACAGCACCCAAACCATTCTTGCTTGCATCACTCTGAATGGTAAGTTCTTCCTGTGGGTCATAGAAAGCCAATACAGGAGCTTTGGTTAATATCTTCTTCACTGCCTAGAATCCCTCATCATGCTTCTCACTCCACGACCATCCTTCGTCAGCATGCATCACTGTCGAATCGGCTCTAATATCTGAGATAGACAGGGCAGAAATTTGGACAGGTAGTTGACGAATCCACAGAGCCGCCTGACTTATTCTACGTTGCTTGGTCTTTGCATGTTGAAGACTGCCTTTACCTTTTCTGGGTCAATCTTCAGACCTTCGCTTGTGATCCTGTGACCAAGGAATGTGATTTCTGTCTTTCTGATCTCATCTTTCTCTTTGTTCAGTTTTATACCAACTGAGCGACACCTGTTGAGCAGAGCAATGAGGTTTTTGTCATGATCCACGGATGCTTCTTCAGTTGTGTGCCCTGATCCATAGATGACGATGTCATCTGACACACCAATCACTCCATGGAGGCCTTCAAAAACAATGTTCAACCACTTCTGGAACAGTTCGCTGTCACTCATGTCACTCTGACTGCCTGCTCTGCTCCGAGAAATGTCGCACGACTTTTGACACCGCCCCTTGTGTAGCCCGCGGCCTCGCACACCTTGACTGTTAATTGTTGTTCTTGTCGTAGCCTCTTGTTGGAATCGGATAGATCAGTGATGCCCAACCTTTTTAGGCCTGGGGGCCATATAAGTCTCCGAGACGTGTGTCACGGTCCGCTTCACCGCAAATATTCAAAAAAGAAAATAAAAATAGAGCAGATACCATTTTTATAAGAAACGCACTTTATTTACCATTAATTCTGTAGTAATTAATGGGATGTTTGAAGCTCTTTTCCCGAAACCAACTTCTGAATGTCCAGCTGCATCGTAGAGACACCGAGTCGGACACTTAATTGAAATGTTCGTCTGCGAGGCGATTACGTAAGACGGGTGTTGCCCGTTTCATCACTGAAAACGTTTGTTCACACACATAAGTACTTGTAAACATCGTGATCATCCTTGACGCTTGTTTTTGGAGATTTGGAAAAGTTTCTGCAGGCAACACGGCGTAAAAATCAATTGTCTGCATCGATCGAAATTTGTCAAGCAGGGATGTCTGGATTTGCAAGTCAGTCAGTTCCAGTTGCAGGTCTGTCGGGGCACTTGACAGATCTGCCGCAAATGGATTTTCGAAGAGACGTATTTCATTCTTCAAATCATGAAAATCCACAAATCTGTCCTTGAAATTATCCTTCAAGAGCCTCAGAAGTTGGATCATTCTTGCTTTGGGGAAAGACATATTTAGCTGCTGATCCTGACGTAGAGCTGTACACGTTGGGAAACGGACAAGCTGCACCCTTCCTGCCTGCTGAATGACGAGTTGCAATTTCGCTTGGAATGCTGTTATGTCCGCATACACATGCGAAATCAACTTGTCTTTCCCTTGTAGTTTGGTGTTGAGTTTATTCAGATGTGACGCAATGTCGCATAAAATCGCCAAATCCCACAACCACGAGGGGTCGTTCAGCTGAGGCACTTGCTTTGATTTCTCAGTCATAAAAATTTCAGTCTCACGTCTCAAATCAAAAAACCGTTTTAGTATACCCTTCTTCGGCTTAACCAGCGGACTTCACTGTGAAAGAGAACGTCTTCATATTCGGATTCTATTTCTGTCAAAAATTCCTGGAAAGTTCTGTGGTTCAACGCCTGTGATCTGATAAAGTTTGCAGTGCTGACCACAATCTTCATCACATGGTCCAGATTCAACACCTTGCTACAGAGATTTTGTTGGTGAATAATGCGATGAAGCCGCAGAGGCTTGGTTCCATAAGACTCGACGACTTTTCTAATAACCCTTGCTGCCAGTCTGCTGTGGCATCCAACTATACTTCTGGAACCATCAATAGTCACTCCCACTAATTTTTCCCAAGGAAGAGCAAGACCCTCTATTACAGCTGAAACTTCTTCGAACAGGCCTTCGCAAGTGGTGCTCCCATGCATGCCCCTCATGGCCGCTATCTCTTCTGTAATTTCAAAATCGCTGTTTGTATCGCGAATAAATACCAAGAGTTGAGTGTTGTCAGATGCGTCGGTGGACTCGTCAACGGCAATAGAAAACATTTAGAAACGTGCTGCTTTCTCCCTCAGTTTTGACTGGAGATTTTTCCCCATATCTTCCACTCGCCATGTCATGCAATTGTCATGCGAGAAAGGCTGATGGCTTCAACTGCATTCTTCTTTTCAGGACGCATTTCCTCCACCACTGCTAGCAAGCACTTTTTTACTCATTCTCCGTCAGAAAATGGCTTCACTTCTCTGCTCAAAATGTGAGCAACTCGGTAACTTGCCCATTTTAGCCCAGCACTGCTCGACTGTTTCCGCATGCCGGGCCCGCTAAAGAAGAAGGTAGTTGTCTTTGGTGAGGTCTTCTACGATGGCCACCGATCTCTGTCCTGGCTGTGCCTTCAATTTTTTCTGTTTTTGATTATTTCTTCTCGTGGTTTTTTTTTTGACACAAAGCGGACGATGATCGGTCTTGGCTGTTTCTGTTGTACTCTTCTCCCTAGACGATGGACAGAATCCAAGTATTCCCAGGTACCCTTCTGTATCACTCTCCAATACTGCTTATTTGTACATTAAGACTGCTTTAGAAGGAATCTGATGAAAAATGTTTTCTGGGGTGCCTTTCCCAGCTAGCTGCTTAAATAAGTTTGTCCCCACTATGATGGGTACCCGGGAGCAGAGCCAGCGCTAGGGGGGGTGTGGGGCCTTGGGCAAATAGTTTTGCAGGGCCTTTGGAAGCAAATCCCGGAAATCGCCGTTTCAATGCCAAATCTAAATCCTTGCAATGTTTGCTAAATTCATTCATTGTGATTGTGTGTAGTTGTGAAACACTAAAGGAAGCTTAATATTCCGGCATAGTGCTCTAGTTGCTAAAAACGTTTCTTCAGAAATCTCAATGCTTGATCGATGATCCACAAGAAATACCCAACCCTAAAAGATTCTTCAGGTGTCGCCTGTGGTTCATCCATGACTTCATATTCAAATCGCCTCTTCTTTCGCCTAAGGCAGCGCTCTTTAAATACAGGTTCGATGTTCATTGTTGATGCCATTTCTTTTGCGGTGATTATTGCTGATGCAAATCCATTGTCTCTACACTTGATGAAGAAATTTATAAGAGACTGAACGTGTTTAATGGCTACATCGAGTTGCATATTTGATGACTGCAACGTTTTCTGACGGTGTTGACGGCAAACAGGATATCGTACAACACAATGACGGAAACCAGAAATTCAAAATTCCCCAGCTCGTAGTTTGCAAGGCAACCAGCTTCACTTGCCACTTTTGGATCATTGTCTTTCCCAGAAACGAGTAGCAACGCAATTTGAATTTCAGCCGTTTGATAGCGTACGGCTTTCACCCTCTCCATGGGACATTCCCATCTTGTTTCTGATAACGCTTTTGGTGTAAAAAACGGGACATTTTCTTTTAATATCTTCCACCTGCCATGGCAACTTGCAAAGACACAGTATATTCTCTGAAACACACCGAAGAACGTCAAGGTTTGAGGGTTGCATTTCGCCATGTCCCCCCGATAGAAGGTTAAGGTTGTGGCACCAACAGGGCATGTAAAAAGCACGGCGACTTATTTGCAGTATTCGAGCTTGAACACCTTGGTGCTTGCTCTTCATGTTTGCTCCATTATCATAGCCTTGACCTCTGCAGTCTTCAATTTGTTGCCCATGTTCTGGAAGTGCTTCAAGCAGAGTGTCTCTCAACCCTTTGCCAGTGGAATCTTTGGCAGCCATATTATTATACCCCTGCATAGCTTCCAGCCTGTCCATTTTCTACTGCAGGATCTCTATGGATGTTTGGGTCTCTTCTATTTTTTAAAAACTTTTTTCAAAGTAGCTTGGTAGCATCTGTATAATTAATGCAATAGAGCCCCTTGAAAAACAATAAAGATTATTTTAATGCTGATATTTAAAATAAGTGTAAGTACATGGTGATTACATCTCTCACACGCGAAAGTAGAAAAAAAGCACTTCTAATGCTCTGAATGTAATAATGATAAGTTCAAGTAGAATCTTACAGTTGCTAGCAGATGTTGCTGGTGGTGAAGATGCAGAGGATGCCGGAATAGCTTGTCTGATGGTGGCCCCTAAAAGCAAAAAGAAATCTCTTAGTGCTGATAAATGTAGGTACAAGACAAATAAATATTTTAATGCACACCCACATAAAAAAGCACTTACATTCTATGAATATCATTACTCAAAATTCATGTAAAATCTTACTGTCACTAGCAGCTGCTGAAGATGCTGCTGGTGTGATGGTTGTGAAGAATTATAGCGGTGTAAAGGGGCTGGTCTAATCAGCCTTAGGGGGAAAGGGGCACTCTGTTGGCTCGTCTCATCCGCTTTCGCCCTCCTGTTGCCCAGTCACCTGCTAATTCTCATATTCACATGGGCGCACACTGGTAACCGCGTTCACCTGCGTGTGCAAACAAAACCGACACACAGTCGTACAACAGATAATACTATAATTAATCAGAAAAAGTAAAATTAGGTTGAACACATAAACATCGGCTTATACAATACTACTCAATGCATACGCAGTAGCCAATCAAAAGGCTGGTACAATATACAAGTATACAGCTTCTAAGATAATATATGGTACACATACAAGAGGACACAGTCCGCCCCTGACCACCGTCTGCAAAACTACTCTCATACTGCCGCTCTGGTACAGCTCCTAGTCGTGGTCACTTAGCCCGTCTGAAGAATAGCATTGTCCTCTGGGACCCGCTCTGGGTCCTCAAATACGCCACATGCACATTTGATTCCACAGCACCCTATCTCCTCGGGTGGTACGGGTGGTTCGTTCTACCGCTGCTGTGTCCCACTGCCCCAGGCACTGAACAACAGCGGTGCACAGTCGAACTGCAGTGATAATCCGTTGATTCAGCAGACGGTTCAAGCGGGTCCGGTGGCACAACTCTTCTCGTCGTTGGCTCACGCCTCTCACTGCCGGTACCCAGTCATCTGCTTTTTCATCTGCTCTCGTCTTTGGCAAACTCAACTCCCTTGATTATCCAACACCCTCCTCTCTCTCTCTACAACCCAGGCCAAAGTGCCAGCAAGTAGTGATGTTGTACGTCCTAACAGAACAGGCCCTCCTTTCCCAGAATTGCTGCATGTGCCTAACAATCGCTCAGAGTGCAACGTCTCTGCTGAAAATTGAGGAAAGGCCCTGAACACAATTCTGTCCTCGCCTGTTTGACCCGTCTAAACCAATCTGCTTACTCTGACCTATCAACCTTCGACTAAAATACCCAAAAGGTACCTTCCTGGGACTAGATATGAGCCCTAGCTGGGATTTGGAAGAGGGATCCATATGGGACCTATTCGTGTTTCACATAAAAGTCCCACTTCCAACCCGGTCAACTCCCATTTGACAAAACTGCTTTTAAAATGATTTCTATGTATATTCCCAATTAAATAGTGAGTTATTTTGCTGTCAATGTCAGCTTCTGAACCGCTGTTAAAGGTTCTTCTTACTGCAGCTATTCACAGAAGGAAATTGTAATGAAAGGAAAAATATAAATGCATCTATGTAGTAATAAATTTGTAACTGGAGAGAAAATAAAACTTCAAAAATCAGCTTGTAAACATTTTTGACTTTTGTACACATCAAAGCAGTCCAATAAAACCAACCATGCACCAACAAGAACTCCCCTCATCTGAAGGAGATGGAACCTGTTCTTCCCTTTTTGCTCCACTAAAATTGTAGGTTGGGGCTAGCTCTGCGCTAAACGTTCTTTTCAAAACCCTTCGCACAAGCCCCCCCCCCCTTAATGCAATCTGGATTTGGTCTTTTTATGACATAATTGAGAACCTTACTACATTTGATGAGTGACCAATGGTTGGATATAATTGCAATCCAGTCCCATTGCATTATATAAAACCTTAGGGACTTCATATAAAATAACAGTGTTATGCGAGTCTAATTAAAAATGTTAATCAGAAAGGGTAGCTTAAAAGGATGTGTGTTGCTAAGGCTGGCCACACACACATCAAATTTCGCCGTGCGCCGTGGACGGCGCGGCACCGTGCCTTTTTGATAACTCAAGAAGTCAATGGGTCAACACCACGGCGCGTATCAACCGCCGTCACAGCGAAACGCCGTCCCTAGGGCGTTGATAACTATTGCTTCAAATGGGAGCACACACACGGGTCGACTGGCGCCGTGTTGAAACCCCTCTAGCGCATGCGCACAACACTGAATCGCCAAGTGTGCGCTCTCTTATAGTCAGTTGCCACGTTGCTGGAGGTTCATTTGTTTCTTGATTTGTATTTGAAGATGTCCATAGAACAAGTTGAGACGTTTGATCTAGATCAATATGATATAGATATTGATGTGCTAATAACACTGGTACAGGAAAGACCAGTGATTTGGGATAAATCCCTGCGCCAGTGATAGGTCATTGAATGTTTAGTGGGTGTACCCATATAGTTCTTTTTCGTCGTCTTTTTCTTTGTTTTTCAATCAAATATAAACACAACGCTTTCTCTTGATCGTCCATCTTGAAGTGCTCCCACACGCCATGGACAAGACGGCGTGCGCCGTGAGTCCGGTGTTTGAGGAATGCACGGCCTCGCGCCGTCCACGGCGCACGGCGAAAATTCGATGTGTGTGTGGCTAGCCTAACACAATCTTTCAGGAAACAGGTCCTCTAGCTGTTTGGTCAAGGTCCACTGGGTACCGGTGTTATTGTCTTGGGTTGTTTTACGTATAATCCAGTCTATGACCACCAGGAAGATTGTTGGTGATAATATGCAACCCTGTCTTACGCCAGTCTTCATTACAAAAGGTTTAGTGAATTTGCCGTTATGGATAACTTGGCAGGATGAGTCTTCATACAATCCCTGGATGATGTTTATGAATTTGGACGGAATACCATGGTGATTCATAAGCCTTCAGATGACGTCCCTGTCTACACTGTCGAAGGCCTTCTCAAAATCCACAAAAGTCTTTAGTGAAATTTATTTCCTGCAGGGTGATTACTTCTGGCATATTATTTTTTTTATAAAGTTGAGTAATTCACTTTTATTACTGTTTAGTGCCCTGCAGTTCCACTGTATAAATCTTATTGTTTGTTTAGACATTTTCGTTTAAAATTGTGGGGAGACCTGATAGCGTTCTTAGCATTTTAATCAGACTCGGTACTTCACCTGTCTGTAGGTCTTTGGTGACATGTCTCAAGTTTGCGACGTAGTCGTCGATTTTGGTCATGAGAGTCATAATTTCTTTTTTCAGCAATTGCAGATCGTCTGGTGGGGTTGTCTTGTTGCCCTTTGTTTTCTGGAGTTCCTTTTTGTTCTTTGTTAAGTCTTTTGTTGTTGTCTCTATGTTGTCGCTCGCCGTGATTGTCTGTTGTGTCTTTGTCTGTGTTGTCCCCATCTGTAGTGTCTCGGTCTATAGTGTTGTCTGCTGCGCTGGTGGAAGTTCTTGTCTGCTCTCGCTGGTTGGCTCAGGTCGAGCATTTGTTTTTTCCTTGCTGATCGCACACTTCTTCCAGTAGTTTTCTCTGGAAGTTTTAAGCGTGTCGCTGTAGGAAAGTTTCCCTGTAGCGCATATCTGGCTGGCTTGTCAGTGGATTATTTTTCAAGGGCATCCACCATATCTCGCACTGTGTCCAGATTCTCCGCAGTTGATGCGGACGAACTGCTGGTGCTCTTTTATGCTGCATCCTCTTGTGTCGTGCGGACTTCTGCAGCGTCCACGTACAACTCTTAATTTGCATTGGTCCGCAATGTGACCAAAGCCATTGCCGTTGCTGTTGAAATCTTTTTGAATCTTGAAGAATCTTGAGGGATGATTCTTTTCAGTTCAGTCACTCTTGCAGTAAGTTCCAGTAAGAATTCTGATAAGCACTGTCCTCTCACGGGTCTTGTCTGGCATATCTCCAGGTACAGTTCTTCTGGAGATTTTAATTCTCCAAACAGTGTCTCCAAGTCTGCTATTAGTTCACTGACGGCGCTGTACAGTTTATCTTTTATGTGCAGGTGCACCGCCCCCTTCAGACTTCGTTTCAGCAGACCGACCTTTTCCCCGATCAGCGTCTCCTCGTCTAGCTCGGGCGCCTGCACTCTCCACTGATCAAAGGTGGTCTCTTGGGGCAAAGTAGGTGGAAGCCCCGTGAATATCTTCAATTTCGTGAGAGGAGCGGGCGACTGTAACTGCACTCGTACTGCTCTTATTAGCTGGTCTCTAACATATTCAGACCGGAGCTCTTCTAACTGGCGGCAAAGCTCTTTCACGTTTTCTTGGTCGGCTGCTCCGGTGGTGGTTGTGTTGCAGTCAGCCGTAGTGTTCTCCGAGTTATAAATGTTCTTCGCACAACTAGCCCCACATTGGGCACCAGAAATGTAACCAACACGTCAGTCCCTGATGGCTACGTAGGGGGTGGGCTAGTCGCACAAGAACACAAGATGGAATTTGCCGCATACTGTAGATTTTATTAGATGTCACTTGGCGGCTGGCCTGCCGTCTCTCCTCTCTCACTTCCAAATCACAAAAAGCCCCCACAACTTCAACCCTACACTATTTATCCCTCCCCAGTTGAAATTTCCAGAAACCATCTCTTTCTCTCCCGCAGCTTCGACCTGTACCCTATACAACAATAAAATTTAACAAGTACACTACTAGAGTACTATAGCATATTCAAAAAGATGAACCAAACTAACCATATCTTTTTTGGGACCGGTTTTCTTTTTTGAACACCAGTCAGAAGCATCCGACATGAAGCTGCTGCTTAGGTCTGATTTTTCTTCTGCCTTTTGCAGAAGGCTTACACTCTTCTGGTACAAGCCAGCAAACACGCAATATTGGCCAAAGCTAGACGTTAGCTAGCTTCTTCATTGGCACAATATGGGATTAGATATTGGCCCTAGATTGGGATGTCGACATGTCCCTAGATTGGCCCAACATTGGCAAAAGACTGGCTGAATCTCGGGATTTCATAAGCGCCGACGTTTCGCCTAGCTTGGGTCTAGTAATGGACCATTCTATATACCTAAGCCTATTCTTCATGTGGCACTATGGCTCTTTTATTTTTATCCAATACAGCAAGCCGAATGCTGTCAGGCATATCATGTGATCTGTAAAAAGCTGTGCTTTAGTTGAAATCAAGTTGAATTAGAACTAGACTAACATTAGCTATTCACTCTTTAAGTGCAGAATCCAGAGTAGATCACACCAGCATCCACACAAGTCTTGCATTCCTGTCTTAACCAGAATAACATGGTAAATATAAATATTCAACATTTTATTCTTGAATGAACCACTCAAGGTGGTTGTGTTTCATAAATGCCTATATTTAACACGCCTCCTGAAAGAAAGGGGCTAAAGAAGCACATTAAATGCAAACATATTGCTACAACAATATCATTTATACAAAACACCCCTCACAAAAAATGTAAAGAAGTGCACAAGATTATCAAATATATACAGAGATCAATATATCAAAAGTAATTGTAAAGATCTTTATTTTTCTAAGCTATGCATTGTTTAGGTGCTAATAATTTTTTAAGACATTATTCAGATACTAACATCCCTCACAAAAAGTCACAAGCTTGTCAAATGCATATTATATCTATATATATATATATAAATTTCTTTTGCAGAGCTATCCATTGCACTGATTATTTAGATGTTTCCTACATATCTTGAAAAGACATTATTTATATACAAACAATCCTCACAAAAAGATAAGCACACAACCTTATCAACATATCAGCATTTATTGTAAGTGTTAAGATAATTTTAACTGCTTTTTCTTTCAGAGCTATCCATCGTTCAGACACTATTAAATTTATTTAGTCACAGATACCCCTCACAAAAATATGTCAAGTCCACTACCTTATCAAATTGATACATATCAATATATCAGCCTAAAGATAATCTTGTTTCTTTCAGGACTGTCCATTGCACTGATTATTCAAATGTTGTCTACATATTTTAAAGACCATCCCAACACAAACAATCTTATCAATATATCAGCATGTTCATATGCTACCAACTTGTTTTTAAAAGTTATTTATGAACAAAATCCCTCCCAAAAGAATTCAGTCCAGATGTTACGTAACTGCGGGGAGAAGGCTAGTACTAAACCGCCCGAGGGGAAAGGGGACACGTTGCTGGCTTGCTTCACTCCCGACTTTCACCCTGCTCCACCCTCTCACTGGCTGTTCGCACGTTCACGCACAAGCAAACACAGACCGCTGTCTCCGCTCATGCGTGCCAACACACTGACAACACCGTTGTACAGCACAAACAAATTATTATTAACAAAACACAAGAATCAAGTAAACATTGAGATTAACAAAGTGACCTGACAAAAGGTCTGCACAAAATAATAATTAGGTCGAAAGAAATCAGTCAGCTTGAGGTTAATAAGATGGCCTGTCAAAGGGCCGGTACAAGTACTAATTAATAACCAGTTCCAATTGTTATGATTAAATATACATACAACAGGACACAGTCCGTTCCTGAGAGCTGAGTGTGAATCGGGGTCCTGTGTTCACAATTTGCCCACGTCCCCCGGACGTAGGCACAAGCGCGATGCCCACCTCTGAAATTATGACCGTGTCTCTCTGACGGCCTGCTTCTTTGCCGCCCCGTCGTGGAACACAGTAGAATGGCTCCAACACACGCTGGCGAAGGTTTACTCAAGCACAGCTGCCCCAGGCAACAAACACTGGTGCCAAGGACGAGGTAAAGTGCGCTGCCGCTAGCCCACGTACTGCTACTCATACCGGTTGCCCCAGGCAACGAACAGTACTTGCTAGACGTCAGTTGTCCAGCAGGTTCCAGATGCCCAAGAAGTCCAGGGAAACACGGATGAAATATCCTACTAGTCACTTCCTCCGGCGGTTGTCCCAGGCAACGGGTGGTGGAGTGAAGATACTGATCCCCACTGTGTAATCCCTTCTTGTCGTCTGCGAAGGCCAAACTCTGACCTCTCACCTCACCGGTTCCAGACTGCAAGTCCCAGTAAGTAGCTCGTCACGTTCACGAGGAACGGGCCTTCCTTTGACACGCTTACTGCTTGCAGCTGCTACACGGAGACGGTAGTCCTTGCTCGAATGATGGGGAAAGGCCACGAGTACACACCTACCCTAAACTATATACTACTGACCCACGTGACCCATCTAAACCAACTCTTCCCAGCCCTGACGCTATCGCAATATTACTAACAAAGCTATAACCACCCGAGCTATTCTCAAACTTCCATAACCTACCCCACTGTCCAAAGGACCTAAATCGACTACATCTATCACTGCGGCCTGTCAAGACATAAAATTGGACTGAATAGATCGCCCTTTGACTGACCGATGTCCCCTATAATTAAGCTACCCTGGCTTCAGCCATGTTGTTCTGGCCTTGAACCCGGCTGGTTCGTGACACCAGACAAATGAATGAACACAAATAAACCAATATCCTCTCTTTTGTCATTAACACACACACACACACACACACTGTCCTACCATTTAAATAATACCAAAAGGGAGAACAGAAGAATATCAAACAGAAGTGTCCTGAGAAAGTCGATCCTTCTCTTCCTCCCTCTTTCTGCGGCCTCTAGCATGGTCACTTGACATGGCCAGCCAATCTCCCATGTATTTATCTAGCATTGCCACATTCAAATCTTGAAATTGCCTCTACATTGCCTCTGCACAAAAAAACAAACAAATCTATTTAAGTGAAAATGAAATAAATTAGTGTGAGCTACAAAGGAAAATGAAAAAGTATATATTGGCAATAATGTTAGCTTAACATCTTTCGTCAAGGAGAAAATCATGTTCTTTAAAACCTGTGATTTATTTTTATATATGCTAAAGTAAAAATGTGACTGTATCTGCGTGTTAACCAATGCTAAAGGTTTCAGAAGTTGCAGAAAAAATGGCACCAGGTTCTTTGAAGCACAATGGCATAAAAAGTGCTCGGCTTTGTGGGTTAGGGAGGAGGGAAAACTCCATGCAGACAGTTAATGATATTGACATTCTTGCTTCCTCGGTTTCTTTTTTGTGGGGCGAGTATCCCCTTGTCCCTATCAACTTAGCTACTTAGTGATCAGTCAAGCATTGATGGTCTCTTTGTGACTGTAAAGGTAAACCAATCTCCTTAGAACTACAGCCTTCAATCCCCAAAACTTGAATGTTGTAAATGTTACACTTACCATATATGGTGTTTTTCAAGTTCTATAAGTTGTTGAACCGCAGCTTTCCCTTTCTTCCTTCCATACTGTAGAGTATGGATAACTGCAGTTCAAAAATCTGTTTTAATATCCAATATAATGCATCTTTGGCTGTTTGACCACCCAAATTGTTCAGATACAAAACCTGAAACCAACAATGTTTCAACAATCAACAGCCTCATATATTGATAAGGATCTCATATCCAAACTCCTTATACCTTTAAACTCTTCGAAGTTTGAGCCAGTATCCTAAGAAAAGGCTTAACAAATGTGGAAATAGTAAACACTATGAAGTAACATACTCTTCTTTTTTGCTTCATTGCAGTTATAAACATCTTTCCAATGTTGGTATGATTTACTTACCATCCTCTGCTTTGGTATGATTTACTTACCACCCTCTGCCAGTGCATCGTTGAGTTCCTGGAGCTGAGTCACTTCGCTCAGTGGAAAGAGGAAGCCATCTGGAAGGGCAGGAGTTTCTTGACTCAAAGCCACAATGCTTTGCCCCATCTTGTCTTCCAGAAGTTTTATCCTTTGCTGCAGACTCTGCATTTCAGCTTTAAAATCCTCAAAATTTTGAAAGTTCGCTCAAAAAATGTTGGTAACGTCTTATCGATTAGGTCATTGGATAACTCCAAAAAACAATAAATATTATCTTAATAGTGATATATATTTAAGAAGTATAGGCACAAAGTAAATATATAAGATAAATAAAACTTTTAATTCTCTCAATATGCAAACAGTTCATATGGAACTTACGGTCATTAGAAGATGCCGCTGACAAAGGTGGCCGTGACATTGAAGGTCTAATGGTGATCGCTGAAAAGATAAAAGAAAAAGCTCTTCATGTTCATCTTTTAGGTGTAGGTACAAACGTCAAAGGGATGGAATCTTTCTTAGAAAAACTGGCACTGAAAGGGCTCTTAATATACTATCTAGAAGTTAATGTAAAATCTTACAGTCAGTAAAAGCTGGTGGTGTAGTAGAATATAAGCCTTATATCTCCTAGATGGTTGTCCCTCCCGTCTCTCTTCTGTTGAGTAATCTGTTGTCTTCCTGCTTCTTTGGGTAGATGGGTGGCGTTTTGTCTCCACCCTCGGGTGGTTTGATCACAATATCCATCACTTTTGGTAAGATGTCTTCAATTTTTACTGCCCATCTTTTTTCATCCTTGTAAATCCAGCCCTGAAAAATGGGCTTGCACAGACACAGTGAACTATAATGGACCGCTTGCCTCATAGGTTGCCATCAAAAAACACCTTTCTTTCCCTAAAATAGTAAACCAGCTCTAACAGCCAATGACTTTTAAAAGATCGTGCATCATAAGGTTGAGAAACACAGTTGGTGGACCACCACCCTTTTGGGATTCAGTGGTGGCCTGCGTACTGGTGGCACTTTCTTAGGGTCGGTTGCAATCAGCTCTATTCTTAGCAGCTGGCCGTCTTTAATGTCTTTTCATTAATCTCTTCAATTGTTGGAGTCATGGCGACTTCCTGTATGGCCAATTGATGCTTGATAAATGATAGGGTTGTGCTCCCCACTCTCTTTCCTGCTGACTAAAATTGCACATATTTTCTGGATTGTTGTCGTCTTGGAGGTTATGATCAAAGTTAAGCTGAGTTAATTGACATCACAAATAAAAATGCAAATAAAATCGTTTTATAAACCGAAGCCTTATATAACTGTGGAAGTTTTTTTTGTGAAAATGTAATTGTTAACTAACAATACAGCAACATCTTTTCCATTCACTTATGCAACTGCATCAGTTTTAACACGGATCCGAATCCTCTTAAACTTCATGCATGAAAATAAACATTTTCATGCTGAATGTATTTGTTATTTTCCCTGTTGTGTTTGAAAGCTATAGATGTTTAACCGTCGTGGTTCTAACAAATTCTCTGGGTTGCCTTAGTAGAATATTTTGCCTGTTTTGGAGACCAGTGAGAATGGAAAATAACATCAGGTCAGGAAATAGCATGGAACTCTTGTAAATCTTTATTTTGTTTCTTCTGTGTATTGTTCAGATGGTTTTCAGTATAATTTTTACATTGCTGAAGGCAAAAACAGATGCCATGCCAAAACATGCTCAAAATAAAAGGAAACAAAAGTACTAAAACAGAATTACACAACAGATAAACAACAGCAACCACCCCTTCAGCCCAACCCATGCCAAAACAACATGCTCAAAATAAAAGGAAACACAAGTACTGAAACACAGCATGACACTGGAATGACAATTACAAAAATGAACCGACTTGTTTACTAGAGGTTACACCACAAGATATGTACCAAATATAGAAATAGAAATGATTGTGTATTTGTCAGGATTGTCAAACTTTAATGTTCATGACTATGCTTAATGCTTAGTAAAATATACGAAAACTTTTAAGAAGAGTTGTGTTTTGGCATTCCTGGTATTTTACGTTTACATGCTAGTTTATGCTTTAAGCTGTCTATTTTAAAGTATGTACATTTTTACTAACAAGAAATTATGTATTTATCAAATCTTAATTTGTTTATATTTAAATATATTATGTTAACGATACTAATGTTATGCTGATAGAATTTAACAGAACTGATTAGTGTTGTGTCCAGAAGTAGATTTTGTATGTAAAACATTTATGTGTGACTTAAGCTTGATGGTTTGTTGTCTGTTGCAAATTTGCTGTTATGAGCTCAGATTAGAGTGTGATTTAAAATACTCAGTTTAAAAATATTTCCATTTTTATTGGTGAGAAATTATGTTTATAACTTATAATATAGAGGAGCACCACATGTTCTGTGTAGACAGAAGCAGTGGTCGCCACAAAATATGTAAATAAAACTTGGACAACAGTTACTTATTGAGTTTCTGAGTCTTTCTTTAAGGAGTTTATCATGATGTTGCAAGTTCTGCAAGAATAGTAGGAATGCTTGAACATAGACATAGACTACAAGAAAGATGTTTCTTTTGAAAAGATTGAAAATTAAAATAGCTATTGGCAGTCACTAACTGTTGCATTTTTTGTTGATAAATATTTTTGTAGTGGAAGGGGGCGCAGTATTTATCTTTCGTCATAGTCGCAACACAACCTGTCGCCGGCCCAGACCACAATGACCGTGAACTTGCAAGAAGATCCGGCTTTGCGGATTGAGTTTTTATAGCCACACACACAAAAACTGCCTTTCTCTCTCTCTCTCGATCCATTTCTTTGTGTTCACCTTATGACCGTCATACCATACATTTTCACACAGCTAGACACCCAGCTGGCCACTAAAGGTGGCGTTATAGGAATTCTCCAATTATTTTCGGGTCTTTCAGGAAGTGTACAAAAAGATCGTATAAAAGTTATAAAAAGTTATCAATGCTGATTTTTTAAATAGAGAGACAGAGGAGGGGAATTAGTGTTTTACGCCCAGCAAGCAACTAAGGCTATATATCAGGGCAAGGTAGCCAGCCCTGTAAACAAATGCAACATGCAGAGAAAGAACAGCGTGTCCGAGACGAGAGCTGAACCCAGGACAGCCAACCTTCGCTGTATTGGTGACAGGTGCTAACCGTTGCGAGATGGAGGGGAAGCATGAAAAACAATCTGTACACTTAGTAAATAATGACAATGACACAACTTTGCTTTTGGGTGAGATAAGTCTCGTATAAATATATCAGCTACACGTAAAAAAAAAAAAAAAAAGCGCCCTTAAAACAATGTAAGGGAGATAATTTCCGGCAGGAGGTGATCAAAAGCACTTGTTTAGTAGAGTTTTTTCCCTTTTTGCCATCCAGCCAAACAGGATCCTCTTTGGTCCATCATCCAAGACTCCTCAGATTTTAGCCGCTTTTCAGCTTTCACGCACTAGGTCTCAGCTGCTGGCATAAACCTACACACAGTGTGTTGGCCTGCATGCCGGACTCATTCGATGGTTACCCTCGAGTTGTATGCCGCTGTCTACACTTATTAATTGTTCTCCGCCTCCTCCAAGGTGCAAGGGCGTGGAGGAACCTACCACTGGGTGCAGCGGCGACCAGAGCGGCACCTGTGGCAGAGGTCACTGCGATGGGGCTTATTAGAGTCACTGTGCCGCCTCTCGCAGGTACAGTTGGTCTCCCTGCACTGTGAGCAGCGCAGGGGCTCCACCCTGTAAGGCAGACACCCGGCCCCGCATTCTTTGCAGTCCTGTTCGTACAGGGGCTGTAACAAATACGTTGGACTGCGTGAGAGGCATATAATTAAGAAAAAGAAAGTATACGTAAAAGAACTAACACACCCACGAAAGATGAGAGAGAGAGAAATAAAGAATTATCATAGCTTAGGAGTAGCAGTCTCAAGGGGAAAGAACGTGTTGTAAGGAATATCATAGTGCTACTGGGTCGGCCAGGAGAGGTAATTGCAAACACCGAGACCACACTCACAAAAGGTCAGGCAATGACCTACCTTCAGACTTCCTCGCCTTTTCCTGCAGAAGACATAAGCACTTTCCCACCGCTTTCTGCAGGAGGGACACCGAAAGGAACCGTAGCACCTTTTCTCCCGGGAATCGTCTGAAGCAAAAAAAAAAAAAAAAAAGAAATCAAAATTTCACGACTCAACACGACCTCCCCCGATCCCTTGTAAACTGACCTGACTACTGTCACTTACTGGAGACATGAAAGAGTGGAAGTATTTTGGTTTGAAACCTACCTAGCATGTATTACAGAGAGAAAAAGTAAAAACTTGGTCAAAGTTGGTCAAACATTTGTTAAAGATCGAAAAACTCTTTGCTGCCCATGTAGAGATAAAACTTTGTTTCTCATAAAAGAATGTTGGACTATGTCTGGCAAAGTTTTTAAATCACGTGGCCTTAAAGAAAAACAGAGTTTTCATAGCGACAAGGCCAGCAAAGAGTTTTGTTGTAATTGCTGTGTTGTTTTTGTTGACACTTTATATTTCAGTATCTTTTCATTAAAAACAGATTGTGGTATTTCTAGGTTTCTTTCATGCTCAGTTCAGGTGAAATATTCTTAATCAGAAAACAGATTCACCAGGACAACCCTTTTACAATCAATATTGACTCACATTCTTCATCACTGTCGCTGCTGGAAGAAGAAGTGTCACTCATATCATCATCATCGTCGTCGATGCTGGAAGGATAAGTGTCACTCTCATCGTCATCATCATCGTCGTCGTCGTTCTCCTCCTCTTCCTCCTCCTCCTCATCGTCGTCGTCCTCCGCATCCCCCTCTTGATCATCATCATCGTCTTTGTAATAGCAGTGATCATTTTTCTCGGTAGTAATCAGATTGCTCGTCATCCTCCCGTTCGTCCTCCTGGTAGGTGTAGTATTCCCCACAGTTTGAGCATGTCTGTGTAATATAACCAGTTGACTTGTTAAGTCTATCGTGACATCATCATCAAAACTGAACAATATTCACGCATTTAATAAACTACTTTGTTCGTCTTCTCCCATAGTTTAAGTAAACTAATGGAGGGGTACAAATGTCAACTTCGTTAATAAGAACTCGAAAGAAGTTTCTAGTAATGAATCTTTTAATGTTAATCTGCAGCAAGGAGTATTTGCGCTTTACGTTTTTGCCACCACCACACTGCGAAACGCGCTCTAAAAACTCATCATCGTCATTGTCGTCATCGTTGCTGCAATCATGACTGCGAGAACTAGCACCATGAAAAAAAAATATATCTACCACCACAACAGCTACACAATCACCAGTTACAGCTGTCATCACATTTTACAGTAGTGTTACGCATGAGAGATCTTAACCATGTGCCTGTACATCTCACCACAAGACCCAGTGGTAAGACGAAGTGCAAAATGACCAATGCTACAAACTGACAGTCAAGTCCACATGACCGAAACTGCTTTACTCGCAGGTATACAGGAAAGTGAAAAGTCACTGCGCGACTAACAACTTGCTAGAAACATACCTCATCCTCGCTGTCACTAGGGTAGCTGTGACAGTTCTCGCACCACATTCCGGCCATGTTTGAAGCCTTCTGTGTTTATTTATTTATTTTATTTTATTTTTTTTTGAAAGTAAGAGCAATTGTCCGGGGCCCTGCAGACAGACAAAGTAACGCGTAGCTGCGTAGCTTAAAGTAGAAATATCAAGAAGCTTGTCGCGAGGACAATAAAACTGGACTCGTCAGATAAGGCAATTACTACACCTGTTACCACTGATTACAATATCTCCGTCAGCGCTAAATTTAAAAGGCTACGCACCGGCAAAATCCGTTATTACCTATGGCTGTGCTGCAATCAAAGACATTACGAGAATGGTCCAAAAATAAAAACAGCGAAGAGTTCATCAGTAACGTTCAATTGTGACGAGGGCTGTCTCACTTTTAGCAAATGCTGAGAAGTTTTCAATACTACTACCTGCAAGTTTTTGTCTTCCAGGAAAAAATATTGCTTGTACGTATTAAAATCTATATTACAGATTGTACAAATCCTTGGCTGCAAAGAAGTTGAAGTTCGTGGAATCGACAGCAAAACTATTAGTAGGAACAATTTCCTTCAGGTTGTTCTTAACAGGCAAAGAAACGCCAAACCTTCGAAGTGCCCTTAAGTCCCGGTGTGTATACTAATGTAAACGCATTGTTTGAAGTTAGGTCAACATGTTGACCAAGGTTCTAAAATCCCGAAACCCCAAGACCAGCACTCACAACTTTGCCAAGCTGGACAAGCATTCAGAGACAATTGTCCGTTTGAGTTAAGAAGAACCTTTGGAAACGCAACTCCTCTAGGATTTACATGCATCAGCGTGTCATCGTGCTAGTTTAAAGCAGTCGAGCAGACAAGACACGAGCATTTTTTGGGGGGAGAGATCAGATATGGTGTTAGGTGAGAGTATCAAGTTGCCCAGGTAAAAAAAGGAAGAAGGTGATGTTGAAAACGCCAGAGCACAGAATCGACACAAGTGAACACGAATAACAACACCAACAGAGCAAATAATTTCCTGAACAGGATTAATAAAGATGTTTTGTACCTGGTATTGTAATGTAAGCTATGTGAGTGCCGTCATTTCTGGCACTCACAAGGGATGACCCTGTGACCTCTTCTCGCGTGCTCGACAAGCTGAGTGCTCCATGAAAAATATCCTGTGTAGCTGGTGGTGGGGGCAGTGAGGAAAAAAAGCAGTTAATACAACGCACTATGTCGTGAGTTTATAGCAGTTGAGGTGAAGCACTGTGTCAGGTCCTGAGTGCACCGTTTCATGTGCGATGCAGTTTCAGTTCAGTCTTGGCATTTCTGTTGCTGAATACATCGATGGCGCTCACGAAAAAAGTTATTGCAGAGAGAAGTTTGTATGTTTAAATGGGTGTTTTCAAATGTTTCTCAGTTTGCGATGTGATGGTTTTCCGGATATCTTTTAACTGTTCTGGTGAGGTGTTAAATATCTGTTATCTGTTACACACACCCACACATCTCCTCCTCCTCCACTACACACCCACACATCCCCTCCTCCTCCACTACACACCCACACAGACTCTCTTCAGCCACATGCTCACACGGACCTTGAACTGCCGAATCGACGAACAAGTTTCACGTCCTGTCTAGTTTGATAAGCTGCAGACCAAGCAGCCATCTTGCTTCACAGTTACGTCTTATATACGTCGTCGTCGTCGTCGTCGTCGTTGTCGAAGTAATCAACACGAGAACCATACCGCGCATGTCCACAATTGTTGCACAACATTTCGTCCTTCTTTGTCGCCGCCTTCTTTGGTTTACTGGCTACACTGGTTTCGCTCCTGTGCAACTCTGCAGACAAACAGCTGAGAAGCTGCACAATTAAACCGAAAGTCGCGATTCTCGGCAGCTTTTCCCAGTAAACACGTAAAAGTAGGCTAAGGTCACGAATTCTTTGCTGATCACAACATATTCGTCAGTGCTAAATTTAAGCGGACATGCAACGGCAAAATCCGTTATTACCCAACGCGTTGCCATCATCACCAACTATGCAATTAGCAGCACAAGAAAACGACCCGAACAGTGACAACAAAGTGTTTCTAACAAGCTGACACCGCATTTCACAAATTCTTACTCAAGTTCTAAACATTGCTAGACCAGAAATGTAAAATTATTGGTTAGTTTGAGAAGGAACGTTTGTGAAATTAGCAGCAAAGCTATGGAGGAAAGGTTGTAACATAATCTCTCTTAGAAAGCAGCTCACGTTTCTCTAATAGAAATCAGCGTTATCCGTTTTTATTAAAGCAGTCGAGTAGTCTAGATATTTTTATAACCTTTTTAATGGATGAGATAGTGTTAGGTGAAAGCTTCTGATAGCCCAGGTAAGGGGGTACTTGGTGTTTAAGCCGAGCTAGCAACTAAGGCTATATCACGGCAACGCAGCCAGCCCTATAAACAGATGCCACATGCAAATAAAAAGAACAGTGCCCAAGACGAGGGCTGAACCCAGGACACCCAACCTTCACTGTATTGTTGACAGGCGCTAAGCGTTGCGCCACCGGACCGCCGATAACCCAGGTAAAAAGAAATAAGGTCAAGGTCGTTCTCAAGCGGACAAATTCAAACATATCAAACCTCAACAGTGCCTTTAAGTCTCATTGTATTGGCAAACAAGCTTGGACTTAAAATGTTGACTAAATTTTCAATGTCCTGAATGTTCGCTCCAGAACCACTGGTTTCCTGTGACCTCCAAACACAACGCTGGACCACTTCCACGACAGTTGCCCTGCTAAGAAGAGTCTAAAAGAGTAAAACTCAAAGAACACAAAAAAAGACAAAAGTAAAAAATGAGTAACTTTATCTAGGTGTATTCCGCCATTTCGACATTTTCTTCTGATGTTCTTGATGTTCGCTTGACGTACTTTCGTGCACTGGGTGTGCGCTTGAAAAAATGTCCTCTGTAGCTGATATTCCGGACAGTTGAGGCTAGGTATTGCATCAGAACGAATGACTATATCGTGTCTTCTGTAGGCGGTATTTCTGGCATCTGAGGCAAAGCATTGCATGATAACGAAGGATTATATCATGTCTCTTCTGTAGCTGGTATTTCGGGGAGCTGAGAGTTGAGACAAAGTATTTTACTATAGCGAAGCACCTATTCGCGTCTTGGGAGTGGTTGACGAGAGATACACCATCAGATCCTGAGTGCACCGTCATGTGTGACACAGTTTCATTGGCATTTCTGTTGCTGAATACATGGATGATACTCAAAGAACAGTTATATTAAGGGGAAAAGGGTATGAGATCTGTAGGTATGTATGCCTGGTCTCGCTTAAGCCCCTTCTTATTCGAACAAAATCGATGAGAAAGTTTCGACCAAGTTTGGCAAAGATTTTACATGACAGTATAAAAGCTTCGCCAAGCTTGGTCAAACATCTGTTTTAACCGTCTGATTCGTTTCATTTAACTGTCATGTAAAAAAAACACTTTGTCATACATTTATCCACGTTTGTCCTGAAAGTAAGTTTTGCGATAATTACATATTTTTTTTGCTGTCACCCAGTGACGGGAAGGTGTGTGTGGGGGAAATCAACAATACATTTATCTTAAAAAACTTCAGTAAATGGCTTCCCTGCCCCCCCACTCCCCCGAGAAACAATCTTGGAACGTTAAAGTGACGTTAATGACAAACTTTACCGTTACAGTTTGAAAAGGGTGTGGTGGAACTCTGTTTCTTAATGTTTCAAAAAGATGCAGTTCAGGTTCAAAGGTCGTTTCTGTACTTTGTTTCAAGAAACTTTACACTTCTCTGCACTTTTCGTCTCTGCAAATGCTTAGTGTGAAAAATGTTGAAGTCCGGTAGAAAACTGGGCCTTTCAACTGTTTTGGCAAGTGCTGAACATCTATCACAGAGTCTGCACATTTGTATTTCAATTTGAAACATACGCACAGCCACACAACCACAACAACCCTCACAGCCACACAGCCACAACAACCCTCACAGCCACACAGCCACAACAACCCTCACAGCCACACAGCCACAACAACCCTCACAGTCACACAGCCACACAGCCCTCACGGTCACACAGACCACACATGCATATTGAGACTGAGTTCTGTCCTCTGAGCTACGTCTTTATTATCGCAGAACATTATCAAATTGTTACAGTGTCCCATAGTCAGCCGTATACTTGATATTATAGAGAAAATGCTAAATGTAGCCAAATTAATCACAGATAATAAATTATGAAATTATCTCATTTTCAGAACCTGACACTCTTTCCGAAAACAGACCGAACTTTGCATCAGGATAGAAAACTGAGAAGGACTTCGCTAATTTTTACTTGTTTGATGAATCACATGGGTGCAATGAATTGCTGTGCAATGTGTACACATGCACATGTGTTTAGCACTTTTAATTTATATCTTTGTTCTCTTGATCTCCTTCTCACACCGTCTGTGAAAGAGACTCTATAAACAGAAGTGAAATAACGGGAGACCCCTTGAAAAGTAGGTTATTGTTAAGGAAAGATAATCATTATTATCTCTTGATGATTGGCTATAATCATAAGAAAAAAAGTACTTATTAAACTTATATCCTGTTCTAGAAAGAAAGAGAATCGATAACAAACACCTAACACCTTATGTAGGTAGAAAATTCTTGAAATCTTGGTGAAAGCGCTCAGTTACTATGTCTCTATTCTGGATCATTTCTTGTGCTGTTTGCAACATGGTTCTTGTTATTAGCGTTGTTTTATTGGGTAATAGCGGGTTTTGTCGTTGTGTGGCTCTTTAAATTTAGGGGGGACGGGTATGGTAAGAGGTGCACGGGAAGTGAAGAACCTCACGCCGTGAGAAATTATCATCTAGTAAAATTGCCATCTTGCAAGCAAGCAAGGATTACAACGAAGCAAAGAGAAGGAATCCGGGAAGCTGGTTGTCATTACGGCTGACTCTGACACCGGCGACCAGAGCGACACCGGTGGCAGAGGTCGCTGCGGTGCGGTTTCTTGGCTTTTCTGTTTCCTCTCTTGCACGTGCAGTTGGTCTCCAAGCACCGCGAGCAGCGCAGTCGCTTCACCTTGTAAGGGAGACAACCGAAGCGGCATTTTTTGCAGTCCTGTTTGTACAGGGGCTGTGACAGAGACGTTTGACTGCGTGAGAAACACTTTCCATGGAGGCTTATAAAAAAGGGAAAGATCACGCACATAAAATATAACGAACACCCACGTGCACATGCGCATACAGAGAAAATTTTTTAAGGAGGAGAGAGAAAACTTGCAGAGCGGGAGATGTGAAAAAGTGATGAGGATAAAATAAAAAGTCAAGTGAATGACATGGGGTCAGTCGGGAGGCCTTTGGATGAGTTAAGAGTAATCCCTAACGGCCTTGGAAAAAGAGCAGAAAATGGTTTACTCTCAAAGCGCCTTGCTCCTTCCTGCAGAAGACATATGAACTTCCCCACAGTTGTCTGCATGAGGAACAACGAAACAGTCCATAACGCCTTCTCTCCCTTGTTCTTTCTGAAACAACAAACCAAACTAAACACAAACACAAACCACTCACGTTACACACCCAGTGTCGATTAGATTTACCTGTCTGCTTATCTAGTAATCTCCTTTTCCGCCTTTACTTTTCTATGTGTGTCTATCATTCTGTTCGCCTCTCCGTCTGTGCCATAGGTCGCTTCTTCTGTCTGTCTGTGCATACATTTAGGATACTTGTAAACGAAAAAAAAAAGTTGAAAATGGGAGTAAGCATCTTTTAGTACTGTACAAAGTGTGCCTGAACCTCCCCCCTGTCATATTGGCTTTTAGTTTCTGACATCAAAGTGAACAAGAGAGAGAGAGTGTGTGTGCAGTTACTTGCAAACGTTTCCTTAACGTTTTTTCTTTCTGTATGAAGACCCTTCATAGGCTTGACGGTTATATCTAAATCATTTGCCAGACTTGGCCAAGCGTTCGTCCACATTTGTCGGTTTAAGAAAAGCCTTTAAGATCTCCTGCACAGCTTCCTGAGGAAATTTTGTTTTTAGAATCATTTAAGTCACCTTCATTGTCTTCTTCGCTATTGTCATCAACAACGTCATCCTCCTTTATCTCTTCTTGCTTCTCCTCGACGTAGTCGTCAAAATATTCATCTTTATCCCAATTTCCATCATCATCACCATCTCCTATTTTATGGTATTTGTTTTTGTCAGCATAAAGACCGTCTTCCTCTTTCATTAGGTAGTCTTCATCATCGTTGTCAGAGTGCAATGGAGCTGTTGCACATAATGGACGCTACAACACAATTGTCATACAACCACGCTCGCACACACAGTCCAGAAACGCAGTGTCTGTAAAATGTACAAAATTTGTAATCCATGAAATACACAATGGAATTGTATTGATAAAATAAAAGTGTCGCAGTAGGTATACAGTCAGATTTATAATTAGTAAAGTCAGATGTATAACTGTTTTTTTTTTTTTGTTGTTTTTGTTTTTTTGTTCTCAGTGCACGTACAGTGATTCACCAGCTAAGTATTAAGTTATAGTCAACTAAGAGTCAATTATCTCAGACATTTTCTTGTGGTGCCACAGCAGATATCCTCACTTGGACTTTGTTCACTTATGTCACCGCTATCACGCTGTTCAGTCTCCTCTTTACTCCACAAATCTTCTTTCAGAAAACACAGTTTAGTCCGCAGTTATCTTTCCAAAAAGCATAGCTTAGCCCACACTATCTTTCAAGAGCACAATTTAGTCAGAAATTATCTTTTTAAAGGAGCAGTCTTCTATATTCTCCCGACAGTCCTCGGTAACAAAGTTATCACACAGGTGATTATCCCAGAAGCCACCAGCATTAAGAAGGGAAAGCAATACCTCTTTAGGAGTTAGGACGGTCCTCCACCGAATCTGGTGCCGCCCAGGGAGGTGAGGTTTCTGGATATTCCTGTGCTTTTAATCTAAAGCCTCCCTCTCTACACCGCGAGATTTAAGTCACAAGAGAGAATCAAAATCCCTTACCCTAAACTATTTTGTAAAACTAGTTCACTATGTATTGTTACCGGAGAAGTCGCCATCATTCCGATGATACTAGTCTTCAATTTCTTGGTAGGTGTCGTATTCTCCGCAGCTTGAGCATATCTGGGATGTAGGTCACAAGAATTATCAAAACTTTAAACACGATGTCTTAAAAATAATCATCAAAACAGAAGAAAAATTCAGCGTTTTAACACGTTTGATGTTTGATTCTTTCTCTTTGACCCATCCCTGTTTAAGTAAAATTCTAGGTATGTCGTAGACTCAAGCGTGTTAGTCAGCAAGAAATTGTAAACATTGTCAAGGGTTGAGTTGTTATTTGCCGCCTGACTTATGAAAGAAGACTTTGGAACGTTTCTGTTCTCCTTATCAACTGTCACCATCACTTGTACGACTGCTGTGTCATCGCTGACCTCATCACCGATAACCCCGTTCTCTTTGATGTGGTGGCAGGCGTTTTTGCTTCTGCGCCACCAGCAAGTTGTCCTGGCTAATACTTGACAGAAATATTTGAAAGTTGGCATACAAATATACCATTTTCATAGCAATATTTCAGCAAGGGTTGAATGTACAAGTCCTTCCCTGAGCGGAATTATTAGTGATTTAATATTGTGAGAGTGAAAATATACAACACAGCTTTGGAATGCAATAAAACGATAAAAAATTAACATAAATGTAAGCATCTCAATAAATGCAGTTTAATGATGCATAAATGTTTAGTGCAGTGGGATATTAATTTAAACTCTACATATCTGTTTTATGGATAGTGTAAAAAATGAGAAGTGATGACTGGAGAGTAAATAAAACAAGAAATGACTATATTTCATCTAGGGATGAAATTTTACGTTTAAAAAATCGGTTTTTGTAGTATGTATGAGAAGTAACTTTAATTTGATTTCCAATACTACAGTAAAAACGAGTTTTACCCCGAGTTCAAAATTTATACAGCAAACGCTATCTATCCTGTGATGTATTTTCTGTAATATATGATGTTGCAAAAAGAGTAAAATTAATGTCATTGCATTTAATAACTACAAAGCTAAAAGCTCATCACTAGTTCTTGAAAAGAATCCAAACTTTCATGATGTTAGCCTCCTCTCCCCCCACCAATCCCCAGAAAAAGTCTTTGCTCCTTATACTACCGACATGGCAAATGGGTGGGGGGGGGAGGGTTCGCTGCAAAGGATAGTAAATACGCTATCTCGTCACGAATTTAGAAAACATTTTTTTTTTTTTGCGAAATTCTTAACACAAGAGTTTTAAAGTTTTCTATCCCAACCCTTAAGGTAACGCAACAGTCAGCGACTCCTCGGCAGGTGAGACGTAGATCGCAGACGACTAGCAGGTGACCGCCAGCGCACATCTAAAAACATACCTCGTCATCATCGTCGTCAAAGCAATCAACACGGGAACCATACCGCACATGTCCACAATTCTCGCACCACATCATGTCCATCGTTGTCGCTGTCATTCTTCTGGGAGGATGCAATCAAATGTTGGGAATGCTGCAGACAGACAGCTGCGTAGCCGCGTAACTGAAACAAGTGTGGAGATTATTAACAACACCTACCACAAACACGTGATTTTGTGTCATTATTACGATTTCCTAGTAATCTTGGCATTATCTTTGCCAGTCACGAGCTGCTATTACTCTTGCTACCGCCGATCGTTTTCTTCGTCAGCACTAAATTTAAACAGGAAAATCGCCGTTATCAGTCGATAGGCTGTTATTAATTAATGACCTTGTCGCAAACAGTACATAACAGCATCCACCCCATCCCTCTAAAAAATCATGTTCAGTAAAGCTCAAAAGTGAACAGAATGGCGAGCTATCAGGAGGTATTCCAAATAGTGACTTAAAATATTGTTATAAACGTGCTTGTTGTTTCAGAAAATTTCTTTGTCCATAAAAAAATCCGAATAAATGTATCAACCATTCAGCAAATAAACCAAAAGTTTGTGCAAATAGCAGTAAAAGTGCAAGGAAAGGATGGAACGTAATCTTTCTTGATGAAAAGCTCAACTTACCTGGATGCCACACCTGTCAGCGTATGGGATAAAAAGCCAGTCGAACAAACGACAATGTTCAGCGACACCTCAACAACTACTACGATAGATCACAGATAGATGTTGGATGAGAGTGATAGTCACCTCGATCAGGAAAATATCAAAATGGACGAGTCAAGGGTAATGGAAAGTTAGGCAGCAGTAATGTGGTGGTGGTGACCGTGGTACCGGTGATGGCAGTAGTGGCGGTCTCTACAAACCACAGCCAGAATGCGTTGCTACACGTCGTCATTTTGATGCACGCCCGTGCGAAGAAGGTTTGCTACCATTTTCCTGTAACTCGATCTGTGCTTGTGATGCAGATTTTCGTGAATGTTCCACAAGAGACCAGATCGTTGAGTTCGAACAACTGGCTTCGATTCCGTGAAATATACTATAAAAATGATAAACAAAATGTGGTAACGTCAGTCACGTGATCTTACTGCGGTAGGGGGAGGGAGATCTTAGAGACCGTATTTTTCTCGATGCCAGCGCCTTACATTGAGTTTCATGGCCACAAACACTGTGAACAGAAAGAGAGTCAAACTCGTGACATTCGATCACAGATACGCCTTAATATATGATCCCTGTTCTCCTATTGGCTGAAGCCTTCATAGCGTAAACATGTAAACACCAGTCCTTACGTCTGTAATGTTGAGCTCCTTCTGTGTATGGTGATGTTTGTATCTAGAGAATGAAAGGTGCTGGGCGGGGAGGCGGTATTCACCCAGATTTGGGGAAATACCACTGAGCTTTAAATTGCACCACACTAGACATTTAAAGACCAACCTGAATGGTTTGCGTTTTTTTTTTTTTTGAAGATATCGGTCAATTTTAGCCTAAATTTTGTAAGAAACCAGGTTTTATGAATTTTACGTTTCTGAAATTGATCAGCATGCAGAATGTTTAGAATGTGAAGAAGGTTGCCCCCATAACGTTTTACTCCAAGAATGGCGACTTTCTTTTCACTGGAGGAAGCATAGAAAGAGTAAAACCGACAGTTACCTCGCTAACTGCTGTCGAAAACAATGCGTGTTCTCGAATGTGTGTGTGTGTGTGTGTGTGTGTGTGTGTGTGTGTGTGTGTGTGTGTGTGATTGCAACCTGATTGCGAAGACTTTATGAGTCCCTCTCTATGATAAACATTTACTTACGTGTCTATCAAAGAGCTTGCATAACGGGTCTTATTTCGACATAGAGGGACACAATTACACAGTCACTTATAGACACACATGTATAAGTAGACAAAGGTGTTTTTATATTAACTAAGTCTTTATTACATTGAATTGTCACGTGTCACATGGCTAATCATTACACAAATAATGGAAATAACACAGGTTCACAGAAAATATTAAACGTGGTTAAATTTATCACATTTAATTAAGAACTAATCATATTATGCTCAAGACCTCACACTCTAGCTAAACACAAAGACTGTAAGAATGAAGAAAACTTTGTCAAATTTCATTTGTATGTATCACATCCACGATCCACCTGTACACATATATGCTTATGTTATAGTGTTTGTGTTTGATACTGTTTGAAAAATGTTATTTTTTGTATCTCACTATCTCTGTAACTGTGCAAGAGCCTACTAAAAAACTGACAGATAAATCAATTGGAGACTCTTGTTAAGTGGGTAGGTAGGCTGGTGTTGTCATTTTAAGTTCGTAGCTCCGTAGAAAAAAAGCCGTAGGTATTAACTGTTGTTCTAGGAAGACAACAATTATTAACTCATGGTATCCGAACAATCTCAACACCTTGTACAGTAAGAAAATACTTTTAAGTCTTAGCAGCAGCATTGTGTGGATAAAAACACGTAATATGATGGACAAGAAGAAAACAGTGGGTTGGTTGGTTTAGTATGAAAGTGCTTGCACCTCGAGGGGATTTCGCACATGAGGGGGAGAGAGACGGGAGGGATCGACGGCCAGCCTTGTGAGCAGGCGTCACATACTGAGAGTGTCCAGAGATGAGATTTTATAAGCTTACTGGTGACAATAAGCGAGTGTTTTATAATCACAACACTACCGGGGGTGATTATCCGGGGATGTAGTTGGCAGTCAAAATCGTCGATACTGACAGGGACGACCAGCGCGACACCTGTGGCAAAGGTCGCTGCGATGGGGTTTGTTGACGTCGGTGCGTCGTCTCTGGCACTTGCAGTCGGTTTCTCCGCAGAGCGAGCAACGAATGGGCTCCACTTTGTAAGGAAGGCAACCAATGTTGCATTTCTTGCAGTCCTGTTTGTACAGGGCCTGTGTGACGTGTGCAAACGTATTGAGATGCTGCCTCCAGTCTCCACAGCTGATTGCATACGACAGACGAACACAGAGCACAAAATTTCGTTCTTGCGCAGACAGTCAAGCAACTGCACATGCACTCACATTCACAGACGCACGCGTCCCCTCCTCCCCCCTCGTGCTCGTGTGTATATAAACACAGACACACACACACACACACACGCACACACACACGCTCAATCACACTCGCAGACCTACATGCACGCACACAATCTCTCTCTCACTCAAACAAGCAAACACACACACACACACGCACACACACACACACACACACGCACACACACACGCTCAATCACACTCGCAGACCTACATGCACGCACACAATCTCTCTCTCACTCAAACAAGCAAACACACACACACACACACACACACACACACACACATCACATACAGGAGTATGTTGAACGTCGTGTATGACAGACGAATAACATGACACAGGGTGAAAGGGCATATACCACGATTACCGTGGTTTAAAAAAAAATTCGATAAGATTGCGATTTACTGTGAAAACGCCAACGGCTTGCTTACAGAACCAACCTCAGTAATATAAAAAACATGACAGCAATACAAAACTTACAGTCAGAATGCCGCCAGAGTTTCTGCAGAAAACAAAGGAACTCTCCCACCGTTGATTGCAGGTGGGGCACTGGAAGAAGCCGTAACACCTCTTCTCCATGAAGCCTTTAAAAAAGAAAAAAGATTTACTTACATTTGTTTAGGATTGCACATCCTAGTCGTCCATTTAATCAGGTGTATGTCCATCGTTTTGTTTTTCTCTCCAAGGCTTCGGCTAGTTTTTAAACCAGTCACACTCATTTGTCTCACCATCTACACCTTCACCAGAACTTGACTGCAAATTTCTTTGAATTTCTACAAGCTTGTCTGCGTAAAACAACCAAATACTAAAGTATATCTTTGTCCCTGCCAGTCATGGAAACAGTTAAATGCATTTTTTCATTTTATCATACGACCGTTTTGTGAATTAAACGTATAGTCGTGCTTATGACTTATGTTTAGTAACAGCTCGGCATCTGTATTTACGGAATGCATACACTGGTTCAGACCGCCGATAAAATCAGACTATATAAACTACTGGATATATAAAATACAGATCGTAAAAGAATTCTCCGTTTCACATGTAAAGATCAAACCAAGCGTTTTTTTTCTGTTTTCTGATTGTCATGCTCGAATCGTACTTCAACACACAGGTAGGAAGCTCCGCCGCTGTATCCCCATCAACGTTCACGCCGATAACTGGGTTAAAATAAACACTCACCTCGCAAACTGTCAGAAGAAAACACAACGACGGAGGACGAACAGATTGCTGTGTTCGATGGGTTTAGCTTGTGTGAGCTGAAAAGCTCGTCGCCTATCTTGTCTGAAGCGAAAGAAGTGATCATGCAGGAGCAGAAGCGTCAAAACGAAAGTAAAGAGTTCCAGGCAAGATACGGTCAGGTGATTATGTTTTACGGAAGACGTAGCAGCGAAGCGAGGCGGCAGTGGAGGCGGCGAAAACGGCGGCAAAGGCGGCAGGAGCAGCGAAAGCAAGGGAAGCGGTGCAATGAAGGTAGCGGCAGTAGAGGCGGCGACGGCAGCGACAGCGAAGGCGGCAGAAATGGCGGCAACGGTGAAGGCCGCGGATGGGGTGTTGATGTGTGATCGGGGTCTGTTTTACCTTATTAGGCAAACGACAGTTATTTTAGGAAAAGAGAAGTAGTCCACAGGCAAAGTGCTTTTACTGCCAGTCACATATTTGTTCTAGTTTCTTCTTAAACCTGAACTGAAAGTGACGTACTTCGCTTTACCTTCGTACTTGCAGTTTTCTACGTTGACCTGTTGTGAGTTTCGTGCGATTTAATAGACACACGTCATAGGCATAAGGGTCGCATGGGTCAGTCACATGTGTGTTGTCATGAGGGACGCACACGTGTACTGTGTCCTATGTTCGGGCCGCAGTTGTGCTTGCAAAGGTCGCATGTGTGACATGCCTGCTTTAGATCATTGCCACCAGTTGACACAAAATTTAAAAGATTTGGTAATGATTTATGGTATTGTGAAGCTTCGTTTTAAAATACTTGTACGATTTTAAACAAAAACGTTGATTAACGTCACAATTTTCCCTCTAGGTACTCAAAAACATTTTTAATATACTATTTATATGGTTTATTTTTTACTCTGTAATAAAAACAAATTTTAGAAATATTTATTTTCTCACCTTGTTTTTGGGGGGCCGCTTCGATCTCCTCTTGAACAATTAAAATTCTTCCTGCCTGCCTCATTGCTGGTTGGAGTTATTATGTCTGTCAGCATTCACCTCCTGCATCCGACTTTGTGGCAGTCACACTCGGCTGCTGCCGACTAAAGATGATTGGATCAGTAGCCATGTCTTATTTCCATATTTATTATTCTTTTGACTTCTGTCAGTGAGATGTCTATTCCTTGTGAGGTTAGGAGTCCTCTTAGGACATCGATTGCTGCTCCACTTCTATCTTGTGTATTATTTATGTTTTCAGCGATCCTCTCTCGTCTGGGTCCATCTTGGTTAAGGCCTATTCTCACGCTGCAATGTTTTCAGGGTTTGCACGTGCAAGATTTTGCCTGCTAGGCACCGTTCTACTCTCACGTAGCAAGGCCACTCACTAGCGTCCTGCGAGGTGACGTCATCCGCGCAGCGCATTGTGGGTAGTCGACAAAATGGCAGACAATCAGATACTTTCGGAAGCTATTGCTGCTACGTTATTAATATTGTCTGATGAAGTAGGGAGAGAGAAATGAAGAAAAAAAAAAGATGTAGGTGAGGGGTAGGTAGCGCGAAGGAGTCGCTTAGCTGCCTTATTTTCATCTCCTCTAAGAGAAATATCTTCGGAAGACTCGGAGAGAATGCAGACGCTTTTTGCGTCTGCAACGTTTGAAGAACTTTTATATCTGATCGAGGCTGCCCAGAGCACGAACAATTTCAATTGAGGCATTCTTGGCCTTATCTCGGTTGAGATACTCTGGATTGGCAGTGTCGAACAGACACAGGTAGTTGTCCCACATACAAATCATACTCGTACACCTTTCCTCTGACCACATCGCCATTTTCTAATTTGGAGGTAAAAGGGAGGGGACTGTGTTCAAGCATTCCGATTGGCTACAGCCATGTAATGTAGGTCAGGCTCTGCAAGAAAATAGAATCGCCTCCTATCCGTCAAAACCTTGATGCAAAGCCCCCACCAAGCCGTGTGCAAAACTCGAAAAAGGTCCTAGCAGGGCCTACAAATCCTGTAAAGTGCGGTAAATTTCAGCGTGAGAATAGTAGTTCAGTTAATTGACATCACGGAAGAATGACGTCAGCCGGCATTGACGTAACAGACTGAAGACGACGGAGGCAGATGTGTTTAGGATTAATACACGATTGTGCCATGTACGTGTATAGGGTGAATACAAGTTTGTGCTACGGACATGTATAGGGTTAATACAAGTTTGTGCTACGGACATGTATAGGGTTAATACAAGTTTGTGCTATGGACATGTATAGGGTTAATACAAGTTTGTGCTATGGACATGTATAGGGTTAATACAAGTTTGTGCTACGGACATGTATAGGGTTAATACAAGTTTGTGCTACGGACATGTATAGGGTTAATACAAGTTTGTGCTATGGACATGTATAGGGTTAATACAAGTTTGTGCTACGGACATGTATAGGGTTAATACAAGTTTGTGCTACGGACATGTATAGGGTTAATACAAGTTTGTGCTATGGACATGTATAGGGTTAATACAAGTTTGTGCTATGGACATGTATAGGGTTAATACATGATTTTGCCACGGACATGTATAGGGTTAATACAAGTTTGTGCCACTGATGGCCTAATCATTGATTACTTGTTGCGCACCTACTGATAGTCTCACGCTTAATCGTCGTTGTACTGAAATTTGTATGCTTGTCTGCCGCCGTTTGTTTTTAATCTACAGCCTTCTATTGTCTGATCGACTGCCTCTACCTGGCCGTAACGGCTTCTTTGTGCAATTCGCCGATGAGGTCACACAGTCCATGCAGACGATGCAGTGTGCAATACCTTCTCTTTCAAAGAGCTATAACATTTAATTCCATTTAATTTGCTTAGTTGTCACGTAGATCCTATAAATCTTCGACAGATTTCATCTGAGGACAAGAACTATTTCTAAGTATAAACTGAACTGTTTTTATCAAAGAATGATAATGACTTCGTATATCTGAACTATGAACAGTAGAACTGTAACTCCTACACATCCAAATCTTTGGTAAGGTGCTACACTCCTGCATTTACCATTTTTCACTATTGTGATCAGTTGAATTGTTTTGGTGATCATAGAAATCCATCTTCCGTGATATTTTCTGCAGCAGACATTCTGCAAACTTCCTTATGAGCAAGGAAAAAAAGAGAGAGACCTATTTGATCCGTTCTATGACTGTTCTATGTGTGGACAGAAGCATTTGCAGCCTGGATTGCAGTTTTTTTTTAACTGAATCGAGCAAGCTGGAGGCAAGTGCTGACTATATATCTTTTATCATGCAATATGGCATTTTTTAGACAATATGTTATGTGCATGCATCTGTGTGTGTGTGTGTGTGTGTGTGTGTGTGTGTGTGTGTGTGTGTGTGTGTGTGTGTGGAGAGAGAGGTAAGGGGTCTTTTGACATCATGTTCAGTTAGCCTACTGTCCACGAGTGTGACGTTCAGATCCAGTAACCTACCGCCTGTAGCTAAACATGGCCACGAACGTTCCTCCTGCATTTAATCAGTGCACAGAATGTTGAAGATTGGAAAACTGTAAAGCTGCACCTCCACAAAGAATGGTCACGAGTTCGTAGTACTAAGGAGATTTCGGGTTGGTGGTGGATTGGAAAGCTTCCATTTAATTAATTTCCAAAGTCTTGTGGTGCCGTGCCGCCCATTTGTCTTGGCTCTGTGGAGTGATTATGGCCCTTTGTACGCAGTTCAAAGCCTGGCGCCCTTGTGCTTTATGGGGAAATAACTTGTCACCTGATCAAAAGACTGCGTAGATGGACTTTTTCGAGCAGGAACAACGCAAAGACTGAATTGTCTTCCAGTGATGAAACGTTCATCCAAGGCTAACACCACCGCCTGGAAGCTGCCTAACGTACGAACAATTCCTGCTCGGTTCGGGCAAAGTACAATGAACACGAAGACAAAACACTTCTGCTGCAATCTCTGTCTTCCTCCCTTCCATTGCAATAAAAGAAAGTTTTTTGTTCCAGTCTCTTTTTTTTTTAGTAATTAGAAATTGATAAAGCCATACGAGTAAGTTTTGCGAGTATACTATTCATGGGCTCTAAAAGTATTATTAACAAGAATTATATATTAAGCATCATTAAATATAGTAGCACCTATGCCTCACCCGCAGCTACACACACTGACAAGAACCATGTATTCAAACATTAGCAAATGTAGTATCAACTATACTTTACTCGCAACCACACGCATACAGACACAGCAAAACACCGATACATTGCTGCAGCTATCTGGTTGAAAGAGATATTTGAATGAATTTTTTTTTGTGCAACTTAATTGTTCAAATTGTTGCAGCAGAATGAATCCCGCCAGTACCCATTCAAGCCTGTCTTTTGATGACACCGCTCTAATCCCTGACCACTAGAAAACAATCTTATTCGAAGGCTACCGAGGCAGATTAAATTGCACAACCGGGCTTCTACGGCCGATTCTACAACAACAAAGGACTCCAAAGAAGCTCGGAGTAGACGGGGAAACCCTACCTGTCTCCACGATTGAGCCGCAATGATTCATTCGCCAGGAGTAACCGTCGCGAGTGGTTACAGGATTCCGCCACGATGTGGTCTTGTTCCACCCGGTTCATGCTGCTCGTCGGTGCCATCTTGTTGAAGAGTCTGCATGGTAGGAGAGAAGATTTATGGAAGAAGCTGACGCTGAACGATGCAGACGGGGCTTATGTCATGGACAGCTTCCAGTCTGTGGCTGCTGTGGCGTCTGAGATCGGATGCGCCGTGACCTGCAGTCAAGAGGTCACATGTCATAGCTTTTTCTACAGCAGGGCGAGTGGTCAGTGCTTCCAGGCACCCACCTTTAAGAAAGAGAAAGAGGCGTTGGAAGGAAAGCTTGCGTGCCATGTGCATCATGATGGGGGTGAGAGATGCTTGATGTTTAAAAAAAAAGAAATTTATGCTTGAGGAGTGCTGGTGTTTGCACGGTCTACTCTCTTCTACGAACTCTTCTAACTGGCTTTTCATCCATAATTGCATTTGAGGCAAGCATGTTGAATTCACTTACCTTCGTGTATGGCGTCAGTGTATAGAAACAGTGAAATTTGTATTTGTTCTTGATGCACTCTTGGTGTCTCTTCTCTCACTTGATCATGTTCACAGCTCATTTTCTACCTGCTTGTGACCACTTGTTTCTGTCTCGACTTGCATCATCTAAAAACAAACTAGAGACAACTAATAGTTACCACTAAGCTTCTAGACCAGGGGCTGGGCAGAGTACGGCCCCGGGGCGGTCCGGTGGCGCAACGGTTAGCGTCTGTCACCAATACAGTGAAGGTTGGCTGTCCTTGGTTCAGTTCTCGTCTCGGGCACGCTGTTCTTTCTCTGCATGTGGCATCTGTTTACAGGGCTGGCTGTCTTGCCGTGATATAGGCTTAGTTGCTGGCTCGGCTTAAAACACCAATTAAAAAAAAGAAAAGAAGTACGGCCCGCGGACGTCTTTGGAGCGGCCCGTCTGCCAAAATGTGAAGTGCACTTGCTTTCATTTTTTTAAAATTTAGCCTCGGTTAATTTGATTGAAATTTCATTTATGAAGTACAACAGCGTTAGAAATCGGCAGTTCGTAACATTCTAACACAGACAAGGTACAAAGATAACAAATAACACGGCTGACATATCTGATGTAGTCGTTAGAGAGCATCGGGGGCGTTTGACTTCGAAGGAAAGGCTGTCTTGAAAGTTTTATTGTGAGCGAATTTAAACAGCTTCACTTTACACAATAAATTGGGTAAGTGAACGCCATTATGTACTCATTTGTTGTCCACTCCATTATCACTCGGTTTGGTTTGGGTTTCTTGGTATTTTACCGGCCCGAAGCATAGGTTGGAATTTTGAGACCCGCACGCAAAAAGAACACTTTCCCCTGATCTACAGTTACAAAAACAAAAAAATCTGCTTTCCTCAAGCAAGCCGGAACTACAAGAAACCAATGTACTGTCTGTTCCAGATAACTCAGTAAAAGATTTTTAGAACAAGGTCTTAAGCACTCTTCCCTTTCTGTTAACTTTTTGCTGCTTTTTGTTTGTTTAATGCTTATTAAGGTAGAACACACTCCAAAAAGTGTTGTTTCTTTGGCCAAACTAATTGCCCCTTTAAAGCAGAATATTACTGTAATCTGGCTTAAAATAAAAAACGCTAATCTATGGCGGGTGACCTGAAAAAAAATTTATACTGTTTCTTTGGCTTACAAGAAAATACTTTTTCTTTGGCTTACATGACCCGGAAATAGTTTTTTTTTTCTTTGGATACGCTCTCTTGCCCAGCCCATTGCCCGCTACGTCCAGACTACGACTTCCCGGCTGCCTCCCTTTGCTGGCGATTGGTGACGACCACGGCGACGTTCGAGAAAGCCCGAGAGCAGTGCGCACTTGAAGGCGCGAGCCTGCTGACCATGAAAACAGAGGAAAGCCGGGCTTTGATCAGCACCTACCTTGACGAACTGGGTACGTGACGACATCAACATAATGTCATAAAGAAGGACGATTGTTGGGATGTATGCAGTGCCGGATTAAGCACGTGGAGGCCCATAGGCAGTCAAACTTTTGGGCCCCCCCCCCCCGAAGCCCCGACCCATATTGCAATTTGCACAGTTCACCGTCAATTGTTTTCTTAGTTTCTTTCAGTTTAGTTTATATTTTCCATTTCACTGTCATCCGTGGCTACACCTGTGTAAGTGTGTGCATGTGTGTACGCGTGTGTGTGAATGTCAGTGCGCGTGCATGTACGTGCGCATTTGTGTACGCGTGTGATGACTGCATGCAGGGCCGCCGAGAGCCAGCACGGGCCCCGGGACAGACGACTTCTCCGGGCCACTTGTAACTGTAATTATTTTCCGAGTTTATAATAATACGTTTACAATTCGATTGTCAATATCTACATTTCATTCAGTAACGAAATATAGACTGCAAACATTAGGACAAGTGAACTATTATCTACATCACTACTTGACATACAATTGTTTACACGTGAGTGGTTATAGTAAATGAGGAAAAATGATGTTAAAGGATCAAACGTGTAGTACCCCGCTCCATAGAAAACATCCCCGGAGTAATGAAGGCCTGTTAGGTCAACCGCGATGTCAAAAGCTCGACAGATTCGTTAATACCCCCATTAAAAAAGTGTTTGTTGCTACGAACAGCAGAGCACATCAGTTATCTTTTTTTTTAATCAACTTACATAACAAACGAGGCAATCACACAGCACCAATCGAAAGTCCCTTCCTATATTTAATTCATTTATTCCTTTAGCAAAACTACACGCGCGCGATCACACACACACACACACACACACACACACACACACACACACACACACACACACACACACACACACACACAACACACACAACACACGCTGTTACACAAACACATAACTGGACTGAACTGCCGCCTTCAGACTCTCAGAAATTCCTCCAACTTTTTATCAAGTAAACTCGGTCGACTTCAACCCTCATCAGTCAGTATCAGTTACAATACTTGGTCAGTTTTAGAAGACAAAGCAAATGTTTTAAATACTAATTAGCCAGTAACTGTTATTAATTTTGATATTTAAGTACTGTAGATCAAAGGGAGAGGGTTCTGTGACATTAATGACATAAAAATAGAAATGTTTAGCATATGTTAGCTGACTTGTAATAGTTCGTAGAACAAAGTTATGCAGTATCAATATTGTCATTTTACCTGCTGACTAAAAACTTCGTAAGGCTATATTTATGAGCTTTTCTCACAAACTTCATTATCCTCAGTCAGTTTGAGACGCTTGCGAGTCCCTCTTATCGACACTGATGTTCGTGCCTTGTCAAATGCTATTTGTCAATAAATAGAAAATCATAGAAGCATAAAATAAAAAAAAAATACTGTACTCACCAAACAAAGTGCAGCCTATCTCGGCTTTTCGAGTCAAGAAGACAGGGTGCGACAGGCAGGAGAGTGCGGTGTGACAAGATGTTAAACTATGTGTGTGTAGCTTTCTAAAGGTCCAACTGTCCAAGCTTTCTTTAGTCCAAGGACTCCGATTGAAAGGGATGGTCAAACACACGGCGACTTTACTAACGTCTATCTCATAAAAATGTCAGTCTACACCTCCAATTGCTCCAAACCCCGACCATTTAATTCCCATGAAAGTCCATCCCGTCCAGTCTATCGAGATTACCCCGCCCTTTCCCTCTTGTCGTGTTGTCAGCAACAATGCATTCTGGCCCATGGCCGATGGCCGGCATAGGTGGAACTTGTTGTCATCTTAGTCACTGGCCTCTAAACTAAAAACAGGGCCAACATAATTTGCCTCTACCTTGAGGTGGGTGTCAAGACAAGGAGCAATTTAATGAAAACGTAGACAAACTAACATTTATGTCATAGCACATCTGTAAATTTTTCTTTTTCTCCCTTCTTCATCGTGAAACAAATATACGTTACACGAAGCTCCTTAAAAACACATTCACATATAAGCATGTGATTATTCGAAAAACAAATGTCGCAGCCACCGCAAAACTCAATATACAGCCCCATATATGATAGGTATTGATAGCTTCCTGACATAACATTCCTCTCTACCTCCTACCCGCCCATCCTGGCCATCCACATACCGGGCAGACATACCGTCTCTAAACTTATATTATCTTTCTCATGCTAACCTCCTCTGTATCATCCTCCTCCAGCTCCAAACTTCCAGTAACACCACCGTGATCAATTTATAAGCCTAACTATTTGCGGGACAGCAGTTTTAAAAATGTTTTTGCAATATGTGTTCTTTTTTGCTGGCTGCGATAGTATTACAGGATAATATATAGTCATTGTATCAAGGATCTACTGTGTAGACTAATGTATTTGTTTGTTTGGTAACGGTTAAAGAAAATCTCAGTGTTGTTTAGTAACTACGAAAAAAGCACCCTTGACATCTCTCGCTTATAGGCTGCAGCGCTAGAGGTGGGCCCCCATCCTCTCGGTTCACAGAGGGACGACACATCGGTAACATACCTGCCTCTTCACTGTTAATTCCGATTTGCTTGCAGGTCCCGCCCCCTCCCTCCCGTAGTGGCACATAAAGCCAGCAATCTCAATGCACGAACTTTCGTCGGGAGGGTTCACACGAGATAAAATCTTCAGTGTCCAGCGGCCTTCCGCCTCCAGGCTTGTCCAGCGAGAATATGATACGTCTGACTATACTTCTCACGACAGAATACTACAGACTTGAAACTCAACGTCTGCGTGTGTAATGCTTGGGTGTTCTGTCCTCAGACATTTCTTTAAAAGAAAAAAGAACAGGAGAAGAAGAGGAAGAAACAAATCCACTGACCAAGGCCGGGCCCCCTTCACAGCCGCGGATCCCCTGTCTCCCCTCTCGTCAGGCCTGAGTCCGCATGTACGTGTGCATGTGTGTACGCCAATAGTTATAAGACTCAATCCTACAAAAAAATATATCTTTTTATCGCGGGGCCCCTTAAGTCGCGGGGCCCATAGGCATTGCCTACTTTGCCTTGAGGTTAATCCGGCACTGGATGTATGTACAGCTTTCCCCCCATAATCCCAAGTCTCCATCTTTCAGCCGTTCCCATTATCCCCATTCCCCACAGTGCAAAATCATTTGGATGAAAGTACCAGCAACAACACTAATGCTATATATGCTCTATGTCAGTCCACGTTATGTGTCTTACTCGAATCAACGTGTGCAGGAATACTCAGGAAGATCACAGTTCTCGATGCATGGGGTTTCCACCGTCTGAGAAATTACCAAAGGAAAGTAACTCTGTCGTTATCGTTGTGAGAAATTTGCGGGTTGACCTCCCTTGGAACAGTTCGCGTGACAAACATCCCGGTGAACTTTGTACAGTTCTGAGTTTCCTGCTCAGTCACCAGGCTCTTGGACAATACCGAGTGCACTGACGTGTAGAATTAATAAGAGAGACATCAGTTCACTAACTTGACTTTTATGAACGTTGGGGAGGGGGGGGGGGAAAGTGCATAATAATCAGTGATATCCCAGCGAATAAAATGCGCTTCTCTTGTTCTGCATACCCCCTAACACCTATCGCTCCAGCTGTAGTAAGTTGTACGTGGTCTGGACATCATAGGACCCAAGCTTAATAAGAAAACGTCCACACATATATAAATACATGTACACACATGTATACACACACCTACGCACGCACGCACGCACACACATTATATTCTTATAGTCTGCACTCGTCAGTGACTAATTCGAGTGTCTTTTTTCAGTTAACATATTTCTAATTCATTACAAGATACTAATTCTTAAATTTTGGACAAATAAGTCTATTTCTTTTCACTTAATATATCTGTCTGAACAACCAAAAAAGTAAGCTCGCTGCTATGGCAACGTCTTATTAACATGTGCTCAGTCCTCTCGCACTGACTGCCGTCTTTAAAGAGTTAATAAGTAGAGTTACATGCCTTGAAATGTATTTTTTTAAATCTGACTTAAGAACTGTGTTAAGGTGTTCAGATATTGCTTTCTATTTTCTTCAGGAGGGAAAGTGAGGCAGGTGTGGCTGGACGCAACAGCCTTGGAAGCGAACCAGTCGTGGATCTGGGGAGACGGTGAAGTCTTCAACTCCACCTTTTTCCTGTGGCGTGTGCAGGTGTCATTCGACACAGAAACAGAGAAGTGTGTCAGGACACAACCTGACGGATCGTACAACCTGAAGACTACCGCTTGCAGTCAGCAGCTGCCCTTCATTTGCCAACTCCGTCTGCCAGTCTGACTGCCTTCTTCCCGCCAGTGAAGTGTACCAGAGTATACACTGTATTCACTCGACCATGGTATTCTCTGTAGAACATTTAGGTGTTAAAACAGAAGAGCAGCGTGCAATGAAATCAATATTTCAAATATTAATAATGTTTTTTTTTCACTGCTTGGGTTCCTGTTTTGCTGAATGCCTCTCGGTTTGTCTCTTCCACTTTCCGTCTCTCCGTGTCAATGTACGTTTTTATGTCTGTGTCTCTATATTCTTCTTTGTGTCTATGCTTTTGTCCCATATTATGGAGCCGGTAATGCCGTTAATTAATCTAGAGTATCTGATAAGCAGAATAGGATTCAGATACAGATACAGAGAGATGAAAGCGTGTAAAAGGGATCAAAGAAACTGCTGATGCGAGACATACAACATCCTCAAACAAACATGGACGCTCAAACATCCGTAGTTGATGCAATCACGGGACAAAGAAAAGAGATTTGAAAGGAACAAAATCGGTAAAGCGACTGACACAAGAAAATAAACATTGTAATATACAGACTGGAAGCAATGTCATTAAGGGTATTAAAACTTAAAGTTTCTCATTGTTGTACGAACTCTTCAACTATATTGGACCAACTGAAGAACTATGTGGAAAGCAAAAGAAAATTTTACTGAAGCTCAAACTGTTCAGCTGTATTCGTCGACTCTTAACTCATTTAACGATTAATGATTTATCAGTGTGCTAAAACGTCCACCATTCCTAAAAGCAAAATGTGTTGTGCCTTTAGAATAAACAGTACAACTGCTTTTAAATACAGTGAAATTCATCTTTAATGTCTATTTCTCTGCAGAAATAGATATTTCTATTTGTTGTGAGCTCACCTAAGCAGTGAACTAAACAACGAGCAGTCGCATGCCACACACCCATACAATTACCACACTCTTAAACCCCCATCCTAGCAATAATTATCAGAGGCGCGCGCGCACACACACACATACACCCCCCCCCACACACACACACAAACAAACACTAGGAAAATTTGTTAGTCCTGTTCAAGATTACAGCTGGTATAAAGGACTTGGCCAAAGCACTTTTCTTGGCGACCAGTTGTTTCCATCTACGGACATAGGGTAGCTTTTGGAAATGGTGGTGCAGTGGGTGAGAAGGGTCTGTGATAATATTGACAGCTTTGACCATCAAAAAACTACTGTATAGGTCACTTAGTGGTCTTTGTAGAAGGTCAAAGATCTTGCTGGCAATCGTGACCACCTTCATCAAACATCAAATTTCGACCAGTAGACAACGTGAAACTAAGTAGCCTGCTACACGATGCCCCCATGTTAGCTATTGAGAACTCAGAATCTTTGGAGGGCCTTATTACATTGCATGAGGCGTGTTCAACACTAAAGAATGGGAAAAACAACAAAAGCCCTGGCCCAGATGGTTTTACTGTTGAATTCTTTAAATTTTTCTTTGTGGACATTGGAACCTTTCTTGTTAGGTCATATAATGAAGGCTTTGAAAAAGGTCGGTTATCAGTCTCACAAAGGCAAGGCATAATTAATTGTCTACATAAAGACCAGAAACCAAAACAGTTTATTCAAAATTGGAGGCCAATTATTATTTCTCTGTTGAATGTAGCCTACAAGATTGCATCAGCATGTATTGCTAAACGATTACAACGTGTGCTACCTTTGGTTATTGACGAATGTCAGAGAGGGTTTATGAAAGGTAGATATATGGGAGACAATACTCGGATGATTTATGATGTACTTTACACAAGTTAACAAGATCCCTGGACTACTGCTAAGTGTAGACTTCGAGAAATCGTTCGAATCTGTGTCCTGGTCTCTGTGTCCCTGTTTGGTTTTCCAGATTCTATCATAAAACGGTGGGCACATTGTATAATAATACATCCTCCTGTATATATTTCAACGAGCAATACACTTAAAACGAGGCTGCAGACAAGGGGATCCAATCTCACCTTATTTATACTTAATCTGTGCAGAGGTACTGTCACTAATGATAAGGAAAAATAATAATATAAGGAGAATAACGGTAAAGGAGGAAGAAGTGTTATCGGCTTTGTTCGCAGATGATACTACGTGTTTTTAGACGGTAGTGAAAAAAAATCGTTTAACAAGCCTTATCTTTGATGGATAGAACGCCGAACCACACTGACAGATTAAATGTGAGACTGCTTTCGATCAGGCGGCGATACAATGCTTCAAGTACAGAGCCACCGACACCGACATTCCTTCATTGTCTTAGCAGGAACAGGGGCTGAGGCGCTTTCCTGTTAGTGTTTTCTTGTCCAGGACTGTGCCGAGGTACTTAAAACTTCTCGCCATCCCTATCTCGACATCTATCATGTCTAATTGTCGTGAACCCCTCGAGGTGGATGTCTGTTTTTTATTACTCAGCCAGGTCTCTGTTACATAAATTAGAAATCTACAGCGATAATCGCCACAGTATTTCACTAGTATGGCGAGTTCTGTCATGTTCTTATCAATTGAGCGGGCGTGGTCTGCGCCGCATCTTGTTCTTTACCCTTCTCTTGATCCTTGCTTCTTCTTTGTTGTTTTCCTTCCCGTGTAGTCTGGTTTGTTGACTTTCAGGTGCCGCTGTGTACTTGGAAAGTCAGGTGGTGGGGTGCAAACACTAGGATGAAGCGCTGGTATAAATACTCACCCGAGAAAGACAATCGTCCGCCATGATATCCGGTGTGGTCTAGCGTGGAAAGGGCAAAACCCGTTGAAGCAGCGAGAAGCAGCACACAGGACCCTAAGAATATACATATAAAATGAAGCTAGCCCCCATTCAAAATACTCACTAAGATAAGAAAACAGACAAAAATCGGAGCTCTCTCAAAGGGGTCGAGTCGACAAGAGTCGCGTCCCCTAAAACACACACACACACACACACACACACACACACACACACACACACACACACACACACACACAACAACAACAACAACAACAACAAAAATGAATTAAAAATGAACCATTGTATGTCAATACACAGACAGACTTGAAAGATTTAGCTTTAGCAAAGCGCAGATATCAGTGAGAGGTATAAAATGTTTATCAGAAAGCGATATATACATCTACGGACTATTGAACCTGACCATATCGCGTTTAGTATTAAACCATATCTTTCATTTGCCTAAACAAAGTAAGAATAATCATTATTTGTTAGTTTTTGAATCATCAGACCAGAAGTGCATTCACACTAGCAACAAAGTTTGGAAAGCATACATAAGGAAAAAAAGACACCACAGGAAACTTTTTGAACATTTAAGCAAATCAAGCCTCGTGTTGATACAATGCTGACAATGTCCTTATTCCTCACTTTGTTCGTCATTGAGCGCCGTGTGTTTATGAAGCAGAATGTTCAGGTCAAACAAATGAGACGACCACTAACACGCTGTAGTCTTCCAAGTTTTGCACAACTTTTTATCTTCCAGACCTAAATAGTTTGCAAAAAAGAAAGAAATCAATGTGTAAATCGCTCTTATAGTGAAGTTTTTTTTCCCTAAGTCACAGTCCAGGTAAATAAAAGGTCAACACAACTCAGTGCTTGTAGAAAGTTCACCGCACACTGCATGGTCCGACAACCTGAAGTGATGGACACACAAGTTCAGGACCAGCCATTGACGTTCATTCATCCGAGATGAGTGCAATCACAAAAATCGAAGGAGCACAAAGTCTTGTGAAAAATCATTTACTTTAGACCTGGTTAATTTCTGCTGCTCCGTTGTAACACCGACAGAAGCGGTTCTTCACACATCTAGTCGAAAAACCATTTTTGTTAATAACACCAGAGAATGGTTTAACTGTCTGATGTATATTTTGTGCGTATTTTTTTCTTGTTAACTAACTGGTTATTCAAAACACAAAAGAGGATAAAAAATAAAAGTCAAAGTCTCAGGAGGGAAACTAAGTTCATGAAAATCACGTGTGAGCACGAAAGCTGCTATTGTCAGCAATACTGTTTCTCTGTCTTGATACAGTAATGTTTGCGATGTCTTGCAGTCTGGTAAAAATGTCCGAATCACTTTCCACTCCGTAAATGGCGGCTAGCCCTTGAAATATGACATCTTCGGTATTATTATTATTATTATTATTATTATTATTATTATTATTATTATTATTATTATTATTATTATTATTATTATTATTAAAGTAGATTTATATAGCGCAATTTTCAACCCCAGAGTCGACTCAATGCGCTTTCCATTGCGGTATCCTTTTATCCACATGTAATTGGATGTTATTTGTGAGTGTATCGGAATTAGAGAATGTGGCCTGTAATATTGAGGACTTGGCAAAAAAAAAAAAACAAAAAAAAAACCAACCCTCGACAGCGGGGAATAGAACCTCTGTCTCCCACAAGACTGAAGGGGATGCTAACCACTATACTATCAAGGAGATGGTCTAGTTGAAGCGTGCCTTTATTAAAAGTAGGTGACGATTGCCTGCGTCTACATAAATCTTTTCGTTTATGAGTACTTGTTTGTAAATGCAGTTTTCAGAACCGTCAATGAAGATCACTCTTCTAACCTGCTCTGCACAAAAGTTATAAAAAGAGTTAAATCGTTTTACCAGTAGACGTTAAATCTGTGGTTCTGGTGACTGTATTAGAAGCTAAAGAAGGTAAAGAAGCTGCCGTTACTGTTCTTAACGGCCGGCCATTTATGATTAAACATTTGACCAAGTTTGGTAACGGGGTGTGTTAAGGTCGAAAGAAACCAATGCTTTGGAGCAGCCGTTAGGTTAACATATAAGCTTACTCTTGTTTGTCAATACGTTTGCCAATATAATGTTGTAGGATGATGCTTGGCTTTATTAAAACTGCATGCTGAGTGAACGATGTTCACATTCTTGCCTCCTCAGTTTCTTTTGGTGGTGGCGGCTGTTCCCTTGCTCCCCTCCTCGGTTCTGTTAGGAACATGGATTAACACCCCTGATTGAGTGATGTGACAAGGTTGTCACCCTTGTGTATTTTGGTATCAGTAGGGATTGTCACCCATGAATTGGATGTTGATATAGAGGGCGTTGTTTAGAAATTGGAAGAGAGCAGCAGACGTGAGAGTCTGATACAAGAAAGGATTTGTGAAAGAGGTCAGAATTGATATTATCTGTGTGGAGAAATATTAACTGTATGGAGAAAGAGTAACTGTGTGGAGAAATATTAACTGTGTGGGTTGTCATTGATAAGCGACTGAGTAGTTACTCACTTTACTAATTTCCCAGCTGCTGTGTGATCTCCTGGGAAGATTGTATAACTGTGTGGATTACGTTTACCTACTGTGGGAATTATTATTGACTTGATCATTTGTTTGCCGTTAAGACTGTCGGAGCAAGTCGTATAGGACCCGTCTACAAGGAAGAATGTGTATGTCTCGTCATCGAAGAAAAGATAGCTTGAAGAAAAAAACAGATATAATATAAACCGCTCGTAGATATTAAATTTTGAGTAGATTCAGTGTAGGATACTTGCTGTATGATGATTATAGGTTTTTAATTAGAGAAAGATATTTGTGATGAATTTTTCTTTGTTATTTAATAAAGAATATATTGTTAGTTCACCCGATTATTAGAAACGTTCGAGCCCACGTACAGGTGTTAGTGATTTGTTGTCTGAAATAATAAGTGTGGAACACAGTGTTTGCAGGCGTGCTCTGTGGAGTCTGTGTGTGTCCGAGTGTGTTCCCCAACAGGTTCCTTCGCCATTGCAAGTCATGTGAGTGTGGGGCACTTTGGCACTTGGGCACTTCGGTTAATAACAAGCTAATTTACACAGGAAGCGTCTAATTCTTTACGATTTACACAGTTTGCATCCGAGGGCAGCTTCAGAAACAACGGGAGTATTTCTATGCCGATTGATTAAACTTTTTTTTACCAATAAAGGATCTTTATATTATTAACTCAATGCGCTGTACCACTCATTTTGTCCCCAAGCACCAAGCTAAATCAAGACAATGAAATATAAGCGAAAGAAAAATAATGTCCAAGGACGAATTGATGGCTGGGTGGATGTTGTGAAGTGTGATCGAGTCGTCTGCACCACAGAGCAATCGAACGCTCAGTGCATTGGAAGAAAGATTTTTTAATTCTCAACCTTTATTCTCATATTATTTGTAAAACAACGCAGTTAAATCAAAAGAAAACACACGATCACAAACATTGCACCATATAGCGTTATTCATGTATTTCAAACATCCGGAAAAAGTTGAACAAAGCCCGCGAAAAATGTTTACACTGTAATCATCAGCAGACCTCGTATAAGAGCTCAGTACACTGCAGCCATAATGTTAGCCACACTGAAACAAATTACCTGTATTATCCACATTCACTTGCGGTCTGTTCGTAAGATGTTGTCAGGGAGTTTGTTAGACGTACGTCTATAAAATCCTGCATGCAACAAAAGCCGCTCACAGGCCTGGGACTTTCCAAAATAAAAAAACCTCGGCGTGTGCCGGCCACTTGGAAACGTTGCAAGTGAACGGACTGCAGATTAATTCATTCATAACGTTGTGTGTATATACATATACATATCATAGATGTGACTTTCTCTATTGCAGTTTTTAATGACAATGACGATTATAATTTGAGGAAGAAGAAGAAGAAAATGATGATGATATTGTAGCATAAATTGATGCCTTTCTGTCGACAGGAGAACTGTGACGTCAGCTAGGAGATGTCTAGGAGCTGTCTGTGCAGCCTCGTGCTGCTGATTACGGTCTGTACGTGTGAGGGGGGAGGCACGGAGGTGAGGACATGGAGGAGGTTGTCTGTAGACAGTCGTGGGTACACCATGCAGACGTACTCCAGGCTGGTCACAACGATGTCTCGCATCAGATGTGCTGACCTTTGCTCTCAGACCAACACATGTCACGTCTTCTACTTCCGCTCGGACACCGGTCACTGCTTTTTGTCACCGACACTAGCAAAGGGCAACTCAACGACGTCTACATCGTTGACTCACGTCTACTTTGATGGAGGTTAGCTGCTGTTACTTTTTACGATCAAGATAATGATTGCAGAACCGAACGAGAAAGAAACAGACTGAAGGTCGGATGGATTTCAAGACATGTCGGACGAACGGACAGACACAGAGACAGGGACACAAAGTCAGACAGAAAGCAGACACATAAGTGGGCTATGTAGAAAACGATATGTGAGATTTCATTATTATACGTGAGTTTTTTTTCGTCGAAAAGATGTAGATTGCTGCCAAAATCATGTTGGAAAACTCAAAATATAATTCATAATATATTTTACATATAAATATCTTTTATATAGTTCTAAAACAAAATGTGCTGATAAACCTACTAACATTTATTGAATTTTGTTGGACAGTCTCAGGAAAAAGACAATTTGCAAATTACATTGCAGTTTTATCTGTCTAGATCCATGCGCTCTTGATGTTTTTAATCCTTACTTTAAAATGATATTTATTTTGTTAGAGATAAATTTACCTTTACAAAATATAAAAAATATAAATACTTAAACATATATTGAACCATTCTGAAGATATATGTTCTGTCCGTTCTTCATTAAAATGCAAGTTGATTGGTTTATTTCTTCTGTACGAACTTAGTGAGTAACTTTATGATTAACGAATAGTTGTATTTTTGCCCCACGCCCACTGCTAATAAGACAGACAGAAGACAAAGTAACAGGTTGATACATGGTATCAGACAGTTTAGACTTTAGTAGGATGGTTCTCTCGAAATGATTGAACAGATTGGAACATGATGAAGGGATAAACAAGACCGGAAGTCAATGTGTGAATCACTATGAAGGCGAAACTGTTTTTGTTCTTTTTATCAGTCACCTGCCCGTTAAACAGCAGTTTCCTGGCCGTCGGATTTATCTCGTGCATAAAGCCGAACACAGCAAATGTGAAGCTCCCTATCGCAACACAGGCCTGTGACGATGGTGAAGCCAACTTTGTGATCATGAAGACGAAAGAAAAGATGGAATGGCTCATAAGAGTGGTTTACAGATCACTAGGTAAGTGGACGCGTTTAAGAATTCGGTGCGTGTGTGTCTGTGTCACGTGTGCCCCCTGTCTACATTCCACACACAAAGTTACAATGTCTTGAATGTAGCACGGAGTAAGTTTTACTTTCTGTCAGTTTGACGACCGAGTTTTATTTGAAAAAAAACCTGTCTGTACACCTTGGAGAGTGCCGTGGCTGTTGATGTACGAGTCAGAGGTTTTCTTTCTTTTCTGTGCTTACGTTGGAGAGATTAAGCACAGTTGGGTAACTATGTGTGAGAGCAGGTCTACGTGTCGTATTCTTTCTTTTGATTCGTTTATGTTGAATAAGCTCTTGTTTGCATTGTCAACACGTATATGTCATTTGTCCACTGAGGATCGGCTGTGATCGAGTGACCGCTGAATGTGCTGAGTGCGAGCGCCGTGTGGTTCTGTTCACGTTCTAACTCTGCGCGACCTGCTTTATCAAAGTGAAGCAAGAGGGCGGTTACAGGTGAAGCTCAGGCTTACAGTTCCCATCCTCTTTTCTCATAAGGATAATGACACAGTCCGAGATGATGATGATGACGACGACGACGACGAAGACAGTGGTGGTGACGATGACACGACAATGATTCTTTTCGCGAACATCGTCATCCCCAGTAATTTCTCTCTATGAAGATGATGTTTTTTGTTGTTTCTAAATAAAGGTGTAGCACACATGTGGCTGAACGCAAGTCTCTCAGTCTCGGATAACCGCTGGGTGTGGTTTGACGGAGACACTCTCGACCTGAAGGATCCATTGTGGCAGCCTACAAAACCACAAGGCGGCGGGAAAAACTGCCTCATCGCCGTTTATGTAGCAACTAATAACAGCTACATGTACAGTGACGTGCTTTGTGGGGGACGTTACAGTTTCTACGTGTGTGAGATTCTTCTGACGTAGAATGTAACGACACTACCTAACAGTAAAGGGCAGTAAACAATGAGAGGGACAGGCTCGACGAAACCACATGTGCTAGCCGGATGTGACGTCAAGCTAGAACATTATCATGTAGCAGTGTCGCATGGAGGGATCTGACGGGAAAAGAACTAATGATGCTTTTTAAATCTTTGCATACAAATGTAATGACAGAGAAATGCAAAGACGAATTTGACAAAATGACAGAATTAGCCACAAGCCGGCCATGTGGCCTGTTCCTTTCACCGCTCATCTTATTCGTTGTCTTTATCTAATTCTCTTCTTTCTTCCTCTCTTTCTCATGTTTCCAGATGTTTTTAAGGAGATTTACTTTCCATTGGAACAAAATATTCACGTTGGCTTTTGGGACTTTAAATAATTGTAATAATTCTGTTAAGGTCTAGTATATCCTACAGTTGAACACTACTGCTGTATAGCTATTTACAAGAATAAATAGAAATTCTTTAAGTAATATTAATAGAATAGTAATAAAAAACATTTGCTCGTTTTTTTATTCCTTATCTTAACTCAATGGTTGTTCACTTTAGCTACTCTAATTTTTTTCCTTCTAGAAATTTTTATTTTATTCTGTTAATAAAGATGTATAATTATTGTTTGATTTGTCACACACACACACACACACACACACACACACACACACACACACACACACACACACACACATACACACACACATGTGCGCTCACGCACACTCACATACATATACTCCCACAATATATGTTAGTAAAATAAACTAAATCTGCTCTCAACGAGGTATTCTTCTGTCCCTGTGAGTCTGTTACACTGTCTAACCCGTTTGTGTCCACTTTATTTGGTCTAAGATTCTTTTTCCTTCAGGCCCATATAGAGTGAAAAAGAAAAAAATATTTTATTACAAGAATAGAAGTTAGTAATATTTTTGAACTTTTATATCAAAGTAAATCTCCTCGACATTAAATCTTTAAGAAACCACACCAGAGCAGGAACATCTCTCTGCTGTATGTATTTTTACCTCTAACAACTCTACAAGGTAACATAATACATAAAAACGTCAGTAATTGTCCGACATAAGAAAATAAATAACAATAAACAAATTTACTTCTTATGAAAACAAGTCAAGTATTAATCTTTGCTGAGTGATGAAAGTGTGAACTGCGCTCTACATGGAGACAAATAGGAGCTGTCTGAGGATTAAAAATTGATAGTAAAACCCTCGATAGGAAGTCAATCGTTTGCTATCGACACTTCAGCACATTCAAAGGAGGCTATTCAACGCTTTCAGTTGTTTACGGCGAATAAGGAGAACAAAAATGGAGATCAAGCAATAGACAAGAACAATTTCAATTAATGCATGGTTTGCTGAAAACGTTTCCTAAAATGACATTCTTCAGAAAACCTGTATAATGATGAAGTAACTTGATTGACACTTAGCTAAAGCCACTAATGACACGCCAAAGGTTAAAAAAAACTTGCAACATTCTGCAGCATACTTCGATCTGTATGAATTGTAACGAATATTAACGTTCAGGGAAATCACCACATGTAATCCGTTTTTCTTTAGAAATGTTGTGTGCTTGTCCTCACCTAAGCAAACAGTGTAATATGTCCGCTCATGTCACTTTATTTAGCCTAGGGGTGGGGAAGCTTTTTTCCTCCAAGGGACATTTTGGTATTTATAACACAAGTCGTGGACCACACAAAATTATCTAAGAATTAGCTTGCTCTGTTTAGTCAAGCTGTAACTTCGCTACAGTGTGTTAACACTTTTTCAACGTGTACAATCCCAGCATGCCTGACACTGCTGTCCTCCCAGTCACCCCAGTGAATCCCCGACACTTAATCCCCCGACACTTAATCCCCAGACACTTAATCCCCTAGACATTTAATCCCCAGACACTTAGTCCCCAGACACTTAATCCTCAAAATGAAATTTCAACTCAAAAAATTATGAAGTGAATGAAAAATTTAATTCAAATTCAAATAATTATTTTCGTTTAAACATCAAAATAAGTTTGACAATTAAAATAATACTTAACTTCAACATTTATAACATTAGTTAAAGTTCATATGAACTATTAAAGTCAATGTTTTTCAACAATGTGATATGAAAAGTGTTGTTAATCGATATGACAGGTAAGCTAATGATCGGAGGTACAGAGTCTTACCAGAGTTACCACGTGACACATTTCTCTTACGGTTATGATATTTCAAGTTCACAAAATAGCAGTTTTGAGTGTTGTGTCGCGATTTGGGGGCATTTTTGAGGATGAAGTGTCTGGGAATTAAGTGTCTGAGGATTAAGTGTCTAGGGGATTAAGTGTCGGGGATTAAGTGTCTAGGGATTAAGTGCCCTTAAATGCTTAAAATAACCGCAGTTTACAAAATCAGTTTTCAGCTGGTTATGGCTTTTAGATAAAATATTTTCAATGTTGTTTTATCCAATTATCAATTACATGTGGTAGTGTTTTTTCCCATTTTTTTCCCCAGTGTTCTTAAATTTTTAAGGTTAGTTTGCGACAAGACATTTATTGTAAAACTTTGGCAACTGCAATGGAATTAAATCAAATAATAGAAAGTTAAACACTTGTGTAACCTCCACATAACCTGAAGTACGGGCGGTTTTTACACTTGGCAAAACTCGGTGATGAGTCACTGACCATAAACAAACGTGGTTAGTCAGTGTCACTAAGGCAACATCGATCGACTATAAGCTTACTCGCAACAGTTGAGGCATAAGTGTAGTACAAACAATTATATAAACAATAACAAAATAATCCGGTGACCGTTGGGGTTCGGGTAGGGCATGTGGCAGGGAAGGGAGAGAAATGTATTATTAAACACAAGGCAGAGTGATAGCAGAGTAGTCCCCCATTCAACTTCACACGTAAAATGTTACTTGACTATATTGGGGATTTTCCTCCTCTTTCTTCTTTCTCTGCTTTTTACTCCTCACATACGTGAACTTCCTCGTCCAGCAGTCTTTTTTTTTTTTGAAAGGACACTGATAAATAGTAAGTTTCTGTTGTAATCTTTTTTTTATAGAATTTCTCCATTTTCTCTCTCTTTCTCTTAAAAAAAAGGAGGGGGGACTTTGTTCGTCCTAAAATGCGAGTTGCCTATCGTGAAAACTGTCGTCAGCTGTACGGCATGTCAGAGGATCTAGCTTAAAAAAAAGTAGTAAAAAGGTGAAAGTCAGTAGAAAAACATCGATAGAGACAGCTAAAAAAAAAATTAATTCTCCCCGGCGGGGAATTGAACCCCGGTCTCCCGCGTGACAGGCGGGGATACTAACCACTATACTACCGAGGATGCCATCACGCACTCTCCTTTTTGAAACTTAATCTCAATTAATGAATACATTTGATCAGTGATTTCGCTAAAGTGCATTGAATCCACGTGTTACGTGTTTCTTACTTTTAGAAACTAAAAAATAACAAATGCGTGTCTGATGCGGCCAGGTGCATGATGCAATACAAAGTAAGCTACATTTGATTCTCTTTTCTCATTTAGATGAAATATCTGAAATACCTGAAATGACTACTTTATACACCGACTTATAATTCGTCCTGCCAAAGACTCTTTATGATATAAGGTCTCTGCAGCTAGGACCAGCGCGATAGTCAGGATACATCTGTCTGTCCGTCTGTCCCTGTCGTTTGTTATCCTTTAGACACATATATATATAGTCACACTTACAGAGGGAACTTTCTGAAGACTGCATTAAGAAGAACTTGTAGCGAATAGATTTATGTAGACCAGAGGGTTTCAAACTTTTCCAGACGAGTACCACTTTCGAAAATTCGATCGAGTACCACCTCTCAACCCTTACCAGAGAGAATAGATTATCTATTCTCTCTGCCCTTATACCACCTGCGTGTATATATAAATATATACTAGTCTAGGACTTAGTCTTAGGCTCGACGTTATTTAGTAGGCCTATATGATTTAGTCAGTAGCTAGTTAATTGTTAATATATCATGATATAAATATCTTTCATTAAGCATGTATATTTTCAATCTTGTTATATCACTTATGTGCATAAATATGTAGACTGTATACAGTCCCCGTGAATACAGATGTGCATTCTTTTATATTGGCGCATGGTGCTCGCGTACCACCCGTCATAACTTCGCACTTTGAAAAAAAAAATGTAGACGAGGCCACCGTCACCTAGTTTTAATAAGTGTATTCTCTTAACAGTATCCTCGGTAGTATAGTGGTTAATATCCCCGACTGTCACGCGGGAGACTGGGGTTCAATTCTCCGCCGGGGAGATTCGGATTTTTTTTAGTTATTTTTGTTGTTTTTGTAGCCAAGTCCTCTATTGGATTATTAACGTTTTAATTTCATAGGATATCGGGATTTTATTCGATCTAGAAGATTCCACCTACGTAAGCGATTCGGAAGGAATCCTTTTATCTTGAGGTGATTTCGCACTATGGGCGGAGAGGGAAAGGTAAGAAACTGGAGTACTCGGAGAAGATCTCAGACGCCCAGCCCTACCGACAGGTGTCACGTACAGAGAGTGTCCCGAGACGAGATCTGAGTTTCTCACTGCAGTGGTGACAAGCGAGTGTTTTAACCACTACACTACTGGGAGCCCCATAACTGTCCCATCATATTAAAGGGTAGCGGAGTTTTAGGACATGCCGCCGACCATTTCTAGTGAATGGGAGATCAGCATTACTGTTCCTTTTTTTTTTGAAAGGACACTGATAAATAGTACGTTTCTGTTGTAATCATTTTTTTTATAGAATTTCTCCATTCTCTCTCTCTTTCTCTCTAAAAAAAGGGGACTTTGTTCGTCCTAAAATGCGAGCTTCCTATCATGAAAACTGTCGTCTGCTGTACGGCATGTCAGAGGATGTAGCTATTGTAGCACGAATGACAAGTGCTTGATGACGAAAGCCTCAGGTCAGTTAGTCGGTCGAGTGGACTCACTGCTGCAAATCGCGCTGCGCCTACTCGCTACTTAGTACAACAAATGGCATAAAATATTACTTGGGTCACCTAAAATTGTTCACTACCACATATCTCTCAAAAGATTCCATTAAAAAAAATTGGGCTACCGTGAGCATTGGTTAACTGAGTGAAAACAAAGAAGTAAAAAGGTGAAAGTCAGTAGAAAAACATCGATATAGACAGCTAAAAAAATTACTCTTCCCGGCGGGGAATTGAACCCCAATCTCCCGCGTGACAGGCGGAGATACTAACCACTATACTACCGAGGATGGCATTTCCTACGCTCCTTTTTGAAACTTAATCTGAATTAATGAATACATTTGATCAGTGATTTCGCTAAAGTGCTGAACTATTGGATCCACGTGTTACGTGTTTCTTACTTTTAGAAACTAAACAATAAAAATTTAGAGAAAATATCTGAAATACCTGAAATGACTTTATACACCGACTTAATTAGTAGGAAAGTGCTTTCATCTAGAGGGGATTTCGCACTCTGGGAGGGAGAGGGAAAGGAAGGAAACTGGAGTACTTTATGTGTATAAATATGTAGACTTGTCTCCGCGTCTAACAAACTTTTAACTGTTGGTGACCCGGCGGTCACAACACCCACAGACCCCACGCACCTACCCGCGGGTAAACGGAGTACTTATGCAGAGTGCTGTCAGTTACGATTACAAAGATGGGTCTGGTTCCCAATATTCTTGGGGCCCGCTTAATCGTTTAATACCTGATGCTAAGACATTCCTGCATCTGGGTTACGACATGGCCATATGCAAGGCTCCACCCACAGCAATGACAGCGAACATACACTCCCCGTACAGATACATTCTTTTACATTGGCGCATGATGCTCGTGTACCACCCGTCATAACTTCGCGTACCGATAGTGGTACGCGTACTACAGTTTGAAAACCTCTGACGTAGACGAGGCCAGCGTCACCTACTTTCAATAAGTGTACTCTCCCGTATCCTATCTCCTCGGTAGTATAGTGGTTAGTATCCCCGCCTGTCACGCGGGAGACCGGGGTTCAATTCCCCGCCGGGGAGGGCGGATTTTTTTATTTTTAGTTGTTTTTGTCGCCGTCCTCTGTTGGAGGATAATTAACGTTTTAATTCCATGGGATATCGGGATTTTATTCGATCTAGAACATTCCACCTACGTTAGCGATTTCGAGGGAATCCTTCGGGAAAGACATACTTAGAGGTTTTGCAATTCAATGTGGAAAGGTCCTTCTTATTAATCAGTAAACCTAAGGACAAAAACACACACACACGCACACACACTTACGAACTCTGAAAATAATAATAACAATAATCGCCAAGACAGCGCAAACAGTCTGGCATTACTGTATCAAGACATAAAGAAACAGTATTGCTGACAATAGCAGCCATTGTGCTCATACGTGAATTTCATGGACTTAAATATCCTCCTGAGAGTTGGACTTTCTTGCCTTTGTGTTTTTAATAACCAGTTAGTTAACAGAAATTAGGTTGTCGGGGCAGTGTGCAATGAACCTTCTAAGCACTGGGCTGTGTTAACGTTTCATTCACCTTAACGGCATCAGTAAACATGGATACAAGCAAACTGTCTTGTCCCAGGGCTGTGAATGATAAAAAGAACTCTACACTGTAAGATTTTTTTTGCACCTTGATTTGGTTTCTCTTTTGTGAACTCTTTAGGTCAGGAAGTTAATAAGTTGTGCAAGACTTGGAAAGACGTGTTAATGGTCGTCTGCTTTGTTCAACCTGAACATTCTGCTCCATAAACACACGGCGCTGGGTGACGAACAAAGTGAGGAATAAGGAAAACTTTCAGTATTGAGTAAACACTGGATGCTGCAAAATGTGTCGTCTGCACCATAGTGTGATCTTAAGCAGGACATAAATTTCAAAACAATCCCAACATACAGTTTACATTCTAATCATCAGCAGACCTACGATAAGAGCTCAGCACACTGCAGGTGTTGTCAGCCACAGTGAATTAAGTTACCTGTATTGTCCATGTCTATTTTTAAGATGATGTAAGGGAGTCTTTTAGACGCCCGTCTATAAAATCCTTCATGCATCAGAAGGCGCTCACAGGCCTGAGACTTGTTTTAAAAAAACGAGACTCGGGGTGTGCCGGCCATTTGAAGAAATACATTGCAAGGTGGACTGACCGCGGACTAACTCATTCATAACATTATGCATAAATAATATAACGTAATTTATAGCAATAAGTGTTAATGTCTCTATGGAAATTTATAAAAAGAAGAAGAAGAAGAAGCTGTGTCAATTACTATAACTTTATCTGAAGTCAATGACAAACTGGCTACATATTGTGTCCAAAATTGATGTCTCCTTTGTCGACAGGAGAACTGTGACGTCAGCTAGGAGATGTCTAGGAGCTGTCTGTGCAGCTTCTTGCTGCTGATTACGGTCTGTACGTGTGAGGTGGAAGGCACGGAGGCGAGGACATGGAGGAGGTTGTCTGTAGACAGTCGTGTGTACACCATGCAGACGTACTCCAGGCTGGTCACAGTGTCGTCTCGCATCAGATGTGCTGACCTTTGCTCTCGCGCCAGCGCATGTCACGTCTTCTACTTCCGCTCGGACACCGGTCACTGCTTTTTGTCACCGACACTAGCAAAGGGCAACTCAACGACGTCAACACCACTGACTCACGTCTACTTTGATGGAGGTTAGTTGTTGTTATTTTTTTCTACGATCAAGATAATGATTGCAGAATCAAGCGAGGAAGAGTAACAGACTGAAGGTCGGATGGATTTAAAGACGTCGGTCGGACGGACAGAGACACATAGTCAGACAGAAGGTAGACAAGCATAAGAGGTCTATGTCGAAAATGATATGGGATTAACTATCATAATTTTATACGTGATTTTTTAAGTGAAAAAGATATAAATTGCTGCCCATATTATGTTGGAAAACTCAAAAGTTCAAAAAATATTATATCACTAAAAGAAAAATGTGGTGATAACATTTCTTTATTTTTATGGGATAATCTCAGAAAAAGGACAATTTACAATTTAAGGTGTAAACGCGTTTATTGTTTTATGTTTGCCTCTTGCGAAATGAGACAGGCAGAAGACAAAGTAACAGACATGCAGATACAAGGCACCTGTCAGCTTAGACTTTAGTGGAATGGTTCTCTCGAAATGAGGTTAAACAGCCCATAACATGATTATGCACAAGACAAAACCAGAAGTCAATGTGTGAAGCCCTCTGAAGGCAAAGCTATTTTTGTTCTTTTTATCAGTCACCTGCCCGTTAAACAGCAGTTTCCTGGCCGTCGGATTTATCTCGTGCATAAAGCCGTACACAGCAAAAGTGAAGCTCCCTATCGCAAGACAGACTTGTGTCGGTGATGGAGCCAACTTGGTGATCATGAAGACAAAAGACAAGATGGAATGGCTCATAAGACTGGTTTACAACACCACAGGTAAGTAGCCGCGTTTAAGGAGTTTGGTGTGTGTCCTGTGACTCCTGTCTATATTTCACAATAGAGAATGCACTAAGAGACTAAGGAGTACGTTTTGCTACCTCTCAGAGTTTTTTTTTTAAAACTGTCTGCACACCTTGAAGAGTGTTGTGATTGTCCATGTACGTGTCTGTAAAAAAAATGTCAGATTTTAAAAAGTACGTTTATAAAGCGGTTTGTCGATGAACAGCTTATTGTTATTTTTCCTCACCGCTACCCGACGTAATCCTCGTTATTCCCTCATAATGTAACTCTACGTGTTGCTGGCGTACCTCGTGATCACGTTCACGTACCAACTGTGACTTTGTGCAACTGCTTTATCATAGGAAGCACTATGGCAGGTGATGATGATGATGATGATGATGATGATGATGATGATGATGATGATGATGATGATGATGATGATGATGATGATGATGATGATGACGACGACGGAGTTGATACTTAACCTCTTTAAAATCAGCATCACCAGTAATTTATCTTTATATTAATAAATTTTGTGTTGTTTATTTTAAACAAAGGTATAACAGACATATGGCTGAATGCAACTCTCGTCTCGGATAGCCGCTGGGTGTGGTATGACGGAGACACCCTCGACCTGAAGCATCCATTGTGGCAGCCTACAAAACCACAAGGCGGCGGAAAGTACTGCCTCATCGCCGTTTATGTAGCAACTAATAACAGCTACATGTACAGTGACGTGTTTTGTGACATACGAACAAGTGCGTACGTGTGTGAGATTCTTCTGATTTAGCAGGTAGCGAGATGTGACAGTAAAGGGCAGTAACCAAGGTGAGGGACAGGTGCGACGGAGCCACGTGTGCTACCTGGATATGAGTTCGAGACACGTAGCGGTGTCACGTGGAGGGATTTTTTCGGATTAATGATTCTATTAAAAACTTTACATAGAGATGTAATGGCCTAGAGATGTAACGGCCTAGATATGTAACGGCCTAGAGATGTGATAGCGCATTTGACAAAATGACGGAATTAGCCACAAGCCGGTTATCTGGCCTCTTTCTTTCGCCATTCATTTCATTATATTTACCTTCTTTTTTTCTTTTTTAATGAGGTTTTTAAAAAATGTTACATGTTGTTTTTAAGGAGATTTATTTTCGACTGGAACAAAATTTTGTTTTTTTAGGAATAGAAACAAGTATTACAACAATATAATGGTATCGCCTATAGTTGAACACTCCTGCTATGTAACTATTTACAAGAATAACTATAAATGTTACAAATAATATTACTAGAATAATGATAAAAATTCTTGCCTTTTTTCTTTATTCGGTGTGTAAACTGAAAGTTTGTTCCAAAGTTTCACTACTTTATTCGTTTTTAAATTCTTTTGTGGTCTTAGTAGTGAAGATGTATTTTAGATGACTTCCCTCCCCCCCTCAAACACACTCAGAGGCTTAGCGTTCACAGCTACAGACATATGAGCTCACGCACGCTCACATATACACACGATATACGCGCGATTGTAAAATAAACTAACATAAATTTGATGTCAGCGCTGTATTCTTCTGTGTCTGTGAGTCTGTTATATTGTCCATACCGGGATGTTAACTCTCCATATGTCTGTCTGTCTTTCTGTTCGCCTCGTGTGTCGAAGATTCTGTTTCTTACAGGCCCATAAAGAATGACAAAGCCCAGATATTTTATTACAAGAATAGAATTAGTAAATGCTTTGAACTTTCAAAGTAAATCTCGTGGACATAAAAACTTAGACACTACACCAGAGCTAGATCGTCTTCCTCTTGTGTGTATTCTTAACTCTCACAGCATTGCATTACAAAACAATAACATCAGTAACTGTTCAGCATACAAAAAATCACAAAAGCAGTTAAAAAAGGAACAAAATTACTTTTGTTAGGAAAACAAGTCAAGCATTAATTTTGCTGAGTACTAAAAGTGTTAACTGCGCTTTAAAAAAAAATGCAGGAACAGGAACTGTTGGAGGGGGGATAAAAATTGCTGTTGACTCATTCAAGACGACGACAAGCATTTACCATCGATACTCTTTAGCAAAAGAAACTATTCAGTCCTTTCAGTTGGCTTACGGCTGCTTAGGAAAACAAAAATGCAGATCAAACAGATGACAAGAACAAAGTTAATGATTTGCTAAAATGACATTTTTCAGTGCAAGACATTTATGGATGACTTTTATCGGCGTTCACCAAAGGAAAAGAGAGAAAAGGGTATCAGAAAACGGTTGAAACAAGCACACAAACAGACTTGCTAATACTGTCATTATAACATTGCTTTAAAAGTCATTTAGGTATGGGTTCCTCTTCTGTGCTCCTTGATGATGATGATGATGATGATGATGATGATGATGATGATGATGATGATGATGATGATGATGATGATGATGATGATGATGTCCATTTGTAATGCGCACGTATCCATTCGGAAGAATGCTCATTGCGCAGCAATAAAATATCCTTCATTTTTAGTCCAAGATCTCATACAGTCAAAGAATTTGTTCATCAAAAGAATAAACTTTGTTGTTTCCTGGCAATCCTTACAGCCTTGCTGCTGCATGATTTTTCCTACTCTGTCTTATGGGGTCAAGGGAAGATTCATAAATATAATCAAGGATATATACAAAATAACAAAATCCTGTGGTAAGATTAATGGAAACCATTCAGAGTTTTTTAAAAGTAGTCACGATGTCAGGCAAGGGGACAACCTATCTCCTTTATTGTTTGCAATTTATCTCAATAACCTGAAAAGACATCTTTTAGCAGACTCTGTAAGTGGTCTCTCAGAATTAGCCAAACTGACACCAATTAATCTTACTCCTCAAAAAACTGATGTGCTCCTCAAATTATTCATATTATTGTATGCAGATGATACTGTCATTTTATCTGAAACACCAGAAAACCTACAGAATGCCTTAGACAGCATGAAAAAATACTGTGACAAGTGGAACCTGACAATTAACCCAGACAAAAAAAAATAGTTATATTTTCTAGAGGTAAAATAAGAAAGAAACCAAAATTTTATATAATGGTGAGAAACTTGAAATAGTAGATTACTTTTTCTATCTTGGCCTGAAACTAAATTATAATGACAAATTTCTAAAAGCACAAAAAGATCTATATGACAGAGCATCATGAGCCATGTTTGCTCCGCTAAAACAATGTAAACAGTCACAACTACCACTAGATATACAACTCGACATGTTTGACAGTATTGTCCTTCCAGTACTTACTTACAACTATGAAATATGGGCACCAGGGATTGGTGATATTTGTGTTAAACACCACCTAAGATTTTACAAAATGATCCTCAAAATAAGAAAGTGAACCCCATCTTGTATAGTACTTGGAGAGTGTGGATGCTTCCCTGTTAAGTCTTCTTATTAAAAGTAGGATGCTCAGCTTGTGGTTCAAATTGATAAGTACAAATAATAGTAGAAAACTATCAAGCATTGCATATAAAATGCTCTTAAACTTACACGAAACAACTATCCTTAAATCTAGCTGTATCAGTACTGTCCAGACAACACTGCAAGACCTAGGTCTAAGTGGAATATGGATAAACCAGAAAAGCATAAATATATCAGGTGACTGGTTTAAGAAGAAAGTAGATAGGTCCCTTCAGGACCAGTATATTCAGAATTGGATAGGAGAGCTAGACTCCAGACAAATCTATTCAAATTATAGAATGTTTAAAAGTAGGTTTTTACTAGAACCCTACTTAAAAATCCTTCCCCCATTGATTATCTCCCTTTAATAAAATTTAGGTCATTGACTAACCATTTCCCAGTAAACAATTGTATGCGAACAGATATCCCTAGAAATGAAAGGCTCTGTAAACTCTGTAGCACTAAGGTCATAGGGGATGAATTCCATTATTTATTTAATTTTAATTTTAACAAATTTGACAATCAACATAAAAATTACTTACCAATTTACTATATTTGCAACCAAAATGCTTAAAAATTCCAGTCTTTATTAACTTCAAAAATAAAAAGATCCTCAGCAGATTAGCTCAATTTGTAAAGACATTGCTAAGGAGGTGAACTACATAAATTGATAAAAAGTGTGTGTGTGTGTGTGTGTGTGTGTGTGTGTGTGTGTGTGTGTGTGCATGAGATATTGTATATTGGGATGGATTGGTGTGCAATAATTGTTTATGTGTTCATGTGCTTTAATTTACTTGGCTACATATCTAGGTATACATGAAGAGGATGGAAGAAGGAAAGAATGAGTGGATGATACAAAGAATTTGGTTTTTTCTGTTACTGTTGTTTTCTATTTTGATTTTTGTTCATTTTTATATTAGCTGTAATATACCAACCAGTGAGTGTATGTGAATGAGAGATACTATACATAATGATAGGAATGTGTGTGAATATGTATGGATATATTTCTAATTTATCAATACCTAAGAGGGTGACAGAAAAAAGAATCTTGATCTTGATCTTAGTCACTCAGGATTTGAACAGAAAGTTTGACATTTATCAATGATGCTGAGGTCAGGTGCACAAGCTGGTGTGTTAGCTTGGTCTATTGAAGCTGTTTTCTGCGCCCTCTGTTATATACATCAATCACATGCTGCCACAACGTTTCTCACTTAGCCAGAGGTACCTTGTGCTCTTTCCAGAGCATGAATTACTCAAGTTATTGCAAAATGTCTTTATCAAGTGTGGTGGATATGAAAGGAAGAACACTTGCCTGTCTCGTGCAAATAAATTAATGGTTTTGTAGGTGTCACTGCCAATCCCATGCATGTCATAGAGTCGCTGGTTGGGTGTTGCCTTGTCGCTGGTTAAAGTAAACCTTCAGATACCCTTTAAGTTGCACACTCTTTCAAGCAGGCATAGCTCTCAAGAACAATGGATACATTGCATCTGCAGTAGCAGTATGCATGCCGTAGAAACCCAGTTTGTGCTGACTGATGTGTTCACTCCCACCACGTAAAAGATCAGGGCATGACTTGCTAACTCAGCCATGCCATTTGATCCAGTAATAAACCCACTCAGAGGCCAGGTCTGATTTGATGGCAATTTCATCATGAAGCAAAACCACACAATGCTGGTTGTCCTTAAAGTCTTTACTGGCCTGCATGATGCTATGTCAGATATTTCTACTGAAGCCTGGTGATAGTTGAAACAAGTTTGTGTAATCCTGCAGGGTTGATTCTCCTGACAACTGGAGGATGCCAGTGTTCACAGTCTCATTTGGTGCTGAACAACCATACACATGAACTGTGGTCACAAAGTCTGCCTTTATGGTCCCTTTGAACAAAAAGAAGTGTGGGCATAATAAGTCTATAAGAGATGGGTCAATAGACCATGCCGATGGAAGACATTTTTGTGTTTACTTACGAGATTTTTAATTTGACTGCTTCTGGTGAAATTACTCTTGAGTACGGTTTTTCAAGTGGTACTGTGTCTGACTGAAAAAAACTATATGTAATGGAAATTTTGGTCGATTATTTGGAGTTGAATTCTGAGATGATAGATGGGGAAGAAAAAGTGATAGGGATAGATGAAAGGAAGTTTGGAAAAAGAAAGTTGAATAGAAGACGTTGGGTGTAAGGTCACTGGGTGTTAGTGGGTGTAGAAAGAGTTGGAAAAAGTGTTTTTATTGTCTGTTTATGATAGAACAGCAGAAACTTTGACTAGAGTAATTAAAGAGTGGGTCAGACCGGGGAGTATTGTGCAAACAGACTGCTGGAAGGTGTACGACAGACTTGAGGAACATGGATACACTCACTTGACTGTGAATCATAAGTTAAATTTTGTGGATCCACAGACATAAGTCTACACCAACACAATTGAAGGAACGTGTCGCCATGTTCAACGATTTGTTCCTGGATGTTTAACACAGGGGGATTTTCAACATGTGCTGACTGACTTTTTATTTGACAGATCAACTTACTAAATTATCGAGGGAAGAAAAATTTTGTAATTTTGTGCATTTTTGGAAATTATTTCGCGAAAACTTCCGAAGTGCGTTCTTTTGACCAATAATCCGGTCAAGGTCGTGTTAGTGAATTCTGATTGGGTATCTGCACGCATGCGTCCACTTTAGGAAATTTCCGACCCTTTACTTGTCTTGTAAAGAGTTAGAATGACATGGTGGAAACCGCACGTTGCTATGTTTCAAACATTCTCGATCTGTTCTCGCTAATTCTGTGGTTAGCAGAAGCTAATGTGAAATCGTGACAAAAGATACATATTTTTAGATAGTTTTGTGAAAAACCACCCGGAAAGTGGATAGAAGACGTTGAACATTCATAATGGCTCATAGTTTCAAAATGGGTAAAAATTAAAATTTTTGTCAAACTGGGGGGACGTGTCAGGCCTTAAAAGATCTATAATTTTGAACTATTTTAACATTCAAATGGTGTTAGTAATCTGCTATTGAATTTTAGCCGACGGAGAGAAATAATTGCACTCATGATTACACAAACACATTTCGAGATGCCCTTTGAAAACGCGTAAGCGCTAACGTTTACAGTCTCAGTGAAAAGCAGACGACACAATGGTAGTTGCCTACAGAACTCTTTTATCCTCCCCTCTACCCATTCATAGGACTCTTAATGACATGAGAAAAATGCACAAAGTAGTTATTCCATATTGTTGTTGTGACCCATGTATTTATATATTTTTTAAAACGTGATTTTATTAAGATCTATTTCTCGATTTATTACATTTAGTTATGAGGACATTTCTCGCGATTCAAGAATTCGTTTTCAAAAATACCCCCACCCATTGAGAAGAACGAAGTTATTCCATACTGTTTATATATATATATATATATATATATCACCCATGCATTTGTGATTTTATTAAGATCTATTTTATCGATTTATTATAAAGTATAGTTACGAAAACCATTTCTCTCAATTTTCTTCTAAAAAAGGAAATTATTACGAAGCATTCATGGTAACACCGGTGGTTTGAAAACAGAGAAAAATTCACATGGTTGACACCTTAAAGGGTACACTCTGACAGTAATTGCGTAGGCCACTCTGGCCGTCATTTGACGGTAGTGAGTGAGGATATAAGCAGGACAATAACTGAAGCTGCAAACATCATTTTGTGGTCAAAGCCGACCATTCACCAATTAAGGTGCAACAAAATATAATTTAATAACAGTTTTAACATTTGTTAAATTCGCAGTAATTAACAATTTTTATCTGCAACTACCTGAGAGCTTCTTTCAAATACAAATAACTTTAGAAAACGGTTGTGTTTTTTGACATCCTTGTAATTTATTTCCTGGGTTGAATAGCATGACACCACATTCTGCAGCACCAAGATGTTCTCCAAAAAGGGTTTTTTTCCTTCTGGTCATTGTCTCACTTAAAATCCCCCCCAAAATCCTTTTTCCTTCTTTTCATTTGTTTCAGTTCAGACTTTATTTTTTGAAGACATGAAAGAACTGTTCTTGTTATAGTAACCAAAATAGAAATTAATGCTAAGTTTGCCTGATATAACTGACTTTGTCGTGTGCTGCAACAACAAGGTGTATCTACAATATAATAAAATTTTAGAACCTTTAAAGTTCTCTTAATCCTAGCACATACAAATGGGCAGTCAAGTTAAGAATGACAAATGAATTTTTTTAAAGTAGTACTGCAGACTCCATGGTATGGAATTGATGAGGAATATCATCAACTTCATGATAAAATGTTCAGTGCAAATAAAGCAGCGTCACATGGTACTTTATGGTGCAGAGAAGATTTTTGTAACAAAACGTATAATTCACAAGAAATAATTTAACACTCTGCAACGCTTTAAATATATCAATTGTGTATTATATTTATACGCACATATATATGTATATGTGCCCGAACTCTCACTGGAAAGCTGTCAGAGCAATTTAGTTAAAAGATCATAGACCATGTCTGGTGACATCCTTACCGACATCATCGAAACATGATTAACATCAGAGAGTTTGAGATTCAGCGCTCGCACGACGCGTGCGGGAGCGGCAACCTGTAGCGTCACGGGAATTTGCGCCCTACGTCATCACATCCACAAAATCCAACCAATCGCTTTCTCACAACGGGTAGGCTTAGAGGCTCGCCGTTCTCGTTGCCGCACACGTCTCCCTACGCGTCGTGGATCTCAAACTCTCTATTGACTTGATCGCAACCTCGTTGTTGATTATATGTTTATTTTCACCAAACCAATATACATTTGTAGGACCAGCAGACTAAATTTCTTTCTTTTTCCCCATTGTAATTGATTCATGTAGAAACCACTTTTCTTGTCATGAAGAAAAAGGCAGAAGAAATGTTTTCAGAAGTTTTGTTGTGAGTAAGCTTTGTGTTTTTTTAATCACGATGGATCCCGATATTACACTTTATTTAAAAAAAATAATGAAGGCAAATATAAAAGATCACAATAAAAACACATTAAAACAATGGCATTAAACCTTATTTCTACCATAATTTCTCCTTGTACATAATCTACGACCATCTTACACATTCAAAAATATAACAAAATACAACGTGAGAGACCGGGAGAGTTACTTCCCCTCCCGTACTCATACACATGACACATTTTCATGGATGTTACATAAGCATCAAAATCGTATAAAATATTTTACAGAATGTTCAGATCTTATCCTTAGGTGTCTGAGGGAAAGGAATCGTGATGGCCTTCACTTGATGTTCACCAATGTTTTGCCATTTGGCAGCAAGCATCTGGGACAGGATCACAGCAGCTTCCAAAAGTTCTGGTGTCAATGTTCTTATTATTTCTGCAGCATTTACTTTTACACAAAAGTAAGTTCCACCTGGTTTGCTTTTATAAATTATATATTTTTCTTGTTTGGCTAAGCGAGGCAATGACCTCCTCCTCCAATTCACACTCAAGTTCTTGACTTGCCGTTGTGAAAGTCTACTTTCAATGCAAAGCTTGTCAACCTCCTTATCGTCTAGATAAGGAAGTCCTTTACTTTTCACAGCAGTTTTTAAGGCCTCGGCCACTATTTCACGTTGGCTCTCGTCAAAGTCTGAAATAAACCAGAAATAAATGTCACTAATACCTGACCATCTACCAACGAAAATAGCCACAGACCTCCAATTTTGCAAGGTTAAAATAATTTAACTGAAATACTTTGACAGACCATATATAAAAGCAATTGTCAATCTCGTAGTGACCATCTCGTAGACCAGTTGTCAAACTTGTTTAACGATAGTACCAGTGATTGAGATTCTGTCAATGCTTTAATAAAGTTTACCAAATAATATACTTTGGAACTAAGTTTTGCCGTAAGAGAGCGGTGGGTAGTGTCGGATAAGGGTGGGGTTTAGGTGTCGCTTCGTTATCACCGCCGACATCACGCTGACGTAATGACACCCTAGCTCCTGGACAGACCCTCTTCCCAGCCAGTAAACGATCTGGCTTGTCGCCACGCGCAGCCGTCCTGCGTCACCGTATCATTGTGCACGTGTTGGGTCATCCTATAGTCTCTTCTAACATTCGAGATGATAGGCCTTCCCCCATCTCGCTATCATGACAATGCTCATTGACCAATCTAGTGTCCCCCACCCTTTAGAGAGCATAATTACATTTGAGAAAATTGATTCGTCTTGACAATGCACATTAAGGAAGCACATTTATTGTGCACGATAATGAAACAAGGTATGCGGGAGTAGGATTTCACCTGCAAAGTAAGCTCACCAAAGGCATACACCAAGCTTTGTTACATAAAACACACATATATATATACATACACGTACAATATTTGCTCATCATTTTTCATGTGTTCTTCGCAATAATAATCATTGCATTGAAAAATATACCATCGTCTTTTGGCTACCAGCGTAATTGAATGTTGTTTAGCTATTTATTTATTTTGCACCCAAATGACGATCTTGCACGATTCAAACGGCGGCATGGTGACATGGGTAATTAGCAAGCGTCCATTTTTCATGTGGCTATTTCGGTAGGCTGGTGTGGTCAGGAGACATCATTTTTAGTCCCATCGCTCTCACCATTACTTCCACCCACCTATCTGCTAATCCCAACATGCGCCTTTTCCATAATGCGAATAATCACGTCTAGGTGGAAGCACTTGTGTCAAAGGGACCAGCAGATGGCGCTGTAAACGTTGGTCAAGCGAGCGCGTTCATTAGCACTGACCACACCTTGTGTCACATGGCATCACCAAGACCCATTCCATTTCTTTTCCTAAATGTGTACAGCTATAGATTATATCTACGGTGGCAGATTTAATTTCAACTATAATCATTTAAACCTCTTTCGCCAGCGACTTGCAGATTCAATTACAATGAAAATATTGAAAAACACGCTGTGGCTTAAAAGTCACGACCGGGTAACGGCTAACAGTTAATTTATTTTATAATTAATTTTTAACAACCTAAAAAAAGAAAACTTGGTGGCAGCTCGATATCCTTGCGAAAGAATTTTTACGAAAATCTCCACCACGTTTTAAATATGAATAGTCAATAAAGTGAAAATGAAAAAGAAACTCACTTCTTCTGGGAGTCCGCGCTTTTTTGGCTAAACTCTTCATCGTTGCTTCTGGAATAGTGTGAGTGCTTTCGTGACGACGATACGACTGACCAGGGGATAGCCTGTGTGACAACCGGTGTCAAAATGTGTAGTTCGCAAGGTGTTTTTCATTGGCTGGCCAAATGGAGAATACCACGTGACGACTGGGGACATGGGTAATTAGTCAACATCCACTTTGCAGACGGGGCTATTTCGGTAAGCTTGAGTAATCATGACATCATTTTCATTCCAATCGCTCACATCTACCCACCCACCTTCTAACCTCACCATCCGCCTTTTCCATAATGCGAATAATCACCTCCAGGTGGAAACACTTTCTTTCCAAATAAACAAACCAACCAATATTTGACCTGTGGCGCAATTTCCGAATAATTAGAAATGGCCATAGCCGGCGCTGAACTTTGCAATACCTGCGACAAGGTATTTAGAAAAAATAACGTGTTGGTGAAAAGCGAGTCTGAAGATTTGACCGTCTTGTTAAACCCGATAATTTTTTTTTGGCCCTAACGCCATCTCCAAAGATACATCGGAGATGTGTGCTATTTTAACTAGTCGTGAACATTTGACACAGAGAGAGCATGCAGGTGAGCTGAAAACGAGAACTCGACCCGCGACCCTCGACATCTTGTTGACAAGCGCCATGTTTAGCAGAAAGCAACGCACGTGGGTGAACAACGATAAACGAAGACAACAAGCAGTTCAGCACCTAAGTCTTTCGTCAGCAGCATACTGAGTAAAGAAGACAATGATCCAGCAAGGAATAAATGCACTGTGAATCCTTCACCCCTGCCACCTTCCAAACCGCCAGTTATGATATCGGTGTATATTCTGCAATAACTTAGTTCGTTTATCAAATGTGAGCAGAAAATCAGTCCCCAAGAACAACTGCTGGTTATCGCTTGAACACTTGACGGTCTTGAACTGACGTCTTGTTCCCTGGGTGGAGTGAAAACTGAAAACTGACAGTGCATTTGTTGATAGATCACAGAGCTGCATTTTTTGTTACACCCCCCCCCCCGATGAAAATAATGTGTACAGGTCATGGTTAAAGCGTTTAGAATAAACTCATATCCTTGAGATTAAGATGAGATAGAGAATGTTTGCAAGGAATCTTTGACCGAAATTGGTCTGGTCTATATAGGTCCTCTGAGCATAGTTGGGTAAAGAGTGCCAGTTCACACCTGAAGCACCTGCACGTATGGAGGGCCACTGCCACCGTGGTAGACCGCCATAGTTAGCTAGCCCGGCAGGTGACGCCTTGCAAGCCACGTGATCCCAGTGACCTGAAGTGTCTGCTGCATACGTAATAGCCAGCCTGGACCTGTCCTGCCAGTGGCTACTGAACCTATTTAATCATCAACACTTTATTTTTCTAAATACCTTGTCCCAGCTACTGCAAAATTCAGCGCCGGCTATAACTCGTTGTTGCTTATAAACGACTCAAGATAATGATGTACTAGCCCGAAGTCTGTCATCAATTGTTTGGACCAAAAGATTTTCCTCATAATTTATAGTCTGATATCTTAAGAATCGTGTAAGATCGTCATTTGGGTGCCAAATAAATAAATAGCTAAACAACATTCAATTACGCTGATAGCCCACGTAGAAATAATCTCTAGTTGTACACATTTTGGAGTAGAAATGGAGTTGGTCTTAGTGATGCCATGTGGACAATGCTGCTGGCCCCAGCATATAATCCCCCGGTTACAGCTCCGTCTGCTAGCCGCCCTAGCTAAAATGGCAAATTATACTAATGAGTTGAAATATAAATAAAAAGACGATGGTATATTTTTCAATGCAATGACTATTATTGCGAACACAACATGGAAAATGATGAACATACATTGTACGTGTACGTATATATGTTTTATGTAACAAAGCTTTGTTGTATGCCTTTGGTGAGCTTACTTTGCAGGCGAAATCTTACCCCACTGTTTCATTATCATGCATAATAAATGTGCTTCATTACTGTGCATGGTCGGGACTAATTAATTTTCTCTATGTAATTATACTCTTAAAGGGCGGGGAACACTAGATTAGTCATGGTCAAAGTAAATCCCCCTATGATAGCGAGACGGGGGAAGGAAACTTAATGGTGAGGCCTATCATCTTTGACCTTAGAAAAAGACTATAGAATGACCCCGGGGGTACACAATGAGGGTAGGGTACACTACTAGAGCAGTCAAGCGAGACTAAGTTCGTTAAGTTTTTCTTAAGTCAATAGCAGTCGATCAACACTCGCACGTGTAACTTAAAATGTGTAGTGTGATAGCGAAAGCATTTGGTCGAAGTGGGTTCCCTGGGATGGACTCCCTCGCAGTGTGGCATCATCACAGCAAACTCGCTTTTACCGCAGAGTCTAATAGCATAATTATTAGTACAAGGCCATCATACTGCGTGCAGCCATCAGGCAGTCATCAAGGGCGGATCGTTCTCTTTCTGTTTAATGAACGCACACCAAAACCCCACCCTTATCCGACATTACCCACAGCCCACACCGCAAAACTTAGTTCCACAGCATATTATTTTGTAAACTTTGTTAAAGCATGTGACATTGACAAAATCTAAGTCACTGCTACTATCGTTAAACAAGTTTGGCAAGTGGTCTACGAGATGGTCACTCCGAGGCTGACTATTGCTTTCTTATAAGTACTGTCAAAGTATATCAGTAAAATTATTTTAGCTTTGCTAAGCTGGAGTCTGTGGCTTTTTTCGTTGGTAGATAGTCAGGTATTAGTGACATTTACTTCTGGTTTATTTCAGACTTTGACGAGAGCCAACGTGCAATAGTGGACGAGGCCTTAAAAACAGCTTTGGAAAGAACAGGGCACCCTTTATCTGGAAGATAAGGTGGTTCAAGAGATTTGCACGAAAACTACTGGACTGTTAAGATGTCACAGATCGACCCGTGACTGTAGAAAATGTAGTTAGCCCTTGGAAGGAACAGGGATAGTGGCCCTTGACTGTACGTTTGGTGGATGATTTAGAACACGTGACGTAAAAACGAGGTATGACGTGGAGGTCGTCTGCTTGGGGAGTGTGTGAGAAGGGTCGTTTGGAGAAGGTTGGAAAGAAAAGGTGGTCTGCGTGCGGAGTATTGCTGTATGTGTTGAAAGATCCCCAGTTGTTGTATGTTCTGCTGGTGGATTACGTCGTAGTGCTGGATATATCTATGAGTGCGTGAATTCTAACCGGAGTTTGACAGAGAGTAAATGTCTCTTGGTCATTTTTGGTTGAAATAAGCATATCGTCTCGGGACTTTTGCATTTTCTATTCTGATAACCTGTTGGAGAACTGTTTGCTGTGAACATAGAAAGTGCCTGCGTGATTTTAATCTCGTTGTGAAAATCTCGGGCATTTTGTGAGGCACGTGAGACCTCGTTTTGAAAGCTTGAGAGCTCTACGTGAAAAAGGTCCATGAGCTGTTTACAAGGTATGTGAGGTATCTAGAGCTAGGAATTTCGTCTTTTTCTGCTTCATTCTAACTTTCAAGTGTTCGCGTGGTCAGGGATATTACTATAATTTGTATGTTCTTGATTATCTGGGTGGATTTTTATAGTTTATTCTGCTCCTCTCACAGTTTACTCCTGAGCGCGCGTTAGCAGAGCAAAGACGTGAGCACCTATATGGGCCCCCGCTTTAGTTTCGATATCAGAGGAGCCGGCGGAGCGACACACACACAGACACAGAGTCAGGCACGCACGCTTGCACACTTGTCGGAAGCTTGAAAACATATTTTTAATTGCCCTAGTAGCACAGAATGCCCCTGATGTAGAAAATGGGTCCCACATACTTTCTATGGGACTCATGTGTTCTCGGCATTTTGTGCTGCTACGGTGGTAACTTCTCTCACTTATTTAAAAAAAAAAACAAGTATTAGCAATGGTTTGGCACAGCTTTGATATAGATTAACTCGCGACGGCCATAACAAAAATGGCTCGCGGCATTTGTCGTCTGCTCGGTCCACTCAATTGCCCAAATGTAACGAGTTACTCCATATCAGAGTTCTGCCAATTGTTTTGTTTTGCAATTTGCTCGAACGAGTGAAAACGTTTCCAAATGAAGAGATTATGGTTGCAAATGTCGACGATTCACTAGCGGCCAGCTCCCAGGTGGTCAGAGGTTGAGCGATGCGTAGAATGCCCGCGAGACAAGACCTTGACCCGGTCATGACCTTCCAAAATGGGTCAGGCGACTTCGTAACTTCTGATGTAACAATAGGGTCAGTAGCCACTGGCAGGACAGGTCAAGGCTGGCTATTATGTATGCAGCAGACGCTGCAGGTCACTGCGATCACGTGGCTTGCAAGGCGTCGCCCGCCGGGCTAGCTAACTATGGCGGTCTACCACGGTGGCAGTCCCCCTCCTTACGTGCAGGTGCTTCAGGTGTGAGCTGGCACTCTTTACCCAACTATGCTCAGAGGACCTATATAGACCAGACCAATGTCGGTCAAAGATCCCTTGCGCCATCGAAAGAATTTCGCAAACATTCTCTATCTCATCTTAATCTCAAGGATATGAGCTTATTCTAAACGCTTTAACCATGACCTGTACACATTATTATACATGGGGGGGGGGTCAAGTCAGGTCATGTGTTACAACCGGTAGCCAGCAGTTGTTCTTGGGGACTGATTTTCTGCTCACATTAGATAAACGAACTAAGTTATTGCAGAATATACACCGATATCATCACTGGCGGTTTAGAAGGGGGCAGGGGTGAAGTATGCACAGTGCATTTATCCCTTGCTGGATCATTGTCTTCTTTACTTAGTGTGTTGCTGACGAAAGACTTAGGTGCTGAACTGCTTGTTGTCTTCGTTTATCGTTGTTCACCCACGTGTGTTGCTTTCTGCTAAACATGGCAACGGTTAGCGCCTGTTGAGGATGATCAGATATCCATTCGGAAGAATGCTCATTGCGCAGCAAACAAAAAAAAAAAAGATAAATACAGTGAAGGTTGGCTGTCCTGGGTTCAGTTCTCGTCTCGGGCACGCAGTTCTTTCTCTGCATGTGACATCTGTTTACAGGAGCTGGCTGCCTTGCCGTGATATACCCTTAGTTGCTGGCTCGGCGTAAAACACCAAACACGATCTCCCTTCGCCTAACAGGCTTGAGGGGACCAGCTCTCCACATTTTCGTTTTCTTCTTGGATTTGTTGTGCTTGTAGTGGCTATTGTACTGACCTACACTGTTTTCTGATGTCATCGGCATTGTGTTTGACTATTTACTTGCCTAAGGATTTTTATTTATTCCTCTGTTTATATCAACTCTCTCATCGCCGCTAGTTCTCTGACAGACGCCATGACAGTTTCTTCATTCTGACAAGTCGTCCCTGGGATAGACTTTACATCAGTGACAAACATTGTGTTTCAATATTGTACTGCAGTTTCTGCTTTGTGATCGTCTGGATATTCTCCTGACGATTTGATCGACGTGTTTGAGTATTGCTCTAGTCTGCTCCAGTCCAATGACTGTAGATCTATCTCATTGACATCTTGATCTATGAATGTCATCGGGCAGAAGAACGAGCTGGTATTGCTATTAACTTGACAGAGAGAGCCACATGAACTTTGTCTTGTGTTTTTTAATGTTTGTAATGCGCGGAGAGCCTGGCTTTGATTGGGATACCGCGCTGTAAAAGCTCACACCAAAACACCAATTAAAAAAAAAGTGTCGTGGGTTGAGTTTTTTGTTTTCAGCACACCTGCATGTTCTCTCTGTGTGTCAAATGTCCACGACTAGTTAAACTAGCACACATCTCCGATGTATTTTTGGAAATGCCGTTACGGCCAAAAACACTATTGGGTTTAACAAGACGATCAAATCTTCAGACTCGCTTTTAATCATCAAAACGTTAGTTTTTCTAAATACATTGTCCAGGTATTGCAAAGTTCAGCGCCGGCTATGCCCATTACTAATGATTTCGAAATCACGCCACAGATCAAATATTGGTTAATTTGTTTATTTGGCAAGAAAGTGTTTCCACCTAGAAGTGATTATTCTCATTATGGACAAGGCGGATGGTGAGGTTAGAAGGTGAGTGGGTCAAAGGGATGATGAGAGCGATGGAAATGAAAATTATGTTGCCTGTCCACTCAAGCTTACCGAAATAGCTACGGCTGCAAAGTGGACGTTTGCTAATTAACCAGGTTGACAATTGCTTTCTTATTATCTTATAAGTGCTGTCAAAGTATTTCAGTAAAATTATTTTAGCTTTGCTATGTTGGAGTCTGTGGCTATTTTCGTTGGTAGTTGGTCAGGTATTAGTGACATTTACTTCTGGTTTATTTCAGACTTTAACGAGAGCCAACGTGCAATAGTGGACGAGGCGTATAAAAGCTGCTTTGAAAAGTACAGGACTTCCTTATCTAGAAGATAACGAGGTTGCAAAGATTTGCACTGAAAGTAGACTTTCACAAAAACAAGTCAAGAACTTGTCTGTAAATTGGAGAAGGAGGACATTGCCTCGCTTGGCCAAAGAAGAAAACTATATCATTTAGAAAAGCAAAACAGGTGGAACTTACTACTGTGTAAAAGTAAATGCTGCAGAAATAATAAGCACATTGACACCAGAACTTTTGGAAGCTGCTGTGATCCTGTCCCAGATGCTTGCTGCCAAATGGCAAAACATTGGTGAACATCAAGTGAAGGCCATCACGATTCCTTTCCCTCAGACACCTAGGTATAAGATCTGAACATTCTGTAAAATATTTTATATGATTTCATGCTTATGTAACATCCATGACATTTTGTCATGTGTATTAACACATTTTTTAAAATAAAAATGTTTTTCTGAGTAATCTTTTTTCATTATTTTATTTTATGTGTTGTCTCGGCTCTGAAACAAGACCGCGAGAGTACTGGAGGGGAAGTAACTCTCCCGGTCCCTCACGTTGTATTTTATTATATTTTTGAATGTGTAAGATGATCGTAGATTTTGTACAAGGAGAAATTATGGTAAAAATTAGGTTTAATGCCATTGTTTTAATGTTTTTATTGTGATCTTTTATATGTGCCTTCATTATTTTATTTTTTCTTTTAAATAAAGTGTAATATCGGGATCCATCAAAACTTTTGTTTTCAAGGCCATCACGATTCCTTTTTATATCTCCTCTCACTAAGACACCCAGGGAAAAAACATTTTCGAGAAAGGTGTCCATTTAAATCTGAACATCGTGTAAAATAGTGTACTTTTCTTTGTTTCTGATGCTTATTTCATACATTTATGTCAGTCATAAATCCGCATTAATGGTGTCAGCATGTGAGTGATGCAGTCCGCGTGATATGTAAAATAACCTATTTGGCCCACTCTGTGTGTGTGCGTGCGTGTGTGTGTGTGTGTGTGTGTGTGTGTGTGTGCGCGTGCGTGTGTGTGTTGCCTGTACACGATCATCAAAACCTAGGCGCGGGACCCGAGGCTAGCGACACTTATTTGCCTAAAGGTGGGGGGAGTGGCTCGACGCTTAATTGACTTCAAGTTCTCATACAACAACGGTCGCTCTTGTTGATCCTCTTTCATACAACAACATCTTCAAACAAAAATGACCGCTCAAACATCCGGTTAGCCGACTGACACACACACACACACACACACACACACACACACACACACACACACACACACACACACACACACACACACACACACACACACACACACAAATAATAAAAGAAAATAAACATTATCACATTAAGATGAGAAGTAATGCCGTTAGGGGTATTAAATATTCGTTTCTCATCGTTGTTGCAATGCTTCACCCTCTTTGCTTCAACTACATGTGATCAACAGAAGAAATATGTGGAAAGCAAACTTCCTGAAAAGTCCAAACTGTTACACTTTTAAGTATTTTAACAATAAACGGTTAATGATTAATCAGTCTTCTAAAACTTTAAAGTTCCCTGAAAGCAAAATGTCTTGTGTCTTTAAAATAAATCAAGTACAACTATTTTCAAACCGATAATGAACCCATGTATGTTCATGCACAGACACACTTGAAAGATTTAACTTTAGTAGATAGAAAAGCGCGCCTGATCACCTTATCCTTCATATTTTAAATAAAGTAAGAAATGTCATCTGTAAGCTTTATTTAAGGTATCGTGATACCAAAAAAAACGTTTCTTCACTAGCAACGAAATAAAAAAAGCCCACATAAGCAACACAAAAAAATCCTCTCTGGCGGGGAATTGAACCCGGTCACCCGCGTTAAAGGCGAGGATATCAACTACTATACCACTGAAGACGGTATGATACTGGCCTTTTTTACAATAATGCATGAATTTTATCAGTTATTTCGCTAAACGGTTAAATTCACGCGCGTTTTTTTTTTACTTTCACAAACTCAAATTTAGAGAAGTGCGGGCTATAGGTGTGTAATGCAACAAAAACAAGCTGCATTTTATTTATTTTTTTTTCATTGAAAGGAAATACCTAAAATAACTTTCCTTTAGATGTCGACTTATCCTGCAATTACTGTAGCCAGAGACTCTACATAATATCGGGGCTATGCTGCAGCTTGCATTGGTTATCCCTTAGACACATCTTTTCCTACACACCCGCGGCAACTTTCTGAATATTTAAGCAAATCAACCAACGTGTTTAAACAATGTTGAAAGTTTCCTTATGGTAGGAACATGGGTTACCACCCCTGAATGTTTGTTGTCACCCTTGAGTGGTTTTTTTTTATTAGTAGGGACTGTCACCCCTGAATTTGATGTTTACGTAGAGGGCGCTGATTAAGAATTGGAAGAGAAGCAGAAGTGAGAGTGTCGTGCATGGAAGAACTTGAAAGAGGTCAGAATTGTTTTTTTTTTAAGTTGCATAAATTGCGGAAGGAGAAGTTGAATATTTTCTAGGTACCAGTTAGTAGAGAAGCAAGCATTGCCCTTACATAGACAAGGTTTTGCTGTTATTTTCTGTGTGGTAAAAGATCTTGAAGGAAAGATCTATTTTGATCTATTTGGGAGTTTTGAAGTGCGAGTCAAGGAGTATCGCCATCGTTGACGTAAGAGAAGGGAAAGTGACTGTTTGTGGAATATTAACTGTGTGGAATACTATTAACTGTGTGGAATACTGTTAACTGTGTGGAATACTATTAACTGTGTGGATTGTTATTGATAAGCGTCTGTGTGGTTCCTCGTTTTACGAAATTCCCAGCTGCTGTGTGTTCTCCTGGGAAGATTTTATAACTGTCTGGATTATGCTTACCTACTGTGGGAATTATTCTTGACTTGAACACTCGTCTGCCGATAAGACTGTCGGAGTTGTTTCGTCGATTTATGCTGTCTGTGTGATCAACGCCAGTGAACAAGACTGTAAGAGTGGAACTGTCTGCAGTGTCCCCCCCACCCCAACAACAGCAAGTCGTATAGGACCCGTCAACAAGGAAGAGTGTGTATGTCCCGTCATCGAGGAAGAGTGTGTATGTGAGAGAACTTGGAGAAAAACAGACCTTTAATATAAACTGCTTGTTGACAATTGATCTTGAGTGGACTCGGTGAAGGACCTTTTCTGTGTGATTATTATAGGCATTTTAATTGGAGAATGATATATGTGATGAACTTGTCATATGTTATTTAGTAAAAGAATATATTGTTAGCTCATCCGCAGATTAGAAACGTTTGAGCCCACGTACAGAAGAATCCGATATGTTCATTCACAGTTCCATCTCCAGTCAAGAGTCCAATGTTCCTTCGCTCCTGAAGGCACAGTCCTCCGCGAAACCATTCTCTCCAGAAGAGAATAAAATACAAACTACACACAACAGTCTCTGGTCCTGGCGCTGTCCTTTCCGAATCTTGGTACGTTCCAACCCCGACAGCCGACGGACACGCAGTAGATAGCCAGAAAAAACGAATAAAACAAACACCAAAACACCTAGACAGAAAATAACAATCTTTAACAATCGGTATATCAATTTCTAAAACATTCCCCTCCCCAACAATAACCTACCTTCATCTATTTATCTCATACAAAAAAACCCATAATCACTCTCAAACTCCCCCAATCAAATTTACAACAGTCAAAAAATATCAACCACCGTTTAAAGACAAAAAAGACATAGACACACACTCACCTCAACAGGTTCAATATGACAAATTTCACTATAAAGTATGGTCAGGACTTGTTACACAAATAAAGTCTGGTCAAGACTTGTACTCAAAGTCTGGTCAGGACTTTCCAACACACCGAGGAGACTGTCACGTTTCCCGCTCCCGTCAAGGAGGAGACCAGCGCACGAATAAAATCAAAAGCACAACAAAACGCTCTTTTCATTCTTCTCTACTCTTTCCATCCCAACCTTTCCTTAATTAAACTGTCAGCCATCTCAGGACTCGCACGCCGACACACACGCCAATCGCTCGCCTTTCGCGCCTCCCCCTCCTTCCTCATTTCCCATCCCTTTCTCAGTTAAAAAAAAAACAGCAGGTTTGTGACAAATAGCCCTCCCCCCCTCCACCACCAAAACCAAACTACGGCTTGGTTGAACTGTTATGGAGCAAACCTGCTCAGGTAATCCGCCCCTTTTCTTTTCCATGAATAAACTGTACAACAAATGTGAATGGTTGCAGTAAAAGGGCCCATCTCATAAGTCTGCAGTGTAAGTGTAAATTGCTCCATGTCAGTGCTTGCAGGAAGATCAGTTAGACAGCGGCCATGATCATGGCAGATCTCAGCTAATTGCCTCTCTTGCTGTTCATTCAGTCCTTTCGTCGGTCTATAACGTCCCTTTCATGATAAGCTGTAAGATATGTTGTTCTGAGTGTTTAGGAGATATGTGAATTTTAAAAAAGTAATAAAACTGTGTATTACAGCGACTGAGCTCAGAATTAAGGAAATCCAATTCGAATAGCAATGCATTCATTATATCGACGATAATTTTGCACTCAGGTTAACAGTTGACGAAACCCTTTATTTTCCTTTTCGCATGTTACCGATGCTCCTAATATTTATTTATTTATTTATTTAAGTGAAAGGGGATATTTAATTATTTAATTTCCACCTAAGGGATAAATTGCTTGAATATTGTCTTAATTCTCTTTTGACATGGTTGTTAAGTATGGTTTAACATAATGTGTGCCGTTACCACTTCTTTATGTTTTTGCCCAGAAAATTTAGATCGAAAATTGTTCATTAGCAATGCGTTTTCTTATAAAATATTCACATAGATTAAATAGTTCAAGACATTCAAAAAAAGAGCATCATGTCGTACCAAACAGTTTTCAAAGACGGTTTTCAGTTTTCGAATCTACATGCGATTACGTTGGTGGGTCGCAAGAAAAGAAACAGCAAACATAAAATATGATGGAACCGATAAACACATCAATCGGAACAAGAAGTTCGAAGGTTTTGAAGTGTTGGCCTTAAACAGTCAGGTGGCTGAGTGAGACAAAGTCGACAGATTCATTATATACTTGACAATTCAAAAGTGTTTCATACCTTGTCATCCACTAGACTGAGTGAGGAGAAAGATGAAACCATAAGTAATGAGTTAAAATAACCCTTGGAGACAATGAACTGTAAGTGGTTAACTGTTGCTAGGGTACAGGATGTGGAAGGCGAAGCCCATCGCGCTCCTTTTACCTCCCCTGATAAATCAGATATTATGTACCTGACCGTTCTTCCTCTTTAAAAAAAAAATAGAGCGCGCTCTAACCACCAAATTTAAACAGAGGTTAGAGAGTTTCAGGTGTCAAAACATTTCCGAAGGAATAGGACACGAGATTAGACTGACTGATCCATTCCCGAGAAGTTCAACTTTTTTTAAGTGTTGTTTTAAGTCAGAATAAGTCAGAGCTTATATCCGGAGTATAGCAAGAAACTTACTAGAGCAATAGATTGACCAAAATGAGTTATTCGCGGAGTTCCATATTAAATGTAATAATTGTAACCCAGTCCAATAATTCTGATGTCACAGACTAGTTTTTGCTCGTTTACAAACGTGAATTGAATGAACGGTCGATTGCTTGATTGATAGAATTATGGCTTGCTTGAATAGGAATTCAATAATAGGATGGACAGACATTGTTAAGGAGGCATCGTCAGCTTTCTATACGATGGCCTCAGTGCATTGGCAGCAAACGTACTTTCACTTTTTTGTTTGATCGAAAAGCAGATAAATTCGATAACACTACTGTTTTCTTATGAAATATTCAACGAAGAACACAACACTTCAAGATCCTGATACAGCATGAGCTACCGATTTACCTTGGTAATACCAAAACAGTTTTGACTGTAAACAGTCAACGTCAACGTCAACGTCAATGCCAATGTACTCGATTGCAAATGCGATTATGTTGCTAAGATCCAAGAAACTACGCTTTTGGTGTAAATATTAGGCAACTGGCCCGCTCAATAACTGGACGAAGCATTCTAGATGTGAAATGTCCGCCTAAGGAGAAGTCTAACAGAAGAACAGTTAACTGAGTAAGACTAGTCGAACATAACTAGACACAGGGACAGTTATAGGATTTTATAGACGTGCGTCTGACAGACTCCCTGACAACATCTTACAAACAGACCGCAAGTGAATGTGGATAATACAGGTAATTTGTTTCAATGTGGCTAACATGCAGCAGAAGCCGCTTACAGGCCTGGGACTTTCCAAAAAAAAAGAAAAAGAAAAAAAACAACCTCGGCGTGTGCCGGCCACTTGGAAACGTTGCAAGTGAACGGACTGCAGATTAATTCATTCATAACGTTGTGTGTATATACATATACATATCATAGATGTGACTTTCTCTATGACAGTTTTTATAATGACAATGACGATTATGCTTTGAGGAAGAAGAAGAAGAAAATGATGATGATGATATTGTAGCATAAATTGATGCCTTTCTGTCGATAGGAGAACTGTGACGTCAGCTAGGAGATGTCTAGGAGCTGTCTGTGCAGCCTCTTGCTGCTGATTACGGTCTGTACGTGTGAGGGGGGAGACATGGAGGTGAGGACATGGAGGAGGTTGTCTGTAGACAGTCGTGGGTACACCATGCAGACGTACTCCAGGCTGGTCACAACGATGTCTCGCATCAGATGTGCTGACCTTTGCTCTCAGACCAACACATGTCACGTCTTCTACTTCCGCTCGGACACCGGTCACTGCTTTTTGTCACCGACACTAGCAAAGGGCAACTCAACGACGTCTACATCGTTGACTCACGTCTACTTTGATGGAGGTTAGCTGCTGTTACCTTTTACGATCAAGATAATGATTGCAGAACCGAACGAGAAAGAAACAGACTGAAGGTCGGATGGATTTCAAGACATGTCGGACGAACGGACAGACACAGAGACTGAGACACAAAGTCAGACAGAAGGCAGACACATAAGTGGGCTATGTAGAAAACGATATGTGAGATTTCATTATTATACGTGAGTTTTTTTCGTCGGAAAGATATAGATTGCTGCCAAAATCATGTTGGAAAACTCAAAATATAATTCATAATATATTTTAATATAAATATCTGTGATATAGTTCTAAAACAAAATGTGCTGATAAACCTTATAAAATTTATTGAATTTTGTTGGACAGTCTCAGGAAAAAGACAATTTGCAAATTACATTGCAGTTTTATCTGTCTAGATCCATGCGCTCTTGATGTTTTTAATCCTTACTTTAAAATGATATTTATTTTGTTAGAGATAAATTTACCTTTACAAAATATAAAAAATATAAATACTTAAACATATATTGAACCATTCTGAAGATATATGTTCTGTCCGTTCTTCATTAAAATGCACGCTGATTGGTTTATTTCTTCTGTACGCACTTAGTGAATAACTTTATTAATAATGATTAGTTTTATAAATACAATGGCCCCCACAGCTAATAAGACAGACAGAAGACAAAGTAACAGGTTGATACATGGTATCAGACAGTTTAGACTTTAGTAGGATGGTTCTCTCGAAATGATTGAACAGATAGGAACATGATGAAGGGATAAACAAGACCGGAAGTCAATGTGTGAATCACTATGAAGGCGAAACTGTTTTTGTTCTATTTATCAGTCACCTGCCCGTTAAACAGCAGTTTCCTGGCCGTCGGATTTATCTCGTGCATAAAGCCGAACACAGCAAATGTGAAGCTCCCTATCGCAAGACAGGCCTGTGACGATGGTGAAGCCAACTTTGTGATCATGAAGACGAAAGAAAAGATGGAGTGGCTCATAAGAGTGGTTTACAGATCACTAGGTAAGTGGACGCGTTTAAGAATTCGGTGCGTGTGTGTCTGTGTCACGTGTGTCCCCTGTCTACACAAAGTTACAATGTCGTGAATGCAGCACGGAGTAAGTTTTACTTTCTGTCAGTTTGACGACCGAGTTTTATTTGAAAAAAAACCTGTCTGTACACCTTGGAGAGTGCCGTGGCTGTTGATGTACGAGTCAGACATTTTCTTTCTTTTCTGTGCTTACGTTGGAGTGATTAAGCACAGTTGGGTAACTATGTGTGAGATCAGGTCTACGTGTCGTATTCTTTCTTTTGATTCGTTTATGTTGAATAAGCTCTTGTTCGCATTGTCACTTACAGTTCTCATCCTCCTTTCTCATAAGGATAATGACACAGTCCGAGATGATGATGACGACGGCCACGACGGTGGTGATGACGATGACATGACAATGATTATTGTCGGGAACATCGTCATCCCCAGTAATTTCTGTCTATGAAGATGATGTTTTTTGTTGTTTCTAAATAAAGGTGTAGCACACATGTGGCTGAACGCAAGTCTCTCAGTCTCGGATAACCGCTGGGTGTGGTATGACGGAGACACTCTCGACCTGAAGCATCCATTGTGGCAGCCTACAAAACCACAAGGCGGTGGGAAGTACTGCCTCATCGCCGTTTATGTAGCAACTAATAACAGCTACATGTACACTGACGTGCTTTGTGACGAACGTTACAGTTTCTACGTGTGTGAGATTCTTCTGACATAGAATGTAACGACACTACCTAACAGTACAGGGCAAACAATGAGAAGGACAGGCGCGACGAAACCACGTGTGCTAGCCGGGTGTGACGTCAAGCTAGAACATTATCATGTAGCAGTGTCGCATGGAGGGATCTGTCAGGAAAAGAACTAATGATGCTTTTTTAAATCTTTGCATACAAATGTAATGACAGAGAAATGCAAAGACGAATTTGACAAAATGACAGAATTAGCCACAAGCCGGCCATGTGGCCTGTTCCTTTCACCGCTCATCTTATTCGTTGTCTTTATCTCCTTCTCTTCTTTCTTCCTCTCTTTCTCATGTTTCCAGATAATTTTTAAGGAGATTTACTTTCCATTGGAACAAAATATTCACGTTGGCTTCTGTGACTTTAAATAATTGTAATAATTTTGTTAAGGTCTGGTATATCCTGTAGTTGAACACTACTGCTGTATAGTTATTTACAAGAATAAATAGAAATTCTTGAAGTAATATTACTAGAATAGTAATAAAAAACATTTGCTCGTTTTTTTATTCCTTGTCTTAACTATGTGGTTGTTCAGTTTAGTTGCTCTAATTTTTTTCTTTCTATAAATTTTTATTTTATTCTGTTAATAAAGATTATAATTATTGTTTAATTGGACACACACACACACACAATATGTGCTTACGCACACTCACATACATATACTCACACAATATATGTTAGTAAAATAAACTAAATCTGCTATTAACCTGTATTCTTCTGTCTCTGTGAATCTGTTACACTGTCTAACCCGTTCTGTCCGCCTTATTTGGTCTAAGATTCATTTTCCCTCAGGTCCATATAGAGTGAAAAAGAAAAGATATTTTATTACAAGAATAGAAGTTAGTAATGGCTTTGAACTTTTATTTCAATGTAAATCTCGTCGACATAAAATCTTAAGAAACTACACCAGAGCTACAACATCTCTCTGCTGTATGTATTTTTACCTCTAACAACTCTACAAGGTAACATAATACATGAAAACGTCAGTAATTGTCCAACATAAAAAAATAAATAACAAAAAACAAATTTACTTCTTAGGAAAACAAGTCAAGTATTAACCTTTGCTGAGTGATGAAAGTGTGAACTGCGCTCTACATGGAGACAATAGGAGCTGTCTGAGGATAAAAATTGATAGTAAATCCCTCGATAGGAAGTCAATCGTTTGCTATCGACACTTCAGCACATTCAAAGGAGACTATTGAACGCTCTCAGTTGTTTACGGCGAATAAGGAGAACAAAAATGGAGATCAAACAAAGGGCAAGAAAAATGTCAATTAAAGCATGGTTTGTTCAAATGACATTCTTCAGAAAAACGTGTATAATGATGAAGTAAATTGATTGACACTTAGCTAAAGCCAAAGGTTAAAAAAAAACTGCAACATCCTGCATACTCATACTAAGACTTTGCAAAACTCGGTGATGAGTCACTGACAGTAAACAAACGTGGTTAGTCAGTGTCACCAAGGTAACATCGATCTGTGCGAGACTATAAGCCTACTCGCAACAGTTGAGGCATAAGTGTAGTACAAACAATTATATAAACAATAACAAAATAATCCGGTGACCGTTGGGGTTCTGGTAGGGCAGTGGTTCTCAAAGTGTGGTCCGCGGACCACTAGTGGTCCGCAGGCATAATTCAGGTGGTCCGCGGCTGACAGTCGTCATATGTCCGCTGGTCAAGCTACCACCGCAGCTGATAATGGCCTGAAAGGAGGGTCAAGGCGGGCGGCTATGAATCCGGACCAGTGACGCGTGACACGCCTACCTGAACAGGACGGCTCTGTTAATTAAAGATTTTTAGTATGTGCCAGCTTCCTTGAATCGGTCAAACACGAAAGGGGGCAAAGACAAGTCCGCTTCAGTAAGAAAGGCTGACCACTTTCCGAATCTGCTTGCTGGCGAGAAGACGTCTGTCCAAGTTTTCTTTCTCAGTATTTTCAAGCCGAAAGGTTATTATGGATCGGTGGCTGAAATCAGGGACCTTCACACGTCAATCCCGCGATGCTGGTGACTGTGAAAGTGCAAACAAGATACAGAAGGTAGGAAAAGATGCAACTGAGGTCATTTGTGAACCAAATCAACCATTCTTCTGAGACGGTTACCAGCTGCAAAGCAGAAACAATTTGCCAGGAAGTGGAAGACACACCTGACGAGATATTGTCATCTTCTGCTCAAGATAATAGCAACAAAGAAAGTGTCAAACAAGCTGTGAAGAACAGTAGTGGTACACACACAAAGTGGCGTCATTCCAGCGTAGAAAACAAACAAAAAACAAGTTAAAAGAAAATATAGCACTGATTATTTGAGCTTGGGATTTTTTTTGGACGGGTCCCTAACCCGCAATGTGTTTTATGCTGTGAAATTGTGGGCAATGGAGCAATGAAACCCTCCAAACTGAAGCGTCAGTTTGAATCCAAGCACTGCCAATATGTTGATAAACCTCTTCAGTTTTTCGAGAATAAATGCAAAAGCTGCAACAAAATAAAGGAATGTTGCACCTTTTTGCTTCTGGCGATGAAGACGCTAAGGCTACAGAGTCATCCTACAGAGTTTCGCTAGTGATGGCAAAGACAAGAGAAGACCAGACTGTAGCAGAGAACTTGATCAAACCTGCTGCCAAACTAATGACAGAAATCGTGTTTGGTGAAAAGGCGACAAATGCTATCAACAAAGTTCCTCTTTCAAACAATACCGCGAAACATGGAATAACAGCCATGGCTGACAGTGTGGAATGTCAGCTGTTATCAATACTGTGTCAGTCAGTACTTGGCGTTTCAGCTTGATAAGTCTACTGACATAGTGAACAAAGCTAACCTTTTGGCATGTGTCAGGTATGAATATTTAGGCGCTGTTCATGATGACTTTCTCTTCTGCAAGTCTTTACCGACCAATACAACTGGAGAGGACATTTTCAAGATACTGAACAATTACATTCTGAGTAACAAAGTTGACTGGACGCGTGTGTCGGTGTTCGCACTGATGGTGCTGCGTCAATGACTGTAAAGATTAAAGGCTCGACCACACGTATCAAACAAGTTGCTCCACTGGCAGTAGCAACGCACTGTTGCATTCATCGAGAACAGCTCGCAACAACAACAACAAATAAATGCCCGTTGATCATAAGAGAGTAATGGAGGAATCAATAAAAGTTATAAACTTTATCAAAAGGCGCCCTTTGAACGCACGGATTTTTAAAGCTTTATGCGAAGAGATGGGAAGTAAACACACCAAGCTTCTTTTTCATACAGAAGTTCGTTGGTTGTCGCGTGGAAAAGTGTTCACCCGTCTGTTTGAATTGCGCGAGGAGGTTAAAATTTTTCTGCGCGACTGTGACCATCAAGCTTTCCACTTGTCGGATTGTATCCATGACTTTTCATGGCTTGCTCAGTTGGCGTACCTGGCTGACATTTTTAGCAGTCTGAATGGGCAGAGATGTCACAATCCTTAACTTTCAAGACAAAGTGAAGGCCGAGTGTATAAAACTGGGGCTGTGGTGTAATAGCCGAGAATTTGACTCATTCCCAACCCTCAGTGATTTTCTCGTGACGTCACCGATATTATCACCTTAATATCTTATCAAAAACAACTGCATTCATCGCATTAACAATTTAATTATAAAGAACGATGGTATGGAATTTTATGTCAACTTATTACTATAGCACTATCACAAAAGGGCATTTCGTTTTGAATTGTAATGAAACAAATGCGGCAATTTAAATATGAAATTCACGGTACAGAGTGATTTTAGGCCTTGGTGGTCCGCCGTATTTTTTATTTGAGTAAAGTGGTCCGCGGTCTGAAATACTTTGAGAACCACTGTGGTAGGGCATGCGGCATGAAAGGGAGAGAAATGCATTATTAAACACAAGGCAGAGTAGTCCCCCATTCAACTTTACACTTAAAATACTACATGTACTTTATTTTCTCCTTGGGGATTTTCCTCCTCTATCCTCTTTCTCTGCTTTTTACTCCTCACACACGTGAACTTCCTCGTACAGCAGTCAGATGCTTTGCTGTGAACGCGAACATTTAAATGTTTTTAACACATGTAAAATATTACATTGGGACATTAAAATTTACTGATCACTCTATCAATTAACAAAGGTCAAGTTGCTGGAGCCGTGGGGATGGAATACGTCAGCAAGTATAAGTTCTATGGGCCACTTTAGGGAAATCATAAGCGCCATAATTTTCATGCATATGTCAAAGTACCAGCGCTCTTGTGGGTGTGCATAGAAAGTAGTCTCTGAGATAAAAATTTCTCGGGCTCATACTTTTTGTTAGAGCGGTGCTCATCTCTTCTCGCTGCTTTATCTTTTGCCAACCCTCTATGGGGTCAGCACGTGCCCATCTGAGCCGAGTGGGAGAATTTCTCTGCATAACAGGGGTATCTCCTCGAGTGAGAACTAGAGCTATCTGCTCTCCTATAATTGGTTTGTTGGTTGGTTTATTTAGTAGGAAAGTGCTTTCATCTTCGACTAGAGGGGATTTCACACATTGGGGGGAGAGGGAAAGGGAGGGAACTGGAGTACTTTATGTGTATAAATATGCAGACTTGTCTCCGCGTCTAACAAACTTTTAACTGTTGGTGACCCGGCGACTGACTGACTGACTGACTGATTGACTCCTGCCATGTGACTGTCTTCTGTCGAAGTCTGTCCTTCAAGCATCATTGGTGGGAGGTGGACACCGCGGTGGCCAAAGGAAGAACTGTCAGTTAGTCGGTCGAGTGGACTCACTGTTGCAAACCGCCCTGTGCCTACCGGCTACTCAATACAACAAATGGCATAAAATATAACTTTTTTTTTTTTTTTTTTAAGTTTTATTTCATGTCACAGTGTATTACAGCAGTGCCATAGCACATAGAAAATAAACAGAAAAAGCACATAGACAACCAGAAGAAACAAAGCACACACACACATACACACGCAAATTGATGTAACATCTTTTTGCATCATCTTCCCTCATTCCTCATTTTTTCTACCTTTGCTTGCATATAATGTACAAATAAAATTACATTACATGAAGTAACCTGTCACCATTACTCTTCTATAAACAGGTTTTTATACAAATTCACATTAAGTCTAAAGCAGTAAGGTCCATATCTTTAAAGCTACCCCATTCTATTTAATCTTTTGGATTAATCTTTAGCATTATACACTTTATAAGTTAATGTTCTAAATACTTCATAATAAATCTGACAGATTCATCAATAATAGTACAAACAAGCTGCCATGATCCTTTTCAAAGGGAAAAAGCATTTACATAGAACTTATTAATCAAATGAGAGCAGCAACATTCTTGTAGAGATTAACACCAACTGAAATCTACTTTGTTGCACAATTGACCCTTGGATTGCTCAGAAAAATGATTGCCATACTGTACACTGTGATCAACCCCATGCAGTACTGCAGGAGGAAGGATGAAGCCAGCAAATTTGGTAAAAATGTAACATGCCTGCAACCGGCAACAAGAAACATTAGATGGTGGAAAATATTTATATCCATATGTGCATTTTGTCATTTAAGTGTATGGCAACCCCACATGGAAAGATCAGCACCTTGTAATCAACATGCTGTCATTAACAAACAAAAACATACAGGTAGAAGTACACATTAAGCAATCATAAGAATTTTTTTTTTTTTTTTTTGGTGTGCATTTACCAAGGTGTGAAGAGATTTCTATATGGTTCCCATTGCTGATCAAAGGTTGCTAATTCCATGTTGCTAAGAGCTATATGTCTTTCCACTTTCATTTGTCTGTGTAATTCTTGTAAGAAGTTATATATATTTAGAATTCTTGTGCTAAATCTTGATTTATATATGTAGAACTTTGCCAGTATTATTATGCTGTCCATTATTTTATCAGTCTGGGTATTTTCACTATAGCCAAATAAGATAAGTGTAGTAGTGAATTTGAAATCATTAACATGTTTACAGTTATTATTGATTCTCTTTTCTAGCGCTTCCCAAAATTCTTGGACTAAGTTACATTTCAAAAATAAATGTTCAATCGTCTCTTTTTCTTGGTTACAAAAGGTGCATAGGTTGTCGTTTAAAACTTTCATCTCTTTTAAGATAATATTTGTAGCCAGTACCCTATGAACCAATCTAACCTGGAACCATTTATATTTAATTTCTTGAATTTTACTTATTTTCAAAAATATCCTTTTAAAGTCCAATTCGCTCTGCAGCTTTTTAGTCCATTTTTGGCAACAGTTTGGTACATACTCATTATCATTTAATATATTATAGTAGGGTTTTGAACCTTTCCTTTGGGAAAGAATTAGTTTTACAGAGAATTGTAATTCGGTTTTTATGTTTTCTTCTATGGGTACATAAAATATAACTTGGGTCACCTAAAATTGTTCACTACCACATATCTCTAAAAAGATTCCATTAAAAAAATTTGGCTACCGTGAGCATTGGCTAACTGAGTTAAAACAAAGAAGTAAAAATGAAAGTCAGTAGAAAAACAACGATATAGACAGCTATCAAAAAAGAAAATTCTCCCCGGTGGGGAATTGAACCCCGGTCTCCCGCGTGACAGGCGGGGATACTAACCACTATACTACCAAGGATGACATCTGCTACACTCCTTTTTGAAACTTAATCTGAATTAATGAATAAATTTGATCAGCGTCCCTAAAGTGCTCAACTATTGAATCCATGTGTTACGTGTTTCTTACTTTTAGAAAATAAAAAATAACGAAGTGCGTGTCTGACGGGGGCTAGGTGCATGATGCAATAAAAAGTAAGCTACATTTGATTCTCTTTTCTCATTTAGAGGAAATATCTCAAATACCTGAAATGACTATATTTACTTTATACACCGACTTAATTCATCCTGCGATTTTTAGCCAAAGACTCTTTATGATATAAGGTCTCTGCAGCTAGGACCAGCGAGATAGTCAGGATAAATCTGTCTGTCCGTCTGTCCCTGTCGTTTCTTATCCTTTAGACACATATCTTTTCATAGTCACACTTACAGAGGGAACTTTCTGAAGACTGCATTCAGAAGAACTTGTAGCGAATAGATTTATGTAGTTAATTGTTAATATATCATGATATAAATACTTTTGTTAGAGTGGTTCTCATCTCTACTCGCTGCTTTATCTTCCGCCAACCCGGCTCTATGGGGTCATCAGGCACCCATCTGAGCCGAGTGGGGGAATTTCTCTGCATCACACGGATGCTATCCCTTCTCCTATCATTGGTTTGTTGGTTGGTTTATTTAGTAGGAAAGTGCTTTCATCTTGAGGGGATTTCGCACTCTGGGAGGGAGAAGGAAAGGGAGGAAACTGGAGTACTTTATGTGTATAAATATGTGGACTTGTCTCCGCGTCTAACAAACTTTTAACTGTTGGTAACCCGGCGGTCACCTACTTTGAATAAGTGTACTCTCCTGTCTCCCATCGCCTCGGTAGTATAGTGGTTAGTATCCCCGACTGTCACACGGGAGACCGGGATTCAATTCCCCGCCGGGGAGGGCGGATTTTTTTTTTTAGTTGTTTTTGTCGCCGTCCTCTGTTGGAGGATAATTAACGTTTTACTTCTATGGGATATCGGAATTTTATTCGATCTAGAAGATTTTACCTACTTAAGCGATTCGGAAGGAATCCTTCGGGAAAGACATACTTAGAGGTTTTGCAATGCAATGTGGAAAGGTCCTTCTCCTTTAAGCTCTTATTAATCAGTAAAACTAAGGACAAAAACACACACGCGGGCACACACACTTACGAACTCTGATAATAATAATAACAATAATCGCCAAGACAGCGCAAACAGTCTGGCATTACTGTATCAAGACATAAAGAAACAGTATTGCTGACAATAGCAGCCGTTGTGCTCACACGTGAATTTCATGGCCTTAAATACACTCCTGAGAGTTGGACTTTCTTGCCTTTGTGTTTTTAATAACCAGATAGTTAACAGAAATTAGGTTGTCGGGGCAGTGTGCAATGAACCTTCTAAGCACTGGGCTGTGTTAACGTTTCATTCACCTTAACGGCATCAGTAAACATGGATACAAGCAAACTGTCTTGTCCCAGGGCTGTGAATGATAAAAAGAACTCTACACTGTAAGATTTTTTTGCACATTGATTTTGTTTCTTTTTTGTGAACTCTTTAGGTCGGGAAGTTAATAAGTTGTGCAAGACTTGGAAAGACGTGTTAATGGTCGTCTGCTTTGTTCAACCTGAACATTCGGCTCCATAAACACACGGCGCTGGGTGACGAACAAAGTGAGGAATAAGAAAACTTTCAGTATTGAGTAAACACTGGATGCTGCAAAATGTGTCGTCTGCACCATAGTGTGATCTTAAGCAGGACATAATTTTCAAAACAATCCCAACATACAGTTTACATTCTAATCATCAGCAGACCTACGATAAGAGTTCAGCACACTGCAGATGTTGTCAGCAACAGTGAATTAAGTTACCTGTATTGTTCTGTAGAAAACTTATTTTCTACTTGGGAGTGGGACAGCGTGAGAACCACCAACGGTCCACTGGTCAGGTTACCACCGCCACCGCCTGAAGGGATTGTCAAGGCGGGTGGCCGTAAAGCCTGACCAGTGATGCGCGGCCAACAGACGAGTAGCGGCCGTGGGAAAGTTTAGTGTCGGCCAGTTCCCTGAATCGGTCAGCAGAAACAAAGGGGGGACTGGAGACACACCACGTGGAGGCAGAACATCCGGGCCTCTGCGTGGGAAATAATACTTACTTTTCTGAACCACGAGCTGGGGGTAGGAGGTCCGTCTCGCCGAGACGTAAATGTGTATGTGTGACAGATATGATGTTGCTTTGTGCTGCGGAATTGCATTGACTTTGGTGAATTGTGAGAACTGAGGGTGATTATTGGACGAGGTGTATATCCTGGAACGTGGAGTACCTCTGTATCTACATTTTATGTGAATTGTGAATGTACTATTGGGAACTGTTAGCCGTCGTGAAACCAGTGACTTCAAGAAAGCTAAGTCTGTCATAATCGTTTGATCTATCAGTAGAACCGTTGTGGTATTGATGTATGAATTACTTTACATTCTTCTCTTTGTTCTTAATTATATTTTATTATTTTTATATTCAGCTATCTAGTTTTTATTGACTTGCGAATGTGTATGTGTGTGTTGTAACGAGGTGCGGCGTGTGAGTGAGAAGTTATCCATTGCGCCATAGGCCACACGAAACGAATTCTTTACATGTTCATGTCTATTTTTAAGATGATGTAAGGGAGTCTTTTAGACGCCCGTCTATAAAATCCTTCATGCATCAGTAGCCGCTCACAGGCCTGAGACTTGTTTTAAAAAACGAGACTCGGCGTGTGCCGGCTATTTGAAGAAATACATTGCAAGGTGGACTGACAGCGGACTAACTCATTCATAGCATTATGCATAAATAATATAACGTAATTTACAGCAATAAGTGTTAATGTCTCTATGGAAATTTATAAGAAGAAGAAGAAGCTGTGTCAATTACTATAACTTTATCTGAAGTCAATGACAAACTGGCTACATATTGTGTCCAAAATTGATGTCTCCTTTGTCGACTGGAGAACTAGGAGATGTCTAGGAGCTGTCTGTGCAGCTTCTTGCTGCTGATCACGGTCTGTACGTGTGAGGTGGAAGGCACGGAGGCGAGGACATGGAGGAGGTTGTCTGTAGACAGTCGTGTGTACACCATGCAGACGTACTCCAGGCTGGTCACAGTGTCGTCTCGCATCAGATGTGCCGACCTTTGCTCTCGCACCAGCGCATGTCACGTCTTCTACTTCCGCTCGGACACCGGTCACTGCTTTTTGTCGCCGACACTAGCAAAGAGCAACTCAACGACGTCAACACCACTGACTCACGTCTACTTTGATGGAGGTTAGTTGTTCTTGTTTTTTTCTACGATCAAGATAATGATTGCAAAATCAAGCGAAGAAGAGTAACAGACTGAAGGTCGGATGGATTTAAAGACGTCGGTCGGACGGACAGAGACACATAGTCAGACAGAAGGTAGACAAGCATAAGAGGTCTATGTCGAAAATGATATGGGATTAACTATCATAATTTTGTACGTGATTTTTTAAGTGAAAAAGATATAAATTGCTGCCCATATTATGTTGGAAAACTCAAAAGTTCAAAAAATATTATATCACTAAAAGAAAAATGTGGTGACAACATTTCTTTATTTTTATGGGATAATCTCAGGAAAAGGACAATTTACAATTTAAGGTGTAAACGCGTTTATTGTTTTATGTTTGCCTCTTGCGAAATGAGACAGGCAGAAGACAAAGTAACAGACATGCAGATACAAGGCACCTGTCAGCTTAGACTTTAGGGGAATGGTTCTCTCGAAATGAGGTTAAACAGGCCATAACATGATTATGCACAAGACAAAACCAGAAGTCAATGTGTGAACCCCTCTGAAGGCAAAGCTATTTTTGTTCTTTTTATCAGTCACCTGCCCGTTAAACAGCAGTTTCCTGGCGGTCGGATTTATATCGTGCATAAAGCCGTACACAGCAAAAGTGAAACTCCCTATCGCAAGACAGACTTGTGTCGGCGATGGAGATAATTTGGTGATCATGAAGACAAAAGACCCCCGTGGGACCCCGGGGTATGCTTGCTTAGCGAGCATTGTAAGAATAGGGTCCCTGCTGTCCAGCCAGGCATGTCGTAAGAGGCGACTAAGGTGTGCACCTCACCTAGAGGTAAATTAGGTTGTGATGGGGCTAACAACCCCACCATGTAAAAAAAATACCCGTTACAGAAACCATAACCAGAGTACTCATTACGGATGGCGAAGGTAATGAAACACACCAGGTAACTGGACTTATGACGGACGACAGTCAAACCCGAGAGGGAGCTGGCGCCCCGATGGTGGATTTACTTAAGCCAAAGCAGAAGTTGAGGGTGGGGTGCTGGAACGTCCAGACCTTGTATCAGACTGGCAGGTTGCCCAAACTAGTCAAGGAGTTTGACAAGTACAACTTGGACATCCTGGGAGTCAGCGAGGTCAGATGGACCGGCACGGGGAAAAGAAGACTAGCATCAGGACATACCATCTTGTTCTCAGGAAGATCAGACGATCAACACTCTGAAGGCGTAGCACTACTCCTCAATAGGAAAACTGAAAAGACACTGGTGGAATGGAAGCCTTATGGACCCAGGCTTCTGAGAGCAAGATTCCATTCAAAGTACACCAAGCTGACAGTGCTAGTTTGCTATGCACCAACATAAGACTCCGAGGCAGAAGACAATGATGCTTTTTACGATCAGCTCCAGGCAGCCACGGAGAGCGTCCGAGCGCATGATATGTTGCTCATCACCGGAGATCTCAATGCCAAGGTGGGAAGTGACAATACCTGCAGGGAGCATATCATGGGCAAGCATGGAATTGGAACCATCAATGACAACGGAGAGAGACTGGCAGACTTTTGTGAAGAAAACAATCTACTGATTGGAGGCACACTCTTCCAACACAAAGACATCCACAAGGCAACGTGGACATCACCAGACGGGATCACAAAGAACCAGATAGACCATGTAATCATCAACCGAAGATGGAGGAGCTCACTTCAAGATGTCAGAGCCTACAGAGGAGCAGACGTTGCCAGTGACCACACTCTTGTGATAGCCGCAGTTTCTCTGAAGCTACGTCGATCGCGAGGAAAACAGGCCTGTCAGCAGAGAGTGGACTCCGGCAGACTGAAGGACCCAGCCACCAAACGGGCCTTTGTAGTGGAAGTTAAGAACAGGTTCCAGGCACTAGGGGACCAACAGGAGATGACCTTAGAGGACTTCAATCGAGTCTTACAGGAAACAGGAGAGAAAATACTGGGCTTCCACCAAAAAAAGAAAGACGAGTGGATCAGAGAAGAGACATGGAAAAGGATAGAAGAGAGAAAGTCAACCAAGCAGAAAATCAACAACACCAGATCTGAACGTCTGAAGGAACAGCACAGACAAAGATATACAGAAATAAACAAAGAGGTAAAGAGGATGATTAAAACCGACAAAAGGGACTACATAGAGAAACTGGCAGATGAAGCAGAAGAAGCAGCACGAAAAAATGACCTGAAGACACTGTATAAAATCAATAAACAGCTAAGCAACAGGTTCAAAAACAATGAGGTACCAGTGAAAGACATGAACGGAAATGTTGTCCAGGGAGAGACAGAAAAACTACAGCGCTGGAGGGAACATTTTGAGTCGGTTCTGAACAGGCCAGACCCCCCTCAGCTTGCAGACATCCAGCCAGCAGATACAGACCTTGACATCTGCACAGACCCGCCAAGCCTGGAACAAGTGACAGCAGCAATCGAGGCAATGAAAAGCGGCAAAGCACCAGGGGCAGATGGAATAACAGCAGAGATGTTGAAAGCAGATGTGAATATGACAGCTCCCATGTTGACTGAAATCTTCAGGCAAGTTTGGGAATCACGACAGATCCCCGATGCGTGGAAGACAGGGCTCATCTTCAAGTTACCCAAGAAAGGAGATCTTGGAGACTGCAATAACGGGAGAGGTATAACACTTCTTTCCATCACCAGCAAGGTCTTCAGCAAGATTGTTTTGTCAAGACTGACAGCAACCGTTGAGAAAGACCTCCGGCCTCAGCAAGCAGGATTTCGCCCTGGGCGATCCAGCTCTGAACTCATTTTCACTCTGCGTCAGATTCTGGAGCAGAGCAATGAGTGGAACGCACCGCTGTACATCAACTTCATCGACCTGGAGAAGGCTTTTGACAGCATCCACCGCGAGTCCTTATGGAAGATCCTGAGGCATTATGGAGTCCCTGCGAAACGTTTCCAGGTCGTTGGAATGCTGTACAGCGATTTCAGATCTCAGGTGGTCTGTGACACGGAGCTCACAGCCCCCTTCAACGTCAGCACTGGGGTGAAGCAGGGCTGCATTCTGTCGCCGTTCCTTTTCATCCTGGCCATGGACTGGATCATGAAGAATTCCACCGACAGTGAGAGGAGAGGGATCAAATGGACCATGACTATGACAGCAACAACAATGCTGGAAGACTTGGACTTTGCTGATGGCATTGCCTTGTTGTCACACCGCCACCAAGACATGCAGGAGAAAACAAATGCCTTCTCAGAAACAGCTGGAAACCTTGGCTTGAAGGTCAGCGCAAAGAAAACAAAAAGTATGAGAGTGAACGCCAGAGTCCAAGAAAACATCAAACTAAATGGAGAAGAAATTGAGGAAGTTGACAGTTTTACCTATCTTGGGTCCAAGATGTCAAACACCGGGGATGCAGAGGTGGAGATTCGAGCCCGACTGGCGAAAGCCAGCCAGGCCTTTGCCTCACTCAGGAGCACATGGAAGGCAAAAAACATCAGCCAGAAGACCAAGCTGAGAATCTTCAAGTCGAATGTGATCAGCACCCTCCTTTATGGATCGGAAACATGGAATATGACCAAAAACATCGGTAACAGGCTTGACGTCTTCCAAAACAGATGCCTCAGGCGCATACTTAACATCTTTTGGCCAAACACCATCACCAATGAAGAACTCCACCAAAGAACTGAAACCGAGTCCATCACCACGCAGGTTCAACGAAGGCGTTGGCGATGGATTGGACATGTGCTCCGCCAGCAGACAGCAGACCTCTCCAGAATCGCCCTACGATGGACTCCAGACGGCCGAAGAAAACGAGGCCGCCCAAGGGAAACCTGGAGAAGAACAGTGGAAAGGGAGATGAAAGGAAAGGGCTGGACATGGGGTCGCCTGGAGCGGGTTTCAGCCGATCGACATCAGTGGAGGGCTCTGGTTGAGGCCTTATGTGCAAATAGCACGAAGAGGATTGATTTGATTGATTGATTGAAGACAAAAGACAAGATGGAATGGCTCATAAGACTGGTTTACAACACCACAGGTAAGTAGCCGCGTTTAAGGAGTTTGGTGTGTGTCCTGTGACTCCTGTCTATATTTCACAATAGAGAATGCACTAAGGAGTACGTTTTGCTACCTCTCAGAGGTTTTTTTTTTAAACTGTCTGCACACCTTGAAGAGTGTTGTGATTGTCCATGTACGTGTCTGTAAAAAAAAGTCAGATTTTAAAAAGTACGTTTATAAAGCGGTTTGTCGATGAACAGCTTATTGTTATTTTTCCTCACCGCTACCCGACGTAATCCTCGTTATTCCCTCATAATGTAACTCTACGTGTTGCTGGCGTGACTCGTGATCACGTTCACGTACCAACTGTGACTTTGTGCAACTGCTTTATCATAGGAAGCACTATGGCAGGTGATTATTAACCTCGTGAAAATCAGCATCACCAGTAATTTATCTTTATATTAATAAATTTTATGTTGTTTATTTTAAACAAAGGTATAACAGACATATGGCTGAATGCAACTCTCGTCTCGGATAGCCGCTGGGTGTGGTATGACGGAGACACCCTCGACCTGAAGCATCCATTGTGGCAGCCTACAAAACCACAAGGCGGCGGAAAGTACTGCCTCATCGCCGTTTATGTAGCAACTAATAACAGCTACATGTACAGTCACGTGTTTTGTGACATACGAACAAGTGCGTACGTGTGTGAGATTCTTCTGATTTAGCAGGTAGCGAGATGTAACAGTAAAGGGCAGTAACCAAGGTGAGGGACAGGTGCGACGGAGCCACGTGTGCTACCTGGATATGAGTTCGAGACACGTAGCGGTGTCACGTGGAGGGATTTGTTCGGATTAATGATTCTATTAAAAACTTTACATAGAGATGTAACGGCCTAGAGATGTAACGGCCTAGATATGTAACGGCCTAGAGATGTGATAGCGCATTTGACAAAATGACGGAATTAGCCACAAGCCGGTTATCTGGCCTCTTTCTTTCGCCACTCATTTCATTATATTTACCTTCTTTTTTTCTTTTTTAATGAGGTTTCTAAAAAATGTTACATGTTGTTTTTAAGGAGATTTATTTTCAACGAACAAAATTTTGCCTTTTTAGGAATAGAAACAATTATTACAACAATATAATGGTATCGCCTATAGTTGAACACTCATGCTATGTAACTATTTACAAGAATAACTACAAATGTTACAAATAATATTAATAGAATAATGATAAAAATTCTTGTCTTTTTTCTTTACTCGGTGTGTAAACTGAAAGTTTGTTCCAAAGTTTCACTACTTTATTCGTTTTTAAATTCTTTTGTGGTCTTAGTAGTGAAGATGTATTTTAGATGACTTCCCTCCCCCCCTTAAACACACTCAGAGGCTTCGCGTTCACAGATACAGACATATGAGCTCACACACGATATACGCGCGATTGTAAAATAAACTAACATAAATTTGATGTCAACGCTGTATTCTTCTGTGTCTGTGAGTCTGTTATATTGTCCATACCGGGATGTTAACTCTCCGTATGTCTGTCTGTCTTTCTGTTCGCCTCGTGTGTCGAAGATTCTGTTTCTTACAGGCCCATAAAGAATGACAAAGCCCAGATATTTAATTACACGAATAGAAGTTAGTAAAGGCTTTGAACTTTCAAAGTAAATCTCGTGGACATAAAAACACTACACCAGAGCTAAATCGTCTTCCTCTTGTGTGTATTCTTAACTCTCACAGCATTGCATTACAAAACAATAACATCAGTAATTGTTTAGCATACAAAAAATCACAAAAGCAGTTAAAAAAGGAACAAAATTACTTTTGTTAGGAAAACAAGTCAAGCATTAATTTTGCTGAGTACTAAAAGTGTTAACTGCGCTTTAAAAAAAAATGCAGGAACAGGAACTGTTGGAGGGGGGATAAAAATTGCTGTTGACTTATTTAAGACGACGACAAGCATTTACCATCAATACTCTTTAGCAAAAGAAACTATTCAGTCCTTTCAGTTGGCTTACGGCTGCATAGGAAAACAAAAATGCAGATCAAACAGATGACAAGAACAAAGTTAATGATTTGCTAAAATGACATTTTTCAGTGCAAGACATTTATGGATGACTTTTATCGGCGTTCACCAAAGGAAAAGAGAGAAAAGGGTATCAGAAAACGGTTGAAACAAGCACACAAACAGACTTGCTAATACTGTCATTATAACATTGCTTTAAAAGTCATTTAGGTATGGGTTCCTCTTCTGTGCTCCTTCATTTTTAGTCCAAGAACTGACACAGTCAAAGAATTTGTTCATCAAAAGAATAAATTTTGCTGTTTCCTGGCAATCCTTACAGCCTTGCTGCTGCATGATTTTTCCTACTCTGTCTTATGGGGTCAAGGGAAGATTCATAAATATAATCAAGGATATACTGTATACAAAAAGGCAAAATCCTGTGTTAAGATTAATCGAAACCAGTCAGAGTTTTTTAAAAGTAGTCGCAGTGTCAGGCAATGGGAGAACCTATCTCCTTTATTGTTTGCATTTTATTTCAATGACCTGAAAAGACATCTTTTAGCAGACTCTGTAAGGGGTCTCTCAGAATTAGCCAAACTGACACCAAATAACCTTACTCCTCAAGAAACTGATGTGCTCCTCAAATTATTCATATTAATGTATGCAGATGATACTGTCATTTTATCTGAAACACCAGAAAACCTACAGAATGCCTTAGACAGCATGAAAAATTATTGTGACAAGTGGAACCTGACAATTAACCCAGACAAAACAAAAATAGTTATATTTTCTAGAGGTAAAATAAGAAAGAAACCAACATTTTTATATAATGGTGAGAAACTTGAAATAGTAGATTACTTTTTCTATCTTGGCCTGAAACTAAATTATAATGACAAATTTCTAAAAGCACAAAAAGATCTATATGACAGAGCATCATGAGCCATGTTTGCTCCTCTAAAACAATGTAAACAGTCACAACTTCCACTAGATCTACAACTCGACATGTTTGACAGTATTGTCCTTCCAGTACTTACTTACAACTATGAAATATGGGCACCAGGAATTAGTGATATTTGTGTTAAACACCGTCTAAGATTTTACAAAATGATCCTCAAAATAAGAAAGTGAACCCCATCTTGTATAGTACTTGGAGAGTGTGGATGCTTCCCTGTTAGTCTTCTTATTAAAAGTAGGATGCTCAGCTTTCAGTTCAAATTGATAAGTACAAATAATAGTAAAAAAAACTATCAAGCATTGTATATAAAATGCTCTTAAACTTACACAAAACAACTATCCTTAAATCTAGCTGTATCAGTACTGTCCAGACAACACTGCAAGACCTAGGTCTAAGTGGAATATGGAAAAACCAGAAAAGCATAAATATATCAGGTGATTGGTTTAAGAAGAAAGTAGATAGGTCCCTTCAGGACCAGTATATTCAGAATTGGATAGGAGAGCTAGACTCCAAACAAATCTTTTTTAAATTATGGAATGTTTAAAAGTAGCTTTTTACTAGAACCCTACTTAAAAATCCTTCCCCCAATGATTATCTCCCTTTAATAAAATTTAGGTCATTGACTAACCATTTCCCAGTAAACATTTGTATGCGAACAGATATCCCTAGAAATGAAAGGCTCTGTAAGCTCGGTAGCACTAAGGTCATAGGGGATGAATTCCATTATTTATTTAATTTTAGTTTTAACAAATTTCACAATCAACATAAAAATTACTTACCAATTTACTATATTCGCAACCCAAATGCTTAAAAATTCCAGTCTTTATTAGTTTTAAAAAATAAAAAGATCCTCAGCAGATTAGCTCGATTCGTAAAGACATTGCTAAGGAGGTGAACTACATAAATTGATAAAAAGTGTGTGTGTGTGTGTGATATTGTATATTGGGATGGATTGGTGTGCACTAATTGTTTATGTGTTCATGTGCTTTAATTTACTTGGCTACATATCTAGGTATACATGGAGAGGTTGGAAGAAGGAAAGAATGAGTGGATGATACAAAGAATTTGGTTTTTTTCTGTTACTGTTTTTTTCTAGTTTGTTTTTTGTTCATTTTTACATTAGCTGTCATATACCAACCAGTGAGTGTATGTGAATGAGAGATACTATACATAATGATAGGAATGTGTGTGAATATGTATGGATATATTTCTAATTTCTCAATACCTAAGAAGGTGACAGAAAAAAGAATCTTGATCTTGATCTTAGTCACTCAGGACTTGAACAGAAAGCTTGACATTTATCACTGATGCTAAGGTCAGGTGCACAAGCTGGTGTGTTAGCTTGGTCTATTGAAGTTGTTTTCTGCGCCCTCTGTTATATACATCAACCACATGCTGCCACAACGTTTCTCACTTAGCCAGAGGTACCTTGTGCTCTTTCCAGAGCATGAATTACTCAAGTTATTGCTTAATGTCTTCATCAAGTGTGGTGGATATGAAAGGAAGAACACTTGCCTGTCTCGTGCAAATAAATTAATGGTTTTGTATGTGTCGCTGCCAATCCCATGCATGTCATAGAGTCGCTGGTTGGGTGTTGCCTTGTCACTGGTTAAACCTTCAGATACCCTATAAGTTGCATACTCTTTCAAGCAGGCATAGCTCTCCAGAACAATGGATACATTGCATCTGCAGTAGCAGTATGCGTGCCAAAGAAACCCAGGTTTGTGCTGAGTGATGTGTTCACTCCCACCACATAAAAGATCAGGGCATGACTTGCTAACTCAGCCATGCCATTTGATCCAATAATAAACCCAGTCAAAGTTCAGGTCTGATTTGATGGCCATTTCATCATGAAGCAAAACCACACAATGCTGGTTGTCCTTAAAGTCTTTACTGGCCTGCATGATGCTATGTCAGATATTTCTACTGAAGCCTGGTGATAGTTGAAACAAGTTTGTGTAATCCTGCAGGGTTGATTCTCCTGACAACTGGAGGATGCCAGTGTTCACAGTCTCATTTGGTGCTGAACAACCATACACATGAACTGTGGTCACAAAGTCTGCCTTTATGGTCCCTTTGAACAAAAAGAAGTGTGGGCATAATAAGTCTATAAGAGATGGGTCAATAGACCATGCCGATGGAAGACATTTTTGTGTTTACTTACGAGATTTTTAATTTGACTGCTTCTGGTGAAATTACTCTTGAGTACGGTTTTTCAAGTGGTACTGTGTCTGCCTAAAAAAACTATATGTAATGGAAATTTTGGTTGATTATTTGGAGTTCAATTCTAAGATGATAGATGGGGAAGAAAAAGTGGTAGGGATAGATGAAAGGAAGTTTGGAAAAAGAAAGTTGAATAGAAGACGTTGGGTGTAAGGTCACTGGGTGTTAGTGTGTGTAGAAAGAGTTGGAAAAAGTGTTTTTATTTTTCTGTTTATGATAGAACAGCAGAAACTTTGACTAGAGTAATTAAAGAGTGGGTCAGACCGGGGAGTATTTTGCAAACAGACTGCTGAAAGGTGTACGACAGACTTGAGGAACATGGATGATGGATACACTCACTTGACTGAATCATAAGTTAAATTTTGTGGATCCATAGACATAAGTCTACACCAACACAATTGAAGGAACGTGGCGCCATGTTCAACGATTTGTTCCTGGATGTTCAACACAGGGGGATTTTCAACATGTGCTGGCTGACTTTTTATTTGACAGATCGACTTACTAAATTATCGAGGGAAGAAAAATTTTGTAATTTTGTGCAATTTTGGAAATTATTTCGCGAAAACTTCTGAAGTGCGTTCTTTTGACCAATAATCCGGTCAAGGTCGTGTTAGTGAATTCTGATTGGGTATGTGCACGCATGCGTCCACTTTAGGAAATTTCCGACCCTTTACTTGTCTTGTAAAGAGTTAGAATGACATGGTGGAAACCGCACGTTGCTATGTTTCAAACATTCTCGATCTGTTCTCGCTAATTCTGTGGTTAGCAGAAGCTAATGTGAAATCGTGACAAAAGATACATATTTTTAGATAGTCTTGTGAAAAACCACCCGGAGAGTGGATAGAAGACGTTGAACATTCATAATGGCTCATAGTTTCAAAATGGCTAAAAATTAAAATTTTTGTCAAACTAGGGGGACGTGTCAGGCCTTAAAAGATCTATATTTTTGAACTATTTTAACATTCAAATGGTGTTAGTAATATGCTATTGAATTTTAGCCGACGGAGAGAAATAATTGCACTCATGATTACACAAACACATTTCGAGATGCCCTTTGAAAACGCGTAAGCGCTAACGTTTACAGTCTCAGTAAAAAGCAGACGACACAATGGTAGTTGCCTACAGAACTCTTTTATCCTCCCCTCTACCCATTCATAGGACTCTTAATGACATGAGAAAAATGCACAAAGTAGTTATTCCATATTGTTGTTGTGACCCATGTATTTATATATTTTTTAAAACGTGATTTTATTCAGATCTTTTTCTCGATTTATTACATTTAGTTATGAGGACATTTCTCGCGATTCAAGAATTCGTTTTCAAAAATACCCCCACCCATTGAGAAGAACGAAGTTATTCCATACTGTTTATATATATATATATATATATTTATACGTACATATATATGTATATGTGCCCGAACTCTCACTGGAAAGCTGTCAGAGCAATTTAGATCATAGACCATGTCTGGTGATATCCTTACCGACATCATCGAAACATGATTAATATTAGAGAGTTTGAGATTCAGCGCTCGCACGACGCGTGCGGGAGCGGCAACCTGTAGCGTCACGGGAATTTGCGCCCTACGTCATCACATCCACAAAATCCAACCAATCGCTTTCTCACAACGGGTAGGCTTAGAGGCTCGCCGTTCTCGTTGCCGCACACGTCTCCCTACGCGTCGTGGATCTCAAACTCTCTATTGACTTGATCGCAACCTCGTTGTTGAATATGTGTTTATTTTCACCAAACCAATATAAATTTGTAGGACCAGCAGACTACATTTCTTTCTTTTTCCCCATTGTAATTGATTCATGTAGAAACCACTTTTCTTGTCATGAAGAAAAAGGCACAAGAAATGTTTTCAGAAGTTTTGTTGTGAGTAAACTTTGTGTTTTTTTAATCATGATGGATCCCGATATTACACTTTATTTAAAAAAATAAAATAATGAAGGCAAATATAAAAGATCACAATAAAAACACATTAAAACAATGGCATTAAACCTAATTTCTACCATAATTTCTCCTTGTACATAATCTACGACCATCTTACACATTCAAAAATATAACAAAATACAACGTGAGAGACCGGGAGAGTTACTTCCCCTCCCGTACTCATACACATGACACATTTTCATGGATGTTACATAAGCATCGAAATCATATAAAATATTGTACAGAATGTTCAGATCTTATCCCTAGGTGTCTGAGGGAAAGGAATCGTGATGGCCTTCACTTGATGTTCACCAATGTTTTGCCATTTGGCAGCAAGCATCTGGGACAGGATCACAGCAGCTTCCAAAAGTTCTGGTGTCAATGTTCTTATTATTTCTGCAGCATTTACTTTTACACAATAGTAAGTTCCACCTGGTTTGCTTTTATAAATTATATAGTTTTCTTTTTTCGCTAAGGGAGGTAATGACCTCCTTCTCCAATTAACAGACAAGTTCTTGACTTGCCGTTGTAAAAGGCCACTTTCAGTGCAAAGCTTGTCAACCTCCTTATCGTCTAGATAAGGAAGTCCTTTACTTTTCACAGCAGTTTTTAAGGCCTCGGCCACTATTTCACGTTGGCTCTCGTCAAAGTCTGAAATAAACCAGAAATAAATGTCACTAATACCTGACCATCTACCAACGAAAAAAGCCACAGACCTCCAATTTTGCAAGGTTAAAATAATTTAACTGAAATACTTTGACAGACCATATATGAAAGCAATTGTCAATCTTGTAGTGACCATCTCGTAGACCAGTTGTCAAACTTGTTTAACGATAGTACCAGTGATTGAGATTCTGTCAATGGTTCAATAAAGTTTACCAAATAATATACTTTGGAACTAAGTTTTGCCGTGAGAGCGGTGGGTAGTGTCGGATAAGGGTGGGGTTTTGGTGTCGCTTCGTTATCACCGCCGAATGCACGCTAACGTAATGACAACCTAGCCCCTGGACAGACCCTCTTCCCAGCCAGTAAACGATCTGGCTTGTCGTCACGCGCAGCCGTCCTGCGTCACCGTATCATTGTGCACGTGTTGGGTCATCCTATAGTCTTTTCTAACATTCGAGATGACAGGCCTTACCCGCAAGTTTCCTTCCCCCATCTCGCAATCATGACAATGTACATTGACCAATCTAGTGTCCCCCACCCTTTAAAGAGCATAATTACATTTGAGAAAATTGATTCGTCTTGACAATGCACATTAAGGAAGCACATTTATTGTGCACGATAATGAAACAAGGTATGCGGGAGTAGGATTTCACCTGCAAAGTAAGCTCACCAAAGGCATACACCAAGCTTTGTTACATAAAACACACACACACATATATATATACACGTACAATGTATGCTCATCATTTTTCATGTGTTCTTCGCAATAATAATCATTGCATTGAAAAATATACCATCGTCTTTTATTTATTTTTATATTCATTGGTATAACTTGCCATTTCAGCTAGTGCGGCTAGCAGATGGCGCTATAGTTTGCCAAGCGAGCGCGGCCAGTAGCATTGACCACATGGCATCACTAAGACCCACTTCATTTCTATTAAAAATGTGTACAAGTGTAGATTATATCTACGCTGGCTACCAGCGTAATTGAATGTTGTTTAGCTATTTATTTATTTTGCACCCAAATGACGATCTCGCACGATTCAAACGGCGGCATGGTGACATGGGTAATTAGCAAGCGTTCACTTTTCATGTGGCTATTTCGGTAGGCTGGTGTGGTCAGGAGACATCAATTTTAATCCCATCGTTCTCACCATTACTTCCACCCACCTATCTGCTAATCCCAACATGTGCCTTTTCCATAATGCGAATAATCACGTCTAGGTGGAAGCACTTTTGTGTCAAAGGGACCAGCAGATGGCGCTGTAAACGTTGGTCAAGCGAGCGCGTTCATTAGCACTGACCACACCTTGTGTCACGTGGCATCACTAAGACCCATTCCATTTCTTTTCCTAAATGTGTACAACTATAGATTATATCTACGGTGGCAGATTTAATTTCAACTATAGTCATTTAAACCTCTTTCGCCAGCGATTTGAAGATTCGATTACAATGAAAATATTGAAAAACACGCTGTGGCTTAAAAGTCACGACCGGGTAACGGCTAACAGTTTCATTAATTTTTAACAACCTAAAAAAAAAAAAACTTGGTGGCAGCTCGATATCCTTGAGAAACAATTTTTACGAAAATCTCCACCACGTTTTAAATGTGAATAGTCAATAAAGTGAAAATGAAAAAGAAACTCACTTCTTCTGGGAGTCCGTGCTTTTTTGGCTGACCTCTTCATCGTTGCTTCTGGAATAGTGTGAGTGCTTTCGTGACGACGATACGACTGACCAGGGGATAGCCTGTGTGACAACCGGTGTCAAAATGTGTAGTTCGCAAGGTGTTTTTCATTGGCTGGCCAAATGGAGAATACCACGTGACGACTGGGGACACGGGTAATTAGCAAACGTCCACTTTGCAGACGTGGCTATTTCGGTAAGCTTGAGTAATCATGACATCATTTTCATTCCAATCGCTCACATCTACCCACCCACCTTCTAACCTCACCATCCGCTTTTTCTATAATGCGAATAATCACCTCCAGGTGGAAACACTTTCTTTCCAAATAAACAAACCAACCAATATTTGACCTGTGGCGTAATTTCAAAATAATTAGAAATGGCCATAGCCGGCGCTGAGCTTCGCAATACCTGCGACAAGGTATTTAGAAAAAATAACGTGTTGATGAAAAGCATGTCTGAAGATTTGACATTCTTGTTAGACCCGATAATGATTTGGCCCTAATGGCATCTCCAAAGATACATCGGAGATGTGTGCTATTTTAACTATCGTGAACATTTGACACAGAGAGAGCATGCAGGTGTGCTGAAAACAAGAACTCGACCCGCGACCCTCGACATCTTGTTGACAAGCGCCATGTTTAGCAGAAAGCAACGCACGTGGGTGAACAACGATAAACGAAGACAACAAGCAGTTCAGCACCTAAGTCTTTCGTCAGCAGCATACTGAGTAAAGAAGACAATGATCCAGCAAGGAATAAATGCACTGTGAATCCTTCACCCCTGCCACCTTCCAAACCGCCAGTGATGATATCGGTGTATATTCTGCAATAACTTAGTTCGTTTATCAAATGTGAGCAGAAAATCAGTCCCCAAGAATAACTGCTGGCTACCGCTTGAACACTTGACGGTCTTGAACTGACGTCTTGTTCCCTGGGTGGAGTGAAAACTGAAAACTGACAGTGCATTTGTTGATAGATCACAGAGCTGCATTTTTTGTTACACCCCCCCCCCCGATGAAAATAATGTGTACATGTCATGGTTAAAGCGTTTAGAATAAACTCATATCCTTGAGATTAAGATGAGATAGAGAATGTTTGCAAGGAATCTTTGACCGACATTGGTCTGGTCTATATAGGTCCTCTGAGCATAGTTGGGTAAAGAGTGCCAGCTCACACCTGTAGCACCTGCACGTATGGAGGGCCACTGCCACCGTGGTAGACCGCCATAGTTAGCTAGCCCGGCAGGTGACGCCTTGCAAGCCACGTGATCGCAGTGACCTGAAGTGTCTGCTGCATACATAATAGCCAGCCTTGACCTGTCCTGCCAGTGGCTACTGAACCTATTTAATCATCAACACTTTATTTTTCTAAATAACTTGTCCCAGCTACTGCAAAATTCAGCGCCGGATATAACTCGTATAAAAAGCTGGGTAAACGACTCAAGATAATGATGTACAAGCCCGAAGTCTGTCAGCAATTGTTTCGACCAAAAAATTTTCTTCATAATTTATAGTCTGATATCTTAAGAATCCTGTAAGATCGTCATTTGGGTGCCAAATAAATAAATAGCTAAACAACATTCAATTACGCTGACAGCCCACGTAGAAATAATCTCTAGTTGTACACATTTTGGAGTAGAAATGGAGTTGGTCTTAGTGATGCCATGTGGACAATGCTACTGGCCCCAGCATATTATCCCCCGGTTACAGCTCCGTCTGCTAGCCGCACTAGCTAAAATGGCAAGTTATACTAATGAATTGAAAAATAAATAAAAAGACGATGGTATATTTTTCAATGCAATGACTATTATTGCGAAGACAACATGGAAAATGATGTGCATACAATTGTACGTGTACGTATATATGTTTTATGTAACAAAGCTTTGTTGTATGCCTTTGGTGAGCTTACTTTGCAGGCGAAATCTTACCCCACTGTTTCATTATCATGAATAATAAATGTGCTTCATTACTGTGCATGGTCGGGACTAGTTAATTTTCTCAATGTAATTATACTCTTTTAAAGGGCGGGGAACACTAGATTGGTCATGGTCAAAGTAAATCCCCCTATGATAGCGAGACAGGGGAAGGAAACTTAATGGTGAGGCCTATCATCTTTGACCTTAGAAAAGACTATAGAATGACCCCGGGGGTACTAACGAGGGTAGGGTGACGCAGTTACAGCTACCCGCGTGAGCTGCTTCCCGAAGGTAACCGTGGCGTCAGGGCTGTACACTACTAGAGCAGTCAAGCGAGACTAAGTTCGTTAAGTTTTTCTTAAGTCAATAGCAATCGATCAACACTCGCACGTGTAACTTAAAATGTGTAGTGTGATAGCGAAAGCATTTGGTCGAAGTGGGTTCCCTGGGATGGACTCCCTCGCAGTGGGGCATCATCACAGCAAACTCGCTTTTACCGCAGAGTCTAATAGCATAATCATTAGTACAAGGCTATAATACTGCGTGCAGCCATCAGGCAGTCATCAAGGGCGGATCGTTCTCTTTCTGTTTAACGAACGCATACCAAAACCCCACCCTTATCCGACATTACCCACAGCCCACACCGCAAAACTTAGTTCCACAGCATATTATTTTTTAAACTTTGTTAAAGCATGTGGCATTGACAAAATCTAAATCACTGCTACTATCGTTAAACAAGTTTGGCAAGTGGTCTACGAGATGGTCACTCCGAGGCTGACTATTGCTTTCTTATAAGCACTGTCAAAGTATTTCAGTAAAAAATTTTTTAGCTTTGCTAAGCTGGAGTCTGTGTCTATTTTCGTTGGTAGATGGTCAGGTATTAGTGACATTTACTTCTGGTTTATTTCAGACTTTGACGAGAGCCGACGTGCAATGGTGGCCTTAAAAAACAGCTTTGGAAAGAACAGGGCACCCTTTATCTGGAAGATAAGGTGGTTCATGAGATTTGCACGGAAACTACTGGACTGTTAAGATGTCACGGATCGACCCTTGACTCTGTAGAAAACTTAGTTAGCCCTTGGAAGCAACAGGGATAGTGGCCCTTGACTGTACGTTTGGTGGATGGCTTAGAACGCGTGACGTAAAAACGAGGTATGACGTGGAGGTCGTCTGCTTGGGGAGTGTGTGAGAACACGGACTTGTATTACTGGACCGCTTGCAGACGATTTTTTTCAGTGAAGTCATAGAAAGAGGCTGGTTATAAAATAGCTTCGGTTTAGTCACGCTTCAGTTTAACTACTAGAACGAGGCTGGTTATGAAATAGCTTACGGTTTATTCACATTCATTGTTAAGGCTCGCCGAGACTAACAGCGGAGAACTTCGCAAGAGGCTAAGTGTTGGTCTCGGCAGACAGACAGCAATCCACCTCTACACGTCCGTGGTGAGAAGGGGCGTTTGGAGAAGGTTGGAAAGAAAAGGTGGTCTGCGTGCGGAGTATTGCTGTATGTGTTGAAAGATCCCCAGTTGTTGTATGTTCTGCTGGTGGATTACGTTGTAGTGTTGGGTATATCTATGAGTGCGTGAATTCTAACCGGAGTTAAATGACAGTGAGTAAATGTCTCTTGGTCATTTTTGGTTTACATAAGCATATCGTCTCGGGACTTTTGCATTTTCTATTCTGATAACCTGTTGGAGAACTGTTTGCTGTGAACATAGAAAGTGCCTGCGTGATTTTAATCTCGTTGTGAAAATCTCGGTCATTTTGTGAGGCACGTGAGACCTCGTTTTGAAAGCTTGAGAGCTCTACGTGAAAAAGGTCCATGAGCAGTTTACAAGGTATGTGAGGTATGTAGAGCTAGGAATTTCGTCTTTTTCTGCTTCATTCTAACTTTCAAGTGTTCGCGTGGTCAGGGATATTACTATAATTTGTATGTTCTTGATTATCTGGGTGGATTTTTATAGTTTATTCTTCTCCTCTCACAGTTTACTCCTGAGCGCGCGTTACCAGAGCAAAGACGTGAGCGCCTATGGGCCCCCGCTTTAGTTTCGATATCAGAGGAGCCGGCGGAGCGACACACACACAGACACAGAGTCAGGCACGCACGCTTGCACACTTGGGGGAAGCTTGAAAACATATTTCAAATTGACCTAGTAGCACAGAATGCCAAAAATACACGGGTCCCCTAGGGTCCCACATACTTTCTATGGGACTCATGTGTTCTCGGCATTTTGTGCTGCTACGGTGGTAACTTTTCTCGCTTATTAAATAAAAACAAGTATTAGCAATGGTTTGGACAGCTTTGATATAGATTAACTCGCGACGGCCATAACAAAAATGGCTCGCGGCATTTGTGGTCTGCTCGGTCCACTCAATTGCCCAAATGTACCTAATAAACTAAACCTAACCCTATGACGTAGCGAGTTACTCCATATCAAAGTTCTGCCAATGGTTTTGTTTTGCAATTTGCTCTAACGAGCGAAAACGTTTCCAAATGAAGAGATTATGGTTGCAAACGTCGACGATTCACTAGCGGCCAGCTCACAGGTGGTCAGAGGTTGAGCGATGCGTAGAATGCCCTCGAGACAAGACCTTGACCCGCTGCTGAACTGCTTGTTGTCTTCGTTTATCGTTGTTCACCCACGTGCGTTGCTTTCTGCTAAACATGGCGCTTGTCAACAAGATGTCATGTCGTGGGTTGAGTTTTTGTTTTCAGCACACCTGCATACTCTCTCTGTGTCAAATGTCCACGACTAGTTAAATGAGCACACATCTCCGATGTATTTTTGGAGATGCCGTTACGGCCAAAATCACAATTAGGTTTAACAAGACGATCAAATCTTCAGACTCGCATTTAATCATTAAAACGTTAGTTTTTTTTAAATACATTGTCCAGGTATTGCAAAGTTCAGCGCCGGCTATGCCCATTACTAATGATTTCAAAATTATGTCGCCTGTCCACTCAAGCTTACTAAAATAGCTACGGCTGCAAAGTGAACGTTTGTTAATTAACCAGGTTGACAATTGCTTTCTTATTATCTTCTAAGTACTTTCAAAGTATTTCAGTGAAATTACTTTAGCTTTGCCATGCTGGAGTCTGGCTGTTTTCGTTGGTAGTTGGTCAGGTATTAGTGACATTTATTTCTGGTTTATTTCAGACTTTGACGAGAGCCAACGTGCAATAGTGGACGAGGCGTTAAAAACTGCTGTGAAAAGTAAAGGACTTCCTTATCTAGACGATAAGGAGGTTGACAAGCTTTGCACTGAAAGTAGACTTTCAAAACAGAAAGTCAAGAACTTGTGCGTAAATTGGAGAAGAAGGACATTGCCTCGCTTAGCCAAACAAGAAAACTATATCATTTATAAAAGCAAAACAGGTGGAACTTACTATTGTGTAAAAGTAAATGCTGCAGAAATAATAAGCACACTGACACCAGAACTTTTGGAAGCTGCCGTGATCCTGTCCCAGATGCTTGCTGCCAAATGGCAAAACATGGGTGAACATCAAGTGAAGGCCATCACGATTCCTTTCCCTCAGACACCTAGGGATAAGATCTGAACATTCTGTAAAATATTTTATATGATTTCGATGCTTATGTAACATCCATGACAAATTGTAATATATATTTACACATTTTTTTAAATAAAAATGTTTGTCTGAGTAATCTTTTTTCATTATTTTATTTTATGTGTTGTCTCGGGTCTGAAACAAGACGCGAGAGTGCGGGAGGGGAAGTAACCCGAGGCTAGCGACACTTACTTGCCTAAAGTGGGAGTGGCTCGCCGCTTTAATAATAATTGTTGTTCTCAACGCTCTTGTTTACCCTCTTTCAGACAACATCTTCAAACAAAAATGGCCGCACACACACACACACACACACACACACACACACACACACACACACATTAAAATAAAATAAACATTGTCACATTAAGATGAGAAGTAATGCTGTTAGGGGTATTAAATATTAGTTTCTCATTGTTGTTGCAACGCTTCACCCTCTTTGCTTCAACTACATGTGATCAACCGAAGAAATATGCGGAAAGCAAACTTCCTGAAAAGTCCAAACTGTTACACTTTTAAGTATTTTAACGATGAACGATTAATGGTTAATCAATCTTCTAAAACGTTAAAGTTCTCTAAAAGCAAAATGTCCCCTGCACACCTGTTTTTAAACCGATAATGAACCCATGTATGTTCATTGACAGACACACTTGAAAGATTTAACTTTATTAGATAGAAAAACGCGGATAAGAGTGAAAGGTCTAAAACGTTGAGCAGAGCGAGAGATCGAGACATCCACGAAGTAATGAGAACTGATCCTGACCATATCACCTTTAGTACTCAACCTTATCCTTTTTTTTAATGGTGGGGTTGTTAGCCCTACCACAACCTACTTTACGTGTAGGTGAGGTGTCCACCTTAGTCGCCTCTTACGACATGCCTGGCTGGACAGCAGGGACCCTATTCTTACAATGCTAGGGGTCCCACGGGGGTATATCTAAGTATAGAAGGATATTATCACTTTCTTTCCGAGCCACCCATGTTCGTGAAATCTTTTAGATAAATCGAGGTTAGATTAAAAAAATACCCGATCTCCCATGGAATTAAAACGTACAAATGTGACGTCTTAGCCTGTAACATAAATGATTTGGCAAAACGAAACCATCCTCCCCGGCGGGGAATTGAACCGCGTGACAGGCGGGGATACTAACCACTATACTACCGAGGAGACGGTGGAAGAGGTAGTTGATTTAGCAGAATACTGCTTCAACCTTGAGATGATTTCGCACTATGGGAGAGAGGAAGGGAGAGGACAACTCGGAGTACCCGGAGAAAACCATCGAAAAGAAATGAAACCCTTTTCCGAGAAACGTTAAATCTGTGATTCTGATGACTTTACTAAAATAAACTACCGAAGAGAAAAGTGACGGCACCACGCCTATCCAGCTGCCATTACTGTTTTTAACGGACATTTATCGTCAACCATTTGACCAAGTCTGGAACCATGGTGTGTCAAGGTCGAAGGAAACCAATGGTATTGGGACAAACGTTAGGGACTTGGAAACTTTGGTCAACATATAAGTTTACTCTTCTTTGCTAATATGCTTGCCAGTACTTGGGAGTTTGGGTTACTTCGGCACTCTGCCCGATTAAGGACAACACTTACGCAGGAAGCGTTTTCTTCGTGATTTACGAGGCAATAAACCACACAGCGTGTGCAATTATTCATGTTTTTTAAACATCGGCAAGGAGTTTTAGAAAAAAAATCAAGCTATATTGTTTACAATCCAATCATCAGTAGATCTCGTGTAAGAGCTCAGCACACTGCAGCAACAATGTAATCCTCGTTGTAGCCAATTACTTGCATTGTCCACGCTTACTTGCGGTCAGTTTGTGAGATGTTGTCAGGGAGTTTGTCAGACGCACGTCTATAAAACCCTTCCTGCAGCAGAAGCCGCTCACAGACCTGGGAAGTTCTGTATTAAAAGAAACGAGACGACGTGTGGCGGCCACTTAGAGACAGAAACGTTGCAAGGTGAACTGACTATACGAATTAACACATTTATAACGTTGTTATAATAATAATAATAATATGCTGCTGCTGCTGCTGCTGCTGCTGCTGCTGCTGCTGCTGCTGCTGCTGATGATGATGATGATGATGATGATGATGATGATGATGATGATGATGATGTCTACCAAGTATAAACAGATGCCTTTTTGTCGACAGGAGAACTCTTTGACGTCAGCTAGGAGATGTCTAGGAGCTGTCTGTGCAGCCTCTTGCTGCTGATTACGGTCTGTACGTGTGAGGGGGGAGACATGGAGGCGAGGACATGGAGGAGGTTGTCTGTAGACAGTCGTGTGTACACCATGCAGACGTACTCCAGTCTGGTTACAACTCCGTCTCGCATCAGATGTGCTGACCTTTGCTCTCAGACCAGCGCATGTCACGTCTTCTATTTCCGCTCGGACACCGGTCACTGCTTTTTGTCGCCGACACTAGGAAACGACAACTCAACGACGTCAACACCATTGACTCACGTCTACTTTGATGGAGGTTGGTTGTTTTCGTCTACGATCAAGATGACCATGGCAAAACTAAGCAAGGACGAGACAATGAGGTTGAGACTGAGACAGACGGATGGACACACATATTGTCGGCCGGCATTCATACACGTACAAAGTGAGAGAAATCTACGTAGAAAGTGACACATCAAAATGGAGACATTAACCTTTTGACGATTTTTCTTTCAAATCAGACATGTATTGACACTTTGGTTTACTGAAAAAACCCAAATGAATTTAAAGAAAATATTTGCTTGATAACTTAAGAATAATTAAAATTAAGATATAAAAATTTCAGATAAATAAGAATTAAGATTTAAATGCAAGAAAACGCGTATTTTTTATGTGTTGAGATCTGTTCCTTCTTAATAATGTTATTGTTGACTTTTATATTTTGAGTTTCACTAGATATGATAAAGAAAGTAGATAAATATTGCGCATAATTCTTCCAATATTATCTGTTTTTTTCACGAGAGAATGTTTTTGCTTAATGTCCTGTTTGCTTGAAAGTCTCTTAGTGGATTATGAATAATCCTAATTTCGAGACAAGGAGAAAAAGAGAGATACCAGCCAATCAGACAGACAGGCAGAGAATTTTAAAGGGAGGATGTTCTCGAAACGAGTTTGGACAGGTAAAGACATAATGATGCCCACGAAAAGAGTGAAAGCCAATGTACAAATCACAAGTGTGTCGTTTTTCAGCCACGTGTCCATTCGACAGCACCTATCAAGCGCTTGGCTTCCCCTCGTGCATAAGGCTGCACACACCAAAAGTAAACATCACTACTGCACGAAAGGTTTGTGCAGCTGATAAAACCAACATCGTGATGATGAAAACTGTACAGAAGACGAAATGGCTCTTCGACTGTATCTACAAGAGTAACGGTAAGTACGAACAGGTCGTATGTCTACAGGGGTTTCTGATAGATGCCTTTATAAAAAAACAAAAATTATTTTTCGATTGTCAAGAATAAGTAAGAGGAAGCAATCGGTAGTAACAGTTACCTTCTTTATCAGAGAAGGCAAAAGTCAGCGAAGAAAATAAGCTCACAGTTTACTTCCCTAACGGAAATTTCTCTGGGGGCTATATAGCAACAGACTTCTCTTCTTCTTCCTACTAGGATAATAATCCTCCTCCTCGTCCTCGTCGTCGAACTTCTAAGCGATCTCACTAATAATTTCTTTTGTTCTAAACAAAGGTATACCTGACATATGGCTAAACGCACATCGCATAGTTCCAGAAAACCGATGGGTGTGGTCTGACGGAGATACCCTCGACTTGAAGAATCCATTTTGGCAACCCGGAAAACCACTAGGTGGAAAGGATTGTCTCATCGCCGTTTATCAATTAGCAAATGACACTTACTTGTACAGTGATGCAATCTGTGACACTCGGTTAAGCTGGTGCGTGTGTGAAATTCTTCTTACGTAGGACGTAGCGAGAAGGTGTAAGGGTGTAAGATGTGAAGACGTGAAGACAGGCTGGAACCACGTGCCAAGGTACACGTGACGTAAAACCGTATTTATAAGGTGTAGCAGCTTAGTTTCTAAATAGAGTGTTAATGTGTCTATTTATTATAGCAGGTGTCTTACGTAAATATAATTGCACACTTAAAAAAAGACATGAGTTGCCACATGCTGGAGATTTTACTCGTTTTTGTCTCTTTTCTCATTCACCGACTTAACTTCCTGCTCGTCATCTCTCCTTTTCATATTTTAAAGCCTAACCCGATTGCTCGGCAAACATTGCTCTAAATAGCGTATAACGTATCACAAAAACATATTTCGGTGGTATTTTATGATGAAAATGTACGATAACTATTATATTAAGTGAAGGCCATCACGATTCCTTTCCCTCAGACACCTAGGGATAAGATCTGAACATTCTGTAAAATATTTTATATGATTTCGATGCTTATGTAACATCCATGACAATTTTTCATGTGTATTTACACATTTTTGTAAATAAAATTTTTTGTCTGAGTAATGTTTTTTCATTATTTTATTTTATGTGTTGTCTCGGGTCTGAAACAAGACCGCGAGAGTACTGGAGGGGAAGTAACTCTCCTGGTCCCTCACGTTGTATTTTGTTATATTTTTTAATGTGTAAGATGATCGTAGATTTTGTACAAGGAGAAATTATGGCAGACATTAGGTTTAATGCCATTGTTTTCATGTGTTTTTATTGTGATCTTTTATATGTGCCTTCATTATTTTATTTTTCTTTTAAATAAAGTGTAATATCGAGATTCATCAAAACTTTTGTTGTTTTCAAGGCCATCACGATTCCTTTTCATATCTCCTCTCACTCAGACACCCAGGGTAAAAACATTTTCGAGAAAAGTGTCCATTTAATTAAATCTAAACATCTTGTAAAATAGTGTATTTTTCATTGTTTCTGATGCTTATTTCATACATTCATGTCAGTCATAAATCCGCATTAATGGTGTCAGCATGTCAGCATGTGAGTGGTGCAGTCGACTCGTGTGATATGTAAAATAATCTAGTTGGCCCACTCTGTGTGTGTGTGTGTGTGTGTGTGTGTGTGTGTGTTGCCAGTACACGATCATCAAAACCAAGGGGGGGCCCGAGGCTAGCGACACTTGCTTGCCTAAAGGGGGAGTGGCTCGCCGCTTTAATATAATTGACTTCAAGTTCTCATACAACAGCGGTCGCTCTTGTTGATCCTCTTTCATACAACATCTTCAAACACACATGGACGCTCAAACATCCGTGGTTCATGCAATCGCGGGACAAACAAAAGAGACTCGAATGGAAAAATATCGGTCAGCCAACTCTCTCTCTCTCTCTCTCACACACAGAAGAAACATGCGGAAAGCAAACTTATTGTCCAAACTGTTACACTTTTAAGTGTTTTAACTATTAATGATTAATCAGTCTTCTAAAACGTTAAAGTTACCTAAAAGCAAAGTGTCTCGTGCACAACTGTTTTTAAAGCTATAATGAAACCATGTATGTTCATACACAGACACACTTGAAAGATTTAACTTTATTAGATAGAAAAGCGCGGATATGAATGAGAGGTCTAAAACGTTGAGTAGAGCGAGAGATCGAGACATCCACAAACTAATTAGAACTGAACCTGACCATATCACCTATAGTATCTTATCCTTCATATTTTAAATAAAGTAAGAAATGTCATTTGTAAGCTTTATTTAAGGTATCGTGATACCAAAAACGTATCTTCACTAGCAACGAAATATGAAAAGCCCACACCCCCTCCTTCCCCATTTCCCATCCCTTTCTCAGCTTAAAAAAAACAGCAGGTTTTTGACAAATAGCCCATCTCACACACACACACACACACACACACACACACACACACACACACACACACACACACACACACACCTACGGCTTGGTTGAACTTTTCTGGAGCAAACCTGCTCAGGTAATCCGCCCCTACATTTTCTTTTCCAGGAATAACCTGTACAACAAATGTGAATGGTTGCAGTAAAAGGGCCCATCTCATAAGTCTGCAGAGTAAGTGTAAACTGCTCCATGTCAGTGCTTGCAGGAAGATCAGTTAGACAGCGGCCATGATTATGGCAGATCTCAGCTAATTGCCTCTCTTGCTGTTCATTCAGTCCTTTCGTCGGTCTATAACGTCCCTTTCATGATAAGCTGTAAGATATGTCGTTCTGAGTGATTAGGAGATATGTGAATTTAAAAAAAAATAAAACTTTGTATTACAGCGACTGAGCTCAGAATTAAGTAAATCCAATTCGAATAGCAATGCATTCATTATATCGAAGATAATTTTGCACTCGGGTTAACAGTTGAAGAAACCCTTTATTTTCCTTTTCGCATGTTACCGATGCTCCTAATATTTATTTATTTATTCATTTATTTATTTAAATGAAAGGGGATATTTAATTATTTAATTTCCACCTAAGGACTAAATTGCTTGAATATTGTCTTAATTCTCTTTTGACATGGTTGTTAAGTATGGTTTAACATCATGTGTACCGTTACCACTTCTTTATGTTTTTGCCCAGAAAATTAAGATCGAGAATTGTTCATTAGCAATGCGTTTTCTTATAAAATATTCACATAGATTAAACAGTTCAAGACATTCGAAAAAAGAGCATAATGTCGTACCAAACAGTTTTCAAAGACGGTTTTCAATTTTCGAATCTACATGCGATTACGTTGGTGGGTCGCAACAAAAGAAACAGCAAACATAAAATATGATGGAACCGATAAACACATCAATCGGAACAAGAAGTTCGAAGGTTTTGAAGCGTTGGCGTTACGGGAAAAGGTTAAACAGCAAGGTGGTTGAGTAAGACAAAGTCGACAGATTCATTATATACTTGATTCAAAAGTGTTTCACACCTTGTCATTCACTAGACTGAGTGAGGAGAAAGATGAAACCATTAGATAATGAGTTAAAATAACCCTTGGAGACAATGAACTGTAAGTGGTTAACTGTTGCTAGGGTACAGGATGTGGAAGGCGAAGCACATCGCGCTCCTTTTACCTCCCCTGATAAATCAGATATTATGTACCTGAAGGTTCTTCCTCTTTAAAAAAAATAGAGCGCGCTCTAACCACCAAATTTAAACTTAGAGGTTAGAGAGTTTCATTTGTCAAAACATTTCCGAAGGAATAGGACACGAGATTAGACTGACTGATCCATTCCCGAGAAGTTCTACTTTCTTTAGGTGTTGTTTTAAGTCAGAATAGGTCAGAGCTTATATCCGGAGTATAGCGAGAAACTTACTAGAGCAATAGATTGACCAAAATGAGTTATTCGCGGAGTTCCATATTAAATGTAATAATTGTAACCCAGTCCAATAATTCTGATGTCACAGACTAGTTTTTGCTCACTTGTAAACGTGAATTGAATGAACGGTCGATTGCTTGATTGATAGAATTATTGCTTGCTTGAATAGGAATTCAATAATTGGATGGACAGACATTGTTAAGGAGGCATCGTCAGCTTTCTATACGATGGCCTCAGTGCATTGGCAGCAAACGTACTTTCACTTTTTTGTTTGATCGAAAAGCAGATAAATTCGATAACACTACTGTTTTCTTATGAAATATTCAACGAAGAACACAACACTTCAAGATCCTGATACAGCATGAGCTACCGATTTACCTTGGTAATACCAAAGCAGTTTTGACTGTAAACAGTCAACGTCAACGTCAATGCCAGTGTCAATGTACTCGATTGCAAATGCGATTATGTTACTAAGGTCCAAGAAACTACGCTTTTGGTGTAAATATTAGACAACTGGCCCGCTCTATAACTGGATGAAGCATTCTAGATGTGAAATGTCCGCCTAAGGAGAAGTCTAACAGAAGAACAGGTAACTGAGTAAGACTAGTCGAACATAACTAGACACTGAAGGAGAAAGCGTTTGGCTATTTGAAGAAAGAGGTGGGTAGACCGATAGCCAATTCAATGATTGATGACATTTTGATGAGTGTTTAATGTTGCCCATTTTGTTGCAACATGAAAGAGACAAAATATAGTAGAAAATTAATTAAAGAATCACTGTAAAACAAAATTACTTGTCATTTCAGCCTTTCATCTAGTTTTAAATCAAGAAAAGGTCGTTAATGTCAGACACGAAAAATCTCCGTCAGAAGTTACTCGACTGAAATCTCTTCCTCCACAGAACAAAAGCTAGCGGCTTGTGTTAGTGATGGCATTCTTACATCTGACCTCCCTCAGGACCTGTCTTGGCGGCTTCTTGCTGCTGATCACGGTCTGCAGGGGAGGCACGGAGGCCAGGACATGGAGGAGGTTGTCTGTAGACAGTCGTGGGTACACCATGCAGACGTACTCCAGGCTGGTCACAACGATGTCTCGCATCAGATGTGCTGACCTTTGCTCTCAGACCAACACATGTCACGTCTTCTACTTCCGCTCGGACACTGGCCACTGCTTTTTGTCGCCGACACTAGCAAAGGACAACTCGACGACGTCAACACCGCTGACTCACGTCTACTTTGATGGAGGTTAGTTGTTTTCTGAAAAAAAAATGCAAGAGAAGAATTGGGAAGATGAGAAATAAAACGAACACACACGCGGACATAGTTTAAACCATAACATAAGGAAAACGAAATTATTGAAGTGTGTGCAAGCAGCTTTCGGGTTTACTGATATTGTTTGCTTTACAGCAGAAAGAAGAGGGCAGGAAAGGAATGTGTGAATCATTCTAAAAGCGGTGTTCATTTTTACAGTCACGTGTCCATTGAACAGCACCTACCTAGTGTACGGCTTCATCTCGTGCATGAAGCCGTACACCGCGAGAGTGTACATGGCTGCTGCAAGAAGGACCTGCACAGCTGATGGAGCTGACATTGTGACCATGAAGACTGTAGAGAAGATGCAATGGCTTCTCAACTTCGTCTACAGAACGACAGGTCGGTGAATTACTAAATCTGTTATATTACACACACACACACACACACACACACACACACACACACACACACACACACACACACACACACACGTGTTTTCTTATTAACATCTCTTTATATTCAGTCAGTCCTGGCTATCCTTAAAATGCCTCAAAAGTTGTGATACCACCCACAATATATGCCTTCAGTAACATCGAGCTCCTTATATCAAGAGCAGCTGGGATCATTATATCTTCAGTAACATTTAGGGCTTTATCAGGAGCAGCCTTGATCTGATATTTTTGCATTACTTCTGTCAGTGTCAATAGTTGATGGTAGGGCGTCAACGACATGTCCCCCTTCCGCCCTCTTCACGGCTCATTTACTTGCTTAACATAACTTGTTTCACTTTGAAAAGAGAGAGGTGAATGCTTCTAACTTGGCATAAAGCGGGAAGACAGATGATTAATAGTAAATACACGCAGAGGCATACAGTAAATACACAGAGAGAGATAAGGCCTATTCTCACGCTGCAATATACCGCACTTAGCAGGGTTAGCAGGCCCTGCTAGGACCTTTCCGAGTTTTGCACACGGCTGGGTGGGGGCTTTCAGCTTTGCATCGAGGTTTTCACGGATAGGAGGCGATTCTATATTTTCTTTCAGAGCCTGACCTACATTACATGACTGTAGCCAATCGGAATGCTTGAACACAGTCGCCTCCCTTTTACCTCCAAATTAAGAAATGGCGATGTGGTCAGAGGAGAGGTGTCCGAGTATGATTTGTATGTGGGAAAACTACCTGTGTCTGTTCGACACTGCCAGTCCAGAGTATCTCAACCGAGATAAGGCCAAGAATGCCTGAATTGAAATTGCTCGTGCTTTGGGCAGCCTTGATCAGATATAAAAGTTTTTCAAACGTTGCAGACGACATTCGCAAAAAGCGTCTGCATTCTCTCCGAGTCTTCCGAAGATATTTCTTTTAGAGGACATGAAAATAAGGCATCTAAGCGACTTCTTCACGGTACCCACCCCTCACCCACATTTTTTTCCTTCTTTTCTCTCTCCCTACTTCATCAGACAATGTTATTAACGTAGCAGCAGTAGCTTCCGAAAGTATCTGATCGTCTGCCATTTTGTCGACTACCCAAAATGCGCTGCGCGGATGACGTCACCTAGCAGGACACTAGTGAGTGGCCTTGCTACGCGAGTGTAGAACGGTGCCTAGCAAGCAAAATCTTGCACGTGCAAACCCTGAAAACATTGCAGCGTGAGAATAGGCCTATACAGAAACGTGGAGGGAGGGCTTCCCTTGACACCTAATTTATTCATCCCTGGGGATTTGGGGGAAGCGGATGGCCGAGTGGTTAGAGCGCTGGCGTCCGAACCGAGAGCGCGCTGGTTCATTTCCCGATAAGCGCAGCAAACTTCCCCAGTCGACCCATCTGACGGGAATGGGTACCTGACTCCATAGAGGGTTGGGGAAGGTAAAGCAGCGAGGGAGAGGAGATGGGCACCACCCTCATGTAAAAGCTGGCCCCGAGAAAAGTGGGGTCTCTAACACCTCAATCCCCAAGGACCTGAAAAGGTTATGGGATAATCTTTACCATACCTTACCTTACCTTTTTATTCATCCCTTGACTGGTGCCGGTTAATTTTGGTTAGCTTGTACTGGTCGTCAAGGGAAAACTCAGGCACACAAGACGTTTCTTCTTTAGCGAATATCCATAGTCCTTTTCTTTGCTTACTCACTTCTCTCTAATCGAGGCTAGAGTTGATGGGTCGGTTCGGTCGCAAACATGAACACGTAAAAAGCCTTCGCCCAATGATGCTTTATTACAAATAATAATAATAATAATAATAATAATAATAATAATAACGGAAATTTATATAGTGCATTTATATAGTGCATTTCCCTGCTTTACAGAAGGCTCAATGCCTTTTACAAAGAAATTCCAAGACACAAATTCACTCAACCGACAAAGTGAAACAGACGAAAACATGTCCACAAACAATGGTACAGAGATATATCAACAACATAAATACCCCCCCCCCCACACACACACACACACACAAAAGGAAAACCTCTGGACAATAATAAAAACACGTACACGGACGCACGCAAAGTAATATGCAAATGTAATGTCCATAGAAGGACGAATGGGACGAAGAAACACATGAAGCCAGTAGTCGGTAACAGTTTGCTCAACCCAATTGAAAATCTGTAAGCGAGGCTGCAAATAATAATGAAATAATGATGTTGGCTTGTATAGCGCCATATCCTGGCCTGTGGACAGCTCAAGGTGCTGACGTCAAAGTAAGATGACGACATAATGTGGGTGTGTAGCGGGCCGTCTCCTCCACGTCACAGGGCAGCGTCACACACAGCAAGAACACAGTCCTCAGCACAAATATCCAACATGTCATACAAACCGGAATACACTCCATACAACAAATATCGAACATGTCATACACTCCACAGAAAATGCAAGATCCAACAGAAGGCACAATTAATAATAATAATAAAATAATAATAATAAAGTATATTTACATAGCGCTTTACACCACCATCTAAGGCAGGCTCAAAGCACTTGACAAAATAGGTAAAAACACATAAACATAAAATAATGGGCGCTGATCTAAAAAAAACAATGAGATTATTGTGTGACCCCGTAAAGCAGCCAGTCATGTTAAGTAGGTGAACGCCATCAGCACAGATGCAGTCAGTAACCTTGCCATTGCTTGAAATCTTTGGTAAGTCAATAAAGTTCTGCTTCTAAAAGTAGCGAAAAGTTATTATGATGTTTGTATAGAAGATCAACTCTCGATCTCTGGTTCAGTGGCTTAACAGAAACCTGATTCCATAATCACAACTCTTGTTAGAGCATCATGCTGACGGCCTCAGTAAGATTAGTTACACACAGATGCACAATGTCAGCAAAGATAGTCAAATGAAAGATGAATAGTCCAACATCAGGGCGTAGACAGTAGACACTATCAGACAACATCCGTGCTGGCTCTCAACGGCCCTGAGTTCAGATCTACAGCTCGGACAGCCATTGTGTCGTCTGTATGATCGCAGAATACTGTGAATATATCAACAGAGACTCGGGTCAACGGAGCTAACATCGCCAGACGACTGCTGGTATCGATTTAATCACAAAGCGGAGGCAAACTGCATGAAAATTTTATAGCAAATGACTGTGTGATCTTCAATATCTTCAGGAGAAACTGTTAGGCAGAAAAGACCGGCAGTCGACGGGAAATAAAAAAGTCGCTGAAGTAAACAAAATTTAAACAGTCCTGCATATTAGCGACGCAACGAAAAAAGCACCGGCCTACACAGTGGGCACCAAAAACACAACAAACTAATAAAAATACAAAAATTGCGGAGAGCCGCCTCCCTCAAGCCTGCTAGGCGAGGGGACGCCACTCCAATCATTAACATCACGGTTTACACGTTTACTGTAGGGGTTTTCTCCCTTAGTCTTTATCTGTCCCAAGATTACCCACAAGGCACTGGAACATTTGTCATCAGTTAGTGGGGTGGCAGGGTTGGCGGGGGGTGGGGGGAATGGTAACGCGAGCGTGAGCAAGCAAGGGGAGGTCTGTGCCATTTTATTCATCACAACGCTTGTCATGTAAAATCACATGACTTAATTGTTACATTGGTTATGCATTAAAACATATTGCATAAGTGGGTTATACATATTCAAAATTATACTAATAAAGACTAATGTGTCTCATCCTTATTTCTCTGTTCTAATGCTTTGTAGAGGAAAATGGCAAAGTGATGTGTCATGCCTGGATCATTATCACCCATAAGTGCAGAAAATGTAAAGTGAGTTGGAAATTTATAAAACTCGGGTGGAATATACTCTTCTCTCAAATCGGTACATCTAGGACAAACAAGTACAAAGTGAAATTCAGTCTCATAACAGTAACAAAAAGGACATTGCATAGAGAACTGTTGTTTAAAGTACCTAAATTTGTGAGACTTAAGATTCGTTATACCTAGTCTAAATCTGACTCAGATGTTTCTAAAACCTATATGTCTGAGGTCAGAGAGATATGGACTAAGCGAAATAGCTGTTTTAAAAGAATATACAGACAAATGTAAGCTCCTGGTGAGTTCATCGTGCCAGTGCCAGTCCTGTTGATGACACTCTATAATTCTCAATTTAAACTCCTTTAAAAACAGTTTTACATTCTCAACGCCTTGATTTTCTCAAACGATACCAAAACCAAATTTGTAGACAGAATGTTATTATACGATTCAGCCAAGTTGTTTTATTGTTTTGAAGTAACTTTTCTAACAGTACTAGTGCTTTCCTAGGTAGACGGTTCGAAGGGAGATGACTTATTCTAAGCCAGTATGTATTGCATCTTGTGTATGTACATATATAAAGCGGGTATCTTTTACGCTCACCGTAAACTAGAGCATTTGGGGTCTTGTAGGGCCTGAGTAAAGACACAACGAGCTAACAAATACAGTCCAAGATATTTATTAGTATTGACAATAGTTAGTTTTTTTCTAGTAACCACTCTTCATGAAGGGAACGATAGCAGCTCAGATAATTCAGACTAGAAGAATCACATCTCTCAGAATCCATATTGACCATTACATGGCAAGAACAAAGAAGTTTCGGTTGTAGGTGATGTACTGCCCACAACAACCCAGGCTAATACAATATGGAAACCTTGCAATACTCTGACAGTGGTTTTTTCTCCGCTGAACCCACCACGTTAACCTAAGCGATTTAGTAAAATACCAGTTTTGTTAGTCGTGGCAGCCTGTCCATAAACAATGATAAAAACATGGTAGACAGCGGACATACATGTTTTTCGTGTTCATATCAATTTTGTTAAAATCAAGTAGTAAATAAAGCTTGTACTGACAGCAGCAAACAGTAAAAATACTTGTTGGATTTATTTTGCTTACTCTTACCAGCAAATCCTAAACAAGAAAAACATGAAAAATCAAATGTTAGCTTTGAAGATTTAATGTTTACAGGCATCAGAGTAAGAAGCCTGCTTATACAAAACCTCTTCACTCTAGTATTTTCTAGCAGCTTTCAAATCAAAGATGCCACACACAATAGCAAGTAGCAACAACTTTGTCATTTATTCATGAATTGGTGATGCCTGGTGGCTACATCAAATTCCGCCCCTAAACATGCCGTCAATCTTAGTTCCCTACAGTTCTCTGCATGAAATACGCATTTGGCTTTTTTCCACGAAGTCACAAATATTCCTTCAATATGCCTACTTTCCACTTTGAAATATTCTCTTCGTCACCACTCATCTTCATCTTTCAACCGTCAGGTCGGCCTGGACCTTGAGTACGCAAGGGACATAGATGTGTCGTCTTATTCTCGCAAGGGAGATAACGGCCCCCACTATCAAATATGGCTAAACCCTACTCCGTGATGATGATGATGATGATGATTCGTCGCGTAGCCATCATCATCATCATCATCATCATCATCATCATCATCATCATCATCATCATCATCATCATCATCATCATCATTTCACCACGTACAGATTTCTTTGTCTGACTATGACAACGTTTGTTTTCTGTTCCAAACAAAGGTCTAGCAGACATGTGGATGAGCGCAAGTCTCTCAGTCTCAGATAACCGCTGGGTGTGGCTTGACGAAGACACCCTCGACCTGAAGCATCCATTGTGGCACCTTAATAAACCACAAGGCGGCGGGAAGTACTGCCTCATCGCCGTTTATGTAGCAACTAATAACAGCTACCTGTACAGTGACGTGTATTGTGACCCACGTACGAGTTCCTATGTGTGTGAAATTTTTCTGAATTAGGATGTAAGGTTGATGTATGGGTGGTAAACTCAACCTGTAAAGATAAGAACTGATAGGCGTGATGATAGTTTGTAAGAATACGGTGTAATAGGGTAACATGTAGGTTTAAGAGCGAGTTGTGGGAATTAAAGTAATAATACTTTTTATCATAGCAGCATGCTGTTGTCCTTCTTCTTTTGACATTTCCTTCGTATACATCACATTTTCTCCTTCTCTTTGTTCTCCTTTTGCTACACCTCTTTTGATTGAAATGTTGTATATTTTCTTGCATTTTATGGCTTTGACTTCTAGAAATATTTTAGTATTGCAAGGTACAGTAATAACTCCGTTAATGCTTCTAAGACACGAAATGTGTTCATCGTGCTAAAAGTATTAGTATTAAAGGCTTTCTTTAAAGTAGGTGCTTCCTATATTTAAACTTTCATGGCTACGTCAGAAACTCTTGTGTACATGAAACTTTTAGGTTTTTCTATATGTAAAATTGTAAATATTTCTAGATAAAAAATAACCACCATAGAAAAAGGGAAAGGCAAGAATAGATTAATGAAGTTATTAAATTGTGGAGTGTGTTTTTATGTCGAGAAAACTATTAGAATATATCTGAAATGAGTTGTTATTCCATTTAATGTTTTGATAAGAATAAAATTCTCTAGATAATTTGGTATATTTGCTGCCACCTAGATTCGAAAAAGATTGAATGCTCATGACCAGACAGCTTCTCGTTACAAAATTCCGTTTCATTCGATTTTAACCACATGTCACGGATCGACCCTTGATAGTAAGGGAGGAACTAGAGTTAGTTCCCTGCTAGGTTGTAAGGCAGGGCTAGTTTCCCCTTTACGCGAAAAAATGAATGTGAGTACGGTTCAGGAGAGAGCGTGTGACTGAGTGAAGAGTAACGGGAGCACCTGTAAGTAAGGTGAACTGAATTTAGCATTTCCCGAACTAACGCCCTAGTGTAAGGACATAGGAGATTGTTCTGTGTGAAAGAGATAGGGGAGAAAATCTAATTCCTTGCAGCGACAAGGTATGGAGTGTTTTTATTGTTGATGGTTCTTAGAAAGAAGTGTGATAGTGTGGATGTATAATATAATGTGATTATTGAGAAGAGGTATAGAAGTTTTGATGGGAAACATATTGTATCAGTTAAAATTGGTGTGAGGATTTCAGGAATTAATTGGGGAGAGGAGAGAAGCAAGGAGTTTTTGGAGGCCAGGAGCTTTGGGAGTGGATACCGTCTACGTACCTGCCCAGACAGTACGAGACGAGGAGTGTTGGAGCAGAGGGTCCGCAACATTCTGTGTGAATTTCGACCTGAGTATCCTGGCGTCTGCTGCGATCAGTTTGTCCTACGACATATCCACCTCAAGCATATCTTGCTGTCATTAGTATGTTTTCTTAATACACAAGCTGCCGTCAGGAAATTTACAAAATGGTTTCTTTCATCTCTGTGTAAATTAAAAACAACGGTAAGAGTCTTCGCGTCCAACTATGACCTCGGAAAAACGTGATGGTAAGAAGAAAGTGTGACAATGAGGTGGTACCGAGAGGGTTAGAACACCTACAGTCCCAGAAATAAGAGAGAGATAAAGAATGATACTCACCCTCGATGTTTACATGTTTATCTGCAACTTCCTTTATCTCGGAACCTTGTTAGATTTTTGGAAGAATTGTTTGCATCCATTTCAAAACAGTTGTGGCAATAGTTCAATAGCCATAGTAAAGTTACATGTAGCGTTTATAAAGTTGTATTAAACTCAACAAAGTACACATTTTCTCTTATATAATAAATTCGCTTTATTACACATCAGACGTACACTTGGATTCTTTCATACAACACAAAGAACAACACGCTTTATATTTTTGATGATTGACATGTTTAGCGGATAAGGGGGGAGAGAGGAGATGAGGGTAGAACAAATCATGTTGTTGATGTGTCAAATGTATTCCTTAGAAAGCTTGGACCGCGAGTTTAGCAGTTTCCTCGTACAGACAGTGCTCACACCCGGTGACAGGTGTGGGTATTTTGATCCCAACCACAGTCAGTAAGCTACTGCTATTGCATGAATTCTGTGGAAAGCGTGAGCCACGAAATTATTGAACTTCACACACGGGTCATACAGTGCACACACCTGGTCTGTTTATGACAGGGGGGTGTGTATATAATCCCGACCATAAGCAGCCAGTGGGGCCAGGGGCCCCCGGTAGTGTAGTGGTTAAAACACTCGCTTGTCATCACTGCAGTGAGCGGCTCAGGGTTCAGATCTCGTCTCGGGACACTCTCTGTATGTGACACCTGTTCGCAGGGCTGGGCGGCGGGGGTTTTCTCCGGGTACTCCGGTTTCCTCCCCCCTCCCTTTCCCCCCATAGTGCGAAATCACCGCAAGGTGGAAGCAATTTCCTACTAAATAAACAACAACAACACAACAACAGCCAGTGGGGCTGCTGCTGCTGCTGCTGCTGATGCTATTCCAGTTGACCAACTTTTACTAAAGCCGAGCTGATACTGGAGATTCTACGCCGTTCTGCTGCTGTGTGCGGGAACAAGCGCCACGCTGAAGGAAGGTTGCCAAAGCGAGACTGAACAACCGGAGCTGGCGAGAGGGCGGTACGAGTCTAATCAGCGTTTCCGTGTGTCGAGCGACTGAGCTCCACCACCACCGGTTACAACGAAGACAACCCAACGACTGAGGGGAGGGTCGTCGCGGCATTCGTGTACCCGAGCAGTGAGCCGAAGATAGTCACGTCCTTGTGCACCGACCGTTACGTCCGGGGAGACCTCTAACGCAGGGCAGACGCGTGAGCTATTGGGGAACGCCGGACTTCCATGAGACACTACGTACAGACAGAAAGTAAGACTTTCTTTTGGCATTAGTCCAGTTAAAGGGTGTTGACGTACCCGTTGGTATCCTCCACCTTCCTCTGCCAGGTGTTGAGACAGAACACTTAAGTTAGAGGCTTTAGTAACCACAGTACATTTGAAGGTGTATGCAGTTTCGAGACTTCTGAAGACTTGCCTGTGTGCGGTCTGGTAACTTTTGAAGACTTGCCTGTGTGCAGTCTGGTAACTTTTGAGGACTTGCCTGTGTGCGGTCTGGTAACTTTTGAAGACTTGCCTGTGTGCGGTCTGGTAACTTTTGAAGACTTGCCTGTGTGCGGTCTGGTAACTTTTGAGGACTTGCCTGTGTGTGCAGTCTGGTACATTGAAGACTTGCTTGCGTGCAGTCGATTAATTATTGTGGACATAAGTGTGGACAGTTTAGAGAAACTATTGAAGACTTGTTTGTATGCGGTCTATTAACCACTGTGGATTCAAGTGTATACAGTTTAGAGACTGCTAGAGAATTGCCTGCGTGCAGGGTAGAAAGTAGAAGACCTGCCTGTGAGAGTTCTAATAATTATTTACAACTTGAAAGTGCTTAACTTCATAACTACGTTAATTGTTATGCCTTTATTCTACTTTTAGTCGTATATTTTCACTGAGTATTGATTTGAATGACTGCCTATGGGCAGAGTTGTTGTGTATCTCATACATTTCTTGTCGTTTATTTTTGTAAAATAAGTATGTGTCGGGGAAGGGACGTCCTGAACTGAAGCGATTTTGTGTTGTTGTTTTGAAAGAGTGCGCGTGTCCGCGAAGAGTACGTGAGACATGTCGATCAATATTGAGTTGTTTGTGACATTCATAAATAAAACCGCTCTTAACAGCAGTAAAGCGGCGCAAGCTAAAGTCTGGTTTGACCGTGTAACCCGAAAAAAAAAACACTTTCAGACATTCACTAGAGAGTACCTATAACCTATAATGGTCGACACCAAGGCGGACAAAGGAAAGAAAAAGCGGGTGGTTAACATACATCCTTTGGAGTGATTGTAACAGGAAGACTTGTTCATCGCTGCTGACTACTACTACTACTAATAATAATAATAATAATAATCAGTCCTCCTTGTGCCGACTGGCGCGTGAGGCGACAGCTAGGGACCTCCATCTGGTTCTGTCTGCAGCTGTTCTGGGGGCTGTGTCGAGTGAGAGGCCTCTGTTCTTGAGGTTCTTTTCGATGGATTGCCTCCACGTCTCTTTGGGCCTCTCTCTGTTCCTCTTTTCCTGTCGTGTCCATCGCAGGGCTGTTCTGGGGATTGAGTTTGGAGGCATGCGGCACACGTGACCTAACCATCGCCAGCGCCGCAGTTGGTTCGCTTCTGCCAGGGTGCACATCCCCACCCTCTCGCACAGTTCTTCATTTGAGATGGTTTTGGGCCAGAAGATCCTTTGTATGCGCCGCAGACACTTGGTTTGAAACACTTCCCATCGCTGCTGAAGACAGGACTAAATGGCGAAGTTTACAAGCACATCACGACTAGTACCAGTGGACCAGCATAGCTGGTCGTCAGCTAGTACCAGCAAAAACTTTATAAAATTGATTGTTACAAAATGTGCATTCTCAATAATAATTTTTAAAACTACACGTTGAATAAAATAAATTCTAAAGACTGATGACAATTTATAAGCGCGAAAACCGTACTTCTAAGGACTTTCCTTGGTTTGTACGTCTGTAATATAAGATATACTTGTGTTTGATATTTATATTTCAATAACATTATTTGAACTGGCGATTTGTAAGAAGTCTATTACATGATTTTATATGCAGAAAAAAATTAATAAAGTAAAAATAAAAGCTATATATTGCTCCTTTCTTACCTAATACACGATGCTCAGCATTTTATGACTGTCACACGCATGGTCCGCAGTTGCATTCAGAGTAGATATGACACCAAGGAAATGAAACTGAAAAATAAATTTATCAAAAGTTCTCCAGTAAACATAAAATAATTAGAATATATTAAACATGTATATTTAGATGTATTTATATCATCATTTCCCAAATAAGAACCTCTATCAATTACAGTTTCTTTCTCTTGCTTTGAATGTTCTCCTTGAAGCCATCTTTGTCAGATCCGGGGCTCCAATATCAAAATGAACACAGACACAAATCTATCTTCCAGTTGCTACTCTTCTTGAAGCCCCAAAATGATCCAGCGCGTTAATAGCAAAACAAAACAATAAAAAAGAGGGACATAAATTGTCCATAATATTTACACTTCATTGACCTGCATAATCATATTACATTTCAAAATGTGCTTAATTTAATCACAACATAAAAACGAACCGAACTCAATGCATCCGAAAAAGTGGTCGTCATGAGACGTGCACACCCACAGACTCTCGTGCATATCCTTGTCATCAACCTACCTTTTCCTGTCCTTTCAAGGTGTCCAAACTGCAGGTTTGTGACAATCACCCCCAGACTCTTTTACGACAATACCCGCATACCTTGGGGGCGAGTGACCGCACCCTCTTCTTTCATAGACACCGCCTGTAGGGGTCAACATTGTACAAACTGGCTCTGCCTCTTGGATACGAGCGACTACAACATTCCTGGGCCAAATACTCCAGCATAAAATCAACTCCAAATAAGTCCATGGCATCTGCCAAGCCAATAACCCCGTGGCATTAGCCAGGTCCAGACACTCACGGCCCATCTCCTGACCCCTATTGACAGTTAAAACAAAAACAAATTACTAAAAATATTTACATAAATAATACAGGAAAAATTCAACTTACACAAAAATATCCGAGGTACACAAAATGTATGAATACCGCACCTTTTTAGAAAGACCTTCCTTCTCTCCCTACACTTAGTGTCCCTCCACTTGCCATGTCTCTTTGGGAAGTGAAGCGCTGTTCGATGACAGTTAATTATACTGTCTTCTCTTTTTCTCTCCAACTACCTGAAAAAAACCTGATTATTTATGCGACAGGTGCGGCTTGTTAGCTCGTTAACCTCGTGTCACCCCTCTGTGACAGTCTTCACGGGTAAAGAAGCCATTTTCCTTTTCAACACTGTACGCGAGAAGGTACTTTGCGTAATAAATCCTGGAGCAAAAAATTTGACAATGTCTAAAATGTTCAGTTTCGAAGTACAAATACACAGAAAATCATTATTGCTTTTCACGCTCAATTTAAAAACGATTTTGTTTTGTTTCCGATGTTTGTTCTTCATGGCTACTTTCATCACTGGCGAATCCGTCAAGAAAATCAATCCACGATGCTTGTCGCAATCTCTTTTGCCTCTGCATCTTTTTTTTCGGTTTGTTGTATTTTGGAGGGACGAATAAAAAACCCCTGAATGATGAAGGATTTGATCATGTTGATATATTTGCTCAAACTGAGACCAGTCATCGTGAACTCTCGGAAGCATTCGTCGAGGTTTTGTTTAAGGTGGCCTTAGAAACGTTAATGCTACGTCGTCGATTTGTTATTGCTCGATAGCATTTAGCTCGTCTCAGACACGGCTGCAGTGTTTGCACAAGAGGTGGGGGGAACAGTCCAAAATGTTCTCAAGATGATCGACCAGCTATTGTAAGTGACCTGACCGTCGGTCACGAATCACGCAGCAGACCAGTGATTCAAATCCCGGAACATAATTAGTGGCTGAAACAGACATGGGAACGCGCTCAGCGGTGCACCGAGTGCTGCAGTGCTTTGCTTTTATGTGCGGAAAGCCCGCGTGTCGAAAAAAGCAAGATCAAATGTAGGGACAAACAAAGGAGGCGACGAGTGAAAAACTACGGGCTTTTACAGAACCGACGGAGGGGGTCAGATATACACCGCGTATGTATTCATCTCTTACTTTATCGTCCGGTAATAATATTAAGAAAGCATGTCTATACACAGGGTGGACGTTATGAAAAGAGAAAGCCACTAGCTACTAGAAATAGTTCCATAAAGATGGTCTTAAGGCCAGTCGAGCAAGAAATAATACAACATCGGTGTATTTTTTTTTAATAACATCGATGGCTTTTATTCCGTCCTGCTCTCATTCTTCTGCACTCAGAAGGTCTGTCGTCGTGAAATGACCATTCGTTGCATCTTCAAATTTGGTGATTGATCTTATTTGATAGTTTTCCAAATATTTAATGGATTTCTGATGTCTCGCATTTACCAGATTGTGCAAGCTGCAATTCTTTAATTAATCTAGTAAAGACATACCTATACATCTATAACTAAACACATATACAAGCATACACACATATACCTACACGCATAAACACGCACGCACAGACATTTGCACACAAAAGGTGGAAGTTATGAAAAGAGAAAGTCACTAACTACTAGAAGCATTTGAGAGAAATGTGGTTTTAATGCCAGACCTAAAATTATTAAAGATGGTACGTGTGCAAAGTGATGGCAGCAAAGCTTTTAAGACAAAGAGGAATGGCCAGAGAAAAAAGTCTCTTCTGATACGTGGCGCTTTCAGGAGGTCGGTATGTCTAGACCTTTTTTCTGTGTGTGTGTGTGTGTGTGTGTGTGTGCGTGCGTGTGTGCGTGCGTGCGTGCGTGCGTGTGTTTTACATTCTGAACATGTTATAACCCGTTCGCGAGTTGATTGTTGTCGATAATGCGTATGAAATATATTGATAGTACGTGTGAAATATGTCGATAATGTGTCTGAAATATGTGATTAATGTGTGAAATATGTGGACAATGTGTGGGAAATAGGTCGATAATGTGCACGAAACATGTCGACAATATGCGCGAAATATGTGAATAATATGTGAATGTGTCTGAAGCATCGATAATGTGCATTTGACTACGGCTCAGAGGTTAAACACTTGCAGGGTTTGTACATCACTTTACAGTTTCGGAAATAAAACGCCCTTTCTCTTTAAGTTCCCCATGCTGCCCCAGGGCAACGACTGTCCCTCCCTTCATAATTACGGCCACTGGGGGCCTACTCAAATACGATTTTTGTCTTCATTTGGGGCCAGTTGCACAACAAATTTTTAATTTTAAACAGTTTTAAGGCCCTTAATCTATTTAGATCATCAGTTTAAAATGCACACCACAATTTTAGAATTTTTAAAACTAAAACTGCTTTAAGTAAGATTAAGTTGTTGCTGTCTGACTCTCCGTCCTGTCAGTACAATTTTGTTGTATGTTCTTGTGCAATGCATCTAAATGGCAGAGAAGAGATTTTGCTTCTTTAGAACAGTTTTAAGGTTTAGAAACGTGTTGTGTAACTGGCCCCTGGACGTTTGTGCGTTAGACGTGAGCACCAGGTCTTGTGACACATGTCTTTAACTTCAGGAGATAGCGATGATAAAATTATGTTCATCATCTCGAATTTCGGCTGGGTAATTTGTTTCCTGCATGGAACAAAACAAAACAAAAAACAACAAACAAACAAAGAACAGAAAAAACATTAAAATAACAACACGTTTGTGTGGATGTTCGTTTCTACGCTTAGACACAGATAATGATGGAAGTGTGGAAGGTGGAAGTGTAGCTGACGAAGCTATTGCGCTTGTTGATATTTGCAGTAGTGTAGCCCCTGAGCTGTGCTTTCAACACATGTGTTGGTCTAAGTGTTGTCTTCGACCAAATATTTCAGTGCAAAAAAAAAGCAATTAAAAGACTTACCTTCAAATCAAGCGCTCGCATGATGGGTAGCAGGTTATTAGCCGCTGTATTAACGGGTTCTTCTTGTGGAAAAGATATTTTCTATAAAAAGAAAACAAGACTACAAAATAGCGTGTCAACGATCGCATTTTTAACAAGAAAAAGTAAATAAAAATTCCATATGTTTACGTCAACCTAGAGTGTTCTTTAAGATAGATAAAAGCAGAGGGTAGGGCACACGCTTCATCAAGGAGACGAGGAAGAAACGCGGCACGTGATATCCGAAAGATTTATGCACTACTGACTGTAGGATGCATGTACCCGGTACTTAGTTTTACAGAAACTCAACCAACCAACACATGTTCCAAACTTTCAAACGAATTACCACGTCAGACGTTTTGGCTGAGTCACTCCAACCCATCAGCAGTCAGCAGACAAAGCATAGTTGTTCATCCCATTTAGCCAATAGACAAGCATTACTTGTTGTTGGTCACAGCTCGTTGGCTTGTTGTATTTCGTTTTGATTGTTAATGTTTGCTCTGAGGATTTTTCCCAGAACCCATTCTCTCGTTGTCATATCAGGGTCAAATATCAAATAGAAGGAATCGAAAAAGAAAGGGAAGAATAAATTGAATGGGTGGTACTTGAGGATGTCAAACACACACACACACACACACACACACACACACACATGCATAAAAGAAGCATTCATTATTTATAACCTTACTCATCAAAAGTCTGGACTCTTCAGTATTCTGACACATTTGACACTTTCAGTGAACCTTTGTTCAGGGGTCACCACGTAGAGGGGAGATACAGTCGACTGCCATTTGGTTTTCATTATATATTTGATGCCATGGCGACAGGGAGGAAGACCAAAACTGTCAAAGTACTTGGCTTTTCCGCGTCCATCAAACCCCATGGCTACCCAGTGCTCTCCATGTTTGGAGTGGTGGCTGTTACCGGTACAGATGAAAGCAGCACAAGTCAAGGACTTTTTTGTTTCTAGTGAAAGCAGCCACATACACCTCTCGCATAAATTTCTAAAGCCAAGATTATCGAACTTTCAAGAGCATACATGATTTTTTTTCACCCACAGATTTGTGAAACACAGTCGAGGAAGATGCCCCGTTGTCACCACCCGTGTAGGTGGACGGGTGGTCGAGAATAATGTCTTGTCGTTTGTCCGGCCAATATTGCACAGACATGTTGGTCATACGAAGCCACCGGTTCTCGGTTAAAACTTGTTGGTTCGGGATGTCAGCAGCTGCTGATTGCTGTTGATTTCTATCATGCTGTCGAGTTCACCAAAGACTTTCAGATGAACAGAGTTGGGTTAGTGATCGCCATACTTTATCTTCAGCCATGGGAGTGAAGTCAAAGCATAGAACATGTAGCACACCACAACGTCCCTGTAGACCCAAAACAAACAAACAAACAAACAAACAAAACTGTTGGGGCCGCTCACACTTTTATGTTTTAAGTTATGTGTATTAAAGAAAATCCTGAGACCTAAGGAAAAACTTATTTTACCCTTTTTATTACATGTCAAATAAAAGTATTTTTCTAATTTCTTTACAATCTGCTGACTGTACATCAGCCACGCGTCTTCCTCTTTGTCTGTGTTAACTTCCGCGGGCGCTCTCTTGATGCTGCCATAAATTGTAGACCTGGGGCCAGTTGCACAACACTTTTCTAAACCTTAAAACTGTTCTAAAGAAGCAAAATCTCTTCTTAGCCATTTGATGCATTGTAGAAAAACATTCAAAGAATTATACTGACAGGACGGAAAGTCAGACTTAAACAACTTTATCTTACTTAAAGCAGCTTTAGTTTTAGAAATTATATAAATGTGGTGTGAACTTTAATTATCTAAATAGAGTTAAGGCCTAAAAGTGTTTAAAATTAGATATGTGTTGTGCAACTGGCCCCTGGTAAGCATTGATAGTGGCAGCTTACTTCATGCAATGATACCTTTATATGTCCATTGTATGAAAGCAAGTGTGGAAGAATGGAGGAAGGATGTGAAAGAAGAAGTTGTGTATCTGAATGCATGTGTGTGTGTGTGTGTGTGTGTGTGTGTGTGTGTGTGTGTGTGTGTGTGTGTGTGTGTGTGTGTGTGTGTGTGTGTGTGCCTGCTTGCGTGAGTGGATGTATGTGTTTTATTTGGGGATGGGAGCTTCTTATTTCTGGGTGAGTTATGTATTGCTGTAATATATTGTGGCGTGAAAACAATTGTAGGCCTGGACAAAGGGGTGGGGCCAAAACGTGAAATCGCCATTAGGTAGAAGCACTTTTCCCTCCCAAAATTAACAAGAGGCAAAACGTCCTTATATCTCAGAGCGTTAAAATAGCTTTTCTTTCAAAGTCCTATTGAATCCTTCCCCGATAGCAGGCTCAATTAATGTCTTCATTTTCGGTTACAAAAAAGACCACATTTGCTTCTTTCTCAAGTTTCTGAAACATTTTGTCGTTTTGTCTTTCTGTTCTTTTGTCCGTTTGCAGCTTCAGAGGTTTGTTGCATGTGGAAAAAATCGTTGAAAGGCATTCTCTGTCGTAGGTCTTTGTTTTTAGAGGTTTCATTCATTGAAACGTGATGAAAACATCGATGCAATTCTGCAGCTAGGCATGCTCGTCACTGTGTTACTTTGTGTTTCAAAACATCGATCACGTCCGCTTGACACTGGTAATCGATTTCACCCACCAGAATGCGTCGACGAACGAAGTTATGAAGATGGTTGGTTGGTTGTGTTTTACGCCGTTCAAGCAGCTAAGGCAAGTTATGATGAAACCGATTTAAGGAAGGTGTAGTCATCCTGACGACTCAGTCCTTCTTTTGACGACCACTGCTTTTAACTTGGAGGCACGAGCTAACGCTACAGCTCCCCCACCCCCTAAAAAAAACAAAAATAAAAACAGTCGGATGTGTGGTTATAATAGCTTTATCTGAGTTTTGTCCCCTTCTTCTTTTGTCTACAAGTGATCTACAGAACCTCTCAGTCCTCAAACGACAACCTTTTGCTCAGAATGTTTAGTTTCCTTTTTTTGTTCTTCTTGTCATCCGTGTAAATATTCAAATACGACAAAGATGAGGACGTAATGACATATTCAAACGTTTGATGGCCCACGCTTCTTGCAGTAGATGACGATTTTTGCGGTGAATTCGGGACGAGCTGGTGATGAAACATCGATACGGTCAACCGTATTGTTTTTCTCAATCGGTGCGGTTGGAACCTGTGTTTCGATGTACCACCGCTGGTCAGAATATCCTACTAAGTCTTGAGCGGTTACCGAAAGTATTTTGTCTTCAATGTTGTCTACTATAAAACTTACTACCCCTACTCCTTTTACGGATGATGTCATCTTGCAAGTCATTTGCGAGTGACCTTTAAAGTTTTATGTTCACCCCACTTCCAGTAGCGTTAGAAAGAAAGAAGAATAAGATCATCATCATCATCATCATCATCATCATCATCATCCCTTAATTGGGACCGCCCACCTGCGGCCGACCCGCCAGTACCCGGGATTGGGGAGGAGGAAGGTAACTCGATAAGACCAACAGCGAGGCTGGTGTTGTGCACCCGTTAAAAGGTCTGTCATTGGACGGCCAGGCTATTCTTTCACATTGACCAGCCAGTTCTTTCAAGCATTACATCCAGCATAACAGAGCGTTCTAAAAGGAAATTTTCAGACGTTACGACATTTTTAAGAACATACTAGTCAGATTGATCTATTGCCGAGTTGTTTACCTTTTATAGTCTTGAAAGAGACGTTGTTGTCATAGCACGAACATTCACAATATTAGGAGTTAAAGTATACAAGAGGGACCAGTTGAGCAGCCTGTGTTATTTTCTCAGAGTTTGGGAATTACGCTGTCAGGTGTAATGAACTAAAACTTTAAATCACGTGAAAGTTTCTTTGTAGCTGGGTTAACCTTTAAGGAAATCCACTACAGTTTCGCTTTGTGTGCTTTCCTTCAAGAAGATTGACTTATTAATGGCTGGCTTTCGGGGTGTAAGGACGTCAACCCGGGTGCGTAGCCAAGTTCACACACACACAACACGCTTCAGTGCTGCTGCAGAAAAAATGTCATTGATTTTTTTGTCATCTTCTTTGTTTCTGGAACAGCACTGAACTGTAAAAACACAGTAGGGGACATTATGATTTTCTAATTAAGTATTCATAAAGGGTAAGTACCTCAAGGTTGACGTATGTAGCAAGAGTAACAAGTAACTGTTTCTAGCGGCAAAAAGCAGTCACCCATTGTGAGCGATTCTAACGACAACTGTGTTCTGTGATCGCACGAGAATAAACTGTGGACACGAATTTGTGGCAACTGAAACAGTGGTTAGGTGAGAAGCAAAACTGCCTAGGATAGTGCTGAAAAATTGCACGTGGATTGTGCTGTAAAACTAGCGGAGAGTGTTGAGAAACAAGACCGCATGTGAATATTATTGACAAATCGGAGTACACGAGAACACCGTATTAAGAAATAGGACTTCATGGGACTAGTGTTAAAAAGCAAGACTATACCGGGACAATGTTGAGAAACAGAAATACGTGCAAGGGGTGTTGTTTAAAGTTTGTCCTGTTTTCAGATTTCTGAATTAAATTGTGGATAACAACAGGTTACCGATAACATTTTAATAGTTGATTAATGTTGTGAAATTATTTGTGACAAGAGAGATGAAAACAGAACATGAATGCCATTGTGTAATTGTTCGTTTGCAGTAGTTTACTCCTGCGTCAGTACTAACATCAAAGGAAATTCAGAGACGAACCGTCTGCATCAGAAGTCACGATCCACAACGAACATCATCCATGGGATGCATACGTCTTACGCCCCCTGGAGGCCGTCTGTGCAGCCTCTGGCTGCTGATCATAGTCTGTACGTGGGAGGGGGGAAGCATGATGTCGAGGACGTGGAGGAAATTCTTGATAGACAGCAGAGTGTTTAGAATACAGACGTACTCCTCGCTGGTCAAAACGATGTCTCGCATCAGCTGTGCTGACCTTTGCTCTCAGACCAGCGCATGTCACGTCTTCTACTTCCGCTCGGACACCGGCCACTGCTTTTTGTCGCCGACACTACGAAACGACAACTCGACCACCACCACACCATTGACTCACGTGTACTTTGATGGAGGTTAGATTCGGCTTTCTTCTGCTAGATTCTACTAGAACACTATCAGCCACTGGCATGTATATATATATATATATATCATATATACAAAGCTAAACCTGTTTATTTTCTCGATTTTATAAAAGTACAATTGTCGATATAAGTAGCTATTCTATGATTACTTTTTAACTCATTCAGTAAGGACGAAATCGATGCGATTGAACTGTGATGTATAGATGTTCGCATTTGCGGGTGCAAACGATAGGAAGAGCTAAAGCAGAATGCACTTATTTTTTGCTGCGTATCTTGCTGGACATGGTAAAGAAGATACAAAGAGTTTAGGCTATACAACAGCAAAAATTTCGGCTTTGTAAACAGAAAAAAGCCTCGTTCCCAAAATGAAATCTGGACCTAAAGCACTTTGACTCATGTTTTCAGAGAAAACCCTATTTGTTGAGATTTGACAGAAGGTGGGATTCTTACTAGCTACACACGCATAGATACAAATACGTTTATATCTATAGACACCACGGACCTTCATCTACTGGATAAGTGTCTCAGGTTTATATCCATTGTAAATCTCGGCTTTCCTTATCAGCGAGCCCGTGTTTCCGGTTCCGGTTTACTGTTGCGAAGAGACACGGACCTTCATTCAATTTTAATAAAGGTCTGTGGTTTGCAGACATAAATGGATTCGAAAAAAATGGACAGGTGCAAATTGTTGCATTGTTGGATGTCATACCAATAAAGTGAGAGGTCGTTATCCTCAACAAAAAGCTCGTCGCCATCATAGCTTACAATACCAACCGACCTTAGCAACGGGGGACTTCCCTATTGTCGTCTGCTAGTAAATGGCGTTGTCGTGAACTCAGTGTTACCACGGACCTTCATCTGTGGCATTTATTAAATTAATTCTTAAAGTTTAGGCTTTTGTAACAGGATAATCTATATAATTGTTTCCAAAAAATCAAAAACAATGCTTTTAAAAAAAAATTGTTAGTGGTAGAGCAAGTCAATAGCATCTGTTGTGACGATGTTTTATATTTGATAAAATTGACGATAAACCCACATGCGTTTTCTATAAACAACCGAAATACATTTTACAGAAAATACTACTGTTGATTTTGCAATCAGTCTTCTTTAACAAGGTTCTTATGACAGAAAAGCTTAATTACTTCTAAAATTTCTTCGACGTTAGGAAAACCCGCCATTTTGAAATCGGAAACGGAAGTGAAAACCTAACGTTTGTAGGGTTGGTTACAATTGGTCACTCCTATGATAGCGCAAAGAGGCAACGAATGAGAGACACTCATCCAGTAGATGAAGGTCCGTGATAGACACAGTCTTAAGAAGGCCATGATGCAACCCATTGCAAACCCGTTGTGAAGAATGTAAAAATGTTTAAAAATTGTCGGCGAAAAAGTGGAATTCTGCGAGAGCGTTGATTCGTTATAACGACCACGCACGCTCCTCTCTTAAACATCATAATTAGAATTTGAAAAAACATTGCAAACACCAGATCTTCACGGTATTCTATGTGTCAGTCAATTGATTTCAGTCACGTGTCCATACAACAGCGCCTACCAGTTGTATGGCCTCACTTCGTGCATGAAGCTGAGTGCCATGTCCGAGGCCTTCGTCGCTGCCAGACAGACCTGTGCAGCTGATGGAGGCAGCATCGTGACGATGAAGACTGTGGAGAAAGCAACATGGCTCTATAATAATTTCTTCAAGACGACAGGTGAGTAAGTTTAATGAGTTGTCACTTGTCAGTGAGCGGTTCCTGACTAGCTTCTTGCTCTCCCCCCCCCCACTCCCATGTACGTTGTCTGATGGGAGGCAAATGTTTCAGTAAAATTTCTAAAGCAAAGTAGGGATAAAGCTATTCTAAGCTACGATCTCTGGAAAGGAAAAGAATTCTCTAAGGAAAGGATGCAATCACTGGTATCAGATCTGCCCCTCACTACAGATGTTCGGTAACATTACTAAATGTCCGTGGTTGGATTTAGACACCTGGGACCAGTTGCACAACACATTTCTAGTTTTAAACGCTTTTAGGCCTTAACTCTATTTAGCTAATTAGTTTAAACTGCACTTCACAATTTTAGAATTTTCAAAACTAAAACTGCTTTAAGTAAGAGAAAGTTGTTGAAGTCTGTTTCCGTCCTGTCAGTATAATTTTTGGTATGTTCTTCTGCAATGCATCAAAATGGCTAAGAAGAGACTTTGCTTCTTTAGAACAGTTTTAAGGTTTAGAAACGTGTTGTGCAACTGCCCCCTGACCACCAAATTACAGTCGTTTGTAAATCGTATCAAAACTACGGCATTGTTCGAACCAAAACCCCGATTTTCATGAAGTAAATGCAGACTGAAAGAAAAGATAGAACAACAAAAACGCACGAGAAACAGACATACTTGAAGGAAAACATACATGCAAAACTAATATTTAAAACTAATATACCTTACAGGAAAAACAGTTAGGCTCCCACCACTGATTGTGTCCTGTCCATTGATGATTTTTGTCAAAGAAGGAACTTGTGTGAATAAACCAGCTTGAAGAGTTGACATAATTTAATATAAACTATTTTACAAATGTGTTGTATAATGTTTTACAATAAACTGAAAACTACTTACAGTTGCAGCTGTACTATAATATTGTGGTTGGTGTTGATAAACAGCAAAGTAATTTGGAAGGTAAAACTATTAAACAGACAAATTTGGTCACTAGAGATGTCTCATACTTAAAAATGTCAATACAGAGCTAGAACTAGAGAACTATTTGCCACTTTAGCTGTTGCTTTCTGTTTTGAACAAAGGTATAGTTTCTATGTGGCTGGACGCGAGTGACGCAGTTCAGGAAAACAAATGGGTGTGGGCTGACGGAGATACCTTTGACCTAACACATCCACTGTGGCGGGTTAATGATCCAGATGGCGGTTTGAACCAAAATTGCTTGGCTACCTATGATTATTTAGGGATCTACAACTATGTGTACATCGATGCTTTGTGTCCCCTATCCAGACGATATGTATGTGAAATTCTAATTAAATAGGGTGTAGCGATCAAATGTAGGCAAGGTGACAGCAGGAAAAATATAAAGATGGACATTACCTAAATTAAATATCCGACAGAAGACGATCAAAACCAACATTAAACTGCTAGATGAAACTGCTACTAATGATAATAAACAGCGTGTGATTTATGTAGCGTGTATCACGTTCACGAAGGAACATGCCCTCAGCGCTTAAGACATGACACACAATTAGGGTCATAGCTTTGATTAGATTGCTATAACATACGTCCTTAAAGTTTCTTTCTCTAATTTTAGAAATCGCAGGTAGTTGATATCGGCTCTGACTACTGACGTCAATGAAGGTCCCATCCAATGTGAAAGCTTTGAGGACTTGTTAACGAAGTGTTGACCAGTCAACGGGTCTACACATTGTGACTTTGCTGCAAACGAGGTCTTGGCTTCTTTCCATCTGCTTTATTATTATTATTATTATTATTATTATTATTATTATTATTATTATTATTATTATTATTATTATTCCTCTTTCGTCATCCTGTCTTCTTCCTTTTCGTTTTTCGACTATCGTTATGTAGACCCCATAAAAGCTTTCTCCCTAGAAAAGTTTACAACTAAGATAAATCTACAAGACCTTTGATGGCCCGTGTCCCTTCTTGACGAAGATAACAGCAAATTTGCCGACAACTATCATGGCGTGACTATGTCGGGTTGTTGGGGACGCTCACTCTACAGACAACACACACCGGAAAACACTGCGTCCCACACGTGTTCTTTCTCTCAACAAATCACAAAGACCTATACATGGGCTTCACGATTTCTGTTATCGGGAGTTTTGAATATTGAGGCAAACTACTCTAAGTACACACTCACGCACACACGGGCGCACACACACACGGGCGCATAAACACGCACACACGTACGCACACACATTTTTACACGCACGCAACCCTTAAATTCTCTTCCTTGTTTGTACCACTAACACTGTCCACTAGGTGATCCGTTACAGCTGCAGCTGGCTATGCAGACACTTATCTGTTGAACGCGAAGTTAGGACTTCTACTATCTCTGACAGCTGGTCCTGGCTATGCAGACACTGCAGACTGACGACGACGAGGTTTCGACTTCTACACTCCCTAATAGTTGGTGCTGGCTAGGCAGACACTGCACTGATGAAAGCGATATCCTCTCTGTTCTTGCCTTACATTGTCCCCAGATAATTCCTAAAATCCTTGCGACTCAATGAATACACAGATCGAATGCACGTCTACTCGTTGCTACAACTAAAGAAAGAGAAAAAAATTTTGTTTACAATAACAAAATTTCCGACAGTGAACATTTCGTTCAGTCATGCGCTCATCCATAAGTCGTGCTGATTACCATGCATTCCTAATGCTGTACAGCCAAGGGTGACAACCCATGCTGGGTTTTAAAAAAAGGACAGGGGAGATAACCCAAGTTCCTCAAAACAGTCAGGGGCGATAGCCCATGTTCTTAACGCGGGTAACTGAGGCGTTGCAAAGCTATTGTAAGAGATCCATTGTAGTTAAATGGCGAACCATACCAGTTGCAGCTGCAATAATTATCAAGAAATTACAGGATATACTCTTACAAGTAAGTGAAAGTGAAGAAAAAAGCTTACACGGATGGTAAGTAAGGCAGAGTTCCTTGAGGATGTGATCTGATCATGGACGTCTATAGGTTCGTGATCTGATCGAGTTTTCAATCAAAACTACCCCAGATTGGCTACATAACAAGTTTGCGTTACAGACAGAGTTATGTGCACAATTCTTTCCCTTTCAGGATATCACGCTGTTCTCTCTGATATATCCGATATAAAAATGGATATACTTTGTTTGTGCACTCTAAAAGAATGCGTAGAAATTCGATTATTACCTGGAATGATACTGCTAAAGAACTGTCTGATAAACTCTAGTATATCACTAAAAAAAGGGCAAGGATTTTATCCTGGTACTGTTTTTATGTTTAAATATTGCTCGAATATTGATTACAATAAGCAGACTTATTTTTCAAACCTGTAAAAAGTAAAGTATAATGATTAATTTGCGTTCATTTAACGAATATGATTTCTGTATTGCATATTATATTTACATGCATACTTATTTGTGAATGTTTTACATCAATAAACTTACTTCTTTGTAATTTGTTGGTTACAAAAGCATGGTTGGTCGTCGTCCATTTACATGTCAACATTAAAAAAAAATTCTAGGTTTAAAACTATTTTTTTTTACTCTGGATGTGATTTCTGTTGGTTATAATAAGTGCAGGTGGCACATTTACAAAAATATAAACAAAATTTGGTATCTAACATGTCTGTCAACAATACCAAATAATTGTTAAAACCTGAAGGTGTTTAACTTTCTGCTCTTAATCTGTTTTATGGGTTATGTACCCATGACTGTTAGTGTTTATTACAGCGTTTGTTTTGGTATGTTTAATTTCCTTTAAATCTCAAACCGGCCAATCAGATTACTCCATGCTCAAGGTTGAGGGGAAAGATCTCTCACACATCGGTCAAGTAGTTGGACTTTGTCTTGTGGGCTCGTAGAATGTGCAGTGCTGTGTTATTTTATGTTTAATCATTTGTTATCAGGGATGTACCCATGACTGTTAGTGTTTATTACAGCGTTTGTTTTGGTATGTTTAATTTCCTTTAAATCTCAAACCGGCCAATCAGATTACTCCATGCTCAAGGTTGAGGGGAAAGATCTCTCACACATCGGTCAAGTAGTTGGACTTTGTCTTGTGGGCTCGTAGAATGTGCAGTGCTGTGTTATTTTATGTTTAATCATTTGTTATCAGGGATGTAGTGTTGTCTTATAAGTGTTCTCTTTATTTCCTTTTAAGGATACCTGCCAGGGATACCTGGCATTGCCCGGTTTACTTTCTCTCGCGAACTAAAAAATAAGTTTGAGAAACTTCTGTCAAAATGTCCATTTTACAGTTTCTCTTTTCAAATAATAGTAATAAAAATTAACAAAATAATGATGCCTCTGTATCTTGTGTCCTATTCGCGTGTGTGCGCGCAGAGAAAGAAAGAAAAACACAGGCACATGTAGAAACACATAAACTTGTACACACATTCACATGCATGTCTGTGTATACGTGTGTATGTCTGTTTGAGTTAGGTTGGGTTGTTTACTTGCTTACGTAGCTGGCTTTTTGTTCGGACAGGTTGAGTGGTGGATGGCTGGGTGGAACGGTCGATGGATGAATATTGTCTAAAGGAGTATTCATATCCTCCACACTCAATGCACGGGCAGAAATCTTGCTAATGTACTTAATGATTTTACTTGTTTTATCTCAAGAAGAGAACACGTGGATAAAAAAAAGTTTTCTTTTCTGATAAAATCTTCAAGTAGATTAAACATCTCGAAAATTTAGAAGACGCCATGAAGAGCTGAGGTAAAAGGTTTTAACTGGCAAAGCATGCAATGAATAGCAGCCAGTCAATGAAATCCACTGTAATTAATACCTAACGCAAAATAAAAAGATAAGCATGATATATACACATGTGCTCGCGCACGCACGCACGCACATACACAACTTAGTAAAATTACTTCAATTACCAAATAAAAAGTCTATGCACTCGCAAATTATTATTTTTTATTTGTTACAGGTAAATGTCATTCCTGCTGTTATGCTTGAATGTTGACAGTATTGAGCATGAATATCCTCTGAGTGAAGCATGATAATATTAAGAGCAGCCAAACATAAGTCTGATAATAAAAATGCTTATGTGAATGTGTGTAGATTATTAATATCACAAACATTTTGTCGACTTCTACCGCATAAGGATTTCAGCAACATTCGTTCTGTACAAAACACGAAAAACAGCGACGGGTAGGCAAAAATGGGAACTTTGGGTGGGGGAAAGATGAGATGAGTATGAGAGGTGTATTACGAACAAACTCGAAAAATGCAGGTCACGGGTCTCGTCCACGTCAGCCTCATCCTCATCCTCAGCTTTGCCGAAGTGAGGTGGGGAGGCCGCAGGTTTCCTAACTGGCGCTCCAGGGCACCGCGTGATGTATGTTTGGCGAATCCGACATGATGTCGCATCGGGAACCGCAGGTGTTAGACCAAACAGAAGCACAGTTGAACAGATCTTTAACAGTCGCGTCTGTTATGACTACACATTTGGGACAACACCCAGATCTCTTCCGCAACCTCATTGATTTTGGGAAGGCTTTTGACACTGTGCTACGAAGGGCTGTGCCATGTAATAAGAAAATAAAAAATTAGAGTATGGTTAACGTTATCAAAGAAATGTACACGAGTTTGAGATTTCACTACTTTTTTTTAATTTAGTTTTTTTAATAAATGTGGATGTCTGTCAATGGTGTTCACTGCGGCCTGTACTGCTCAATATTTTCTTAGAGAACGTCATCGAGACACCCCCTTACCTCACAATCACCACACTTCCTGGTGACCCAGTCACAGGGCTATGTTGTGGTTATGGGTTAAACTGGTTTGTCTGGGTGGGTGAGTGAGCTGAAAGGTGGGTTGATCGATGGATCGAGTTTTATATATTTTTATAGAGTCGAAAGTAGGAAATCAACAAATGCTGAACCATTAGTCATTGATTTTAGGACCTGAGTCCGCGTACGTAGATAAAAAAACAGATACATTTCTATCTTCATATAAAATATTCACGCAGATCAAACATCTCAAGAACTCTGAGTGTAGCTTGAAGACCTTAGAAACCTAGATCGTACAACAATTGTTTCTAAGGCAAACAACTAGTATTTAGCAGCCATTCAGTGTACTCGATTCTACTTGCGACTATCTTGTCGAGTTGGATAAACATAGACCAAATGCATAAATAGGAGACAGCTGACACATACAGCAGATGACTGCAAAATAAAAATGCATGTAGACAGTTTTGCTACAGCGGTAAGTCCTGGCTTTCATTTTTCTTGTCAGAAATCAAGCAGATAGTTGGCTAGGTTAGACACGGTAGAAACGAATATTAAAGGAATTTGGTCAATGCACTTCACATTTTCAAAAAAGAGCTGATAGTTAATGCACTTACAGTGGGATGAACACCAATCAGTGCATCCGAACTCGTTGTTGACCTTTTTTTTGTCGAGTTTCTTTCTTTGAGAAACTTGAAACAATTCAATAAGGTCTTAAAAGAACACCTTAAGGAAAGTACAGATCAGTTCTAACTTCTTGCTCTACTCAGTGACCGCACAAGAGCGTTGTCGTGGAGCAGGAAGACAAAATAAAGGTCAGCAACCGAGATTATTTCTTACAAGGTGAGTTGGGGTTACTTGTCTGGATAATGTCTTATATTTGAAAAGAGAAACTGTAAAACAAATGGATTGCCAGTTGAATCATTGATAAAAGCTCAACAAAATGTTTAGCCAATAAAAAACAAAAATTTTAAACATAACTTTTATTTCAATTAAATTTATTGAATAATTGATGAAATTTCACAAGAAAGTATTTACTATTAATATTATTGTAATACAAGGAAGACGATAAAGAAGGAAATAAAAAGGAAATAAACATGCAATTCTCTTTTTATATTTCCATTTCCATTCAAAAGTACCTTACATCAAAAGACATCGGTACAGGTCTGACGTCAGCCATCACAAAAGTCCACATCCGGTCACACTTACCTCAGCAATGAGATTCTTATGTCTTACGTCAGACGGCAGCTGTCTGTGCAGCCTCTTGCTGCTGATCACGGTCTGTACGTGTGAGGGGGGAGGCACGAACGTGAGGACATGGAGGAGGTTGTCTGTAGACAGTCGTGTGTACTCCATGCAGACGTACTCCAGGCTGGTCACAGTGTCGTCTCGCATCAGATGTGCTGACCTTTGCTCTCAGTCCAGCGCATGTCACGTCTTCTACTTCCGCTCGGACACCGGCCACTGCTTTTTGTCGCCGACACTAGCAAAGGGCAACTCAACGACGTCTACATCGTTGACTCACGTCTACTTTGATGGAGGTTGGCTGCTATTTTAGTCAACGTGATAAAAGATATGTCTCTTTGACATATAACACGAAGGTCTGCCTATCTGTTACGATTCCAGATAAACGGAGCAAATATTTATGTATTTTCTCACTATGCTTGTATTCTTTAAGATTTTCCCCATACAAATAGCTGTTCGAATTAAGCGGTTCTCTTGTAAATAAGAATTTGTGCATTTTTTTTATTCAAAAGAAATTAACTTGTCTGACTAGGCCCAGTTATCAGCTAACCTCACCGAACACTGCATAGTGGAATAAGTATCCACAACCATCCAGCCATTATTTACATCCTCTCGTATACCAGCACCACCACCTCGCCCCCCCCCCACACATACACACACATCCACACAGCGTCTCTGGAGTCTCGGAAAGGAGGAGAGAGGAAGGGAGAAAGAAAAAGATAGATAAATGTGTCTATCGCTTTGGCCATGTAATTATTTCTTTCAGTCAAGTGTCCATACAACACCTACGCAATGTTTGGCATGACTTCGTGCCTGAAGCTGTACACATCAGATGTGGTCATCACTGCTGCCCGAAAGGCGTGTGCGGCAGATGGCGCTAACATCGTGACCTTGAAGACTGTAGACAAGTCGCCGTTGCTCTACAGTTTTGTCACCAACACAGCAGGTAAATGAATCTGTCACCTCTATAAGCCTGGACTACTTGTTTGACTTTATTTTATCTGACCACTTTGTTTGCGCACCTCAAGAAAGTGGACATCGTATTATTTTCTCCCTCTGTTTTGTGTACTATAATTAATAATTAAAACTGATTAAGTTAAGTAAAATAATGTGTATTAAAAGGGATGTTAAAAGCTTTTGAGCAAGAGCGTATAGAATAAATAAAATTCCTTGAAAGTAATTAAAATTTACTGTTCATTTCACGGGTTGTTGGACGAATAAGGCTTTTTACTGATTGGGTGAGGCTCGATACAAAATTTTATTTCCCGAAATTTGAGTGAATACCCTCCGTCCAAAGTGAAGACAAAACGTAACGTTCTCACAAAACGACGGAATTAAAAGGTTCTCGTGTGACTGAGACTAGCAATGACAAAGAGGCATAAAAGGGTAAAGGTCATCCCATAACCTTTTCAGGTCGTTGGGGAGTGAGGTGTTAGAGACTTCACTTTTCTCGGGGCCAGCTTTTTACATGAGGGTGGTGCCAATCTCCTCTCCCTCGCTGCCTTACCTTCCCCAACCCTCTATCGAGTCAGGTACCCATTCCCGTCAGCTGGGTCGAATGGGGGAAGTTTGCTGCGCTTATCGGGAATTGAACTAGCGCGCTTTCGGTTCGAACGCCAGCGCTCTAACCACTCGGCCATCCGCTTCCCCCGAAAGAGGCATGGTGACAGTAAAGAAAGAAAAGGGTACAGATTGACATGAAGAAGAGATCTGCATGAACAAATCACAGCTGGAAGACACTGACAGCTTCAAGTACCGTCCTATCTAAAGATGTAAATATACGGCAGAAATCCGCATCGGAAATTAAGTAACTTCACCCTCAATGGCCAGGCTGAAGGGATTTAGCACAGGAGCTTTGCTACCAAATACCGACTTTGTCCATCGAGAACAAATAAAACAACGAAAAACTCATCACTCAAACACGTATACCTACTCACCTATCCCTACCCTCTGACATGGTCATAGAAAGAGAAAGCTAGCAACTGGGATGTTGGGGGTCATGGGGGCTGCTGAAAGTGGGGTATGATTCTGTACAGTCCATTGTCGTGGCTACAAGATGAAGTTCTCTGGTTTGAAGCAAATGTTATAAAGGAAACACGCATCCAACTCGCGTTACTTTCACACTGTGATCACGAAGACGCTTTTCTTTCTGTTGTGAAAGGTGATGAGTCAGACGTATGGCTGGATGCAAGTGATGAAGTTCAGGAAGGCCGCTGGGTCTGGGCTGATGGAGACATCATTGACTCGACACATCCACTGTGGGATTCTAAAGACCATGACCATGGAACCAGTGAAAACTGCTTGATTGCCTTTTATTACACAGGAATCTACAACTACAGTGATGTTGCCTGCGACTCAGATTATCCATTTGTGTGCGAAATTCCTTTGAAGTAAGACTAACGATAAGATATTCAGTCTCATGTCGTTACCTCGCCAACCCCGCCTCTCGTTACACTTCGTGACAGAGTGGGTTTCCTCAAAGTTTCACCTAGTTATGGATGATTTAATTTTTTTATGTCGCTTCCTCTCTTCTCACCCAATGTGTTGTGTTGAACGGATGTTTAAGTTAAGACGCTTTGGGACTAATTAAAAAGGTATAGTGTGAAGAGATGATGATGAAAAGCAACAATACATCTGTTACACGGACACGTGATAAGATTTCCACAGGTCGGATGTAGCGAAGACTTGTAATAATACGAGAGAATAAAATGTAAGGAAGTGATGTTACACTGTGGAAGGTAGTCAAAGGATGTAAATATTTTACAAAATTCTTCCTTTTTCCTTCGTTTCTTCTTATTCCTGTCTTCTTCATCCTCGTTCTTCTCCTCATCCCCTTCCTACTCGTGTGTCTGGAACAGGGTGACATAGATTCTTCATGTTTCGACACTAGCATCACATAAACTTCTTATGTGTCTAGAATTCTTCATGATTCTAGACTAACATGACAAAGATTCTTCGTGTTTCTAGACTAACATGACAAGGATATAGTGTGTCTGGTAGAGCGTAACAAAGATTCCTCATGTATATGAACTGGCGTTACATAGATTCCCTGGGAACACCTGTTCCGTACCAAAGAGATTTTTATTTTGTCTAGTAGTACAGTTGTATAACTGTTGCCTCTTACATCGTCAAGATGGTTTGGGGGCTAGTAATTATTTTTTATGAGTTTTTTTTCCCCGTAGTCGCCTATATTTTTTGGTATGTTTCCTATATTATTTTATAGGTCTCATATATTGGATATTTTTGTGTTTGTGTTTATTTTAAGAAGTTTAGTAAAACTGTTTTTGAATTGATGCTATGTGAGAAATATCTCTTAGCCTTTACAATTCTTCCTCGCACAACATTATAAATTTTCTTCCCATTTCTAACGCTTCGTTTCTATGTTAAATTCAATACTTTCATGTTTAAAAAGACAATAAACACGACTAGCACACTCTGTTAATATGCTTATTGTTTTACCTATTTGCAGCAGTAATAAAAAAAGACCCAACACATTTATTCCTTTATTCTTCTTCGCGGCACAGTATGAATTCACGATTCAGCCACAGCTGGACTCACGAAATGGTGTCCTTTACCAAATACTGACACTCACTCACTCACTCACTCACTCACTCACTCACTCACTCACTCTCAAACCGCTATGGTTTTGAATTTGTCTGCGAGTGTCAAGAAGTGGATAATTTTTAAGAGAATTTAAGCTGCGACTCATAGATTGTTTTTAACAAGACTGGCACAGTAAAATTCTAAGCAGTGATCAGTATTCATTCTACAGCTCATTTAAGTCATATTTAGAGGTAAAACATATTAGTCTTAGAGATTTATTAATTAGACGTTTAAAATCTAAGCTACCATAAGCAATGTTACAGGACTTTGTCTCCTGTCTCACTAAAATGCACCCATTGCATCTGTGTAGAAACTGTTACATTATATGTTCATATACCCTAAATGAAAGGATCTACCTCAGTTGTACATTACTAGCAAATGTTATAAAAATCCTCCACAGTTTTGTTTATTCATTTTATTTGCCAGTTACTCTAGAACATTATTGCAAAATGCTGCCTTTTTTCTTTATGAAGCACTACAGGTTAGAGAGACTGTATAGTTTGCAAATGTTTGTGGTTTCTCTGTTAATAACAAAATTTACTTTAACATTTTGTGCACGTTGTAATTTTAATTGATTTGTGCTATTAGGCTATTTTCGTGTAACAATGTATTTTGAAAAAATAATTGAGCTCCTCCCTCCATCCTCCCACAATATCGGTAATGGGCACGAGCCTACCTAAATAAAGCAACTCTCATGGCTATTGTCATTGTCACTAACAAACAAACAACCACACAGGTGGATCGACGCATGAGTTAATGATTAAACGTTACATTACAGTTAAGTGATATGTAAGTTGTCTTAACTATAAAAATGCACTAAAGCGCCACATGATTAATTGATCGATTGATTAAGTTATTGATTAATGCATAAATGGCTGGCTGGTTGGACGGAGGGTTCATTCAGCTTTGTTCGACACGTTTAATTCGTTTGAAGAAGTCTTACCTGTACAGTCATTGATTTTACTGCTTTGTTTCTGAAACAGCATATGAATTGATAAAGTGCACTGCTGTTGTCTCATAAAATATTCACTCTGATTAAACACTTGGGTGTCTTAAAATAGACCAATAAGAACTGGGACAGGTTTTTACATCGCAAGCACCCGATTTCTCGCAGCCAATCAAAGCACGGACGAGGTTCGTAATCAATGTGATCGATGTAAGCTGCAATAATACATCTGGGATCGAGAAAAGTAAGCGGCAGGGGTCAATATGTGGCAACAGCAGGCCGCCGAAAAACTGAAAAAGACTGCAAGGGGACAGAACTGAAGGAAAAAAGACTACAAGGGGACATAATCGAGGAACAGGCTTGCACAGAGATAAGAAACTGGACAGCACAGGGACAAATAATGCAACAAAAACGCAATTAGTCTGACAGAAATTCACATTTAATTGAATGATAGGTCAGACACATGTACACAATGCACAACACTCTGACACTGCGTAGAAAGAGAAGGTAGATCGCAAAATGACACGGTAGATCACAGCCTACATTTGGTCCTATTCATGAGCTTCACATTCGAAGCTTTTCCATCATTAAATAAATGAGGTTTTTTGAGGGAGTGGGATGGAGTTTTTGCGACCTACTGAGAGAAATCGCATTCACAGTAATTTTAAATTTATAAAACATACTGTCGAAGTTCTTAAGCGCTAAGAGCATGCTCTTTAGGATGGTGAGCATATATGCGCTATATAAATTTTGCTTTATTTTTATTTGTTGTTGATGTTGTTATTATTGTTATTCCTAGTGTATCGTTATATCTTTTTGTGTTGCTTATTGTCAGCAATATTAATAGTTACTGTATAGGATGTTATTGAGTTAATCTCGGATTTACACATTTTCGGGGGCTATGTGCCCCTAGCCCTCGTGAAGACTGAGAGAAAACTGCAACTGAACCCATGTCCTCCCAAGATCATCCAACTGATCGAGGAATTAAAGTAATAATGATGGCTTCTCGGTCAAAATCGCCTACTCGGTCTTAGCGGCGACATACACATGTTATTCATCATCACGATAACCTCTGAACCACTGACTTGCCTTTCGAAGACGAGTGATTGCATGATCGTCACTAGAAGTATCTTGTACGCTCTAAAATCAAGTTTAATCGGTATGTTTCCAGCCTCGGACTGGCCACCATACTACAGTGAGAATCATGCGCAGCTTTTGTACAGGATATCAATTCTTTTTCATGATCGTACAGGAAAAAATACTTGCCTTTGGCCACTTCATGCATGACCAAAAAAAAAAATAAATTCTGTCGTTGCAGTTTTCGCCATGCATTCATTTCAAAAAATATATATTTTTCGCGTGGTTCTTCAGTCTTTTTTATGCACATGACATCCACAATAAAAGCTCAGTTTTGAATGCTGCTTTGACACCCACACCCATTCACCAACCCCCTACATACACACACTATACTGTCCCATACATTAGTTATGATTATCTTGGCTCTTCTCAACAAAGCTAACTAGTCTTACATTTCTTTCGGGTCTTTAGGGAAAAAGTGATAATAAAATATCAGGACAATATTGACACAATCAGAAACTGAGTTTCTTCTTTCTGAATGCTTGTTATAAATGCCAAACTATAACGCTTCTTCGTGATGATTTGAGACATTTGTTTTGAGAACCCGTCTTGTATGTAGTTGATGGATTTTAATGGGCCGTTTAGTCTGCCTTGTGTGCCGTTTGTTGACAGGCTGGTCATATTTTGGTACATCCTAAATAAAAGCTGGCGTGCGCAGAAGAGATGTGAAATGTACCAAATAAGATGAGAAAAAGTTTCAACACGACGCTAAAAAATCAAAATATGTTAGTTTCGTATATTTGGTAGGTGTAAATCAAAATATATCAGGATTATTATTCACTTCGAGGAAAAGAAAATGAGCCATGGGCTCGTCCGGGAGTCGAACCCGGGACCTCTCGCACCCGAAGCGAGAATCATACCCCTAGACATCTGCGGCCCCTTTTCCCATTACCAAACCAGCAAAAGATAAAATCTGATGATTAAATAACAGTAATACACCTATACACTCTAATACACCTATCACTCTCCTCTCTCTCTCTCCTCTTCAGCTAAATTTATTAACGATTTGGATGAATTATGCATGTGTCCTTTACTCCAATTTATGGGTCTGACCTCTTCCGGTTTTGATGTCGGTATGATGCAGTGTAACTCCGCCTGGAAACCCCCCGGGTAACCTGCCGGTCCCAAGCCCGGATAAAGGAGGAGGGTTGGGCGTGGGGTTAGCAACCCCACCCTGTAAAACAACCCTTGCTACAGAAACTACAACTACAACACTACCACAACGAGAGCCTGGACGGGAAGAAAAGAAAAGGGGAGGGAGGCCCAGAACCGGGTTCGCTGGCGTGGTGTAGTTGCAGCCCTATGCTCCACTGGGGGCGAAAAGGAATAAGAAGATGATGCAGTGTCTGACAACGTCTGTGCTTGGTATGAAATGAACTGTCGTTAAAACACTGTTAATGAACTGCCTTCAAACTCAGTTTCAAATGTTTCTCGTGAATTTTCTAACTACAACAAACGAAGTGTTGGAACTAAAATATGGAAGCAAAAATCTGCAGCAGACGATGCACGCCTCTAGTTTTGGCGATACTTTGTCGGCATCAACATTTGCCTTTTGTTTTCAGAAGTCTTTATTCTCTTTAGTCAATGAGCAGAGACTTAATTGCTCACTCTGCTATTGAATATTCAAATTATTAAAATTTAGTTCGCATGGGAGAATTCAAAGTGTTAAGGAGAATGAATAGCGTGCGATCGATGACATGGGGACTGCGCTGTATAAATTACTGAGAAGCATCGTTTCAAAGCGAGATTGTTACCAAGCATTTCGAATGCTCTGTCAAGTCCGCTTGTTCCTTTTTTCATTTTTTTTTCTTTTTTTTTTCTTTGTCGGTGTGCTCTCTTTCCTGCCATTTTTGCAATCTGTGTCACACTTATCCCTATGTTGTTCGACAAGTGTTCGAGTCATTGCATATTTGCTGGTAAGCCAGCAAACGAAGGATTTTTTTTTTAAATTACTTTTCAGTTACTAATTGCCAAAAATACGCAAATTTTTGCCGCCAGAGTAAGAAAAAGAAAAAAGAAATCAAAAGAGGTTGAGTTTGCGTGTGGCATGATGGCTCAGCGGTGGTCGAGGGGCGGGGGCTGGTCGGGGTGTCAGCGGGTAATGTACTGAGTTTGTTTTTTCTGATTGTGGGGGAGAAGACTGGCGAGTTGCGTGTCTTTCGGCGGAGACTATTAGCGAGCGGCAGTAGGTTCCGACCTGGCAGACGACAAATTAACGGTGACAATACTTAGGATACCTGGATCCAAGTGTTAAAGACTTACATATATTTTGATTTTGCAGGGGATAGCGCGAACGCAGTCCCCTTTACGAATAAATTTCGCACTCGAGTCACCCACATTTGGGGTGATCGCAGGGGTCAGCCCGCCCGGAGTGCAATGGACAGGCCTCGCCCTGGGAGGACCTCCTTGATGATCAAGGTGCCTCCCGTGCCAGGTAAGTATGAGTTGACGTGTCGAATGCACCGAACCACTCCAAACTATTTGTGGGTTATTTAGTGGTGCTCTAAGTCGTGTTGTAATTATAACTCTCTTTCTTTTGTCATTTTAGTCAGTTAGCAAACTTCTTCATTTTTGAACAAACTGCTTTGCCGAATAATTTGTGTCATTTTATTCGAACGTTTTTGCAAAGACTATATGTCTAAATTTCTCAAATTAAAGGTAAAATGATAAAAGTTTAGATAACTACAATCTTCGCGCCATTAGGACATTAGGGTTACCTCTCTTAGCTATACAGGTCAGCAGTCCCACCACCGACCGACGACGTCAAAGGTTTCTCAAGGGAGCGTTTTCTTTACCGCCCACATAAGAGTTGAGAAACTTTGAGTAAAGGGAGCGTTTTCTTTACCGTACTATATCTATCTCTTGGTCTATTTGAGCAATAAATGTAGATAAAATATTGGACAATTTCGATTTATTTCAAACATTTTGTCAGATTTAACCCCTGCCGAGGGAGGGTACGTGAACTTTCACGAGCGAAAGCTCACCAGAAAAATCACAGAAAATCAAATCACTACCTGCCACTAGATGGTACATTTGTCTAAGACTTATTCTGCACTCTGGGTTTGGCACAACAGACTGGGTGTATCGTTTGACTCTATTTTTCTCTTTTTTTTTCTTCTTCTTCATTCTTTAAAACGAAATGTCCATTCTTGTGTTCTTGATCATGGAATTTAATTGTGCATGTGACGTCCTGTAGGCATACCTAGAGCTTTCCCTATATATATGTCTCTGCTTGATATTGTGTTTCTTTTATAAAGCTTTCTAAACTATTTCCGTCTACGGCCATATTCTCTCTCTCTCTCTAGCTAGAGAATGCATTCTTTAGTTACAGAACTCATTCTGTACTTAAAGAATCCATTCTTCACTTAGAAAAAAAGTCGGTAAAAACCAAAGAGAATTCTTTCTGTACGCAGAGACTTGAATTGTATAGCAAGAGTGCATTCTGTAGCTACAGAATGGAATTTTATATATAAAATGTCGAATTGGATAGCAACTAATTCTGACTATAATATAAATGAAATACTTTGGTTTTTATCGAGTTTTTCTCTCTCTAGCTAGAGAATGCATTCTGTAGGTAGAGAACTCATTCTGCATTCTGTGACTACAGAATTTAATTGTTTAAGTATCGAGTGCATTCTATAAGTACAGATTGTGTTCTGTAACTACAGAATTAAAGGTCTGTATGTATATCATTCTCAAGCAAAAAAGCGAAAATTCCTCTCTTGGCACCCCATACGTAGCTACAGAATGGAATTGTATTTGTACATATCAAAAGAACAATATAAAGTATAATATAAATGAAATACCTTGGATTTTACCGAGGTTTTTTTTCTCTCTCTAGCGAGAGAATGCAAGGAGACATGGAAACTTTTCTCTCTAGCACACGTTCTGTTTTTAACAACTTTAAAAAAAATATCCTGCTTTTAAGCCGTCTTTACAGTGAGAATGTCACAGTACGTTATCTATCCTCAACCAACATTTTCTAGAAAATTGTTTTTCGGTGCTCGACCACTTGGTCGCCACTCGTGTTACAACCTGTATCATGCGACGCCACGCCATAGACCGAAGCTAAAGTCAAAGGACATACAGCAGTCACAGAGTAATGGGATGCTAGGGGTTAATTTAGCATACACGCGCTTTGCTAGAAATGTACACTTAAACGACAGTCTCCATCTTGTCACGTTTCAAAGAAATAAATATGAGGTGTTCACGTAGAAAAGTACAACCTTACAAGTATGCTGTTAATAAAAAAAAAAGAGAGAGCTCACGCGATATCGAGCAGCAGCAACTTAGGATAACTAAGAAATTAATGCCGGTTTATACGCTTACGCAAGATAATTAAAATTCTTATTTTACATTGATTATGATTACTCTCCAAGACTGCAGGACCGATCCTGGAGGTACTGCAATACCAGGCCAACCCGTGAGAAAGGTGGAGCAAGTCCCGAACACTCCGTCATGATTCAGAAATCAGCTTAGTGTCGAAGTTCCCCAATTAGGAACATATCAAATATTAAGCTGATAAGAACATATTTTTTCCCACGCTTTTTATTAAAAATCAACAAATATAAAATTCATCACATTTGTACAAATATTTACACAAAATCACAAGTATTCACCAGTGTTCACAAATGGTTTGTTAAAACGTGTACATCAAAGTCAAAATTTACCCGTAGGGGGGTCGCTTAGCAAAAAGGGGTGTTGGTGGTCTTTGATCTTGTGTGCCGTTGTCCGTGGGTTTTTGTTTCTTTGTGACGTAGGTTTGCTTCCAAGATGTGTGGGGTGTAGGGGAGGAGGGGTTCCCCCCTCTGCCGCTGTGCCTCACATGAGGTCTCCCCAACGCTCGAGCTATTGCTCAGTTGACAAGCTCTCTCTGTCTTTTCTCAGTCTGTCTTATCCTCGTGCTGAAGAGTTCTGATATCTGAGATGGTGCCACGCCTTTTTGCGGAGACGTGCCTTAATTGTTCCTCAGTTGCCAGATCACCTGTTTATATTCTGCTAGGACGATGGCGAATGCTGTCTGTGCTGCTGCTGCTGATATGGTGGGTGGGAGGGTGTTGAACCGTTTGCATTCTAGTGAGGGGGTTATGTTGGCGAAGTTGTTCATTAGTGTTGACAGTTGTTTGCGTGTTTGTTGTATGCGTGTGCAGTAGTAAAGGATGTGTTCTGTTGTCTCTTGTTTCTTGCAACAGAAGGAGCACATCTTGTACTGGTTATATTTATGTTTCTGAGGTGTAGGGTGTATGCATCAAAGTGGGCGACAGCAACATCACATTCACGTCATCCGTTAGGAATCTGGGATTTATTGTCACTGATGACATGACCCTTGATAAACATGTTACAGTTGTCTGTCAGTCTGCCTACTATGAGCTCCGTAAGATCAGTGCCATCCGTCATTTTCTCTCTACACGCGCTACCAACACTCTTGTCTGTGCGTTTGTTCTTTCTCGGCTTGACTACTGCAACTCCTTGCTGGCAGGCTGCCCTGACTACCTCATTCAGAGACTCCAGAAAGTACAGAACTCTGCTGCGCGTCTGGTGCTTAGAGCAAGGAAAAGGGACCATGTCACTCCTCTCCTTCGTTTTCTACACTGGCTACCCATCCGTTCTCGCATTCAGTACAAAGTGTCTGTGCTGTGTTTTAATTTCTTTGCTGGCTCCTGTCCTGACTATTTCTCTGAACTTCTCATCCCTTCCTCTCCGGCCAGACAACTCCGCTCTTCCTCTGACAACCGTATCCTAACTGTTCCTGTCACCAGAACAACAACCTATGGTCACAGGACTTTTGGCTACTGTGCTGCAAAACAATGGAACTCTCTTCCTTTCCATATCCGCCATCTTCCTACAATTGAATCTTTCAAATCTGCACTGAAAACGCACCTCTTCCTAGAGCATTACTCCTAACACAGTCCACAATGCTAGTCCTTACCCCCCCCCTTTCCTCTTGCTACTTTACCCATCACTATTTTCTCTGTTCCTGTTACTTGATGCCTTTTGTTATCTGTTTCGTCGTCAGTACTGTCGTTTTCTTTCGTCCCCTGTGTTCTGTATCTACTTAGTCCACGTCCCTTCCCCATTTTAAGCGCTAAGAGCATGCTCTCTATGAGTGTGAATATGCGCTATACAAATCTTCATTATTATTATTATTATGCGACAGGAAGGACATAGTGCGCTATTTTGAAGGACGTGACTGATTTGTTGGGGTCTATATACGTATTTGTTTAACTGTTTGAAGGTGTTTGCGAAGTTTATTTGTGGAAACGTCGATCTGGAGCACTCTTGGGGGCTTGGTGCGCTTGGTTACAAGTGTTTGGTACTGGGTCTTTGCTCTTGTATGTGCGTCCAGGGTGCTCTTGAGGTATGCCGCGAAGAGGTTGTTGATGGCTATGCGGCATGACATGGAGGGGGGAACGTCCTCAGGGCTGTGTGGGTGCTTGTTCGTGAAAGTGTACTTACCGAAAACCCTCCTCACATCTAGCCCTAACCACAGGTGGCCGAAATGTGTCCAGTCCTGTTTGTCCCGTCGGAACAGCCCTGTAACTTGAAATAGGATGTGGCTTTCTATTTTGGATGGGATGTTATTGGGTGCTCATTTGTTGCTTGTCTTAATTGTTTGATGTTTTATGTACATATTGCTTATTTTCTTGCACTCTTGGAATCTGTTTAATGCTCTTGACTTTGTGGTCCTAATTTAATGTGATCGGCTGTACTGTAAGTCTGTAATCCCCTCGCCCTAACTGGCTAGAGAGCGACTGCTCTCCGGCCGTCTTTTTTCCTCTTTGCCCGTTTATCTGTGTCAAATATTGATCTGTGTATCTGTTATGCTATGCTCATGGATTGATCTCTTTGTCTGACCCACTTTTTCTTTTACTGGACAATTTGATATGTACTGCCACATCTGCCCCATCTTGCTATTACTTGCTAGGTCTGCGCATCAACAGTGCCGATTTTCAGACCGACTCCTTTTACTTCAATTATTCCAGAAAGTTTTGGAGTTGAGCTGCCACAGCATGCTTTGTGGGCAGTATAGGCAGGTCAGACGTGATTGATATTGTGTATCCCACGAAGCTATGGAATGACTGTTAGCGCGAATTGACCTTCTTGACACGCAATGAATTCTTTGATTTGAGACCAGCTTATAATTTTGTTATTAGGTACCAGGGCTCACGTTTGCCTTGATTCTGGCACATTTTGGAAATAGATGGCTCCTCTCTAAACGAAATAGTCTGGTCAGGAAGATTGTAAACTCCATCAATCTGCAGAGAGACGTGCATTATGATTCAGCCACGCTAGCAATGGATTGGCCGGAAGTACCGAAAAACGACAATTTTCGCGCACCCAGTTAGAAGGTCCATATAAACACGAACTTGTGTTAACTATACACGTCCATGGTACAATCTATTTATCTGTGTGAACTACCCTACCCTTCCTTTTCAGAGTTTTGCGCCTTATGTGCAATGAGAGGAAATTCATCCACTGGCCCCACAAATATAGAGCAGTGGGATATACATGCATTTAGATTAATATCAAGTTGGTCCAGCAAAAGTCTCACAATAACAGTTGTTTAGTAATGCTCCCAGAGTTCTACTAAACAGATCCTAAAAGGAAATAACCTAGGCGTAATCTTTCGAATATGGTTGCCTATGTTGAATTCCACACCTGCTGGTCAAACCCTACTTCAAACAATCTGCTGCATGAATAAAATGAGCAGATCTTATACTCCGTGTCAAAAGTGTACCGACAGCTTTACACCTGTAGGTAAGGTACTAAAAAATAAATAATTTTAAATGGATTTCTCTTCACACCAAATAAATCCATATGAAAGCATCTTGGGATGCTGATCCAACTGATCTGCGAGGGTTTCCGACCAAGGAATACATAAAAAAGTACTTGAGGCTTCAAGACAAGGCTGCCATACTGTGCGAACATTTTATTCATAGACAAAATATATATGCACAACAAAATTCAACTTTATGCACTTTTTAACAAAATGTGCAGCTTTTATTTCATGATCTGTTAGTTGTGTATTCCATCTGTTTTATGTGCGATTAACTTAGAAACCACTTGCAAAACTTGGATGAACCCACATATGCAGCAATCATACACACATGTGCAGCCATGCATACAAACACACACACAAACTCTCTCTTGATTCAAGCAAATTCTATCAAACACTTTTAAGATGCCAACCCCATCTTCCAAACAACCAGACTGATTCTTTTTCCTCTTTTCCAATCACAGTTACAATATTTTAAGCTTATGCCGTCCTCTTCTTACCAAAGCAACTTCTCATCAAGGAGATAAACTTTGCTCCAACCCATTATCTGACACACTTTAAAAGTCCAAGCCATTCAACAAAAATTAGCAAAACATCATATGATGAGCCCATCCATTCCATATTAATATCCAGATGGTAAGAAAGATCAAGTAACCCAAATTAAAGATGCATTTAACCTTGTTTTCTAGAAGACATATAAAATGCATACCACAAATTAAAAGTATCCCTCAGCATGCGATGGCAGAATGACAAGGTGTACTACTTTACTATTCACTGTGATAAAGGCATTTTTAAAAGAAAATCAAGCTTCAAATCAATGCATCATAACACAACATAAAAATGGTCTTTAAAATCTTCCTCTGCCGCAGCTCATGAGATTTTGTTTGTTGAAACAAGACAACCAGAGATAAAAATTTTGCCATTTTAAATTTATATGCTGGTCTTATTACAATAGGCACACCACAAGAATCAAACACCACATTTTATCTCACTGACAAAGTTCTATTTAGAAAAGGGTCTAATAGCCTCAAGGCTGTACGGGTAGTTAACTGTGAGCATGTCTAGTACATGGCATGGAGGTGGGATTCAATCTTTTCTTTTGCCATCTTTATCTGCCCTTATAAATCAGGTATCCATCTGGTTAGTTGGCAAGGGTAGTTTTTCCACCACTGGCCAAAAGTTAGCTTTGAACCAGCAACATCTGCTCCAAAGTCAAGTAAACAAAGTATATGCTGAAACACTGCATTTGAATAAAATTTGCCCAGTTCTTAAATTAGCATGGGACAAATAACTATACAAATGGACAGAATATCATGGAATGAAAAAGTGTCTGCAAGTTGACAGTTATATTAAATAAAGTTTCCTTTTTCAATATTCATGATTACCATTTTTTATGCAATGCATACACCAAGCACAGAAGTTTGCTTCCTAATATTACCAATCATTATGCCTTACTATCTGGTGGCCAAAAAGTTAACACTGATCATAATAAAAACTTAGAAATTTCACTCTGATCATTCTAAAAATTCTGAGAAGGCATTTTTTTGCAAACGTTAACACATTTTTGTTGGATTTCCATTGTTTCACAGTCATTCATCCAAGCTTAACAACCTATCTTCACATCTCAGACTTGTCAGTGAAAGAATATGTAAGCATACAACGCTCCTGGCAATGCAACAAAGTTTGCAAAACTTTTGAAACCGCATATTGTACTTTACCACAACGGTCTTCAGATTTTAAGCCACGGTGGAAAACATAAACATCTAAAGCTTATTTTCACACTAAGCAATAAGCATAGGAATAAATCAATAATTATTTCTATAAAATAAAGAACAATTTGTGATTGATGAAAATATTATCAACAAAATAAAATGATTAAGTTTGGCAAGTCAGTGTATGTGACATATGTTAGAAATTTTGAAACTGAAGGTAAACACATTAAACTATGACTTCCAGCCCAAGGGGGAGGGAGAAACTGGTGCTAAGGCTATATCATGGCAAAGCAGCCAGCCTTCTAAACAGATGCAAAATATTGAGAGAGAGAGAGAGAGAAGAGCACATCCGAGAAGAGATCTGAATCCAGGGAAGGCAATCTTCACTGTACTGGTAACAGGTGCTAACTGTTGTGCCACTGGTAATAGTTTTCTGTACTGTTGTTAGCCATTGTCGTTACAGCTATAATTTAAAATACTGAAGTGACAAAAACTAAACAAAGCCAAGAAAGATCAACGATCTTCATTAGGGTTATCAGTCATTTTAACCCAAAACCTCATTAATACTCTGAACGTTTTAAAAACTGTGTAATAGAGGTAGTCAAAAAAACCACGCAAATGGCAAACTTACATATTTTGTCCACCATAGTAGATGGCTAATGCACTAGCAACCTTTCCACAGACCTTTTAATCAGCATGCTTTAATAACCTGAGAAACATGCACACATTACACACGTGCATGCACACACGCAAACAAAATGATCATTTGCTCACTGCAAACAGAGAAAAACAATCCCTGAAACAGAAAGACTAAAGACTAAGGGTTTGCAGACTTTTTTCTTCAGTTTACAGTGCTTCAAATCTTATTGTAGAATGTCAAATAGTGTGCACCTGCACCTGAAAATAACTGCACCTATGGCCCACAATGTCATAAGTCTCACGTACATTTGCTATCAAACTTGCTGTTGAGTTTAACGTCAACCATATGCATTACGAACAATCATCAAAACAACGATGTTGCACATGACTGTAAAAATAAAAGTTAATACAAACCTTTAAATGTCTAAAAATTCATGATACAAAGACTAGAAAAGATGTTGTTTCATTCCATTAATCCATTTATGTTCATAAAAAACATCCTGCATGCAAACACACACTCTCTCACATATAAAAACAGTTTCAACATAGTTTTTACATTAACCCAACAACGACATTAAATATAACTTCAAATATAATGTACCCAACCCCCAACCCCCAGCCTGCCCTAACTTCTGAAATATCTAAATACACTTTAAACACCAGCTCATGCTCATCTGATAATACTCAAGACTGGAGGCTGAATGGGAAAGGGGAAATGTAAGAGTTCATGTTTTTTGCTTGTTGACACTTCAGGCACAGATCACAACATTCAAATTATTAATGTGACCTTTAACACATGTTAAACCCTCATGACAACATTCAAAAGGTGGCTATTAACATTCTTGGACATCAAAGATCTCAGGCAGTTTTTTTTTTCTTGATTGCCAATGGTCAGTAAAGTCACTACAGTTACTCCCCTACATCCTCAGTGATTGAACACAGATTAGTTTAGAAACAAACTTGATGCTGCAGTTATTTAAACATTTTCTGAGAAACTTTAATCCTCATTAGTTGGAAAAGAAAATCAAATTCAATGCCTGACTGCACATTCAGAAGTTATATGTGCTTGTAAGGATAAAAGACATTATTTTTGTACCTAAAGTCCTGGCATATTGAAAAGAAAATTAAAAAATGTAAAGCTGACAGTATTTCATTTCTTGTGCTCAACTGCAAAGCCACCTCAAAGATTAGACGAGTTACTCTGACCTGGAAAAATATGGCACTGCCAGCACAAACCCCTTCTTCCATTTTCTTTGAAAACATGTTGCACAGTTGACACAAAACCACACTATGTTCAAACATGTTATATGGCTAGCACAAAAGAATACCGTGCTTGAGCAGTTATAAACCTACAATAAAGACAACTATAATTCACACAAAATTGTAAATATTATTTCTTAAACTATAAAATGCTTTATACTGGGATGAATCTTTCCTTTTGTTTTCTTATAATAAATCTGAGTGAACGAGAGTAAGATTGGAGATCAAGGTCACATTGAAATTGATCATATGAAATTGGATCATGAAGTGAGAATTTAAAAAGACAAATGGAATATAAAAAAGCTTAAATATTTTATTTAAAAAAAGACACTGAACTTTAAAGTATTTTACTTTTGTTTGGGGCTGTTCCCTTGGTAGGGTAGATTCATGTGAATAAGCAATCTCCAATACAGAACTTTAGTGGACATATTTGTTACTACTTTTAACCTTAAAAAATATGGGATTAGATATTTAATTTAGATATTGACTTATATTACTAAGTGCACTGGATTCCAGCAACCCAACCATTCTATGTGTATGGAATTTAAGAAATGACATATGATGCAATTTGTGGGTATTTACAATGAGTGTATTGAATGAATTAATATCAGTTAGTTAAAGCACCTGTCAGTTTTTCTAAGACAAATATAACATTAATATTAAGAAGTTCAATTATTGTAGCCTTCTCTCAATCCAAAACTTCCAACAAGATTTTGTTTTGAGCAAGCCTCTCACTTTAAGTTATACTATGCTTCTAAAGTCAATAAAAGATATAAAAAAACAGCTGGATGAAAAGACCAAAAGGTGCTGAAAGTCCTAACATTCTGCTCATTTGGCACTTGTCTACAGATTTTAACACACATTTGCTTAGTCTAAAGCATCCTGTTGATATGTCAACAATGTTGCCAAAGACAGTGCTCAAATGCTAGCATGTTGGCAACAACATCTTCCCTTTCAACAACAAAATGAACTTGTTTCTTGCACAGGTACCTGCAATGACCTTTCCCTGAAACCAAAAATCTTCTGAGGTAAATTAAAAAAAAACTCTTCAGAAGACAGTGGCTGCCATCTTTGTCTTTCCCAAGAAAGAACTTTATTTTTAGACAACAAAACAGACATGTCACATGCTGCCTTGGATCTTGCTAGCTCTTTGTCGATGTAAGGCTACCTTTCCTGGTAAAATGGTATCCAAAGACCCTTAGTACTTGACTGCCCCTGGCCATTAACACTGGGACCATCAATGGACAGCATCTTTTACCAAGTGCCAAGATTGTGAGCAACAAAATAGAACAGCTGTCTCATGAAATGCACCCTCTAAATGTCACTGACTAGAATACGGGTGCTTCATAAAACAATCCTCCAGTCTTGATCTGGTTGATTGCCAGCCCCAAGTGGCAAGATGCTAATACTGGTCCTAACCAGCCCACAACCGATCAAAGTTGAGAAGACTGTCTCAGTAGCCTTTCTCTGCTCTAAACCTAACCTTATAAAGCAGGTGTCATGTTTTGATGACGGTCTGCAAGTCATCCGGGAGAGCAGACACTATGTTCTCAAGATGCTTCTGCAACTTCATCACGCTCTCTTGCTGAACTACTGTGTGATTGTTGATGGCAAATTTCTGCATACACAACACAAATGAGATGAGGAAAAAGTGAGAAAATCTCCTGTAATTTCTCAGAGAATTGCAATTATTAAAGGACTATTGGGATGCAATTTTTTTTTCTTCTAATGATAGACACTATTCTTCCAAATAGGGGTGAATACCCCCTGCCCTTTCTGTTCTCATGATACATGCCTACCAACAGCACCATGCACAGACAAGAGGATGATGCATGGATATGTTGTTGTGAAAGCCTCAACCAAAAGGAGGGCTGGAAACATGCTAATAAGGCATAATGAAACTGCATGATTTTAACCTCTTTCTATGCATGCGAATGTTTGTAGGCATGGATCTTGAAAATAGAGAAACAATATTCATTCAGATTTGTGAAAACAGTATTTTACACTGAGCTTCACCCAAACGAACATTTGCAGCCCACTAGTCCTTTAACGTTAGTAGATTTTACTCTGAAACTTTCTACCTATTTAAAGGTAGACTTAACAACTTCAGGTGTACAATAAACACCATTCTTCAGGTCATTATCAACGACAAAATGTGGATGAACACTTGACCAACTTTCACAAAGTATTTATATAACTGTCATATAAAAACTTTTCAGTTTTACAGAATTACTTCATTAGTTTAGGAAAGGAACCTCAACATGACCCTTTGACATCGACTTGACACACTAAGGCTATGTTGGTCCCCATTACTACCAAAAGTAAAGAAATAAACAGTATTTTCACATACCAATTTTTCTTTGATACGCAAGATGAGATCCACAATCTCCACTTCTTCTTTGTCTCGGATCCATTCCACCAAATTCTGGGTAATAAAATAATAAAATATAATTGTTTTTCTTAATATGTGAACACATGCATGTATACATTCATCATAGTACTTGTGTAAGGACGCACACCTGGCACATCTGTTTACCTACAACAGGTGTATTTTCTGCATTTTGTATTGAAAATCAGTATATTTCTGTAGTTTATATTTCTGTAGTTTATCTCATTTTCCATAGAAAATATGGAAAAAAATTAGAAGTAAACAGTTCTGAACTGGCCAGATCTACACGTACATTCCAGTGAGTTATAAACTCCTAACATTTTCAAATATTGTTCTCAGACTGGTATCTAACAGGGCAACTGCTCTAAACAGCTATAAAGAATTATGACAAAGTAATATTTTGATTAGGTGCTCAGTATTGTGAACACAGGTGAGTAAGAATTTTCTGAAGTGAGCTGTTTGTGACCCCCGACTTACAGAATTACTCAAAGCTTCCATATGAAGAACTTGCAACTTTTGATTAACTTCTCGCTGGCGCTGGTAGTACCATCCCTCAAAGTTTGGTGACCGGAAAAAGCGCCTGAAGATTGAGATTTTTTTTTGTAACTCCATCATTCACTCAAACTGTATTAAAATTTTGCAAGGTCATTATTGAGTTCCTTCTATTTTTAAATTAATTAAGGTTTAAGGATTTGAAAGATGCAAGTTCACGTCACTTTCTACTACTTATAATAATTAAATAAATCAGTCTCACAACGTAATCTGTCTATTTATCTGTACATTCTTTATTCATTCATCTATCTATCCGAAATCTTTCCAAACTTTAGTAAGTCAGTCAATTGACTAATGTAAAGCATTATCAATGTCATTGAGTCCATTAACTCCTGCTTCTCCTGAAAAAAAAAACAAAAAAAAATAAATTCTGAAGAGGCATTAAGATGCACATTACATAAACTGCACAAAAAGTGCATGTTGCATTCACTTAATTAATTTTCTTTGTTCGGGATTTATGTTATCTGTTTCTAAAAGGAGTAAAGGAGAAGGAAAGACAGCATCTGAATTGAGGGTTCTCTTCTCACTGTTTTATCTTTGCTGGTAAAGCTGATATGCTATTACAATAAGAGAAGATTTTTCAATATCTGATATTGCCAACAAAATTTACCTGTACAACCCCTCCCAATCACCTTTAATGCCAGAGGTCAATTGAGGTCCTGAGTGTTCAACAGTTTGCAAGAACTCCTCAGGATCAAACTGTCGCAATAATGGTGCACCCTGCATAGGAAAAAAAAATTAACAACAAAAACAAAGCAAAACCTCACTTGAAAAGTACCAATGATTCTAGAACTCTCTGAAGAAAAATATACATTAAAGCAAGGAACATCCCATGCTGAGGTTGGCTGATGGGGATAGAAGGTGTAGACTGAATGTATACTTTAACTCCAAATCAAAATTACATGCTAAACACGGATCCCAGACACTTAATCCCCGGACACTTAATCCCCAGACACTTAATCCTCAAAACGAAATTTCAACTAAAAAAATTATGAAGTGAATGAAAAATTTAATTCAAATTCAAATAATACTTAACTTCAACATTTATAACATCCCAGTCTTACCAGAGTTACCCAGAGTTACCACGCGACACATTTCTCTTACGGTTATACTATTTATAGTTCACAAAATAGCAGTTTTGAGTGTTGTCGCGATTTGGGGATTAAGTGTCTGGGGATTAAGTGTCTAGGGGATTAAGTGTCCGGGGATGAAGTGTCCGGGGATGAAGTGTCCGGTCACCGCTGAACACACACATATACACACACATTACCCACAATCAAATCTAAAAAAAAGTCAATATTTTTGTACATGCTACATATCTCAACTGCTTATAAAGCTTTTTAACTAGCATCTGTTGCATGACATTAGTTCTAGGAAAGAATGTGATATTGCTCTTGTTTTGGTCAATGAAGAAGTGCTTCTAAAAATTTACCTTGTGTGGAGAGATGTTTCTCTGCAATGGCATAAGGCTGGCCATATACCGCTCCTGAAAATATAAGCATCATATTTAACTATTTTTTAAAAACTCAGTAACTTCTTGAGAGGCCTCCATCTGGTAATCAGAATTTAGAGAAAGGTTAAGTAATGGATTAACAAACACATTTTTTTTAATTTTAAAAGTGAATGTCAATAAAAGGGAAGATAACCAAGGTCTGATCTTGATTTGGCTCACTGTAACACTCTGGGGCCAGTTGCACATGTTTCTAAACCTTAAAATTGTTCTAAAGAAGCAAAATCTCTTATCTGCCATATAGATGCATTGCAAAAGAACACACAAAAATTTGTATTGACAGGACGGAAAGTCAGACTTAAACAACTTTATCTTACTTAAAGCAGTTTTAGTTTTAAAAATTCTAAAATTGTGGTGTGCACTTTAAACTGATTATCTAAAAAGATTTAAGGCTTAAAAGTGTTTAAATTTAGAAATGTGTTGTGCAACTGGCCCCTGGCTTTTACCGTTTCACCAGTTTCTTTCTGCCTCCCAAAGATAGTTGTCAAACTCCCCATGCTGTGATATTATTTATAGACAGTTTACTGTTATTTTCATTTGAACAGCATCCCTGTGATATTTATGAACAGTCTATTATTTTATTTAAATAGCATTTAGTAGTGGATAACATAATGTTATGCTCCTAAAACTACAGAAGCAACGAGAAGATTAATGAAATGAACTAAAATGAAATAAATGTAAAAATGCAACTATGCAATATAAAATGTAAAGAAAAAATGGCTTTCTTCAGGCAGATAAATCATAAATATTGACTCACTCGAGCAAATGTATGACTCAAAAGAAAAAGTGTGTCCATTAAAAGTGTTACACATTAGATCACTGATTATTCATTACAAATATTTTATTTTTCAAATGTCATGTTTGCCATTCTAATTCCTTCAGAGAAAAAAATCTTTTATTTTAATTTTTATTATCTAAAATCAAACCTGATTATAGAGGGATAAAAAAGCACAGGAAAATGAAGAATATTCTCACCAAAGGTATCATGAAGCTCTGTGTCAACTCCAAGAAATGCCGTCGCAAAATGGCATTCTGGGCTTCCACTGGCCGCTTTGACTGTGCACCCTGACACATTTTGGAATAGCAAAGAAAGTTTAGAAACATTTCAAGTACCGAAGCACAAGGTCTGAATGCAACCTGTCCATGGCTTTCGTTTATGTTTTGTTGTGATCTGCAGATGCTGTATTTACTAGTCCCTACATAAAATAATGCAGGGCCAAAGAAGTAAACATAATTTTTGAGTGAGAATAAAATGGGGTTTGTTACTATTTATCTGAAAAACACAGCCCAGAAATAAGAAAGTGAAAAAAGCAGTGTACAAAATGTGCAAATGATTTCTTCTCTCTCAGATAATTTTCAAAACATGATTATTGAAATATTTGAAAATCAAACTTTCGTAAGAAATTCCAGACCCAGCACAAGAGATAATAATGACAGATTACCTTTATCAGTCGCTTGAGTATCATTTTGTCTTTGGCCAGGAAGCTCTTGTACTGAGTATACACACCTGGCATGCAATTTCACATAAACTTAGATACACTGATATATATATATATATGTGTGTGCAATGAGGTCTTTTAACATAATCACATGCAGAGAGTAATTTAAAAGATATGTTACATATTTACTGGTCATATCAATGATAACAGGGGTATATTAGACACAAGTATATTTGCTTAAAACTGCTTACTGTTTATCCTATACTACAGGTTTTTGGTGACCGGACACTTCATCCCCGGACATTTAATCCCCGACACTTAATCCCCAAATCGCAACACAACACTCAAAACTGCTATTTTGTGAAATTGAAATATTATAACCGTAAGAGAAATGTGTGGTGTGGTAACTCTGGTAAGACTGGGTTGCGCTGGGTTTACAATTAGCGATCTACCCTCTAGGCGATACTAGGTGGGCTCCCTAACATAACCAGCCAGTTTCAAGGCCATACTGACCAGGAGCAGACCGCCCTATCGTCTGCTTTCTTCGCTCAGCACTGACGGCCCGTCTGCTGCAAGGAAAATAACCACTATTGTCCGGGCTAAGTGCGCTGGGTTCACAATTAGCGATCTACCCTCTAGGGGATACTACGCTGTGGAGGGTTGGCACCACGCCCTCCAATCTCTCTTCTCCTGTCACCATCCAACAATGTGGACATTCCTTGATGGTCTACGTAAGGATTGTCAGCTACACAAGGCATCTGTTCTACAGTCATGCGCCGGCACAGAGAAAGGTCCAAAGAAGAAGTATGCTGAATTGGCCAGGAGGAGAATTAGCAACACTGTACAGCGATATGAGGCAATGGATCGTCTTCTGTACCTTCGATCATTAGCTTACCTGTCATATTGATTAACAACACTTTTCATATCTTAATGTTGAAAAACATTGACTTTAATAGCTCACATGAACTTTAACTAATGTTATAAATGTTGAAATTAAGTATTATTTTAATTGTCAAACATATTTTCATGTAAAACATGAAAATTATTATTTGAATTTGAATTAAAATTTTCATTCACTTCATAATTTTTTGAGTTGAAATTTCATTTTGAGGATTAAGTGTCTAGGGGATTAAGTGTCTGGGATTCCAGGTTTTTAAAATTATTATTACAAACGAAATGGCAGGGATACTAACAATTTAAAGAAAAAAAAACAGCAAGAAATCTACACGACAGTTGATGATAAAAAAAAAGGAAAAACCTTTACTTATTACTATGCAACTTAAATGACTGTCATTTATAATCCATAATATTTTTTCCCTAAGAGAAATATCTACCTACCTACCCATTAACTACCTGTCCATTCACTGTCTCTTTGTCTACTTTTCTTGTCCGTCATTATGCCATTCTTCTTCCAGTTCCCAACCTTCTCCCCACCCTAATATCAGGTATCCACCAGTTTGGAGTTTTTTTTATGCAATGAAGTTTGATCTTCGTAAAGATGGAAAACACTTATCTTGCTAGTAAATGTTTCAACGGTTGTTATTTAACTGATCTCATTTGTAACGCCTATCTGAACCTCTTAAAATAAAAAAAAAATAAACATGCACATTGTTTCAGTGGTCCAGGTTCATTATCATTTATTGCAAGCAACAAAAGAGTGTGCCATCAGGGAAGAGATGCTAACATTACACATGTTAAGAATAAACCATAAATTGATAATAGCCACAGCATATAATGTGAACACATGCCAGTAAAAGAAACCAATGCCGGCTATTCACAACTGACATGCAGATTATTAAGTATGACTTTCTGAGAAGGCATAAAAGCTGCTCTGTTTTTCCCCTCAATTTGATTGCTTTAGATTAACAGCAGTGAAGACTGCAAAACTGTTATGCAACATGCACACAAAACACCTATTCCTCCAATACAACATGCATTCTCATAAGAAAATTTACAAACAACTGAAAAGCATTCTTAATGACCCACAAGAACCAAACAAATTTTTATGAAATAAGATACACAGTTCTACTTGCAGGATTCTGGCTGATCTACAGAAACATGAAAACAAATGAACAAGCCATGAATGAAAGTAAAAGGCAAAGGCATAAACAGTCACATGTGGCAGGAAATTTCTGTAAAGTTCACTGCCATTAAAAAGCTACTTAACAGCTTACAAGAACAACAGAAAGCACCCAAAAGCATTCAACAATAAATGCCTCAAAACTGACACAATGTTGTGTACTTCCCATCTAGCTTCTATTCACAGTCAAAATCATGTTCAATCAAAACTGAGTTGACAAAAACAGCACTTGGGGTCATTCAGACTAACTTTAGTCATGTTTTTTGAGAGAAGGATTTGGTGTCATTCATCTGAGGATTGCATGTATAAACTCTTCATATGCATGTTCACAAGACTGTACATGTTTCTGCCTGGGTCATGTGATCTGAGGGGAAAATCAATAGCTCTGATGTCTATGAGGCAAAAGCTTTCGGAAAAAAAAGAGTAAATTTGAAACAAATACAAGAGTCACTGAAGGAGTTTAACCTCATTACCTCAAGTCTTCTAATTAAAGCCACCCTTTAGCCTGTGCTTCCCCTGCTTGTTACCATTTTCACAGTCTATTATTTGCATGGTTCCATCCAGTTGAAAGTTATTTTAAGTTTTAAATGTTCTTACATATGTTGATATACCTATATCACATCCAAGAAATTATGTATACACACAAAATGTTTTCACTCCTTTTGTCTTTTTACCAGCATTGGGCAGTCGACACTCAGATACAGTTGGTAAAGACATAAAATAGCTTCAAGCAGAATGATAAAAAATACATTACATAGCACTGCTATTGTTTTTAGGCCATCTGGCATTTCTTTTTGTAGGGGACTAAACTTATATCTGTAAATAAATATGCACTTTTAAAGACCGCATTATTTTTTCCCTTCAAAGAACATGGTGCCAAGAATCTTAGTTTTTCCAGTATCATTTGAGGCTTGCCATATACTCTTAAAAAATAAATAAATAAAATAAGATGCAGTCTTAAAAACATTCCAAGGATTACCCATGCACAAAATGTTAAGCTACTTAAAGTGACTACCTTTGTTGTAACTAATTGCCTACTGGAAATGGAACTAGGTGAGGCTGGAATGGGAAAACTTTGATCGTATGCTGATACCAAAAGGTCAGTGGGTTAACTCACCAAAGTCACTTTTTACCCAGACATTACAGAAGCAAGCCTGAGGACTGGAGCTGTTCTATCATATCTCCATAAGGAAGACCTTTTCTCATGTTACCCACTATATATAGACTAAGAGAAGTGCATAAAAACTTGTCAAATGTTTTCTGCAGTCATCATCTTTATTTAATGGAATGATTTCTGTGACATTTTGATTATTTTCCCCGTGACTACCCAACTAAGCGGAAACATATGGTGAGGCAATATATCAAAGCAAATAAAGCTTTTGGAGCTTATCTGTTACTTCCCTTTGGGTCTCTAGTGTGGATAAAAAAACCAGCGTTTATTGTGGATAGTCCAAAGTGTTTATAGATGCCTAAACTGGAGTTTTATGCAAGTGGTCTGATGATAGGACTAGTTACTTTGTGAAACTTCAAACGAGCAATTTTTTTTCAGAATGTAATTAAGCAACAATTGTATTGCTTGTGGTTATTCCTCATCTATGAACCTGACCAAAGCTCATGTCCACTAAGCATGGATTGCCTTCAAAGGCAGCAACTTTGGTGAGTTGAAGGAGGGTTTTATGTCACAATGTATAAACAGGTGGGGTTACTCTTTTTTAAAAGACAGACTACTTTCATTATAAGACAACAAGGCACACAGTAAAGACAACATACAAGGGTGAAGCATTCATTATAGAAAGAGAGAAAGAAGACAGTAAAACACATACCTGGCTTGGAGTCAAGTGTTTTTAAAGATGTAGCTTTCTTCAATTTGTTCAGTGGTTTAGGGGAAGTCCCTTTCAACAGAGATAAGGTAGACAGGCTTCAAGAAATGCTCAAATACTGCGAGACAGCACAAGAAAGTATGCTCAGAAAATCTAAGATTTATACTGTAAAATGTCTAGTTGGGCAATATTTTTTCTGCTTGACCTGAGCTTCCAGCAAAAATGGTGTAAATTGTTTTAAAGGCATCTGAAAAAACTTTCAGTTTACAGCTAAATCCAAATCTTAAAGAACACACCATCACCACTTGCATTCATTTAAAGTCATTTTTGTGGTCTTTATATCTTTAGCCTTAAAAATGAAATGTCCTTTTTTATGTAAAAAATGATGTCCCTTTGGTTTATTGTCTTGAAAGGGCCAGCTATCTGTGGTGTTCTATGTTGACCATTTGTGAGTTTCATGCCTATAATTTGACACGTGCTTCTTTGACATTGTGCTGAACTGTCTGCACCCTTCTTTTTTTTATCTACAGCTTTCTATTGTTTCATCGATTGCCTTTCTCTTCTATATATTCATAACAGATTATCAGTGCAACTCGCGGGTAAGAAAGTCACGCAGTCAATGCAGCGTATTCCATCCTCTCTGCTTCATTATCACGTAGATCCTAGCAATATACAGATGGTTTGATCTATGAAGAAGAACTATTTCTGAGTATCAACTGATCTACTTTTTCTACAGATTAATAATGACTTCATATGTCTGAACTATGTTGAACTGTAACATCTTACCAAATTGCCCTCTGGAACAAATAAAGTATTATCTTATCTAGTCTGTGAAAATATGCTACACCACTGCATATTTGATGATTGTGATCAGCCAAACTATTCTGGTACTCTTGCAAGAAAGAAATAGAAATCTGTCCTCTGTCATACTGTATTCTGCTGAAAATTATAGCAGTGTTTTGATAATTCATAAAGCATGAGACCAAATGATATTTGAAAGAATATGGATCCGTGCCACATGAAGGATAATGATAAATTGATCATCTTGAAAGTACTATATTGTTTGATTCGCATTGCTTCCCTTCAATGGTTTGTGAACTCTTTATAGTTTTTTACCCTATGAGCAGCAAAAAAAAAAAAAAAAATGAAAAAAGATTCACACCTATATAATCCATTCTTTGATTGGAACAGTGGTGCGAATAGAATCATTTGCAGTCCGGTTGACAGTTTTGCAAATGAATCAAGCAAGCCAGGGGCAAACGCTTGCTACATATCTTTTATTATTGCATTCCACAAACATGTTTGCATATTTTGTTGCATACATCTGTGTGTGAGCATGTGTCAATTTTTGTCAAGCGCCATGAGTTTGTCTATTGGGCTGGGATATGGCGCTATACAACTTTATAATTATTATTAAATGATATAAAACAGAAAGTAAGAAAACTCAGGTTTAGGACTTCAACTTCACAGACTACTTATATGGGTAACTAAGACCTTCTTACCAAGTCCTCCCATCTCACCAATGCGTATGATGTGTGGCCAGTGCTGAAGAGTTTTGGCAAAAAATGGATTGGTCACTCCAAGGATGACTGGTGGTCTGCAAACAAAACAAGATCACCCAATCATTCAAAGGACTTAGCTGGTGGCAACTGGAACAAAATAATGACTAGACAAGCTCAATTATTCATTCATCCCTTTATACTGGGGGGAAACACACGGACAGAAGGCAACGGACATGGCTCATGAGGGCCTTTATTGTTTCATCCCCACCCTGTTTGAGCAGTTCAGCTGGGATGTTGTCAGCACCAGGCGACTTTCCTCCCTTCAGAGTGCATATTACTCTATTGACCTTTTCCCTGTAGGACTGGTAGGTTTGCAGGTTCGTTGTTTCTAGTCTGTTTTTTTAAGGATGTTAGCGTCAACCCTCGGCTGGAAGATGTACAGGTCATTGCAATATTCAGTCCATCGGTTGAGTACGGCCATTACAGTCTGTGATGATGATAATGTCCATTTATAATGGGCAGGTATCCATTCAGAAGAATGCTCATTGCGCAGCAAAAACAGAAGAAAAAAACAACAACAGGAAAGTAAAAAATAATAAAGACAGAAGTGATGACTGAGGTCTTGTGCTGAGCTGTCTTGTTGAAGGTCTGTAATATTTGGTAGGCCTTCTTACTGCTACTATATGCCATTCCCTCCTCTTTCATCTGGAATCTGCCTTCAGTCCCGTTTTCCCTTTTCTGATGGCACAATTCCCTTCTTTATACTTGGAAGCTGCTTCTGGTTTGCTTTTTCTTTTTTTCTTCAAGGCTGTCCTTTGGTCTGAGCTTAAGAATGTAGTTCGTGAGCTAGGGCTGTTTTTTCGCCCTACGATGTCCTAGCACTTCCTGGGCTGTTATGAGTAGTACCTTGTTAATGTTTCCAATGATGGTGTCTACATCACAACCCACTAAGTTCAAAGCAAGCTATATAATGTTGTAAACATGAGTCCCAAGAAATAAAAAATTCTTACTCAGAAATGTATTAAAATGTTGACTGGAAAATTCTTCCAGTAGATGAAAAATTACAGAAAAAGAGAACTTTCATGACCCATGATAGGTCTTTCAAAAAGGAATCGGAAGTTATTTACACCAGTGGATGAATAAGTGTCAACTGTCATTTGATTTCAATGCTTACAGGATCGAAGAATATGTGCTTGTGTTTATATATGTAATAGTTGCAGGATGAGAGCTAAGCACCTAAAGTCTGATGACTGGCGTGAGCTCCTCACCTAGTAGTAAAACAAGACAATGAAAACATTCACAAAGAGCTAAGAATTACTCACGGTGCTTGTGTTCTTGTTGTAAATTCTTTGAATTCACTGTCATGTATGGTGAAGTATGGGCGGAAGTCATTGCAGTATTTTAGAGGTGTGATCATGCTGAAACAAATGTTTAGATAAGCACAGGTGTAAACCAAGGAAAGGAATAAATTTTGTCACCAGATGACCTCAATAACACAATGAGCCCAGAAAGGATCTACACTGTTTCAAACAATTCTACTAAACAACAGTTCATCTTTTGAGTAATAAGCATCTCTTTATCTCAGCAGGTGCCAAATTGGATGTTTCTAAGGACCACATCTACGCCTTGGAATACAACTTCCCTTACTCCACTCTACGTCTACTTATTGCAAGTTACAGGACTGAAGGACTATTGGAAAAACAGATGTAAAAATGTATCTGTAGAAAACTGTTAATGTCTTCAATTGTGCCTTAATTTTGCATTACAATAATACATTATATCTGTGTATATACATACAAATATGTTGTACCATGTCTATTTCTAAGTTTGTGTGACTATAAATTTACATGCATATGACTCAAGGTGTCCTGAATCCAAATTCCCTTATCTAAATCTATACTACAGAGGCCCATAGTTTTCATAAGAACAGCTGTGAAACAGATGTGGCCAAGCAAATAACTCACTTGATAAGTGACTGAACACAGTTACAGGTCACTGCAGGAGATGCTGCCATCACAACAGCAGGCTGAAAAATAACCAAGAAAATTATGTATTTCAGAACAGATAATGCTTGACACCTATGTGTAATCTTTGACTATGTTTATGGAATTATAGGAATTAGCATTTATAATACAATCTTTCAGATAAATGTGTGATAAACTTTAAAATTTCTCTTGTGTTTAACAATCTGATTACTCCCCCAATGAACAAATCCTTGGAAAAACTTTTAAAATACTTAATTGACAGAACATTTTAATAAGGATGTTAAATAAAAAAATTTACAAAAGGAATTACTCAGCATCAAAAATATTTTGAACATTTTTTTTAATTGATCTTTTTCTTTTTTGCTTACCTCACCAATTAGCACCAGTTCCCACAATAACTGCACATGTGGCAGGATACTATGAAAAGCACTGAAAAAAAAGCTCCAAGTTCCAATTAAGCAAGAACTACTAAATACCTATCCAAAAACAAGAGATTACAAACTAAAATAATTTCAGAAAAATAATCGACAGCAAAATCTTAAAGGACATCCAAAAAGTCTATACAAGACATAAATAACAAATCCCATCCCTTTCTCTCTTACACACACATATACATAAATACACACAAACGTGCATCTGCAAATGCACACACACCCACACATACAGAGGGAAAGAAGACCTATAATTTTACCTGTATATATCTACTTCATGTAGCGTTGGCAAAACTGAGTGAGCTGGTATCGTGTGCTGCAAGAGATCATTCACACTCAGAAAAAGAGCAAGCTTTGGTTGTCCAACAAAAACAATCAAATGGAAACACTGCATGCATATAATTCACAAACTGTTGATGCAATGTTTGTTGCACTTTGCTTGCTGAATTTTAATTTATCAACATTTCACAGAAGTTCATAAGATCATTATAAGCTGTGATTTAACTAGAGTGTTCTGAAGTGTCTTTAGAAAGTAATTCAATTTTGCCACTATGAATGGTTGTTGGTGCATAGGCATCAATTGATCTGCACAAACCTGCATTCCTGTTTCCTCATGTGTTTCATTGGTTAAACTCATTATTTGTGCAAATGCTTGCCTGATTTTATTCGCTGTGTATATTTTATAGCCTAGCAGATTAGTATGCTTAAGAGGATGTTGAAAGTTAAGCATTCATTTGGCATGACAGGAATATTTTCCTAGCACATCAAACAAAAATAGGTACCCTATTTGCCAGAAAAGGTAACAAGCTGTGAAAAATAATTTGGGCTTCACCTTCCAGATCATAATACTAGTCATGTAGAACCACTCACAGTTAGCTGACCCTTCAAGCGTTAAGCATTTACTCTACCTTCATTTTCCCCACCAATGACACAATATCACTAAGCATTCAATTTGGTCACTTTCAAGTCTGTGGGAAAAATTAATGGCTGAAACTAATAGCTTAGCTGAAAATGAATGGCTAGACCAGAATTTTGCCATACTTGTCCTGCAATAATTTAAAATGCAAAAAAATTGCATGGATCCCATCAAGCCTTTAGCCTGTGTTAGTAATTTAATGAAAGATAATAAAGAAATACAGTAATTAAGAAGAGGGAAAAATAATACAGACAACAGAGATTTTAAAAAAAAAGGTCAACAATCTGGGTCAACTAAACAAGCTAAGATCTACAACCGTCTAAAGAATTTTAAAACACAAGGCACTGGAAAGAAAATGTACATAAATGTCGAAAGCATTCAGTGCTTTTCTTTCGTTCTTGACAATACACATATGAAAAAAATAAACCAGAAATTTTCCGAAAGAAATAAAAGAAATGCAGAAAAACCTACATATATATATATACACACACACACTATATAAGCCTCATTTTTAAGCCTTAGTTGTTAATACTTATTTGGATACATAAATTTTGCTAGTCCAAGTACAGGTTTCTAAATTATGCCATATAGACAATATTTCATTTTAAACACCACACAGCAATTGCTATTAATATCTGTTTATCTAGATAAATGAATATAAATTTTTAAATAAAGACCAAACGGGTATCATTTTCACGCTATAAAATGAAGAAATATAAGAAGAGGTTATGACTAATTTAAAAGAAATAGGGGTTAAAGCAATGGGTAGAGCACCAAAAGAAAGTTTCCATTAGTGGTGATGGGAGACAAAATGATTCTGAGGCTTGAGTGCTTCTGGCATTCTCTTGGCAGCAGCCAGCAACAGTAAATAATAGATCCACAGTTGTTAACTGGGACACAGAGTTAGTGAGCATTCAAACACTCTTTCACTGGCTTGTTGTCATAACAATAGAAGAATGCTCAAAAAGAGATACCATTTCATTTCCTAATCAGTCAATTCGTGCTACGGTGCTATATACATTAAAGAACAGCTAGTTCATGCTTTGTTAGGTGCTCTAAGGTACAAATAAGTCGGGCAGGTCTTACCCTTTCCTGAGATTTTGCCTGCACTCCACCTACCAACCTGTCTGACCGACAAGGCACTCGTACCTACAAATCAACCAAGTCCCACCACCAAACAAAAGAACATTTAGAAATCCCACTATTACAAAGTAATAGAAATAAACACAGGCTGTTTATCTAAAATACAACAAAAAAGTGGTATTTGTTATGTCTTTTAAGTTAGTGTGAAACATCTGGGTAAAATAGAAAGTAGGTATAAGAGATAAATAGCTTAAAAGAACTACAGGCTTAAGCAACTCTGCGTAAAGAAAACAAGCTAAACATTTAGATAATATTGCTTAGATTTCAAACAAGGAATGAAATAAAATGAATATTTCTAAGATTATGTCAAAATAATCCCCATGTTTACTACAGAATCTGCAGAATCTTTTACAAAGATTATGCAGCTTCAAAATTTTCTGGCTAAAAAAACAGTACAGAGTATGGGGCAAAACAAACCAAAGCAAAGCCCATGGGTACAATTTCATGATAAACTAGCCTTTAACTGGGAGTGTAGCTTTTCACCTGGATCACTGTTCCCATGATTGGCAGATTAAGAGTTTCCCCTGGTATAGGGTCAGGCCATTGGTCAATATCATGGCAAGCTGAAATGAAACCTATTATTTAGCAAAACTATGAAGAAAAACACACTTAGCCTTAAACTTTTTTTTTTTGCTCACACTAATAAATAAAAGATAAATCTCATACCTGCAATCAATAAGTAGAAAAATAAACGATAACAGAAGAGAAAATCATAAAAGTTGCTTTAAACTAAAAAAAAATCTGAAATCAATGTATTTAATTAAATATTTCACGGCTAACATGAACAACTTGTTTTTTAAGGAATGAGCTTAATTCATTATAAACTACTAATTCCCATGATCTAAGCAGAAAAAAAAGTTTTTTCATTTGCAAGATACAAACCTATTAACACTGCTGTTCTCACCTGAGTTTTGGGTCAAAACTTCATTTTTAGGGATGGTACAAAAAATAACTTACTGACTACGCAATGCCTGTTGGACTGGCTATATGGCATTCAGCGATGTGGGTGGTTAAAATTTAGATCAATCCATATTTGAGTGCTATATTCTCTGAACATGACTGAGTCATGTTTGCCTTTACCAAGTGTCAATCATGCCTAAGCTGACACACTACTGTTCATGCACATACAGGTAGCTCTTCCTTGTGTCTCTCACATGCATGCATACTTTCTTTGACCTCTGAACCATAGACGACCAGGACGCATTGTTAGGAAGGATATCAAGTGGTTTCCTATACAACCATGAAATAGAAATGGCTTCAACACCATTTTTGTTTTCTTTCTCAATAAATGTACATTCTTCTTGATAACCACAGCAATGATACAAATAACTATGTAAAAAAATCATTTTAATACCTGCTTCAAAGCTAATAGCAATGCCTTAAACACCATTTTGCTTCCTTTCTCAATAAATGTACATTCTTCTTGATAACCATAGCAATGATACAAATAAATATGTAAATAATTATTTTAATACCTGCTTCAAGGCTGGGTTCCCCGTTGTCAAAATATTCAGGGGCAATAATGCTGACTAGCTGGGAAAACAGGGCCACAAAAGGCAGTTTGGTCACCAGCACAACTGACTTGAAGAAACAGAAATTACACAGCTTCAATAATTAATTTTACCGGCGCTGTCACAATTGTTCAGTGCAGACAGAAACCAATGTATGCATGGTTACGTTATCCACGCAAGACACATGGCAAACATCACATGCACTTTTCCAATTGAAAAAAAAAGAGGTTAGATCTTTAACAAAAGGTCTCAAATGATGATCAAGATGATGATGTACAGAGTGGAACCCCAGCATGTGGCCAGGCTCTTTGCACTTCATAGTACTAGGTCATGAATATGGAATACCACTGACAGGGGAAGAATGTAATATAATAGTACTCAGTAACAGTAGTCCCATTGGAAAAACACACACAAAGTACATACTGTCCCCACATGTTAGCCATAGACCGCACAGGATCAAAGCAAGAATGGAGTTATTGCAACAAGAATTTCTGAAACAAGAAAGTCTTTAACACCCTCTTTAAGCTTGAAACAGATTGAATGGTTTGAATCCAGAATGATCACAAGTTCCAAAGTTTGGGTTCGGCATAAGGGAAGTATTGCTCACCACCCCTTTTGGTGTGAGCTTTTGGCAGGTGTGGGATAGTCTTTTTTAATGACAATAAAATAATGACAATTTTACCATCCTTTTTAAAAAGGTAAAATGTCTGATAACCTAGCAGTCTCAGGGCAGTGAACTGTAAGAAGTTCACTATGTCTACAGCATGGCATGAGGAAGGCTCAGTCAAACTCTGCCTTTTACCCTTTGCTGATCAGACGCCCATATGGTGAGTGACCTTGGGAGATCTTTTTGGTCAGCTGACTCAGACAGTCTCAAACCAGCAATGTTGTGATTAAAAGTTTAGCACACAACAGTTAACCACCATGCTGTGCACCAGCCCCAATCGTCATAATTTGTTCTCAATAATTTCTGTTTAAGGCAATAAAAAAAGGTACATTTAAACGAATAAAAAGGAAGCAGCTGATCAATAGCAAGAGTTACAAAATACAGAACATTCTGCAGTGGCAACATTGCAAACGATTGAAGTAATACAAATCATGCATTTATTATTATTAATATATTTGTATATTGATTACTTCAATAGTTTACTTAGATAACTTTGATACTTTAAACAGTATTACCTTCTGGAAGTATCCTCTTCTTATTGTTCTGTCTTTGGTTTGGCGGAAGTATACAAATCCATAGTAGTATGCTGATTCACTCTGTAAAAATAACCGTAGTTACTTAGGAAACTGTATAACACCAGACCAGACACTGAAAATGCATTATTATTTATTAATTACTATCCATTAATTTCAACAAAAATATTTCAGAGCCCACAAAAAGCAATTACTTTATAAAGTTGGCGATCTTCTGTTGCAAAAAATAATCTGGAAAGTTAGCAGGCTATCAAACAGCTTTACCTGTAAGTTAATTGGGCAGTCTCTGTTATAAGCATTGTGTGCTTTCACAGTGGGCTTGCGACCAGGGCACTGGCGAATACGAAAATGGAACTGTGTATCACCCATACAACCTGAAAATATTCCAGATTTATTGCAACTATCATCACATTCTGTCTCACAAACTTAATAATAAAACAAACATTAAAAAGAAATACACATTTTACAATGTCATATAAACTATCAGTACAAATTCATATGATTAATGTTGATTCAGAAACATTTTAAACACTAATATTAAAGTCATTACAGCAAAGAAAGTTCTTATTTCAGTAGGAGCAAAGTAATAATTGGCAACGAGAAAAATAACATAAATAAATTCAGACAATGTCACTTCCTTTCTTTTCGAATATGAACAGTCTAAACAAAAAGGTATGTAAGCATTTAAAAACCTCCAATAATTTTAACTAGGGTCTCAAACATCCTTGCATTTTATGGAAAGAAAACATTCAGGTGGTAGAGAAAGAAAAAGCCAGACACAGGGTTTGAAATAAGTAAATGTGATTCTATTTTTGATGATTTATTACTACATATTAGTCACTTTCTTATTCACTGTTTTATTATCTGCTTTATTCTTATCATTATTTCTTAATTTTAACACACTATATCACAAATGCATCTCTTAAAAGAAGTAGCCAGCACCAACCTGAATTAGAATCAGGAAAAGACAAATAACATATATTCATTTTCTGCAAAGAAAACAACATGTCAATTTTGTTGCATTAAATAATATTCTCTATATATTTAGCAAGAATTTATACTTCTTGCTCACTAGCTTAAAAATTATAATATAATGTATGATTATGTTCAGCTGAATCATACAAAAATGTTCAGTTTCATGCATTTTTCCTGTAAAGATCTTACTATACATGTAAATCTGATTTTACACTTAATGTAATTTTATCATCGAGACACACTTTCATTTAGAGTCCCTTCAGTACCATCTAAACTTCTAGTTATACTATAAATGAAAAATTCAAAATCCCCCATAAAGACAAAAGCACTTCTTGTAAAGTATACAATTTATTAAACTGCTTGGAACTCACCTCTTTGTCTGACAACTTAACATGGCCTGGGTATATCAGCTGCAATATAGGAACAATGTGATAATAACAATCAAAACCATAATTAGTTCAGAAAGAAACGACTGTTTAAATGAAATGAAAACATTTCAAAGAAATATACTGCACCTATTCATACTGTTAAATAAAACACAAACACACATTCTTCCTCCTCCTCCGCTCCTCCCCCCACACCCCATCACCCGGCAGAGCTTGTAAGCAAAGTATGCATAGGTTTCACTTCTGAAATTTTGAAAAGTGAAATGTATCTTAAAGTCATGGTGAACTGCAAAGATGCCAGTGAAAACAGACAAGAATAACGATGTATTTGGAAACTTCATGCATTGTTCGATAAATGCTACTGCGACAGTAATGGTACTAGCTTGTCAGTTAAGAACAGTACTACTGTATTAACATTGTAAGTGTAACACAGGTAAGTCAGTGGTAATAGGGAAAAGGTAGTTTTTATCTCTTGTCTCGTGCGTATTTAAAAAGAAGTACTGATGTTGATTACCGATGATCGTGATAAAAATTAAACACTCCACAACAATATATGCCCATGAACTTGAAACATTAAGCACAAAAATTGATTTTAAAAATCGCTTGCATCTAATACATATTTTTAAAAATGTGATTTTGTTAGTCATGTACGACCATAGTGTACTATGTAGTTTTTAGCGTAATTTCACTGCAATATCTATTTAGATAGTAAAACTCGTAAAAGAGATTCAGCCCTTAGAGGTTCAGTGAGAATTGCGAGGGTAAAGAAAACGCAAAAAATGGTAAACAACAATACCTCCATCGCCTGCCCAAGTTCCAGATCAAAAGTCACAACACAACAACAGTGGATCCAGTTTGAGAACCTGTCCCACGGGAGTACGGTAATAGATTGCTGGTCTTCATCGAGATGCTTCTCGTTTACTTGATCTCGGTCATCCATCTTTACTTTTGAAATACTCTCATAGCAGCCGAAATTTTAAAAACAAAACGTAGAAATGAATAAGATTCATGGAGATTTTCACCCAAAACAAAGAATTTTAAAAATAAAAGTAGGTCGTCGGAGAAATAAATTCTTTTTTGCAACACAGCAAGCGTGGCTCATAAACTGAAACTGCGTAAAGTTGATACCAGAAAAAATTACTCTCGATATCTAGAGAGTACGTAATGGTTATTACAAGATGGCTGTCTCCTGAAGGAAGTACATAAATGTAGGACAGAATGGTTTGTGTTTTCCTGTGTATCTTCTCCTATAAAATAGATTCGAACGCATGAATGCTTTATTGATATTTCTTGATTGTTTAAATTCGTAGATGAGGTCTTGTAGTTTCACGGTAGAGAGTTAAGGTCAGAACCGCAGGTTGCGGTAGTAAACAACTTGCAAGCCCAAGGAGAAAAGCGGATCGCAGCCTTCATTAAAGATCTGCAGCAATTATTTAGCATCTAATTTTCACTGTATTGCTGAAAAGCTTTGTCAGAATTTTCAGCATATGATATTTCTTAATGTATTGTTTTCCACGTATTATCTGAGATCAGTATGCATTTTACCTACTCAACAGTTAACTATCCAGCCGCAGCCGCGTGCGAACGATTGTTTTCAGCTGTAGTCTGCACGAGATTTACATTGCTAGTGATATTTTCCAGCTCTAATTATCTCATTACAACATAATGAAATCTTAATCTCGTAATAAAGGAGATGAAGTTGTTTTAAGAAGTCATTTTTTTAAATCTCTTTCATACATACCAGCTAAGAAAGATCTGCATTTAGTAAGACTAGCACATAATTCATCTAGACATTTTTAAAGAGCAAGACCACTTCAAGGGTCCAGAACAAAATGTGCTATTGGGAAAAAGATTTTAATGTACCAAAAAAGACATAAGAATAAAATTACATGATGAGACTTGTAAGGATGAGAAAATTCGGTACTGTATAAATGATGATTTTGGTTTTGAACCAAAGGCTCCAGTTTCTAACTAATGAATATCATTAAACTTCCAGAATTATCAGTCAGTTTCTAATGAGAGTAGCAGTACCGTTTTTACTTTTATTGCATAGTCCAAAATACAATAAGGAAAGATTTATCTGGAAGCAACAAACGTGAATCACATTCTCACAAAGAAAATATTCTAATGTGTTTTGTCTAGAGTGGTTTTTCAATACTTTATTAAATATTTGTAGCAAATTAAAGCAAAAACTATCTTCTTTTCCTATGTACAATCTCAGATTAGGTTGTAAATATTTTTCAGATTTCTACATGGTGCATAGTCAGAGCACCCAGATCTGTTTCAATGAGGTAGTTTGTAGGGCTATTCAAAATAATACATTTATAGATGTATTTTCACTCTCCAGGTTGAAGAGGAAAGTAATCTCCTGTCAGTATTTTAAGTAATTTCTTCATGCATTTCTTTTTACTGTCCAGGTTGAAGAGGAGGATAGTCTTCGGCCCACCATGTCTGCGCTGGCAATTTTGTCATGCCGTCCAAACTCCCATCCTTTCCAGGAACGACATATCTCTCTACATGAGCCTGTGAAAATTGGGAGGTCTGTAGCACGTGCTCGGCCTAGTGCCAGCAATGGCATCTTTGACTGCAAAGTTTTGTCACGACACCATGCCATGCTGTGGTATGAAAATGAAAAGGTGAGCTGCTTTCCTGTATGTGTGCATGTATGTGTACATCCATGCTCAAGTCCATGAATCTGTGTGAAAATTATACAATTTATGTATTTTCCAACAGCTGGGAGCCACTTAAACTTGGTGTTTCAGAATATCATCATTATGTTTTGATGATGTCTTGTTTTGACAAGCTTTTAGAGTTTGCATCGCCTATAACAAGAACTTTTCTTCTGCACGTTCCATATCATTTACAAATATCAGTAGAATGAAACTGTCAAGCAAATCAGTGAAGAAGTGTATCCACATGAATAACTGATGTATACTTCCTAAGTGTAAAGTCGTAAGTGGATCAAAATGATAGTAAAGATTTGGTTTGACTTGCATATTTTAATAGTTTTAAAGATTGCTAGGGTAACATCGCTCTTGCATTGTAGGTTTGCAACATCCTTTCTCCTTTCACATCACTTACAGTTGACTTGCAAGATGACATCATAAGAACGTTATTAAGCAATATAGTCATAGTGAAAAATGCTTGTCATTGTTGCTGTGGCTACCAGAGTCATTTTACTTGAAGAAGTGGAACAAGAGAATATGTAGGTGAGGCAGTGGATAGTATGAAGTCACACCAGAATTACACAGGGACTTTCCTGAACATTGGAGAGAATTTGATGTCATTCTAACCTATATTGCTAAAGAATTTAGGCAAAAATGTCTGTCTAAACTTCAGTAGTATTGCCAATTATAAGCAGTAAAGAACAAGATATGAAGGACAGTTATGCCTGATTGGTAATGTTGGTAACATAAATCTGTGTTAATTTGGAGACTGTACATTTTCTGTGAGCAAATTATTTCACAACTCATTGTCATTGAACAAAATGTTTAGTAAAACATTTCCTATCCTTATGCTTATGTGTGAGCAATATGTAGGTAGTTTATGGATTAACTCTCTACAGCTCATTATTTCTTGCTTATCATCTGTATAATTTATTGCTCATCTGTTGATTAAATGTGTGATTTTGTATTGTTGTTTTTTTTTTTAAACTTTGCATGCTCGGCCAAACTGGAAAGAACTAATAAGGCGTAAAGATAATTGCATTTTGGGGAGTTTTTTTAATTTATAAAATTTCAAACAAATCTCATCCATCCACATTTTCATGATTCGAACTTCCAAAAAAAAAAATCGTCATTAACTGTTGACAGTGGGGCCTTTCTTTGCTTAGTGCAAGAGATATTTAACATATGGCATACATCTCTTATTTCTTAAAGATCTTGGCACAAGAATATTTCAACAACAGATGCCAGCCTTCCTTTACCAATAAACAAATCCTGTAGCTTAATCCTCCTCTTAATCAGAAATCATGTTGAGTTACAAATCAAAATAGCTCCCTGCATACCTTAAGGGTAGGTGTAGAACTGAGGAAGTGAAGAAGAGCTTTAAAAAAAAGCGCCAGGTAAATGTACCATAAAATAAACCTTTTTTTTTAAAAAAAAAAAAGTTCCAAAGTTTGCATTGGCTAAAATTAATTAACGCAGTGATAAAAAATTACTTTGTTGGTATGTCCACTTCTAAAGCACACGTGTTTCTAACTGGCAGAGCTGGTAGAACTAATATTTCATCACACCATCATTGATGTTAAAAGCATAGAAAAACGACATGCTATTGCAAGATTAAGCATATGTATAAACTATGTTAAGATGTGCTGTGCCATGTGGCCATAAAGGCCTGCACTCTCTCACCCTCTCACTCACACACACACACACACACAGAGCAAGCTGTTGTGAAAGCACTTGTTGATCCCTAAAACAATTTGGCCTCATTCTTTTTTTAGACTCTTCAATTAAAACCTGACCTGTGAAGAATGTGACCTGACCACTTGTGTTCTGAAGGTTGCCTGTCTGAATTTCAGTTAGATCTAATTATTTCATTGCAACTGACAGAAGCTAAGCGAAAGTGAGAAGGCTATTCAATACACAGGTGCTCAGATAAGCAGCCATGCCACTTTGCTGCTCCATAAGTTTGGGATAAATTAGGGCTTCTACACAATTATCATAAGTAAGATTCTCCATAGTGTGCAACTGCTAGACTAAGTATTAATGAAAACTTTTGCATCTTGGCATTATTAAAATTTATAGATGTGTTAGCATTTTAAAGGCTATCCCAAGTAAAACACATCAGTAATTTAACTTTTTGACAAGGAACTAAAGTTACCGGCATGGTACAAACAGTAGGTAGTGTGTAGTGCTAGTAATATTCCATCTTAATGTATGGTTATTCTACATAGTTGGCAGAGTTCTGGCCAACAGCCATGATCTGCTTTCAGCTGGTTGCCATGAGTACGTCAAAACTCAGAAAGTGCTGTAGATAAATAAAAGGTCATAGAAATAGAATTAAGCAGCTCAAAAGAAAGAAAATTAGTGGAATCAGAACAAACCACAAATCCCCCTTTTTTTTCTTTGAAAGTTTTTTTTCCTGGCAGCTAGAGGTGTTTATCTTTCATGAAGCTTTATTTTTCTTTTCACCCAGTCACCTACATACAGATTTTGAAGTGGTTTTTTTTTTAGGGGGAGTGGGGGGAATGTGTGTGTGAGGTTCTTTCTTTTTGTAGTCCTGCCTTGTCTATGGCATTTTTTCTGCTGTTGTTCTTTCATTGTTATTTATGGTTCCCCGCACTCCAGCTTATTTATCCTACATGTCTTTCCTTGGTATCCTGCTTTCTTTTCATCACAGAGCCTATTAATTTTTTTCCCTAGTCTTCCCCTTACCACCTGCAAACCCCCCCTCAAATGTCATAGGAATAAAAGTTTGACTTAGCTCAGAATGGTAGTGTGTTTTTCAAGGGGACTGCAAGGAAGAAAGCCTTTGAAATAGTCCAGAATCTTCCTTGTATACTTGTAGTTCCACTTAGTTTGTTGCACCACATTGCCATGATTTCAAGACATCGTATTACTGTGTGGGGGCTTCTTTCTTTCTTTTTTTTTTTTTTTCCTGAGATGGTCTATTTTAGACCTGATTGGGATATACAGTAGCATGTGGGCAATAAATGTACTGACACTGTTTCATGAACTCTGGCATATGGTGTTAATCAAAATGCGAAATGCATGTCATTCACACAAATGGAGTCATTACTGGTGTCATAAAGTGTATAGTGAACTGCTCTGTGCATTGATGTTTTCTTTACCTCTTGTTGTCATAAAGAAAGGGAATATGTGAATGGTATGCAACCCATGAAACATGATTTATGGGTGGATAAATAAACTCTTGAGAGCAAGACAAGAAATATAAACATTAAATACATTTACTATAAAGTTTCAAGGCAAAAATATTTAAACGTTGTGTCTTTTGTGAGTAGGGAAATCTTATTATTCCATTTATTTGACCCAGGAGTTAAAATAAATTGAAAAATATTTACCTGAAGACTGGTGGGAAAGGGTACAAAGGACAATGCCTTAAAGAAGGAATCAGTGCTCACTTGATGTTTGAATTGCTCCAACAGTCTAGACACCTTTTTTGTTTGTTTTTTTTTAGTCTTTTTTTGTGGGGAAAGGTATATGTCTCTTTGCTACAGCCCAGTTTGTTTTAATGTTAAGGAACTGTAAAAGAGGCTTATACATATAAATAAGCATCAAGCACATGAAATTACTTACTGAAGAACCGACAAAGCTAAAAGGGGTGTGTTTAGTGGTTGGTTAAAAGGTTAGTTTAATGGAGAAAGGGCTTCCACTTAGTAGGAAAGGGTTAATGAAGGAAACTGGAGTTACTGAAAAAAACTTCTGATAGTTAGCCACATAAATTGATACCAAGACACTATTCTTGCTGTCTTGATGATAATTTAGCACCAGACCACCCCTATGATGTAAAGTTTGTTCCATTAGCATATTGTTTGGAGTTAAGCATACTGCTTAACTGCCATGTACTCTCATCGGCAGATTTATTTATTACATTGCTACATTGCTTGATGTTTTACATTGGTTTTATTTGTGTTCATCTTTCAAAACATCACTGCAGAAACCCTTTTCTTGCTCCACTGCTTCCACTAACCACTTATTTTGTCAAGCTATATCCACCATATCAGTAAATCACTCTAATGTCTTGTGTGCAGTTCTACATTCAAGACACAAAAAGCAGCAATGGCACCTTTATCAACAACCAGAGACTATGTAAAAGTGGTGAGGAGAGCCCTATGCGGGAGATTTTCTCAGGTGACCTCATTCAGTTTGGGGTCGAGGTCATGGAGAACAATCGTAGGGGAGAAAAAAGTGAGCCTTATTAGCACCTTTTACTAGATGCAGCAAACAGAAATTTTAGCAGGCCATTGTTTGTGACTGTTGTTCTTTGTGAGGAGAAAGAATGTTTAACAGCTTAAGGTATACTGCACAGCTATGGTCAACTGTCAGCATTTCTATTAGTGCATGGGTTTTCTTCTTAAGGCATGTGTTTCTTTAATTTTGGCATGGGATAGTTAGATGGGCTGTTGATGCAGAGAATTAATAACAGACCGGTTAGTATTCTGAAAGACAATGGAAGACAAAAACTGGAAGGTTTTTTTTTTTTTTTATTTCGAGAAAAAGGATTTATAATTTGATCAGTTTACAGCTTTACTGTTTACCTTACATTAATTTTAATGAATTAATTTTCACCAATCTTTTATTTATCATCATTTGATTTTAAAATTGATACACCATATTTTTTCATAGTCTTTATATATTTAAAGATATGTGAGAGGTTTCTGACTGTAAATTACATAAACAATCAGAAAAGATTATATAGATTTCTTAGTCATTAAGTTTCTCCTTTTTCAATCCTTTATAATGGCTTTCAGTAACTTTGCACTTTTAGTCAGTACTTTATCAAAATGTTACAGAATAAAAAAAAAACTATGTATAAACCAGGATGTGACAGTAGAAACCTCAAGGGAGTTTGTCATACAAAACAACTGCACTTTAGTTACTCTTCGTGGACTGAAGCAAAAGGCCAGAGCAGTTGGCAGTAACACATTTTTTGTTTGTTTCAGTAACTCATGGCTGCATAATCGCTACAATTACTCTGTATCACCCAGATGGCAGGGAAGCCAAGCCCACGTGAGCATTCATTACTTTCTTGGTTTTTTGTAACCTTGGCCCCTCATTTCCTAATCTTGTATGACAATCATGGGGGTATGATTAGCTGCTTATTCAATTTTGCTTAACCACTCTCTTTCCTTCTGACCCCCACTCCCACTAAATACCTCCGCTTTGTTACCTGTCACTGTAGGAGTTGAGTGTGAATGGTTATCTCCCTTATTCTGTTGGCCACCGTGTTGATATGGTCATCAGAAATTTGGTTACTGAATAGTAAAACTTGGTTAGTTTAAAATAAAGAATATTTTCACAGTAAAAAGGTCCTGGTAGAGCGTTGCTGTAAGACATTTTTTTTAGTACCATGCTTTTGGGAAAAAATATTTGTGAGATTCAGTAATTTATTTGTATTAAGACAGGTACCTAAATCAAATTTTTAAAAATCTGATTTACAAGCACATCTGCAGGAATGTGTCGATGCTTTTGTTATGGCCTATTTAGTATTTGCTTGTTTAAAGTAAGGTAAAAACATCTTTTCACTTCTAGAGGTTTGTTTGAGAGAAAGATAATGATTTATAAGCTTCTGTTAATGAAGTGAAGCATAAGTTTATTATTATTTTAGTATGTTTTATTGTTTTAGAAGTCACATCCTCTGAGTACTTCTCCCCACCACCACCACCAATCTCCATCACCCTTCACACACCCTCTCTCTCTTTCTCACACACACACTCCCTCCCTTCACCTTCCCTTCTTATTCATTCATGAAAGAAAGAAAGGAGAGGACATGTATAGCTAAAAAATACTGTTATATAGCTTAGTTGTTTTTGTTTGGTTCTGTTTTGTTTGTTTTGAAAATTTATTTGAAAATGAAAATTTAGATGTTTTATGTACCATGTTCCCCTTTCCGTGGTGTATGTTTAATGTTCAAATGGCACTTTATCTTCCTTTCTCTGAACATTTTGCTATTGCCAGTCATGCATCTTTAGAGATGGACATAGAGCAGCATCTATATTCACTGCACCACAGTTTAGCAAGAATGCAGTATGTGCTAAAATACTTATACTTTATACTGATGTCTAGGAAAAAAAGATGATTTTTGGTTCCTTTTTCTTGCCTGCAGATATTTAAAAGTCAGACATAAGACTGTGATTGACCTTGGCTTCTTAGTTTCTTGCTATACATATTATTTGTCTTTCATGAATATCAAAATAATTTGTACCTTCATCAGTAATTATTAGGTAAAATAGGTAAGAGGAAGTTTGTTACTGATAATGGGTATCTCATTCAGAGACATTATTTATTCTGCTAATCTTGAGACTTATTCCAGATAATTTTTTTACTCTTTAAATATTCATCTCATTGTTTGTTAACCTCAGAAAATTGTATCATTAAAAATGATTAAATAATACATTATAAAAATTTAAATAACTGTAGATGTCCAACTGTTGTCATGTATCCATAGGTTGACTGTATGCTTGGTCAGATGTGTAAGCCATGATAAGGATGTGCCTCATTCCAGCCACGTTGGTTTGTGCAACTCATACAGAGCTAAATTGGCATGGTGTTGGATGTGCTAAGATTCAGTCACAAGCAGGGTTAATAATGTACCTGACCTAATTGCTGTTAAAATTATAGACAACAGTGACATTTTGTCATTTCACTCACTAATTATATGTGTGTGTGCATACATGCATATGTGGATGTGCACATGCGCTTTTATTTTTTTTAAAAAACATGAAGAGGTGATTACGCTTAATTTTTCATGTTAGGTCGGTGTTTGGGCAAATATGCCAAAGAAAATGGTTGGCAAATGGGAGCATTGCAACTAGGTTAATAGTGGTGCTCAGAATGCTATGTCCTAAAGGCCTATTGCATCTCTATGTGGAGTATGCACTGTTGGTATAAATTTCCCTTACAGTTATTGTTTGCAGCGGAAAGTGTAAACAGCTAGCATGATGGAAAAAGACAGTCACTTGCTAGAGCTGAATGCATGGGTTATGGCAGTGTTTACAACTGTCCATTTTGCTGACTTTGGTAGAGTGCGGTGGACTGTGCAGGACTGAGAATGCTGGTCCCAGTCATTGTGTCAGCAGATAGGACTGTGCCTTTTGAGGATTCTTTGTGTTCAGATGCTTGTTTCAGCAAATCAGTGATTTGCACGCAGTAGTCTTGCTTTCTTCCACAAGGAAGGTTTGTTCTTTTTGTTGTTGCAGATATGCCCGTCGGTGGTCATAGCTCCGTCAACAGTGTTCTTGTTTACTTACAGCTGCCTGAAGGACAGGATCCTCCAAACAACTTAAATTGGATTATTCCAGGCCAGCTTCCTTTCAATATTGACTGCCTCCTTAGTAGCCCACCATCATGTGTTTGCTGGGTTTTTCTCGTGTTTCTAAAGAACTGAATGGAACAGAAGCTGCAAGACACTCACTTGCAGAAATGCTGAAGCAGTGTCTGAGGGTAGTTTGTGGAGTGGCTTATCTCAGTGGCTTTTCATTCTCATTGCTGGAATGTGTAGGAGACTCTTTTTGTTCTGTGGTGATTAAAGACACAGGCTCCCGCTTTCAATCATATTCATCGGGTGATATTTGACCCTGCCTATAAACACAGTAGTGGTCAGAATTATGCAGTAAACAGTCTGGGTCTTGTGTGGTTAAAAAAATGATAAAATAAATCTTATGGGTTTTTTTTTACCCCTTCATTTTTGTTGCTGCATTAGTTGGTCACTAAAGTGAGAGGTCATTTCCTATTGAAGGATAAGGAGTGTTGCTCACAACAAGTTACCACCATTTTGTGGGTGGTAGAACTTGACAAGCACTTACTGTGTTGTGCTGCTGCACTGTTGTCAGCAGCGCCATGGGGTGTCTGATAAGTCTGTGGAGCAGAGAAGCAACACGGGGCATGGGAACCCCAAGGTCAGTGTAACAAGTGTATTAACTGTAGAGAGTATCAATGGAAACACATTATGTGTGCATTGTTGTCATCTTTTTTGCTGTTGTTGCTGATTTTGGTTGTAGTTGATGTACTTGTAAAGGTGATCAGTTACTTTTATTTTAAAAAGAAAACTGAGATGATGACTTAATTCAACATTCCTTCAGAAGATCTTAGAAACTTTCTGAGATATTGGCCTTAACTTTATAGTTCTTTATAAAAAAAAAAGTATGCACCTTCAGGGTTTTTCTTTTAACTAATCTTGAGGGAGTCAGTCTTTTATGCTAGGTATGCAGATATTCATAAGACTTCTTCAGCTTCCCATGGTTAGGTTAGTAGTCATCAGCTTTTACTTATTGTTACATGACAAAGGTAAACTGGCTGTTTGAGATTTAAGTCTTTGTATAAACAGCTTTGCATGAATTAAGCCAAAGAGCATTGCTGCATTGTTAACCAGGTTTGAGTTGAACATGCTAGAATTTATCTTGTATCCAAATTTTAAGAACTGTGTTCACATGAAGATATGTGAAGGTAAATCTACAGAAAGAGTAGGGATAAAAATATTGAGTGAAAATTGGAATGCATGTTTTGTACTTGGGCCAAAATAAGGAATTTTTTTTTAATTTCATTAAAATGCCATTTTTTAAAGTTGGTTGAAAAAAAATCATAAATGCTAAGTATGTAACTTACTGAGAAAAAATTTAAAGAAACTGATGTAACCCAGGATGTGCAGTTTCTCATAATTAATAGTAAACAAAGGTGCTGTTGTGGTGGATTGGAGCCAGACAACACAGTGTTTTGTGAAAGACAGGTGAGGAATAGATGGCCCTCTGATGCTATTTTGGCACACCTGTTATGACAAAGGAATCCCTTGTGGTAGCCTTCCTTCTGAGCCTTGAGTGCTACAAGCCATGTGTTTTTTAAAAAAAGGTGTTAAACTTTCCACCTCATGGGTCTAATAAAGATGCAGTATTATTGCCACTCTCTATATTTTACACAAGCTTCTTGCGCTGGTAAAGACTGTGAGGTACTCTGTTTTGAAAGCATCTGTGCCACACTCTTCTTCCCCAAATTTTCTGATCATGCCTGTGATTTGTTAAGTTATTGAGGTGAGGTTTGCTGACAAGGAAATCTTATTTTGGTGAACTATTTCTGAGAAAAGGAGGTATAGAAGAAACTAGAGGGTTTTTTTTAACAGCAGAAACTGACAGAACAAAGAAAGTGTGGTTGGCAGTGTATATTTAAAGGCCTTGCTGGGTGCAATTGTTTTTTAATGACTGTATACAATATACTGCATTCCCATATCTAGGTGAATATCTCCATTCAGTTCTCAAGATGCTATAAACATCACCATACACAGAGAGAAGTCTATAAAACAGACATCAGGATTGTACATGGATATGTTTACATTATCCATGGGAGAGTTAAGACTGTATGTTTGTTAATTAGGTGCATCTGTGGACTAATGTGACCTCACAAGGTTGACCTCTTTCTGTGTGGGTATCTTGAGAACAGAAGGGTTTATTTACCCTGATCTTGAGATATATATTACCTTATAACTAATCTTTATGTTAGGTAAAAAATTGCACCCCACTCACCCTTTAACATACACACCTGGTTTAATAGGATATTTTTACCTACAGGTGATATTACTTACATCCTAATGTTTACTGTGCAATGCATGTTTATAGGAAGACATATACATGATATTGTAAATGTTTATAAGCCAACATTTGTGCAGTATATGCAGTCTATTAGGAGACATCAGAAAGCTTGATGTTATTTTGATTAAGACCTTCTGCCTAGAGGATGCAAGTTATTTTTGTTTCCCTGGCACCACCAAGGGCATGTTAGGTCAACTTACTGACAGCTGAAGCCTGGCTTGTCTTTTTATGGTGGAAGATTCTTTACAGGAGACTAGTGTTATAAACCTACTTGTTATTGGTTATCTCCACCTGAGCAATGGTGTCATATGTTAAAATATGTTAAAATTGTTAAAGTTCAAACTAAAATCAGAGAGCAACTGTTTGAGCAGAGATATTTTCCCAAATCATCAGGTTTTCTTTTTGTATTTGATGAAGATGAGATTGGTGGTGTTACATTTCTTTAAGCTACTTTGTATAATGCAGCAGACTTTTCATAACATCAGAGGTTAATCAGGACCTTTAAGATAACCTTAGAGATTCTGATCAGTGCAGTTTAGACAACCTCAAGAGTCTTCAAATTTCTACCCTAGACTTTTATTTCTGACCTTGTATGTTACAGCCCATTTCTGAATGCTCCACACCAGCCAGGCATAGCAATACAATCTCAAGATCTTTACCAACTGGCTCACTACCTTCAGGTTAGTGAATTATTTTTTTCATTGTTCCCTTGGTCACACATACCCTGCTCATCTCTCTCACTCACACATACACCCACACTATCACACACATATGCACACAAACACCTAAGAATGATTGTCAAACAACCACATTGGAGACTAGTGTGATGTAGTGTGACTGTAGGCTGCCCGCATTGCATGGCATCACTTTTGCATTTTTAATCTTATCCCATACTATGCATTTTTTCATCTTTGGCAGATTTTAAAGACAAATGAAGCACTTGTCAGAATTTTGTGATATACTTTTTTGTGTGCATTGCAGTTTATTGCAAAGGTTTGCATCGCTTTATATCCTGAAGTGGTTACACTCTCTCTGACTCACACACACACACACACAGCTCCTCTGCCGACATCTCTCACTTACAAAATCTTACAAACAAAATTAACAATTCTGTCAGTCTGTGTTCACCATGGCCTACATTTAATGAGCTCAACTAACTGCGTTTGCACGTGTTCCTCGTCCAGCAGCCATCCTCAACCCCTCCCCCCACCAACCGCCCCCCCCCCTTTTCACTTACCCTAAAGAGACTCGCTGAAAATGGGGAAGATGAAAGTCTACGGCTCCAGGTACCAACGAGGGAGGGCCTGGCCTCACCACCTGTCAATGAAAACTGCTTATCAGAGGTGCACTGCACTGGCAAGTGGAGGAGAGCCTTGTTCGCCCACGTCATCATTAGCCGCCGCACCGCAGCGCTGTCATGTATAGTTGTATACCCACGAGCCTGCCTTTATTTTTAGCCCCCAGGCCCGCGGAAATGCCCTTCTTCCCCCATCCCCACTCTTCCCGAACAAGTTCTGGCGTACCTGTGACTTGGGGTGGTGGGGAAGAGGTCGTCTCCGGCACAATTATACACACGCGGACGCATACATACCGATAGTCCCCACCTTAGCAGCCAGATTCACCTGCAGTAGGTAAAAGGGTGCGGGGTTGAAGTTGAGCTGTGACCCCGAGCCAAGTACCATAGGGCGCGTCGGAACCGCAGGGTTGTGGCCCAGTCGATAAAGGGGGCGGGGTGGAAGAGAGATGAAGATGCGGGTGCGCCTAGTTTGCCCTTCAAAAAGAAAAAAAAAAAATCCTCTCTCTTGATGCGAACTCTGGAACCGTGGAAGTGTGAGTTATCACGAAGTATTCGGGAAAATATTTGGAACAGGAGGCAGAATAAAAACACTTCTTATCGGAGGTGCAGTCGACATCGCGGACACGCGCAGATCCAGTATCTGAAACACATATCGGAAAACGTAGCGACGACGCACAAGGTTCGTAGATGAGAAAATGTGAAGAATGAAAGGTCTGTAGATGAGAAACAAAAAAGTTATAATTGCAGAGAAATGGAGACACGGAATCAAGTGAGAGGACCCGGGCTATATGTTCCAGGCGAACAAACGAGTGCAGAGACTGTTAGTGGAAGATGTGGTCTACAGGTGGAAACGGCTGGGCTTAGTCATGGAACAAGAGAAAACAGGTATACGGCCCAACAGAAAGCACACAAGAGACGCCAAAGACAAGCCCGAGACATGTCCCCTCAAGACCGATAAGCGAAGGTCTTCACTCTTGATATCGGGCAAGAGTTGAGGGTGGCTACATAAAAAGGTTTCAAATTCCTCACCATAAAGTTATGCAGCATATGCTTTTAGTAACGGTCACTTTTGGCTCATAATCTGGCCACATGTTGAAAAAGGGTAGAATATGTTAGAACTCAGACGTGCGCGCGCGTTCGTGTGTGTGTGTGTGAGAGAGAGAGAGGGGGTGGGGTGGGGTAGGGGCCCAGCTTGAGCGCTGCGGTTAGCAGACCCGCCCTACTGCTTGCATACAAAGCGCATTTCTGGAGAACGATGTTAGGCAAGGGGGTGGGGGGGAGAGTATAGGAGCCGCCCGCTTGATCGAGAGAGGAAAGCGGAAATTATAAAATGCCATTCAACGCCAGTCGCGTGGCTGGGAAAACAGTGAGGGACGGCGACAACAAAAGAAGCAGTGTGCTATACCTGCTCTCCGTGCAAATTTCGCGCGGTTTGCGTACCACCACCACCGCACTTCCAGCTCATATAAGGCGTGTTTCTGTGTGAGGAGCCGATGTAAGAGTTTGGGGCGATGGAAAACCCTGAACGGCCACCAGATGTAAGTCGTCGCCGACGGGTGGCAGGGGTACGGTGAGGGGGTTGGTACCTGTGTGCATTTCCGTTTCGCCGAAACGGCAAAAAAAAAAAAAAAAAGTCGGGGTGATGGCGGTGATAGGTCATGGAATAATTATCAGCTGACGGAGCCGCGCTACGCAAACGATCTGAAGGATCTAAGTGCCGGGGGGAATACCGTCGTAGTAGTTTCGTCAATTAAAGTCGTGCCGCCCCGTCTCCTTGGCTGACCCGGTGACGTGAGTGGCACACTGGCAATGACTAGATCATCGTAAGCAGGCCACATCGCGGAAGCTAATTCTAAAAACTGTTGTTCTGCTGATGGCGTGCCACAAACGCTGGTTGGTAGGTAGGTAGGAGCCCAGCGCTCGAAGAGTTCTTGGATTGTTTAGGAGTACCAAGGATCTGTAGTTACAGCGGAGTAGAGAATGACTGTTCAGGAGGGCGACGGACGAGTGGAGCGGAATACAAATGACTGATTACAAACAAGAAGGATGTGTAGAGCAGAATACCCGATGTTGACCAGGGCAAAGGATGTGTTGAGTGGGCTTCTAAATCATCAAACTGATTATGAAGATGAAAGATCTCAGAAGTGGGAGGCAAGGTGATTGTTCAGGAGCACAAAAGATGTGTTGAGCGGAGTACAAAATGAACTATTGTTGAGGAAGAGCAGGGATGTGTGGAGGAAAATATAAAACCATTGCTGAGGACGAAGGATACTACTATTGAAATGCAAGATGATTGTGCAGGAAAATGAAGGAGATGTAGAATGGAAACAAAATAATGCTCCATGGACTAAGAACATGTTTAGTGAAATATGAAATGATTGATTAGGACAGTGAAGGACACAACGGTCGTCTTGGAAGGTGGCGACCTTCTCAGGTGTTCATGCAGACACCTAATACAGCTATTTGCCTTGCCTTGCGTGCAGGCACCAGAGAACAAAGAACAAGCTGTGCCTATTACTCAGGATCAAGACACCAGTAAATAGATTTTTTGTTGGGATCATTAAAGTATGAATTTTGTTTTTGATCTGCTCCCTGTGCCATGACACCTGTGGTTAAGTTATGAGGAGCGGAATAAACAAACAGGATTTTGCTGAGCATTTTACTACCTGAAAGTGAAACGGACATAGAATAATGGCAGTGGGTGTCAGTTATATGACAAGGAATTGCTTCTGCTAGGATCATGTTGGGATTAATAAAGTGCAGGAAGAACTTGGCAGATATTGTTTTGGATGAAAATATTTACCACTAAACAGCGCTTCACAATGGATTATCAGTGTGGGCGCCATTGTGATTATTTTGTTGATGTCATTTACAGCATTATGGATATGGAAGCAGAGGTTTGTATGATTGGATTTCACCTAAAGTGATTCGTTGATTTACTGGTGAATAGTTCCATAACATGTTTTATTTATGGAGGGGATTGGGGTTTGTAGGCAGTGGTGTGAACATAAAGTATTGAATAAAATAGTTGATTTGTTTTCTTTCTTTCTTTTTTTCCTTACATGGAAAGCATCAAACCACTGATACTTTTTTCAGTGAAGATTAAGAAACTTCTAGATATCTATATAAAACTAAAGAGTCAACGATTTCTTAGTATGACTCTTGTGAGTAGAAATTTAGCATTGTCAAATATTTTCAACATTTCCTGTTTGAGCAAAGCAATTTTTAAACCTTGAAAGAACCATCTGAAAGGAGCAGTGCAGTTTTATTATGTTTTCATAGGTTGTGCAGTCTCTTAAAGGAAGGTAATTCAGAGCACTGAACAGGCAAAGAGATAAAAATATTTCGAGGATTAAGGTTACCAGGTTGCAGATAACAGCACTATAAGTGTTTGTCTTAAATCTTTTGAATGAAAGGATAAATGAAAACAAAATACATGCATGTTGTCAGAGGGCAGTTTACTGTGTCACTTATATATCTACAGCTGGTTTTGCTTGCTTATGAGTGTACACAGGGAATGTAGACTTCGTGTGGGTGGTCGTCTCATCATTCTCTACACACAGCCAGGAAGCTTTATGCTGACAGCAGAGGTACCCACCATACAGACGGTGGTAATTACTACACATTTGTCTTGCATATGGTTGCAGGAGGCACTACACAGAGAAAAAATGTTGGAGCAGAAGCTGAGTAGCCTTCAACAGCTGGTCAACAACACACAGGAAGCTGCAGAAAGTGGCTGGCAGGTGGGCTGGTCTTGTTGAGTCTTTACCGATAACAGATGAAGCCAAAAAGCAGGATGTAATGATAGCTTTGGGGGATTTTTGTGAGATTTTTATTATAATGTACATTGATTTACATTTCATGGGATCAAAAAAAAGAAATACAGTCTTTGTTATTTGTCTGCTTTAATGTTTATCTGCCCTTGCCATAACTTAACCCAGCCACTAAATGAGAGAAGCTGTTAATATCTAAACATTCACAAGTTACAAGTTATCATTATATCATTTTTAGTTTTCTCTTTTTTCATTTTTGGGCAACTTCCACAATTATAATCTTTATGTTGTGATAGAATGCTTTGCAAAGATACATTTATTACTATTATTTCAGTGTTACACAGTTATTCTGTTAAAGCTATATCTAGATTAGGTAGATGTGAGTGGGAAGCTCCTTTTATATGCTATATTGAATATTTATACATTCTGAAGAATTTGGTTGTAGTATAAGCAAGGCCCCCTGAGAGGAAAACATTTGTTGTGATAAATAAACCTGATCTGTTTTAACTTAATAAAGCCTGGCTACCACTTCCAAGATAACCATTATCAGTTGAGATGTACAACCTAAAGTCCTGTATGAGTTGAGGACATTTGTTTTACAGGGGTCTGAAAGACTTTAACACCTTTTTTTTCATATCAAGGGATGATCCTTAGCCTTTCTGGTTCAAAGATAATTGTGTAGATTTAAATGCTAGCACCTCACCTGTTATCATGATATGCAGGCATTAATTGATGAAGACAAGCTGCTATCTCGCCTGGAGATGCTGGAAAATCAGCTGCACATCTACTCCAAGGTACTTTCCTCTCCTTCTCTCTACCTAGCATCATGCTGCTGTAGGATGTCAGGAGAAGTTGGTCATACAAATGTACCTAATATACTACTGTAGGATGTGTCAGAAGAGATTGGTCTAACAAGTGTACCTAGCATCGTGCAACTGTAGGATGTCAGGAGAGGTTGGTCATACAACTGCAGCAGATGACAGAGTGCCCTTTTTTGCAGTGGCTGAACATTACTAGTGGAGTGTGGACACTTTGGGTTAAGTCCTTCAGCAGTGACAAAATGTTTTCCTGATGTTGCAAAACTTTCCCTTTATGTTAAAGATTTGGTTTAGTCAACAAATGACAAGGCCTAGGTGTTTTTAGGCAGATAATATCTTCTCTATGGATAGTTCATACATATATATATATACACACACACATTTAGATTACATATTTATATTTTTTCATACCCCTGTCCATGTTGCTACAAAACTTCTTTGGCTCTTTAAAATCAAGATCTACAAGTTCTTTATGTCTTTTGCTTGATTGTGTTTTTCAGTTTTCTCTGTGTTATTTTCTATTTTTATTTATTTATTAGATAATTACATTTTTGAATATTCATTTTCCAGAACCACAGTGAAGACACTCTACGACAAGAGCTAGCAGCATCAATTGAAGACAAAATGAACTATGAAACTACTGCCAAAGTGAGTTAATTCTACAGATCTAGATTTAATCTAGAGAAAGCAAATTTCAATTTGAATTTACAACAGGCAAAAATACTTTAGGAGCTTTTTAAATATGCAAGCAAGTTAGTGCAAACAAATTTGTGCTTTTTAGTGTAAGTCAAAAGATGAAGAAGACTTTTGTAAAGTTTTGTTTTTGGTTTGTATGCTTGTTTTTTTCTAATGGATCTGAATGTTTGCTAAATATTGCAGTTCCATTTTAAATAGCCCTTTATCCTTGAGTGGCCTGTGTAACATTGATTTTTGTCTGTCGCCTAGAGTTCTTTTGTCATGCTTTCATTATCATTTGTACTTAGTAAATCATATTGTCATTGAAAATTATTGTTCTTCTAATTCTAATTTGGAGGAGGTATGGCTTTTTTTTTTCTTTTTTTTTTGTAATATATTTCTTCACTGTGAAGAGAACTCTCAGTGTAGGTTTTAACTTATTGTCAGTTCTGGCTTTTTTCTTTTCCCCTACCAGGAATCATTGCGACGAGTACTGCAGGAAAAATTAGATGCTGTTACAAAATTATCAGATCTTGAGGTAAGCCACAAGAGTCTACTTTTGTTTTAAAAAAAGAAATGAGTGTCTTGCTTTTGATTTATCTTGTTTTAACTGGCCATCTTGTTTTGCCTCAGTATTTGTTCTGTAATAAACTCTTACATATAGTTTCGTCTTTACTGTTAGTCAGTGAACTGTGGTAAATCCATGGGTTCCTTGGCCACTTGTGATCGCATGTACCATTGCTGAGGCCGAGTCAGCAGGAGATTGAATCAACCAAATACTCATCTGCTTATTATAATCACATTTAAATTGGTGCAGCGCTCTTTGACCTCTGCTGAAGATGAATGCAGCCACTTGAAGGAAATATGTGAGTCAGGTCAAGAAGAGTTGCGACAGTTGGCAAAGCGATACCAGGATCAGCTGAAGGAAGTACAAGAACTTCAGGAGAAACTTCAGGTTTGTAATCATGTTTGTGGGGGCTTAATTATAAACATGCATTTATATGTGCGTGTGATTTTTTTTCTGTCTTTCCTCTCACATTGTTCATCAGCCATGAGCAGTATTTGCTTTCCCAGTCCTGACAACATGTAAAAATTTGAATTTAGGTATGTAACTCTATAGAGAATTTATTCTGTTTTTGAATACAGCACTTCCTTTGCTAGAGTGGTCTTCATTCTTTGAGTAGACCAGCAACAAATGCTTGTGCCCTTTCTAAAATTGTGTCAGGTTTGAGCTAAATTGTACATCGGGACTGACCTAAACTGTACCTTAGGATTGACCTAAATTGTACATCAGGATGTGGATAAATTGTACGTCAGAATGGGGATAAATCCGCAGTTCTCAACCTGACAAGGGGGGCACAAAGGCGGTCATTTTCTCATATCTTATATAGGTATTAGTGGCTAAGTGGGGCGCGCGTAAGTACCTTTTTTCGTCTGGTGGGGGGGGGGGCGCCACAAGTAAAAGTTTGAGAAACACTGGGGATAAATTGTACATCAGGAATGAGATAAATGGAGTGGATGAAGTTGGGAGGTGGGTACTGCAGAAAAGGTTAAGAGAAATGTTATGCCTTATCATTTTCAAAACATACAAACGTGCATGGAGATATATCATTCTGCCTCCTGCTGTCATCATGTTTTTGCTTTGCAAACACCAAAATAATGATGCTTCATCCTTAGGAATAAAATACAAAGTTTGGTTTGGCATCCATTGTTTTCAGCAGTCCATTTTTACTCTTCTTTCCTAGGTTTTCAAAATTGTATTTGTGCACTTGAACATGATCATCATAGCTGATTTAACACAAAATGCTGTAAGTGGCTAATGAACATTAAGAAAGTATTTATCCCATTCTGCAAAGGCAGGTAAATTTCACATTGGATATGACCGAAAATTTTGGTTCTTCGCTCACTTTGTAATGGAAGCATTCTGAGCAGGAATGCTTTAAGCATTGTTTTATGTAAATTGCAAAACATTTTAGAAATTTCTTTTTCAGGAGGCCGAGAAAAGCCATCAGGAAGAGCTGGAGCGGGCAGAGAAAGAGAAACAAGAACTAACTGAAAAACTAGAAGATATGATGCAACAAGAAAGCACGCTCGCTGCCAAGGTTAGTGCAAAGTTATAGCCTCTTTAAGTTCAGTTTGATGTTTGTTACATTTTCAGAAATCAGTCTTGAAGTTATGCTAACGGATGTTGGCTTTAAGTATTCAGAAATAAAAAAAAAACAAAAACAAAATTGTGTCTGTCAGTCTCTTTACATGTACTGAATTTGTTACATCATGAATGTGAGCATCAATTGTATTTTATTTTTAAATAACCAAGAACTAATGTCTGTCTTGTTAGATGATAATTTCAGCACACTTAATTTCATGTGATAAAATCTCAGCACTCAGCATTTCATACAATAATTGTTGAAGTATATTTAATTTCAGATTGAGTCACTCCAAGCTGATAATGATTTCGCAAAAGAGCAGCTTGCAGCCATGAAAGGTAGAACAAACTTTTTGTTGATATTAAGTGTGAAAATGGGTTCTATCTATGATTTTCAACATCAGACATTTTCAGCATCACACTTTTGCTTTTCGTTGAACATTGATGTGAAAGTAGGATTTTTAAATGTCTATTGGTTAACTTGTCTAAAGTGATCTTAGTTAAAATAATAATGATTGTTGTGGCAGCAAAACTGGAGTCGATGAAAGAGACCAACCAGGGGGAGGACAAAGTCATTGCCCTTGGTTTGGATGGTGAGCATATATTTAACTCTCAGTTCAGTAGCACAATTATAGAGCTATTTGTGTGGTATGTGTTAGAGTGTGTCATGCAGCCCAGCACTTCCACCTTCACCCCTTCAGGTTTTCGTTGGGGTTACCTCACCCTGAACTCATGGACTGTGTCTTACCCTGTGACTACAAGGTGGACTTTTTCCTGGGGATCCCTGGCTTTGGCTAGAGATTAAGCTCAGGCTCTTGTTTGTCTGCTATCTGTTCCTCTGCCTAGTCCTGGTGATGTTAACTGCCATTTGTGAGACTCCTTATTCATCCACATTTAAAAAGGCTTATTAGCCAGTTAACCTCCATATCTGGGGCCATGTTGGGGGTTGAGGATGATCACCCCACTACCTGTTTACCTTATGGTCTGGTCCCAGAGTTTTCAAATGATGAGGTTGTCTAGTAAAACTTTTCAAGTAATGAATCTCCCCAGATATACCTAAGTAACAATTAAACATGCTTCCCATATCTCCTCGGTGTGTGTGAGAGAGAGAGAGAGAGAGAAGGTGGGTGAAAATGAGCCTGTATAATTTCATGGTGAGACTGATGCATTGTAAGTTGATAAATTGAGAGCTTTTATATAGAGTCATTTCCTTCAGATATTTCCTCTGAAGACATCATACCCATCACAGAAAAGGACAGTGGACCAGAAAATTTAGAAGGTAATTTGACTTCTGTACATTTCAATTAATCAATCAATCAATCAATTAACATTAACTCTTATTATACCGGGTGGGGGGCGGGGGTTAGGGTACTCTTTTACTTTGTTTTGGGTTGCTCTACAAAAACCCTCTGATGAAATGCAAATGTTTTGCAAAAAGTAAACTTGTTGTTTTCTACATGATTTGCTAAATAACATCATGAAAAACGGCCAGGACAGTTGTTATATTTTCAAAATCAAGGGAGCCATATGAGTAAAAAATATGTCAGGACATTTAGAAGGTACTTTCACTTTTATCAGCATTAAGAGTTAAATATCACAAAAGAAAGATTATGATACTGTGAACAATGCTATTTTTTTCTTATCTTGACAAACTCTATATTAAGTGTGTATAGATTGCTAAAATGTTGGATTAGGTTGTATTTCAAGGAAAAATATTTGCTGCAAGACAAAGTTAAGAGTACTGCGATTATTGTGCCCAATTGTGCATTTCTTTTTCTTTGAAGAGAAACTAAAAGAGCTTCAAGCACAAATCGAAGTTTACAAAGGTAAATAACACTTAATGTGTGTTGTCTGTCTGCAACATGCTGATGCATCCACACAACTTTCACTCACTATGGGCACACTTTGTCACCCATCCATGACGCAAAAGGAAATGAAAATTATTTGTTAAGAAGTGAAACCACCAGGATAAAAAAAATATAATGGTGTATTTCTTGACAAAATTGTTTTCACGACGTTTTATGCACAGGTCCTTTATTGTACTGGCTTAATATATTTTAAACAACAGTTGTTAGTTCTATTAAGCAGTTATACATATCTTGATGAGAATTATATTCGCAGCTAACAAAAAAAGTTAATGATTGATGAACATCGTTATTTGCAGCTAAATTAGAAGAATCAGATGTCAAGCTTAAAGAAAGCAGAGACAAGATAGAACAGCTTCAGAGTCAGTACACTGTACAATCTTCTTATGTCACTGAGTTTTCCTTTTTTTTTTAATTTTCTTGTTTGCTGTGTGTGTCTTTGCATACATGATGTCACCATTTCAACAGGTAGATGATTCTTAAAATTGTTTATTTTGTGAAGAATACCTATATATGTAAAAGCATAACCAACCATTTCTGTAGACCATTTAGCAAACTGAGATTTAACAAAAATGAAAAATGAGGGGGAGAGTGTGTGTTTGTGCACGTGCATCAGAGAGAGAGAGAGTTGTGGTCATTTGTGCATGTCTAGATGCCAATTAGTATTCTATAACATCTTGAACCAAATGATTTCTTTCAGAAGAACTTGAGATGGCCCAACTTGACTCAAGGCAGTACCTTGCCAAGATGACTTCATTAGAAGGTGGATATTTTGACTGTATTTTGTTTCTCAGTTCTTTGTACTAGTTGATAATCTGGAGCTTCCACTGGACAACCATCACAGAATAAAAATTTGGAAATTATGTATATATTTATAAAAAGTATTTGTAGACCTGTTTCACTCAGTATTTTGGAAAGCACTTTAATTGCAGGCTGTGACATCTACTTCTTCATTGCCTAAAACTGCAGACTATAGGAATAAGGCAGCAATATGTCATATCTGAAAGTTAGCATGTTTTATATTTTCCACTTATAAATTGATAGTTTTATCTATCACATTTAGAAATACAAAGACATCTGCAATAGAGATCCTGTTAAAGAACAGGTTATTGATCAGGACTCATTGGCTGCATGCAGTATTCAGTGGCATCCACTGCTGTGGGTTTTCTTGTGATCTCCCATTTGTGATTTTGCCTTCCATTACTTATTCATTATTATTTGAGCTTAAGACACATGGGTGTTTCTTTTTCGCTCGGTTTTTGTGGTTTTTATTTTCTTTCTTTTTACAGTCTGCACTGTTTGCAGCTAATATCTTGTTTTGATTGGTCACTTCATGCATAGCTTCTGGTAGTTGATACCATTCACTTGCTTGTTCACAAGCATGTTGGGAAGCATTGCAATTTGTAGTTCACATTAGTTTTTTGTTAATTTGTTCAGCCATTTTAGCGTTCTGAACTGACTCGTTTTATATGGTGGACACTGTGGGGGCTGAAGCATACAGTAAACCTAGCCAGTTAGCTCTTAGTTAATAGCATGAGCTAATGTCTTGGAAAAATATCAGGAGCATATGAAAGAAAATGGCATTTTATCATGTCTCTTTTAAAGGATGTGATTTTTGTTTTCTACCATCACGGCAAAATGACTTGTCCAGTACCATCTTAACTTCTTCCAGATGCATAAACAGGGCTTTTTAATGGAACTAATAATGACATTTCTGATGTCTGTTGAGTTTGTGCTACTATTGAAACTGATTTAGGTGTAGATAGCACTTCTACATATAAGCAGAAAGGGATATCTTTTAGATAATACTTTCTCAACAGTAAATGCCTGTTATCACGTTGCATTGCAGACACTTTCAGAAACGTCTGCCTGTTAAACAGAGTCTGAAGATCACTTTATTAACTATATTTTAAAAACCCGCAAATAAAAACCTTTTAAAACTGACCAATCAAAACTTTCTTCCCTTCCCTGACCTTACTTTTTTTTGTTACTATTTCAGTTTTTGTTTAACGTGTTGCAGTAGCTCTGTGTGGAGTCTTTTTCAGGTTTCTGTCAATAGTTTTCTTGTGCAGTTGTATTTTTGTAATTGTCCGTTTGTGTACAGAAAACAGTGCTTTACTTTCTCATTTGTGCAGAAAAAGTTAAGCTGTCAGATTTACATATGAACCAAATGATGGAAAATGCCTTGGATGGTTTGAAACGTAAGTGGTGCCATGTGAACCAGCTCATTAACACCAAGACAGTACTTATGCTATTTATAGATGAACAAGGAGCCAGATAAATTCAATTGCTAAGATCCAAAAGAATGTACAGCATGCATGTGAAGTACAATTAATAGGGATTGTTATGTTTGTGAACATAGGCACATAGCATGCAAGTAAATAATGTTTTCTCCCCTTTGCAATATCTGCTAACAAATCTGAAAGTTATTCTAGCCTGCATGTAATGTTGTGAAAGATGAAGAAAGGCTTTTAGAGAAAGATTTGTTGTTTACTGTGTGGCATACCACATATGGTTGTTCATAACCAATACACTTCACTGCATGTAACTGTCACTGGGCTACTTCTGATAACCCTCTGTATACATGTAACATCTTAGTTTCATGTTCATTTTCTTTATTGTTTTATCCTCTGAACCTGTCCATGTAAGTTGTCACAATAACAATAATAATGTGAATAATAATACTTATTAAGTAAGATATCTCATCATGTCGTGACTGTAATGTAGTGTATCACATTTTCAAACTATTACATTGAATTTGTCTTAATATGTGACATTCAAGTTTATGACAATTTGACAATGAAACCATTTTTAAAATATTAAACATGTTTTTTAAACAGTTCAAACAAGCCCAGATTCAGTACTGTTTTTAGGAGTAGACAACTCATTCCAAATTGTGCACTTAGTTTTACTATGTAATTGGATAATAGATGCGAAAGCTTAGTTCTTTGTAAGTTCTTTAAACAGATTGTTAGTACTTGTTAGAGATTTAGAGATGTAAGGTAAATTATTTAGCTTATGAGTTTGGGTGTGTAGAGCTGTTGATGCGCAGTGCTTTGTATCCTAATGCTTACAGCAGTCAGGGTAACCATAACAGGCATTAAGGTCACTGTTAACAGCAGTGGACTAGCAGACCTAGATTATGTTAATATACCTTCTGACTTACTGAAGGATTCACATCTGCAGTCTATTTTTCCCCTTTTCTCACATACAGAATATAACTTTTTTCTTCCTTTGCAGTTCAACTGAAGGAATCGCAGAAACAAAATGAAAGTAGTAATGATCTTATTCAGTCCCTGGAAGGTTAGTGTTGAGTTAAATGTGTATTCATACTTGAACAGAGGGGTTGGGGTGTGTGTGTGTGATAAGCATGTAGCTACTGTTTGATGTTGACAGAAGAGCTACAGAAGATTTAGACATAATTGAACTGAAAAGCAATGTGCTGGTGACCAGCAAAGGAGAAGATTGTTGTTTTTTTCCATTTTATTACTTGAAACACTTCATATTATGCCTATAGTGATACGATAATATTTTCACATATTGTCACTAAACTTGGCCAAGTATTTTGTTCCTGCAGAGTATGTTCTTATGATAATCTTCAATAAATTGTGTAAATCACTTTTTATTCAAAAAAGAGCCTATGATTATCTTCTCATTTGGGTAGATTCTTCTGCTTCTTCACTGTTCCCAGTTAGTGCTTGCTATGCACACTACTCACACTGATACATTTTTTGGGGGTTGATGGTAGATCACATCAAGAAAATTGAGAACCAACTCCATCAACAACAAAATGAGGTAACCTTCGAAAAGGTCACTATGGCCTTCTTGGATCCCAGCTGTGCTTTGGATGGCAATGACAACCATGACACTAATAGTGTGAATGATGCAGAATCTGTGACCACAGTCAATGGGCATGTGTTGGGAAGGTCACCTATAGTTGAAGTGCTGGATTCCAACCTGTTGGCATCATCTGTCACATCTTGTACATCTAGTCTTTCGGACTTTTGTGATGGTAGGTGTTTGTTTGTCATTTGAATCCCACAGGTGGCCTCTTTTGCTCAAGAGAGGCTAGGAAAGCATTGTGATGTGATGCACACTTTTAGTGACCTGCTTATTGTCCCAGTGTGGAGATTTTTTAAAGAGAAAAATATTGTTCAGGTTGACAGATTTACAAGAAATCATGAGTTGAGCATTTAAAAAAATGTATTGTCTTTCTGTCCTTGTCCCTCCCTTTTGTATGCTTTTGAGGATCATGTCAGTTCTGGATTTACTTTTAGATTAACATAACAGAGAAAAGGACATCCCAGTAAATTGAGTCCATAATTTAAATCCTTTTAAAATATTTAAATGTTAGTTATAGGTTTTCATATTGTGACTCTCAAGCACATTTTGCCTCCACATTTCCTGGACTTTTCTGATCAGTGTGTTGGTCTCTTGTATATAGATTTACTACAAGACCAATATCAATGAATTTGTGGGGGGATGGGGGCGGTGCTTGAACAGTCAGGGGAGATAAAACAATGAATTAACCCAAGCTATGAGTGGGTACATATAGGCAGTGTTCGTTAGTTTTAAGAAAGGGTGCGTATATGATCAGTGCTTTATAACAAAATATGTTTAGAAATTTGGAATTAGTCCTGGGATGTGACTAACCAGCCTTCCTTTATATTGTTATATTGTCTGTATTCTGCTATACAATTAGGCTTACATGGGGGGGGTGACTGTTTACCAAGGACAGATGAATAATTGGTTTGTTAATCAGTTTGTTGGGGTCAGTTAGCAAACATGCCTATGTCTAGGGAAAAAAGCTTTAATAGGGTTTTTTGTGAATTTTAATTTTTTGCAGAAACATTAAAAGAAGCACAAGAGGCCCAAAAGAACGCAGAAGCAGAAATACAGAAATACAAAGGTATTTAAAGCACAGTTCTCAAACAAGAAGTTGAAGTTAATTGCATTATCATCACTTTTCTGACTTTGAAGTTTTGGGATTGTGAGGAGGCATAAATGGCACTATGTGATGAGTGCTGACTGCTGCAGAAAAGGGGAATTAATAAGCATTAACTTGACTAGATTTGGGGGGGGGAGTGTTAGTGTGGGTGTTTTGTTTCTCTTGTTGTATATGTTCACAAGCCAATGTGTGCAACAATATGCTGAAGTGGCAGAAATATGTTTTGCTTGTACACGTTAGCACCCCTGTTTTGTAACTTATCGTGGATATTGCAAACATATCTCCAGATGAAATTAAGGAATCCACACAGAGGCTAAAGAAATCCAGTGATGAGGTTACTCAGCTGAAGACCCAGCTTTTCGACTCTCAGCAGCTAGCTAAGGAACGAGCAGATCTAGTCATTGATCTCCAAGGTAGGTTGATCGGATGCTTTTTACCCTGCAACCTCTCCCTGGGCATTTGTTGTGTGCTTCTAAACTGCAAGCTCTTTTCATGTAAATATTAACCTCGCTTCATGTAAACATTAGCTTAACAGAACCCCTAGTAGAATTATGAAAGTGTTTGGCATAGCTTTAAAGCTATCAGATGCCAATCATTAAGGCATTGTTTCTCAACAGACCAATTGAAGAAAGCAGAGGCAGCAACTAAAGAGGTGAAGCAGCAGATTTTGGAACTGAGAGGTAGGAGTTGGTATTGCTCTTCCTATGCATGCAGTTATGTAATTGTATGAATGCTGTACCTAATTGCAATCACATTTTATTTCTGTTTCCCATCAGTGCTAATTTCTTTTTTCCCCCAGATTCCATACTTACCTGTTTGCTGTTCTCACCACAAAGAATAACGATCTGCTTGCCATTTTGCCTTGCATGATTCTTCCTTGTTTGTTATAATTACCAGGGCCAGCTTGCCCTCATGAAGTCATTAAGATGAAAGCCCAAAATAGTTGACAGATGTGTGCAAGCATGCATCATTTAGCAACCCTGTCCACTTAAAAAAAAAAAACTCCTGGCACAAGTGTATTGTAGTGGTGACTTGGTTATTTATTGACCTGATTACAAAGTGAGTACAGTTATTGTCATTTTCATCAAAAGCCTGTTTTTTCCTTTTCCTTCGTTTGCATGTAGCATGCATTTGACTCTTAACTCTCTCCCTGTCCTCTCTGGCTAACAGATGGTCTCTTGGAAGAGCAAGAGCAAACTCGATTAAGCCATGAGGCTATGGAGAAACTGCAAAGTGAGTGACCATCCCCATGAGTCGCAGTGCACTCATTAATTCACTTCACTTGCTTTCCATGCTTTTTTTTTTTTTGCTGGTATTAAAAATAATCTGGGGTTTTTTTTAACAAAGCTGTTTAACATTTTCATGTAGTTGTTTCAGAACTCTTTTGCCTGTTCTTGCTGTGCATTTAAGCAATAGTGCTGCTGTTTGATATGTTGGTATAAGGTATTACAAAATTCTCGCTCACATTTTTGCTGCACGTTTTACTGATGTTGCTGATATGTAGGTATATGGTGTTTCAGAATGCACAGCATTAACTTTTATTATCTCTTGCAGAGTGCTGGCATTTTAGCTGTAGCATGTTCTATTCATTTTCACAACCACAACCGTGTGGCTGCTTTATAGTGAGAGTTTATTCAGGAACATGGTGTTGGCAAGCATAATGTTCTCATGGAATATTTCTCTTTCTCTGGATGTATCTGAACTCCCTGGGTAGAGATACATAAGGGAGCTTGCCATGCTTTTCATAGATATGAGATCAGAAGTTTAACATTTTTTATTTCTTAAGTAATTATTTAATGTTATAATGTTATAGAAGTCTAACTTTTGTTTATACCTTAGATCTGGTGTGGTTAGAGGTTAAAAATTAGTTCAGAAAGTAACTTTGGTGATTTAAACTTTATTTAGACATAATGCTTACTGCGATAATCTCACATGGAGTAAAAGTACTACCTGCAGTTTTCCAAGATAGAAGCATGTTCTCTGTAATATTTGTGCTTTTTTTGTTCTGGTGGCTGTTTTCTGTGGCAGAGCTGTTTTCTTTTTTTAATCTGTTATGGTGAGAACTAAAGTAATTATGTAAGTTTGTGGAAATATTGATTCAAGGTTCAAGATTCTTTATTCTTTCACTCTTTAATGGAATACTGAGATATTAAGAATCAATTCACACACATTCCTATCTACCTTTAAATGCTCTCTCTCTCACACACACACTGATCAGTTTGTAACAGTCAATACATTAAAGGCTAATGTTCTGTCGCACTCACATCTGCATAGGTTATTAAATAAAGCAAAATATATAAATGCATGTAAACAAGGGATAAACTTTTGAGATGTTTCTGCCCCTCTCTCTCTCTCACTTACCTAAATCACAGATGCATACACATACTCACTAATATCTGCTTATATATGTATAATCACACACACACACAAACACATTCTGTTAGTTCTTCTACGTTACCATCCTTAGAAATCACTTAGTAGATTGATTAAAAATAGAAAATTCAGATTTTAAGGAAGTTGTCTATTAGCCATTTTTGTCATTGCTACTTGCACAACGACAAAGAGTGAATGAGGTGGAAGTTTACAAACACCTGTAGTCAACTGACTTTTGGGTCACTGGTATTTGTACTCACCTGACTATTGTATGATAGCTGTTGGGTCACTGGTATTTGTTGCCATCTTGCTGTTGTGGCTTTAGGAAGAAACCTAAACACATCACAGCCAGCTTCTTTGCAAAGTGTTTTAGCATATGGGTTTGGGGTGACAGTATCAGCTGCTAGATCTTTTTCTCCCTTAAAAAAAAGTCCAGTGGAGTTGTCTCGTGCTGAATTGGGTAAAGCTCAGTGTAAGATGCCATTTTGTCAAAATCTGAGTGAATGACTCCACCCCCTTCCCATCCACCATCCCGTCTGTTCTCAAAATACAGGTCTACATACGTCACCATGTTTGGAAGAGGCTTATAGAACAGGCATCAAGACTGTGCATGAGCCACTGGAAAAACTGGGCCCATATGTTTGTTATGTATATCTATGTACAAATATATGTGTTGATGTTTACAGGCATGTTTCTCAAGAACGGTAGGGTAAAGGGGGTATTCACCCAGATTTTGAGAAATGTTATCTTGCACTGAGCTTCAGCTAGTCACTAGTCAAACAATTTGCACCCCACTAGAGCTTTAAACAAAGTTTAGTGCTCTGTTCTTTGTTAGAAAGATGAAAATGGTGTTTACAGCTGTGATGGCTGTTGCGGTTATTATGTTTTTGATAATGTGTTGTAATAGTCTCATCTTTTAAAACATGGAAATTTTAACAACCGCAAGCAATGATCATGTCATTGTTTTATAAATATTTAAGGTGATCCAATTAGGATTTCAGACATGGTACAAGAAAGACCGCTTCATTAACCCAGGAGTAGCTGTTCATTATTTACAAACCTTTTAATCTTATTCCTAGTGTACAATTTAGAAAATCCCTTGGACGGATCTCAGTGCAGACCTTAGCGCTGAGATGCAAATCATGGTCTCCAAGCTTTGTTAAAAAAAGAATGCCATCGTATGCCATACCAAGTATAAATTTGTTTGAAACTGAAGCTCTAGAAATGATTACCTGGAAATTTGTTTCAGGTCAGTTGGAAACAGAACGGACCAGGCATAAGCAGACTCTGACCGAATTGGAGGAGTCTAGAAGTAAGCATAGGTGTAAATTTGTTAAGCAGCTGATACTCATTTTATGGATATTGGTTGCTGATAACCTTGAAAAGAATAGCGACAACATTTTGGATTCTTGTAGCTGCAGATCACCAATGGTGATGCTTTTAGAGGTTAAATATTCCTTAGTGAATTCATTAGTAGTGAAAAGAGCAAGCAAAAGTATATTTTTCTTTTATTCTTTGAGGTTATGAGTAACTGGTAAATATTATTCATGAACTGTGTCTGCATTGTTTGAACTCTTATTTAATTTACATCGGAGCTGATTGTGTTTGAGCATGCAGAAGAGGATCGGAGTGTATAGAAGGAGCCTTTGGATCTATCAGCATCAGTGAAAAAAATAAAGATCTGGAATCCTTGCACCATATTAGTGAGCTTACGTCTCTTGGCTTTTTTTTTTACCAGGTCAGCTGTTAGCCGCACAACAGTCAGCTAAGCAAAGCCACAATGAAGCAGAACAGATGCGCAGTAAGTTTTCTAGATTTGGTTTCCCACTGTGGCGGGATGGTTCCACTGAAAAGATACGGTTTACCTTTTTCATTATGGAGTGCATATTGGTAAATGCTACCAGGCAGGTCAGCAGGTAAACGGCATCTTGAGCGAGAAGGAATACTAATGTGTGGTGAAATAACAGCAGGTAACCACGTGTGTGATTTAAGTTATCCTTAAGATGAGACATTTGGGGATTTTTTTAACACAGAGAAAAACTATTTCTAAACATTTAAAATATCTCTCTACTTCCCTTTTACCCCCTTCTTCACCTGTCCCTTCCCTCCCCACAAATGGAACAGACTGCAATAAACTTAACAGTAGTTCTGCAGTAATATTGGTAATTGGAAATGTTAGATAAAGTTCTATAATTATTTTTTACTCATATCCAAAAGGCTGATAACATAAGAAATTGAAAAAATATGTTTCTTATGTCTCTACATTCTCCCTGTTTATCTCTATCCTTTTTTCTTTCCTGGCAGAATCATTAGCTCACTTAACTTGTCACTCACAGTCTTAACTTCTTACTGCTGACCTGCGAGTTAGAATGTATTTTGGATCCACAGAACTGATGACATCTGGAATTTAACTTGGCATTTTCTTAACATCCGATACAGCATGCGTTAGTGATGCTTGTGTATATATTTTTATTTGGTTACCTGAATTTGCTGTCATTAGCAAAGGCACAAATATGGGAGACCTTTCATATTTGTTTCAGTATATGTATATATATTTAAACACACACATATGAAGCTAAGGAGAAGACACTGCATGCCCATACTAGAAGTATCTATTATATTTTTTGCATTACTGTTTGATGCTAGTCGTCTTATTTCATTGTTGAATTCAAACTATTGTTAAATAACTAACCGAAGAGAATTTGTTGTTGGTCATGCTGTAGAATTGTAAAAACCAAGCGAGGAAGTAAAAGGTTTACATTTTTTCTTAGAGGACTTCCTCTTTGTCTCCTGTCTCTTCTTGCTTTTTGGAAAATTGAAAGCATGTTGTAACATCTTTGTTCTAATTATGTATATAGCATTGACATGTATAAAAATTTTAATTATCCATTTAGAGAAGAGCGGGTGAATGCAGATCAAGAATGTGCATGAATGTATGCATGTACACACACACTTGCGCACGCACGCGCGCACACACACACACCTACCTGTTAACCTCTTGTGCATGCAAAAAATTATAGACAGTAAGCAATGTTGCATGCTGAAAAGGCAACTCGGTTGGCTGAGCTGGAATCTTTTTTATTTTTAATAAAAAGTTGTTGGACAGAGATGGTTTTCGTGAAGTTATAGGTGTCAGAGATTTGAGGGCCAGTTACTGTAAGTAAACTTAGAGTAAAGAAAGAACAGTAGAAGGGGCATGACACATGGCATGAATTTCACAGAGACTGTCACTTCTGTTATTGTTGTTAACCGAGAAAAGTGTTACATTTTCATTATTATTGTTAGCTTATTAATATGCAGTATGCTGAAAGAGCGGATCATCTTTTAATTTAAAGGTTTTCAGTTCTGCTAACTACCCTCCTTTGAAGTAGTCACCCTTCTATTCCCATTTCAGCCAGAATGTTTTTCCATGCTTGAAAGCTGCATATTGCTTTGTAATTTCTATGGCCTTGAACTAGTTTGCCTTGAACACTTCCATTGGCATGCAAACCTCTTGTGATTTTGTTGGCTGTACATAGATTTTCTGATCTGCTTGTAATGCAGAACAATGAGCCATGCATGAAAAACTCTTACTGTTGCTGTTAACTGCTTAACTGTTTAAAGCCAGTTCTGGTGCTCGCTCGGCTCAATTTTCCTCTTATTTTCCTGGTCATTAAACTGGTTTCATGTCTGTATGGCATCGCTTTTTGTCAGACTCTTTCCTTGCCCAACTCCTCATTGTTTGCATGCCCATCGCCTCTTTTAGCCATCTGTTGGCCTGGAATTTAGCCACATAACATTATTTAGAGCAAGTCAAAAACTGGGGTCTGGTTGTTCGTGGTTGTCCTCGTAGACAAAGCCAAACACCTTCAAGAAGAGTTGGAGGCTGAGAAAAAGGAACGGCATGCGACAGCACGTCACTCCCATGGGGAATCCCCATACACAGGCAGGCAGTCCGCTCGAAGCAAAGGTAATCCTCCCATCATCTCAGTTATTGCCATGATCATCATAATGCTTGCACCTTCCCTTGCCCAGTCTCTGGTTGTGGAGTCTCCTTGTTCTTCTGCTGCTAGCAAATTGCAGGTTTTCAGATGCAGTGCTTTACCAAGCTGGAGTGAGCACGTCACCACTTTGAGTTTTTCACCTCAAATTTCATAACAAAGGCTGTGTGTTCTTAATTACATTGTGTTCTTGTTTAGTCTTTCCCTTCCAACAATCAGTGTTGTCTAAATTGCTCCCTTCCTAGATTGTCTTCCTCTGATCATTAGTAAGGCATATTTGTGACAGGCCAAGATAATTTTGTGATAATCCCCTGCACCAGTCTCTGGCTGATGTACTTGATGCTTTGTGAAGTCAGGTGTGAACAAACGACAAGAATCATTTAGTTACTTGCTCACCAGACAGGAAGAAAGAAGCCATCTTAAGTACAATCCAAAGCTAGTTCAAGTTATCTCTTCGAATTTGTTTTATGTCATCTCTTCACAATTTTTTTTATATCATCCTGTCTTCAGTAGTAATCCCATGCATTCACTTTTTTCTGTTTTTTATGATGCTACAGAAAGAGGGATTTGTGGGGCAGGGTGTGATATGTTTCTCCAGATTCTCAGTCCAGATTAGGTATTGCCATTGTCATATGGTCTTCTTTAGCCTTCCAGATTAAATAGCTTGAGCAAGTTTAGACATGCTAAAATTCTATACTCACAATTTTGCCTTACCTTATTTGATAATTTTGTATAGTTATCATAAATGGCTAAGATCGTCATAATGTTATTACTTCTGAGGTAAAATAATTACTTCTTTTGTAATTATTTGTGTGGGTGGGTGGGGGAGGCTGTGAGCATTATGACAGTTGGCTTTATTATTTACTATCATCTGCTATTTGTTTCTACTGTTATTAACCTGAAAGGGCTGTTTTCTTTTTAAAGCAGTTGCATTTGCACATAATATATTTAGAAAAATTTGCTTGGCTCTTGGCATTTTTGATGGATCAACCTGACAGTTGTGGTAGTAATCTATTAGTGGTTTAATTTTATGCTGTTATTAATGGAGCTAGAATATTTTGTTACTGTGCTGTTACTGTGCCTTGGCCTTTATATTTTTTTCTTAATGCAGGCATGAATTATTATATGCACAAGGTTTGCGTATTGTTTCAGTTTTGCTTGCGAGGCAGGGGTGGAAGTAGTATTTGGGATAGTCTTCTGTTGGATTTCCTTACTCAGTAGCTTTTCCTCACACTTCTAGAGGAAATATATATATATATATTGTTTTTGGGGTTTTTTTTGATAATATTTGGGGAAATATATATATATATATATATTGTTTTTGGTTTTTTTTTTGATAATATTTGGAATCTTTCATTTCGCCCCTTTTTCTCCCTCTTTCCAACATACTGAAGAAAAATTCAAGTTCACATAGTTCCACAGAGCAGGCAATTAATCAACAGTCATGCAAACAATTATATTACTGTTAAGGAACCTGAAGAAGAAAATCAGCGCTTTCGGCTTTCACAGCCATGTGGGAGTTGTAGAAGCTGCATGTTAGTTCATGTCATATAACTTCATGAATTATGTCACTGAAATAGAGGAAGAGGAGGGGAAATGGTTTAATGAATAATTGCGCTTACATTAAGGAAATGTACTTAGAAGAATGTGACATGATGCAGGACTTCATACCGAATTCATACCATTCATACCAAATGGTAACTGTAAGTCATTATTAGAGCAAGAGGAAGAAAGTGAATGGTAACTGTAAATCACTATTAGGGCAACAGGGTGAAAGTGAAAGTTCTATTTTAACACATTGATCTTATGAATGAGATTACTGTGACTGCTGTTGATCAACAGAACACTGGGAGTTCATTCCTTGTCATCTTTATGTGGTGTCTATTGCTTTGACTGTAAATTGTGCCGGTGATGTTCCCTTTGTTCATATGTGTATGTATTTTGCATGTGAGAGAAAGAGAAAGAGTGATACATAAATTGCAGTTTTAAAAAGCATAATGGCAATGGAAACATGCTACTGTTGATTGACAAAAGGGGAGTTGGCAAGAGTACATATTAAAATCACACTTTAAATCACATATCAGTCACTCTTAAAATCACTAAGAACAGTGCACACTGGTGAAACTGTTTTTCCTGGTCTATCCAGCAGAGTTTACAGCCTTGAAAGAAGAATGCAGCAATCTGCGAAAGCGTATCCAAGCAATTGAGGCAGAGATGAAAATGTAAGTTTGTTTTTGTTGTGCATACTGTGTGACCGAAGCTTTGAGAAACTGTGATTATTTATAAGTCCTGGGAAGAGTAACATTTTTAAAAATTGTTTAATTACACCAAATAATGATGAACTTTATGTGCCATTCGTTAGGGTTTCTGTGACCATACTAAGTCCCCTAAACATAGATGTGCTGAATAATTTAAGTGTGTTTGTGTATCTGTTGGCATGTGCACGTGGATCATTTATCTTTGCATGTCTGGGTAGGTCCCGCAAAGAGAACTTGCAGTTGTCATCAGAATACAACAAACTACAAGAGTCCTACAAACACTTAGAGGCACTGAAGACAAAGCTGGCCAGCAGCGAGACAGCTTGGCGCATGAACCTGACAGACGCACAAAAAGATGCAGAGAAGACGAAGCAGGAGGTGAGAGAGTCATCTGCTTCGCCGTCATCTTCCTCACCACTGCCAACACTGCCTCTAACTACCTCAACATCTATAACAATGCAGCAGCTTTTGCCAGAGGCAAACAAGATCCAGGTAGCCAGGATGGCATTTGTGTTGTGTGTGCTGGCCAGCTGTTTCCTATGTACCCTGCCACCTTTCCAACCCCAGAGTTTTGTGGATTGGTTTGGCGTTGTGAATAGAGCTGTTTACGTTCTTTACCCCTTCCCTATCAGTATTCTTTGTAAATAATTTGGCAGAGGTTACACATTAACTTCTGGTAAGTGACAAATAAGTTTGGGGTGGGTTTTTTTGGCATCGAAGACTATTCATTGCGTTCATGTTTAAACTTCACATCAGTTGAAGTAAAGAAGACTTCATACACCCCTTAGAATGTATGGCAAAATAATGCATAAAACTGAAAAAAGACTAGTCTCTATCAGTATGATAATGAGTGAAAGAAGTATTTTAGTTTGTACTTTTTTACTCTAAAAATTCTGTATTTGAGAATATCTTTGATAGTTGTGAAAAACACAACCCATATAACTGATGCCAAATTTTAGTAAACATAAATCTTCAGCTTTAGCTTCTCTTTTTTTATACAGTGGACAGACTTGGTAATGCAAATATTTGTGTTGAGCATTTACATACTGGTCACTGGGGACTAACATTGAATGGTCTTTGAAAGATCTTAGATATGTAATCCTAGGATCTTGGGTTGTGACGATTAAAAAAGAAAATTCCTTGTCAGAGTCATTTCCTTTGTGGTCAGGCAATATATATGCATGAGTTAGAATGAGTTAACTCCCTAGACGCTGACAATTTATTACATGCTAATGCATTAATGTGCAGTTACCAAAGATCACAGTAAGGGCCTAGTGTGTTAAAGAGGTTGGGAAAAGACCTGAATTTATTCGTGTAGCAAGTGAATTGCTCGTTTCACAAATAATAGGGCAATTGACAGCATTAGGACACCAAGATTAGTAACAGACTGCTATTTACTTACTTTCATACTATTTAATTTGTATTCCTTTTTTTTAAGTGTTTGCACAATCTTATCCTCTTTGCGTGTGTGTTTGTGAGAGAGACTTAGATGTAATGTGTTTATATGTGCTGAACTTTACATGCATGCATATATTTTCTTTGGACAAGACAATTTGTATTCATTATTTTGTATGTCTACACAGCTGGCCAGACACCCACTGACTTAGTGTTGCACAACTTCCCTTTGTCGTTTTCTGTTTATTTTCAAATACCCTGAGTGCTTTGTTGGTTTGGCTTGCATTCCTACTTTCATCTATTTCTATTACAAAACCTAAAAACTTCTAGCATAGTTCTTTTGTTTTGTTTTGTTTCTTTGTGGGGCAGTTAGGATCAATGTTTGTGTCAGTGGGTTAATCTCTACAGTCTGCTACAATCAGTAAGCATTAGGTACAAACTGTTAAGCAATGAAACAAAGTGATATGGCTCTTAGACGTTAGGGGATAGAAGTGTATGATGCTATGGAGCTTTACGAAGGTATGAGAAGTCAGTTTGCACTGATCAGTTGGAGTTAAGTTATTTGTCAGCTGGCTGTATGGCAGTTTCTTATAATAACTATTTATCCATGCATACATTTCAATATGGGAGTCATTCTATCAGCTTTTGAAAATCTTTTAATACTTTAGATGAGTTGGTAGGGAGTTTCTTTGGATTGTTTTTTTTTTTAAATGTTAGCCTGAAAATAAATCTTGTAACATGACAGGTAATCTTTATGAAGCGATAAGTAAATCTGCCAAGCTGAAATGAACAGTTCTCATCTGGTTTTATTTAATAATACTCTTGTAAATGGGGATGAAAAGGCTTATTAGTAACCAGGTTATTGAAAAGGTCTAGAAAAGAATTTATTTTAGTGGGATGCAAGCCAAACAATTTCAAACACGTTTGGATAGCTAGATGTCTTTGTGACACTTTAAGTTTGTATAGATGCCATCGCATGGAATTTGTTTGCCTCAGCTTTGTTTTGTTGCTTGTTTACATAATCATTTGCAGTGAGTGTTGTTCCCAGCAGGTACACTGTTTGATGGAAGTATATAGAATACTGGGAATTAAGCTTGTGTCTTCAGCCACTTGGTATGTGCTATATTTTCCTTAATGGAAAAGCATCATCATGTTTGCAGATTTGTGCTGAGTCAAGTAAAATTGATTCTTCAGAATACTTTAAAATATCAGGACACATATGAGTGTGACTGAAATGCAAGAAGTAACTGTGAATGATCTGTGAAAGTTTTTACTCTGGATTTAGAAACTGAAATGAGATTTGTTGGATTTGATTAAAATTTGAAGGGCTTTTTGTGAAACATTTTTTTAAATTGCTGCATGTTTGAACAGATTCTTATCCTTAGTCAGTGTCAGGGGTACTTGAACAAATATGCACGCATGCGCGCCCACACACACACACACACAAACAAACACTCTCTCTTTCTCAAAATATACATGCACATGTGTACACGTGTCCGCACAGTTTGAATTCATCCAGTCTGTTAACATGCTGTCTGTGCCATGATTACTATAGTTGAGAGCATTGTGTAGCTTTCTTTAAAATAGTCTCCCTCTTGCACGTGAATGAATGGTGAAAGCATGCACACCTGTGCATAGATGTGCATGCAAACATGGATGGACAGACAGATATTTACAAAGATGCATGATGTGTGCACATGGATGGACAGACAGAAACAGATGTTTACATAGACATGTGACGTGTGCACAAGCTTGCCCATTTGCCTACTCACCTGCACTTCCTGGCAGACGTTCTAAGGTTCATTTCACGTGTGTTGTCGCAGCTGCAGGACGCTAACGAAGAGCTGGTGAGACTGAGAGCCCAGTGTCAGGAATACTCACAGGAAATGGCTGTCCTGAGCAAGCAGGTTACTAGCATGGAGACAGACTACCACAAGTTGGCAGAGCGCAGCAAAATGGTTGGTATATCATTGAATTGTAACAAAAAGATTGATGAGCTAAAGAGTAAGAATTTAGCTTTGCTTTTAACGTTACTTTGATGTATAAAAATCACATGCAGTGCTGTGTATTTTCCAAGTTTATACTTTGCTTAAAGTTTTAAATCTAATTTTTTTTAAAGATTTTTTTCGGCAATGGGTGGTGGGGCTGAGGGCTAAATGATCGAGTGGGAATTTTGGAGTAGGGAGCAAATAAATGTCATATTCAAAACAGATTGGTGGCAGAAGAAAAAGCATTGTCTCTGCCTTTTTATTGAATTCTGTGGTACTTCTGTCTCATTCAATGAGGCAAGTCTAGTACAGGTTCCTACCACTTATCTGAAAGTCAAATGTTGCTGTGAAACCTTTTATAAGCCAAAATGGCATACAACAAAGAAACGGTTAATTCTGTGGAAAAAATTGTTAGCATTCCCAAACCCAAAATATAATCTACCAAATCATACCAAGTAATATATAAAAACTAAAATACTTTTAAAGTTAATATAAAGTGGATAGAATGTGTTATAATTTAGTTTCACTTAACAGAAAAGGAAAGAAAAAATCCTAAACATTATTTTTGCCTTTCGCCATTTTTCATAAAAGCAAAAAGTCATCTTTGGATTTGTATTGGTTAGCAAATACACGTACTAATGCAGGACTGTCGTGAAAATGAATTGGCTTAAAACACATTTTCATGAGCAGGAATACCTGCACGTGCTGGGGTTTTTTGCGAAGCATCATAAATGTGACTTCCACACTTAATGTTTATATAAAAACACAGAAATCAGGTGGAAACATTTTTATTTAGTGTTCCCCCAAATGGTTATTATTTTTGTTGATGATACATTTATAGAGGGGTTGATAATAAGTAGCTTGCAAAGAAAGACCTTTTTAAAATGTGTAGTGTGTGTCAGTTTATTAATTTTTTTATTTCATAGCTCTCCTTTTGCTCAAGCGTACCACTACTGATGCTGCTGTTTGCCATCCTGATGGCTCTGTATCCTACGTTGGAGCACATCACGGCCACATACTCTTAATGCTGGCAGCTCGTCTTCCTTTCTTCCCACAATCCTCTGCCTGTCAGCCATCATAGAACAGTCAGGCTATGACCCCCTCTGGCTATCAGACTTTCAGAGGAAAAAGAAAGGTGTTTTTATGAGTGCTGCAAGTTGTGTGCATCTGCTGATGGGGATATTACAATGGAAGGACTTTCAAGCGTTACCAGTTGCAGTCCAGGCTTCACAGGCATGGAAGGGAAACTCGGCACCACCCTAAGGAGAGTAGAGGGCTAGGCACCGTCTGTTGTGAATAGAACTGTGCGTTAGAAGTGCATTTCTTTCTCCCTGCCTCTCTCCTCTTGCTTCCTTTCCTTGGCTGCATGAGGTCCTGGGCTGTGAGTTTCGGAGAGAACAAAAGAATGGAGCATTGTAAGCCTTTCACGGTAAGTCTTGACGACCTGTGGCCTTCTTGGCACGCAACGGCATGCTAGGCAATATACTGTTTGCCAAGGAGACTACCTGGCAGAACCCTATGCTCTGGACATCGGTCTCTCTAGCATCGAGAGAGCAGCAATGGCAGCGTACTTCCAGGGATCTGATAAACATGGATGTGTTCTGTGATTTCATTGGTCACAATCCTTTAGATTTCATTGGTCTCATTGTTTTCACATCCCTTGCCCCCTTTACCCCCATGTGGAACCTAGCCAAGAGACTTGATGACATCCACCCAATCAAAAAAGGTCCAAAGCGTATCAACACTGGAAATAATTTATAGTAATATGTTTGGAGTGAGTGAGTTTCCTTTGATTTGCACTCAAGTTGTTTCATATTCTGTATAAAATAGCTGTTGTACATAGTGGTGTAAGTGTACAAGAATTAGGATTTGTATATGTTCAGAGGTTATGAATGATGATGGTGTAGTGTATTCCTAGAGATTTTTGAGTGCATAATTTTCTTTTAAAAAAAAACAAACTTGATGGATATTTTTCCACCTTGTTACTGTTCGTCAACCTGAGGTCATGTCTTATAAAGAAATTATTAAAATTTTGTTTAGCATGACTGAAGAAACTATCTTTATGAGAAATGTCATTATAGAACAATGCAAAAGGGTTTCTTTATTTAAAAAAATGGTTTGCATCACTTTAAAGACCACAAAGAAGAAAAACAGAGAGAGAAAAAAATTAGGAGAAGCTGGCCCTTCTTTCAAGAGGATGCTTCATAGGTGGTGTAGAAATGGTGTCCTATTACAATAGTTTTTTATGAATACCTCCTCCTAAGTCAATGCCCCTGGCTTGACAAAACCTGTAACCGATGCAGGCCAGGGAGCTAGTAGGTGTTGGAAACTGGGGACACACATATGAGAAACAAGGCATACAGAACATTGTGAAAATATGAGATTAAACTGCATGTCTATTTCAAGAGCCCTGCGACAACGGCACGTTACAATCAGAACAAGCTTTAACAAAGGCAGCACTAGTGCTGAAGCAGACCAAAGATGGAAACAAATTTGTCCAAGGCTGCTGAGTGTTCGTGTACACAAAGGTGTTTTCTTGAGATTCTGGACTTCAATGGGGTCAGCGTAGATGTTGGGTTGCCATGGAAACATGAACTGCCTATAAACACAAAATGTTCTTCCTTGTTGTCAGTACTAAGAAAAACACCATTTGCAAGAAAATAGAAAAGTTAAATTATGGTAGGGAACGCTGGTAAACAAGGAGGCAACAAAGGCAAGTATATTTCAAACTGGTATTTATATTACTTATTTCAAATGCTTCCAGAATTTCTCACTTCATCACGTTTCCACATTATCCTTGCATGTACTAAAGTTGTTTATTTGACTTCAGATCTTTTACACTTGGTAATCGCACAGCTGACAGTGTTGAACATGCAAAGTAGCTTGATATGAATAAACAGAGGGCTGTATTGTGTGTGCAGCAAACATAAGTATCACATGCACTTAGATTTTCATTTTCTTAGTGTTTAAATCCTTTGATCTCTATCAGGCCACTCTTGCATCTATCGTAAACTCATTTACCCAAATGTGAGGGACTGATTTGTTAGTAACATTTTGTTCATTCCCATCCCCTGCTAAAGCAACATCATTCACAACACAAAGGAGTTCATTGCAGCCATAGAAAAGAATTTATTCATCCGGAGTTTATTTTAATTTAGTTTGGGTTGAGATGGTAGAACTATGAAAAATGGTTGGTTGTTTTTTTTTAATCCTGGTAATTTCAGTTTTATAAGATACAAGATACTTGCTTTCAAAGCACAGTTTTCAAGCACAAATCTGTACATTCCTTGAGCAGTCAGCCTGCTGAAGGCAGTTAATGGTATTTGAAGATTGTTTGATGACCTCAGCTATCATAGGGGACTTTCCTCTCATCAGGTGTATTTATGAAGAATACCATTCACATGCATCATCAGTGCAATGCCTACCTGACTTGAGAGTTTTCTTTGTTGAATGCCTGGTCTGTACTTCTTGTTTAATAAAAGAGTTAACTAACAGTGTGACCATAATGGGGAGAGGAGGTCAGAACTCACAAAATAAAGAAAAGTGCAAGATTTTTTTTTTAAATTGTGGATCGCTGTCCTATGACAGCTTCAACGCAATATGATTAAGCATTGTGCAAGAGCTTGCTGCTGTCATGTTGGCTGTAATGTTCAGTGGGGAATTAATAGAATGTGCCTGAGTGTGCTGTGTTAGTTGATGGAAGAATCATATTGACTTTAGCAGCCAATAGAATTTTTCAAAGTAACACACTTTAACCAAATGCTCATTGGTCCTTGGCTGGGTAAGAAGTTTGCTGGTGTAGTCCATCTTGTACTTGGTTACAGTGTTTTCATGACATTGACATGTGCTTAATCAGTCTTATAAGATAAATCAGAAAAGTAGATTTTTTTTCATGTTAAAGGAAAAACAGAGTAATCAGTTGGGAGTGTAGTTTTCTGTGGCATCCATAGATTATATCCCCTGTAATCCCGCCCTCCACTCTTTCCCCCTGTTTTGAATGAACAGACCTGCTTCAAATTCAGTGACAAAAATGCTGTGGGTACAAGAAGCTACTTCAGGCCTTGTGAAACATAATGCTTGGCTTCCTTTTTAGGTGACTAATTAATGATTTGCTGCAGACAAAATAACCTCACTGTGATCGCCTGATGATGGGCATTAGGAATGTTTGGAGAAAAGTTTCAGCCAAGGAAGATTGATTGTATTTCAGTGTGCAAAAATTTGGCAGATGTCAGATTGCAGATCCCCCATGCTCTTTTGGTCATACCTTGTTGTTTCTTTCGGTTTGTGGGGTCTCCTAAACACTGATCTCTTGGCCGAAATGAGGCAGACAGAAAGCAGCAATGGTTTAGGCAAAGCCATGTCGTTGCCAAGTAATTAGTTCCTGGAGATACCTTCTGTTTCTTTGTTTCTACTTAATGAAAACAAGGTAGGCTGCAGAGAAAAGAGCATGTGTATGTCGTGTTTTATGCCCCTTTCATCTGCTGTCTCATGTGCCTTAAATAGATGCCAGCTTGCTCTGTAGACTTTTATCCCTTTGCCTACAGAGATGAGGTCACAGGGGAGGATATTGGAGTTAAATTTCTAGGTTATGCTGCCATTCTCTGTCAAGCAGAGAAGTACCTTGGTTTGGGGTATTTCAGACAGCATATCTTTACTTTGTTATTGCACAAGCTTTTTTTTTAATAGTCAATTTCACAACTGCTGCCTGCTAAACTACCAACTTCATAAATTAAACACTCAGAACTGTCTTACAAGTTTTTGACATAGCCCTTGAAGGCCTTTAAAGTTACAGCTGATGTGATGAAACCTACTTTGTTGTCTACATTCTTAGTTGTGCAAATAACCACATTTTTATTCCATAGCCAGTGATTCTGTTCATTCACTGATGATAATGGAGAGAGAATTCACCTCTTTGCACTTACATTTCACAAGGAGAAAGCTACCTTCATTTTGTTATGATACTGGTATCTAAGAGTGATAGGCCTTTTTGACTTAATGGTGGATAAAGTTCCTGTCCAAAAAGTGCATAGCTTATTACCATGTACCTCAAAAACATCCCAATCCCACCATCTTTTGTGATGCTGTCTAGATATGCCAACGTATTCGTGGACAAATATGCAGCCACCTGAAACCAGCTTTCGAAATTGCTGGCACTGTTTTAGTAATGAAGTCAGTAAATTTTGCAGATCCTTCGCCTCTCCTGACAGGGAAGTTTCATTTATGTGGCAGACTTCTGATAATCATGATCACCAGAGAGAAATGAGTTTTAATAAAAGCCTCATTGAAAGAACTAGTTTTCTTAGTCATGTGCTGTTCTGTTGGTGCACCCAGCTGCACTGTTAAGTACGAAATCCATCAGTGTGCAGATTGTTTTCATGACCCAGTGATTTTATGTTAATGGATTTTGCTATTCTGTTGGATCTGTTATATGCAGCAAACTACACCATCAGAAGAGACCTGAACCAACATCGGGCAGTGAGGAAGAAAGGGTTGGGGGACATACTTGTCATTATGCAGAGGGTTTTTTTCCCCATCTCAATTCCCAATCGTGGCACTTTTACCACATTCACTTCTGTATGATTCCACCCTAGAGCTCACATAATGTATACACTATGCTTACTTTCTGTCAAGCTTGGAGGGGATGGCATGATCATGAAATTTACCTTTCTGATCTTGTTAGTCTTTTAAAAAAAATTAGCGTTGTGGAAGCATTGCAAAAAACATTTTCATGGTAAAGAAGAGTTGACATACTCTTTCAGTGCAGACAGTTAAAAGATACATTTTCACTTTGAGATTCACCAGTGTTTTTGAACGTTTAATGATATGGTATGAATTGGAAAAATAGGTTTTTTCTTCTTTCAGTTGGCCTTGACAGGTTTGCAGGCAAGGGCTGTACATCGATATTTATTGTGATAGACTGTTTTGATATGTTACAGAATTTTCTGTAGTTTTGGCATGTCATTGTATGTATTGTTTCACTGTGTATATAAGTATGTATATATGAAATGTACACATACGAATAGAAACATATATAGATAAGATTATTGCAGGCTCGACCCTGATCTCTCGAAGTAAAGTTGAATTTATGTATGCTTTGTCTTGTGTCATGAGTGGATTTATATGTGTGTTCCTATGCATTAACATTAATCAAGAACTGGATTTCTGTAATTCACAGGTTGGTCAAATTAGCTTGAGTTAACACATGCACCCATCATGGATGCATTAGGCTCTGCTGGGCCCCCCTTATTACATGTATACCTGCAAGACCAACAGACTGAGGCTGTCTGAAACATGAATGCATGAGTCTATTTGGCGAATATAAATAACTTATGATATTGTTTTGTGCTTTTATATTGAGCTGCCCCAACTTGCTCTCCGGGTGTTATGTCCATGATGGGCTCAGAGAACAGAGATGTTAGGGACAGAAAAAGAAATCCAGCTTTTTTTGTTTAAACTATTAGCAGTCGATGGGTTTGTCTATATTTTACCAATCAGTCATCATAGCTATGCGACAGTCTATGGGATATTTTTAACAGGGCACAAGCTTATGCCATGTTTTGATGTGGAAATGGTAATGAAATTTGATGCGTAGCTGAGTTATAGTAAAGTTTTTAAAGCTGTGGACAATAAAGAGCACATTCAATCTCTCACAAACCAGTTTCAAACGTGTGCCAATAGTCACTTTTAGATATTTTGTTCCAAAAATAAATCAAAGCAACCTTCTACCTGTAGCACATTTTACTTTTTATTATTTACATAACTTTTTATTGCAACCACAGACATCCATTAACTTGAATTTCCAACAATTTTGCACAAAAGTTGATATCACATGATGAATGTTGCATATTTTCCCCCAAGATAATATATCTTAAAATGTTTGTTTTATTTGCGATAAAAGGCGTACAAATAATTTCTGTTAAATGTATCAAAGTTTGGTCCCTTGCATCTCTTCCTACTAGAAACCACAGAGTTGCATGCAATGTATAGTTTAAAACAATGTTACTACTTCAAAGCTGGCCTAGGCCTGTGTCTGGAAACTTCCCCTACCTACCCAGCAGATGGACTTATCAGTGATAGTAAAAAGCTGGGTAGGGTTACACATAGTACAGGGTATGTTACCTACCACTGCTTTTATCACTAGGCTATAGGACCATTTTACCAATACTTAGGGATGCCTATACATTTTTGGGTTCATTGAATGCAAAGAATTCAAAGTCATGCATAACAATTTCATCAAAACATTTGTACATCCTTAGATGTGTTTCAGTTTATCCCACACCTGTTTTTAATAACATTTCTCTTAAAATAATGAAATTAAAAACAGCATATATGTAATAAGCCATCAGCTGTTTTGCTGCAATTAGCCAACTAATAAATAAAAAAACACCTATCTAGTGCCAAATGAAAAGCAGTTCTACAAATGCAGGTTAGATCAAAACTTGATTTAAAAAAAAAATGTCTGGAAGAGTTCTGGTCCGTTAAAGCATGTCAAAAAGACCATGCTCCAAAGAAAATGAGTAAAGTGACAAATTCCTTCTACTTCTTAAGCTTTACTCTTAGGACGCTAACCAAATGTTTTCAATATAAACCAGGGTCTACAGTTGACAAATTTCCTTATAAGAAATGACTATCAGACAAGTGGTATTTTACGCCACAGCTTTGATAAGTCTGCACACAAAGGAATGATAGTAGGATCACCTGATCATAGCAAAGCAGAGAATGCAAGGCACATGCCACCTACAGTTATAAACAATCATGATTTAAAAGATTTTTATCATGTATGTATATTTGCATATATTCATGGTTCCATGGGGTTATGTTCAATATTCAGATAAATACTACTTTTCTGTCTGTCCTCTCATGTAGGTTATAAATCTTTTCTATTTAGTATATATCAATGCAGTGTATGACAATGGTCACATTTTTTTCTAACAGACAATGCTATTTTCTTTGTACAAAAATATAGCCACAATTTGTACTCAAACAATATATAGCTCTGTTTTCATTAGTAGTTTGCACACGATACACTGGTTTGTATCTTGAATGTCACTTTTTTTTTAAATCTATAAGAAAATCTCTAGAATAATATCACACTTTAGGTCCTTAATGCTAGAGATTCAGTTAAAAGATACTTTCCATTCACACTAAAGGAGGATAATCAGTGGAAGTCTTTGGTTGAATATTAAAAAATACAATTATGTGAAATAAGCTGCTTCATGCTTTCCAATTTTCCACTACAGATGAGATTTTTCATACCACCTCAGACCCAGTACCCTCATCTTTTAGCCATAAATATCTTGGCAATAGTAGACTTGTGTAGATCTGCACTTGTTAGAAACCAAACCAGTTTCTTAAAAGCAATATGTCGCATTCACAACAGAATTGCAACTGAATCCTAAAATGATTGTCTTCAATGTTGAATAAAATGGGAGAAAAAGATAATTGATATGAGGCAGTTCTGCCTGTATTGCATCTGATTGCAATGTATATGATACATCTGCAATGGAGTTTGGTAAATTCTGGATCTTCTGAAAGTATAAAGTTAACCTTTGACTTTCACATTCACATTGTCTACATGCCACACACTCAAAAGCAACTCGGAAGGCATCGAGATTGGAAAGACCCACAACAATAAAATATACTTTCCTGATACAATTTTCACTTTAACAACATACAGCTCTCACTTCAGTCCAACTAAATATACACTGATATATACATAGCTAGATCTATACTACTGGCTCAGATACTGTTGCCCAGAAAGACCCTAATCTAAAATATCCTACATTTCAAGTCATGCCCTTTTTTTTTTTAAGACTACTTCCAGACTCTGATGTGTGAGCTGCAGGAATCAAAGTAATGGAAATTATTTATAAAGCTCTCATTTTCCGGTCATATACTTCAATTCTGAGAACCCTGATTCAGAAACAATTCCACATGGCTGTCCAATTTGTCTTCCTTTCCTGCTTTTCATTTTTCTTGAATCCTTTCAAATCTACATTGTAAAAAAATTATTAAGCCAAAAACTCATTTAAGCACAGGCAGAATATTAAGAGCTTTGCCCAAAAGTTTCACAGACCTTGTGACAACACAGACTGTTCAGAAACCTGCCTATCCTCAACCTGTGCAAACACTAATGAACAAAAATAGGTAACACCCTTTGTATTTCTTTTTTCCACACCAAAACTGCAAGAAGTAATATTTATTTTTCTATAAAATTGACCCAAAGACTGCAACATACAGCCAATCAAACACACTGGACAAATGCAAGTTGATAATTCCTAACAATCTAGCAACTGTGACTGTTGACGTGCATGAACAGAATCACGTCTGATACTTTAATCACTCTACACATGCATGATCATTTCCATGATCGTTTGCAAGTGTACCTGAATGTATTGTCACAGAAGCCTTAACAGTGTGAACTCCATTAAAATAATTGCACCACTGCATAAACACTTGCAGGTCCCTGCAACATCTCTAACATGCATGAATCTTTTTGTGCACAAAAACAAAAAAATCTCTAAAAAAAAAAATGAACAGAAGCCCATAATCCTCTAGTGCACAATTACACTCTCTCTCTCTCACACACACACTCTCACACAGGTATTGTTAGAGGCACCTGGTTCCACAACACCTCAGTGTCCAAACAAAGCCTCGGCAGTTCATAACATACTAGGAACCAAAATCACTCTCTGGTTAAAACGATTTCACTGTTGTAAACCACGTGATGAATCCATCCGAGAGTCTTTTTGAATACGCCTACTCTCCTAAGTCAGCATCTCGGTCACCCACAAGATACAGTAAGTGAAATGCCAGTGCCAGAAAACCAGTTCCAAGAAGATCGCCAATGGCAGTGAGGTAGGGTATTGCCACATTGTCTGGGTCCTCCCCACAGGTCCATATGCAATGAACCATCCACTGACATATGTACAACAATAGCAGCACCTGCCACATACAGAGGGAAAAGTCTTCAGGTGTACTGTGCAAATGGTGTTGTGCACACAATACCCATGTCCATATACATCACAAATACAAGGATACCTACAACACTGTTTCTTTGTGCTATTATTCTAATAATTTACATGTGAAGAAAAACTGCTAACTGCAAAACAAAACAACAAAAATCTAGAGGCATAGCTGACAATAAAAATAAGAAAACAATCACATAAAAGTGAGAAATAAATATGACCAAGAACGTTTATGGCTTACCTTATCTAAGGATATGAAAGACAAGCCTCACTTACTTGCAGTAAGGCAGCAAGGAGGTAGAACAGGTTGAAAAGAATGGTTATAGACGTATGCCCAGCCTTCATGTAGTAAATAGTGTAGATGAAGAGAAGATGGCCAGGTATGACTAACAACAACAGCACCCGTGCAGCTCTGGAGTTGATGGCTGCACAATTTCCATCATTAGAAAAATTAGTTATGCAGCAGTTTCAAAAGAAGTCAGTGAAGATGTTTGAAGATACCATATGTTAGGATGAGGATTATTAGCCCTCATCTCCACCTACTCTCACGCTTGTTCAACACTTCATCATTCTCTAATGCATGCACAGGCACACACATGGATGCACTCCTGAAATGACTTCCAAATGCAATTTGTCCATAAATACTTCACAGCACCCTAGCAGAGTGGATCAATTCACATTTTTTTCAGACCAATAAACTCACATTTTCCACAGAAGAAAGCAAAAGGATTGAAGCTGCCTCCAGGGACTCCTGTAGGAAGTTTACCTGGCCGACCACGCCTGTGTAGATAGGTGGAGATACGACTAGCTTGTACAGCCACTAAATTGCCTCCAACACCTGTCCAGACAAACCTACAGGTGAGTGCTCGACTGGGTTTTTTTAGATTTAACTCATGAAGATGTAAAACATAATAAAATTGGCAAATGTTGAAAACAATATACTCACACTCAGAATCTACATTATTACAGATATTCCCCATCAGACCAGCAAACAAAACAAAATTAAGAAAACAAAAGAAAAAGGTTGATTCCTCCCACCCCCACCCACCCCCGAAAAAAGGAAATTTACATATTCATCAAGAATAATGAATACTTCAGTCATTAACTCTTTCCAGTATATATCAGCCCATACAGTGGGAAAAAAAATGTTTACATGGCTGCTAAGCATGAATTGCAAAGATTTAAAGTTCACAGAAACACAAAAACAAACCATTGATGACAGGCTGAAAGACTGCAATGCCATGGTAGCTGGAAACAGCAAAGTCTAGTATAACCCCTCCTAGAGAACTAATCACCATAGCACTGAGCACTGGTGTCCAGCCAGAGTAGATAACATCATTGGTGTACTTGTTCTTCACTGCCAGCACAATCCATATTGGCAGCAGCATGAAAAACAATGCTATGATACCAGATGACAACCATATTTGCTTTCCTGCAACAGATAAGTGAAGTCTTTGATGTCAGAACAAACAGCTCAATGCAAGCCTGCTTGTATAGGGACCTTTTCAGCCAGTCTGTTCTCTATAAGATTATATGTATAACTTTATATGTACATAGTTTACTACATGATAAGCATGCATGTTTGATTTAAAGTTTGTCATACGCGATAATCATAAACATGTCCTATGAATTAAACAAAGATTTTACAGACTTTTGTTCATTTATGCTAATCCTTTGACCTACTACCATTGATCTCAAATTAATGTCTGAAACCCTGGCTACCTCTGTTTCAGGTCAACAGAGAGCGTCATACTGATAGTATTAGAAAATAGATCACTCTTGCCAGATTTTTTTACTGACCAACAAAGGAGTACAGCAGCTTGCCAACGCCTGCAAGGAGAGCAAGGGTTGTAAGGTCACCTAGACTGGCAGCAATGGGTGTGGCCACATTGTCAGGGTTAATGTTCACCTTGCGTGACAACATGACAACACAAACCATGAGGGACCCTGAAACATGGCACAGCATCAATTAGCTTCTGTATCAATCTCAGTCATTTGTGTACAAATGATGGTCACACCCAAATGAATTTGTCTATGAGTGAGCGTGTGTGTGTGCATGCACAAACTGTATAGTCCTTATGTATAGATTTAGCATAGTTAACAACAGGTGGTTTTGACATATAAGAGAAAGCTAGGCGCCATTTATATATAAATGTATACCAATTCGTGCACAATACTACACAACACAGATATAAATACATGCATACTCATATGCTTTTATACCTGATATATATGTATAGAGGCAAATCCATACACAAATAAATACATTTGCCTACAAAGCTATGGACTTTTAAGTCAACTCCACTGTGCTGACTTTTAAACACTTTTAAAAATCAATTTTTCCCAAAATTTTGCCTGCATTGGGGATGGACACAAAAATCTGTTACTGTGAAACAAGTAAGCATTCTTCCCCTCAGTAGTGTCAAATCTTATGTGAATGTCACAGTTTCCAAAAAGAGTGCACATCAGCCACATTTCAATTAATTATATCTTTCCGAGATGAGACAGAGAGTTTCCTTCTCTTGGCTTTAACTCTGAATGTATATGGTTCTGCTGTACTGATTATATATAACTTTCTGCAACTGCTACTTTTGAAAAAAATGTTATTAATCACTAAACCAGTATAATCCCCAATTCATCGTACGTACATCTAGAAACAAGCACAGCCATCTGTGCATGCGAAAATATACAAGGCAGTAATTACAGCCTCCCACACATACATGCACTGTTTTCATTACAAAAGCTTGCTCTTGTTTACACGCTGTTCAAACTGATTCAGAATATTCAGAATCAACACAGATAAGCCAGCCAATCTTTGCAGTGAAACAGCTGTTGTTGATCATATAGACTATACATTGTTTGGAATAAGAGCTATTTAACCCAAAGGAAAGAGTTTTATCATAAACTCTTTGCGTGCACCATAAACATATTGAATACAGTACAGAGCACTTACTATACATGCATTTTGGGAAGTGGGGTGTAAGGTTAGACAAATAAAACAGATTATTGTTACAGATCATAGAAACAGTAGAACGTTGGTGGCTTGTAAAGACTGTGCATGATTCACTTGTAACTTGATATACTTAACATATGGATACTGTACACATAAAAATGCTTGTCTTCCTAAAAATTGTGTTAAAAAAAGTGTTAATATTATTCCACCACAAAATTAAAACCACTGGCTATGAAGAAAACCCACTGAACTGGATTTAAGCTCCGCAAAATTCTCTCAAACAAAAATAGGACAGCCTCTGATCCATACTTCACTTTATCTCACAGTCTCACAAGATAATGAAAGCCTTTGTGCAAGTGGTGAAAGGTGTTTACCAGTTGCTGTGAAAACAGGTAAGTAACAAGTGTTGTAAATAATAATAATTTTTGCACTTGTATTGCACAGCAACACAACCAAGATAGGTCGTGCTCACTGCACTGACCAGTAACGATAAAAGGAATATTTGAACATTAGGTAACAGACAATGAATGGTAAGATATGTATAGGCACATTGAAAAACATAAAGATGAAGTACAAGAGCAGAACATAATGCAAGGGATAAATGTATAAAGGGATTGTAAACAGCGTAGAGATGAAGTTATTTCATAATGGTGCCCATGACAGACAATACTGCAATAGGAATTAAGGATAGTAGTTCAGTAAATTCTAAGTGTTCAGATGAAAGTACCGTGAAGCAGTTAAGTGACAAGTGCTGCAGGTGCTGACACTAACCCAGTATGAAACTTGCCACAGCGGCTGTAAACAAGCTGCTGGCACACAACAAGAGAGCATGGTCTAGGGGGAACTGGCCTTTAGGAATCCACCCCATCACCATGGCAAACATAGATGCCAGAAATCCAACAACAGTTGCCTGAGCCTGCAACAACATTTAAGTCACAATTTTTCGTAGCATCAAAAAGAAAAAAAAAAAAACAAAATTGCAAAAAACAAGAGAAAATTTGCTGAATGAACATGCCAAGTGAAAGAATGCACAAGAAGTCAATAGGCAGTTCTGGCACAAGCAATGAGACCAATAAACTTCCCAAAACGCATAAAAAAACTGCAAGCAAGATTTCTTGACCATTTACCTGCACAAGGACCAGATTGCCGCAAACCATTTTTATTTTTTCTTTCCTCGTATCCATGTTACCCAAATTAGCCTGGGTGGAAAGCCTTGATGCCAAGGTCATCTCCAAGTTCCCTTTCAAGCCAAGCAGTGCAGGAACAAGAATAAAAAGCTCAGTTATATTGGTGAAGACCTCAGAGTGCTGAAACATACCACAGCAGCCATGCACAACAACATGTGGAGTAAGTGAAAAATTCTTCTTGAAAAAAGAATACCAAAATATTAACTTCTTAAGGGTGCAAACTGAAAGAAATAAAATGCAGACCACGATATGCTGTGTACAATTACTGAAATTATGTGTCTGCAGTTTTAGCAAGACTAATTACCAGTTTATAACTACACCAATATAAAAAAATGCTCATCTCCATCCACCCATAAAGTGTAGTTGTAAACCAAAAGAACACAACAGGATCCCCTTGATTACCTGCGAACTACTCTCAAGGGTACTCTACTTAGTCTCCCTTGTAGGAACCACAGCTTCAGTCATATCTCAAGGGGATTTGTTACACAACTTTTTATTGAGAAAACTAAGAAAATAACATCAAAGTTCAACACACTGAATTTTCTGGCAATTATAAGCAACTTCATCCCCCCCCCCCCACAAAAAAAGAAAAATCAACCACTTTAATTAATTTTTGCTCTAAGTTGAGCTTCAGCTATTACGTCATTCAGGATGTTAGGCTATGTATATTGATTGTTAATGTTTGTCTTTGCAGTGGCAACCTTATTTGCTATATTTCGAGCGTTCAAGTTATTTTTAACTATTGTACTACCATAATTATTAGCATTACTACTACTAAATACTAATAATTAGTTATTACACTTTACACTATTACTAAAGTATGCTTCTTCTACATGTGCACCAATAAATATATTATTCTTGCCACTGCATTTGCTAAATCACACTTTCCAAGCGACACTGTCATTATACCTGCTGTTGCTCACATGGTGATCCTAAGCTTTGTTCTCATATTAATATAAATTTATACACAGAGGAAATGCAGTCATTATGCATGAAACATCATACTTATAGGATGTCTCTAATCTCTGCTTTCCTCTAACGGATCAGCTTCATCTACTCATAATTAATGTTACACATGTGTGTGGGAGACTAAAACCTTTATGTCCCCAATCATCTTAGTTATCCTACATCCTAGTCTGTTTGCTCAGTTAATTAATGTTTCACATCATTACATCCTAGTCCTTTTGCTCAGCTAAGCAAGGCTTCCTGCTGTTAGTGTTAATTCAACTGCGCTCTTCACATAACAGCCATTTTTCTCTGCATCTTGCACATAATGAATGTTAAAGACTTTGCTGAGAACAAAATTATTGTGGATGCTAACATCAAAAAAAACAAACAAGTACAAATCTGCCAACAGCCTCAGCAGCACAGTTCATAATATAATGATAATTTACTGACAATGTATCTTCTTTCCGCTTTTTAAATCAAAACCTGATCCCCTACAAAGAAATACAAGCACCAGCAAATGAACCACACCACAGGCAATACTGATGGTGCATGGATGACCATGAAGAACTGAGGAATTCTGTGACTTATTTACTAGTGTGTCCTACCACATGATATACAAAAATCTGTCATATCTTTTCTAATTGCATGTACAGGTACGAATAAGAAAATACCGGCAAGTTAGGACGAGACCTGTATAAACATCTGAAGCTCCAAAATGTCCTCTCTTTGCCCAAGAAAGAAGCAAATTCTGAATACCACTCTTAAATACTAATTGCATTTCCCCCCATTTTATTAAGAATATTATTACTATTATGTAAAAACAAACTTAAAAAAAACTTGTAGTGTCTCCATAAAAAAAACTAGCAACTTTGGTAGAAAAGAGGAAGGACAGCAATCTCCGACATAACTTATCTGTGCAAACTAGCACCAACATTGTTCTGATGCCAACATCCCAACATGCTGCTAAGATGTGCACCATTAGCTCTTCTGCATTTACTGGCTCACACATACTATTCTCCTTTCTTTCACTGCATTTACACCAGCACGCTACAGGAAGCTTGATCTTTCAGGAATGGCTTCACCACTGCATCATTATTAAAGAAGATAAAAAGAATAATTAAGATGAGAAGTACCATAAAAAAAAAAAATTCTCACCTGCACAACATCTAGAACCATGCCAGCACCAACCATACCAAAGCCTGCGATCAGATATGGCACCAGAATCTGCAGCATGATGCCCAGTGAACTCTCTTTATCTTCTGCCTCTCTTACCATCACCTCCTGGTCTCTAAGTTCATTCTCAATCACTACGTCTTGATGTTCAGAGTGCTGTTCGGATGGCAGCAATTGTCTCTCTTCATCATCCTTGAAGTCGTCTTCATCATCCTCACCCACACCATAACTACTGCCTTCAACACTCTCATGCGAGGTCCGTTCTGAATCTAAGCTATGCATCACATTTCCGTTGTCTGTAATTCCTGTCTCTCTAATGATGCTGGTCATACTTTGTGATGCTGTAAATGAAGTACCAAGATCTAACCCTGTTTCCCAAGGAGAAACATGATGGTCTCCAATCTCTTTCAGTTCCACTGCCTGGCTGCTGTGGTGCGACATCTGGCTAACACGTGGTACCATAGTAGACTTGCGGCTGCGCAGCTGCCCAGAATCCAACTCTTTTCTACCTGATCTCATCACGGGTAGGTACCTCTTCTCTCGTTCTGGTCTGAATCCTGTAACAGATATTCCTCAGGTTTGTTGGCAATTTTTGTCACTTAAAGGATAAAAGTTACTGCGGATTGCCTTTATCAAAACTTTGCTGCCTGTAAACAGGTTTGGACACTGCCATGCCTATGCTAGCAGCATTGTCGCTAATATGTCCAACAGCTTGTGAGGACTTCACCATCACTTCTGCACCAGCATGAACCTGTTGTTATGGTCAGGATGACGGCAGGTCGACAAAAGGCACAAAAATGAGAAGGACGATAGCAATGACTGTTCATATATCATGTTTAAATAATGTTATCTTCCCTCCGTGCGTCGTTGTCATGTCCGACACATGACTGACATACGTTAGACTTGACCAAACGTATTTAACACAGAATTGTAAACAAGAACACATGGTCATTACATGGTTAAAGCGAACACGTTCTTCTAGCAATAAACAAGAACCCAAGTGGATTATACAAATTAGCATAATCTGTAATAGTTAGTCTCTATGTTTTATTACTATGTATCTGTTAAGTTATTACAAGAAAACGCAATGCCTCATCCGGCAATAAACATTGATTACCATCTCAGTCACCAGCTGCCAGCACATCAACGACCTATACTCTCGTTCCATAACAAAAAAAAAGAAAAGATCTAAAATATCTTTTATGTAATAAAATATTGTTTTAAATATCAAACTTGTATACTTTTAATAGTTTTTATTGGTTAAGTTCTTTTTATAGAGTATATAATCAAAACAAAGTTTTTTTGTATTTATAAGAGGCTATCATAATGGCTGCGTACTGTGTAAACACACTAACATGTGCGGAGAACATGCCGACTGAAGACCATCCGAAAGCACAAGAGAACCTCAAATTATGTGGCCAGAATATGAAACCATCAAAACAATTGCTATATAGCGAAAAGTTTGACGGTATGTCGTCTTTTGTTTGTATTATAACGAGCGTGTGCTCAGTCCTGCATGTTTAAAACTGCTATTTGCAAGAGGTAGTTACTCCTTACCAGCCGTCACGTTGCCTGCGCTCTGGCTCCCAGTCACGCTTCTGTCTCCCTGCAGTGGAAGACACAATCATGAAGCGCACTGGAGCCAGGGCCTTCACAAACGCTGCGCCTAAGCTGTGGAATGCCCTGCCATCGTCACTGTCCATTATCACCTCAGCAACTACGTTTCGGAAAAGACTGAAGACTCATTTGTATACTTAAGACGGACTTCAACAACTAAGCATCACTTCTGTCTTTATTATTTTTTACTTTCCTGTTGTTTTATTTTTTTCTTCTTTTCTGTTTTTGCTACGCAGTGATTATTCTTCTGAATGGATACCTGCGCATTACAAATGGACATCATCATCATCATGGATCCGTTAGTGTTATTAGTACTATATTATGATTGAGAGATCGAGATGCGATATAAACTCCAATATTAAGAATTATTTAAAATCTTAGAAGTGTCGAAAGTTGTTAAAGAGTGCGTGTAGCAGTTAAATTTGGTGCATATTTTGTGCAGCTGCTTTGAGTCAAAGTAGTCACTACAACAACTGTTCGTATCATGCCTGTCCACTGTTACTGCACTAAGCATTAAAACATGATCCACAGTATTAATGCTGTCAGATGTTGCATATTTACAGGTTGCCTTGAAGAAAAGCTGCTGGTCACCAGCAAAAATGCACAAAATTCCTGCCTGTTGACATACAGACCACAACCAAGTTCAGGTAATACTAATGATACTGCAGCTGAAGAATGACAATCGAAAAAGGGTTTATCATGCAAACTAAACCAATAGTAATCTAAATATTCAGTAGGAGAATGATCTAGAATCTGCAATTTGAAATATTGTAAAATAAAGATCTATGAAAGTGCAGAGTAATATTGATGCCAATGAAGCATCACACTTCAGTGAAGCTGTAGGTGCCCATTGTCTGCTGCGAATTTTCATGTGACAGCATTTTTGTTTGCTCTGTTTAAAAATTCATGAGAAATAAGGTCGGGCATTTAAAACTGAGAGGTTGAATATAGTTTTCTAACAATGTTTAGATGACAATTTTTTTGTTGTTGGTAGTAGTAGTAGTAAACAGACATGGTTCAAATACTACATGCAACGTGATGAGCCAACATCAAAATTAGAATCACTTGGAGTGACGGTCCTATGTATAAATATTTCTTTGAAAAGGTCCTTGCTGGTCATTTAGGTAACCAGCTACTCAATGGCTTATCAATCAGGAGTTTGAAATTGCCAGTAGCATTATATCCTAGTCCTAACCACATGCCTTGCTTTGTGATCTTACGTTATCTGTGATTGAGAAATTAATGCCCTGCTGTTGCAGTGCTCAGTCAAGTTCGAGACTTTCTGCCCAAGCTTGCCTTGGCAAATGAGCAGTTGCAGAACTTATCACCCGAAGAAGCAGACATTGAAAACGTGGATGGACACGAAGGGCCTCTCATAGAAATGGTTAGCATTAACTGTACCCTTTGCATTACTGTACAATTTATCTTTTATATAAATTCATTGAATAATATTTTCAGACATGGTCGCTTTTCAGTTATACGTTTTATAAACATTCATGCTGGAGAAGGGACAATGGTTCTTGTCACTGTGCAGTTCTTATACTCTTTGGAGGAATGTAATAACCTAAATCTCAAAAAGTTGTCTTACCAGGTCTTCATTATTTTAAAACAATGCTTTCAGAAGTTCATAGAGGTGTCTTCTTTTTATTGTAATGGAACTTTCTGGAAAAACTTTCTTATTTAGATTTATTGTTGACATTTTCACTCCATTCTCTGGAAAGTATTGGTAAAACAGTTTTGTCTGGGTGTCGAAGTTATGACTTTTGGACAAGGGCATTTCAAGGGCTACAGTTAACTAATCCCAGGGTATAGGCTTCACCTCTATTTTTTGGTCAAGTGTCACCTGCTGTAGACATCTATCCTATTTTATGTTTAAATTTTAAAAATATTATTAATTTTAATTAAAGTAGTATTGTAGATTTCTCATGGGTGAGTTAAACCCATTAAAGTAACATGCATATACAGCAGCCACGCACTTAACCATCACCCATGGGGTAGATGCTGGATAAATGTAGTGTCTAGTTTCTTTTATATGTTATGTATATGTTAGCTTACCTGTGGGTTTTTTTTTTCACTTTTTTGCATTTCTTGCTTCAGAGCCTGGCTTTAGTGCCTGGGATGGACAGTGACACAGAAAGCGACACAGAAAGTGACAGTACTGATGATCTAAGTAGTGCTTCTGAGGACACTGGTGATACAGATCTGAATAGGAAACCTTGCCAAAAACAAAAGGCATGCATTGAGGAACTACCAAACAGGGACATTGAAAAAAACACAGATGACAGAGAGAGTGTGCCCAGTGTGGAATCAGAAAACAGAGAGGTAGTTTTGTGACCAAATTTCTGGAAGGAAAGCGGTGGATCAAATAAGGAATGAAATGTGCAAAAACAATGATATGCGCTTTTAAGAGACTGGTGATTCTTCATGAGAATTGGGTTGTATGCTCTGTGATCCTTTTTGTTTCCATATATAAAGGAGTTTGATTACCATGAATAAAAAGTCTTTAAATTCTCTGGAGTTTATAGAAATATCTGATTTCAAATTTTAATTGAAAATTCAAAACCAACTGATGCTACAGGTGTAGTATAAAAATTGGTTCTGGAATGTATGGAAATGAACCTGTGCCTGACAGGCTGAGTTGCTTTTGTTCTCCTGCGATTTTTTCATTTTTTTGTGCAACGTCTTTGTTGTTTCGTACTCTTAGGTTTCTTTTAGTTACAAGTTGTATTTGTTTCTCTTCAGCTTTCCTTCGTTATTGTTTTACTACTTGTAATTGCCTTGCTTTCTGTTTGTTTTTTGTTTTTTTTTTTTTTGCAGATTTTACTTTTAAGAGTTGCATTCTCCATCATTAGATTTTAGATCTGATTCTTTATCTCCTTTTCTTGTTGCTCATTCTGTTTTCCCTTCTCTGAAACTTAGCCTAACTTTAAATCCTCATCATTTCTAATATGTTTTATCGTTTTTGTCTTACTGTATATTTTGTGTATCCTCCCTGTTCTTGTAGTAGTCATGTTTATATCAGCCACTTCTGAACAGTGTCTTATGTTCGCTCGGCTTGATCCTGTGGTTGCACTGTATTGTGATGACCTTCCCTGCCATAGACCTCACAGAGTTCACGTTTCTATTGGCTTCGTTGTTTGTGATCGATTACCCATGTCACATTCACAAACAGGTCTGATCAGCCACATGTCAACGTTTTTTTTTTTTTTAATATAAAGGCCGCCACCAACCAGAAAGAATCAACTCACGGATGCACTTTTCGTCGAGGAATTTGCAGATTTCCTTGAGCATGCCAACAGCTTGAAAGGATCATTTCTTATTGTTGATGACTTTTATCTTCATTTCACCACACCAACACAATTCTATGTGTTGAAAGTGCTCAATATTATTTGAATATTCAATCTACTAGCACAGGCTGTCTCTGAACTCATTCACATTTGGGGTCACATTGTGGACTGAGTGGTCTACAGAGAGGGAGGTTGTCTTCTTAAGTCATCAACCGTTGACCATTTTTGTGTGTTGTGCACATTGGACCTTGCCAAACCAACCATGCTGTATGCTTATAAGGAAATGCGTAGCCTGGCCTCATTAAACATTCTGCCTGAATCCAGAATTACTGAGCTGTTCGGCACTATCCATACTACACTGGATAGTCATGCCCCAATGACCCATCGCCTTGTCTCCAGGCATCCCCCCTCACTGTGGGTCCTGAGCTTCTGGAAGCCAAACATGAATGGAGACAAGCAGAGTGGGAGTGGCGAGTAACTAGACTCAACGTGCACCATCAGATCATATTACATTGTTCACTGTGCGAAGTCAATGTTCTACTCTGAAAAAATACTTTCCTGTAAAACCGCTAAACACTTATTTAATGCTAGCAACAGTTTGCTTAGAAAAACCACTAGTACTCCACTCCTGTCAGTGTTTCCTGCACAAGAACTCCCACAGAAATTTGCTGATTTCTTCACCAATAAGATTGTATAGATACACCAGAAGCTTGACTGCTGTTGTTCCATCTTCTTCTGTATCAGAAACAGTCTACAATGGCCCTAAGTTATGTAGTTTTGAACCAGTTAGTGAACAGCTTGTTAAGGAAATATGTCTGAGTAGTAGCCCCAAAACATGAACTCAATCCTATTCCCTCCTCTCTGCTTGTCAATTGTCTAGATGTCCTGTTACCACATATAACCTATATCATTAATGCTTCTCTTTTGCAATGTTTGGGCACTTTCCTCCTAAGTTCAGGTCGGCTATTGTTCATCCACTTATGAAGAAACCATCTTTAGATCATAACTGCTTAAGCAATTACAGACCAGCTTCAAACCTGTCCTTTCTGTCTGTGGAAAAGATTGTTCTTTCCCAGCTTATTGTGCATGTGGAGCAAAATCATCTTAATCCCTTCCAGTCGGCATATAGAAAAGTTTATGGTACTGAATCTGCACTTCTAAAAGTTGTAAATGATCTAGTCCTTGGTGCTGACAATGACAAAGTGTCATCTCTGGTGTTGTTAGACTTGTCAGCAGCATTTGATACTGTAGATCCGCGTTTATCAACCGGTGGTACGTGTACCCCTAGGGGTACGCAGCGACATAAAGTTATCTACTGGAAAAACAGAATTTCTGCTGGACATCTTGCAATCTCCCCAAAAATTTCATGTTTTTTGTGAAGACTCGAACATCGAGGTTTTATTCTTTCCTAGTATCAAAGCATTGATCATCAATCATTTGAAGAATCTGGAAAATGAAATTCTCCGATATTTTCCTGAAATTGAAACAGATGGTGCCCAGAACAACTGGATTTTGGATCCTTTTTGTGAAAACGATGTTGAGACAGTAGAACTTTCTGATGACTTGAAAGAGAATTTATTTGAAATTGCGGCGGACAGAACTTGGAAAGCAAGAATGGACAGCAATGTCATGTGGGAGATTTCTGGCACAGTGTGTGTAAGGAATATGAAGACTTGAGTAATGCAGCATTGTCAGCTGTTACCTTTTCCATCAAGTATTTATGTCAAAGTGCTTTCTCGGCTTTGACTGCAATAAAAACTAAAGAACGAAACCAACTTCAGCCTGAAGGTGATATTATACTAGCCGTCAGCAGCATCCATCCTCGCATCAAATCTTTGATGGCACAAAACAAGCCCAAGTATTGCATTAGAAACGTAAGCAAACACCATTATGAAAATAAGTACTTTTATGCATGAACTTACACGCGAGGGGTACCCGTGGAGGGCATGGACATACACCCTTTGGGCGTCATCATCATCATCATCAGTCATTGTGCCGTCTGGCGTGTGAGGCAACAGCTAGAGATCTCCATCTGGTTCTGTCTGCTGCTGTTCTGGGGGCTGTTTCGAGTGATAGGCCTCTGTTCTTGAGCTCCTTTTTGATGGCTCGCCTCCATGTCTCTTTGGGCCTCCCTCCCTTGCCGTCATAGGGCCAGTTGTCTGGACTGCTTCACTCCTTCTACCAGATGAAGTTGTTTTTCTAGCCGTTGTTTCCGTAGCATAAAAGTTTTTACGGGATAGGGTTGCTAGCCCTATGCCCAACCCTCCTCCTTTCTCATCCGGGCTTGGGACTGGCAATGGTGGAGTTCCCTTTGGGGGTACAGTTGCAAAAAAGGTTGAGAATCTCTGCTGTAGATCATTCTATACTTCTACACAGACTTCAGCACTCTTGGTATTCATGATGTTTCTTTGTCCTGGTTTCGATATTATCTCATGGACCAAACCCAGACTGTATGTGAATGATGCTTACGCAGGTGCTTCTGTCCTGAGATATGGTGTCCTGCAGGGATCTGTATTGTGTCCTATACTTTTTGTGTTATATACCTCCCCTCTGTCTGATGTTATGTCATGCCATGTCACATGTGAGTTATGCTGATGATCCAACGCTGCTCGCCTCATCTGCAGACCATCTAGATATGAATAGATATCACCTATCATAAGGCTGCTAATCGTGGACAGTACAGCCTACAATCTTTCCACTTCAACTTACTCTGCCGTTTCTGGCACTGGTCCTCAGTACCTCTCCAAACTCACTCCCATCTATACACCTGCACAACCTTTTTGCTCATCTGACACCAAGTTTCTTTGAGTCCCACTAACTAAGACAAAGACCTAAGGACAGAGATCTTTCTCCTACCAAGCCCCATCAACTTGGAATTGATTACCCATCAGCCTTCATCACTCTGATTCTCTTGCCTCCTTTAAGTGCGACTTCACTGCGACCATGTCCTGACCATTAGCCTGTATAGTGTGTGTCTGTAAATTACTTTGTGTAGGAACACTGTCTATTGTAGAAGTGAGCATGTCTGTTATATGTGAATATGGATACATAGTTGTTAATGATTAAGTCTATATGATTTATGTAAAGCGCTATGAGCAAATCTTTGGAAAGGCTATATAAATCCTCATTATTATTATTAATTGTACCAAGACAGCATAATACATTTTAAGTGTATGAGCACACATTTTAAATTTATTTAGTTACTGGCTTTGCCTTATAAAGTATGAACTCCCTACAGCATTTTGTGCAAAACTCAGAAGCCACAACAAAAAAGGTAAAGTATTAACAAACTTGCAGGCAGAGGTTCCTGTTAAATAATTATTGTACATATATGTGTACATATATAAATGGAGGTCAAGGGAATATAGTAAACATGTTATGCAACACTATAACCAAACCTAATTATGATAATAATATTAAAATCCCAGTGAACACCTAATTACAAACATGATAATTCTGTCTGGAGAGTTTGTCTGCCTCCCATCAGGCCGCCGATTCCATGTACCTGCATGCAGCACCAACAGATTGAGGCTATCCTTTGTTGTTTCAGCCATGTGACTTCTGAATGTTACTGTGTGCGAATGAATGCAGCTGTCTGAACCATGAAAGTACAAGTCTGTTTGGCGGATACGGATATGTTTTATTGTTTTGTGCTTTCATGCTGAGCTGCTCCAAATAGTCCTTTGGGATAAACAAAGTTTTATAATGCATACAAAGAAATATTCTTTCTAAATCTGCAAACACAAAAATCCAAAGAATTTTTGTGCAATAAATTCTTGAATGTTTAAGCCCCCTTTAAATGAAAAAACAAGTATTCCAGTTTGAGGAATAAAAGCCAACAACCAGACCAGTTAAGCATCCAGTTGCGAAAACAGCTCACACAGGCCTTGCTTTATTGGTACCTTTATTGAATTTTTGTAACATTGTGATAATAAAAACGTGTAAAAGAACAATGCTTAGGTGATTCCATCCAGCAGAATAGATTACTTGGTTCAAACATTTTTAAAAAAAGGTAAAAGGGCCCATAACCAAGCATACATGGACAGTAAATTGTAAGTGGTCTACTGTGGCTAGAACAGCATATGGAATGTATAGTCCAACCACAGACGTGTATAGGTGGACTGCTGTCTGCCGTGACCAACGCTTAGCCTCTTGGGAAGTCCTATGCTGTTAGTCTTGGCAAGCTTAAATAATGAATGTGACTAAGCCGGAAGCTTTGTAAACACCAGCCTCATTCTATAACTTAACTGAAAAAAAAAAATCGTCTGCAAGTAGTCCAGTAATACAAGTTCATGGTCCAACCATCTCTTTTATCTTCACCAATTAACCTGTACCATCTGCTGGAAGAGCTGAGGCAGTTTCCTAATCACATGCCCAGGCACTGAAGACCCATGATCATCTACACTTAAGAAAACTGACCACAGTATAGTGTGTCTCCACATTACAATTTTGTGCAAAATTAAATCTACAAAATGAACTAAATCTAGCGAACATAATACTTAAGCACTTCTTTCCACTAATATAACAGCAACCCACATGTATATTTTCTATGCAGTGTTTGAAAATCTGTTGGAAGATTAAGGGGACAGTTTAGGTAATTTTTAGTTGTCTTCTACATCTTGGCAGAAATTGTCAAATATACAAAAATTATGGGTGATGATAGTCCTACAACTGTAGTTATAGGAGAGGAACATAAGAGCCCTCATTTATCTAGGGGGTGGGGGCAGTTTCTGTGACGGCCATGCCCATCTTCCATCACTGCTTTATCATTCCCAACCCCCTAAAAAGTCGGGTACCCTCTCCACATTTGGACCAACCAGAGGGATGGTGCATCACATGGGTATCAAACCACTGTGTCTTTGGGTTCAGATGATGCTGCTTGAACAACTAGGCTACCCATCCCCTCCCAGAAATGCTTGAATTTGCCATGCAAGCACACAAAACATTAGCCACATTTGAATGTACTCGTTTTTGTACCCAAATAAAATTATTCTAGTTGCCTAAAAAGGACAAATTTGAACTGCAATATAATATTTTAGCATAAATGTCATGAATGATATAAATGCAGTTTATCTGTTATTGTATTGTACAATGTAATATAAATCATTGCATGCTACAACTAGGTGTTGTATGCATAGTGTCAAGAAGGAACGGGAGGTAGGTCGCTCACTTATCCACTGCAAGCAGACTATCACAGACCTTTACGGTCTCCCTTATTGCATACTGAGGTGAATTTCACATACACCTGGCAAATTCAATTATGTAGCATGTTTTCCTTTCTGTCACTACTGCAAAACATACATTTTGAAAAAAGAAAAAAATTGTAGGTTAAAAGTTATACAGTAATATGTTTTTTAAGATTTATTGCTAAAACAGTTAAAAACAGTGATATTGCATTTAATGCTTATTGTGCTTATATTTAATCATAGGGTGCTGAAAAATTCCATGTTATTAGACCTTCCAACAAGTTATACCTCATTATTCACAGGCTTGCAGTTTTAGGTGGTTATTGTGATTAAAAAAAATACAATCCCAGATAAGAAATTTGGATTAATTTTTCTGTATGAAAAATTCAAAAACCTGAAGACTTTTTAATGATTTTTACCTGAACTGTCCCTTTAAATCATGAGAGATGTCCCTATGGATTTGAAATAAGTGTCTGAAATGTGTCCAAGCAACCCATCATAAATGACTGTGTTCATTTATAAGATCAGAAATATGTAAAAGGCATATCTCAAATAAATTGTATAAAATCTCATAATTTAATTGTAAAGATGTTTTACTTATTAAAAAAAGGAGAAATACTTGGAATTCAATAAAAATGGAAATTATAATATAGAGTATACATTCTGCAGTTAACTGATCTGCAACTGGACGATGGACATGCCACATTTTTTTTTTTTTTTTGTCATGAACATGGTTTCAGAATAGCAGGCTATTGCTGCCTCTTGATATTCAGACTCAAATCAGCACATAGATAAAGCCATAATTTCCAAACACAATTTTATAGAATATAGTGTATAGAATCCTGAAATGCATTTGTGCTTTTAGGATTCACTCATGCAAGGAATGCATATAATCTACAGCTGTCTTGCCATATAATTTCACAATGGTCATGACCATACAGGAAAAAAATAATTGATTTTTAATGAACCTATTCTCAACAAGGAAGACAAAACATGAGCACAAGTTCCATTTTTGATTTAATGAGATATTTTAGCTTTATCCAGCCTTCATACAAGGCAGTGTTGCTAAAGCTACTTGCTAACATTACTGAAAGTCTCCTTGAAACGTCACAGGATATACTAAATTATATTCACTATATTTCTGAAATAAGGCAAAGAACTTCATTTCACTGGCTGTGACAAGAGAAAAGAAAAAAAAATCAGATCAGCAAGATTGATGATGCCGATAAGTTGAAGGTAAGCAACTGTGAGAAGTGGCAGATCTTGTGTAACATATAGCAGCTTGTCACATCACTGGAGTCTATGATAGCTTCCAGAGCGATTAACAGAACAACGGTGGGAGGAGACTGAGAAACACTGAAGCAGCCCTCTTTAAAGAAGTCATGGTAAACTTCTAGTATGATCATTTGCTCCAGGATTCTCTCATTCTTCCTATCTTTCTCTTTCCCATGTATGCACACAAACACACACACAAAGTACATTTGTATGGATTTTGGGGAATTAACATTTGAAAATGGTATAAGTACTGCAAGAAAAAAAATAGCAATAAAAAGTGTCAGATAACTGCAATAAAAAGTTTAATCAGAATCTTTATTTTTTTAAAATGCAATGTACTGTTTGGGGACTAGGTGGGGAGGGATAGATGCTGTACACTGAGCCAGCAATTATGCCCATATCCCGGCAAAACAGCTGGCCCAGTGCCATATGCAGAAAAAGAACATTATAGATGAGATCAGGTCTGAACCAAAATGCCTCACTGAAACTGAACTGACGACAAGTGCTCAACGATTGCACAGTCAGATTATTACCTCTGTGTAATATAAAACTCATTTAAATAGCTTTAATGAGGAAGTAACAGATTTATTGTATTAGACTCATTAGACTGCAAAAATCATTGCTAGAGTAATGGTTCAACTGTTCGATATTAAAACATTGATGAGGTGTAAAATAGGTAAGTTTTACAATTCCTCTACTATAAAATAAAACTGTCTATGGAATGTACTAAGAAGCAATTTTTTTCCATATTAATTTCCTGTCATATTCTTCAAAGCTTTGTCATTAACCATTTTCTTTTCAAGGTAGAAAATGTTACCCCGTGCTAAACAATATGACATAATGTTGACACACCCTGGTGCCACATATGTGCACATCAAAATCACCAAAACGTAAAACGTTTCTAATTTTAAAATACATTCTGATCAATACATATCTAATATTGTTCTAGTGTTTGGATCTTTAAAAACACAAATAGTTTGGAAAAATACAGAAAAACTGATTCATGAAATCTTACAAAGGATAAAAGGGAGTTTTAATTTCTTGACATTAAACATAGATTAACATCGTTATAAAGTAACACCCATGCAGCATCTAGCAAAACACATTAAAAGTAGAGAAGCAAGACAAAATAAAAAAGCTTTTGTCACTGCTTGTTCGTAGTCACAACCAAAATCTGGCCTTATTCTCCATGTATATTGCATGTCAAATAAATATCACTGATGCTTGGAAATAATAACTTTATAACATTACTAATTTTAAAATTATTTGAACTATCCATTCAATCAGCTGTTATCATGTATTTTCAACAAAATTTGCTTTGATTTCAGTGTGTAAGATTATCATGCATATGTTTTCTATCCAAGCAAATGTTTGCTGGACAAAGATGTCCTTGAATTTAAAAAATCCAGAAGACTTTCTCCTACGAAAGAAAGAAATGTCTAAATATTAAAAGTGCACTCTTTAATCCCTTCTCAGCATTATCACACATGGAATTTGTTGCAAAAAGGATAGAATAAATTTATGTGTAAATTTGAAAGACAGTAACAGCATTTCTGCTTATTGGTTGACAAAGGCACATTAGCACAAGCTTCACCATTATTCTCTCTCCTCTGGTACATGCATCAAAACATTCATACAACCCACCTGTATCAAAAGGCAACAACTACTGCACAATGGCTGATGTATGTGCTAACATCTCAAAGACCAAAACAAGCCAACTTCTGGTCTGTGTGTGTTTTGGGGTGGGTGGGGGGGGGTTAAAAACAAAATGGCAACTTCAACACATTTTTCTTGTGCGCATCAAGATGAGATGCAAAGAATTTGATGTGTATTTGGTCTGGGATATTCTTAGCACCTTCACATTTCAAGCCATCCTCCACTTTTTTATATATTTGACAAATTACATGGTTTACAACAATCCTGAGGATTGCAAAAGCCTCAGGAAAAAACAGCAATCTTCTGCTGGTAAAATGACAGATTTGATCAAACAAATTTTTATACTTTTTTGGTATTTGTCATAACAGAACTACAATACACTGATGCACACATTTAGGTTCCCATCTCTTCTAATTGATATGGTTTTGATGGTGTAGGCTTATCTATGTATTATGATAACATAAAAGTTTAGCTCTCTTTCTGTTCATGGGTGAGAATATTTGAATATTTACATCTCCTAAGCATTCTTCAAATCTGGGAAATTAGTATCGTCATTAACTTAATCAAACTAGAGACTGTCCTAACTAAATATTTGAATAAATTTTCAAAATATTCTGGCCAAACACAATTTCTAATGAAAAAGTCCTTCCAAGAGCCAGCTGCACAAATATGACAACCATAATCCAAAATGAAGATGGAGATGGCTAGGGCATGTGTGCAGAAACCAGAGGCACCACCCTGAATAGCCTTTATTGGACAGCTGATGGCAAGAGGAAATGTGGTCAGCCAAAAGAAACACAGTGAAGGTCAGTAGAGAGAGAGAGAGCTAAAGGACAAGAAACTGACCTGGCAGAACACAGCTAGACTAGCTGCTGACAGACAAAAATGGAGGTCTCTAGTGGATGCATTATGTACCACTGTGCTACAAAGAGGACTAAGTATTTCATTGTCAGGAACTGATAGGAGAGCTTTATTCTTTCATCTTTTACCAAGCCCTTGGGATCTAATCACAATGCTGCAAACAATATTTTTTAACTGAGAATTTGCCTTCAACTCACTCTTCCATAGTAGAAAACTTTCAAACACTTACACAAAACAAATGCAGAAAGATCCGTGATCAAAAGTGACACAAAATAAAACTGGATACATCTGCCAACCAGATAAACTGGCTGGCTACCCCAAATAACACTATGAAGAAAAAATTTACAGCCTTGACAACAGGCTGTCTTTATAAATAAAACATGGTATGGGATGGCATGACATCAGCAGTGCAAAGATAGCATTCATATTAGCAAGTTCTCTAAGCATCCTGTAACATTAACAAAACTTATTCTGGTTTTACAAGTGTTCGATCTGAAGACCTGAACTCTCAAAGTGTGCAACCTAAACAGTAATCAATTACCTGCATACTGTGACTCTCCCCCCCTCACACCCCCCAAGAGAGAGAGAGAGAGAAAAGGATATGAACAAATGAATAGTGTGCAATAGCCAATCTATCACCAAAAAAAAAAATCAATGAAGCAGAGAAATAATCTGTACCACAAAAAGATGCAGATTGTAAGCAGCAAACATTTATACATTTCTGGTTTTTTCAACAATGTGAAATATATTACATGTATTGAAATATATTTCACCAGATCAATTGCATATGACTGAATGTGGTCTTTTGTAAGAATGTTTATTGTAGGACACCAAGATGAAAAACTATGACATTTTCGTAGCTTCACATTAACATCACAGACTCAGACAGAGAAAAGACTTTGCATTTGATAAAAAATATATTACATGACTGACAAAAGGCAGTCACAAGAAATGTCTTACTTCAGCTATACTCTTAACTCTCATGTTGTAACCCCTGAATGAGGGTTGCAAATTAAAAACCAAAGCCAGCTTTTCTATATTATTAAAGTTACATACTACTATTGATTGGTCTGCATGAACTCTTCACCCTCATTTTTTTTGTTGTGACAGAGTGAATGAAAAATTTGATTTTAAAGTTTCACTCCATTCTGTCAGCATATTTTAGTAAAATACTCTGAGAAAGTTCATTTTTCATAAAACAAAAAGATAAAAAAAAGAAATACAAGCAAACAGAATGACATGCACAGAAAAACAATACAAACCTTCAAGCCCTTTCCAAGATGCTCAAACAATAAACGTCCTACTGTCAAAACGAAAAAGCCAATCTACTTTTGAAGCAAAGCAGGATGAGTAGTAATCGCTGTTAATACTATTCACCAATACTATAAATGCAAGGCTTGTACTCCGAGTCTATAATGTAGTTTATTCCTTCGATGGATATGCAACATTCATAACAGCAACCTTTTGAATAAAAAGTCCAAAATATTCCTTGCACTTAAATTTATCCTTTTCTATGTCATAGCTGCCCAGATGGCCCCCACCAACAAAATAAATCTTATCTTCATACAATGCAACTGATCGTAGGATGTGGCCAAAAGAAGGGGGCACTGGCATGATCTCTGTCCACTGATTGGTTTCGATGTCATACATTTCATTATTTGTACAATCAGTGAACCCAACATTTGGAACAGGCTGACAAGTATAACCGCCAAAGACGTACAAATGGTTGTTGTGTCCAATTATACTGTGACCTTGTCGTGGATGCAGCATGCCTGTGATGGGCTCCCAGGACTCAGCACCAAGGCTCAGCTTGAAAGATGTACCAGTAGGGATAGGTTCTGATGGATTTGCACTGATTCCACCTGTCATATACAACTCATTGTCATGAAATGCTGCAGCATGGTCATATGAGCCAAAAAGGAGATCAGGCAGAGGTATCCAGCTGTTGTCAGCAACATCATACATCTCAACAGAAGCAAGAATACTTTCAAACTCATGGCTGTCCACAAGCTGGTGATCAACTCCTCCCAGGACGTAAATTCTATCTCTTGAGCAGCAACAAGCATGAGACACACGAGGCTGAGCCATCGATGCCAGCTCTGTCCACTCACGAGTACGAGCACTGAAGCAAAACATCCTGTTGCTGCTGCACAGCTTCTTATCATACCCACCAGTACAGAAGAAAAAGTCTCCAATGGTCACAGAGTTCGATGAGCCAAGGTCATGTTCCATGACCACGTCACTCTCACGTAGTTCCTCTGTGCAGGTGCCAGATGATGCCAGACTTTTGTACGTAAGCATGCAGCGACCATCAGAAAAAGAAAACATGACGATATTGGGAGCAGCCCCTCTGGCTGAAAACTGTATTCCTTGCCTGAGACACTGAGAAGAAACATTGTAATTGTGATGTTTGGCTTCTTCCACTGCATCCTGAATTTCTGGAAATTGAGTGACAGATGGATGTAGAGTCTCAAGCGTTTCCAGATCTATAAGAGGGAAGCGTACCAAGCGCAAGAGGGGCAACAGTAAATCGCTGCGCTCTTCTTGCTTTGTGTTCACCCACTTACGTATAAGGAAAATCATGAAGTCCTCAGGGGCATCAATGTAAAAGTCATCCCTCAGAAGCTGTACTAGCAGGTCTCCATCAAGGTTTTCAAAGAACTTCTTCTCCTGTGACACACGTAACTATCTCATCATATAGCTGAAGACTGGTGCAATCACAGTTTTAAAAAAATAAAAAACTTAGTTATTCTGCAGTAACCCTGACAGTTAGCAAAGTCCCCACTTTATTGACTAAATTAAACAGATCATTATATGTTTATTCTTGATTTATAGCTTTGCTTGGTACATAATGTTACATTAAAATTAGATTGTTTAATATTTCACTGTATCCTATATACTCTTTTTAGTCACTTTTTTATTACTTTGATCAATAAAATTGTCTACATAATAATCATTTTCTCATTTTCCCTGTTCTACAAAAAATTCCAATGAACCAAGCAGATTCTTTCTTCACTCACATTAGAAGAAATACCTAAGAGGTACATCTGTGGTACAGCTATTTGTGGGTGTAAGAGAAGAATGGGATGTGATCCATGGATCAGATAGGTGCTGTTCTCTGTGTTCCCTGCCAGACCTGTGGTCTGCACCTAACTGCACCTGAAAGTGCATCTTCTTTTTGATCGTGCAACTTTTAGACCATAGCCAAAGCCTGCTAAAGATTTACAAATGCTACTGAAATTCTGACTCACCTCAGACAGCGGTATTATATTGTTTCCCAAAAAGCCAAAAATGTCTGCACGCAGGTCACCTAGCCAGTACTTGTCTGCTAGCACAAGAACATTCTGGTAGTTCTCCATGCCCAGCTGGTGGACTAGATAGTCACAGCAAGCATCAACTAGAAACTCAACGTGGAAAAATCGCGCAGCCTGCACTCATTTAAGCAAAACCAAAAAGACATGATAAATGACTCATTAACAACTTAATATTCAACTCTAAATCTAATAAATTTGCCTAACAATTTTGTAAAACTACTAGTTCAAGAAAATAAAAAGAGTAAATTCTGACTTTTTATTCACTCATACAGGTAGTAAAAACTTTTGCACAGCAAACTACTACTCTAACAGGACAATAAAGAATTTCAAACAAAAAAGATCAAATGTGATCTTTTGCTGATGGAATATTATATTCATATAGAAAATACTAACTTTCATTGTTACTTTTGACTTTTTACATCTTTTAAATGTTGACTCCCCTACCACATCTACAGCATTACATCACCTCTAACACATCTTCAATGTTGAGCTGATCAATGGTGACATGGCCATGGTAGAAGTAGTCCAGAATGACAGTAAATCCGCCCGGGCTTATCTCATGGAGCTCTATAACATCTTTCTCTTTCTCCAACATGTCATGTGAGAACATTGCTGAGAAATAGTCACTGGCTTCAGCTAAAACGTCTCTGTGTGCTTTGAAGCTAGCATTGCCCACCTTTAGTTTTATGTCACATTTGTAATCATACATCTAGAAAAAAAAAAGTATTGTTTTACATAAAAGCAAAAGGATTTGGCATTTTACAGGTATAAAACTAATTACATGCAGCAGACAATAACATCAGTAAACTGGATTTCCTGTAGCATTTAACCAAATGCCAGAAACTTTTTTTTAAACAAATAAACCCTTTACAGCTTACAACCCTTATGATTTCTATGCTGTGGGACCCTTTACTTTTCTTCCCTTCCTGTTTATTGCATACAAAGAAAAGACACATGGAATACAAACAACTTATTATTAAAAACATTTATAAAAAATGTGTAACATAAAATTGTCAAATAAAATTTTCATAATAAAAAGAACCAAACCTTTGCTTGTATTTTGCTGAAGTTTGGATTCATGTATTTAATCTTTCCTGGAGAAATCTGGATAATCTCAAACCTTGCAGTATCCTGACCATCTCCTTCACCAGAATCTTTACTTGCCATAGCTGAGCACTTACAGCAGTATAGATAAAAATCTACAGAAAATATCAACATCATTTTACCTACCCTGATCAATAAAACAATAAGACTATTTTAAAACACTAGTAACTGGTTATTGGTTAATAGCTATACAGTGGCGTAGGAAGATGCTCGGCTTTGGGGGGAGGGGGCCAGCTCCATGCTGACAATGAATGACGTTCACATTCTTGCCTTCCCAGCATCTTTTTTTTTTGGGGGGGGGGCTGCCCCCCTTGCCTCCCTGGTTCCTACGCCACTGCTATAATGCAGACACACAAATGTTGCCATAAATGTGGATTTGTGCCCTTTTACATAGAGAGCAATTTCTTACAACAAATATTATATATATGATATGATATGCAGATTTATCAAATAGGCCTTTGGATCTGTATATCTGACCTTTTGACAAATTCTTCCACTATACCTAACTTTGAAAAAAACCCTGCATGTAATGATGATCGAGTTACACAAACATTTTTCACAAAAATACTTAAGCATGAAAAACTGCCCACAATTTGTAAGAACTTATAAACTAATAATATTCATATTATGCAGTTTTTGCTTTATACGTGTCTGTAACATATTCCTTAATAGCTCGACTGAGTGAAACAAAAATTTAATGGCAAGCTTCATAATTTGTGATTAAACAGTTCAAATATGTGGTATGCACCAGAAATTTATAAATGGAACATCTACTGTGATCCCACCATATGTGCTGAACACGGCATCTTTGCGATGTCACTCCTTATAAGTAGCAAAACTGCATTCCATTTCCACAGACGACCAACCGTGAGGTCTATTAACTTCAGTAAATTGCCCTATAAGAATTTTTACACTTAATAAAGAATCACTAGAACAATAAAGCTAATCATCTGGACTGGAATGATAAGTGTTTATACACCGTACAATTAGGCACTGTACCCTTTAAAGCAATTATTATTAGTAGTGATATTAGCATATAATGCGTCTCAAGAGTACTTCAGTAGTTCATAGACTGGGAGAGTCGGTACCTACATCTTCCTGTAAACAGATTTTGAAGTAACAAATAAATCATCTTGCGGAAATGACGAAAGATTATGTGCTTTATTAATTTGCAATTAAATTAATTTTTTTGAATTACTTACAGCTTGTACTTTAGTTCTGAAATCAATTTCGACGCTGTAGCGAAACGTCTTCTGCTTTATGTAAGGGAATCCACTCTAAGCATTGATTTTTTTATTATTTAATTCTAGAGAACCATCCTCTATCATCCGTTATTTCACTGACATATATATTGAATTTATATTTTTATCGTTTTTAACAATTAAGTAAACATGGATATGACATTATACAAAATGTATTTTGTTTATCTCGTTTTCTCAAGTCGATAGATTGTGTCCCTTTACAAAATGGCTGCCTCCTTGACTTGTCATTATTTAAGAAATGCTCATCGAATTATTACGGCTCTCCGTACGTATGACTGTTTTACTGCACACAAAAGAAATAATGCATCAGTAATCTTAGAATAACCTTTTCTTAAATTACTGGCTATTTTATCACCATTCACTCATTTCATGAAATTAGTTGCCGTATTATGTTTGCAGGTTGTCATGCTCTTACGTCAAGTCATCGGCGACATTATGCCACTAGCTGTAAAGGAGTCCAATATTACAGGTATAGTTATTTTCAGATTTACTTTTCATCTTCTTTGTTCTTACCTCAACTTTTCTTCACTCCCTGGCATTCATGGATGGTTGTGTTAAATATTAATCATACAGTAATACAACAGTAGGCCCTGTATGTGCATATGTATGATTGTGTCAGACATATTTGCTTTATTAGTTTCACTAAAAGCATTTTAATACTAAAATGTTGTGTTATCCTCATATCCTTCCTTCTTTAAATGATGCATTCTAAGGGGATGGTGGGGGAGGGATAATGTGAATTTGATAATGTTTCTGGACACACTTTAATGGTGAGAGATTATTGAATTGTTAGAATATTAATATATTGAATTTTTAGAATATTAAGATAAATAATAAGATTTTTTTTCAGGAAACCAAGAATAGCTGCTGCGCCAGATGGCAATTCAATTATATGCTGGCACCCAGAAGCTGAGTTTCCATATGAATATTCACAGGTATGTATGTGTGTTGCTCAAAAGAGCAATATAAAATTGAAGTGTCTAGAACAAAATAAAAACATCTAACACCCTGTAACAATAAAATATTTATCACCAAATGTGGAATTAATGTTATTGAATAATCTATTACAGCCAATAATAACAAATGAGGACTATATTGTCAATTAACACTTAGTAACATATTATTTTGATGTAGAGCAGTAAAATTCAAGTTAGCAAAACTTTTATGTGTATTTAGAGTGTAAGTATATGCGTGCATCCAAGATGTCAGTAATATCTACATTTTCCTCTAAGAGAAATGGCATGCACTGCAACAGTGCCTTTTCTTCAACAATAAAATCACAATATTTTTTTTCCTCAAGGAATTGTGGGATATAGTATTAAGAGGCTGTTGGAAAATGTACACTTCAGTAATATGCTAGAAATAATTGACAACTTTGCAGTTCCACTAAATTGGAGTGTTTTTTTTAATTATTAGAATATTTAAGTTTGGAAAGCTAGAGTAACAAGCATGTGCACATGCACACCATATTGATAATCCCATGGTCATCATAAAGAAATGGGAAGAAGTGTTCATGAGGTCATCTGTTTTGCCCCTTTTCTTTGCTCTTGTTTTCAGTCATTGACTAAGGGACAGCTAAGAAACAATGTGACATGACTGTCAAACACACTAAGCTTGGAAAAGGGTGGGGGGGGAAAGATGCACCCATTGCTACAAAACACTTTGTAGTTATGAACATTTAATTCTTATACAGTTTGCAGCTGCGATTTCAGTCTTCATAGCTACAGCTCAATTGTGTAGATATGTCCGTATTGAATGAGTTAAGGTACTGGTAAAAATGTGCTCAGAAGAAAATGAAAGGTGTTTTTTTTTTCTAAGCTTCAATTTACAAAAGCTCTAAAAACAAACATACAAATGAAAAAAAATCTCCAACTGTGCACTTTATGCACCGAATAATGTATGCCATATTTAAAAGGTAAATGTATTGACTTTTATACGTTTATAAGGCATTTATAAATCTTGGTAGACCATATAGTTAAGGGCTGTATAACAGTATATGTGGTGCAGTGGTTACAATACCATCTAAAAGGCATACATTAAAGAGGAAGATAGATGATGCACAGTTCTAGCTTAATCACATATGATCTTGGTTAATGTTTTGTTTCAGGAAAATACTTCTTATTTTCCATCATCTAATCGGGGCAGATGATCCCCAAATTAAAATCTAAAACAGGAGGGTTTTGTTGAGACTTCATAGACTAGTTGAAGAATCAGAGCATGAAGCATGACTTTCAGTCATGGTGTTAATCAGAGATGATCTTCGATGAAAATTTCTATTGGCAGCCACCCTGTTTTTATGACACCTCATCTACCAAAGACAAGTATAGAACATGAAATCAATTAATCACTGTTGTAATCGTGGGTTATAAGTCACATTTCAGAAAGCTTTCATCCCATTTTTAAAACATGGTATATTGTATTATATTGTTAATAGGTTCCGCACTGTGGTCACAATTTTATAATTCGCAGCAAAATTGAAATATTACTTAATGTAGCAGCAATGTAATTAGAAGATCGTTTACTAACTTAAAGATTTTTTAACAGCTCCCCAACACTCGTTTTTTTTCTTTCTTTTCAAAATGACACATTACTCTCACATCAACCACTGCATCTGTTTCAGCCAATGCCAAGGGAGGAAGGGGAGGCAGCTCAGGTAATTTTATTTATCAGTGCAAAGACGTTTGAGGATAAGTTTTTTGTTTGTTGTTTTTTTTTTTGTTTTTTTTGTTTTTTACAATCTTAGTATACTCCAGAGGAATTACTGATAGTGTGTGTGTGTGTGTTGGAACTGTCAAGTCTTTCTAGAAACAGTAAATGTATATCTTGCATAATTGGGGGATTAACTAGCATGGAGATCAAAACATAAATCAGTTGTTTGTTAGTTATATATGCTTTTATATAACCTTTTTTTGTCGATAATGCTGCTGTATTGTTTTACAAAATAATGTGTTTCTAAAGCACTTGCTTGTTGTCATAAAATATAGGGGGAGACACCGCTCAAAGTTAATTTTCTGGTAGAGGAGAAATTAAAAATGAGACCTGATGGCCCAACAGACAGCGAGTTGTGCAATATGTTCTTCACAACCAAACATATGTGGAGACCAAGGTAGGTTTTAGTTCAGATGGTTAAAAAAAAACAAACCAGGAAAGCACTACTGTAGCACATTTAAAACTAAATATAGAATAATCATAAAAGATTTCCAGGTTAGCCATGGGCCTAGTGCATAGCAAATCAGTGGAAGATAGCAACCAACTAAAATGGTTATAAAAGATAGTTTAGCTAGCTGTTACTTTCTAGCCATCCAAGATGTTCTGTGCCCCTGGTCTCAGGTTATGTATAACTGCTAATCAAAAGAAACTAAAGATACATCTGTTTTTTGTGTTAAATACATTTAGTACTTATTCACAAGCATATTGGGGTATTGAGAACTACGAGTTTTTCATATTCAACATGTAATTAAAGGAGTTTTATAACCAAAACTTTTATTTTAAACATGCTTATTGTTGGATCAAATGATATGTGTTATTTTCCACATTATGACTTTCAGGCCACGGGCTGACAAAGAGAAGCCCAAGATATTTCCAGTGGATAGAGATGGCCTGTGAATGTTTTTATCATTGGCATTAAGGATGCATCAGACCATCATCCTGTGAAGATAAAATAAACTCACAGTCTGGCAAAATAAGTTGATAATTGTGTGTGGCATGAGGAGAGTAGTCAAGAAAAGATTAACTGATGCCTGCAATGGATTTGAGTTAAATACCAGACATCACCGAGTTCTTTCTTCAAAGATTGGTCCTTGTCCACAACTTGTGTTCATAACCATTAATAATAATAATGTGAACTTATAACATGCAGCATCGTGACCAAGATAGATCACACTCTCTGCCCAGACCAGTAATGATAAAGATAACAGACAGTGGACGGTGAGATACATATAGGCACGCTGAGCAACATAAAGATGAGGTACAAGAGTAGAACCTACACATCACAAACCGCCAAGATCTTGCCACCAAGAATTTCGACTACAGGCATGTACGCTAGGTGTGTCACAGCTTAAGTTTTCTTTGTGGATGAGTTTCTGAGAATGATTCTAAAAGGATTGAAAGTATAGCATCTGTGCACCAGCCAGGCGCTCTCCTGCTGTGAAAAACCACTACACTGAATCTGGTGCAGTTGACTCGTTCCGAACACGCTCCCTCCTCATTTTCCAAATTCAGACGACTACCATTCGTCAATAAGTTTTGACATTTGTCTTCTGCTTCAACACTTTTCTTGGAAAAGATTGTGTATGGGTCACACAGTCACTGAGTGCGACGCCTTGTTCCAAGTGAATTCAGCTGGCGTCCGCACCTCGAGGTTAGAAAGCGGCTTCGGGTAAGTTGGTGCCGAAATGTGAAAAGAAAAAGAGTTGTTTTGTCAATTGCTACGAAACTGTAAATTGTTGAACGTGCCGAAAAGGGGGAATCAGCCGCTAAGCTTTCATCAGAATTTAACATCGGAAATCAAACACCTTTTTTAGCATTTGCGGATTTTTAGAATTACTTAGTATTGTTCAGTAAAACGTCGATTATCCAATGTAATGACCGGTGCCCGTCATCCGGATAATCGATGTTCTACTGTTTTTGCGACTTATAAACCAGTGCAGCTCATCTGTCAATAAAGTAGAGATTTTTTAAAATTTAGTGGGTGAGGCTTCTATACAGGTGCGCTCAATAGACCGAAATTTACGATACTCTTCATTTATACTACATTTAAATTAATAAAGTTAAAAACTGAGTGAAGAGTGGAAGAGAGAGAATGATGAAGTTCGTAAATTGACTATTTGGATTCAAAATTATCATGAACAGCAAACATACAAAAGTGACAGGATTGGTTGCTGTTTTTTTTGACAGCATTTCAGCAGTAAAGGCCATATCAAAGTCAAACTATTCAAATCGAAACAATAGGGGTCAAGCAAATTACACTGCCCGCGGGTTGGACATTTCTCTCCCCTGCTTTAGATGAATGTAACATTTTAGCCATAATATACAAATTTACAGGTTTCAGCAATGAGAAGATAACTGATCATGAAAGCAATGATATTGAAAGGCCGGTAACTAATCCATAAAAATGACACGCACAATCCCTCGCACCCACGCACACAAACATGCGCGCACCATAGTAGGTTCCCCCCCCTCCCAACATTGTTCGGTCTAGCACACCTCCCTCCAACACCGGTACCACTGTAGGTAGATACAAATGAAGGCCAGAGACTTTTTCAACTCAACCACTTGATGCAACTCTATTTGTCCCAGAGGGCAGTTAAGCAGCTCATACAGCTATAATTTAATGATAACCGCACAGATACCAGCTGAACAATCATACAGATCAACACTAACCAGACCAACAGACAATAAGCTGTCAATTTCCATACTTCTGTATGGATCTATAAGAACCACCGGCACAGCCAAACAAAATTGACAATCGCAAGGAAAAAAACTCGCCTAAAATAGCGTTCGACAGTGTCCGCTGATCGCAGCATATTGGTCACTCTGATCCATCTCTGATAACTTTGGCGCAAAACTTACACGACCTAAACTGTTCTTGGCCTTTAGGTTATCAAAAAGCATGAGGAAAAGATCAAAAGGCTGCTGATGCAAGACATACAAAACAGCTTGAAAATGTGTGGCTGACAGAAAACGACTTCAGTTTTTTTGCGAAGGAAGATATGTTATTGAGCCTGCCTCAGCGTTCAATGAAGTTTCCTGTTAAAGGTCACATCAACGATGTCCGTATCTTCGTTATGATAGTCTTGGCAGCAAAAGAATTCCGTCGTAAGTCAATATCTTTGACGTTTAATTAATTCAAACTAAAGCCGCAGCAAACTGTCTCGTGACCCGCAAAGAGCAGTGCAGTAGGTCGTCGGTCGATTTGATCACCAAATACAGACGTTACTACCCAAAAAAATTATCACCAAACAACACATTCCCTGCTCGTGTACTGGCCTGATGAGAATGGGGGACAAGGGGGGGGGGGATCTATAGTGTACCCGGGCCTGCGGCTATGAAAGGGCCCAGCCTTGGTCAGTGGAAATTTTCCCTTCTTTTCCTTTTCTCTTTCTTTTAAAGAAAGGTTGACTTAATATTCATTACTCTGAAGTTTTTTTTTCTATGAAGCGGGGTACTACAAGTTTGATCCTTTAACGCCATGTTTAATTTACTACTAATTAAGTTACTCACCTGTAAATAACCCTAGTTCTAATGATGTAGAGCCTAGTGCACGTGTCCTAATGCTTGCGGTCTATACTGTTACTGAATAAAATGTAGATGTTGGCAATCTAATTATAAGCATATTATATACTGGGAAAATAATTTACGATTACAATTACAAGGGGCCCGGAGAGGTCTGCCCCCGGGCCCGTGGGGGTTCTCGGAGGCCCTGTCGTGTATTGCAAGTAAACAAGGCGAAAATACATTTTTTTCAGTATGAAGTTGTTGCATCATATGTGTAGCTCAGCTGCCATTATTATTATCATTATTGTTATTATTAAAATATCCTGGACGTACAAATTCAAATTGACTCGCGTATAGGGGTCAAATCACCAAATGGTCGTATCGACCGGCCCCCGCACAGCATCACAAAAGAATTTGTCGCTCATTGATTTCTGCGATAACTGTTGGTAAGTTGAATAAACACCAACGGGGATAAAACATACTTGATATGCCTACGACAATTGCACACACGGAACATAAGACCAACAAATATAAACTGAGCATGGTCGTCACCCCGGTGGGACACTAAAGAACCTCTGCTGGCAGCAAGGAAGCGGTTTATAAAAAACGGAAGTTCAAGCCCTGAATTTTGAACAGTGACGAGCATTGATGAGGTAACATACTGTTAACTTGTGCGCAGCTTTATCAATGTCTAATATTTAAGTTACAGTAATAGATGTTTTCAACAGTTACTTAAGATTTTGTGTTCCAGAACGATTTCTTATCTTTCAAACCAATTCTGGGTGAGAAATGTGTATAGAAATAAACCGATTAATGTCGCAAACATGTTAATGACTTATTTACAAGGTAAAAATTGTAAACAAAGTAGCAGATAAACCTGACCTGACCTAGACAAATGGAGGTCATTTTCGGACTCAGCGGTACCAAATTATCATAAATCAGTTGAAAAAACATAGACAATTTATAAGAAAAAATTTTTTGTTGTGCAGTGTAATAAAAACTATACTCTTACTATTACAGTTTCCTACTTGTCAGTGAGCTCAGGCCATTTGAACAAATGAGCAAGACAACACATTCAAAAGCACAGATTAAAAACTACAGAAAGAAACTGGGGAGGAAAGGAAGGAAAAGGTAGCCACTAGTTACTGCAGTTACTGTTGAAAGTGAAGTTAAATATAAAGTACTTGCGTTATCATTGTTTATTGATTTGAAGGGAGGATGCATCACGTTTCTTGCTGACCCCTGACGTCATATTGTGGCAAATGTTTTAACGACCAAATCACACCCAGCAGGCCATCTCTCAGTCCGAAGAGTCACAAGTGTGTGGTGATGATGTGGGAATATTCAACACCTACTGGACAAGAATGCTCCAGACATATTTCCAATACCCAGTAAGCCAGCACCAGAAATGGTTTTGCTAAACACCCCTCGTAGGCATGCTTTGTCCCCTAATGGCTGTAATACATGTGTACATGTGTTTTGGGTGAGGGCCAATGTTCATCAGAGCTGTTATCACCACCTAATTTTGCTGTAAATGACTGAAAAAGAAAATGAGAAGGGACTGTTTAAAGTGCAATGGACATACTGGAAGACATGACTCATTCTGTCAAAGAAAATGCTGAAAGATGAAAAATTGTGCATCAAACTGCACATCAAAATGAAAATGAAATATATGGTTGTTATGTAGCTGCTCGGTTAGGAAAAATAGGTTCCCATGAAAAAAGCAGATGTCAGGAAAATGTCATATTATGGAAGCCTGTATTATTCATTATGATTGATGTGACTCATGCTGCATAATACTTCAGTCAATTCTTCAGTTTTTATTTAATTGAGAAATACTGTAAAAAGCTAGGTGAAGGTAACCTAACATTGGTATAACTTGCATATCAAATAATCTGGTAAACACATCTACAGAATGATTGCCTATTCTATGTAATGTGCTAAAAATGTGAACTGCTTTCTTGGCCTTAGCACAATTAACTGACATATGGGGAATGTGGTAGATTCCCTTTGTCTGCTAATGCATCAGTGCAGTGTGTTGGATATTAGTTACGTATGCTAAGCATGCTGCCACAAACTAGACTCCAGAAGAAAGCCTATTTAATGTTATCACTACCGCACAAACAAAACAAGAAAACATGGCTACACTTTATTATGATGTTTGTTTAAATATGGCTTTGGCATGGTGTGGGAAAGTCAAGGTACTGGAGATGATAAACTTTTTTTTTTAACAAATCCTGAAACAGAGATTGGTTGAATGTCACCACCCGCAGCGTTGCGCCACTGAGCCGCGTCATAACGAAGAAGCATTAAGCATCAATTGGATAGTCCCGCTCCCAAAAATAAAGCTAAAATTGCCACTGAAAGTGTTTCCAATGTCTAAAATCAAGATTAGCAGAACTTCGCGACAGTGGTGGTTTTTTGTTTAACGTTATTTAGGAAAGTGCTTCCGCCTTGGGGGTGGGGGGGGGGGAACCGGAGTACCCAGAGAAAACCCCTGGCGCCCAGCCCTGTGAACAGATGTCACAAAGAGCATCCCGAGACAAGATCTGAACCCTTAGTCGCTCACTGCAGTGGTGACAAGCGAGTGTTTTTAACCACCACACTACTGAGACCCCTATATATTTTTTTTTAAACCGGCTTCGCATGCGGTCTTAACCATAGACTTCTTGGCCTTAGCATAAGTACTCCCTCACTGTGCGGGGTCAGCAGTCTCTTACTGCAGGGTGTAATGGCATATTAGAACCAAGTCATAATACCATGTGCGGCCATCAGATAGTCCTCACGGGGATCTGCACCTCTGTCAAGATGAGAACATTGTGCTTATTAAACGCACACCAAATCCCCACCTTTATCCATCCCTACTCACAGCCCTTGCTGTATTGAAAAAAGAAAACAGTTCCAAAGCATATTGGTAAACTTTATTTAAGCATGTGACATTGACAAAATCTAAATCACTGCTATGATCGTTAAAAAATGTTTCACACCTGGACAAACATGGAGATTGACAACTAAAAAACTGCTTTCCATACGACAGGTGTAAAAATCAATGACAACCACTCATTAAGTTTTACTAACAAAGATGATTTATGAATAGCTACATGTCGGACCACAGCATCCAACAGAAAGGACACCAATTTTGTTCGAGATGTTTTAGTTCCTTATGAAAAAAAAAAGTTCACGCGTTAGAGAAAACTACAGTAGGCTCTAATATAAATATTTCTGAATAAGAGATTGTTTTTACACGTTTCAATCTACTTTCCAAACTGATCACTGAGACCAGGTCAATGTCACGAAAATTGACTGACAGCTGCTTTAAGGTAACTTCTGGTTTCGGGCAAACAAAATACGTAGAAAAGCAGGTACCATCAGCTCCATCGTGCAAGCAGCACATGTGAAAATATGAAATCTTACTAGTTGCACCCCTGTCCCTTGCCAGATCTCTTTGGTGGTGGGAAATTTAAATAAAAAAAACTAGTCACAACAGACTTTTTTTGTTTTTGCAACGCAGCCGAAAAGCAGTTTGTTGCTGTTTAAAAATGAGTTACTGTAAAAGATCAAGCAGAAAAGTTTTTATGGCAAAAAGGGAAGTTTAAACATTTAGGTGTAGATCATTTTGACATGAATTTCTGTACTTTTGATAGGAACAGTTCACCTAAAACTGGTCATTTGTTTGACAAATACATCTGATGTAAGAAATATTTACATTCCTTTACTAGCCAGTTTAAACAATGCTTTATTTATCACTCCTTTGATTGCGATTGATTTGACATTTTCATTCAAATAAAGCCTTTAGGAAAGGCAATTAAATGACATTAAATATGTTTGTTAAAATGAGCCTTCTGAGACATTTAATATTACTGTTTATTATATTTTACTAGCATAGTGGGCTACATATAGAAACAAATGGTAGCTAAGCTTTTTCTAACCTACAATTCTTGTCTCCATCATAAGTACATTGTCAAAGTATTTTAGAGAAATTATTTTAGCTTTGCTGAGCCACAGGTCTGTGGCTAATTTTGTTAGCAGACTGTCAGCTATTTGTAACATTTACTTCTGGGGTATTTCAGACATTGACAAGAGCATCCGTACAATGGTCGGACAGGCACTAAAAACAACAATTGAAAGAACAGGGCACCCTTATCTGGAAGACAAGGTGGTTACAGAGATTACTTAAACTGGACTGTTAAAAAAGCAAGTTAAGAATTGTGTGTTAACTGGAGAAGAAGAACATTGCCTGGTTTTGCAAAACAACAAAACTATATCATTTATAAATACACAAAAAGTGGAATATACTTTTGTGTGGTAATAAATGCAGAACAGATAAGCAGCGTCTTTACTCCTGAACTTTTGGAAGCACTGCCAAATGGCAAAGTATGGATGATTATAAAATCAAGGCCATCGTGCTTCCTTTTCCTATCTCCTCTCACTCACTCTCACTCAGCTATTTGTAACATTTGCTTCTGGGATATTTCAGACATTGACAAGAGCATCCGTACAATGGTGGACAAGGCGTTAAAAACAGCTTTGGAAAGAACAGGGCACCCTTATCTAGAAGATAAGGTGGTTACAGAGATTTGCACGGAAACTGGACTGTTAAAAAAGCAAGTTAAGAACTTGTGTGTGAACTGGAGAAGCAGAACATTGCCTCGTTGAGCAAATAAACAGAACTACATCATTTACAAATACACAAAAAGTGGAACATACTTTTGTGTGGTAATAAATGCAGAACAGATAAGAAGCATCTTTACTCCTGAACTTTTGGAAGCACTGCCAAATGGCAAAATATGGATGATTATAAAATCAAGGCCATCATGCTTCCTTTTCCTATCTCCTCTCACTCAGCTATTTGTAACATTTGCTTCTGGGATATTTCAGACATTGACAAGAGCATCCGTACAATGGTGGACAAGGCGTTAAAAACAGCTTTGGAAAGAACAGGGCACCCTTATCTAGAAGATAAGGTGGTTACAGAGATTTGCACGGAAACTGGACTGTTAAAAAAGCAAGTTAAGAACTTGTGTGTGAACTGGAGAAGCAGAACATTGCCTCGTTGAGCAAATAAACAGAACTACATCATTTACAAATACACAAAAAGTGGAACATACTTTTGTGTGGTAATAAATGCAGAACAGATAAGAAGCATCTTTACTCCTGAACTTTTGGAAGCACTGCCAAATGGCAAAATATGGATGATTATAAAATCAAGGCAATCATGCTTCCTTTTCCTATCTCCTCTCACTCAGCTATTTGTAACATTTGCTTCTGGGATATTTCAGACATTGACAAGAGCATCCGTACAATGGTCAGACAGGCACTAAAAACAGCTTTGGAAAGAACAGGGCACCCTTATCTGGAAGACAAGGTGGTTACAGAGATTTGCACAGAAACTGGACTGTTAAAAAAGCAAGTTAAGAACTTGTGTGTAAATTGGAGAAGAAGGACATTGCCTTGTTTTACCAAAGAAGAGAATTATATCATTTACAAATACACAAAAGTTGGAACATACTTTTGTTTGGTAAAAAATGCAGAACAGATAAGCAGCATCTTTACTCCTGAACGTTTGGAAGCACTGCCAAATGGCAAAATATGGATGATTATAAAATCAAGGCCATCATGCTTCCTTTTCCTATCTCCTCTCACTCAGCTATTTGTAACATTTGCTTCTGGGATATTTCAGACATTGACAAGAGCATCCGTACAATGGTGGACAAGGCATTAAAAACAGCTTCGGAAAGAACAGGGCACCCTTATCTAGAAGATAAGGTGGTTACAGAGATTTGCACGGAAACTGGACTGTTAAAAAAGCAAGTTAAGAACTTGTGTGTGAACTGGAGAAGCAGAACATTGCCTCGTTGAGCAAATAAACAGAACTACATCATTTACAAATGCACAAAAAGTGGAACATACTTTTGTGCGGTAATAAATGCAGAACAGATAAGAAGCATCTTTACTCCTGAACTTTTGGAAGCACTGCCAAATGGCAAAATATGGATGATTATAAAATCAAGGCCATCGTGCTTCCTTTTCCTATCTCCTCTCACTCAGACACCCAGAGATAAAACATTTAAAGGTTTCCATTAAGATCTGAGCATTGTGTAAAATAGTGTACTTCTCACTCAGACACCCAGCGATAAAACATTTTCGAGGAAGGTTGCCATTAAGAACTGAGCATCATGTAAAATAGTGTACTTTTCTTTGTTTCTGATGCTTATTTCATACATAGATCAGCATTTGTAGTGTCAGCATTTAGAATCCATAGTTTAGATTGTTTTATATATTATGTTGTGCATGCTATCCATAATGACGCACGAGCTCTTTCTTCCAGCAAAACAAACTTTCTTGCCTGCTTTACCATGAGCTATCCTTGTGTAATGATGAGAAAGGAAAATGTGTGTGCATAAACAACTTGTTTTTATCGTGATTCTTCTTCATGTTCTTCATTTATAAGAGTACAATAGCAGATGTTACAGGTATGACAGAAGCCTTGTTTTTAGAATGATTCTAATTCTTCCAATTATTTGCCTTCCAACTTCCTGATTAAAAAAAAAAATCAGCTGGCTGTTGAAATAGTAAGTTTATGAGAGACGAATACAAATTGTTGCAGCTACCTTCAGCTATGTGGTCATTTTATTTTTGCTTATAAATGAAGTGGAACACAGGGACCATTAAAATTTTTGTTTTCAGTGATAAAAAGAACACAAAGTACAGTCACAGCGCAACTTTTGAGAACATATCTTCCACCTTTTTTCCTTCATGACAAGATCTACCTGGATCAATTACAATGAGAATAAAGAGAAATTTTATCTGCAGGCCTTTCAACTTTTCTTCTGTTCTTTGGTGAAAGTGAACACAAACAACCACGAGACCGCGATCAATTAAAAATGAATCATGTTACGAAGATGTAACAAGACATGATCTATGATTTTTTACTAACTGCACTGATGGCTTTTGAGTGAGAGCAGCTATCAAAAAATTTATGATAAGACGGATCTCTCAGTCTGATAGTGGACTTTCCCCTTAAAACCTACAAACTGACAAGGATGACTGTTTTCGGTTGTCATGGTTGACGAACAAAAAAAAAAAGAAGACCGTGCAGACACATATATATATATATATATAAATGTTAAATTTAAAGCTTTTCAGAGTGTTATTTCTTGAGTATTATGCATATAAAAATCATAACATCTGCACTGTGATGTTGCGTTAGTTGCACTGGTCATTTTATCACGAAACAGACAATATTCCTCATTATTTCCATGGCATAGACTCTGTCGTGCTTAACTAGATATAACATTTTTATGTGCAAGGATTCAAAAAGTTTAAACATTCAAAAATTCTAGTATTTCGTACAACATCCCACACCTAGTACTTGCCAGACATGACAAAGTCAGTTATATCAGGCGAACTTATGTTTCAGCTGCTATAACATGAACAGTTCTTTCTTGTCCACACAAAATTAGAACTGAAACAAATGAAGGGGTTTATGGTGCACTCTAAACTGAATACATTGGATCCCTTTGTCAGATTTCACAGTAATACAATTTGAGATTCATTTGATATTTGCAATCATAAAAAGGAAGGTGGAAGAAGAAAGGCCAAGCTCTACTATGTGCCATGTCGGCCTGTTGTCTATTTGTGAACTTATGTACAGTAATCCCTTACTAACATGATAATTATGTTTGTACTATGGTCAATGTCCTCTTCGAGGTTTCAAGAGGTCACATTTGCTAGTATCAGGGCAGGCAAAAATAAAAACAACAGCGTTAAGTCTATGTGGAGTCAGTGAGACATTGACCAGAAGGAAAAAAACTTTTGGGAGAACAATTTTGTGGTGTTATGCTCTTCACCACAGGAAATCAACCACCAGGATGTTGGGAAAAAAACCCAACATTTTTCAAAAATATTTTAAAGCTCTAAGGTAGCAAAGCTTCTTACATGAAGATAATAACTGTTAATGATTGGTAAATTATTAATTGGGAAAATTGTTATTTAATTATATTTTGTGGCACCTTAATTGCTGAATGGTCGGCTCTGACCACAAGACGGTGTTTGCAGCTTGATTTATTGGATGCAAACTGTATGAACTGAAACCTCATTTTGATTTTGCTTCAGGTTTTGGGATTTTCCTTTTCCGTCTGCAAAATACAGAGAAGACAAAATTTTTGGAGGTAATTATTATGTTAAGGGAAGTACAGTGCAACCATTTTTCTCCTAAGATTTCGAAAAAAAACCCGAACAAATCAGATCTTCCACTCAACTGATATGTCAAACTGATCTCTCCTAAACAAAAGAATATTGAAGAATTTTAAATAAGGTGTCATGTGGATGATGTGGACTACAATGGTCATTTGACTGTACCTTGATATTGGGATCAGGTTATTTTCTGGTAACAAACTTCTTTAAGCTTTGCAACCAATACAGTTTATGATTAAGGGAAAAGTAAGCATCTCATTTTAAACAAATCGACATATTATCTCCTGCTATGATTTAAGATCCTTGCCATAAACCTTATGGTATTAAGTAAAGAAAGACTGGTCTATCTAAACCTACTGCATTGTAAAAGAGGAATTACATGGTGTTACAAATGGTACTTTAAAGAAGTGCTTGATTTTTTTTTTTTTTTGGTATATATCTGAAAAGATGAGAAAAATCATCTGTGTATGTTCTCCCTCAGTTTATGCAACACTGAGTCATAGATGTTACTGATGTCTGAAGGTACAGATGATAATGACGTAAACACTGGACCAATACTGAGACTGGTCATCAAATGCTTTAACACAATAGTGGTCAAAATTAAAACACCCCTGAGTCTAGTGAGTTAAAGTTAAATGATTTTACCCAGTGAAAACTAAAGTACGACAGTTCATCAATGAAATGAGAAGCGCATTTTGCTTAAAAGGAGCATAATCAATGTGTCCTTGAAACATTGGAAAAACTAATTGACTCAGCATGTTTGAATGAAGATAAGCTATAAAAATCTTGTTTATTTTTTGACTTTACACACTCGCTAAGTATTGATGACTCATAGTTAATCACCTAGTGTGTAAATGTATAAACTTGTACATGTGTATGCATCATTTGCAGATTTGGCTTGCTGTTCAGAAAGTGAAAGCCACTAATCCTGATGAGTTTGCATGATTAAATATTGCTGTTCTACAGTTTGGTTGATGAGAAATCTAGATAACCTCAAACCTTGCAGTATCCTGACCATCTCCATCAGAAACTATGCTTGCGATCATTTGGCACTCATAGCAGTATGGATGAAAATCTACAGAAAAAAAAAAACGAACATCACTTTACCTACCATGATCAATAAAATAATCAAGCTGTTAAAACAGTAGTAATTGGATAGTAGTTAATAGCTATAATACATAAATACAGATGTCACAATAAATGTGGTGTTGTGCCCTGTTACACATCAATTTCTTACAACAAATAAATATATATATATAATATGCAGATTTATCTATTGGGCCTTTGGATCTATATCGAACCTTTTGACAAAATCTTCCACTATATCTAACTTTGAAATAACCTGCATGTAATGATGATTGAGTTACTGAAGTATTTTTCCCCAAATACTTAAAAAACTGTCCATAACTTTTAAGAAACTAATACACTACATTACTGAGAATAATATTTATATTGTGCAGCTTTAGCTGACAGAACTTCGATATAGAATAACTCGCTACGTCATAGGCCGGTCTATGCTATTTTGTCAGAGGTTTGTGGTTAGGGTTAGTGATAGCGTTGGGCGTAGGGTTACGTTTAGTTTATTAGGTACATTTGGGCAATTGAGTGGAGCGAGCAGACAACAAATGCCGCGAGTTACTCTATATCGCATATGTACACTTTTGCTATGTACATGTGTCTGTAGCATATTCCTTACATGCAAAAAAAAAGGAGAGATTTTTTTAAATGGCATTTATGATTTATGATTAATCACAAACCTGATCTAGTCGGCCAGCTCCTCCGATATCGAAACTACAGCGGGGGCCCATAGGCGCTGAAGTTTTCGCTCCTGGTACGCACCACAGGCGCCTTGAGGAGTAAGCTGTGAAAGGAGCAGAATAAACTAGAAAAATCCACCAAGATCATCAAGAACATACAAATTAAAGTAATACTCCTGACCACGCAAACACTTGAAAGCTTACATGAAGCATAAAAGGACGAAATTCTCAGCTCTACATACCTCACAACTCTTAAGCCTTCTAAGGGCGCTCATGAACCTTACTCACGCGGAGCTCCCAAGCTTTCAAAACGAGTCTCACGTGCCTCATAAAATGCCCGAGATTTTCACAACGAGATTAAAATCACGCACGGCAGGCACTGCTGAGTACCAGTCTGTACAAATGATAACAGATGTGATCGGTCAGACTCTCATTTCTTTCGTTTGAAAGTGGTATAAAAAAAAAGCTGAATGCTCTGAACGTTAAAAATCTGTGGAAACAAAGACACGCGCTTTCAACTATGTGTTGAGTGCATGGTGGTCTGCTACGTACGCTTTTGAAAACTTTTCAAGATAATAAAAGAACTGAAATGACAATGCACATACAAGTACAGTTGATTCAATCTACAAGAATAATTATAAAAACAAAGTTCAAAATTGTATTAATAATAAATTCATGCTATGCATGCATTTGACGTTTGGAAAAATAGTGAGCAGACGATCACGGACGTCGAGTGACGTCATTTTTATCATGGTGCCGCCTTGCTTGAATAAAGTCCATTGTATGCAACACGCCTAATGATACTTTTTACAACAACAACAAAAATTACCTAACAAGATATTTGAAGTTTAGAAACAAGTTATGATTTATTCTTGTTTATACTTCCCCTTTGATTAAGTTTTGTAGCAAAACCGAATTTTGCAATTTTCATTAATACTGTAAGTGTTACGTACCCCTTTTCACTAGCCCTTTTCAAGACTGTTGACGGCTTATTTTTTAAAATCTGTTTGTGCTAATAATCGATCCTGCGTTATCAGAGTATAGTTGGTTGGGTTTTTTATGTTTCATATACTTCCATGTGGGGCAAAGTGTGGTCAATGCTACTGGCGCTCGCTTGCCAACATTTACAGCGCCTTCCGCTGTTCACTTCCCGCGCTACCACGCTGGCAGACGTTTAGTGGCCCTCCTTACTGGCGGGTGTATAAGCCACAGACTTTGGTATAAGCACTCTTTACCCAAGGTAGACTATGCCCAGAGCACCAATATAGACCAGACCGATGTCGGGCAAAGATCCTATTCTATGTGGATCCCTTGCGCCCTAGAAATAATTTCGCGAACATTCTCCATCTCACCTTTATCTCAAGGATATGAGCTTATTCTAAACGGTTTAACAATGACTTGTACACATCTTTATTTTCATCGGGGGGGGGGGAGGGGTAACAAACAAAACAAAAACTGCATATCTGTAATCTATCAACAAATGCACTGTCAGTTTTCAATCCACCCAGGGAATGACATCAATTTAAGACCGTCAGTTTATTCCGGTTCCGTCTCAGGTCAAATGTTACAACCAGTAACCAGCAGTTGTCTTTGGGGACTGATTTTCGGCTCACATTTGATGAACGAACTAAGTTATTGCTGAATATATACATATATATACCGATGTCATCACTCTGATCACTGGCAGTTTGGAAGGTGGCAGGGTAGAAGGATGCACAGTACACTGATCCCTTGCTGGATCAATGTCTTCTTTACTCAGTGTGCTGCTGACGAAAGAACTGAAATTGATTGGCTAGCAACTTCTAAGTATAATATAAATGAAATAATTTGGTTTCATCGAGTTTTTCTCTCTCTAGCTAGAGAATGCATTCTGTAGTTACAGAACGCATTCTGTACGTACAGAACTCATTCTCTACGTACAGAACTCATTCTCTACTTATAGAATGCATTCTGTAGTTACAGAACTGATTCTGTAACTACAGAATGCATTCTCTAGCTAGAGGGAAAAAGTAGAGAAAATTCTCCTCTTGCCGCCCCATACGCAAGAGGCGAGCGCCGACTGTCCATAAGGAACTGCTGCAGGCGGGTGACACTGGCAGTCTTGAGAACCAAGTGCCAGCCGTCAAAGAAGGACCGTTGCAGGCGGGTGACAGCGGCCATCGCGAGAGGCGAGCACCGACTGTCGTGAAGGAACCGATGCAGGCGGGTGACACTGGCAGTCTTGAGAACCAAGTGCCAGCTGTTGAGGAAGCACTGTTGCAGGCAGGTGACAGCGGGTAGAGTGAGATGCGAGCGCCGGCTGTCAGCGTGGAACCGCTGGATGCGGGTGATGCTGGTAACCTTGCGGAACAAGTGCCAGCTGTCAGTGGAGTGCCGGTACAGGCAGGGGACAATGGCAGTCCGGAGGGACTAGTGCCAGTTGTCAGTGAATACGCTGACCGTGACCGTCAACGTAAGCCCCACACTTCTAGCAGAATGTACGCAAACTTCCAGAAGTGACTGTACGATAGGACATACAGGGAAGAAGCGCAGGAAGCCGCGTGTGGTGCTAGCAGTTGTCAGGAAACAGGTAAGAGAAGTAGGGGTGATTTCGTCAACCCACGGGTGCTGAGGTTGAAAGAGTCGCTGCGGCTGTAGTTTTAGCGTGGGAAAATTCGAGCACGTGTGGAAATGCACTACGTGTATCGGTTGAAGGCGAGAGTAAATTCGCTGATAAGTGTATAGTATTGGCGGCATGCACAGGGATCTCTAGCCGAATCAACATGCAAACGGACCCGGCCACGGGGCCTTACGAGGTCAAGAAGGCGTGGTCTCCCAGTGAACAAGCGTCTTGATTACAAAGTGCTTTCGATTACTCAGTCCTGCATGTTCAAAACTGCTCCTGACTACTTGCAAGAGGTAGTTCCTCCTTACCAGCCGTCACGTGGTCTGCGCTCTGGCTCCCAGTCACGCTTCTGTCTCCCTGCAGTGGAAGACACAAACAAGAAGCGCACTGGAACCGGGGGCCTTCAAAAACGCGGCACCTAAACTGTGGAATGCTCTGCCATCGTCACTGTCCACCATCACCTCACCAACCACGTTTCGAAAAAGACTGAAGACCCATCTGTTTATTTAAGACGGATAACTTAAACAACCAAGCAACACTTCTGTCTTAATTTTTTACTTTCCTCGTGTTTTCTCTATTTATTTACTTTATTTTTTCCTCTTATTTTTTTATTTATTTTGTTTTTGCTGCGCAATGAGCATTCTTCTGAATGGATACCTGCGCATTACAAATGGACATCATCATCATCATCAATGTTGTGAATGGTCCACTATAGCGTGACATATATAGTACATTGGGCGGCGCTCGTTGATCGCATGTGCGAATCGCGTACTTTGCTAGCGGATAATTAATTAACGATGGGTTTTGGAGACTGCAATTTACATGTCATGCTTATATCACCTATATCTACCGATATCTGCGAAAAAACGAAAACCGATCAGGTTGGTCTCTATATAATACCACGTCCGTGCGGCCATCAGACCATCTGCGCCTCCGTCAAGACGAGAACATTGTTCTCTTTTTACTTCCTGAACGCACACCCAAACCCCACCCCTATCCACCCCTACCCACTGCGCTCGCTGCAAAATTTAGTTCCAAAGCATTTTATTTGGTAAGCTTTATTTAAGCATGTTGTCGAACATGCATGCATGTCTCTATGAGACTGACAAGTCAATTGCATGCTTACCTGTCGACAGGTGTAGAAAGTCAGTCAATGACACTGAACCCTTAAGTTTTTATTAAGAAAGATGATTTACGTGTCGGATAACAACATCAGACAGAAGAAAAGGCTGCGATCCGTTGGAGAGTTTTTTTCGGGAGTGGGTGGGGGCCATTACTTTTCCTTACGCACAAAATAGTTCACGCGTTAGAGAAAACTATAATATTTACAGAAAGGCGCTAATAAGAACATTAATTGGTTTAAATAATTATCTCGTTCTTGAACTGTAGTATTTCATAAGAGATATTGTTTTTTGCACGTTTCAATCTACTTTCCACACCAATTCACGAGACTAGGTCAATGTCACGTAAATCGACCTTGACAGTTGCTTGAAGGTAGCTTCCGGTTTCGGGCAAACAACATACGGAGAAAATTTCCTTTGGAAACGTTTATCTCGACAATGGTGAACAAACATTGCTGTTATGGAATTTGCAACAGCGACTCTAGATATAAAGACAGACCTCACATGCAAGGTGTAGAATTTATATATTTTCCTCAACCTAACGTTGATTATTCAAAGTGTGAAAGGTGGGTTAAGGCATGTGGTCGACCGACCACAGGAAAGCACGCCTTCGTGGTTAAAAATGTAAACAGAAACACTTACATATGCACCAGACATTTCGTTGGAGGCAAAGGACCGACAGCTGAATATCCTGATCCAATCCCAGCAGTTGTCTCAAACGCTGAATTGGAAGCTTTTAAAAGAAGAAAACGACGAAAATCGTCATCCAGTGGCGATAGTGAGCCAAGTGTACCAACCAAAGACAAGCGTTATGGGCATATAGTTTCAAAAGCTGCTACGTACCCTGAAGCAGGTACGATCTGTTCCATCGTGCACCTAGCGCACGTAAAGATTAGAAATCTTACTGGCTGCACCCCCATCTCCTTACTTTAAGATGATAACCACAATTGTGGGGTAAAAAGCACAACGGGCATTTATTTGCAACGTAGCCGGAAAGCAGCTTATTGTCCTTGGATTTAATCATTAAAAAAAAGAGTTGCTGGAATATATTAAGTAGAGAAGCTTTAAGTGAAGGTTAAACATTTAGGTGTAGAGTATTTTGACATGAATTTCTGTAATTTGGATAGGACTCATTCACCACCAATTAGGTTAGAGATATACATCTGTAGTAAGAAATATTGTTTACTTGGTATATCTTTTTTGCTTGCCAGTTTAATTAATATTATTTATCACTCCTTTATTAACCATAGATGTGGCCTTTTCATATCAAATAAAGCCTTTGAGAATGGCAGTTTGGTGACATTAAATATATATTTGTTTAAATGAGCATTATGAAACATTTAATATTACTGTTCATTATACTTTTCTAGACTTTACATTTTAAACCACTTACTATATAATATGCTAAATATGGTGGGATACATATAGAAAGTAGAGGGCAGCTAAACTTTTTTAAAATTACAATTCTCATCCATCATCCTTATAAGTAAACTTTCAAAAGCAAATTAGTAAAATTATTTTAGCTTTGCTAAGCTGCAGGTCTTTGGCTAATTTTGTTAGTAGATGGTCAGGTCTAAGTAACATTTGCTTCTTGGATATTTCAGACTTTGACAAGAGTATCCACACAATGGTGGGCCAGGCCTTAACAACAGCAATTGAAAGAACAGGACAGCCTTATCTGGAGGACATGGTGCTTCAAGAAATTTGCAGGGAAAGTGGACTGAAAAGAAGTCAAGTGAAGATGATGTGCGTAAACTGGAGAAGAAGAACATTGCCTCGTTTGGCAAAAGAACAAAACTATGTGATCTACAGATACACAACAAGTGGAACGTACTATTGTGTACAAATAAATGCAGAACAGATAACCAACAACTTTACGCCTGAACTTTTGGAAGCAGCTGTGATTATGTCCCAAATGCTTTCTGCCAGATGGCAAAACATGAATAGTGATAAAATCAAGGCTATCCTGCTTCCTTTTCCAATCTCCTTTCATGAAGATAGCCACCACTGAGTTCTTTCTTCAAAGTTAGGTCCTCATCCACAGCAAAGTGTTTATAACCATTCTACTCTTTGTTTATACTATATTTAAATTAATAAAGTTAAAAACTGTTAATGTCTGCATTCAATTTATAGGAGAGAAGCATGAAAGAGAGAGAATGATGAATTTTGTAAACTGACTATTCTGATTCCAAATTATCATGAACAGCAAACATACAAAAGTGAAAGGATTGGGTTACTGTTTTTTTGACAGCATGTCATCAACAAAGGCCATATAACAGCAAAAAATTTAAGAAACAAACCGTCAAATACAAAACAATACTGGTCAAGCAAACAATATAAATCATCAAAGCATATGCAGAAGAGACAAAAGGTAGAACAACCCAATGAAAGTATGTTGTGTCTGTCAAAAACGTCACCTGTAAAACTACGCTTTCTCTAATATCAGAAGGCTTTTTTTCTTCGAAGGCCCATTTTGACATTAAGAACATCCTTTGTGGGCTGTACAAAATTATCTACTTAAAAGTTCACTTGCTCTATTTGGTCAAGCAGTAGTTTCACCACACTGTGTTAACACTTTTTCGGTGTGTTTAATCCCAGCCTGCCTGACACTGCTTTTTGTTGTGATCTTTTTTAAAGTTGTTCAAGAGAACGGTGACAGAAGTATGTAAAAAGGTTGATGGAAGCCTTGTTTTCATAATTTCTTATTCTTTCAATTGTTACTTCCCACCTTGAGCTTCCTGATTTAAAAAAAATTCATTTGGACTTTAAAATACTACTTTTATGAGAGACAAATGTAAAATGTTGCATCTGTCTTCAGCTATGGTGGCCTCTCCACGTATAGAAAAGTACCGATTCAACTTTGTTTTAGCGCATTAAATAACACACTTCTAGTGACAATCATGTACGAATTCGTCTTCGTAAGGCAAGTAAACAGTTCAAAGTTTATCATGACATTGATTATTGTGTGTAGTTTGCTGTTAATATCGAGTACAAGACGATTTTGCATTCGAAGCGAGCTGTCACTGGACCTTTAAAAAGTGGAATATGCGGTCCATACAATGTTTTGCTGTTTTCGAGGATAAAAAGAACACAAAGTACACTCACAATCTTACTTCTGAAAACGTTACTCGTATATTTTTTTCATGATAAAAAGAATGTTTTCTACCTGAATCACTTACAATGAAATTAAAGAAAGAAATTTTATCAGGCTACCTTTGACCACGGAATTATATAGATGTAACTCCGTGCTTTGACTTTCCTTTGGTGAAAGTGAACCCATAAACTGCCACGAGACCGCAATCAATTCAAAATGAATCATGTTACGATGATGTCGGTAAGGATATAACAAGACATGGTCTATTATCTCCTAACTAAATGGCACTGAATCCCACTGATGGCTTCTAAGCGTGAGCGGCAATCATAATTGAAGGTTCACGATAAAACGGATCTCTCAGTCCGTATACACTTTCCCTTTGCAACCTATACCAGCCGACAGCGATCATATCGTGTTTTGATATGTCATAGTCGACGAACTAAAACAAGAGAAAACTGTGGGCATCACACACATTAAAATATAAATAAATTTTCTTTTTGTAATGTCGTTACAACATCATTCAACGAAATCAACCTAGTGTTGGCAGAGACAACGATAATCATTTTCGGTGGCAAAAACTATATCTATGCTCGAGTTCGAAACAGCTTTGACTATTATAGGAGAAGATTTCTCCAAATGTTGTCTCTGTTATTCTTTAAGTGGTGTTTTTGTTTGCTGTTATTTACCCCATCTTTTGTTGCATGTCGTTTATTTTCCATTCGCTGTGTTAAAGGTTTAAGTTCATTGCACTGACCTACAGCTGTTGTATTTTCTTCGACATGGCAGATCTCCAGGTATCAGCGGTTTCTTTTATTTTTAATATGAAACATTTATACTTTTCACCGTCAAAGCTAAATTAAAAGCCTTGCAGAGGCTATTTCGTGTGTATTGTACGTATCAAACATCATGAAAAAAATCGGAGCATCTAATCTGCACTATGAAGTGCTCTGTGTGTGTATGACTTCGCATTATTTGCAGTGTACTCAGAAGCAGACAATATTCCTCATTAATTGCACGCCATGGACGGTGCAATAGTAATTTTTAAACTTTAATCTGTCATGCTTAACTAGATTGCCGGTTTTGATGCGCGCGGATTAAGAAATGTTTAAAGGTTCAAAAATTCTATTATTTCGTATAACGTCCCACACCTCGTACTTGCAGCACATGACAAAGTTATATCAGGTAAACTTAGTATTAAGCTATATTTCAGTTACTATAACGAGAACAGTTCTTTCCTGTCTTCACAAAATAAAGTCTGAACTAAACAAATGAAAATAAGCAAATGAATTTGAGGTGCATTCTAAAGTGAATACATATTGAAGCCTTTATTGTCACCATATACATACACAATGATACAGTTTGAGAATCATTTGATATTTGCAAACATAAAAATGAGGTGGGGGAAGAAGAAAGGTAAAGCTCTACTATGTGTCTTGAAGGGCTGTTGTTTATTTGTGTACTTAAGTAATTCCTTACTCACATAATAATTATGTTTGTTCTCTAGTCAGTCTCCTATGAAACCATTGTGGAAGCTTACAGATGCTTCACACAGCTTCCAGAGGTAACGTCTGCTAGTATCAGGGCAGGGGAAAATGAAAACATCATCAGTGTTAATTCCATTTGGAGTCAGCGAGACATTGACAGGAAAGAAAAAACCACTTTTGGGAGAACATATGTCTTGGATGCTGCAAAACATGTTGTGGTGTCATGCTCTTCACCACAGGAAATTAACAACCAGTATGTTGGAAGAAACTTTTGTTATCAGTTATATTTGAAAGAAGCTCTCAGGTAGCAAAGCTTCTTACATGTAGATAATAATTGAATTTTCACTGGCTAAAATTGTTATTAGATTACATTTTGCTGCATCTTTATTGGTGAATGGTCACCTTTGAGCACAAGATGATGTGTGCAGCTTCAGTTATTGAATGCAAACTATATGAACTGAAATCCCATTATTGCTTGATTTTGCTTCAGAGTTTGGGATGTACCTTCTCCATCTGGAAAATACAGAGCTATTCTAAGAAAACAGAAAGATAAGAAAGGGGAAGACAAACAATTTTTGGAGGTAATTATCATGTAAAGGGAAGTCCAATGTAACCATTTTTCTCCCCAGAATTAAAAAAAAATCAGATCTTACATTTAACTGATAATTCAAATTAGATGGTACCTGTCAATCAAAAAAAAGTTGAAGAATTTTAAATAAGGTGCCATATGGATGATGATGGTCATTTTCTGGTAATGTAGACTTCTTTAAGAATTGCAACTGATACAAAGCTTGATTAAAGAAAAGGAAGCACCTCATATTAAACATATTTACAGATTATCTCCTGCTGTGATGTAAGATCCTTATGGGATTAAGTAAAGAAAGAAGATTCGTCTATCTAGATTCTGTCTTAAAAGAGGAATTATACGCTGTTACAAACAGTACTTTTAAGAAGTGCTTGATTTTTTTTGTATATCTGAAATAGATGAAAACAATCATCTGTATATGTTTTCCCTCAGTTTATGCAACATTATGAGTGATGTATATTAATGATATCTGTAGATACAGATGATGACGATGTAGATATAAACACTTAACATGCTGTGCCCAGATCGAGGCTATAGTTATCATATGCTTTAACACAGTAGTGGTCAAAATTGTGCATTAAAAAGCCTGAGTCTAGTGAGTTAAGTTTAAATGATATTTTTCTCCTAATGAAAACTAAAGTACAACAGTTCATTGATGGAAGAAAAGGAGATGTGCATTCTGCAGAAAGGGAGCAGAATCAATCTGAACACCTTTTGGAGGGACTGAAACAATTGACTCTGGATGGTTGAATAAAGATTAGATATGGAAATCTTGTTTAATTTTTGACTTGATGCATATTGCTAAATATTGATGTCTCATAGTTAAACACATACTGTGTAAATGTATAACAATGTACATGTGTATGCATCATTTGCAGATTTGGAATGCTGTTCAGAAAGTGAAAACCACTAATGTTGAGGCACTGGACAAACATGGAAAAATCATTAGTGATGATGGTATGACTTTGCATTATTCAATATATTGCTGTTTTACAGTTTGGTTGATGTTTACTTTGGCATTTGAGAAGATGATATTGTTTTAGTATCTTTGTTATTAAGTATGTCATGATGGATTTTTTGCAGTACAATTTCTTTTAACATATTGCTAATGTAGAATAATAATTAGACTAACGGTGCTGCTCAATAGCACCCTTGTAGCAGGCTATGAACCTGGGAAGCAGCAAATGGCTATATACACATTTACTCAGTCTCTCTCTCAGTATTGTGACTGTTAGCTTGATGCATATCTATGTACCCATGCATATACATGACTGGAATGGTTTGAGTCATGGGTGTATTTATACCATGGGTATAAAGTAAAGGTGAAATACCTTCTGTGAAATTGGTCCAGAAGCCTGAATCATTAAAGAATACCATATCATGTCTCTATCTCTCTCACACACACATGCACACACATACTATGGATAGTGGGACTGGGCTTCTGCAGCTGGATGGCTTTTCAAGAAAAGTGATTGCTGCAATAGACAACTTGTGAATCTTCTTACCTTTTCAGGTCAGTTTGGAAGTTTGCAGTGGTCACGAGCAGAAGGCCATGTACTGTATGTGGCAGAGAAGAAAAGGCCTAAAGCTAGCAGTTTCTTTGATAGCAAGCCTGTTTCTGAAAGTACTGAATCAAAGGAAAAAGAAACTGCTAAGGTATTTTATCATAGAATTCTTTGGGAAAATGTGCTACAATTTTTCTTAATTGTCAGTATAAGGTGCAAGTCCATGACAGAAATTTGTTGTTTGCACATACAAGAACACAATATGATCTGTTGACCCCTGCGCCTGCGCACTGTCAGAGTTTTGAAGCCGGCTCAAGCACAAAATCAGATCGTGACACCTCCCGTATATTGGCGTAATCAGAACAAAAATATTTTGCATCGGCATTTTTCTTGACTCATCAGTAAATTGCACTTTCCTACACCTGTAATATGATTAGTATTGCCATTAGCAATAATTCTAACTCCTGTTCTGTTTCATTTCTGAAACAAGTTTCTTGGAAGAGAAGGAAATACTTTGCATTCCATTAAATCCCAGCTTCAGCACACCTCTCACTAGATGTGACACCTGCTTACAAGGGTCACCATTTGTAGTTTTCTGTGGTTACTCTGGTTTCCTCCACCTTGTGTGTTGTGTGCATGTGTCTTTGTGCGTGTGTGTGTTTGTGATGTATGTGTTTGTGTGCTTGTTTGTATATGACGAGAGTAGTGCTCACAGGCTTAGCAAGCCACTTTGTGTTTTCTGTGTTTCAATTTTAGAATTGTAAAGTGCAACGAGCTTTTTTAATAATGTTGTACTGGATGATTATTATTTAACGGCTTGAATAAACAAAAATATATTTTTATGCACATTTAAAAAAAAACCTGAAACTTTATTTTGTTTATTCAGGGTGATGAATTCCTGTACTACCAAACATGGGGTGAGCAAATTACAGAACAGTGTGCAACAGTACTCTGTGTCATGGATGTTGAAACAGGCACTGTCAGTGTGCTTGAAAGTGTGCCAGAAAATGTGTCACCTGGACAGGTGAGAAAAGTATAAAGATTAATCACATTACTATAGCATGCCATGCCTAACATTATTTAATGGCATATACCAACCAGCATTTGCTATGCATGGGTAGGCATGAGAATGTCATGTTTTCATTATCAGAGATTAGAGACGCATACTCATGCCCACACCCAACAAACTTTATAATCACTTATTTTAAATTTTATTTTAAATTTGTTTTGAGCCAATAGATATTTTAGTTTTTTGAGCATGTCCACAAAATTAACTTACAGGCTTTGTGGGCACCTGATGATGCTGGTGTGGTGTTCATTGGCTGGACCCATGAGCCTTATCGGCTTGGTTTAAAACACTGTGTACAAAGAAGGTAACCTGAAAACATTACTGTTTACCTTCCATTTTTTTCCCCAAAGCTCTGACTTATCTTTGTGTGTTTATAATTGAATGGTTATTGTTATTCAAAGGAGTGTTGAACCTTGAGAAGAAAAAGAAGCAAAACACAACTGGTCTAAGCTAATAAAAATTTGTACTCAGCCTATGCCCCACTTCATCTAACGGCATTTCTCCTTGATCCAGTTTTCTCTAGTTGCCTTCATTATTATCCTAATATCACTGTTGACCTTGCTGCACTCAGTAGCTGCTTCAGAGTTGCTTGTTCTCTTTTTGTTTCATTTCATCCTAACTGTAGCAGTTTGTGATCTTCATCTGTTGCTTTCTCTCTGCCATTCCCATGATGTCCTAGTTGTATTGTTCAGCTTGTGCATAAGTTTGTGTACTTTGCCACATTAGTGTAATGGGCAGATGTTCTTTACACTGATCTTCATTCCTTCCTGTATCATGATTGTTGGTGATCTTGCTCCAGTCGCATACTTTTTGCTCACCTCTCCCTGGAATGTGCCAGAGAAGGGCACATTGTTGGTAATCCAGGCCTCGACCAATCTGGTTATATTTGCTTTGCCTCATCATAGTCCAGTACCCATCTCCTCTCCAAGCTACACCGCAGTCAATGCCCCTCCACTTAAAAGGTTGCCTTGGTCGCGAACATGAGGGTGCTTGTCTCTGGCTGGTATATTCATTGGGGAAGGCATTCGCCTAGTACCGTGTTAACATCCCAGTTTTCTGTCAGGGTTTACTCCCTTAGCCTTCATCTTTCCCAAGATTGCCCACAAGGCTGTGGGACCATTTTTCCCTTGGTAAGGGTAGCTGTGGATGAAATGAGTCTTTGAGCAATTACTAGTCCCGTTTTACCATGGAGTTATGAGCGCCTTCATCTTGTCTTGTCATTATATTCCAAGAAATTCATCTATGAGCTTTTCAATTGCAACAACTTTAATTGGCTGAAATTACCATGACTGCTGGCACCAGACTTGTCTCCAATAGATCCTCACTAAAGGACTTGAAGTGTACTCATTCCACTTATGAAGCCTCAGAAGAGTTTCACATTGTTATTTTTTTTCTCTCTTTTTCTGAGCAGGGAGTGGGTAAGCTGCTACCTTCCTTGGATGTGGTAGCTGTTTCTCATGCTCCCTCTACTTATGGTTATTTTTGCTTAGTAAAAATGCTTTTTTTATCAACGATTTAGAACGATAAAAACTGATAAAAAGGATAATAGAATGTTATTATAACTCCATCAGAAAATAAGATGGATATAATTAACAGTTAGAAATTGTAATTGTATTAAGAAATGTATGTCATTTAAAAATAGAGTATTTTGTCCTCACATAAAACCATGGTGGAATTGATACTAAAAGCATTTTTTTCCACAGGAGCTTTGTCTACCATCTTGATATTCAGAAAAATAAAATAGGTATACTGGATTTTTTCTTTGTTGTTGTCATTTCTAGAATAAAAGAATTAAAAATCATTTTAACATTCTTTAATTGCATGGAAACCTTTGGCAGGCTTTATTATTCTTTTTTAAAAGTTACATGGAATGCCTTTTAAGTTATGTACAGTCAATTATCAGGGACCTATGATGTTTGATAAGCTTAGGCCATACAAAATCTTTAAGGGTATAACAAGTTCCAGCATTTCCTTACCCTGACAGTCTGAGGAATCATCAGTATAATTGATTTTGCTGTAACTAGGAGCATTTGAGCTTTTTTTTTTTTTTGCTATTATTGTCTTCAGTGATGGTCATTTTTGTATTTTATTTTTTGTAGAAAAAATCAGCGAGGAGGGTCGTGCAGTCAGGTTTCCCAGATTCAGTCCTGATGATCGGTGGCTGGTTTACTTAGACACACCTGATTCAGGACCACACAATATGTGCAGCAGACTTATGATGGTCAGTGGAGTTTTCTTCTTTATATCCCATCACTCCCTCCAGTGTATCAGCACATTCTTGTCTCCTTCCTTTATCTTGCTGTGTCCTCCCACCAGGTTCCTGTCAACACTGCACTAGAATATGTACTGTATTTATTTTTCCTTACTTCTTCTTAAAGTGACAGTTCTCTTTTAAGTGTAAATTTCCTGCTGGCAGTGCGAGTGGGAAAGGAGACATGATGGACTCAAACCTGTTCTTGATGTTGTCAACACTGCCAAAGGTAGGTTTGTTTGAGTCTGTTTGTGTGACAGTGTGTGCGCTTGTGTGTATGGATTCAGGGACACACATACTTGTTCATGTGCCTGCATATATGTATGTTGCAACATAGGAAGGAGAAATATTGCACAGATTAAAAGAACAATGGATTGAGTTGTGTTCTTTTATATCTTGCAGAAGGAGAGTTTCCTGGCCTGTTCACTTGGTCAGAACCTGTGCACACTTGGCTGTCAGACAGCATTCACCTGGTGCTCAACACTTTCTGGGGGTCTCGGTCAGAGGTTGTTGTGGTCAACATACAAACAAGAAGTGTTGTTAGAGTTCATCCAGGTTAGTTAGAATGTTTTAGTTATAAAATGAAGTTATGGTTGTATATTGTGATCTTAAACAATAGGATTCTTATGAGTTGTAAAATGTAATTAGTGTACCAATTTTTCTTGAAATTTTATTTTAAGTTTGACATGATTGAATAATTAGTATGTTTGGATGTTTGATACAAACAAGATCATGCCTGCAGTTAGGCTTCATAAAAATTGTTAAGCTATGGTACAGAGAACATAGTTAATGGAAAGAAAATAATTTTAACATGTTTCATAAAGATTGTTAAGCTATGGTACAGAGTACATAGTTAATGGAAAAAATATAATTTTCAAATATGATTCAGATATAGCAAGCTGGTCTTCTACTGTTCTGGATGTCCAGGGAAATCATGTAGTTGTGGGGTGTTCTTCACCAAATCAAGCACCATATCTTGTAAGAGTTTTGTCTCTCTTTGACAAAATGAGAAAGAACCTTGAACTATTTGTGGATTACTCCAGATCTTATCAGATGAAATGCTGGATAATGTAAAACCTAACCAATCTTCATTTGCTCATAAGATTCAACCCTGCCCTGCCTTTCTTCCAAAGAAATTGATTCATTCCTGGGAAGCATCATGTCTATGAATCTTATTAAAGTATGAGCTCCTCCCATGGATGAGCATCTTAGCTTTATATTGTGAAAATTGAGTGCAAAGAGCAGTTTTCTTTCTTTACAGATCTTTGGAACACTAGTTCTCTCAGACCTTGGTTCTTCCCAGTGGCTTAGGCTGGACAACAAGTCAGAAGTCATTAGTAGCTTTGAATGGCAGATCATTCAACATTCACCTTCCTCTGAGAGAGTCCATCCTAAATACAGTCAGTAACCACACAGTTTGATATGTGCTTGGTAGTGTCTGTCACATGACAGTTTTTTTCATATCTGTTGGAATTTAATGATTGGTTCTGAAATTTTTCTTTGTAAATTATATCGAAAGAGAATCAGCTAAGAGTGAATGTTTTCAATCAAGGTGTCTAACTGGAAAGCAGACACCTGAATGGTTAGAGCAATGATGTCCAATCTCTGAGGTGTGCATCCTGGCTGGTTCAGTACTCATGTAACACAGCATACGTCTCCCAGTTAAATGCTGTTGGGGACAGGGGTCTGACTTCTTAAAAGGTATCAAGGAAGAGGAGATGGGCACTGCCCTCACAGAAAAGGCAGGCTTTGAGAAAAGTTTGGTCTCTTATACCTCACTCCCCAGTGATCAAAAGGTTACAGGGTGACATTTACCTTGACCTCATTAAATCAGGGTGTCTGACAGGAGGTCCTTTTCTGCTTTATGTAATGAATATGTGTGTGTGTGTGTGTGTGAGTGAGAGAGAGAGAGAGAGACCACAATGGGTAGCTATTTCGTTTCTCTATCTTCTGCAGGAAATCTGGACTATGAGAGCATTTTATATTTACCAAAAGGCAGCAGTGTCAGTGGCTCAAAACCACCCCTGATCCTCTTTCCACATGGTGAGCATGTTCTGTTGTACCTCTAGTTTCCATCTGGTCTTTGAAAAAATACTGGTTAATTATAAATTGGAGTCCATGAACTGAAATAGCATATATATATATATAAATAATAATAATAATAAATGCAAAATTTTTATAGCGTATACTCACAGTCTTAAATAGTATGCTCTTAGCACTTAAGAACAAAAACGAGACATAGGCAACATACAAGGGACAGAAGAACAACATATGAATGATAAAAGGATGAACAAAAAAACTGATGATGAATAAAAACAAATAAAAAAAAAGGGTAAAGAGGATCCAAGTAACAAGGACTGAGAGTATCAAGATTTGCAAAAGGAAGACGAGCAAGGAAGTAGCAATAAGCAGAAAAGGGGAGAAAGGTGTGAAAAAGGACTAGCATTGTATGGACTGTTGTTAGGATTAATGTTTAAGGAAGAGGTGTAATTTCAGTGCACATTTAAAGGATTCAGTGGTGGGTAAGTGGCAGATATGGAAAGGGAGAGAGTTTCATTGTTTCGCTGCACGGTAACTTAACATTTTTGACCATATGTTGTTGTTCTGGTGACAGGAATAGTTAGGAGACGATCGTCAGATAAAGAGCGGAGTTGTCTAGATGGGACGTAAGGGAAAGGAAGTTCAGAAAAGTAGGCAGGCAGGAGCGAGAAAAGAAATTAAAACACAGCAGGGACAGTTTGTTCTGAATGCGAGAACGGATGGGTAGCCAGTGGAGAAAATGAGGAAGAGGAGTGACATGATCCCGTTTCCTAGCTCAAAGCACCAGACATGCGGTGGAGTTCTGCACTTTTTGGAATTTGTGAAGAAGGTATTCAGGGCAGATGGCAAGCAAGGAGTTACAGTAATCAAGCCGTGAAAAAACAAACGTGCAGACAAGAGTGTTAGTACCATGTGAACAGAGAATGTGACGGATGGCACTGATCTTACGGAGCTGATAATAGGCAGACTGACAGTTGTAACTTGTTTGTCATAATAGACAGACTGACAGACACCTGTAACTTGTTTATCAAGGATCATGTTTGCAGTGACAGTGAATCCCAGATTCCTGATGGATGACACAAAGGTGATAGTTTCACCCACCTTGATGTGATTAGGCAAACTGTCGAGTAAAGGTTGATTTCTTCTTCTCGAGCATAGGAGGGCTTCCATTTTATCATCATTGAGTTTAACTTTGTTTGTTACCATCCAGTCCTTGACATCGCTTATACAGGCTTCTATGGTGCTAGTAGCAGAGTGAAACTCAGCCGGTGGAATGGAGCAATACAGTTGTGTGTCATTAGCATATGATTGATGAGAAATCTTATGAAACTAGATGCAGAATGGTTTCATATACAGAATGAACAGAACCGGGGCAAGTACTGAGCCTTAGGGGACCCCACAAGAAAGTGGAGTTGGGCGAGATGTTTGACCACCAACGAATACAGTCTCTGTCCTATCTGTGAGATAGGAATTGAACCATGCTAGTGCAGGTCCAGAAATTCCATAGAGGGTGCAGAGTCTATGAAGGAGCAGAGTGGTCAATAGTGTCGAATGCAGCAGACAGGTCCAGCAGAGTTAAGGGAGAAACCACTTTCAAGGGCAGGTAATATGTTGGTCGTCACTTTAATTAGAGTAGTTTCAGTACTATAAAAATGTCTTCATGCTGGCTGAGCTTGGGGGATGAGCTGGTGCTCTTGTAAATAGGCCCAGAGTTGTGTCAAAATTACTTTCTCTATGATCTTGGAGAGAAATGACAAGTTTGAAACTGGGCAGTAACAGAGACTGGTTGAAATTTGGTCAGAGAGCATCCTGGAAGAACATCACAAGAGATGCTGTCAGGTGCCGACATCAGGCGAGTGCACTTCAGGTCTCGGAGTTCAACACTGATCTGCAAATACCAAGGTGCACATTTGGACTGCCATATCAGATGTCGAGACACTGAGGCATGGTCATGAATCGCTCTGAGCAAAACACAGTCAAGTTACTCAACAGAGGGTGGCTGGAGCAGTGTAATCTGCAGTTGTGCTTTGAATGCCAGTATATCAACATTGCATAACGAGCAAAAAAGCTGGGTTAAAAAGCTGGCACCGATGATGGCCATTTGCGGTCAAGTTTGATTAGTACGCAGTATTTGTCAGATGAGAGATCTTGAGAAACTTCAACTGACTGCACTTATTGTTCATATGTATATGTAAGCATAGTGTCTCTTTGTATTTTCAGGTGGACCCCATGCTGTATATGATGGTAGTTTCGCCTTTCAGCCAGCTGTCTATTGCCACTGTGGCTTTGCTGTCCTTTTGGGTAAGTGCATGTGAGCTAGAAACGCATGATTTTCTTGCATGTTTGTGTGTGAGAATGTGACAGGCATGCATGGTGAAGGGAAAAAGAGAGGTACTTGTTTGCTGGTTTTCTTCTAACATCATCTGGATTTTCCAGTGAATTTCCGAGGTTCTCTTGGATTCGGACAAGACAGTGTTCTGTCTATACTTGGGAGGATTGGAGATCAGGATGTAAAAGACTGCAAGGCATGTATCTTGGTAATCTTTCCATGCAACATGTAGCTGGCACTAGATAATAATGTAATCTATTTAGCACAAAATCATGCTTACGAAGGAGCATTCTCTCGGGAATTAAGACAAGTAGGAGACAAAGAATACAAAGGATGGAAGAGGAACCACTATGCAAACAAGTAATAAAAGGCAAACATAGAAGACACAAAGAGGAATTAGGGAACAAATAGTTAAGTTGGAGAGTGTCATAAATCTGCAGAGGAAGATGAGCAGGCAGACTAGTCAATTGACTATAATCACAACTATTGGCAACTATATTGAACAGTGCAGGGAGTAATACTTGTAGAATAGATGTGTTTTTAGTGCACATTTTGAAAGATTCAATGGTGGATATGGAAGAGAAGAGAGTTCCACTGTCTTGCAGCACAGTAACTAAGAATCCAGTGACCATATGTGGTTGTTCTGGTGACAAGGATAGAGAGCGTACAGTCATCAGACAAAGAGTTGCTGGGAAGTAGGTGAAGAGAAGTTCAGTTACAAGTTACAATAGTCAAGCCTAAGTAGATTTAGATAATAATATAGATAATACTCTGGAGGGTGCTGGTGGTAGGTGAATTGTAATGGTGTAATATAACTGTTATGATGCATGTATTAAATTCTTAAGACTTTAGGAAAATAAATACATTGCTGTAGGTATATAATGGACATGTTTTTCATGGCAGTTTAACTATTAGTGCTTAAATGTATTCTCATGTAATAGCCTGGTAATGAACACATAAAAAACCATTCCAAAAACTTACTCAAACTTATTCCAGAGTGCAGCAGATGAAGTGATAGAAAAGGGACTGGTAGATGCTACAAAGGTAGTGGTTTGTGGAGGGTCCCATGGAGGCTTTCTTACTGCACATCTAATTGGTCAATATCCAGTGAGTACAGTTTCTAAGGACATTATCAGCTGACAATCTTCCTTGATTATAAACTGAATTTTTTTTTTTACCATTATCTTAAAGTATGTGTGCAAGTACATATGCATACGTGGATGCATACATTTGTGTGTGTATGTGTGTGGATGAGGGAGAGAGAATGTGTGTAGGTGTAAGAAAGTGTGTCTTAGAGATCAGAGACACTTGTCATTAATTTATGCCAAGCTTTCTTAAGAGTTTGAATACATGCATTGTCTTTTATTTCAGTGAAATATTTTTGTAATTGTGTGCAGTCTGTTAACGTCTATGTAGCAAGAATTTTCTTATTTAAGTGCACTTTATATTTTTGTTGCAGGATTATTTCAAAGCTGCTTGTACCAGAAACCCAGTAACAAACTTGACATGTAAGAACCCTGTTTGATTTTGTTCAGCGATTAATTTCTTTCTTTCTTTTTTTTTATTTAAGACTGATAAACAAATTGCACCTAATTTTCATGTACATTGAAATATGAAGGCAACATTTTAGATATATCAGATAAGAGTGTTTCATTTAGCAGAAGATTAAAGGAGATTTTATTTGTTGCAGTTTTTAAGACTCTGACTTAATGTGAGGGGCATAATCCATCAATTCTTGCTATTGTTATAACAACAAATTTAAAGCACAGTGAATTTAGTTTGGTCCTTGAAATGTCCAATGATGGTTTTTTTTTAATAATGCAAAAATATTCAGTTTTAGTTTTAAAATCTTTAATTACTTAAATACATTTGAGACAAAATTATGTAGGAACGTATAAATGCTGTCTTTTAAGCTAGAAAGTATCCCAGAAACTGGAAACTGGGAAATCTGGTAATTGTTTTTTTCCAGTTAGAGTTTGGGCCAGTGACTCTGCAGACACGTAAGTTCTTAGATAATGATATTATCAGAATAAGTGTCTAAAAGAAAGGGAAATATATAGCTTTCACATATTCTTTTTAATCTTTGACATTATCCTTTTCTGACAAATGCTTATTTGTAAATACTTCTTAATTGCAGCTATGGTTGGCACTACAGACATCATCCCCTGGTAGGACTTATTAATTATTTATAATAGGAGATTAGAGCTTCTTTTGTCCCAGACACCAACCATGAAGGTTACACCAGAATTCTTGAAAGTTTTTTCTCGCAATTCACAAGAGACCTTTAGGAATATACTGACAAAAAGATAAGATAAATGGGTTTTTATTTATTCAGGATATTTTCTGTGACCTTGAATCATTGTACAGTTTGCAATGATGCATTGTCAGCTGTTTCTTCTCATCTTCAAATATTCTGCTTAGATCTTCACCAAACGAACTTCATTGACCTAATCAACAATTTGTGACACGTGTGTGTGTGTGAGAGAGAGAGATGTGTGTATTTGTGATATGTGTGTACATGTCGTTTGTTTCTCCATCTTATTGATAGGCCTGATATTCTTCTACACGATACCTGTTTACAGGCCCAGCTTTTTGGCCATGATATCTTCTCAGCTGCTGGCTCCGCATAAAACATCTATTCCTTCACTCCCTTGAAATCCTTCCCTCTAGTTTGGTTTCCGTTCCTGCTTTCTCACTTGGTCACTCACAGCTTGTTTTCCTGCTTCAGATGCCTTAATTGAAGGATATTAATGAAAGGTCTCTGTTCCAGGGTGTTTACTGAAGTAGGGGAAACATTTTCATATGACACTCAAGTTGATGCTAGGATCTTGAGCAAGATGTGGGATGCCTCGCCTATCCGCTACGTTAAACAGGTATAGTTAGGATTTCCTTTCTTTGAGCTGATTGCATGCCTGGTTGAGTAGATTTAGTTGCTGATCACTTGTTTATTTAAATAATTGATTTCAGGTGAAAGCCCCAGTTCTACTTCAGGTGGGTCTTAAGGACTTGCGGGTCCCACCCTCTCAGGGTCTTGAGTATTGGAAGATGTTGAAAGCCAATGGTGTTCCCGTCAGGTCAGTTATACTTTGTTAACGTCTAGCTGCTTGGCTTAGATGAATTGACTTTCCTGACAAGTCCCATCTTCATCATGAAATGTGTGACAGAAACAGTCACTTTGGTCATGCTAAAGGGTGTATGTTGATTAAATAAATGATTAAAGTATAAAAATAATATAAATTGTAAAATAAAGTATAAATTCTGTTTTTTGTGTGTTACGATGGACAAATGGAATGGTGTTGTTAATGGACAGCAGTGTATAAGACCCAAATGCATATGTTGTAGTCAGGGGCTTATAGGTCCAGATTCACTCACACACTTTTTTTAGTTTTTAATGATGGTTTCTGAAGCATACAGGCAACAGACACAGCACATGCCTTACATAATCAACAGCAACACCTGCAACACAGTCCTAACGATACTCACTCTAATCTCACTCCATTTCTGTCTCTTTATGTAAATCTAACTTCCTTTCTCTGTCTCTTAACTTGTCACACACTCTTAGGGCTTTTATACAGTTTACAAGGAAAATCTAGAAATTTTAATAACTACCAGTCATGCGTGCAGTCTCTTGCGCCAGACATTTTAGTTAACGAGACCTACGTCATTCATACATGCCTACTAGAAATGTCTAGACGGACCAGGTCAAAGCAATGTTCTAACAGTGTGTGTGTGTGTGTGTGAGAGAGAAAGAGAGAAAGAAATTGAACTACATACACGAAAATTGCCAATCCCTATTTAGATCGTTATTTTATAAAATGTGGATATGATACTTGTTTATTAGGCAATATGGCTTTCATTATATATTCAATTTTTTAGGTAATCTCACAAATTGATCTAATTTTCACGTTTTTTCATAAACAGATGTCTCACATACCCCGACAGCAACCATCCACTGGCAGAAGTGGAAGTAGAAGCCGATGGTCTCATCAACTCCATTTTATGGTTTTGCCAGCACCTAGCCAGTCAGTGACCTGAGACATGCATTTCAGCACTTCTGGCTTTTCTAGCATATTGCATTGTGTTAAGCAGACAGCCAATCTGTGTGTGTGTGTGTGTGTGTATTTTTTAATATAAGAAAGCTAGAAGGCCTATAATGATGATTTCAAATAAAGAAGGTGGTGAGTCAGAAACATTAACTGCCCAGAGTGTGCAAGAGTACATTTTAATGGTTCAGGCCGCTAAAGGACTTTTACATATTCAAACCTGCATGAAGAGATTTTTTGGTTTTAGCCAGTTAATGAGGAAACACTTTGTAGTATCATACCACTGGATTTTTCCAATACAGTCTACTTAATAAGTATGCTTCATTTACAAGCATGCTACTAGGCATCTAATTTTGTGTAAATTGATCACTAAGCTGGGAATCTAAGCATGTTCTGGCCTTAAGCATGTTAAACTTTGTTCTGGAGGGCTTGCTTATTGAGGGAATGCACCGAATTTTCAAGGGAAAAAATAGTAATCCAGTAAGTGCAAGGTGGCATCAGAAGAAAATCGACAAAGGAAATTGCTCTGAAAATGGATCAGCTCATCTTGTTTATGCATATCTAAGCAGTTACTGTGTTAAGCAGGGTCATTACAAAAATGTTGACTTCCATGAAGTATATAGTAGGAGGACACAAGCTATATAGGAGAATCTGAAGATAATCAGACACTTGTTTTCTCAATAAACAGAGCTGTGTGTCTTGAGACTTTTTTCAGTGAATATTTTTCCATGATATTTTTAGCTACTTTTTCACTGAAACTTCAGTGTTTTTCAAATAACTTTTGAGTGCATCAGGGTGTGGCACTGATGCTGTTTTCTTTTGCACTGTTGGGCTAACATTATGCAGATGATATTACTGGGTGTATGTCTTAAGAGATTGTGCATAACCATTTGACAACAGGACTTAACAATGACAAAAAGACAAAATAAGAAAAACAATGTCTGGAATAAAAAGATGAGTTATATTTTTACAGTGTGCAAACTGATTGTATGAACATAAATGCATGTATGCACCTGCATGACATGGTAATAAGGGTATGCGTATACACATTCAAGTGCACATACACACACATATATATATATACAACATTGCTGGACTGGTTTTGAGGTTACAAAAATTTATGTTCTGAAGATTTTTTCTTTATATCAAAGGCTTAGTATATATTCATTAATATGTCTGTCAATATTGTCACTCATGCCCTCATAAATACCTGTTAACACTTGTTGGTTTCCTCTCACCCTTGGCTAAATCTAACTGTGACCTACCATATTGTGATATGATAAACTAGGTCAACACCTATAGCCACTAGTAAGGTTAGCGACCACAGGGGCAACAAAATAAAAATGATTCATATTAACTAGCTGCAATCTTTTACTGTCCCTGATAAATTACCCCCCTTCCCCTCCACCAATCACTGCTGGGAGGGTAGATTCTGAGTTTCAATCCGAGAAAGACAACCCACAAGGTTCAAGTACTGTTTAAAAGAATTGACGATGGTACCTGAGTTGTATTTTTTTTAAAGGTGAAAATGTCCAAAGAATGGTGCCGTGAAGTTGTTGATTGTTTTTCGATCACAGCAAGGGGACTTTAAAGCTGTTAAGTACATGTACACTGAGAAAGTCACGTCCTCGGGTATAAGAGGCTTTTTGCTGATATCGGTCACCAGAAGATTTGATTTAGAATCGGTGTGTAAGTAGCAGCTAACAGCAATCAAAATTATGTTAGAAATATCCAGTAAGATATCCAAAACACCACAGTAGATCCAGAAATCTGTCTCACGCATGCTCAGTAATGTGGGAAAGAGAGGGACAGGTATGAGCTCGTACACCCCTTCGTACCCATACTGTTTCAGTATACGTCTTGCGGGGTACGAACCTGATGAAGAAACAGAATCTGCCCAGCGCTTGGTTCACTCCCGTGTGTTTCATCAAACACTAGTCTGCAGCCACGAGATGTAACAACTCGTGTAGACCTTGTTCTTTCCCCACTCCCTTCCATCCACCTTTTTTTTTTTTTTTTTTTTTAAATTAAGGCGTCGGTGAGTGAAGTATGCTTGGTGTTGACTGATAACATTTCTCGGTATCTCGCATGAGGACGGGCAGGGTACTTAAATTTGTCCTCTATTAGGTAACTCTGTATCGGAGGGTTTGTGAACGAAACTGGCGAGAGTTTTGCGGTGGGAGAAAAGCCAGGTGAGGTTTGCTTCACTTTTTGTGAAATCTATTGCTGTTGTTCCGGCTTTTGGTGGTGAGGCAGAGTGTGTGCTCGCGCACGTGGGTGTTTGTGCGTGCGTGCTTATGCGTTGTCTGCAAATATAGAGCCAAAGGGGTGAAGGAAATATATTCATCATGGTTAAATGAAAATCATAAAGGCAAGGAACGATGGAGGGGCGTTAAGAACTTAGATGAGGAGCGATAGCCTAAATGTCGGAAAAAGGGATGGCATCACTTTGCCCAAAGTTCGATATAACGAGGCTCATCAGTGATAACAAATAGCCCCGATGATGTGTCGTCTGTGATCCCTAGAAGTTACTCTTGTCTCGAGCTCGAAATTCAGACCCGGTGTTAGCTGATCATTAATTTAGTTCACATGCAGTATGTATACACTGCTCATAAAGTGTGCACGAAGTGTGTTAAGTGTTATCTAGTAATTCTAGTTCACGCCAAGTTCGTAAATTGAGTTCATATAGTTCTTGTTAACCCATGACTTACTGATAGCAGTTCAAAAGAAGTTGTTATCTCTTTGTACAGATCACATAGAGTGTATGTTACTGTTTCTACAGTTCACATAGAATGTTAAACTTTTGTGTTTATCCTCCCCCGAACTCTTCACCATCCCTTCTTTTCTGCTTAATATGAAATCACCGCAAGATGGAAACACTGCCAGATAAATTAATTTCAATGCACTACAGTAGGAGACTGTCAGCTCATCTTCACGCAGCACACCCTCTCCCTGTACATACACCATCTTATGTCAGCACTCGGTCAGAGACTGTCCTCACACACAGAAGACTGTATGATTACTCTAGACACCTCCACCATAGATTATCACATGTTTGCATTACACCAGGAGACTGTATGTTTACTCTAGACACCTCCACCATAGATTATCACATGTTTGCATTACACCAGGAGACTGTATGTTCACTCTGCACCACCACCATAACCACCTCATTTTAACACCCCAGTCGGAAACAGTATCTCTCTCGACCTATTGTACTAGCACCATATAAACCCCATCATAGCCAAATCCTCTCACATTACTCTACCAGCTCATTGCTACACTTCTTTACCACAGTTAACGGACAGCCGTCTGGACTGTCGAGGATGAGAGATGGAGTTCAGAGGGCACTGGCTACCACTGATTCAACTTGTGCTTCTTCCTCTGTGCTGCATAATCACGTGAGCACCGTTTTCGCTCAATCTCCTCCTCTTATACCTCTCAATTTATACAATCTAATTATAGACAGTTATTTAAAAAAAACTTTCATCAGTTAATATTAGAGTTTTGAGAAATTTAAGTCTGGACTTTCTTTTTCTAGATGTTGAAGCAGCATTACCGTCCTTTTTCCTTTTACGCGCGCGCGCGCGCGCGCGCGTGTGTGTGTGTGTGTGTGTGTGTGTGTGTGTGTGACAGATTAAGAAAAGAGAGAGTTATGATTTGCGCTCACAGAGAGGCAGGCAGGTATAAAACCTTAGGAAAAAGCTGGTTCCATGCACCTGTTGCCGAAATTTTATACATACTCATGTAATCAAATTACTCACGCTACGTGCAGTTGTGTGTGTGTGTGTGTGTGTGTGTGTGTGTGTGTGTGTGTGTGTGTGTGTGTGCAGGGTATGAAAGAGAGAGAGAGAGAGAAGGGAGAAAGTGAGAGAGAGAGAGTTATCAAGCCAGGTATAATCTGCTGATATTTGTTTCAGGTATAGCTGGTCAGTTGGCGTAGGACATGTAAAACCAGGTTTTCCGTACATCAGGTACTTCTGTCTCTCTATCCTTATGGTACTATCTTTCATTCCTTCTCTTAGTTTCCTTCGCCAGCCTCGTCATCACATCCTCTTATAGTAGTGCAAAATCACTTACCGATAAAAGCACTTTTTATTCAGTACGAAGCGAACAACCAAGAAACCAATTAGTCTCTGCACTTTATAGGAAACGAAAATTATATAAAAGAACTAAAACCTTTGCGAAAGCTTCTGCTTTGCGTTTTTTGTGCAGCGACACGGGTACCTACCCTCCAGAGAGTTGCCTGTTTGGGTTTCTCCTGAGCTGCTACTCTTTTGTCAGTAAGTGAAAAACAACAAAGGTAATGTGAGCATATCACAGACCTCTATGCTCTGTGGGCCGTGTGTTTAGTTAGCATGGGTCCTAAGACCTAAAACTCACTTTCAAGACCTCACACACCTCAACGGAGATTTTTGGAGATTACGCCCAAAAACATCAGCTTAAAGTCGAGTTAACTTCACATGAATATACATTATATAACAGGATTTAGTCACTGAGATTTGGAATAAACATTATTATCTTGTAATGAACAAAATCCAACGGTTAAAGCAAATCCACTTCGTGGGTATTTGACAACAAACAGTGCATTCTTGGGAGGAGGTTTTTCTTGAAAAAAAAAACCCCCATCTTTCTGACAGCGGCGATATCAGTGTACGTACGCTGGCGACAGGTGAGAACAGTGTACCTGAGCTTCGGTACCCGAGTTTTACACCGTGTGAACAACGCTGGTCTGGTGGCAGGGTTCTTGGCCTCTTTTGGTATACTTGTCGTGGCCAGTTTTCAAGTAGGTGTAACATTTTTAAAGGTCTGGGGCCAGTTGCACAACACATTTCTAATTTTAAACACTTTTAGTCCTTAAATCTTTTTAGATAATCAGTTTAAAGTGCACACCACAATTTTAGAATTTTTAAAACTAAAACTGCTTTAAGTAAGATAAAGTTGTTTAAGTCTGATATTCCATCCTGTCAGTACAATTTTTTTGTATGTTCTTGTGCAATGCATCAAAATGGCAGAGAAGATATTTTACTTCTTTAGAACAGTTTTAAGGTTTAGAAACATGTTGTGCAACTGGCCCCAGAACAAGATACTATTTCCCCAAATCTGAGTGAATGGCCTCAGCCCTTTCCGTTTTCCAGACTCACGCCTACAAGCATCAACATGCACAGAAAGACGTCATCACCATAACACATGAATACGTTTATGTTATCAAGGCTACAACCTATGGAACCATAATTATGTTAATTAGGTGCGTCTGTGCACAAACGTGACGTCATGATACTGAACTCTTTCTGTTCCTGGTGATGTTTGTAGACATGTATCTCGAGAACGGAAAGACTGTATTTATGTAGAATTTGGGAAATAGTATCTTAAACTGAGCCTTCCCCAGTCTTTTAAAACAAACAAACAAACAAACAAAACTGAACCGCCCTAAACTCTTTCAGTCTTTGCCCTCCTCCACGAAAACTGTACACCATTGACCCCTGCGCTGACTGTAACTTTTGACTGTAATTTTGGCTGCTTAGTTGTGTAAAGTTTCTTGACTAGCAGATTACTAGATTTATTGACTGGCTGATATATAAAGTTTATTGACTAAGCTGACGTGCGATTTCTTGGACGGCTGACGGTTTTTTGACGGTTGCGAGGCTGACTTTTACCTGGAAGTGCGACCACATATCTGTGTCACTTATATTATATTTTAGGCCTAGGGGGTGGAGGATGGGGTGGCTTTAGGTCTGGTGACTGTCTATTTAGAAGGAAATAGGACCGATTAGTTTATTATAAAAAGGACTGACCAGCTTTAATGGATGACCGATAGCATGTGCGTGTCTGGTTGAGTGCATCTTGAGGTTGGCACTATGGCTGTGTGGCCGGAAAGATGGTTGGCTGAGTAACTGTTTCTGGGTGTCTGTTGGGTGACTGCCCATTTCAGGAGACCAATGTACCCGTCGTACATCTCCTCGGGGCCTTTTTGGCCTTCGGGGTCGGCGCCGTGTATTTCTGGGTGCAGACTTACCTGACGTTCCGGACTCTGCAGCTTCCGGGATACCGCGCATGTCTACGCATTTGTAGACTAGTTATGGCCATCGTCGTATCGGTGTCCTTCGTGCTGGGTATCCTTTTGATGTTGTACGAGAAAAGAAACACAAAGCTATTACACATCTACACGTGAAAAAAACCATACAAACTTGCGACCATATACAAAGAACATATATAAATATGTAACAGAAAATAAATAGACAAATGAAAAAATCTTTATTTACGATGGAAACAGAATAAGCAAAAGTTACGCTTTTTCACATCTAGTCCTCAATGTAAAGAAAGGAAACTGAAACAGTAGTACACAACAAAGGGATTAAAACAAGGAAAAATTAAAGAGGGAAAATTGGTAAATGTACAAATGCCTATCAGTGTGGTCAATAACAGTTCGATGAGATACTGAGAATTATCTAAGCTTTACTTTCAGCTTTGCCTATACACACGTTATGAGAAGCATTCCTTAACAAGTGACTAGTACTTATATTTGCTGTAAGGGCCGTGGCAAAATCCAACCTCAACGGAATGAGTGCCTATATATGGCGGCCCAGTGATGAGGTTTGTTTAAACCAGGCGAACAGACCAACAGATGAACAGACGTTTTGCCGAATGCTTGTTTGCTTCTTTAATTTTTTAAAAATACAAAATCGTGCAGATCACTAATTTTATAGAAAACTGTTTTTAATTAAGCTGTGTTCAGTGGTGAATACATACTATATGTTTATTTTCGAGCGTCAAGCAGACGCTGGCTTGCAAATATATGGATATAGATATACACTTATACACAGGGCGATATTCTTTCTCTGCAGGGCTTCACGGATCACGTGGTGTCAGCGGCTTTTGAATGGGCAACGGCTTTTGTGTCCGCCGGTTTTTTTGCTTCCTTTTTTGGCGAGTTCCGACACTTCACGATTACCACGCCAACAGTGATATTTTCTGAGGTCGGAAATGGCGAGCGTCGTGCGAATGGGGGCGTCGCCAATGGCAGCTTCAGGAGCTGGGATCTTCAATCGGAGATATCAACCGTCTCCTAACACACAGACAGGTCTACATACCTGTGTAGGTGCGTAGGTGCGTGCGCTCTGTGATCCCCATTCTTAAGGGAAGTAACATGAGAACAACCCCTTCCTTTATTTATTTATTTATTTTTTTTATATTTATTTTACAAGACCCCTGGCACAAAGCAGCGCAGCTGGCTGTAAAGCTTTTGTTGTTAGAATGGATAGAGACAGTTCTGCAAGTCTTTGGTAACAGAAACTGTTGAATATGTACAAATAAAAGAATGAACAAATAAATGAGACTGGAAAAAGTATACGCGTGTTCTGTATAGTCGTTAACGTAGAGCGCAGAAAGCCGTAATATCTCCATCCTCCTTCAATGTATCTCGCTATGAGAATATGTAAACACACACATATTATATATATATATATACATCTATATATACAGATCTACACATACACACGTAGTAGCGCGCGCACACACACACACACACACTTTTCCTTTTTCCCGGCTGGCACCGGTCGTTGATGGGAACTCATGGAGAAAGGCCGGAGCTGACAAGGGCTGCCACTCCGCCTGACTTGTTTTAGAAAGCAACACTGTATGATTGTTACCGAAAGCAGGTTCTTGAACCACCTGGATCACACGCTGATGGTCATAAAGAGGGTCACACTTTGTTGAGAGGAAGCAAACATATGCGACAATTGAGCTTAAATTTCCGGTGTCATATCACCTCTCCTCGGTAGTATAGTGGTTAGTATCCCCGCCTGTCACGCGGGAGACCGGGGTTCAATTCCCCGCCGGGGAGGATTACGTTTTTGTTTACGAGTTTGAAATGGGAAATAGGTTCCCTCTGAAAGTCCCTCTGAAAGCAAACATAAAACACCCACGAAAGTTAACAGAGTAAAAAGTGCTGGACACACACACACACATTTCTTCTGAAATCGTTGTCTCAAATTTAATGTGGGTTGGATAGCGAGATAAATTGATCTGAATGACCAGGTACAAAATTCTTTAGACCACATAGCGTCTAGAAATGTTACAGTTCTCACCTGAGTTTTGAAAATATCTCATTTAATTTTGCACAACGTCACAAGACTACGCTTGCTGATTGTTAGACACGTGATTGGCTCAGAGCCCTCGCACTGACTGCACCATTCCCGATGGCAGAAGTAGGAATTTTAAATCTGTACCTTTCTAACAAAAAAAAAAAAAAAAAAGGTATAAAGCATTACTTACAAAACGCACTCCACATTCATATAGTTACTGTATTAAGAAAGTTTCATCCTTTCAAATTTTATTTCACACGGCCTTAAAAATAATCCTCGGGCTCGTCCGGGATTTGAACCCGGGACCTCTCGCACCCTAAGCGAGAATCATACCCCTAGACCAACGAGCCGATACAGGCTCGATCTTAAAAATGATTTTTGATCACTGGCTGGTTGGAAGAGGAAACAATTTTAAGATTTGTACATAATTATTGTACTTGGTAGAGTAGTTTCCACGCTTTGGTGATTTTCTCTTAAACTATAGAATTAATATGACAACACCAAGTCCAATAACTGTCATAATAATAATAATAGTGAAGATTTTTATAGCGCATATTCACACTCGTAGAGAGCATGCTCTTAGCGCTTAAAACGGGGAAAAGACGTGGACTAAGTAGATACAGAACACAGGGGACGAAAGAAAACGACAGTACTGACGAAAACAGATAAAAAAAGCCGTCAAAAGGCATCAAGTGACAGGAACAGAGAAAAATAGTGATGGGTAAAGTAGCAAGAGGGAAGGGGGGGGGGTAAGGACTAGCATTGTGGACTAGGAGTAGTGCTCAAGGAAGAGGTGCGTTTTCAGTGCATATTTGAAAGATTCAGTTGTAGGAAGGTGGCGGATATGGAAAGGAAGAGAGTTCCATTGTTTTGCAGCACAGTAGCCAAAAGTCCTGTGACCATATGTTGTTGTTCTGGTGACAGGAACAGTCAGAGTACGGTTGTCAGAGGAAAAGCGGAGTTGTCTGGCCGGAGAGGAAGGGATGAGAAGTTCAGAGAAATAGTCAGGACAGGAGCCTGCAAAGAAATTAAAACACAGCACAGACACTTTGTACTGGAAGTACCAGACGTGCAGCGGAGTTCTGTACTCTCTGGAGTTTCTGAATAAGGGATGAGGGGCAGCCTGCCAGCAAGGAGGAGGAGGAGGTGGAAATTGCCAGTACATATAAAATGATATAATTACCTGGACACCATCTTCGACAGGAGACACAGGGATATACCAACACTCATCAAGCTGTCGTGATATATAAGGCTCATAAAAGTGCCTCTCCCTTCTCCGGAAGCTGAAGTCTTTCATTGTCTTCCAGAGATTTCTTCAGTAATTTTATACATCCCATATAGAGAGTGTGCTGTTCTTGTTTATCTGTTTTACAACAGTTTATCAGTGAAGGACAAGAGCAGCTTACATCGTACTGTTGTTTAATTACAGCTACTCCAAATTAATTAAGTTACTGGGACAGCCAGAGTGACTTTCAGATTCTGTTTGATAGGCAGACACTTTCATCGGGCCGCCCTTCTCTGTACCTACTGTGTATGAATAATAATAATAAATGCAAAAATTTGTAAAGCGCACACTCACACTCCAAAGGAGCACATGCTATTAGCACTAATATGAATATGTTCTGGTATTGTTGTTGTGCTTCCATATAGAGCTGCATCTAATTAATTGCCCTCTGGGATACTGTAAATAAAATCTTATCGGACCTCTCGACCACCTCTCATGTGGAAAGGGTTTCACACTTTCGCGGGTGGTCAGTCACCCTGCCTTCGCTTAATTTTCTGGCCAGGCTGGTGCCAAGATTTCTCCAGGAGGACGGAGTTTAGACAACTCCTCGCTTTATCTCCGCTGAACACCAGTTAACTATCAAGATTCTTTATTCTTTATTCTTTCACCCTCTCAATGGTAATGAAATATTCAACATTTAGTCGTCCGCAACGTAAAGCTTCTATAACAATATTCTATCTATAACACACACACACACACACACACACACACACACACACACACACACACACACACACACACACACACACACACACACACACACAGAGGGATCATAATCATCATCGTCGTCGTCGTCATCGTTGTTACTATTATATTTACTCTCCTTTTTTTTTTTACAGAAGACAATGTTTCAAATATATTTTTATGTATATAGTCTTGTTGTTTTTAACAATACCTTTTATACTTCATGTTGAATATGAATTTGTATCTGATTAGGACCTTTTTAAGTTATTCTCTTAAAAATAAAAATAATAAACATTTATATAGCCCTTTTCCAAGGATTTGCTCAAAACGCTTTACAGAAATGATATTCAAAAGTAAACTGACTTACCAACACCCACGCTATCACACGTGTGTGTGTGTGTGTGTGTGTGTTGGGGGATGGGTGGGATATACTTTTCAAAGCAATGAAATAAAGCAAATATCTGGTGCATATTTGTTTTCAACACTCGTAACGGACCTCCATAGTGTGAGTTTCGATTTATCATCTGCTATGGTTGTATTTGTAGACTAAAGAATGAGTAATTCTAGTACTGATCGCACTATTCTAGCGATAAAGTTATTGAACGACAAGTAATGCCCGTCATTTCAGCAGTCATACATAATTACACTGTCAGCTACACGATTAAAAAAAAAAACTTTTTGATTGCAAATTTTCTGGCGAATCATGGTGAAGAAAGTATTACTGGCTCAGTTACACCGGTTTAAAAACACCAACCGAGAATCTGTTTTTGGTATTCTAGCCGACGCACCTTTTGTTCGCTTTTTTTTTGTTAAAACACATAATATTATAACCTGCGGAGACGAACAAAATAAAAATATAACATCGGGCTCGTCCGGGATTTGAACCCGGGACCTCTCGCACCCAAAGCGAGAATCATACCCCTAGACCAACGAGCCGCTGCTGGCAGAGGATGACTTTTAAGATAGTTGAGAAATAAAGAAAGGCTTTTCTCTTGAGGCTTTGTGCAAAGGCACGATGATAATCACCTTCTACGATGTAGCTCGATTTAAAGTAAAAAAAACATTTATAGTTTTACAAGAAATGGTACTTGAGAGAAAGAGTGAGAGCAGCAAAAGCAGCAACATCTACAATAACAAAAGTAGGGAACCGTAGTCGACCTTGCAACTAGGGCAGGCCGAGTTAGACAGCTGTATATAGCCACCCGGTTCAAGGTAAGTGTGGGTGTGAATCGATAGACTGTGCAGGTGGGCACGTCGATAGTGACTTATTTGCACTTTTGGACTAGCATTAATCAGATGATGTTTTTGTTAGTGCTTATATTCCCTAAAGGACTAGTGGAGTGAAAATGCATTTTATGCCGCTTGAACCAAGCAATTATCAATGCAAGAAACAATTTCCCAAAACTATCGAGGTGTACAAGTACTACACTCTTGGGTTGTTGAGAAATACGCCTAGAAACTGCGGTCCGTGTACAAACATTACCATACACCGAAGGGGGTCAGAATCATGCGATATGCCTCCTTCACCAATATTGCCAACTGTCTTATTCACTGAAGCCTTGACAACGTATCCATGCACTCTGGCGTTTCGGAGAAAAAGTCCCTGCGAAGAATTAACCTCGAAGTATTCATCAAGTCCCCACAACAACCAGTATAGGACCTGAGCAGAACTGAATAAAAAAAAATCTTATAAATTAAAGTGACAATTGAAAAAATAAACCACGAGAAGAATTTACTTGTAAATATTCGTGTCTTGTAAAATCAGTGAAAATTGCAGTAATAAACCGATGACACATAAATCAAGGACGATCTGTGTAGTTAAAAAGAAAAAAAAAATCTCCCCGGCGGGGAATTGAACCCCGGTCTCCCGCGTGACAGGCGGGGATACTAACCACTATACTACCGAGGAGACACTCTCCGTGAAGTTAAATAAAATTGTTATCGCCGAGCTGTCTTTTTCATGTTACTCGTTAATCGCGAGAAGGATTGTCTCGGATGACCCTTTTTGGTTAAGCACTGGAACATACCGAGGGGGGCACCATAGCCAGTGATTGCTACGAGGTTCTCCCTTCAATTTTCTTGTTCAGAATAGCTTTTAGCCTGTGACTCGAGACTCGCTACGAATAATGTGCGCCCAATCCACTATTGTTCGAGAATTAAAAGCAGAAACGATGGCTTATAATGTGTGTGTGAGAGTGTGTGTGTGTGTGTGTGAGTGAGTGTGAGTGTGGTGTTAATATTCGTGAAAGTGAATAAAGTATCGTCGATGTCATATCATTTCTCTAGTTTCAGAGTAATTCACAAAAACGTGAAAACTACTTTAAAAAGTAGACCAACATAAATTAAAATTATTGTTTCATCTTCCAATCAGTCAGCGATGAGGAAATATTTTAAAGTGTGTGAACGTATCGGCTCGTTGGTCTAGGGGTATGATTCTCGCTTAGGGTGCGAGAGGTCCCGGGTTCAAATCCCGGACGAGCCCGACGGTTTTATATGCATTTTTTTTAAAACGAATTAAATTAAATTCGAATTGACAAGTTGTAGGACCGCGGATTAAATTTTTAAGTAACACTTCAGGCATTTATTTAAATTTGTACTTATGACGTCACTGAATATTGCAATCAGTTGAGTCAGCAACACTATTCCCAATCAGGAGTCTAGTTTTGTGACATCATGGAAAAAAACTGAAGATGATATATTTGCTGAACAGATCTTACTAACAAAAAACTTCTGAATATGCTAAGATGTTCTTTTTTGTAAATGCTTTTATGGTATTATGATGTCAACACTATGAAAGTTATCTTTGTTCGTGATATTATATGCAATTTCTTTTTCTGTAGAGTTTACATATTTACTGTCTCAAAAATGTACAGGTAAATACGGCATTATCATCATCTTGCTGTTAGTGCCAGTGGCTACTTGTGATAATTTGTTATGCTGGCATAATATAATGATTGTATATAGGACACTGCAGTTTATGTAGCTGTTTGTGTTCCCAGGCCTGAAAAAGGTATTTTGTTTTCTCAAAAAAGAACCATAGCTTTTTACTCAGGAGTAAGTTCCTATTGTGTGTGAAGAGAGTGGCTGGGTGGTGGAGTGGAACCTATATATTTCCCCATCCGAACGCGAACAATAAAAGAAAAAAATAAATGCAGCCTCCCCGGCGGGGAATTGAACCCCGGTCTCCCGCGTGACAGGCGGGGATACTAACCACTATACTACCGAGGAGTGATGAAAGCAACTTGTAAATTTGAACTCAACTCTCGTCACTGCACATGCACCTATTAGTTCCTATAATAACCGAACGGATCCTGGATACTACTACAAGCAGTGGTAGGAACTCAGTCGGGCAGACGTGAACATGTTTTTAGATTTGATTCTAAATTACTACCTAAAGCAGTTCATAAATTGCCACCTATGTGTTTAAAAGAGCAAGAAACTGTGTCTATATATGGTAGTATTTTATTTTTCATAAATGTCAGAATAATCTACATAAGCGTGACCAAAAACGATCGCTTTAACCACGAACTTTTATTACACGTCCTTTTACACACGCGCCAAAAAAGAGGATCGACATTAAGCTGAGTTCAATTAACCACCACCTGTGTAATGTGAAATAAGGCTATAATATCAACTCAAGTTGGTCAATGTTTTTACTTAAATATTTAAAATTTTGACAAGTTTTGTTTTTTTAAGGAAAAGAGGCGTTTATGAACAGTATTATACATGACATTGCAAATCAGCGCTGACTGCTAGAGGACGATACTTGTGTGCTTACAAACAAATGTTAAGTTGGGATGTCATCGCGGTGGCTCGTTGGTCTAGGGGTATGATTCTCGCTTTGGGTGCGAGAGGCCCCGGGTTCGAATCCCGGACGAGCCCTTAATCTTTTTTCTTATCGACGTTCTATGAAAATTAATAATTTAGAAGCACAGGATTTAGTCTTCTATCCAAATGTGGACTTAAATATCAAAGTAGCCCCCACTCAACACTAGAAAAGTGTATAAATATATTCATTATATTTATTTCTTTTACGAGACTCTGTCCCGACTGCACCATCCAGACACTGACACAATTACAAAACAAACTCAAGGGTGAAACAAAAGCTAGCAATTTGACCGAAATCTGAGACCTCTGTCTGACAAGAAGAAGAAAGAAAGATGGGTCAAATCATGAAGTCTGTTGCACCTTTGATTCTAAAATTCTATTACCGAGCTTCCGAACTCGGCGAATACGAAGCATCGACTTCTGTGACAGAAAATTTTGGCAACAAGCATGTTCGACCAACTAAGGGAAGCTACTTGTAAAAATATACTATCGCACGATGTTGTCTCCCCTACCTTCTGCTTCGAAGTCCACACTACGCCATGGAGACTAGCTCGCACCTTTTGTATAACATCTGTTTAGCAAGCCTCAGCCTGTCTCTGTCAAAGACTGTGATAAATATAGAAAGGAATCCTGCTGATTTTTAATAATAATAATAATAATAGTACTTATATACCGCGTACCCCCACACCGAGGATAATCGATGCGCTTTCCAAGAGAGAGGAGGCAATAGGTAATGATGTATGACAAAGACGGGCACAATCAGGCATACATACATGCACATGCACAGTGCCAACAACATGAAGGAACGAAGGGTGGAGAAAGGAAGAGTCAGGGTAGACCGATTAAAGTAGGTATTTCTGAAAGAGGTTTTAAATCCAGACCTGACCCCACCGTACGGAGAGACAAAGGTAGGACATTTCCAAATACTGGGGCCAGAAAAAGACTAAGTGGCAGCCGAACTCTTCCAGTCTGGGACAGTGAGAACACCGGCGTGGGCAGGGAGAACTGACCTGGGAACGAGGTCTTGTCGCGTCTCGAGACCCCTTACAGACCGGTAAGGGCCGACGTCTCTAAGTGCGATCAATGATGATGATGATGATGTCCATTTGTAATGCGCAGGTATCCATTTCGTCAAGGGCGGGTCTTGTCGCAACTTTAGGCCACTTCCGCTGGCCGATCCGCACTCCTAGCTAGAGACGGCTTCTCCCCAGTCTCTAATTTGCTTGAGGCTTGCTAAAGATGGCTGCACATGTAAACATGAAGGTCCAATGCGTACTAACAGGAAGATGCAGAAAGCCGTATGGTAGACAACATAAAATTAGAGTAAAAAAAAAACAACCCCACAAAAACAAAAATATTTCGTAAGCACGCTTATTAAAAAACCAAAAATATACGGGCTCGTCCGGGATTCGAACCCGGGGCCTCTCGCACCCAAAGCGAGAATCATACCCCTAGACCAACGAGCCTGCCTTACTTGTATAAATTTAGAATATTTTACAAATCATGTAACGCACCATCTGTTGCCCATTTGTCGGGTGCTGGCGGATGGGGGATGTCAGGCGTTAGCGAACGCTTTCCACGAGTTTTCTCACTGAGCTCCACCTGTTCCATCTATAGTTTGATCTGTTTGATTGTATTGAGCGGTACTAGACATTTGAATTTCCTTTACGCTTCAGAATTTTTCCAAACTGAGAGAGCTGAGGGTGAATGGTGTCCACAGATGTCTACTGTGTGTTGTGTCTGACTTTCTCGAATCCTTCAGATTCCGGGCAACTGCACAGGTCTGTGTGACGCTAGACTCGTCACGTATCATTTACCCTGGTTATCCACCTGACGGTGCCTTGCATACCACCACGGATTACCGTGATTACTGTCCGTGATTACTGTACGCTAACGACTTGAGACGCTAACACGGTGTCTGCCACAGAGATGATAGACGACTGAGGTATCTGCAGCGTGTGATGCGGACAAGCGCGCAATACTACAAGCCCATGTAATAACAAATGATGGGAAATATTCGGTGACATAGCAACAGTAATCATTGTTGATTCACTGATGATTTTGAACTATAGCTTCAGTTAACCTGGATGAAGTGTTAATGAAAGTCTGTGTGATGAGTTAAGGGTAGGTCTTGTATTGTTTCGTGTGTGAATGGTGTCTTGTATTTGACGTCTTGTGTGCGTCATTTGTTCGTCGTCATTTTGGGAAAAGAATGACGTAAAAATAATAATAATAATAATAATAATAATAATAATAATAATAATAATAATAATAATAATAATGGTGGCTTGTATAGCGACAAATCCTGGCCTGTGGACAGCTCAAGGCGCTGACGTCAAAAAATAAGATGACGACAAAATAAGATGACGACAAAATGTGGGTGTGTAGCGGCCCGTCTCCTCCACGTCACAGGACAGCGTCCACACACAGCAAGAACACAGTCCTCAGCACAAATATCCAACATGTCATACAATCCGGAATACACTCCATAGAACAAATATCAAACATGTCATACACTCCACAGAAAATGCAGCATCCAACAGAAGGCACAAGTTTCACTGGAACGCTAGCACACGCTCAAGTGCACTGATGAAAACATGAATCCCACACCACCGCGCAAGTCCTGAAGTCCAAATCCAAAAAGACAGTATCAAAGGCCATCATGGACTAGCACATTTTCCAAGCCAGTTGTCTGCACGCATATGTCCAGTTTCTGAAATACCCTCTTCAGCCGTCCGTCCAGTGCCGGGAAAAGGCTGTCTATCAAGACCGGGCGGATGGGGTCGGATCGCAACACCTCTTTCATGGCCCTGCTGAGAACACCATCCCGCAACAGCTGCAGGCTATTCCAAGTGGACGTCCTCAACATGCAGCAGTCTTGTAGAGGAGCAACGATGGCGACTTCATCATAATAAGGGTTGCCGAAACTCAAAATACGACGGACGATACAAAAACACGACAAAAACGACAGAGAGCCATCCCCTCAAGCCAGTTAGGCGAAGGGACGTCACTCTATCAATAAGAAGCAAGACGGTTCCATGGCCAGATAGAAAAGAGAGAGCAGCAAGTTCTTCATCTTCCATAAATCAACTAGAAATCTCTTCACCTTCAACCCAAACTACGGGGGCTCGTCGAGTGTGGTGTATGTGTGTAATATGCGTCGTGCGTATGCAAGGTAAGTGTATGTGCGTCCTATTACAGTCTGTCAGTGATGGATGGACAGATGGGTCGGACCGTCTATTGAGAGACAGGTGTGCAGATTGCTTGCTCGATGGCTTGACAGGAGTGCACGTTGTTTGCGTGTCTGATTGACTGGTTGTGATTGCTGATGACTGCTGCTGTGCCTCCTCTAATAGCGGTCCACACGTTACCCGAGAGTTCTTAGTTCCTACCCATGGCTAAAGGAGACACGAGGCTCACGGTATTAAGAACATGTACATGTCCTCTGTTAACCGCAAGGAAAATTCTCTTTAAAAATCAGTGGCACTTGCAGGCGTTGATGAGTGTGATCTTCCCAACGTGCTGAATTCTTTTTATGCCCGCTTTGAGAAACATGACTTCTCTATCAATGTTTCCACACTAAAACAGTCTCTGGTCCCTGAGCATGGGTTGGCGATTGCTCAGTCCTCTGTCAAAGATCTCTTGAGGCGAGTAAATGTTAACAAGGCTCCGGGTCCAGATGGGCCGAACAGCTTAGCGGAGTTTTACAGCATCTGTTCCAGCTGTCTGTAGATTCTGGTCATATTCCTGATATTTGGAAACTGTCGCACATTGTGCCTGTTCCAAAAATCACTAGGCCCAGTCAACCCAACGACTTCAGACCAGTGGCTCTTACCTCACTCATCATGAAATCTCTTGAGAAAATTGCAAGAAGCGAGGTAATGACTGCTGTTGGTCAACATCTTGACCCACTGCAGTTTGCCTATAGACCTGGAATAGGTGTCGATGATGCTAAGCTGTTTATACTTAATACGCTGTACAAACACCTGGAGAAACCTAAAGCTCATGCCAGGCTTCTCTTTGCTGATTTCTCTTCTGCCTTTAACACCGTGCAACCTCACTTGTTAGCGGAAAGTCTAGTCTCAGACTTCCATCTATCCCACCAACTAACTCTCTGGATTCTGGACTTTTTAACAAACAGACAGCAGAGAGTTTATGTTAATGGTCTTCTCTCAGACCCTGTTGTCACCTGTACAGGTTCCCCTCAAGGCTGCTGCTTGTCTCCACTACTGTTCATACTTTATACTAACAGCTGTAGAAGCACTAGTGATAGGAGCTTTCTGATAAAATTAGTCGACTCTTACAAATATTTAGGTACCATCTTCGACAACAAGCTTAAATGGGACATCAACACTGACATGATCCTTCGTAAGAGTCGACAACGCCTGTACCTCCTACGAAAACTCAAATTTTTCTCTGTCAGCTCTGTCATCCTCACTCGGTTCTATCAGTCCTTCATTGAAAGTCTCATTACGTTTTCTTTTCACCTCCTGGTTCCACAACCTTTCCCTTGGGAACAGGAATAGTCTTGTCTCCCTTGTTAATATCTGTTCCAAGATCACCGGAATCAGGCAGAGGGACTTGGCAGCTTTCTGTCATCAGCAAATCCTTAGGAAGGCCTCCCATATCCTCTCTATTTCTGATCATGTGTTGACATGTGAGTTCTCACTCTTGCGGTCTGGCTGTAGGTACGCGATGCCTGTATGCACAACCAATCGCCATCGCAATTCATTCATTCCACGTGCCATTCACCTGATTAACTCTACTGGCCGTGAGCTTGTGCTAGCCTGAGGTGACCTAGGTCACCCCTATCCACTATATTTTAGTGTGTGTGTGTGTGTGTGTGTGTGTGTGTGTGTGTGTGTGTGTGTGTGTGCATGCGCGCGAGAGAGATAAATTATTTCAACATGAATACATCATCTCCCTTTATATCATGTACATGTCTATGTCCGTATTATCTCTTTATATCATGTATATGTATTTTGTATATCATGTATATGTATGTATTATCTCTTTATATCATGTATGTATTACTGCTAGCACGAGCACTATTTGGAATTACCCTTGGGGATAAATAAAGTGGTATTGTATTGTATATAACACGGGCCAGTGAAAAAAAGGAAGCAACACTAATTACTTCTGCCAGTCTGAGGTATCCTCACCTGCCGGAAACACACGCAGTTATGACCAAGGAATTATTTTTTGATGCTTTGCAATGACAGGATTGGCGTCCTAGGTACAGTGAACCACTTACATGTCAACTGCTTTTATGACTATTGTTAAATACATTGCTGTACGTCTTTTCATATAAACGCTAATGCTCATAAATTACTGTGTGACGCATGTTGCTAGATTAGCTTCAAATAGCCGTCATATGGCCTCAGTTGCTGGCACGGTGTTAAACCACACAAACCGAACCTTTTAATATATCTAAAAATAGTTGTGATGGATTTCTCGCCGGATACTACAGGCCTACAGAATTTATTAATAACTGAAGTGGCTTCCTTTGCTAAAATTGATTTAAAACACCAATGATAAAGCGCTTTTTGTAACAGTCGTCAACAGCAAGTAGTTCGAAAACATTCATAAGGATTTTGACAAAACGTACTATCGGGCTCGTCCGGGATTCGAACCCGGGACCTCTCGCACCCGAAGCGAGAATCATACCCCTAGACCAACGAGCCAGCCGTATTTACTTCATTCTATGTAAGAAATTAAAATTTTGTGGTGTAAAAATTAAAAAAAATACGGCTTAATGCACTACTTCCCCACTCCAAAGTAGATATAACATCACACCTTGTATAGGAAAGGGTTATAGAAAATGAAATTGATGTTTTATTTTCCTCTTTCTTATGAGAAAAGAAGACAAAACATTACCAAGGGCTCGTCCGGGATTTGAACCCGGGACCTCTCGCACCCAAAGCGAGAATCATACCCCTAGACCAACGAGCCACTTATGAAGCCTTTCTTTCAGGTTCCTTAACAAGTCAAAATTTAAATGTCTTGAAATCAAAAGGCTGGAGGGTGCAGGGCAGAGCCGGCGTTAGGAATACGCGAATGTCATATGCGGGGCCTGAGACGGTCGCCCTGCTCGCCCTACCCTAGCGCCGGCTCTGTGCAGGGGAGGATGTGAGTGAGGCAGTTTCTTTCCTGTTTTATGTTTGTTTTTCTTTCGATTTTCTTTTCTTCACCTTGTTCAATCGTTTTCTATTTTTTTAAACTTGCGAGATCTCTGGCACATTTTAATCAATTATAAAATATCACTAGCAAACAGTACATAATAATAATAATAATAAAAAAGAAACACAAAATATGGTAGAATATTTATTAAAAATCAAAATTAACACCCCATCCACTGTTTTCCACAGTCTTTGACTCAGAGATGCTTACTACACAGAGGTTACGCGTGCGCGCTAGTCTCCATGGTGAAGTGTGATTTTTCCGCACCGCAAGCGACGTGACTGACGACGTGGCGGCAGCAACTACGTGGCCGATTGTACGGGAGGCAACTCCATACGATGATGTGTTTTACAAGTCGCTTCCCTTAGTTTGCCTGCCAACGTCGAGCATGGTTGTCACCACAGACTTGTTATGCGCTCAGTTCCAACACACAGTACTAGAATTTTGTGGTTTAAAGCCGTTTAGTATTTAATATTTTACTCATCTTTATTTCTTCTTCATGCCATGAATCATTGATTAATTACTAAGCTTTTTGTTTTTGGTTCCTTGAATTGTGTCTTAATGTTGTGTACGGAGTTTTCTGGAGTCTCACAGAAGTAATAAAAATTAATATCTACGCTATTAATATTAACGCTATTTGCCTCCACAGCTGGATCGCGGGCTTAATCCCGTTCGCCTTGGTTTTAAATATGGAGACAGTTCCATATGAGGTACGCGGACACCTAATAATCTTTTTTAAATTCAACGCACCCTACCCCTAGCTCTAAAGATGCTTTCTTGGTAAGCAGTCAATCACCAGGTGTCAGTTAATATGAAAAAAAAAATCCTACTGAAGACACTGTTTCAGATAGGAACAAATACTTGTGTACTAAATATTCTTAGAAAATGAAATTGATGTTTTATTTTCCTCTTTCTTATGAAAAAAGAAGAAAAAACATTACAAAAGGGCTCGTCCGGGATTTGAACCCGGGACCTCTCGCACCCAAAGCGAGAATCATACCCCTAGACCAACGAGCCGCTATTACGAGTGGAGTGACTTAACCTTTTGTTTCAAAACACCCAGGTACATCTGTTACACTACTGGCAATCAGCCGTGATTTGTAATTTCGATTGCAGTGTCATCTGTAATTCTGTTCACAAACCCCAGGGACTTTGAGGAAAGCTAACAAATGTTTTCCTACAAAAAAAGTTAACAAATTTTTGATATTGTATGAAGCAGTATATGGCCTTCATCAAACAATGTTTCAGTTGATCTAAGCGGTTGCCGAACCCACGCTTAGTATATCTTCGATGTTTACGGATCGGGGCAGCTGTCTCTTGTGCAAATCATTCTGATATTACTGGCAAGAACGATATGGAATCAAATGTATCAAGTGTTAGCAATTGTTACCTAGTTAACGGGTCCTCGGTAGTATAGTGGTTAGTATCCCCGCCTGTCACGCGGGAGACCGGGGTTCAATTCCCCGCCGGGGAGGTGTTTTTTAAAAATCAAATTGATGTAGAGTATATTTTGAAAGCAAAACAAAATTTAATCAAAATTCTTCCTTTGATTATTTGGAGTGTTCTTTGTAATATGACTACTTAAGATCCAATGGCAAGGACACAAATATAGAACCATTTTTATTTAACCAAAAGTATGTTACCTTGGTTTCAGAATGAAGCAAGTATTTTTGGAACCATTGGGAATTAAAAGAATGCAGCTTTTAGCCTGGGCGAATAGACATGATGCAGCAAATCTATGTGTATATAAAAAAGTGTCATCACATTTTATAGATGCTAAGATTTCGAACACTTTCCAACCCTCTGTAAACACAAATATTGGGTCAAATTTGGAGAATGCGTAGGGAGTGATTGCGATCATTATACACATTTACCAGAACTTAAGCTTTCTCCGACAAAGTTCGATTACCTGTTATCTCTAAGAAATTTATGTTTGCTTTAGAGTGACTTTGTCAAACACTAGCATTTCTGATTTATTACTTTTATCAGAAGCTTGTTGATTTAATCCTTACGTCGTCTGGGAAATCTGTCTGAAGTGGTTACGAAGTTGTTTGAAATCTCACCCTCTCCCCTGGGGATGTAACAGAGACAAGTTTACACCCCGCAGGAAAGAGTCGGGGTCACAGTCACAGACCTACATCGGCAACGACCACGAGACACTCATCCTGGTCTGTGGTCTGTGGTCGGGGCAGCACAGTACCAGCAAGTGTGGACGCATCTCAGGAGTATATATATATATTCTAGAACCATCGTGGGTGCACATTCCTCGTAATGAGTCTCAAGTCACCGGCTTAAATGCTTAAAAAAAAAAGTGAACGGACATGCAATAATGCTCACTGGTTGTGCGATATCCTCGCGATAGACATTTCACACAGATAAAGAGCTCGACAACAAGAATACATGTTACTGTCATGATTATTGTCTCCTCGGTAGTATAGTGGTTAGTATAGCCTGTCACGCGGGAGACTGGGGTTCAATTCCCCGCCGGGGAGATTTTTTTTGTTTTTGTTTTAAATGGTTCATAATTTAAATGTTTCGACTTAACCATGGATCAAAAGCGATGTGCGTTCAGTAATGACTTAGTTTTAAATTTTAATCTTTTGCCCGGCCAGTGCAATAAAAATAAAACATCACATTTCACATGTTGATCTGCCCTCACATATCCTACGAGGAACGGTTGGGAGCATCAGGAAGCAGAAATAACATTGATCAAATCACAAGATTTGGCTTTTATCATGTTTCTGTCGAGTGCACTCGTGTGCTAGCAACGAAATAAATGCGAATGACAATCCTAGCTCAAGTCAGGGAATAGTCTGAATGCATTGAAGGACTGGGAAAATAATCACAAGATTAACTTACATGTAGCAATGTGTGCATATAATATTCTCATCAGGAACCTTGTTTGTTCTTCTGCACTGCTTACTGAGGTGTGCCACAGACCTATAGAAGACGACCACCTTTTAAAGACCCCGTTTACGATCTTAGAATTCACTAGGACTTTTCGAAATTTCGGGGTCAAGGGTTCTGTCCTCGAGCGGCCACAGCCAGACTGAGAGGGTTTTGACATTCAATGTCTGTGTGGTTCGGCGCTCGCTCTATGAATGATAATGGTGGTCAAAAACGTACTGCCAGCACGATCACTGGCTCTCTCAACAAAGATCTTTACACTAAAGTGGTGTGAGGTTGAAAGCCGTCAGCATTATCATAGATCACCTCTCACCCCTCTCACCCACTACACCACTATTTCCCAATGCAGTAGATGGAACCGAGAAGAATGATTTTGCCTAGTCATTCTTACCATATGTGTGATAGCACTCATGAACACTAACAAATAGACCTATAGTTGTATGACTGTAACACTTATCACGTGTTCTGCTTCTGACAATCGGGGAAATGTGTGTGTAGATGTGTGGATGTGTTCTATAGAAGCTGGCAGGAAAAAAATTTTTTTCTTTGTACTGTAGTAAATAAAGGTTCTGTTCTAAATAATGACTCATGAGCGCTGATTGTATCCATAGTCCTCGGTAGTATAGTGGTTAGTATCCCCGCCTGTCACGCGGGAGACCGGGGTTCAATTCCCCGCCGGGGATATATTTTTTCGGTTAAAGAAAATCTGCTTTGTCCTCCAAGAAACGCACGTCTCTTGATCGTTACATGTTTACGAACTCTTTTTAAAATTTTCGACGAATTATAAAAGTAATTCTCAGAAAGCGTGTAATATTTTACTTGTCAGTAAATTTTCTGCAGCTGGTTTATTTAAAGGCTGTTCCAAGTGAATTTTCCGCCTACACTCCTGTAAAAGACAATAAGCCTTAACCTGAAAAGGATTGAAATTCTTAGTGAAAATTTTTTTTTTTTTAATGGAAATGCTTTCACATTCACTACAACCCTCCCTCCGAAGGTTGAAGTGTGTTAACATGCTGATAACTCAAAAAAAAAAAAAAAAAGTTTCACTTGGCAAGTGCTCCTGTCGTTGTCACTATGGTATTGGGCAGGATTCAAACAGACTCTCGAGTATTTTTTCCATTTTGGGGAATTAGGGAAAATCGCAAGTAATTCCATAATTTGAAAATGAAATTAGATTTTTCGATATACTTCAATGACAGGCCCTCTAATGAAATCTGGGTGTGGGATCGGAAAATATTTGACTTGGACTTCAGTACAAAGTGGGGGAGGGAGAAAGGTTGGGGCGGGCGGTGAATATAAACATAGTGTAAGTACTAAGTTCAAGTAATAAGTTATTACTGGCTCGTTTACGCATGTGCGTTCGCGCTCCCAACACGTATATACACATACGGCACATAGGGTAAATAAACAAATCCGGAAGAAAATTATTTACTATAGCTTGTAATTTCGTAAAATTAAACCTGCTTAATAATATAAGATATATATAAATTATATATAATGCTACACTAGAACTATAAAGAAGGCGGTAATTTGTTCATAAGGCTGTAGAGACCGCTCCTACACTTTTTTTCTTTCACAACCCTCTTAGGGAATAAAGTGTTTGCTCAACAACAGAGTGAACCGTTATCGAACTACCCAGCTCTCCGGTGTTCTAACCATGCAGCTTAAAAAAAAGTTCGAAGTAAAAAATGCAAACGGGCTCGTCCGGGATTTGAACCTGGGACCTCTCGCACCCTAAGCGAGAATTATACCCCTAGACCAACGAGCCGACATGCCTGTGGTGCGAAGGGTGTATTCAAATGTAACAAAACAAACCGTCGCCGCAATCAATCTCAAGAGTATTAACTTTTTACAACTATAAAGACCTGCGATACAGCATAAGACTAATGCTCTAGACTTAGGTAAACGAGCTTAATAGCAAATTAAAAAGACTATAACTGTGACAATAACCTCAGGGTTCTTACAAGTTGTTCCAGCTTCAGTCATAACAAAAAGAAAGTGACTTCTCATATCGTCCTCGGTAGTATAGTGGTCAGTATCCCCGCCTGTCACGCGGGAGACCGGGGTTCAATTCCCCGCCGGGGAGGACATGCTTTTTTTTCCCTGTCATCTGTATTACTACTTATTTTACACGATATGAGATTTTTAGATCAAGAATTTTTATTTTATTAACACCCAATCACTTGCAGTTTCTAGTATCTCTGCGATCAAAAGAAGCTCACTAGTTTGGCGTAATAAATTTGTGTCCAATATTGAAGCCCTCTTCTTCGGCCCACTCAACTGCTTCCCCTTTCCACTCTAAAGAATAGAACTAACGAAAGTAACAAAAACCTAGTGACTTTTTTCGCTAGAACTTGTCCATTTCCTCGTCCTCGCTGTCTTTACTTGCCAGATCACAACCCCTCTAAGGGGCCATTTGCACACATGTTTAAACATTACAACTTTTTTTTAAAGAAACATAATGGAAGTGTTTTTTATGCTTATAGCCTCTTTAAAAGCGTTTCATAGGCTTTTCAGAATAGTTCAAAAAAGGTACTCTCCTCTAAAAGAGAGGCCGATGGAACCTATTTGAACCGATCGAAGGTCGTACAAATGGCAGAATACTGCGATTTATTCACAAATCATTATGTTAGAGCTAAGGTGTCCTCGGTAGTATGGTAGTTACTATCCCCTTTGTCTCGTGGGAGATAGGGGTTCAACTCTTTGCGGAGGAGTGTTTTTGTTTTTTTAGCTTTTTAAAATCAACTACGATATGCCACGTCTATTTCCCCTAACTACCGGTACCAGTCAAGGGACGAATGATGATGATGAGTCATATTTCACTTTGTATTTGTTACGTTTGAATAAACTGTGATACTAATCAATCAAATACCTACATTAAAACGTTTGTAGGGGAATATTCCACATATGGAAATTACCCGGCACGGTAGTATTTCCTACCCCTATCCTTTACAACAACAACACCCAATCCTACCAGAAAGAGTACACACGTGTTTACATGTTTATCACATTAATAACGAATTCTCGTCATAGTTCAATATTATCAGGCAGGACGTGATCTGAACCAGCGGCACATACTCTCGCTGTCTTGTGACACACACTTTTCTGGTCTGAAGTGTTTTTGAAGAGGAATGGAAAATTCTTTATTTCACTAGAAAAAAAAAACACATGCCATCGAATTGATTTTCTGTAAAAGAGATAACAGGAACAAGTCGAGATAACAAAGACAAGAAAAGGGAGAGGACGCAGACAGAATACGCTAGGAAGGTAAAGAGAAAATAATCAATCTATATCGAAAGAAAAAAGAGAAACTAATTAAGTAAGAAAGAATAAACGAAACGAAAGACAAAATACGAAGAAAGAAGAGAGAAAAAAAAAACAAACAAACGAAGGAATTAATGAAAGGCGATTGGCAGTAGTTCTTCTGTTTATTTACACCTGGTTTATTTTATTGCTGCACAACGTGGTGGAGAGAAATCTGCGGGGGAGGGTAGGTGATAAACTTATCAGCACAGCTAGAATTTATTATACAAATTATAGTTTTTACACCAGCCTTTTAACATCTGGCATTGACCCTGGCAGCTCGTTTCTCACGGCTTTAGGAAAAGGGGGTGGGGGGGGGAAGCGGAGCAATTCGACGAATTTTATGGTCGGTTGTGTGTCCTAGCTAAAGTGGAGTACGTGTTTCTGGAAAGAACTTTAAGGGAAGGGTCTGCTTGTATGAGGGAGGGGGTTGCAGGGGAGTTTTGGAGAGTTGGGGGGGGGGCTAAAAAGGGAGGGTCTGGCCACAGTCTCCCTTGTCTGCATATAATAAATATTCAGTTGCCGGCCGCCTGATCGAGCACATAAGCCTCCTGCATGACAACTTTGACAAAGTAGCTCTTAATGATGCACAAATGGCGGAAAACAGCGCCTCGACAACGCTTGTTCTTCCGGGAACACGGTCTGCGCATGTCACGTGACGTGGGAAACGGTGACGCTTTGAAAATGGCGCCCGCTCACACGAGACAGCGCGAGAATGGACGTCTTTGACGCGATGAAATCGATGGCAAAAGGCAAGCGAATGGCAAAGCATGCGACTGGAAAATTGGTTTGTGTAGAAGTGGCTTTCTTTTTTTAAACTCGTCGTTGTACTCCGCGAGGTGCTTAGTCAAAGTAAATACGAATTTGAATTTGCGTCTGAACCGTCAAAGAGTCGCTTATTCCCCAGACGTTTCAAACACGTTAGAAATGATTTGTCACGGACGCTTTAGCAGGAAGGAAATGTAATTAACGGTAATCGTTCGGTCTGTTCGGTGAAGACGACGAAGACGACGATACTGCTGTTGCTGTTGCTGGTGGTGATGGTGTTGCAGCTCGAATAGCTGATAAAGAGTTTATAGTGATTATAAGAGTATAGCGATGACTGTGTTTATATGGAGTTGAAGGTCGATACACACTAGTGTGTGTGTGTGTTTGTGTGTGTGTGTGTGTTAGTTAGTTATATAAAGGGCAGTGAGATGGTAAGAGCACAGAGACCAATTAAGAAATCACTGCCGAATTATGGCTAAAGTCCACAGTTTTAAGTCCACACCATAGATCGCAACCCGGCAAGGCCCTGCAATTCAACTGTGCATCACACTATTTTTTTCATCACCACACAGCCGTTAGTTCAGCTGACACACAGTGTGTCATCATCACACGTCTGTCACGTTTAGCTGACATATTATGTGTCATCCTCACACTGACACCTAGTTCTAATGACACATTATTTGTCATCATCGCACGGTCTCCACAGTTATTATTCCTATATGCGATCTTTCACTCGATCCCTGTCATGTCCGTTATAGTCTCATCCTCTTTTCTTTCCTTCGCACAGCTTTACGAGAAACACACTCATCATCAGTCAGTTTATCACTTATCTATGGTCCATACAATACTTTGACTTTCGTGTCAGGAATACTTTCCACTGCTAGCCAGAAAAAGCAGCCAGCAATAGTTTTCCCCACTCAAATGGCTGATGGTTGGTAAGTCTGAAGTTTAAAAAAAGGTGTTTCTTTCGCAAAGCACAAAATTGAAGACAAAAAATTTTCAGAAGATTCCCTGGTTTTGACCCTCGCGGAAGCCAATCTCGTGCGCATTCGGTTGCGAGGAAGGAATGCATGGGCAATAAATTTTGCACATTAAAGCCTCATGAGAGATGAAAGACACCCGGCAAGGCATCAGACGAGGCCCAGGTCGAGGGTTGCGCAAAACCGACTCATGACTCTGAATATTTACAATCTCCATCGCAAAATCTCTTGGGGGCTGGGTGTAGAGGAGGGGGGAGTGTACGGGTGTAAGTGGAGGGGGAGCGATAGCGAAAAGAAACGGTATAATTTAGCGTGGACCACAGAGATATTTTCTTCGAAGGATGGTAACTTGCCGAACCCATCACAATTTCCCCAGAGGATCCCGTTACAGTGCTGCCAGGAACCAGCTACAGTGGCGCCACTAGCGGATGTGGCTGATATGTTAATAGCCGGCTATGTCCCTTTGCTGGGTGGGGTCTCCTCTGGTGGGACGTGGAAGGTTGGGGGTGGGGCAGGATGCCGGTTGGGTGGCGGTGGTGGCTTGGAGATTAAATCACGAGAAAGAGTTGTCTTGAGTCTTTGGACTGATTTCTTGTTGTAAACTGTCGTACGTGATTCACGAACTACTCTGTGTGTGTGTGTGTGTGTGTGTGTGTGTGTGTGTGTGTGTGTGTTTTGAGTGGGTCAGGGAGTCTTGTCGTAAACTGTCGTACGTGATTCACGAACTACTGTGTGTGTGTGTGTGTGTGTGTGTGTGTGTGTGTGTGTGTGTGTGTGTGTGTGTGTGTGTGTGTGTGCGTGTTTGTGTGTGTGTTTTGAGTGTGTGTGTGTGTGTGTGTGTGTGTGTGTGTGTGTGTGTGTGTGTTTTGAGTCGGTCAGGGAGTCTTGTCGTAAACTGTCGTACGTGATTCACGAACTACTCTGTGTGTGTGTGTGTGTGTGTGTGTGTGTGTGTGTGTGTGTGTGTGTGTTTTGAGTGGGTCAGGGAGCCTTGCTTACTGGACGGCATTAATTCAAACGTTTGAGGAAAAATTAAGTATCCGTTAGGAACCTTAACCAAGCTACACAAACAGAAGCCAAATTACCGATCGACAAACCTTAGTTTCGAATTTCAGTGCATCTATGACGTCTTAAACTGTCAAAGGAAAAAAACAACAACAAAACAGTCAAGCAAGCAACAAACCCATCTCCCAGCAGAAACTCTATACCAGTTTATTAAAAAAAAAATCTTTGCCAGTCACCACGATGATTTAAAGAAAGTGACGACGACGACGACGACGATGATGATGATGATGATGATGATGATAATAATAGATAAACTAATAAATAAATAAACTAGCATTCTCCACGAATTCCAAGAGCGAAACGTTGGAGATCATCTCTGTGCCTACAAAGAGCAAGCATGGTGAGGAAACTGTCCAGAAAGCAGAGGACGCTGGGTGGCGTAAGAACAAAGCAACAAGCGTCTTTGCCTTTCCGCAGGGGCGGTAACCTCCTTCCGCTTGGGCCTGCGCCCTCATTAGATCACCTTGTCATAAATGCGCATGCTCAGTGCGCAAATCAGGAGCCGCGCATGCGTGCACGGCGTTCTTCAAGTAGAGGTGGGGGGGGAGAAGGGTGGAGGCTTAGGGATGGCTCAAGGCGGGACACGGGATTCTGTCGTAAAGCTTCCTTCAGCAATGAAAGCTGTCAGTGTCCACGACCCGTTGGTCACCCCAGTCTGACGTCCCAAGGTCTGAATCCCAAGGGGAGAAAAGACGTCAGATGCGACAAAGTGATGCGTCAGACCGGTTACCCCCCTTTCTTTTTAATCAAAAAGCATGACAGTGTATTAGATAACAACAACAGAGGGAGGGAGTGGTTGACAAAAAAATAAAGAGAGGTTGAGCGATGGAAGAAGGTGCAACAGTTCTTCTTCTGATTCAATCGATATTGAGTATAAGAAAAAATAAATTTAAAAAACGGGTCTTCCGGATTTCAAGACCATCATTGCCATGTATGTTTCTACCAAGAACAGCGTCTCAGTGGGACATCATTTAGTGCAGGTGTTGAAGTACACAGTTATGTGAATGACGATCCAAAAGCACCAAGGGGAACAAATCCTAGCGTGCGCGACATAGTCCATTAAGGTGAGTGGTGCAGCGTACTTGAAGCTACTGCCCTTCAAATGCTATGAGTAAAAGTAGATGCCGTAAAAAGGGAACTTGCGGTGAACGTTTTCATTGACCATAAGCATTGGTAAAAGGTAAAAAAAAAGGTAAAGGCCATCCCATAACCTTTTCAGGTCGTTGGGCAGTGAGGTGTTAGAGACCCCACTTTTCTCGGGGCCAGCTTTTACATGAGGGTGGTGCCAATCTCCTCTCCCTCGCTGCCTTACCTTCCCCAACTCTCTATGGAGTCAGGTACCCATTCCCGTCAGCTGGGTTTCGACTGGGGGACGTATGTTGCGCTTATCGGGAATTGAACCAGCGCGCTCTCGGTTCGGTCGCCAGCGCTCTAACCACTCGGCCATCCGCTTCCCCTAATAAGCCCCATAAGCATTGACCCCTTCGTAAATTGGTGGATGATAGCCCAGTAAAAAAACAAATAAAAGGTCGTTGATAACCAACAGCAAACACAGCAGAAAGAAAGAAAGAAAGAAAGAAAGAAAGAAAGAAAGAAAGAAAGAAAGAAAGAAAGAAAGATGTATTCATATTATAAACGTACACAGTGGCATAAAAGTATATGGTTTTCCTAATCACCAAGCGTACATACATTCTCCGCTCGTCACTCAGCTGCTTGAAGAGGAGAGAACTGTGGCTAATTTACAAGGAACAAGGAGGGAGGACCGACCACGTCTCCAACCAGACCAGGATGTGTCGTGCGCATGCGGCTGAGACTTAACGGGGTACCTAACATCCGGCTAACGTGTTGATTTTGATATCGATATGGTAGTCAAAATGCCTGGTAGGGAACATTGCATGATTCCTGTTTGCCATACTCAGAAAGCCAAACGTTGAGGTCTTTCGTTTCACCGCCTACCAAAACTAAGGAGAAACGACGAATGGCGAGCTGCACGTGTCAACCAATCGATCGAGCAGACGACTCTTTTAGTCCTCAAGGGGTGAAAGTTAATTTTGTTCTCGTAACTTCGAAGACATTTGCTTAAAATTGGTAAATTATCTGAGAGTGGTTTGTTTAATATAGTAAAGAACCTGTTATGTAAGATGGTTATGTAATGTGCAGTAAAGAACATCTGATGAGTGGCAGCAGAGACGACAGTGCCACCAATTAAAAAAAGGGTGTGCATACTACATAATGATAAAACTAAAAATGTGTTCGGTCAGTTTATTACGCAAATATGCTTGGGTATATTCTGCATGTTAAGTAGTCAAGTTGTTAGTTTTAGTGTTGTCTGCTGAATTCATTCCAGTTTATCATATCAAGATTGTACTCAATGATGTATAAGTAATATTTTAAGCACAATATTTAATTTACAAGGTCCATCAGGGAAGCAGTTTCTCTTTTCTGGAAGCCTGCCTACGGAAAGGATGCCTATAAATTCTGTTGTCACTCCAAAACCCCCATCAAAGAAAGATTTTTGTAAGCGATATTTCTTTGACATCTGTCATAGAATATACTGAAACCAAAAACAAGGGACTTATAGCTTAGCTGTATGTTTACTGATACGGTATGATCTAAAATGAACGATATGCCAGCTTAAAATGATTAACTTTATCATATTTCTGTGTCAGAAGATGGCACATAAGTCTTGAAACTTCCCCAGCCATGGCAATGAATCCAGCCATTGGGCAGATGCTGGTGTCTCTGCTAGAGGCTGGAGATGACTGCAAGCAGCGTAGAGGTAGGTCCAGGCCTTTTCTCTTGGTGTATGCTTTAATTTGTTTTCACCAGGCATTTTCTATACAAATGAATCAACCTTGAACGTCAGCATCTGAAAGATAGAAACCAAGTTACAAAACAAAAAGTCTCCTTTTAGAACAACATCATCGTTGTTATTATTATTGGCCATGTGGGACGTGTAACAAAAGTTGACAAAGGGATGTAGCATCATAGTGGGAATAATTTAGTGTGTTGTAAACAGCAAAGATAGGTGGAACTCTCTGCTTTTAGTACACCTGTGCCAGTACAGTATCTCATATACAGTCATTTTCTATCAAAACTTTTTTATATGCATTGATACCTACAGGTATGCTTTAGTCATATTAATAAAACAATTTACGACACGCATACATGGTATACTGTTGTCGATGATAGTACACTTTACATCTATGAAGGGTACAAGAATATTAAGAACAGCATTGATATATTGACTCATTGTCTTAGTATTTCTTTAAATGCTATTTGCCAGTTGGTACCTGCTATTTGTAGATCATGTTTACTTTTCAACTTAAATTGAATCTTTACAATTGTGGTCCTTAACCCTTCTGGTAAATAGTCATTATTGATTATTGAATTGTAAATATCTTCCACAAAGTCTAGGTTAAGCAGAAACAGATGATGTTTAGCTTGAGGCAATGTTCTAGATTTACAGAAGGAACTGGAAAATAATTATTAGAAACGAGAATACAGAAGAACTTATGAAAACTAAACGAGATTAGGAAATGGTTGTGAGTAGAGGTTTTGTTGGTTGTTTTAATGTGAATTAAAGCTGCTGTGTCACATGTAATATTCCAAAAAAAAAAAATAATAAAAATTACTATTAAATACTATTTTGAAATACTATTTAAATATTATTAAGGAAGGTACTTTTGTTAATGTTGTGTTGTCTCCAGTTTCTGGCGACACACAAAAGTTTATGTCTGAACATAGCTCCTAAAAGTAAAGACGCACAAAAGTAATTTTTATTGTTCAAAACAAAATAAAATAAAACCCCCAATTTAATAAACATATTTTTTTATGTGAAAAGTTTATTTACAAAATAATAAAGTGTTAAACTGACGCAATGCATAAGTCTAAATTTAGGCCTAGCTGACGGTTGTAAGGTGTGGTACTTACCTGGTATCCTATGCTACCCTATGACATCGCTATATTTTACACGTTCGACAAACATCAAATTATGTGATCAGAAAATATAAACTTTTAAATTTTAATATATTTAAATTGCTGTTTGCACACAATAGTTGTCATACTTTCTACTCGCTTCGTCTATCATCGATCACCTCCGTCACGTGTACGCATATAACCGGAAGTGCAAAACCCCAGCTTCTCCTGAGCTGCACCCTCGAGACTTACTGTGCGAGCGATAATGATGTGGCAAGTCTTGTAAAGAGCATCTGTGGTGCGTCTTGTCGTGTCGTTTGTGGTGTAGTTCACAGTAATCAGAGATGACAGAAACATCTGATGCACATTGTAGTAAGGCACCCTGAACAGTGGAGAGAGAGAGCTGAGGTTATGGCACTTATTTTGAGTTATTTTTATATTTTCGAGGTAGTTGCAGTCTTGTTTTAGGATGTGCAACTATAAACTTTTTAACAGCAGCCTTCCTGTCTTTTCCCTATATGTGCATTGAGGATTTTTGTCCTAGTTGTTAGACAGTGTGTGTGTGTGTGTGTGAGAGAGAGAGAGAGAGAGAAAGAGAGAGAGAGAGGGAGAACGTAGAAGTAGACAGTGATTGCCTAAAGCCTGTGATCATGCAAGGTACAGCAGTTCCAGTTTACAATTTGCTGTGTTGTTCAGTTCGATTTGGTTCCCTGACCTGTAATGGTCACAGGCGAGGAGTAGTCCACTTTCCTTACATCCAGAGTACTCAAATATGACATAGAATCTGATCCCAAGTCAGCTGGAGGAAGTACGCTGCGTCACACGGGTATCGAACCGGATCGTAACAATACCTCTAGGTTGGGGCGCCACTGCTCTAACCGCTGTCCGCTTTCCTTCCAATATATCCTGCTGATTCAGTCTGTTGATGATGTCTCAAAATTCAGTATCATGCGATGGAATTCAGTAAAAAGGATGCATTTCAGAATTCTATGTCATGCAATTCTGTATCATGTAACGCAATTTGCCACAAGGCGATACAATTCCGTGCCATGCACTGCAACGGGACTCAGTGCGATGGGTTGCTGTGGCTTTAAAAGCAAAGCATCTCCACATCTGAGAACCAGCTTGCTTCAAGCTTTTGGGCGAGAGGCCCTGCAGTCACTACTGGCGGCTATTCCCGCAAAATCTCGTGCCAGCGGCGCACAAGCAATGGGTGTTAAGTCCTCTCCATTATCACCGCAAACACCGTTGCCTGACCGCCGTCTGCGAAGCGCTTCACCATTATCTCCATTTCAAGACGACTTCCTTGGCACAAGCATCCAGACACAAGCACAGTGTTGGAAGATAGTTTAAAGAAGAAGGGTGATGGTGGGGAGGGAGGTCGGGTTCTTGGCTTCAAGTGGATTCGCTTCCCTTTTACCACCACCACCCCCATCATCTGGTGCCTGGCGCGTGGCGTTGAATGAAGACGGAGTGGCTGTCTCGCAGAATCTATTAGGTTCTTGCAGACGGAAACACAAACTGGATTATGGATAACAGACAAAGACCCTCCCATTCCGACTTTTTTAAAAAATTACTTTTTATCCTAAAGTTTTCATCATCATCATCATCATCATCATCATCATCATCATCATCATCATCATCATCATCATCATCATCATCATCATCATCATCATCATCATCATCATCATCATCATCATCATTGATGTTTCGTTTTGTTCTGTCGGCTGCAGAGTCTTGGACATGGTGAGAGCGCAGTGAACACATTTCATCATAAATCTTTTTTTTTTCAACGTTAGGTGATTTCCAGGCACGGAATGCCTCACGGAATTATGCTTTATGGAATGCTATACATCCCCAAAGTCTTCGCACTCCCCCCGCATTTCCTTGTGTCGCGTGCTGCGCCGTAACTTTCTCTCCACTTCGCCTCCCATTTTTCCTCCTAAAACTGTCGAACACTCTGTCCATTTATCATCTTTCTTTTTTTTTCCTTTTTTTCCTTTCTTTCTCTCCCAACCTTCTTAATAGGTTACAAAGAAAATGGAAAAGACAATTTTGTAAATTTAAGAAAAAAAATTGTTTACCGTGAGGGAATATCTAGAACAAGGGGAGGAAGCCAGGTATCTCGGCAACACTTTCTTCCTGATGCCCGACAGCCGGATCAAACAGCATTACCCTTCATTCAGTTCAGGGTAGTCTACGAACAGTTCCAGCAGATAGCGAGCGGATGTGCCTCGCCGACAGGTTGGGCCCAGTGACAGGATCTTTTCTCAACGGTTCTTGTTTATTCAGCGTGTGCTCCGCAGCAAATTAACAGAACCAGTTGCAGAAGTAGGTCTGTGCACGCAAACTGAAGGGTCGGGTGAGATTCTGCAGTTCACATGTCGTGTCAGGTGAGCATGAGCATTTCCGCTCTGCAAGGTTTTGGGGATTCAAAAACAAGTGTGTAAGTGTTATGAGGTCATCACGGTTGGTTCCTTTTTGCGAACATGCCGTGTGCTGAACACAGGTAGATAACTGAACACAGATATGTAACTGAACACAAATATATAACTGAACACAGATAACTGGACCAACACAGATAACTGAACACAGATATATAACTTGACACAGATAACTGAACACAGATAACTGGCCCCAGATAGATAACTGAACACAGATAACTGGACCCAGATAGATAACTGAACACATAGACAACTGAACACAGACAACTGAACAGAGATAACTGGACCCAGATAGATAACTGAACACAGATAGACAACTGAACACAGATAACTGGACACAGATAACTGGACCCAGATAGACAACTGAACACAGATAACTGAACAGATAACTGGACCCACACATATAACTGAACACAGATAACTGGACCCAGATAGACAACTGAACACAGATAACTGAACACAGATAACTGAACAGATAACTGGACCCAGGTAGACAACTGAACACAGATACAGATAACTGAACAGATAACTGGACCCAGATAGATAACTGAACACAGATAACTGAACCCAGATGGACAACTGAACACAGATAACTGAACAGATAACTGAACCCAGATAGACAACTGAACACAGATAACTGAACCCAGATGGATAACTGAACACAGATAACTGAACAGATAACTGGACCCAGATAGACAACTGAACACAGATAACTGGACACAGATAACTGGACCCAGATAGACAACTGAACACAGATAACTGAACACAGATAACTGGACCCAGATAGATAACTGGACACAGATAACTGAACACAGATAACTGGACCCAGATAGACAACTGAACACAGATAACTGGACCCAGATAGACAACTGAACACAGATAACTGAACAGATAACTGGACCCAGATAGACAACTGAACACAGATAACTGAACACAGATAACTGGAAGGATTAGATATATAAGCTTTATTTTATTCCAGACAATTATTAACAGCTCTGTAAGGAAGTGGTTTAGAACCACTCATGTTGACACAACAACAACAGTCAACATATTCATACTCACCTCACAAGATATACCCTCATACAATCACATTTCAGACTCGCATATTATCAATATTCATTCACACACGGATGAACAAAAAGATAAGATAATGTACTCTTTATTGATAGATGGATATGGGGATGAATGCGTGCTAACAGAATATTTACAGGAGTAGACCTGTGCCAGCGAACAGAGTGAGAGAGTGAGAGAGAGAGAAAGTGAGAGAGAGAGAGAGATCTTGGTGTGTGAAAAAAACCTCCAAAAGTCGAGCGCCTCGAAAAGAAAACAGAAAAGAGAAGACGGGTGAAACAAAAGATGACGAATACTGTTTCTCTTCTCCACAGAAAATTTCCCCTGCAATGCTCCGAACAAGATTCTTTGCGAGACAAGCAGACATTCCTGCTGAAACGCGGCTAAAATGGCGAACCTGTCGGACGTGTTGCACGAGCCCCATCCCCTTCATCCCTCTCCCCTCCTCGTGCCTCTAGAGGTGTACACTGAGCAGGCTACCCAGGGTACGAGGGAGAAGTAATGTTTGTGCACTGTTCCAGCTGCAGTATATATCTCGAGGAAGGAACACTTTGTCATACACATGTTCCACGTGTACCGATAACATCCAACATTATCTACATCAGAAAGTACAGACTTCCTGAACATACTGCATCCTACGATACAAGAGGCAAAGAGGGAACGATAGACAACTGGAGGTTTGGTTGGTGGGGGGTGGGGAGGAAATCAAGACAAAGAGAAGCAAGAGAGGGGGGAGGTATAGAGAGAAGGCAAGATAATTAATTAACGGATGGGTTTTGGAGGCTGAAATTTACAGGTTAGTTTACATCTCCTATATTTACCAATATCTGCAATAAACTCAAACCATTCAGGTTGGTCTCTAATGTATTGCGTGCAGGGAACCTTAGGCAGCTGAGGCTGAGCTATGCTCAGCAGGGTAGAGCATCCTTGAATGACTGTGTCTGTGTATAAGGGAGACATGCATGCTTCTGCCTCACCCACCTTCAATCTTTTTCTTAATTTTATTTTGTATTTTCCTTGTTGCCACCGTACCTCAGTGGAAGACTTGAATGGTTAAAAAAACCCACAGATCTCCCAGCAACTTGGAGTGGACCTGGGCGGGAGTTTATCTTCCCATAACAAATAACAGAATAAGATGTAGAAAAAAAGAAGAAATAAATGACAACAAAGAAATGATAATAAAGGTATTTGCAAAGCGCCCATATTTGCTACAGCAATACATGGTGCATATATAAAAACTCATGAACACCTACGCAGGCGTGTGCGCGCACAGACACACCATGGGAGGAGAAAAAAGTAATTTTTAAGAGGCAGTTTGAAGGAAGACAGCGATGAAAAATATAGAACAAATAAATGAAAGTGACAAAAGAGAGAAAAAAATAAATGAAGGAATAAATACATTAATGAAGTTAGAGATAAAATATGAAAGACATAAAGAAAAATGGAAGGAAAAAACATAGTTGTAAAATAAAAGAAGAAAGAATAAATGAAACAACAACAAAAATATTCGATAAACAAATAATATATACAGAGAAAAAGAAAAACAGAAAAGGTATGTTGCTTTAAAATCTAGATAATCTCTGGGCATGCCAGGCAAATAAAAGCCGGCATGTTGATACTAACACAAGCTGTTGAAGTAACCGGCGGTCGTTTACTTGCCCGGTGATTAGCCAGACTAATGACTTGACTTGGTGCCGGCAGGGGGCGGCACTGCTAGTAGATCTTCTTGCGCCAGGTAAACGAGAGGGAAACTATTTGGCATTCCTGCTGGGAGATCAAGGTGCTAATCAGGCTTGATGTTACAGGGCTAGAGCGCGTGATGTAAAGCCCCGCTACTTACAGCTGACTACGTGGTAGCCTTATTATCCCTGCCTTCGTTTGCGCTTGCGTGCCAGCCAACAGCTCATACACAGGCATACACAAAAAGTAATGCAACAAATAAATAAGTAAAACAAACAAACAACAAACAAAAAAGCAAACAAACTAATGTACAGAAACAATCAAACAAACCAACGAACAAACATGAACAAACAAACAAACAAACAAACAAACAAACAAACAAATAAGTAGCATCGCCATTCTTGTCCTGGTTTCAAGCACTGGGAAGAAATCAGCGATACAGCAGACATCCAAAGAAACAGACGATAAAACTGGAGGCATGAAGAGCAACATGTTTTGCCTCGTTGGGCTTACAGAGGTTTTGTCCGAGGTTTGATTTTGTCTTTGGTCCCAGACATTGACGGAAGTCAGAACCACGATCTGAAGTTTGTGGAGACACTGACATGGCTGCAACTTTTTCACTGTCAGACTGACCTTTTTCTCTACGGAAATTGTAGCTTCGAAAGTTCTTTTAGAGAAAAAATATTTCCTAGTAATTTTTTTCACGCCGGGTTAATGGTGAGAGGGCGAAGGAAGGATGAGAGTGATGTGTCCATTCGCTTTACTGGCTTGAAGGGACTCCCTCTACCCATTTTGTCTCTTCTTTTTCTTTGTAGTGCCCTTTGCTTTTCGTGTTGTTTTGGTGTCTGATGAATACTGATGATCTGTCCTTGTAGGTGCCTTCGCCTGTCACTGTTCTGGACCGTTTTCCTGACTCATTGCTGTTTTCTTCATCGTCTAACGGTCTCGACTCCAGGTTTTCGTTTGCTGGATTAATTCTCAACTTCACTGCAGGTTTTCAACGCATTTTGCTCTACGGACCATTTTCTTTGCACAATTTTTCCCACTGCTTCCGATTGTAGATGTACATGAGTCAACAAACGTGGACTTGATTTCTGATCTCTTGTCTACAGCCCTGACTCCTGCTTCATCCATTTTCTTCACTGTCACTGTGTTGATGCCAACTCCAACAATCAAACAAACAAACAAAAAACAAAAAACAAAAACAAAAATAAAAACAAAAAACAATTATATATGTTTTTGCTGCCCTCACCTCTACCACCACTGTTATTACCACTAATACTACTCCGACTACAATCTCGGGCATCAAAGGAAGAAGAAACAACCCTGGGTCACGAACGACATCCTAGTTCTCTGTGACCAAAGGAGTTTGAAGAGAGGAAAAGCGAACCCAAAGCAGCTTCCAGATACAAAGAAGTGAAGTGTAACATCAAGAAAAGGATGACAGGGAGAACTGGATCGAAAGTCAATGCCAGGACATAGAGGAAACAATGCCAAATGACAGTCGCAAGTCAAAAAGACAGTCAAAGAAGAAGAGAAGAGTAGAAAGGGATAGTTTGGTAGTGGTACTCAACTCTAGTGCCTGCATCCCAGCTGTTGACATTCACCTTCTTCTCAACATGAGTAGCTACACTAACCGTGTACACAATAAACTCTTTGTTTTAAGACCATTATTGTTATCATTCTGACTGTTTATATTTATACATCATATTTTATACTTTCAGCTAGCCCTCGGTGATCGGGTAGAACGCTCTGTAAATTAACTCTATTATTATTAAGGACACACGTTCTTACGGAATCAGGTAACACGATGGAGAACATGAACAGAAACCCTCAACTCACTTTTTAAAGAATTGAGTATCAATTCCAGGAGACAAATGTCTGAAGCAGGACGATGGCCAAAGTTGGGACTTTTGAAAAAAAAAAAGAAAAGGAAAAAGGCTGTGTCACTGAACAAACAGAGCAGCGGACATGATCGTGTTTCCTCTACTCTTGGACTTTAGCACATCAGGGACATCGGGATGTCGCCAGCTTTGTATCTAATGGTTTTCCTTCAGTCATACGGGCACTTTTGTTGTAGCTTTTTTTTTCTTTGTATAGTCCCCGGACTTTGGTCATTGTTCCGCTTCATGCATTAGCCCCCCCCCCACCTCTCCCTCCCCTACCGCCCCTCCCTCGACAGAGAGACATCCAATCATGGGACAAAGAAAGAAGGGGAAATGGGAAAAAAGAATCAGACAAACTGTTAAACATCCCCACAACTCAACGGCATTTATGTCGTTTCATCAACTCTGCAAACACATCACAGACTATAGGCGTGAGTGGGATATGTGAGTGTGTGTGGGGGTGGGGTGGGTGTTGGGGGATGGAAGGGGCTTAAGCTCGTGATTTGTGTGTCTGTAGACTTCACTCTCCTCCCATCCATCCGCCGCTCCTATCCCCCGCATCACGTGACTGGGGAACAAAGCCAAGATGGCGTTAGCGGCACGCCTTTGCTGTAAATACTCTTCGCTGCCCTGCCGGTCGCGGTGCCCTGTTTGCTAATATGATACTACTAACTGAGATGATTTTTTTTTCTTTTTTTTACTGTTATTTCGATCGGCTGACGCGAATTTAGTCAACAACTCCGTCTGGCTGACCGCTGAACTAGCAATCTAGGTCAAGGGAGCCTCGATCTCGCTTTATAAGAGGGTTTCCCAGTCTGATGACGCGGCTTCTCGTTTGCCTTTTGTTATGATGTGGTATTTTGGTTGCCTTGAATCTGGAGTTAGTTTACATAGTTTTTCGCTGACAGACAATCCTTACCAACGATTCTGGATAAATTTTGTAAAAACCCCTTCAGTTTTTTTTTAAAGCCAGCAAAATACCAGGGCATCTGGGAATTGCACTTTCAGGGATGACTGTATCGTAGATCAGAACACTTGCTGAATCAACTAGCCGGTTTTTTACACTATCGAATATTAAAAAGAAACATTTTCCCAAGTATTCTTACAGAAAAATGTATTGCTGCGCTGTCACAGCATTCTCCAGTTCCTGGCAGAAATCAAACATGTAGTCTTTGAGAGAAAACGAGTTGTTAAAGGTAAGAAAAATGCGGGCGGGCTTTAGTTTTATGCAATCCACATACAGAAAAAGAGCTACAATGATATTTTAGGTAAGAAGCAGAAATAAGTATTATTTATTACAAACTGATCGAAATTAAATATCCAGTTTTTGTGTCAAATCTCTTATCAGACTGATGAACAGAACAACGAGTAAAATTTGGTGACTTTGTGCCCTGACTATGTGACTCATCTGCCTTTTCTGTCACCTCACTTCATAGTGGTAGGTGGTAGGTGGTAGAGGTTCCGTATCCCAGCAACAGTAAAGTGACGAAGTAAATTGCCCATACCCTAATGACAAGACGTCGGGGTCCACTACTCTAGCAATAAGATATTACTCTAGTGATACGAGGTAGTGATAAGAGTTCAAGGGAAAGGTCAGACACTTATGAAGGGTTCAGGGTTTCCTCTCCCTTCCTCTCCCCTCACAGTGCAAAATCACCTCAAGGGGGGGAAGCTCTTTCCCATCAAAGCAACCAACAAACAAATTGTCTTGTCCTCTATCCCCACTTGAACTTTCTCTGATACATGAAGTGGAGCGGCTTCATTCACCACCGACTGTCACCAGCAAAGCTTCACGCAAACACGTGCTTCTCATATTTGTTTACTTGTACTCACCATCTGTTGTTAAGTATCTCATAGTATATCGTCTTCTATGATCTTACCTTTATTGCAAACGATTTATGCGAAACTATACGACAAAGCCACGCCCCCATATATATAATATACTTTATGTGTTTTGAATGAAAATATTAGCAACTACGGCACGCAAGTGGGACTGTAGGTGGTTTTCCATCAACTGATTGACTGAATGACGTTAACATTTTGTGGAGGGCTGATTGATCCGAACACCTCTTCCCTCAGCTCTCCTCCATGGTAGGCGTTTTATCCGCCTGTGCGTTTGACAGTGAGTTTCAGTGCCGCTGGCCAGCTTATAAACTGCTTCCACCCCCTTTTATCTCGTCTTCGAAATGGTCCCAGATGGCGCGCGCTGCAAATTCGCTCTTCCCGTCATCCCCAGCCCTCTGATAGGCCGCTAGATAGCCGAGGTGTTCGTCCAGGGTAACATGTCAAGTCCGGTCTTCTCGAGTGGTCGGTCTATCCGTCTGTGGGCTCATCAGCCAGGTTAGGTACGTCATTAGGGGTGGCTGGCTGTTAGACTCCCTTTAGTACCCCGGCGTTCACTTTGATCTCTTTGCGGCGAGTTTACCCGCGCTGGTCGACAATGTGTTCTAATCAAAAGATTCCACGCAGTTGATGGCGGCCGCTCTCCGCCTAGGATTCCTTTTAGTGGTTTGTGTCCTTGGAAAATGGAATTAGAGGAAAGCCATTTTGTTTCTCCTTTGCCCTCGATAATGCGAGTGTTGTCCGTGATCAAGGAAGCGAAATGGCGGGTTATCAAATCTTTATTTATCCACGTAGTGGTGAAGGTAGTGGAAGCGAAAACTTGAGCAAGGAAGGACTGTGAGAAAAAGGGTCTCTCTCTCTTTCACACACACACACACACACACACACACACACACACACACACACACACACACACACACACACACACATGCACGCAAGCGAACACACAGAAGCTAATGACGACACGCCTTTTCTTTTTTTCTGCCGGTCAATAATCTTTACAAGACTCCCCCTGTGCGGTTATTTCCCCTTGCATTTTCCCCGTGTGGCTCATGCGTTGTAATCTCTCCTGTGATGCTGTCCGTCTCTACTTCGACTGGGATTACAGCAAAAAGGAAAAAGAAAGAGAAAATCTGGCCAGACTAAAAGGCTACCTGAACACGTCGTCAGTCCTAATGAAGCCACATCACTTAAAGACGCCTCCGCGATTTGCCTTCCTCTCGGTTGATAACTGATTCCGGAAAATACGAGCAAATAAGGCAAACACTGAAACCCAAGCGGAGGCTGGAGAGCGTTAACGAGGCTGTCGCACGGCAAACGACTCGCAGCGCGGCGCGGCGACAGAATTTCCCAGGCTTAAGTCACCGCTCAAGTCTCGAACGCACAAAGAACATCGTTCAATCATCAAATCGAGCAGACGATCGCTTAAACCAACACCGCATGATGGAGCGCCACGTGTAAGCTGTCAAACGTGGGGGAAGAGAGAAGGCGAGAGATGTGTGTGTGTGTGTGTGCGTGCATGCATGCGTGCGTGCGTGCGTGCGTGCGTGTGCGTGTGTGTGTGTGTGTGTGTGGCGGGTGGTGGGGAGGGGTGCAGGGAGCGGATATACGCTTGGCGTAATCTGTGCTTTGAGCTCTTGTGGTTTGGTAAACTTCAAAAGCTCTCCCGACTCTAGAAAGGAAGAAAAAAAATGCCACTGGCTGCAGCGGTTTGTTGTATTATTGGACAACGGAAAAGTCTGGCGGTTGTCGGGTCCTGCTGTGGGTTTTGCTCCAGACAGCGCCACGGCCTGTTCGCTCTTTTGCTCTGGTGGCGGTGGTGAGCAGCAGTCAACGACTGGGAGAACAGTCTCGTGGGTCTTGCAAACTCTGTAACAGGTAACGTCCTATGTTAACAAATAAACTATTTCATGAAAGGTGAATTCTTCTCCTTTTCCACGACGACGACAACGATAATGCTTGACGATAAACGATAACGAGGGCGACGACGACGACGATGATGGTGACGACAACGACGAAGTCGACGACGATGACTTTTCTGAAGGTGGTTCGTACACATTTTTCTTAGCCGAATCTAGTGACATGAAAGATTTTTCTGTTGTAAATACTGGAGAGGTACAGGATGCACTGTCTTTGTTCTTGTAGTCTGTAGATGGTCAATCTCTGTTTTGAGTTATTTTTGTTTGGTAAACTTCAAAAAAAAGTTACTCCACCTCCGAAACCTATCAACCTGAGCCATTTTTCGTATTTTCATAAAAACAAAACAATGTTTGGTGTTTGATGTGGATATTGCTTCAGATATACGCACGAAGACAACAGCGAGGACGCCGGATACATAAACAGATTTGTGATCAAAGCCAAATAAATAATGAGTATATAAATCAAGGTCATAAGAGAACGGGGTAGGTGGCCATGTACATACATACATACATACATACATACATACATACATACATACATATTAGAAAGCAGAAAGAAATAATATCAAATGCTGCAGTGGGTTGCTCCTGGCGTCTGCAGGTTTCGAGAACATAACAGGGGCATAAAGCTGACATCCTATTCCTAACCCGAGTAATGTTTCCTGTACAGCCTTTTTGAACTGCGACCGCAATTACGTCTGCTACAAGCAGATTGATTGATTGATTAATTGATTGGTTGATTGGTTGATTGATTGATTGGCGTGACTGGTGCGTGTAGCAGACGACATCTTGAGAGCGGTGTCCTCGCTTTGATGTCGGCGGCCCGATCAAAGTTGCGAGGGTATATCTGGCATAGCAGAGCCTTTGCAAGAATGGGAAACATTGCTTGGGCCTGGTGTGGTGTAAGATGGGAGGGGATGGGGTTGGGGTTGGGGTTGGGTTTAGGGCCAGAGACGCCTGCGCGCCGCTATCTGCAGGAATTAAGGGCATAAACTGTGGAAACAAGGGTTCGCGGTCCGCCAGCAAGAGCCGCTACTTCCCACTGTTACCCAACCGCTTAAGAGGCCGACTCCAGCTTTTGCGATGGGTAGCCCGATATATCCTTGAGAAACATGCCCCCACCCTTGTTGACTACCCTTATCAGTACCCGTCAGTACCCCTCCTACCCGAGGAGCCAAACATGCTGCCGGTTGTCGTCTGCTGGGTGACGAGGGTGAGACTGTGGGAGAAGGGAGGTAGCTGTCGTAAGAGGAAACAGAAGGTATAGATGGTGGGAGGGGGGTGGGGAAGACAGGTGTGGGTTGGGATTGTAGATTATGTCAAGGGCCGGGCTGAAGTGTGAAGGGTCAATAGGTGCGATGTTGTTGAAACAAGATTGGCTATCAAAGATAGTACATTGTAATGATCGGCTAAACAGAGAGGGCGGAGTACATGTACTTCCATTTGTCCACACGAGTCTAAGGAGCGAAACGGTGAATCTATGGGTGAACATTCATGCAAGTGTAGACTGGACGATCCCACAATTCCAAAAACTTGCACTTGAAATTTACTTCATTCTTTGTCGGGAGAGCGGATAGCCGAGTGGTTACAGCACTGTCGTCCGGAACGAGGGGCACCCGGGTTCGATATCCATGTGGCGCAGCAAACCTTCTCTCAGTCGACCCAGCTGTCGGGAATGAAGATAGGGATACCCGAGTCCACTTGGAGAGGAGATGGGCGCCGCCATGCGGACAAGCATAGAGACAGGCTAAGATAACTTGAAGCAAGAAAAGAAAACATGCCGGAATGGACGTGGCCTGGGTTAACAACAGCCACTTCCCCCATCGGCACACTCCAGGGAGAGGTGGGACTTGAGTCGCGCTGAGAGAAGGAACCCCATCGGGACAGTGGAACAAATCTTGAACTGTCGCGTCCTGTTTAAAAAGCACCTGCAGCATGGTAAGGATTACTTCAATAACTTCAACTTTAAGAAGGCGTTCGATCGAATCTGGCATGAGGGACTCTGATTCAACATAGAAGTGGGTCTCGTGGGAACTATTTAAGCGTTGTACAAGGACTCCATGAACACGGTTGGAAGAACTACAAATGTAGATGAGAGAGCTCTTCCCAACGACGGTCAGTGCTCGACAAAGCTGCCATCTGTCCCCAGGGTGTTAAATATATTTTTGGAGATATTATGCGAGATAATCTTCAGGACTATCACGCCTTCCTGTCCATCGGAGGGAGGCCACTGCCTAGCCTTGTAGATGACATCGATCTGATGGAAAGGAGTAACAGCGAGTTACAGGAACTCACACACAATAGCGACTAGCGAGAGTGGATATGGGATGAAGATTAGCATGGAAAAGAGCGAAGTCGTCACCGTCAGGCAGGGAAAAGCGGAGATCTGCCCAAACGATGTACAGGTTGAAGAGGTACATGGATGCAGGGTGTGACCCTCTTCAAGGACGACAGATGCAGATATTTGTCTCAAGATCCCAGCAGTGACGAGTAAGGAAAGGGAAGGCTGAGAAAAATATTGGACAGCAAAATACAGGCTGTACAAGTCTCTTGTCGTCCCTTTCGTGCTGTACGGCTGTGAAACGTGGACCTTGTTCATCGAGATGGAGAGGCAGATCCATGAATTTGAAACCAAGTGCTTGAGAAATCTGCTCCAAATACCTACAAGGAACAGAACAGTAAGGCAACAAGAGACGGGCGATGGACACTACACTGACATGAAGCTGGCCCCAAGAAGAGTGAGGTCTCGCACTTTCCCAATGACTTGAGAAAGGTTAGGGGACAACCTTCACTTTCTTCCCATACCATTCCTTGTGTCCTGACACGCTTAAAAGACGCTGAAATTTAGTACTCTATTTATTTCTTTCAAAGTCCTTTACCTGTTTTGTATAGCTGTTATTTGTGTATATACTAGAACTGTCTTATTTTGTGCTCATTATGTTCCGCCGAGAAACTTATACTATGGCGCATGCGCGCCAGATCGATGATATCAGTGTGGCGGTAAATTCGCACCTGTTTGCTGAGGGTGGATGGTGGCTTACGCGTTGCCATATTGTTTACAGCAAACGACTTTATCTCCTGTACAAACCTTGTTAGCAGCGGCATGCTTGCGAGTGCTCCAGACCAGCGCAGGAATGTCCACATTAGGCACAGTGAACAGAACCAGCAGCGATTGAACTTGTTCAGTGAAAAATGACAGTAAAGGCGAGTCATTATCACCTGATGACGTAGAGAAGATTCGAGGAGAGATTTTTTTCCCATTCTTTAAACAGCTAATGTAGCGCGGTTCAGCTATCTCCGTTCGTTAATCTGCTCCCAGAATTTGTTAGATGCTGATCACGACATTTTAAGCACGTGACAAGAAACTGATCAAGAGAAATAATCGGGTTGTGGGTCTGTCATGATCGGGGTGTGGGAAAAGTGGGTCTGTCATGATCGGGGTGTGGGACAAGACGGTTTGTCATGATCGGGGTGTTGGGACAAGAGGGTCTGTCATGATCGGAGTGTGGGACAAGACGGTTTGTCATGATCGGGGTGTTGGGACAAGAGGGTTTGTCATGATCGGGGTGTTGGGACAAGAGGGTCTGTCATGATCAGGGTGTGGGACAAGAGGGTCTGTCATGATCAGGGTGTGGGACAAGAGGGTTTGTCATGATCGGGGTGTGGGACAAGAGGGTCTGTCATGATCGGGGTGTGGGACAAGTGGGTCTGTCATGATCGGGGTGTGGGACAAGAGGGTCTGTCATGATCGGGGTGTGGGACAAGTGGGTCTGTCATGATCGGGGTGTGGGACAAGAGAGTCTGTCATGATCGGGGTGTGGGACAAGAGAGTCTGTCATGATCGGGGTGTTGGGACAAGAGAGTCTGTCATGATCGTCGTGTGGGACAAGAGAGTCTGTCATGATCGGGGTGTTGGGACAAGAGAGTCTGTCATGATCGGGGTGTGAGACAAGTGGGTCTGTCATGATCGGGGTGTGGGACAAGAGAGTCTGTCATGATCGGGGTGTGAGACAAGAGTGTCTGTCATGATCGGGGTGTGGGACAAGAGAGTCTGTCATGATCGGGGTGTGGGACAAGAGAGTCTGTCATGATCGGGGTGTGAGACAAGAGGGTCTGTCATGATCGGGGTGTGGGACATCGGGTCTGTCATGATCGGGATGTCGGACAGGAGGGTCTGTCATGATCGGGGTGTGGGACAAGAGGGTCTGGCGTGATCTGGGTGTGGGACAAGAGGGTCTGTCATGATCGGGGTGTGGGACAAGAGGGTCTGTCATGATCGGGGTGTGGGACAAGAGGGTCTGTCATGATCGGGGTGTGGGACATCGGGTCTGTCATGATCGGGATGTCGGACAGGAGGGTCTGTCATGATCGGGGTGTGGGACAAGAGGGTCTGTCATGATCGGGGTGTGGGACAAGAGAGTCTGTCATGATCGGGGTGTGGGACAAGAGGGTCTGGCATGACCTGGGTGTGGGACAAGAGGGTCTGTCATGATCGGGGTGTGGGACAAGAGGGTCTGTCATGAACGGGGTGTGGGACAAGTTGGTCTCTCATGATCGGGGTGTGGGACAAGAGGGTCTTTCATGATCGGGGTGTGGGGCAAGAGGGTCTGGCATGATCTGGGTGTGGGACAAGAGGGTCTGTCATGATCGGGGTGTGGGACAAGAGGGTCTGTCATGAACGGGGTGTGGGACAAGTTGGTCTGTCATGATCGGGGTGTGGGACAAGTGGGTCTGTAATGATCGGGGTGTTGGGACAAGAGGGTCTGTCATGATCGGGGTGTTGGGACAAGAGGGTCTGTCATGATTAAGAAACATTGTAGTGATGCCAGCACAGTGAACATAAGAGCTCGGACTATAACGTGAATCTAATGAAAGTGTGTATTTTCGCATTGTTAGCGTCCCAGGTTAATTTTTATGTCCCCCACATCTCAACAGCAGAGCCGTCGGTGCAACTATCAACCAGTCCGGGGACCTGGCATCGCAGTGGCTGCTGCTGTTCGAAGCAAAAAGCACATCAACATTCAAAGAAAGAGACCTGTTTCACGTGTGTGGGCCTCCAGGGTTACTTGTTTATTTTTTTTTGTTTTAGTGTGTGTGTGTGTGTGTGTGTGTGTGTGTGTGTGTGTGTGTGTGTGTGTGTGTGTGTAAGTTAGTGGGTGGCAGGGTACTTATTTGTCTCAGCCCGAAGAAAGAAAGCGAGATTGTTTCTTCTCAATTGTTTTCAGCCGTTAATTATTTTGCTTTTCGCCTTCACGTCACGTGATCTCGACCGGTCACTCGTCTCATTCTTGTCGTCTCTTAGACGATCATCGTCAACGTGATGCCGTTGGTCAAACCCGGTCCTCTGACGTCATGGTAACGCTTTTAGGGCAAGGCACTCTCTTTCCTACCCCTCTCCTTCCTTCAACTCCTCCTTTCCGTGGAACTGAGAGCGTGCCGTCACAAATCACCGCATCCTTGTGGACGATAAGCTGGGTGAGTGTTGGTCACGTGACTGAAGGCCCAGTCCGCCGCGGGGTCCATTAGGAGGCGAGTCGTTAGGTAACAGGCTGTCGCCGGCCTGGTTTATGAGTCTTGGTCGATGCCAGAAATCGTTCAGACCCTCTGTTGACACCATTCGTCAGCAGGTTGGTATGGACACTGCAGGGGCGAGATTGCGTAATTTCCCCTCTTCGCCCCTTCCTCCCACTTCTTCGCCTCTTCACCACACACACACACACACACACACACACACACACACACACACACACACACACACACACACACTTCCTGCTCCTTCCCGTTCACTGCACACCGAGAGTCGTAAAATTACACAATTCGCATGCCCCTGATCTGTTTGTCTCCAGCTCTCCGCCCTGGCGGCGAGTTGAGCTACGAAAGCAGTGACCGTTTCTGGGAGGGAGGAAGGAAGTTTGGGCTCGTAGAAAAAAGTTAAAACTGACCCCGCGAATACAACGAAATCCTTCCCTTCCCCATGTTTTGTTTCATTTCTCAATCCCTCCACATCACCCTCTTCCCTTCCTGTCTTCTCGACCCCTCCCGCCCCTTCAGTGCACAAATCTATCCCTCTCTATCCATTTCCTCAGTCATTCCGTCAGAGGGAGGAGTTAAAAAAGTTGGTGGTTCCAGAAACGCTCACGCTTCTAGATTTTTGGAATATTGCCACGGAGGTACATTATTTATCCTCAACCCCAAAGCGGTAAAGTAGTCCACAGATGTTAATGCACTACGAAAATTCAATGTCCAATTTTTTGCCCCCCCCCCCACAAATCCTTGTTTATGTCCGGATATAAATCCTCGTTTAGCAAAGTCTCGCAAAAAACGTTGGACAGGAAGATCACACGAGAGGTCGAACGCCCCGTGATGTGTGTCGAGCAAACCACACAGAGACATAATGTGATTAGGTGAGTCCAGTGAACGCTGCTCCTTCTCACAGAGTCGGTCGGGCGACATCAGCTGTCAACTCGTTCCGCGCTCGTGAGACGATCAGGCATAAGTAATTGTGGGAGTGTTTTACTTTCGACACGCTCTGTTAACTTCAAGGCAGCAACTGTTACTTTCAAGGAAACACGTTCGTTAAGAGATTTGCTCGGCCATTGTGGCAGCGCTGGTTGCCTTACCCGGCTTACCGTGATATAGCATTAGTTGCTGGACCGGCGTAAAAACACCAATTCCACCCCCCCCCCTTGTTTTTATATATGTTTTGATTAGTGAAACTGTCTACAATGTCAATAAAATGTAAAATTTGATGGTATGAGCGTTTTGTATTCAGTGACATTTTCTTATTTCACTAGATTCGTTGATAGTTAATGCTTTTTCAAGACCAGGCTTTGCAGACGGGTAATCTAATTAAATTGATATTTCTCACTACAAGCACTGAAAGTTTTGCGATGGAACTTTGGGGATGCTGGATGAGAAATGCACTCTGTGCAGTGGGTACGGACCCTTGGAGTAGATGCTATTATGAGAACGCGTTGTTAAGTCGGACCAGCTCTTCTCAGGGTCGAATCGTGTGAGAAAGTGCAAGCACTTCTTCCTTCATTTTGTTTCTTGCGGTTTTGAGATTTATATATATATATATTCTGTATAGCTTGCACCACTAGAAGCGCAGTGCTCACTCATGTTTACCAGGGGTAGACCACTGACAAATCAGGGGGGGGGAGGTCACACGAAGTGTTTGCTCGGAGGAAGATTTGAAAAGGTTAAAAATATCGTTTTTTGTGCTCATGCTTCCCGAGATTTGCGTATTTCCTTGCGATTCAATGTTCGAGGAATTAATAAGTGATATCAGAGACACGAAGGAAAGGACAGCCAACACTGCGCGCGCGTAATGGGTCAGCGCTGACTTAACTCCCGTGGTGTATACAAGCTTAACTTATTGACAGGCAGCTTCCGGTCTCTTTGTGGTATATTCCCGAGTATATCATGGAATGCTTTGATGTTGAAGATATCCTCTTAGAAAGTATGCTTTGATATATATATATTTTAAATATATGAATCATAAAGTAAAATATATTTGCTCAAACAGAGCGTTGTATCGTAGTATATGTATTGATTTTAAAGTCGAGAAGATGGTGATGTCAGCAAGCTCTTGCTCTCTACTTCATTGTCTTTCTGAGTGGTTACAGAAAACGGTTTATAGCGAGTTTATCGTTTCTTAATGAATTTAATTCAGCATTAATTCAGACCAAGGCTCTAAGGAACGTACATTAAACTCCTTTTATTCTGTAACACATTTAAATCCTTATTTATTGATGTTTTTAACATGTTGTTTTGAACATATTCACATCGTGCGTTGTGTTAGCTTATCTTATCAAATTATTTAACATGTTACAACAGACTGCATATTATAATAGATCACTTATTATCTTCACACACATATCTAAAATTAATTACGACAGTAGCTCTGTGACACACTGTGTAAAGTGAAACCGGAAAAAACGAAGCAATGGCTTAGTCCAGCGCATGCGCGACGCAAGTTATCTGTTCCCGTGCTTGAGCTGCTAGTCCTTCTCTCTCTCTCTAAAGTCTCTGGTGATATGAAAGGAGTTTTTTGAACGTGATCTTTTACACCACTTGGTAAGGGCTTCATCATCCAAGCTAAAAGATAAAGGATCCTGTAGCAAAGAATTCATAAGGGCAGTGAAAATGGTTCATCACTTCTGGGGCACGGCATCTCCCTTCCTGCTAAATCTGAAACCTCATGTTGCTCTTAGGTGAGGAGGTTTTTATTCCAATGATACTGCACAGCTGTCATGTACATTAGGCTACACTCACCTTCTCTACATCAAACAGGCTAATATATATATATATATATTGTTCAAGAACACAAACATTGAAATTTCCTTCGGGGAGTAAGCATTCACTAGTAAAATGTTACTTATTTTCCATTCTAGCATCACAAAAATACTAAAATACTACCCCTTTATACGTCTAAAGGAACATGGCATTATCAAAAGCATTATGAAGTGACTTTACTGCTGCCACAAGGTATACAGGATTCAGAAAAGAGGGAAATGTTTTAATGCTTTATAAAAGCGACAATATTTTGGGGACAGACAAAGAGAGAGAGAGAGAGAGAGAAAGAGAAAGAGAGAAAGAAAGAAACAGAACTACATTAAGGGCAGACAATTGTATTTTTACAGGGCATGCCTTAATGAAACTGATTTGTTTTAGAAAAGTTAACCTCAACCATAGAAGGAGAGAGAGAGAGAGAGAAAGAGAGAGAGAAAGAGAGAGAATGTGATATCTAAAAGATGGTAACTATATTTTTCCATTCTGTCTTCTTCACGTCCATTATGTTGGTGAAATTTAATCTTAGGTCAATTTGTCTCGTTGACTGCAAAAAAATGAGGGTCATTTCTAGTTTCTAGAGTCATCGAGATGAGCCCAGAAATAGTAGTTAATTATAAAGGTAAGTTACACATTTTCTGGTTCTTAGCCTGTGACAGTAAAACAAAAGGAGCCCGAGGTAGTGTTTAATAGAGAAACTGTACTATCAGGATCCATACAGACAGTGAGTAGCGTGTACAGGACACCAACCACTTTTCTCGCTGGACTAATTCATTTCATTCTGACTATTTTCCCTCTGGCTAAGACTTTTCAATGTTTTCCTATCTACAGTCTTCTTGTAAATGAATCAGAATGTGGGGATATTAAAGAGAGAGGGAGAGAGAGAGTTTGTGTGTGTGTGTGTGTGTGTGTGTGTGTGTGTGTGTGAGAGTGTGTGTGTGTGTGTGTGTGTGTGTGTGTGTGTTTTCGAGTGTGCGAATGTTTGCTTGCGCATGCGTGTGTGTTTGTTTGTTTTACCGCTGATCACATTCACGCTGGTTGTTGGATCCCAAAACAATTTAAGAGGAATATTTGTTTCGATTACAGGCGTGCGTTGCTTCGAAGCATGTTTATTTTCTGCGTTCTGGGGCCAGTTGCATGACACATTTCTAATTTTAAACACTTTTAGGCTTTAACTCTTTTTAGAAAGGCACAACACTTTTTCAGAACTTTTTTAAAAAACAAGAAAACGCTTTTTAAACCAGGTTTTCGTTTCCGTCAGCACATTTTTGGTGCAGCGACTCTAAATGGCATATGAGAGATTTTTGAAGAATAAGCAGTTTCTAGATTTCCTTCTTTAAAACAGTTTTAAGGTGTAGAAACATGTTGTGCATCTAGCATCTGCTGGCCTCAAACAAAACGATTTTACGCCAACTGCGGCATGTCTTTTATGCAGAGCAACCGTAGACAATCTAGTATTTGAGATTTCCTTGTGAGAGAGAGAGAGAGGTCCGCAGGACCACTGGGGGTGTAAACATTAAACTACAAAGTCGCAGAGAGAGAGAGAGAGAAAGAGAGAGAGAGAGACGGAAGAAGCGAGAATGTTTCGGGAAAACCAACGTTTTTGTCTCCCCTTTCACTGGAAATGTGGCCTCGTTGCCGAAGATGAACTGTCAGCCTACCCGTTAGGACGTCACGGGTGCACGTGTTTCACTAGTCGGCTATACTGACGCCGCGCATGAATAGGCTTGAACTGAAAGAAGTGATTGTTGACAAGTTGACATTTTAATTCTTACTGCAAGCGCTAACGGCCGAAAGCAACCCGGGTGAAGCCGGGTACCCTGACTACTATACAACATTTCTCCATTTCTCAAGGTAGCGTCTGCCGGCGACATCCTGGGCACGCTGCTCTTTCTCTGCATGTTATCCCCCCTCCCCACCGTGCACAGAGACGAATGCCTTACCTTGATATGGTCATAGTTGCTGGCACGGCATTAAAGACCAATGAAAAAAAAGACATTGCAAATTAATCCAGGCTTTTTTTCACAGTATCAATCAAATTATCAGTTTGATTAGCATCACAGACGCCGTTCCGGAAGTCGAGTGCGACAGTCGTAGGAGAGGAAGACAAAATGAGACTACGATGTCACGGGATCTTCATGTAGCGCAAAGAATGATCTTCTGCAAGTGAGAGCTGATTCTCTTAAAGGACAAACCGAGTGCAAAGTTTGTTTTTTTATGAATGGGTTAAGTTCATTTTAAAATAACAATTTCAAAAATATGAGTACATATTTATGCATAATTTTAAAGATATACGCCTTCAAACATCGCCATTCTCACCTGCCACTAGGAAGGCAGGAGAAAATTACTCTCCTATACTGAAGAGCTCTCTTACGTTCCAGTAACATTTGTAACAGTGAATGTGGCTCAGTGAAAACAAATCTGCATGTCTTCGAGTCAAATGAAGAAACATCGCTCAGGTTGTTGTGTTCAAGAAGTGATTTTGTTTTGCAAAAATAAAGAAATAAATAAATAAAACGGCTGAATTTGGAATACAGCTCCACATATTTGAACTTTACTTAGAAGCTTCGACTGAAGTTAAAAAATATTAAAAGGTCCAAACTGAATTCACTCAACAGACTGGTAAGTAAGTCGTCTCCAGATCGAAAGTTAATGGGAAACACTCACAGACATTGCAATCAACGTTATATTATTATTGCCTGTTACTAAGTGGACGCATCTGAATTTTTTTCATATGTATTATTGTTAATAAAATATAAACACTTCAAATGTGCGCTTGTCTCAGATAAACTTCCGTAATTTTTGTTATTTGATAGATGGTCAATTTCAAGCATTGCATTTTTATTTTATAGTTACAACTGACTGCTGATAATGACTTTTCTACCATTAAAATTATAGCAATAGTTTGCAACATGTTTATTGATTTCTTATTTCCTCCTCATTTAGCTGCGTGCAAAATTTACTATTTTCCTACTGATACTCACACGTGTTCCCGTTTAAGCTCCTTATAATATGTGTATCACACTCAATTCTTAATTTTAACTGTTTCGAGCTCGCATATCAATGGTGCCCTCACACTGTCAGTTGTTTTTAGCATTGTGGTGGACAAAGATACGACTGATGATGTTGTGTTTGTGACTGTCACACGATGTCCAAACGGTGTAGAAACCGTTGATGTCGCATATCTGATGCTTGATCTTTGTTTAAGCTGTTTATCAACAGTTGTAGTTGGTTTTAAGATCTCGTGCTGTTGTATAGTTGGCACTGCTGTAGGAAGATGTCTTCGTTTTACGGAAAGTCCAAGACTTGCTTGTATTGTAAAAGTGACCAAATAACAATCGATTTTGAAATGTTTTGAGCAAAATTTTGAATGGGGTGTGGGTATGAAGTTCGCACGGGAGGTATGAACAAAGCAGAGACCATATATACACATCTCTGAACAAAGTGAATCCACTGGCGTGTTTTGCCACCATCTTTAGAATTTCCTAAATGAGTACAAACTCCATCTGAGTGTCGAAAAGAACATTCACATTGTGTTCCGGTAAGTTTTCTTTTACCGAGGATCGCATTTCTTCTCTTCGAATTCAGCTCATGCAGACGACGCTATTTTTAGAAATACTCCCCTTTCGTCACTTCCTGTTTTCTCGACAAATCCAGGTGTGCTTAAGAGAAGAATATTAATAAAAAAAATTTCATGCCTCTTTGTCATAAAATACTACCAGAATATGTTTTTGTGATACTTTATACTCTGTTTCCAGCGAATTTTTTTTTTATCACAGAATTAAATGGTCAAGTGGAATAATCGAGTTTTTCACCTTGTTCACTGAACCTGTTGTAGTATAGTGATGTGTTTTTTATGCTCAAGCAGAAGGTTTTATTTTTTTATTGAGTGTTTATTTCCCATTTTGCATTTTGTTTGGTTTGTTTCTTCTTCAGATTTTCGCGTTTCTGCACTCAACACATCAGTGGTTCGTTCACCTAGGGTTAGTGCATGGCTGAGTGTTTGAGTCTGGGTTAGGTTATGGTTAGGATTTGGGTTTCGTTTAATGGCAAGAGTTTGTGTTTCAAGAGAAAAATGCGAACAAACAAACACATGTACAGGCAAATATATCTAAGTGTATGGCGTCACCTTCTTCGCAAGTTGACATGGGTCTGAATATGACTGAGTATTAATCGTGAACCTTTGATAGCATATATAAATATTTCTGATATTTTCTACTATTACCTCTCCATGGGGTTTGGATAAAATCTTGAAGTCCTAGCATATTTTTGTGTACTCTGTATCCCCCATTTTTGTATTTTAGGAAACAAAATCGAGTGGACTGACTGACAGTCGCCCCGTGACAGGGTAATCAGCCGCTCACTTCCGAGGAGATGGTCACGTGTTTGCATGCACCTCTGACTTGTTGCAAGGAGAGCAGAGGCGGCAAACAAAATCTCAAAAAAAGAGCGATAACGGCTCTTGATGACGCAGGCGCATTATCGGGGTGCAGGCGAAACAAGATGGCCGGATCTCTGACTCTGGCGAGGGAAAGGAGCGATCAGGAAGAAAGAAAAATAAAACGATGGGCTATGCATTTTTATTTATTCCTTCCTTTTTTTAAACATTAATAACTAGAAAATTCGAGAAAGACGAGAGAGGCGAGGGTAATAGGGGCGGAGAAGACGGCCATTCTAATCGTCCAATCATTTGTTTGGTTGAGTCAGGGAAGATGACCAAAGAAAAAAAAAATTTTTTTTGGCCGCTTTTTTGCTCTTGCCAAACATCCCCCCCCCCGTGACTGATCCGCGAGAGATGCTACTAGGATAGAAATGCCCCTGCACCTATTTTGATGACCTCATTAAAGCCTGGGTGGCCGTGGATTTTTTTTTTATTGATGCTGCTATGGAAGTATTACCTACCCCACGGCCCCACCTGTTCCCGATTAAAGATCTTCTAGTAGCAATAAGCGTTTATGTACTAAAATTGTGTGCACAGAGTTGTCTCCCGGAAACGTCCTCGACAGAAAAATCCTGTCTTGTCCTGACCGTCAGGTGAACGTTAATGTCCGTGACTCAGGGCACTGAACCTCAGCCGGAGGTGCATACCCCTATCATCCCCAGCATCCATCCCCCCTTTCCCCTGTGATTCACTGATCACAGACAACAGGGTGCAGGAGAGGTGGAAGAGAGGAAAATAACTCTCTGACATCTGCCAAGGAAGAGAACCGAGGCACCACCTATTAACGGGACGAAAGTGTGGCCCTGATGACCTATTAAGTCCGCCGTTTCGACAGGCGGGCTGACACTGTAGCCAAAAATTGATTATTATGGGATGTTTTATTATGACTAAGGAGGCGCAGCTTAACGCTCGGACATTTTATTAGGAGTGGTGGTGGTACAAGAGGAAGTCGCGAGGATGAAGGTGGTACAGGAAAAAAAAGGAGAAGGTGGAGTCGGTGGTGACGCTTCTGGCTGAACGAAGAATGTGTGTAATGGACAGTGTGGAAACATTGTGTCACAAACAAGCTAAAATGTAAAAAAAATCTGTGTTCATAGGTATCTTATAGGTTTAAAAAATGTTTGTCGTAAAAGAATTAAACAAGTAAAATTAAATGTTGGGCTAACCCTTGACTTGACTAAATCTTTACCGTGCAAAACCTCATCTTCATCTTCTGGGCGTGCATTGGGCTGCTGCTGTTCTCTCCGTCTAGAGATTGATCTAGCATGCCTTCTAGTAAACGAGAAACACTCCTCTTGTATTACATTGGGAAAGTGGAAAACCGAGTGGCTAGAGCGCTGGCGTCCGATCCAAAAGGCGCCGGTTCGATACCCGTGTAGCGCCGCTCACTTTCCCAAGTCGACCCATCTGTTTGGAATGGGTATCTGACTCCATATATGTCTGGGGAAGGTAGGGCAGTAAAGGAGAGGCATGGACTCCACCATCACATAAAGCTGGCCCCAAGAAAAGTGATATCTCTGATACCTCACTCCCTAACGACCTCAAAAGCTTAGGGGACCTTATCTTACATTCAAACGACACGAACGAAAACACATCTACTACAAACTGCTTTACATAAGATACTACCAAGATACCTACAATTTCTGAAAAAAAACTGTTAAAATTTTGTAATTAAGCTTCAGACATTGTTTTGATATCAATGTATTCAGTTTGCTGAGCCCTATTTAGCAAGTGTATTCATTTTGTTCCACAACACCTCCGACTGGCATCTTATGAACAATCGTCTTCAAAAAGAACGGGTGTGAATAATGGGGGGGGGGGGAGAGAGAGAGAAGCGTTCTGTCAAAACCTCTCCATTGATCCACTCAGTTACATTGTCGGCCATGGCGGCGATTGGCAGGGAAGTACACTCCGGTCTTACTGGGTCTTCTTCACAGCAGACCCCGACACTTGAGAGTTATTATCTGAGCAACAGACCTGATAGTTTTGTAGATTAAAGATTTTACATTTTCTGACAAAAAACAGTAATTCAGATTAAACTTTGTATCCATAACAAATCGCCATCCAAAATTTTTCACATATGTGTTGAGGGCACTTTTTCGAATAAAACGTCACCAGGTTTTGGTGTTAATGAAAGCTATTCTCTCACCCTAGATGACAATTTTTTTTAGTTCATTTCCCTGAAGCATGGGAGTTAAGGTGGTGTCTGATGACGGCCATGACCAAATTCTGGTGCCGTGGGTCAAACGGCGCATGGGTAGTGTAGTTCCTAAACCGGTGTTTATTATTTATTTTGCATCCAATCATAAGATAAACCACACCATTTGACCAAAAAGAGAACAATATTTTTCTTTCAAGTGGCGATGTTTAAAACGTAATAGCGAAAAAGTACAGTGTGTTGGAAAGTGAGAGTTTTTTTTTTAAAAACAAAACTCTGTCACAGTCTCTCGTCAGCTCGCTCAGTTTTGGTGTAACTACTATCCGCATCTCAAAGATTCCCGGCAACACTCTGAGAAAATATATATACTCCTTCAAACAGTAGCCTTTCAAAACTACATCTGCCACAAACCTCTTTACTCACGCCAAGATCTTTCATCTTTACATAATGTCAGGTATCGTTGTTATTAGTTATTATTGTATCGTGAGTAAGCGTAAATTGTATGAGGATTAATGTGGAAAAACGAAAGAGCGTGAATGACGTCAGTTGTTGCGAAGACGTGTATGGGTGATGTAAAAAAGTGAAGGAAATGACGTGAGGGAGTAGTCAGGGGGAAAAATGTAGAGGATTAGGACGAGAAACAAGGACAGTAGAGTAGGAATTGAAAGAAGAATTTGTTGAGTAGGATATTTAGGAATTAAATAGGACGATTAGTTGAGTAGGGTTTTGGGTATTCAATTAGGAACAGCAATAAAGGACTCGAAGGGTAGGGATTCTATTCTTTTAAAATAATTTAGATGTAAGAAACGGTTATAAACGGACATTCTCATTTAATTGTATTTTTCTTTTTTTCATTTTATTTGTGATTAGTAAAGTAGATAGATTCGTCAGGCAAATCATTCTTTTCTTTTAATTTGTGTGAAAGAGAACGTATTTCTCAGGCTCCGTGAGTGTGTCGAAAGCAGAGAGTGAATGCTACACCTCGCGGTGGTCGTGACACATAGTAGGCCTACAAAATTATACCTACATCCTGTAAATTGCCTCTCTATAACCGTATACATAGCCCACTTATCTTAGTTTCACTTGACAGACCCAAACACTTGTAGGTAGTCCAAACCGCTCTCATTATATACTTGTACCAGACAAGTACATTAGTGAAGGATCCACTTATAGTCAAGCACCCTCATTACCTACAGGGTATCATCAGTATCTTTGGATCTCTCCTGTCTCATTCAGTTAGTGTTTTAAAATAGCTCCGATCTTTCATCAGGGTCCATGCGATGAGGACAACTTGTAAAGACATCTTTTTTTTTTTAAAAAAAAGAAAGAAAATAAAAGGTCTTGTTAGAATTACTAGCACCATTTCTTGTTGTTTTCCACTCTGTTTCCTCTCAGGAAACTGCGACTCCAGTGCTGACATTTTCAATCATAGATTTTCCTCTCCGTTCCCCGTAAGCACCGATGTGTGCGACATATAGTAAAGCTTGCTCTGTATAGCAGGCACTTTGATCTTCTTCACTTACAGTTAAGTCCTGCTGCGCGATCAAGTTCTCGTTCAGTGCGCCAAGAAATTCCAAGAAAAGATGGGAAAGGGGGGGGGGAATTGGTCTTGAAGCTCGACACTCAGTGGCGACCGCTAGGCGGTGTCTTGATGCCGAAGGGTTTCCCGCTGGGCACCAATGGGTTCCTGGTGGCCGTCTGGTCTATCGATCAAGGGACAAGAAGACGGTCTGGGCGATTAAGAGTAATTAACCCTAAATAAAAAATAGCCTTTCGTCAGCCGTAGAGGATTCGAAATAAACGTCGAGTCCACTTCTTCCTCGAACTCTTTGCAGCAGTCACTTTCTCTTCGAAGCATCGTGAAATGGTTCTGCTTCGTTAAACTGAATTTACATTTCTAAGTTTGAAGTTCAGATGAAGCTCTTCTGGACTGTTCTTTCGTTTTGCTTTACTTTATTTAGTAAAGTGACTTCAGTGGTTAGTACCTCAGTAGCTTTAAGTCCGGGGGGGGGCACTAACTGCTCAAAGTCCATTTGATCTTCTTGACCTTTACACATCATCATCATCATCATCATCATCATCATCATCATCATCCCAAGCTGAAGCATACGTGGACGGAGGAAACTGATAAAACATTCTTAGGCACCGACGCTCTTCATGTTAGGAATCAGCAATAACGGAACATCGAATTCTGTTTCTATGGCAAAAATTTCAGTAGGTTTCCCAAAGAAAGAAAGCAAAAATAAAAATTAGCCATACTAACACAAACAGACAAGCAAACCCGTGAACAAACGAACACTTGTTTTGGGGATCTGTACATGGCGGCTGAAGCAGGGGAATTAATTACATAGGCTTTGTGGGTTTTATCTGGCAGCTGAGGGGCATGGTGAGACAAGTCAGTGTACTGTGGCCGAGGCAGTCATCTGCTCCTGAAGGACTCCACCTTGCACCACTTTGTTTGCGACCGCCAGGAGGTGGGAGGTATTCGGCCCTTGACAGAAATCGATTTGGAGATTTTTTTGTGAAGAAAACCACTACCGCCGCTGAACTCCCAGAGGGTGTGTTCATCAGTTTTGACTGGAGAAAGCAAACCTGGACTTTTTCGAGGTTGATACCTATGGCCTCCATCATCATCATCATCATCATCATCATCATCATCATCATCATCATCATCATCATCATCATCATCATCATCATCATCATCATCATCATTGCTCCCGTCTTGGTGGTTCTCTGTGTTGTCTGTCTACCTTGCAATTGAAATAAAGGACCGGACTGCAGAATACTTGCACCTGTCTAATTGTAAAGCAGCGAGAGCTATCTGATTTAATTTTGTAGAAGATATTCGGCTAGAGGGTGGCAGAGCCAGTCACCGGATGTTTATTTAGATAATGCCTTCAATGGCGAATAAAGTTACCAAAGAGAACCAACTTCATCCTTTCATTCAGTAGGCTCCCTCTGGGTTCATCCCTTTACCACATCCATAAAAAATAGTTTTTATGAAAGCTGCATTCTTTCTGAGTTATTTTTTTTTTGAGGTTTGTAGGAGGGGGATACCTCACTGCTCGAGCTGCACACCGCGATTCCAAAAACTGACTTCTTAAATTTCGCGTGAATAAAAGGCTTGATGTAAGGCTTAATGGCGCATCACAGTGTTTGATGTTTACGTTTTTATGACTTGTTAAAAGATTATTCTTATTATTGAACCATCTAAATTTTTTTTAAATGCAGAACTGATGTCGCTTTCTTACTCTGACAGTTATAGGCACATCAATCCTTCAAAGGCAGGGAAAAGGAAGACCATCAGCACCCGGAACGACAGACCCATCCTTCTTCTTCACCCTTCACCTTTCCGCTCACTAAACTTATGTCTTGGTCTGTGCAAGACACTTTGGGGAAAAGATAATGGAAGTCTTGAAGGCAAAGCATTGTAGTGCGGCGAATACAGTGGTCCTAGAAGTCTCCGAAACGTTTGCCGTCCGCGTGAATCCGCCTGTCAGCAACAATCTGAAACCAAAAATAATTTTGAAAGACGATCTGGGCACTTTGTGCAAAAATAAATCTCGAATAGGACATTTGACTATGAAAACAATAGACTGGGGCATTTATCCGTGCAAAACCAGAAATACCTGGGCACGTGTCTGTGTAAACAACATTATAGCGAGAGTCTAATGTACACATGTACACATCCCGGTGTGAGGGTCACGACAGGCAAACTCTCCCCCCCCCACTCCCTTCATGCATTCGAAGCACGTGTGATGTTTATGCATCCAAGTTACCTCGCATGGCAGAGAAAAATGTTTTTATCGGATCAAGGCCGTTCAGTCAGATGGACCACCGTCTTTAGCGTGGGAACATTAATTGCGACGCGCATGTACAGGACTGAGGCATCACCTCATAGTTTCCGGTTTTCTTGCACACAGTGTATCACAAAGCGACGACAGTTTTATTTAATTTGTTGAGATGTCATGCAGAAACTGTGCGATTCCTTGCTGTCGTGAATGCAGGCTTGAGCACAAGTCATCTATCTTAAAAGAAAGAAATCGTACGGATTGCGTATGTCACCAACTTAGCGAAGCACCGCACTGCAAATAATGAAGAAGAACCGTTTGCGCCTCAGTGTGCTAGTCATCAATTTAAAACGTCTCCTTCTCCCCCCCCCACACGCACACACACACACACACACACACACACACACACACACACACACACACACACACATATATATAATTGATACATAATAATATTATAGTGATAATTATATACATAATTGTGTTCACTGCAAAAGATTTGTTTTGCTTCAGTGAAATCCATACAGCCGTCAGTAGTATTAAGAAATTGATAAAATCTAAAAGATTTTGCTAGCACTCAAGTCGTTAACAATTTTTTCCTAACCATCCGACAAAGTAATTAGTATTCAACTAGAAGTCTTTATAAGTATTTGACACACGTGAGTCTACAGTCACTTTCGGACGGGGGAAAAAGCAACACTTATCTGAATTTAAGAAATAAAAGAAGTAATGAAATAATATTTGTTTTAAGAAGCAAGACAACAAAGAAACATTGCTTGTTAACGTCTAATTGGTACTGAAAGGGAATGAAGAGTTGGGAGGAACAGTACGCCCAGGAATAGCACATGTAACCTGTAGACTTGGTAATAGCACATGTAACCTGTACACTTGGTAATAGCACATGTAACCTGTAGACTAAGAGTAGCACATGTAACCTGTACACTTGGTAATAGCACATGTAACCTGTAGACTAGGAGTAGCACATGTAACCTGTACACTTGGTAATACCACATGTAACCTGTAGACTAGGAGTAGCACATGTAACCTGTATACTTGGTAATAGCACATGTAACCTGTAGACTAGGAGTAGCACATGTAACCTGTACACTTGGTAATAGCACATGTAACCTGTAGACTAAGAGTAGCACATGTAACCTCTACACTTGGTAATACCACATGTAACCTGTAGACTAGGAGTAGACTAAGAGTAGCACATGTAGCCTGTACACTTGGTAATACCACATGTAACCTGTAGACTAGGAGTAGCACATGTAACCTGTACACTTGGTAATAGCACATGTAACCTGTAGACTAGGAGTAGCACATGTAATCTGTACACTTGGTAATAGCACATGTAAGCTATACACTAGGAGTAGCACATGTAACCTGTAGACTAAGAGTAGCACATGTAACCTGTACACTTGGTAATAGCACATGTAAGCTATACACTAGGAGTAGCACATGTAACCTGTACACTAGGAGTAGCACATGTAACCTGTACACTCAGGAGTAGCACATGTAACCTGTACACTTGGTAATAGCACATGTAACCTGTAGACTAAGAGTAGCACATGTAACCTATACACTTGGTAATAGCACATGTAAGCTATACCCTAGGAGTAGCACATGTAACCTGTACACTCAGGAGTAGCACATGTAACCTGTAGACTCAGGAGTAGCACATGTAAGCTATACACTATGAGTAGCACATCAACCTGTAGACTCAGGAGTAGCACCTGTAACCTGTACACTAGGAGTAGCACATATAACCTGTACACTCAGGAGTAGCACATGTAACCTGTACACTCAGGATTAGCACATGTAAGCTATACACTATGAGTAGCACATCAACCTGTAGACTCAGGAGTACCTGTACACTAGGAGTAGCACATGTAGCCTGTACACTCAAGAAGAGCACTTTCAGTTTTTATGAATGTTATTTTTAGAAATTCTCTTTTGTACGTTTACCTCAGTATAACGATTATTTGTTATAGATTGTACCTGCAAGGTTAGCATTATAGGGTTTGCAGTAATCAACATTCAATATTCAGTTGTTGTAAGCTTATTTATTATCATGACTATGTAGAGAGGGAAATTATATTTTGAAAATGTGGCTACATCAGCATTAAAAAAGGAAATTCACTGTGGTAAATGTCCAGACTCTGTTGTTGACTGCAGGTGTAATGAGCTGTAAGCCACCTGGTTTAGTGCATAGCATACAAGTCTGAGCCCAATGTGTTTCCTTTCTTCCTTTGTTATCTTTCCTGATAAATCAACAACACATTGCTGCATTAGGTTTTGGGGATTCGGGAAAGCATTCCAGACCTTCTTCTTAGTTTTAGTGTTATGAATCAGGCTTCTGTGCCTTCTATGCCTTTAAATCATCATAACAACATCAAAATATTTTACTTTTTTTGGCAAATATCCTCGACGTCCACTTCCCACGACTTAGAGCCAATAAACTGAAAACACAGCAGACCGTAAAGCTTGAACTTTCGTTCATTCGTCAACACGAGAGTTCGCATCGTCTGCTCTTCTTCTTAATGTTGATCGTTAAATCCGAAGCGAATTTGTGCCTTGGCTTCGTTCTAGAAGTTCACGTGGAAAATTCGAATGCAAGCCTTCCAGAGATGTATCTCTGTGATACGAATGCATGGACCAGTAAGAACATCAGCTCCGTATTTTTTTTTTGCCAAAACTACCACCCACATGGCTGCCGCTCATGCTAAAATTAACAGACTTTAATTACAGGTAAAAGCACTAAAGGGGCAGGTTCTATAAAAGAAAAAGCGACTAGTTGTGGGAGTGGAGATGTTTGAATGTGGTTACTGTTTTTATGTTGTTAACAGCCTATAAAATATAACTACTGAAAATTATTGCAGCGAATGCAAATAAACTTTTTAAGCAGCTGTTTGCTCTTTTCGATGGGAGAGTACAGCTTTTTAATTGAGAATATTTTGATTTAAAATTTTGTTTTATTCAGGGCTTTAGATGCTACATTTCTTTCCATAAAATCTCAATATTATACATTTTATTCTCATGAAATTGCTCATCTAAGCGTCAGAATAATTATAACCTGGAACTTTACACAACCCCGATTATTTTAACGATATCCCCGCTTTACTTATTTGATCTCAGACTTAAGAAGTCGTGTTCGAACCGATTATAGTTAAAAAAAAAAAAAAAAAAATAAAATAAAATAAAAAACAAACAAACAAACAAACAAAAAAAAAACAACAAAAACAAAAAAAAAGCCAAACCAAAAATAACAACACACGGATGTTGTCTGTCATTAGTTCCAACCTTCCGAGGGACTTGCTGTGTCCCTAGTCTGTCTGATTACACACCCTTGGTTGGACGAGGAAAGAAATGAAGTGAAAATGAAGGAACTCTTGTCTGAGCCTCGAGTGGTCGAGATTTCCTTCCCTCCGGGGCTCCTATGTATGAAGCGGGTTTACCCAGCGGTTTAGCCCTCTCAAGTAAAGTTGCTACCCTAAGGTAACAGTTACTCTTGGACTTTCATGGCTGGTGGTTAAGCCTATCCAGAGCTCGCCAGAGTGGACTTTTTACCAGAGAACCACCTGTCAACCGCGGATCTGGCTACATGTGACATGCTTGAATTATCAACAGCTGGGAACACTTCTCATCAACAAAAATGTTTGAAACCGTGTAAATCAACTTGGCAAATGTTATGGTACGAGATTGTTTTGTAAATACAGTTTTCATCGTGGTCATATCGAAACGCCATAAAAATAAAGAACACAACAGTGCCCGGATGTCCGTGCGTGTTAACGTCACGACAACAGATGGTGGTGCTAGCTTTCCATGATGTAGTAGCGCTGACGGCGATTGGCGTGGAAAATATGGATGTAGAAAGTCAGAGCGAAGAGTCTTTAGCCACCCGTCCATTTTCCTCATGCAACATCGGTTATTAGAGCGTTTGTCGCTACCAATAAATAGTTTTGGGGGGCTTTATACATTTTTGGGTGTCTCGTGACTTCTCGGAAATCAGCTCCCATCGATTCGACGCGCACGCGCTGACATCGACGATGTTTCGTGAGAAGGACGAGCGTGGGGACGTAGATGATATGGTCGGCAAAGATTCATGACTGCGCATGCGTGACTTGCGCCAGCGTAAACTGTCGTGCAGAGACGATGTGCAGTCCTCCGTGACCAAAGCAAGGGCAACCTTTTCGGGTGGCCTGGGAAGGGGTGGGGCAGCGGTTTGTCGGTGTGATCCGTAATATGTGATATGACGGAACAGGAAGGCGGTAGTGGGAAGTGAAGAAGGGAAGGTAGGGGGGTCAGTCCATGGCAGCCAGTCGACATGGAAGATGACTGTGTAGAAGCTTTTGAGGTTGGCCGTGCGAACAGGTGTCACATTATGAGTGTCCCGAGATAGGATCTGAACCCAGGGCATTTTAGCTGGTTCTGTTTCAGTATTATGCTATAGATTCTATGTTTTCTGAATTGCAGAAAAGGATCCCTCTATTAAGGAATATAAAAATATTAAAATAAGAGCACTTCATTCAAGCACTCCCCATGCATTTGTACTTTTCGTAGATTATATTTATTACTGGGGGAAGTGTGGCTCTTCAAATAGCTTTTTTTAAAAAAAAAAAATCATAAGGCATATGTTGCTGAGGTTTGAAATTTTGAATAAAATGACAATAGATCTCTTAATTCATAAAACAAATACACATGCACGCGCGCACGCACACACACGGACACAGAGGTAACCGGAAAAGAATGTGCTCCGGTGAGCTGTAGCTAGAAGTAAAATAAAAAAAAGAAAGTGTGAGTACGAGCACGCGCGGGTGTGTGTGCGTGTGTGTGTGTGTGTGTGTGTGTGTGTGTGTGTGTGTTTGGTTTGCGTCAGTGTGTGTGCGCACGCACGTGTACACCACCAGACGTTTTGTTAAATGTACAGTCAGGTGATTTTGTTCAACCCTGTAAATAGGTGCCACGACCAACGGAAAATAGACTGACGTCTGCGAATGCGAGATCCTAACCCACGACCTACGGGACTTGAGGTCTTGATTAGCAAATGCTTTACCGTACCTCTGAGACAATGAACCATCCTTATGACGTTGTTATTGACTGTAATTAATATACATAGCATTGAGTGTCGTTGAGCAAAAAAAAGTTAGAACGCGCGCGCGCACGAGAGAGAGAGAGAACTAACCGGGTGGATAGGGAGAGAACGAGAGGACGAGAATCAATAAAAGATGACAACAAAACGTGAGTTTCATCTCATTTTATGCTTAATTTCTGTTACCGCTGAGATAGGACCTGCAATTAAGTCTGTAGTCACTTGTCAACGACTCCTGCATCGGCAGCAGCAGCAACAACCCGGACAACAACAGCGACAGCTGTCTGCACCTTATTCTTCTCTCTTTCTAACGCTCTGCGAAGGAAACTGTTCAGGAAGAGATAAGACATTTCTGAGGTAACGGTAGGGAAGAATTCCACTGACGAAGAGCTGTGATGGTGGCAAGTAGGAGGGGTGGAGGGGATCCATGTTCGATGCACGCATGCCAGGAAATAAAAAAAAGTGATTTTCTTGCTGCAACAAACACCTCGAAGGCACATAAAGTATCTCTTCATTCCTCGATATGGATGAGGCAAACCATAAGCATCGGACTATAAAATCTCAGCATAAATATGTAGATATGCTGACGCATGCACGCACACACGCACACAAGCACGCACGCACATACACACGCGCGGGCACACGCATCAAGAGGTGAGCTTTAGTCAAGTGGAGGTTCTTCTTCCTTTGCTCCGATCCCGCCCTCGGGCAGCCCTCGCTTACAAAGACGTCAGCTGCATGAGGTGATGGTGTAAGAGGGAAAGGAGATAAGTACGTGTCGGTGAGGCAGTATAGTTATGACTCGTTATCGAGGGAAAGGGCCAGGGGATGTGCACAGAGTGATGCCCCCTGAGCGCGTTTCCGGTGAACCTTTTCTGCTACAGCTACATCAAAGCAGTTCCTCGCTGAACTAATCCAGATACATCGCCCTCAATAATTCTTAGGAGAAAAAGAAAAAAAAATGATTTAGTTTACCTTATGCACACAATTCCAACTGTTATTTATGATGGAAACTCTCCTCGATTTATCAGGCAATCGGAGAGCAGGCACTAACACTGTTTGTCCTTTGATCAAGGACCACACGACCTCGGGATGTGATGTAATAAAGTATTTGGACCTCACCTACCTGCATTCCCTGATCGTAGAGGCAGACAACCCAACGTCAAGTGCAGAAGCAAGACATACATTCACGGCTCTCTTCACCCGACCACCCACCCCCCTCAATACCAACGAGCAGAAACACATTCATCATCGAAACCAAGCATCCCATAAAGCCGACATCGACGAAAAAACAAAAAAGAAACAAAATAAAATACGGAGCGAGGAATAATCTAAAAACAAGAGTCTTACTCGCAGGTAGGTCTTCAAGGCGACAGCAGTACACGACGGTCGTATAGAAGACCTGACGGGACACTTACCTGTAAATCACCGTCGGCTGGAATGATTTGAATGATTTGCACGATGTGCCTCACAGGTGAGGCGAGACTCCACGAGCGCACGTTGCTGCCGTTCCGATTGGGAACATCAACACTGTCATCAACCACCACATTGTCGTCATTCCGATGAGTTGGCGCCTGTGGGTCGTAAATTGTTGTCGTTGTTGCAGGGCTGCAAGCGCGGCTGATCAGCAGGTGCAAACTTTGCCCCATTCGTCCATCCCCCACTGTCTCTCTCTCTCTGTGTGTGTGTGTGTGTGTGTGTGTGTGTGTGTGTGTGTGTGTGTGTGTGTATGTAACGCTTGTACGTGTGTTGTTGTTTATGAGGTGTAGTGTTGTTTATCAGGTGTGAAGGTGTCAGTGTGCGGTGTTGTTTTGTTCGTGTGGTGTGTCGTATCACACTGGCGATGGTGCCAGTGTTTGCACGCTCGCAGAAAAGTCATGGAAGGAAGAAAAAACAAAGAGAGAAAAAGAAAAAAGAGAGAAAGGGGGAAAGAGAGAGAATGAGCGGATGCTGCTATGAGTTACCTTCGCCACGTGGTTCTCTTCTCTTGCAGTAAACTTCTTTCATCTGGAGCGTTCACGCAATGTGTTCATTTCCTCGACACAACTTTCAAACACACCTTCCACTGCACAGTCGGCACCACTGCTTTATCGGCAAAAAGAATCTGGTCCAGGTTAAAGGTAAGATCTGCTACACCGAAGAGGATGGTGGCGAAGAAAGAGACCTTGTTAGAAAGCTCTCTGCCGAGACACCTGCAGGTTCCCGCCCACCCTCGGAGATAGAACTCTGGCAGCAAGACTATTTGTGGGTTGTTAACCAAATATCCTTTCCATTCCATCCTCTGCAGAAACTTTTGAGTTTCAGACAGACAGACAGACAGACAGACAGACAGACAGACAGACAGACAGACAGACAGACAGACAGACAGACAGACACGCCTACTAAATAAAGGAACGGGAGTTTTAGTTCGCGTTTCACCTTCTTTCAAAATAAATAAAGTCACTGTGAAGACTGAACTGGCGAGCAGGGAGGCAAGTCTGAGAAAATACATTCAAAAATAACTTCAAGAACCTTGCATCCGCTGCTGCAGCCCACAGCGTTCTATCAAAACTACCTTCGCTATCGTGACCACTGACCTCCCAGCCAGCTTTGCCTCGCAGATTGCCACGTTTGGTATCAGCGTCAGTGAAGCAAGGCGATCAAAGAGAGAGAAAAGGAGGGAGAACTTTTCCACGTAAGTAGGTATAGGAAGGAATCATCTTCTGCTTGAGAACAGATCAGGCTGCTGTCACATATCCACCACCAGAAGCTGTCACACACAGATGAGAGTTCACGTGACACAGGCATCCAAAGTCAGAACTCATCCTGCCATCCCTTCCCGCACCCAAGAGATCCTCCGTGTGGCCTGGTGCAGCAACAAGCTGTTAAGGGAGACAAGTGAGTTAGAAAGAACTACCCTGTTCATCAAGACATAAAAATTCCAGTGTAATACGCATCACCACCCACACATTTCAACGGTGAAAGACGATCTTTGTGAGAAATCTCAGCTCAGAGACTTAAGTGTCTCTAATTTGTCTCCTTAGTCAAACCTGTGGTGGAAGTAGAAAGTAGTGAGAGAGAGAGAGAATGAAAAAGTTATTCGCGGTTAAGGTAGACTGTAGAAGGAGGTCAAAGTTTATGATTTGAAGTGGCAATCGTCTGTCCCGAATTCGAGTGCCCTAGAAGGAGGCAAAAACGATATTGTGCAGCAGAGCGTGCGAACCATGTTATCACACACTAGCAAAGCTTCGTACGACACAGCTATGCACATGAAACGTGACACTGATGATAGCCGACGACTCTTAAAGGCCTAGTAGGGTGCAATTTTATTCTGAAGCCTGAGTAACGCTCAGCGCGAGATACTCTTCCACTGGATGAATACCCCGTCTACCCGTGCACAGACAGATGTCAGCAACACTGATATCCCCACTGTACATAGATACGTTAACGTTGTGAAGTTCCTGACTGGGGGAAATAATATCTGAGTTTTACCCAGTTATCAAGAAAACATGCACTCCAGTAGATCTTTAGTTATGTATCAGCGTGCTTGACGACGCGTCTTCACATTACCCGGCATCATAAGCGTGTCGCCACTGTGTACTTCCCCCTACCCCCACCAATGTTCCCGCTCCAGTCTGGCTCCGTGTACCTCTCTCTAGACACCGTACGACTACTGTCTGTGGTGCAAGTATCGCTAAAGAACCAGGTGTCAGGGTCAGGACGGAAGATTCTGTCGGGTTGTCCCGAGCCACCCTCGGACAAAAGCTCCAGTGACGTCGATCCTGAACGAGTGTTGGTGCGTATGAGTAATACATAACGGGGACGTGGATAACTGACTGGTTAGAGCACTGGAGTCGAGAGAGTGAGAATCAAGAGGCGTGCGGTTCGATACTCGTGTGGCGCAACAAATTTCCCTTAGTCAAGCCAGCTTGTCAGGAATGGGTAGATGACTCCGATCCACACAAGTGCTGGGGAAGGTAGGGCACCGACGGAGAGGAGATAGGCAACACCCCTCACACGAAGCCGACCCCGAAGAAAAGTGAGGTCTCCAAACACTTCATTCCATAGCAACCTGAACACGTGTTAAGAGATGACCTTTTACCTTTAATATATGACCGTGTCGTGGAGTTTTGACATTTTTCTCAAATCAAACATTTGAAGCAATTTAAGGGGGGAAGGGGAACAAGCAGCGTGGACAGCTTACAAACATGCGAAAAAAAACACAACAACAAACAAACAGTGGCAGGGTATCCCTGATCAGGGACCTACACTGTAATGTAGGTCCATGCCCTCATCGTGAGGCTGCGACTAGGCTTCATTCAGAGCCAGCGAGGGTTTAGCCATTAGTTTCGGATCTGTGGTGTGAATTATCCATTAACATCTGATTGGGTTACATGAAAATGGTCGTATTGTTTATGAATTAGCGGTGGATACTTTGCAAATTGTTTAAAATTGTGAAGGATTTTTTTTTTTCATAAGCCCTTCTGAGACTTCTGATCTGCTGTTTGCAAATGTAACTCTACACAAGCCCGTGGTTCTTCTGCTGGATTACAAGAAGACAATCTGTGGCATCAGAATACGACAGAACGGGGGGGGGATGCCCCCCCCCCCGCTTCGCTTGTCCGCTTCCGTCGCTACCTCCACAGGTATTCCGTGTTACTGCGACCTATGACCTCACCCCTCTATGACCTTTTCTCTCCATGACCTCTCCTCCCTTTGACCTCTGCTCTTCACTACCTCTCTTCTCCGTGAAACAGATGAAACACACAAGGGATGTCCTCAGTGCTGCTGAAAGCAAAGTCGTGCTGCCTCAGGTCGTACAGTCAGCAAGCAGTTGCAGCGCGTGGCAAGCAGTGGATGAAAGTGTTCGCAACTCACCTCCTATAAATTGCTGCTAATGGCATTAGCATGGCGCCACCCCTAATTAAGTATTCTTGATCTCGTTAGTGCGTGCCCTGCCTATTTCTCCGAAATTCACATCCCTCTACATTCCATCCAGAAAACTCCGCTGTTCATCTGACCGATACACGCCCTTTATTCCAGAAACCAAAACATTTAGTCACCATTCAGCCTTTTGAGCTACTGTGCAAGGATACAGTGGACCTCTCTCCTTTTTCATATTCGTTACTTAATTGTCCATCACTGAAATCGTGCATTACAACACTTCCATTGAGCACCGGTCCTAAAAAAACAGTCCACATCACGCCAGTTTGTTTTCTAATCTGTTGTCTCTCTTTGTTACCTGTTTCTTGATTAGTCTGTCCGGCCGACATGCCTTTATTTCGATTACTCTCAGTTTAGATTAATTTTATATTAGTTTTAGATTACTCTAATTTACCTGCTGTCATCACTGCATTGTATCCCACAATACTTACTGTCTTTGATGCTTTCACTGTATGACTTGAGCATTTTGTTATTGTCATTCTACTATTTTTTATGCTTCTTTTGCAGACTCTCTCCATGGACCGTAGTTACGAAACGAGAGTAAGCCGTTTCCCCAAAGTAAAATGGAGAACTCAAGGAACAGCATCTCGTTTCCAAAGGTATAAAGCGATGGATGCCCAGACCCTGCGGGCATCACTTCATGCTTCTTTACCTCCAGACACCTTTGCCGCCGATTTATAACTAAAGTTCCATGAGTACAACATCTGTGGGGTTTGGAAACCCCCTAAATTTGGAAACAAGACGCTGGTCCTTGAGTTTCCCTTGTTGTTCAAAGGCAAACACTTACCCTCGATTGATAACTACACTGAGAACACGTTCCTGTATGGCTGGCTGGCTGGCTGGCTGGCTGGTTAGTTGCTTTGGCGGGAAAGTGCTTCCACTTAGAGCTGATTTCTCACTACGAGGCCGGGGGGTGGAGTGATTTGAGGGGATGAAGGGAGAGAAACCGGAGTACCCGGAGAATGCTCCCGACCGCCGAACAGGTGTCACGTGGAGAGAGTGTCTTGAAACGAGATCCAGAGCCTTTCTGCAGAAGAGACAGGCGGGTGTTTTAACCACCGTACTACCGGGCACCCCGTCACACACTTCTGTACAAAAGTGATCAATCATGCTATTATTATTATTATAAATTCTGAATGCATCACGTGTTGCCGAGTTTTGTGTTTATTTCCCCTTACTGACCAGGAGACACCAGATCATATCCATGGATGTTGTCCAAAGTCCTTTTTTCGACAAACAAATGTAAAATTACAGCTACTAGTCCAGGGGTGGGGAATGTACGGCCCTCGGACGTCTTTGGACCGGTCTGTCTGCCAAAATGTGAAGAGTACTAGTTTTCTTTTTCCTTTTAACCTTGGTTCAGTTGACTGAAATTTAATTTATCAAATACTTGTTAGAAATCGGCAGCACGTGACAGTCAAAGACAAAGTAGACAAAGAACAACGCGGCTGATGCGGCTGATGTAGTCGTGAGAGAAAAGAAAAGGTTGGCGGCAACAGGACCCTCACCATGACTATTCGTTTTGTTTCAACATAGTCGGATAGTCCGACTACCTTTTACAGGTGTTGTGACACGAATGTGTCATCGGTAGACATCAGACGCGTTGCTGGCTCAAAGGGTACGTTCCACCCCATTCCCGCAAACAGTCCGATCCTAATCACAAGTTCACTCGTTTAGTGTCCTCGGGCGCAAAAGGTTGCAGTTTTCGTGCAGTAGGTCAGTACCGTAACAGTTCAACCTGATGGGTGACAGGAAAAAGACAAAGGTGGAAAGTAAGTGTAGACAAATCAACGAGCGGACAACACGGTATTTTTTCACAGATGTTGGAGATAAAACTGTGTGCTTAATTTGCCGAGAAGGCATCGCAGTTTTCAAAGAGCACAATCTCAAACGCCATTTTGGTGAACATTCCGATGAAGGAAGGGCGAAAAAAAATAAGACCAGTTGGTTGAACAGTTGAAGAAGCAAGAAAATATGTTTACGAGAGTGAAACCAAGCAGGCGGCAACGAAAGCGATCTTTATTGCAGCGAATTCAAACAGCTTCACTTCTCCCATTATATTCGTTAAGTGAACACCACAAGGTACCCAGGTTTTCATCCCATTTTCACAACGTTTGATGTATAGTCACGTGGCGTGGAGGTGGGATTTTGGTATGTTACCGGCTCACCGCATAGTTACGAATGTTAAGACCAACCCACAAAAGGAAAACTTTGCCCACCCCTGTCCTAGGGCCACAAAAATACGGGGCTTTGGTTTAGCCTTTTTACCTTCGACATATTTCCTTGACAATCGTTCCACAGCCACGAATATATACTGCTAGCCCATTACCCCGGTTACTTTTGTAGGAAAAGAATAAACAAAAAGAACACCTCCTTCTCCAGCTCCCTATATCATCTACTAACGTGCTAACTCGGGTACATTGGGGGAAGGGAAAAAGTACTCAAGAAGAAAACCCTCTATCAACATGTGATGACACCTCGCTCTTGTTCCGACCATCTTCACCTTGTGCTGCAAGTTTCTTATGCAATTCTACTTTCATCGGTCTGGCTCCAGAATCTCTTGCTCCGTTGATAGGTGGCATTATGCTGACAAGTTCGCCTCCTGCCGGGTCTTTACATAACGATAATTCTCAGGGTAGAAAAATAGTTGCGAGCACTTCAAGGATCGCATTGTGCAGACAGCCTGCGCATGCTCACTAAGCAAATATTTACCACCGGGGTCATGATAAAACTGAGTGGCGCTCATTTCTTACTTACCATCAACAACATCCCCACCCTACCTCCTTTCTCCCTCGATAAGTCGCCCAAAATGGCACCTGTTTGAAAAAAAAACTGGTGCTGGTGATGAAGTGTTGTAAATGGTTGCCGTTCGCTTGTATGAAGGCTCGCTCCTCTATTTTCCGATTCAGCAAAATTTTCCCTACCAAGTTTATGACCCCTCTTATGTTTGGGAAATATATGCACATTACAGCTGACTGTCTGATGTGAATTGGTCCACTACAGGTTACGATTACAAATGTCTTCGGATTTTTTTTTTCCTCTCTGAACTGAACTATTTTGGTCGTGCGCGCAGGTCTGTTAACTCGGGGGTATTTTCTGCAGTCATTAAAAATATTTCGCGAAGTTTGTTCTCTATCGACATAGTTTGGTCTGTTAACCCCAGAGTTGGTTCCTTAACCACAGTGTTCGTTTTTGCACGACAGTCTAGTAGTAGTGGTTAGAGCAGGGATATCCCAACCCGACGGCCAACACATCCGAGGTTTGATATCCGTGTGACGGGTCATACTAAACCAGAGAGGGTACCCGACTTTGTTAAAGGGTTGGAGGTGAGGGTGAGAAGATTAGCGCGGACCTGACAAAAGCTGACTCGACATTCATGAGGGTTCTAAACACCCGGGTTCCTTATGACCGTAAGGTCACGTGTTTTGTTTCGTTTGGAGGGGGTGGGGTAGCTGTTGTGTTGTGAGGGGGTGGGGTAGCTGTTTTGTTGTGAGGGGGTGGGGTAGCTGTATTGTTGTGAGGGGGTGGGGTACCTGTTTTGTTCTGAGGGGGTGGGATAGCTGTTTTGTTGTGAGGGGGTGGGGTAGCTGTTTTGTTGTGAGGGGATGGGGTAGCTGTATTGTTGAGGGGATGGAGTAGCAGTAGCTGTTTTGTTGTGAGGGGTTGGGGTAGCTGTTTTGTTCCTGTTCTAACTCCGGTGTTTGTTCTATTGTTGTGAGGGGGTGGGGTAGCTGTTTTGTTGTGAGGGGGTGGGGGAGCTGTTTTGCTGTGAGGGGGTGGGGTAGCCGTTTTGTTATGAAGGGATGGGGTAGCTGTTTTGTTGTGAGGGGGTGGGGTAGCTGTTTTGTTCCTGTTCTAACTCCAGTGTTTGTTCTATCCCCACAGCGCTCGCTCTCTACCAACAGTGTTTCGCCCCTTTCACGCAGAGCGCGTGCAGCTGCTGACAGCGGCAACAGACCCACGCCGCCGATCGTCGGCACCAAAACGTCAGTCATGTGACGTATCGGGTAGCGGGGCGGAGCTTGCCCAAAAATAGAGCCGAGAAACACCTGGAGGAAGGGGAGAGCACGCTACAACCACGCTGACCGGCTGCTGAATGAGTGGCTCAGCGAGGCAGGGCGGCAGAATCGGATGGGATGGCGTCAGTCACAAAGCGTTTGAACTCGATCGTCTTTCCTTCCTTCACGTCTGCTTCTTGAAAAACTTTGGAATTACGCGTCTAGTGCTGCCATCTTCCGTGCTGATCTTCTGTGAAAGTTGGTGCGTGACAGGTGAAAAAAAAACTTCGTCACGTGGTAAACTTGGGATTACAGATCTGCAGTTGTATGTGTGTGAGTGTGTGTATGTATGTGTGTGTGTTGCGATCCACGCGAAAATCACATGACAAGCAGCCGCAGGGATTTGAAAAGTGGGCACTGAGTTGGTGTGTCGTCTGCAAAAACTTGCTGGCCTGTGCGAAGATTTGCTCTCGTTTTGGTGTTCAAGCCGGCGGAGAAAGATATCTGAGCTACTTTATGTTCGCCAGGCCGACTGTATGGAGTTTACTGTGGACTGGGATTCGCCGAGAATCGTGTCGGTCAGTGCAGACTGAGTGAAGGAGGAAAACAGGCAGGGCGCTTTATTCGCCCCCTCCTGTACTTGTTGCGCGCATCTCATCGCGTGTCAAAGGCTGTGTGCGAGCAGGGAGCGAGGTTTGTGAGTTCGCCGTGGGACTCGCTGGACACCGGGCAGTCTGGGGCTATGGCTACTGGAGGAATACCGCCGACGCCATCGCCACCACCCCCGCCCTTGCATCCTTTTCTGGAACAAGCGGCGAGAGCGGAGAGCTCTCCCCTCCTGGTGGTAAGTCCCTCGACAAGTGTGGTTGTTTCTTTGTGACCGAGCGTGTTGCCTGGACACAACTTGATAAAGTCTGTGTGTGTGTGTGTGTGTGTGTGTGTGTGTGTGTGTGTGTGTGTGTGTGCACATATTTTTCCTTCTCGCATGCACACTGAATTCCGTCTCTAATCTCACACTTTCCCTAACCCCGCCCTGAGGAGGAGTGAGTCCGTGTGTAGTGTGGTCAAGGCAGACGACGGAAGGGTCACTGAGGAGACACTTGTTGATCCCGCATGGCTGACCACACACACACACACACACACACACGCAGCTCACGGCAGTCCAACCTGGGATCACGGTGCTGCTACAGCCTTCAGGTCGATACAGATCGAAGGTTCAGAGGTCAACTAAAGTGTTAATTGAGAGTAGCGTTGATAGAGCACACAAAGGTGGTGACCAGCCTGTCTGTCATTTGTGAGCAATTCCCCGTGACCGTTACTGTTGGTGGGAACTGGGCATAAAGAAGGCAATATTATTTGATAATTTTCGTTGTTCTGTCGAGTGGCCTTAGACAGAGATATATAGTCTTGATGAAGATCGTAGAGATTACTGAACATTATAGGAATGCGTTATGTGTGAGTGCTTCAAAAAAAGCTGAGGTGCGCGATAAGCCCGCTAGGAGGCGCTGTTTAGTTATTCTCGGTCAAAAGGTCACTGTTAACAGCAGGCGTCCATACTATAAAGATGGGCTGTGGATGGAGCCTTCATTGAAAATGTCAACCGCTGTTACAACTGACGCATATCAACTGGAGTTTCGCAGAACAAACGCCGAAAATAATTGCAAATAAAAAAAAACATTTTAAAGGACCTGTAGTTCTCATTGGACAACTCTTCTGAAATAAAAGTATTATATTTGTTTAGATGTTCAGTCTGAAGAGTACATCGGAGTTGTCTCTGAAAACCAAACGGGATCCCCCCCCCCAAAAAAAAGACACTTTTTCAACCTGGTTTTCTCGATTAACGCATCAGATTTTGACCGTTAGACAGTGACGTCATCGACGTGATTAGCCATTACCTTGGAGCGTTTCTTAGCCTAAAAATGCCGTCGCTTCCTCTCCTCTGTAGATTCCTTCTGCGAATCGCATGGAAAACATTCATGATGCCACACACGCCACCAGCTCACGCCTTTAACGAGAGATCATATTACTGATCCAGAACGAGGCTGGTTCGTCAGAAATTCAGCGCATGTGTAGTGCACACTCGCCGGAGGTCAAATCGGAAGTTGGGGGCGAGGCTGGTAGCCACTTATTTGCCTGTACTGAGACATACAAATAGAAAACATTGGGCGGACAAGATTACTGTTGTATTATACAAACTCTCTTAAAGGTAAATTTAAAAAAAAGCAGAATAAAAGGTAGTATTATTTGCTTTTCTGAACAGCTCGAAAGAAACAACACTGTGATTACAAAGTACACGAAAAGAGAACTTCGTACCGACAGCTAAGTCTAGAGCATGCGGCTGACACTTGGTGTCATTATTTTAGATAACTTAGCTGTATTCAAATGAGGTAGATCCCAGTATTACACCATGTGTATGAAAGTCTGTGAAAACATACAAGAGTCACGGCAACGAGCAAAACAACCGCTTACAGTGAAAGCTCGAACATCTTTGCCAGGCTTGGGGAAAAGTAGTACGAAAGATGCTTGTTGCAGCATCAAACATTGATTCCGAAATAACAGTTGGCGAAGAGTCTTAAACATACACAAAGCTATTTACAATAAATATTCATGTTTCAGGATCGTATCCTTGCAGAGGCAACAAATTAAATTTCATCTTGAAGTGTTTCCAAAATCATCAATTTGGACTTTTTTTTATTTTAAAAAGCAACAAATATGAAATAATACGTGTATTACCTTTGTTTACGACCAGCCCTTCTACCTACCTAGAGAGAGAGAGAGAGGAAAATATTTTTCCTAGCATTAAGAAAAGTTTCTCCATCAATCTTAAGTGGAGCTTTAAACCAGGTATTCATGAAGAGCTCTTACGTTTATTAAATTGTGTTTACGATTGAGGTAATTAATAGAATGGTGCTCACGCGCACATAAGTTACAGTACATCTACAGTTCAGATGAGCAAAAACAGCTTTATTCTTTCAAACCGCTCCACCCCTCACTCAGGAAGAAAGGTGTCGACGAGAATAGCAGCCGGCAGATGTTCTGTCCGCCAGCGCGCAGTCAACAGTGAAAGAGCCAGACACTGGCAACTATACTCCACTCTTTCATGCACTAACCAGGCTTTCACGCTTCGTTTTGTTTGTGTGTCCGCGGCCTATTATCTAAAACTTGTTCTAAATTAACTATAATTATTAGCCTCTCTTTATCGCTTATTAATGTTAGTATTTTATTTTTGTTAGCAGGAGAGGGAGTCAGTGGATTCGAACCCCAGTCTCAGCGATCAGCGAGTGAAAACGTCGTGCACTAAATGTAGGAACTGTCCGGGGTTCGCCAGTCACTACTGGAGGTATGTTCATATTTTCCTTCCTTCTCTAAAGTCGTGCTCTTTCTCTCTTGCACAACGAATGTCCCTCGCAAAGCACACCAACCCCTCCCTCTGCGAGCTGACAACAGCAAGCGGAATGAAAGACAGAAGGAAAGAAAGACATAAAAAAACCCACCAACGAATGAAAGAGTGAGAAAGAAAGAAGATCGTTCAGCATCGCCATTTAAAACCACTTCCATGCCGGCCTCACTTTCCTGATGTGGTTAATGCCTGTCGCAGTTGTGTGCCCCTTAGTAAAACGTCATCTCGTGAGTGGCTCACGCACTGAGTGTTACGTGCGCACACAAAGCCATTTGGACGCCATTAGATCTTGCCAGTTGTGGCAAGAAAGAATTAAAAACAAAAACCTCCACGCATTAGGCAGTGCGGCGCTACAACTCACGTAATACGGAGATAATCGCTTGTTACTCGTGTCTGTAAATCACGTGCTACAATCTTTTGCTTCTCTCCCTTTGCGCGCACGTGCGTCTGTGGTTTAGGAGTGGGGATGGTGGGGAAACGGCGCAAAAGAGAAAAAAAAAGAATGAAAGGACAAAATACGCAGAGAGAGGGAGAGAGAGGGAGAAAGGAAGAGAGACAGAGAAGGGGTACATGGAGGAAAGACACAATCGGGATGATAAATGTTTTGACAAAACTGATTAGTTTTGTTTGTGAGATAGTCCCGTGGACACAAGGCTGTACCCGTAATTCCTTCCTTTATCCTGCCGGTCAGGGTAGGCAAGATACACACACTATACAAATGTCCTTTTGTTCAGGGTTGTACATACGTCTGCCATACTAGAGACTAAAACGCATAAAATACAGATAACGGTAAAGCTGTGCTGTACCCAGCACGTCTCCGTTTTTTTTTTTTTTTTTTTTTTTTTAAAGGAGAGTAAAGCACTTTAGAGAAAAGTGAAGAGCATTTATGTCGATCTGGACAACTGCAGGCCGCTGGTAGCGGCGTCTGGGTGCTGGATTACCTCCCTTTTTTTTCTCTCCGCGGATTACGGGACTTGCGGTTAGCAGGATCGGGAAAATATGTAGGGAGACAGTGGGAGGAGGGAGTGAGACAAAAACAACTTTTAACGAGGCTACATAGTGGGCCAGGTGGTGAGCACCCTGAGCGGCTTAGCTGGGATTGGACTGGCGCGCAGCGAAGGGTGTAGGGCGCAGGGTTAGGTATGATGGGAGAATTATGGCCTGTTAAAAATGGCTCCTATTGATATAAACCCGCGGGTATCGCGCCTAGGCGTCCCGGTAACCTGCGAGCGCTTCGACAACCGTATCTGCGCTCTTATCCAGACTTCTCTCTGCCCTCCACTCGTCTAAATACTGCTGAACAGACTTTGCCCACGCACTGTCATAAAACTTTATGAAGCCACCACGCCGCCATTTTACCACTCGCAGTGTCAAGTAGACCAGCATGGAATATAGACACCTACCTCCTCGGTTTTGTAATCAAAGAAGGAGAGAAGTTCAAGAAAACTGAAAGGTGGGCAGCGTTCATCGTTTATGAAAACAAAAACCAAAAAATACAGTAGCATGGCATCCCAGACACTCTGACAATATTGCCTTACGAGTTCCAACGTAGCGAGTAGAATTTCAGCCTGGGTCTGTCTCAGATCAGTGGCCAAACTTTTGGGATAAAGGCGCTGAAAGAAGCGCGTCGGTGAACAAAAAATCTGATTGGCTGTTAGTCCACACGCGAGAAGCTGATTGGTTGTCATCGCGGGAACGCATTTGTCGCGGCATAATGAAAGTTCCCAGTAATTACTACTGATAGCGATCGACAGTGTCCGAGGAAATCATCATCATCATCATCATCATCATCATCATCATCATCATCATCATCATCATCATCATCATCATCATCATCATCATCTGTTGACGACGACAGCTGGATGGGATTTAAGAAGGCGTTGGCTGCCCTGGTTTGTGGATGCACACGCATCAGGGCAAAACTGCCTCGCAATTAACGACAAAGCTGATAACTCTTATCAGCGCCTCCCATCACCCATCTCACGTCACGAGACTGAGTTTATGGGGTTTCAATGTGGCAGGGGAAAATTGGAGGAGTGGGAGTGCGAGGGACGGGGTAGGTGATGGTGGGGAGGTTGCAAAGTCCCGAACCTACAGCGTGGAACGTCAGTCCAGTGTTGTGGAAGTGAAACTAGGAAATCGACACATGTCTAAATAAGGGAACAGGTCAGGCAGAAAGCTGATATGTGACCAGTCGCTTTTTTAAAAACCCATCGACCCTTTTTCATTTCTTTATTTATTTTTTTTATTATTTTTTTAAAATGAGTTTTTGCATTTTTTTGTTTTTTATTTTTTTTATTTTTTTGCTTTTAAATGAACTTTTGCATTTTTTTTTGTCTTTTGCTTTTCGTGTTTGGTGTTTGATTAGTTAAATCAATTGTCGTCTTGAATAAGCGCTTTATCTCACACTCGGGCTTCCATAGCTCATGCACCGACGATCAGCTCGCCTTATCAACGCACTCGAGAACTACAGTGAGAGAGTTTGCTAACCCGCTCCACTCGCCTGGGCCAAGTACTGAGATTCATGGAGATTTCTGGCGGAGACGACTCCTATGTCTTTTAATAACAGACACTATCTTGTTTCTATCACGTACTTACACAGACCCCCTTCGCCTGCCTTTTGACTGATTATCAACCCAGCACACAGCGGGGCTCACCCCCTCACACACACACACACAACTCTCCTCCCCCTCCTTTCGACTTTTCTTAATTTCAGGCCCTCCTCCTTTTTTATGGGTGTCTCTAATGAACCCGTCTTACGCCTCCAGGACTGTCTGAGTCGATATCGCTGTGTTGAGACGCCCATAGAGTTGGAGGTTTCTTTTAATTAAACGACCTCGCAGGAGTGTGGGCTTGATCGCTTAGGTAGATGAAGAGTGAACATAAAACTCGAGCCGTGTCCGAGAGAGAAGTGGGTGGCAACTCTCAAGGCCTGACGCTAAGACGGAACTGAAAATGAGAGTTAAAATCCCTGACACGACGACGGTTATCGATAGGGAGGGAAAGAGAAGAGGCAAAGGAGGGGGTGGGGTGTGAGTGAGGGAGGTAGGGGAGAGAAACACAACGCTCAAAGTCCTCGCAATGTCTTCCTGCTGGGTTTAGCTGGTTGGCCATTTATCACGAATCGGGGCACTGCTTGCCACCATTGTGGAAGGGCTTGGCACGGCGGAGGGTCTTGGTGTCAATGAAAGCAACTAGTTGCGCTTGGCACGTGCCTGCCGGCCCGATGGCTCGCCCGATCGTTTCGGAAGCGAGGAAAATAGAAAAAAAAGGGTAGCTTCATTTACAGGAGCTTGTTGATTTTTGCTAGCCTTCTAGAAAAGAGGGTGGTTTGTCGGGATTAAAGTGTGTGTGTGTGTGGGGGGGGGGAGGACTGCTTAGAGGTGGTAGTCCAAGTCGAGACACGCCTAGTTGCGGTTAGTAGGTGGATAGAAGATTTGGACGCCAGAAGACATAAGCAGGGAGGCGCATGTTTACGATTGTGCTGAAGGCAGTGCTTGGGTTTCGGACCTTTTTGTCTTGGTTATCGTTCCCTGCTGGCCGAGGATGTCGTTGTAGACAAAATGGAACCCCTCACACTGTGCGTCGGCAAGCAGTTGGACGACTTACCTGCCCTTGGTGACGTTTAAGTAGAAAGGTAGGACAGAGAGTTACTTCCCCGCAAAGACTAACCCTCAGACGAGCCTGGTATCCATTTCACAAGCTGCATCGCTCTATGATCTCTAGGCTATTCGCTTCCTCTGCAATGAGAGTATTGTAGTGAGATTATTGTAGTGGGGTTATTGTAACGGGAGTATTGTAATGAAATTATTGTAATGGGAGTATTATAGTGTTTTCTGGTCACGGCTGTCATTAAGACATATGGTGGGTGGGTGGCTAGGTATAAAAGATTAACCGTCATCACGTCAACTTCATCGTCATCATCGTTAAGGCCACCATCGTCATCTGTCGCCACAATTCCACTTTCCGCGCTACACTCGCACGCTCATCATTTAGTCTCTGCGCCCGAAAAACTTGATGGAAGTGACAAGGTTTTTGCACCTGCGAGCATTCCAGCGCCCAGGTGCGGGGGGGGGGGTCAACATGAGTCAGACTGATACTACTTTCGCCTTTTTTCTTGAAGACATCGCGTTCCGAGCTCGTCTTCTCCTCCACCCATCCTTACCTCCCTCCACACCCGCAAACAATGCCGCGAGACACTTGGCCTGACCTGGCATCACTCGCCCCCGCAGCCTCCGAGCCCAGCACTGGCATACATACATCTCTGCTAACCCGGGGCAGCCTCCAGCAAGAACCTTAACAGCGACTGCCGCAGACTGGCAAGATGAAGAAATATCGGTCTCTTTGGCTGTTTATAGCTGGGTCATTGTGACCAACACCGCAGAGGAAGACATTCGTCCTCTCACTCTCTTTTTCTCTCTTCTCATTATGCCCTCCCAACAACCCCAGCTCTCTCTCCTAGTCTGACGTAACCGGAAGAGCCGCCAACACTTGAATGAAAGAGAGGGTGTATCTGAACAAGGGACCGTGGGTACAGCTAGGGACTTCTTTCCGCTTGTTTGTGTCTGCCGTTTGCTACACGGAAGTCCTTTTGGAGGGGAATGTTCCCCTTTTGTTGTTGAGTCTGTCCGCCAGGTGAGGCTTGTAAATGGGAAGGGTGGAGGGATGGCTGTCGGTGCGGAGAAGGGGGTGTCCAAGAAGGAGAAAGGTTAAAGAGGCAGATGCCTTGGAAGGTAAGCAAAATGGCTGCAAGGGGAGGTAATGGGGCTTGGAGGAAGTGGGGATAATAATCAAAAGTAACTGCGAGAAAGGGAACTTTTCACCTGACCATGGCAGTTTGCAACCGTCGTGCAACATGTCGACTAGTGATCCTCACTGTTACTGAAATTAGTGCTTTTTAAATTTAAAAACACCTACACCATCAGCCTCAGTACTGGACACTTGTAAAATCGGATACAGCGCCTCGGGTAGAAAGAAAGATCCCGAGTCTGGGATTATTTTCAGCCCGTGATTTTGCTCATCTTTGTATCGAAATAGCTTCACTTGCGAACATATATGTGTGCCGGATGAAAAGAGAGAGAGGAGAGAGAATGTGTGTGTGTGTGTGTGTGTGTGCGTGCGCGCTGTTGTGCGTGTGTTTGTGTGTGTGTGTGTGTGTGTGTGAGAGAGAGAGAGAGAGAGTATGCGCGCGCCACTCCATACATACGTGAAATCGCTTGAGAAGAACACGTTCAGCTATAAAAAAGGAAGAAGAAAGTTTGGGGATTCGTCTGAAGGCAGTTCACTGAGAAAGAGGAGATAACTGAACTCTGTGTTAGTCTTGGAAGGGAGCCAGCAACAACATGTCTACACTTAGAACGAAAATCGTGTCTACCTGCACCTCGAGTCAGGCAGAGGAGATGGCTCTTCCTTCAGCTTAGTGACCGATAACTAAACAGGCTCTTAATAAATGTAAATAAACTGAGACATGAGAGAAATAGGGGGCGCCGTTAACTACTCCTCAACCGTATATTGCGCGCATAAATACATACGCACATGGCGGAAGGGTGGAGAGAGCCAGAAAGACTAAATAATGTTAACATTTAAGAGATTTTCGACGTTCTTTGTTAAGTTTCGGCCATGTTGTGGTGTTACATCCAAGAAATATTCCGAAACTTCACAGACTCCTTTAATATTGCGCAAGCTCTCACCCAACCTCCCATCGTCCCTCCTTTTTCCGCCCAAGCGTCATCGTAACACATGGCAACGAGAAGGTAATTTTCAGATTTTCTTCACAGGAGCAAAGTCATGGCCACCCACACAGATTACAAAAATATTCTCAAGACGGATTCAGCTGCCAAAAGCAATTTCTGAGCTCATCACTATTTCTAGTAAAGTTGGGGGGGAGAACAGGGAAAGTGGGAAAATGAGTTAGTGCTGATCTCGTGTCGATCTCGTGCTGATCTCGTGTTGATCTCATGTTCACCTCATTTTCTATCCTTTCCCAAGTCTGTCGTGTTTGTTCTCATTTTTCAAAAACAACGAATAACGACGAATAAATCCACTCGTTGTTGTAGTCAGAAAAGGGGGAAATGGCGGTGAGAGCATACGGGCAACTTTGCTAGTCTGCTTCCAATTTTCGGCACATGCTGCAAATAATTTTATCGCATATGGCGAGGCTGTGGGAGAATGTGTCCACGTGATATGCTGTATACAGCTTGCACTAACAGGTTGTGAGGTATGCATGGCGAAGGCATGGAATGAAATGAATATGAATGTTTTGTCAGCAAAATAATTAGTTACGAAGCAAAATAATTTTGTTTAGTTGTAGATAAAGTTTGCTTGCGTGCCTGAAGAGCTTTTAAAAGCCCAGTGACTTATTTTCAGTAGGGGTTGATGTGTGTGTGTGTGTGTGTGGAGAGGAGGGGAGGGGGAATACTGTACAAGTCAATGGGTTAATGCAGAATTAGAGTTCTGTAGCCAGTGGGTTCGAATCACATTAATAATAATAATAATAATAATAATAATAATAATAATAATAATAATCTTTGGTACAGCTTCATTCAGGCTAAACTATTTGTGTTCAAATACCTACAAGTCGAAAGTTGTATGGAATCCTTATTATAAGCGAGTCTGTCTTTGTGTCCTTTCACTCTTTACTGAAAATGAGATCGCTAAAATAACAGCCATCTGAGGGAAAATGGAGAGCATACATCCACGTTTGGGATCAGGACGACGTCGTTGAGGAAATGAACACTGCTCACTGTGTGATGGGGGCAGGCCCTGTCAGGAAATTGCATCCAGAGAGGGTAGATCGAAAGATTGTCTTATGCGCGGAACTGGAGTTAAGAGATACGGTCTACACATTTCAAGACTTCCTCGGCGGTTCCAATGGAGAACACTCTGAGGGGAAGTGTTCAAGCCTCGTTATCCCTAAGTGTTCCTGTTCAGAGTCTTCTCATACCGCTGTGTTTCTACTCGGTATGTTTATGAAACTGCCTAAGGTAAGGATTTTCCGTAAATGGCGATGACCATGGCTATGGAAAACGACGAAAACTGTTTCTTCTGGTTTATTGTGTCTTTGAACAAAACGATGGGGTTTAATAACATGATCGTTGTATCTTAAAACAACAACAACAAAAAACAAACAAACAAACAAACAAAACAATAACAAAAACCAAAAAAAAAAAACAACGAAAAAAGATAATGTCTGACAACACGTTGCATGTGAGAATGAACAGAAGGATGGTGTTTAACATATTTTTCTGTATAAAGAAAGTACGCCACTCCAACCCATGCAAGGTTGTGTTCATTAATAAGTGCAGTTCGAGTGTCTATCGTGAAGGTCGGAAATAGTTCACAAGGCAGGAAGTGTTCAAACACCAAGCTCCTACTGCCGAAAGCATCTGTGACGGGTCTGGAAGAAAGATTATGACACTAACTCGATATTCTCGGAATTAGCGTCCAGTCTGGAATTTCTGGCACATTGCTGTAGGTTAGAGCTACAGATAGAGTTTCCGATAAACGTCAAAGACAAGGAAAGAGAGGTGGGGAGTGACTGACAGAAGTAGGGGGAGAGAGGAGAGAGAGAGAGAAAGAGAGGGAGAAAGAATGTACTCCAATCTTCCTGAAACATCCCCTTCATTTAAAGCGCTAGCAAAGTTTTATCTGTAAACAATTTTTTCTTTTTAATTCCTTCGCTCTCATCCCTCACAGCATTCTCGCAATCCTTCACCGATTTCTGGAATTGTCTATCTCTCCCTTCTTGACATCACACCCCATCGCATGAGAATACATCACACCACATACCGAGGCTCCCAGGGGCTGCAAAAGCTGTCAGACCAAATTTACGTCACTCCATCAGGCCCAGTTCCTTCCTCAAGTCTCGCCCAAGTCTCGCCCAAGTCTCGCAGCCAGAACCCGAAGCAGCAGCCTTATCTTTAGAGACCGTATTTGCTTGAAGAGCTACGGGTGCAAGGATAGAGCTTTGTGGGGTAAGCAATTGGTGATTAGCTCGCGTAGTTTGTGGTCTTGAGAAATCGGCTGATGTCTTGTTGGGATCAACGTGTATCTGTTCCTGCAGTTTCACATCCTGTCGTTCCGACTCTAGTCTCTGCCATCCACTGTTCTATCCAAGCTCTTTGTTTAAAATGTGGATATTAATCACCAAATGATAATGGCATCATGGGATACTTCACGCTTTCCTCTTGATAAAACCTAAGTAATTTATCAGGATTCTGGAGCCCAAATAAAAACAAACAAATAAACAAACAAACACACATATGCACACAAATGCACGTATAGACTTAAAATTTAGTTTTTAAATAGTCCCATAGGACATTTGTTTTTAGTAATGCTTCAACCCAGCCTTCAGTTTTGCGAGATGTAAATGTGTTTTGGAGTTTGGGGTGCTTGTTCGCTCCTTTACACCTTAACACAGGAGTCCAGTCCCCACAACCTCCCCAAACTTCCCCAAATATTGTGCTGATATGTGATTACCTCCAACCGTTTCTCTATGCTGGGAGTGTGTCTGAGACTATTCATATCACGCGAACAGAAAAAATAGCTGTTCACGAGCATTTTCCAAAGTACCTTTGCAGATGCGAAAGACTGTTTTGATCGAAAGATTTTCAGACATATGCTAAGCTTGTGACTGAAGACTGTGTGTCTTTGGCAAAGTCTGACTCACAGATGTTTGTGTATTGAAAGACTGTGTCCATAGCAAAGTCTTGTGGAAGATGCACGTTCCGCTTCAATGAGCAAGAATCTGATACGGTGGAGGGTCTGGAGGAGGGGATAACGCAGCAACGATTAAAGTTAGATACTACGGAGTTTAATGGCTTCATTGTCTCCCCCAGCCCTGCCTACCCAACAACATCCAAGTAACCTGCTATATCAGGGACGCCAAGCAATGGCGGAGAGAAAGAATTACGTGCTCTTTTTTCTGCTCACCGTGCCCTAGACAAGGTAGACCACTTCAACTTACCTGCTCGTACTACCACTAGGCTATGGCATCACTTCTATTTAGCGACGGGAACTGTTTTGCACTCTGCAGTTACGGGGAGTGTCCGGGTGGTAGCGAGCTGGAAGCGCTCTCCATACCAATTCCTGAATTCTGGGTTGTCGGCTCCTGGGAAGCATCGGCGCGTGTACGTGGGGACGACGGACGTGGCACGTGGCGAAAACCGACATTTACGTCCATCGTACGGCACGAGAGCCACGTGCACTGCGCGAGACGAGAGAAGACAAGGCGAGATTTACTCGAGCGACGCCAGACAGTGACGCCAGACCTCCATCCGCTGAATACCTCCGTGTGTTTTACTTGCCGGATCCTCGCGTCCATGACAACGCTCGTCACGTTCTCGGATGCGCATGACCGTAGCAACTCTCGCCGGATCACTGCACGTGTAATAGAAAGGCGCCGGGTCCTCACAGCTACAGTAACACTCGTCAGATCTTTGCGCTTGTAATTATAATCGCCAGATCCTTGCCCATGTGTTCACACTAGTCGCACCTCTGCATCTGAACGGGCGAGGTCCCTGCACTCGAGATGCAACCGGCTCATTGATGACATCGATGAAGCAGACACACAGAGGTAAACGCTTCTTCCTTTGCAGAGATATAACCAGACACGGAGGGGGAGGAAAAGGGCTTCGTTGTAGGGAGGGGGGAGGGTAAAAGATGAGTGTTATGTCTCCTCCGTCTTGACTTTTATTCCATCCTGGCTGGCAAGTGGATTCTGGCACTGCTGTCTTCATTCAGTCCTCGGGTAAAGTCTAGAAGCCTTACGCGTTTTTTTTTTTTTAATGAGGAATGGAAAAGAAATTCTGCTGAAGGATAGGGAGACGAAAGACGCTTAAAAGAAGTATTTATCGAGTTTATCGCCTGCTTACTACCGCGGTCTGTGAATGTCATCTTTTACAGCCCAGCTGATTGCTGACATTTTGCCCACCTTCGGAAGACACCAAAGGATCGAGGAATTCAGGCAGCGAGCGTAATCGTAAGCGTAGTCAGCAGCGTATAAATTGCATCGGAACTACTTGATGACGTCACACTTTTTGTGAGCGGTTCAAGGGTCGGAGGGTCACACACTCGATATAATAATAATAATAGTGAAGATTTTTATAGCGCATATTCACACTCATAGAGAGCACGCTCTTAGCGCTTAAAACGAGGAAGAGACGTGGACTAAGTAGATACAGAACAAAGGGGACGAAAGAAAACGACAGTACTGACGACGAAACAGAAAACAAAAGGCATCAAGTAACAGGAACTGAGAAATATAGTGATTCTGCGAGAAAGATGGGTAAAGTAGCAAGAGGGAAGGGGGGAGGGGAAGAAGGACTAGCATTGTGTGGCCCGGATTAGTTTACGAAGCGTGAACATATGTATTTTGACCAATAATATTTTTTAAACACAATACTATTATCTGTCTCACAACAGCAAACGGTCTTATATAATTATGAGTGCAACCAGATGTGACGATAAATTGGTAGACAACTCTTTTAGAGAGTTGAATGAGTACCGTGTCGAAGCTGAGTAATCTCTCTTCATTACTTGTGTACAGTTCTTGTTTTGTTTTGTCAGGGCCGTGCTGTTTACCGTTTCTTATTGAAGTCGTTTACTTTTTAAGATTTTCGTAGATAGTAAGATACCGCTGGAATTTGCAAGAGGCGAAGAAGTCAACATAACTATACTTTGTAGAGTTATCTGTGAATCAAAAGACCGCAGTAACCGCTACACCCGAATAAGGCGCCTAGTTATGAGTTTGGCTTTAGGCTCCGCGAAGCGCTACGCTACTTCTACGCTTACCCTTGGTGGCGTACTGATTCGAGAGATTATCTGAACTCTCTAATGTGTAGGTGGGGTAAGGAGTGTAGAGAAAGGGACGAAGCGTGAATATAACCTTCTTGAAAGTTCTAGCTCACTTTGAAGTCACTACACTTTGAAATACTAACTCCATCCAAAGCTTACAATCATTTCCTCCAGTGTTTACGGAATGTTGATTGTTAAACAAAATCATTTATTTTTGCTGGGGGTGATAACTTCGTAGTTGGCAGGAGCACAAAATGGCCATTCATTCGGACTATTTGTTGATGTTCTCACCATCGTTCTGAATCATCCCGAAAAATCTCGTCTTCCCCACCCCCCACCCCCCTCTCTGTGGAAGGCAGCAGGCTGAATGTCTTTAAAAATGAGACGCCATGTTCAGATTTTGAGCGCTCGATCTCTCACTGAACCGCTTGGGAACCCTGCCAGATGGACGATAATTTATCATCTCGCTTACTGTTCTCAAATGGCACTCTTCTCATTCGGTAGATGCCAAAATAGCTCCCTCCTGCGTAGTCGTAGGCGCTTGACATTTGTTGAGTGAGGGTAGCCTGAGTTTAGGCTTCATCGCAGAAAGTGAGGTAGGAGGCCGCTCTGTTGCTCATCGTTTGGCGACGGAAGGCATATCTTGCCATGGGGCATTGAGAAGTCTGGCATCAATTTTAAGATTTTCCTTGTTAGTTTCGATCTGGGTTGCCTCTGGCTAAGCAGTGTTCTTCTCGCATGGCCCATATAGACCGTGTTTTATGCAAGGACGATGACGGTTTGTCCAGGGCTTGGTAAATTCCCACAGACTACCGAGAAGTTAGTCACTTGCTTTATCATGGAGTGTAAAAGGCAGCTTCGCCTTCCAGATGCCCTGCTTTAGATACGGTGAACCACTAACAGTTCAGTAACCCTGCAACTACTGGGCTATGGGACCATTTGCCTCTTAGTTAAAATCTGAGAATTTTTTTTTAACATATTATTTTCTTTCGTAAAAAGACTGGATACTTAGAACCTCCTTTCGTTGTTTTTAAAAACTGAATGAAGGCACCTTTGTTATAGAAGGGGGCAGGAAGGAAGGATTTCGGGAAGATACGGCAAGTGTGCCAAGAGCTTTGAGGGCTGGGGGAGGTGATTGGCTGAAGTGTAAGCGTTGGGGAAGGTGATTGGGTGAAGTTATCTAACTACATCCACAACCGCTGCTTTTGTCCTGCTAACGCCAGTACACTCTGCGAGGCAGATGCGCTTTGCTTAAATGCCAGAATGCGTGTAGGTATATGTGATTGTTCTCCTCTGCTCTCTCTCTCTCTCTAGCTCGCTTACACGTGTGCGTGCTTGCAAACGGGCGGACGCGCGCTCAGAAATAATTCGAGTAAGAGTGTCTGGTGTGAGCTATTATGTTTTTTTTTAAATTGCATACTCTTATTCATTGTTTTTTTTTTTGGTTAACATCTGACGTATTGGTCAGAAAAGGATGATGACATGAATGGTACTATTTGCTGTGGTGGTAGCAACGATGATTGACTCATCGCTAAAGCTGTCATCATTCTCAAATGTCTTTCCCTTATAAACGGAATGTCCCGCTGGTCAGCAATAGCACACTGCCAGGCTGCCAGCCAACTCAGTGTACTGGCAAGGCAAGCGGCAGTCTGTGTTAGTCAGCACCCGACCCCCCAGCACCTGATGGTACCCCTCTAAGCGTACAACGGAGGGTGTGAGTAGGGAGGGGAAGTCACGCGCCTCTGGACGCCAAGAATTTCACCTGTTGCTGGCGTAGAAAATGTTTTTAACCTGAAAAAAAAAATGTTGGATCGGTAAGCACCGTCTTTGACGTGCACTGTTTTATTTTCCCCGAGCTAGTTAACTATTCATTTGCACATTAAATATGAAATGTTTTTAAGAAGCAGCGCAGCAAGTACAATATCCAAATCCTCGGTAGCACACTTTTTAAGTCGGGTAAAATTTGGAGGAACCGAGACTAGGGAGGGACAGCGGAATTCCTTTGCTGAAGATGAGGGTTATGGTGATGAGATATGTTGTAGCAGCGCCGACGAGGTTTAAAAAAAAGGGGAGATGACTCTAGTTGCGTGCGGAAGGAATTTCATGAATGTGTTTCTTCTTGTTTCTGGTCTTTCTTTTCTGATTATCGCCAGATCAAGGTGCCAGCATCCCACTAGCGGCGAAGTGCTAGTCAGGGAAAGAGCCTCGGAGGGCACCGGAAATTGTCGTCTTGTCTCCCCCTTTTGTGGCGACCTCAACGTCCGCTTTCGTCTTCCTCCTTCACCTTGTTATTCTGCCGCGGGGAAGCTACAGTCGTAGCTGCTGGTTCAGCACGAAACACATTTCATATCGTTCCTCCGCCTTTTTTTTTAAAACTTGTTATTTCAGAAACTGAAGCACCAACAATGGCGGTATAACTTATTTCATTTTCGCTGATCTCGTCTTTTACTCGTGGAATATTCTACACACAACAGTGCCATTACATACAGAAAGGAAAATAGAAGAGAAGACATCCACTCTAATCAGTTTTGAGTAGGTTCACTCCCGTTTTGTTGAGATGTTCACTTCTTTTGTACATGATCTAGCCTCGTTCATGCCTTGTCCTGCTTGGTTCTGCACACCATGTCGTAAAAAAAAAATAAATCAAGAAGAACAGCAGCAAAAATACCATCCGCCCCCAATGTCAGAAAATACAAAATATAGACGCTTCCCCAAAACAAACAAGAACAGAAATCCCGTGACATCACGAGAAACTGTCGTCGTTGTAAGCGCTGCCCATAATCTCCACGGGTGAGAAGGGTAGTCGTGGGGTTGTGAAGGGCAATGCCTGACACTGGGCTTAGCTTATGAGGCTACAAACACGGCGTGACAAATGAGGGGAAGCCAGCACGATCTAGAGGGTCCCTGGAGGCCAGGCTAGCCTTTTCTGTCTTCATTCTGTCCACGGCGTGATTTGTGGAAGGCCAGGCGTTACTCTAACGGCAGCGGCGCAGAATTTATCCTGTCCTACGCAGCCTCCGGGTTGACCCCTCACTCCACCCCGTCCCCCCAAAAAAACCCAAAAAAATCCCACTTGTTGATCGCGACATGCAAATGCAGGCGGGGGCCAACGTGTGAAAAGCTGGCTTTGTTGGAAGGTGAAGGAGGTAAGGTGGAAAACGCACCCGATCACCCGACCCCTTTCGCTCTCTCGCTGTCACTAACGTTTGGATATGCACGCGAAGTGGTGCAAGCTCTCGTGCAGCTCTTGTGGCGCTCCTGAGTGTGCAGGTGGTCTATGAACGTGCGATCCTAGTTGGGGAGGGGTGGGTGAGGGTCAGCCTCCTTTTGATAAACACGTTGTGGTCTAGAGTTCTCTTTTTCTTGTAGGACGTTTCTTCCTTTTTCTATCGGGCGAAGAGAAAGAAATATGGATGAGAGCGGCTGGGTGGAGGACGAATCATCATCTTCTAAACATCATCTTTGTGATCAGGTGTTGTGCATAGGAGACTGCGTGGATACAGAAATCGCCAGGTGTCACAACCTCGTGACGTGCGACTCTCACACACTCTCTCTTTTCCAATTATACGCACGGGTCACACAAATACGTGTTCTTACGCTCAAAAAGAATAAAACGACTTACCTGTACTAGAAAAAGAAAATAAATTAAAAAAAAAACAAATATAACACAGATATAGAAAAGAGAATTCCTAACTTTATTCTAACAACTATTTACACTGTTTCCGTTCTCATTCCTTTTTCCTCCAACGATTCTCCTCCAACGATTCTTCTCTCCAACGATTGTTTCTCTCCAACCATTCTTCTTCCGTCTCCGTTATTTTCTCAAGATTATCTCTAGTCTACTCTTCTTTTACTCCTCTGACGATTCTCCTTCTCAAACGATTCTTCTTCTTCAACAGCTCTTTCTCTTAAACGTTTCTCTATCTCTAGTCTTCTCTTATTTTACTCCTCTAATGATTCTCCTTCAGCCTCTTCTCCATCTTCCCAAGATTCTCTCTCACACGTCACAGATCTTTTTTTCATCATCCATACGGATTCAGACAAACTGACGTCATTCACGCTTTGACGCTTTCATTCATTGACGTCATGGGATGAGGCCTTCGACCTCACCTAGATCTGTAGGATATCCGACGGCACGACCGGCAGAGGAGGTAGAGCAAAGAACGACAGAAGAACGCACCCGCAGGTGGAGAAAAACGAGAGACGAATTGCCTTTGTGGACAAATAAAATTGTATTGTTTATAAACCGACAGTCCACAGGATTATCTCATTTGTGCTGCGTTGAAACATTCCTACGCTCCGCCCCCGTCTCCCCCTGCCCACTTAGTGACACATCCAATATTATTTCGTAGAAGATTACAGGATCTAGGATTACTTACCATGCGTTGAGAGAGGCAGGGTGGGAGTAAGGAAGTGGAGGAGTGGGTGAAAGGGGTGATGGAGGCGGAGGGCTTCAGAGTTCCGTTTGGCCCGCTGCTGGCTTTTTGTCAAATTTCACATCATCAGTCCCGGGTGAGGCAGAGGGAAGAAATCTTGCTCCTGCCTGACATCCTCGCAGGTCTCGAGAGGATCTCGCGGAGATAACTCTGCTCCAACATTGTAGCCGCAGTCGGAGCGCCCCCTGCGAGAGGTGAGTTCCAGTGGGGTAGCTGGTGGAGATACCGGAGTAGGGGTGGAGGAGCTGGAGGAAGAGTTCTGATGGTGGCGGGCAAGCAATGAAAGATCATCGTTCTTAGTATTTTTTATTTAATTTTTTTTTTACTTCGGGGTATCAGGACCTTTATTGTTTACCCGTGTCCAGGCGCAGCCTGCTGGCGTGCCGAGATTAGGTCCCCCGTTAGCAACAGCTCGGGACGTTAAATCATCTCTCGGCCATCCAGCACAAAAAGTCCACGATGCTCTGGTCACCAGGCGGACTTGTTTGCAGGCCCGGCCTGGTGGTGGGACGCCTAGGGTCGGGAGAGGGAGGGGCGAGCGAGATCGCGTGCTACAGCATGCACACCGCTCGTGCGCCGGAGAAATTTATTTACCGAGCGGAGCTTAGTCGGCGTGTCAACAGCTTCCTTCTCCCACAGCCCGTTTGGTCTTTTCTTTTTCCCGAGGGCATGGGCATATTTCATTTTGATTTCGAGAAAGTTTAGTTTTTTTTCTGTGTGAGAGAGAGAGAGAGAGAGAGAGAGAGAGAGAAAGAGCGGTAGAGAGAAAAAGAAAAAATATTGAGTTGAGGAGATGTACAATGCAAGACAGTCTTTCATTACAGATCGACCACAAATTCATAAAGCGGAGGATAGGAAATAGATTTACAGGAAGTAAAAAAGTCAACAAATTAAACCACAAGTTGCCCCTTCCACCTCCGCAGTGGTAAACATGTCCACTTGGATCCCCATCCACCCAATGACCCACCCCTATAATCTGTTGACCCATTCTAGGTAGTCCCGATGGCGCGGCTGTACAGCGTCTGACGCCATGACAGTGCAATACGTAGATTGTGGGTACGGATCTCACACCAAGAATATTTCTTGTACCTGTTTACGACGCGAGACGAGCTCGCCGCCATTTGCTCTAAGTTGCTGACGACAAAAAACAACCAATCACCCAAATTTTTTTCACCAGTCACATCTAATCAGACGGCAGCATCAGTCTGTCTGGTTGATGTCAGCATGTTTTTAAGACACGACTGGCAGTGTTGCATGCCGCATCAGCAAATAGTTCCAGCAAGTAGGAAAATGCTCCTGTAACAATAAGTGCTGAGTCAGTGGGAAAAAAAAATACCTGAGAAAAGTTTCGAACCGACAGCGTGATTGTTACTGTTGTGAGAATCGCTTGACTGCCACACACCCGCACTACCCAGCTCTGCCCTTCTTGCTCTGACCCACGTTGTCTTGTATTTGTTATTATGGCAGAGTTTTACACGATGGTTGTGTAACAATTTGCTTCCAAGTATGGTCAAATAGTAGACGATTTGTGTTTGGTCGAGGAACCTGTAGGTGCAAAGATTCCATCCACTGCATAAAGACATGCCGAAAACATACGGAAAACACGCCGAAAACATACTAAAACACGCCGAAAACATACAAAACACGCCGAAAACATACTAAAACACGCCGAAAACATACTGAAAACATACTGAAAACACGCCGAAAAATACTAAAACACGCCGAAAACACCCCCAAACATACTGAAAACACGCCGAAAACATACTAAAACACGCCGAAAACATACCGGAAACACACCGAAAACACAGCCAACCTGTAAGAATGTAAGATGTTTTGTTAAGTATTAACATGACGTTCGCTAATCTTTGCCAGAGTTGCTCACACCTTTGCCCATATCTATCCAGTTAAGAACACGGCCTTAAACACGAGCTTTGCTTGTGTGTACTCACCACGCAGTCACATCAGGCAGTAGAGCGAAATATGCGGATCATCAAAAAAACATTTGATCAAAGGATTTATGGGGCGGGCAGATACTGTAAGCCAGACAAGTGTGAATCTAAGGATGACGAGGGCCAGCAAGGGGAGGAATGGACGTTAGATGGACATTAGATGGAGATAAATCCTCCTTTTTTTCTGACATCGACGTCTGCCGCTACTTGTGTCATCTGACCAGTAATCTCTGTGTGAATGCTTTCTGAAACGGGTGAATATTACCCAGCCCTCGCTTGTCCAATGCAGACGTAATCCTTATCTGAATAACAAATTGCTCATTTCTGAATCCCTAGGCTTATTATTTTCAGAGAAGAAAAGAAAGCTATTATCCTAAAGTATCTGCTTTTGTGACTCTTTTTTTCCACTTGGTTGGTTTCTACGTATAGAGTGGCAATAACCATTGGAAACACGCTGTCCTTCCTACAAAAAAACCAGGATCTTATTTTATTTTCATTTCACATCTAAGGGCCGCCTTGTAGAGCAAGTGACTCAACCGTCTTGATCCAAAATCGATGTTTTAAAATGTAAATTGCTGATGTGTCCCTAGCATGGGTTCTTATTATGCTCAAGTAACATCTAGAGTTCATCTCCGAACGAAAATTGAGTTCCTGATGAAGCGCCTGTTAAAACCGGGGTTTGGTGATCTTAATCAGAATATAGGTTTGTTGCCTCTTTGTTTTTATCCACAAGATTTGTCTAAACACAGCATCAAATAGCAAGATAATAGCCCCTTTCTTCCCGGAGATAATAAGGCTTCTTTAATCAGCAACACACCGTTAGCCTAAGCCCCCTTCTTCCGGAAAATGTAGGGTTTTTATCATCAGCCACAACTTGAAATGCCAGGAAGACTAGGAAGAACCCAGCAGGTGTAGAAAAACTCTGACTTTAACAACTGAAGGGTGTGCAAGGGAAGATGTTTGTTACAGCATCCAGTGCTCTGGCTCCGCTGCTGTGTACCCTTAAAATCATGTTGCTAAGAGCCCTTGAAATTCTGCAGTCGTCGGAACACGTCCTTCGGTAGTCGTTCATATTTCCAGAAGCACCAACGGGAAATAAACTGAAATGAAATAAAAAATATAGGGATCACTAGTACAAGGTATAGATTCTTTAGTTGATTTTTGCCCCGTTTTGGAGAACACAAACCACGGCTGAGAATGTAGATGGAGATGATTTCTCTGACACTAGCCTGGTGATGGTCTGTGAAAAGCTGGACACCACGAGACTTGCAAATCTCTTATTGTTATGAAACAGTTTTATGAAGTAATGACATGATGAACAAAAAGACTGAATAAACAAATAAAAAAGACTACAGGAAGAAGACACCAGACGAACCTTACACTGGGACAAGAGGGGTTTATCACCCACAACCAGGGAGATGAATATAAAAATAGAATAGACTTTACTTAACGGAACACTGTAATCAACTCGACTCATGGACTTGATGTTAAATGGTCGCTATTTTCTTTCATGGGAATGTGAAATTCCCCTCACGGCAAACATAAGTTTTTTGGGAGTAGGGGGGGGGAGGAAATTGGCCGCGGTAGATTATCATAGAAACTCTTCGCAAGGACTCTCCAAGCTGTGTAGGACATATGACTAGCCCCTTCTCCAGCTTCCAGGAACATCCTTCGCACAATCTTTAGCTTATAAAACAAAAGTGAAAAAAAGAAGGCGAAGAGAAAGAAGAATTTCAAATGCCACTGTCTGTATTTATCATGCACGATAAACCCTTTACTCTCAGTGGGGCTGAGATAACCATAGAAAGATGAAGCTATCGTGTTCGGATCTCATTTGTGCATATTTAAATTGTTTTTGTTTTTGTTTTTGATGGAATGGGTTATTCCCAGACTGACGTCTGCAAGCCACCCAGCTGAAGAGTGTCTGGACTGATTGCACATGAGAGGTGTTGTTTAGAATGGAGAGGCAGAAGGATTTGTGCTGTCTTCGTGAAATTGTTATAGAAGACTGCAGGGCTTCTGCTAAGGCTAAATTCTTTGGGGTCTCAATGACCCCTTCTTCAGATTTCTAAGGGGTCCCAGGCTAACTCTAAGGGATCCCTTTACAATGTGAAAAAAATCAACAAATCAACGATGATTTTATCCACGCTGTCAACATCTTGGAAATAGGTTAATGGAACTCTTTCCGGTAAGGAAAAAAACTCAGTGCAAGGGAAGTTACTCTCACCTTGTAGCGGACGACAGCAATAGATTGGGCTACTTACCCAATTTTGTATCTGTTCTTCGCCCAAATTTGAAGGGGTCCCCTGGGACCCCATTGACGAAAATTGAAGGGGCCCTCCGAACTTTTAATGCAAACTGTACGCAATATTTTGCGTTAGCAGAAGTCCTGGAAGATAACTCATAGTGTTCAAACTCTATGAACCTTTAGCTACGTTCGATTTATAAAGATTTTATTTCGTGAGCAAGATTTCGTAAGAAGCTTCAATAGCTGAAAATCTGTTTCCAGTATACCATAAGTAAAGGTGAATGTTCCATAAATATTATGATGCAACCAACTCTATACTTTTCAAACTAAACTTTATCTTGAGAACTTTTATTAAAAACTAGCAATATATTTCTTTTTTTTTGCTTCAGTCCATTAGACATTTATAATTTATGTTTTGAGATACATTCTCCATCCTTGTTTTTGAAGCTTGCAACGGAAGCCAGATCTAACGTGCAACGGTTTCCAGAACATCATCGACAAAAGACCGGAAGCTATAAAACCCTTTTTATTGCCATTTTCTTCCATTATCCGTGGAAAATTTTCCCCCTTAGTGTGTCCCGATTGTGAAGTAGCGGTTGTAGCTTATGTCCATCATCAAGGACATGCGTGCTATGGTTTCACAGAGCTTCGATCTTGACGCCTGGGTTTTAGCTGGGCGAGCACTTGTAGCTCTGTGGTGAGATCATAGGCAGGAAATGGCATCGACCATTTTTGTTCTCGTCACAGCTCGACAGCAAAAAAAAAAAAAGTACCCTCCCTCCCCTCTTCCCAACCTCACTCAAGTGTCGTCTGTTGGGCGCAAAACACCCCACACTAGTCTTTTCCTCCCTCTATCACCCAAGGAACCTTTATCTGGAGTCATCGACTGGCGATGTTTGGCCACTAGTTTAACTGCCAGCTGGACGTCTGTCAAGCGCCGGTCGGCCCCCAGTTTGATTTTCCGACAAGGGTAGCGCCGTCAGGCGGCGGGAAGAAGGGAGTCTGGAAACGTAGACCGAAACAGGGCCTGGAAACGTGCGTGCCATTTTACCATAATGATCTCATCTCGACTAATTGCTTTATTGCTTAATCGTGTTCCCGGTCTCGAGCTCGCCACACGTTTTATACCTGAGCAGAAATTATGAATACCTCTCTAGTTTGTTGCAGAGCTAAAATGACGCATTAGAGTTTTTAGTGGGCGGGGGAGAAGGGCATAAATGAGCCCCAACCTTTTTTCAAAAAGTTTTTTTCACTTGTGGATTTTTTTTTCTTTTGTTCTCCCACTGGTTTATAACCAACGCGGCCCAACCTGCTTAAAGCGCTTATTAATTGAGAGTCAGGAAGTTGTATTTAGCCTCCGTGGAATACGGCTTTGCGGGAATTCCTAATGTCGATTGGCTCAATACCTGTCGATTTACGACCAATTAAACCTTGGCACGGCCCCTGCGCATGATTCACGAGCGTGCGCTCAACGTACGGAGCGGAAGAGGCCCCAATCTCGCGCGCTCTCGTCGCGAGCCGATTGCGTTGTTTGGACGAGGCTTAGGAGCAGGAATGTAATATTGGTTCAGCTACCATAAACATGTCGCCAGCGCGTTGTAGGGGGATTGTTTTAGTCCAGGTAACCAGCTGTCTTGTCTGCGGAAGCCATCTGTGTTACTGCTTGTGAATAGCTTTTCGCCTGCTGTTGGAGAGTAAGTGCTTCTCGTGACAAGGGGGATGTTTTTCCCTCATCATCAACATCCTCCCCTCCGCCTCCCCGCCGTTGTTGTCAATAGCAAGTAGTCTGGTTACGATGTTTTATTGATATTGTGTAACAAGTGATGAATCGAAAAAAGAACATGCCATACCCAAGATCTTAGTCTCCTGCGTAATCAGACTGACCAAAGCCGTTTTGACAGAACTGTATTGAACGTTTGGTAAGAGATAAGGACTGCAAGAACGAGTTAATATCCGGAGAGATTCGCATGCGACGCCCAGTGAAAGGAGAAATAAAAATCCCTTAAGTGGTATGTCAAGACATTATAGACCGCATTCTTTGGGTTAAACGTATTGCTTTGCCTACGTCGTCGATCGATGAGGTTGGAAGTTCTAAAAAAAATAAAATAAAAAACAAAAACAAAAAAAACACCCGAATATTTGACCTAGATTCCCGTATCTTATCTGGATTTGGAAGAAAAATTAACTTCCTGCTGCAGAAGGCATTTTAGCACACCGAGTACCACTGTGACGGACATTCAGTTTGCTACTGTTTATAATCGAGTGTATGCGGGCAACCGAGATAATTTTACAGAAATTTCATCGAGTCACACTGGTCTTAGAAGGGCAAAAGAAGACAAAAAAAGAGAGAGACAAATATAAATAAATAAAAAACTAACGAGGAAGCAAAGCAGACGTTTCCCAGCGCCATCTTGGCCAGAGAGGTCACATGACATGGTCCTCGCCACCTTGAACAATTTATCGTTACTCAGACACAATTCTTACTCGGCGACCGAACAAGGCTTGCTTTGACCTTCGAGTCCTTTTTTTTTTTTTTACCTTTCGTTGTTTTCTTTGCTAACATTCTCTCTTTCTGGAGGTCCACGCAGAAATCTCCACGGCACCCCCATTTTTTTGCCTACTTCTTACTGTTTTCACAACTGGAGTTATTTTTATAGGAATTATTTTGTTGTTGCTGGACGAGGCAGAGTGCGGTTAAGTTAAAGCCAGCTTTAGCAGCCTCTTGTTGCGCTTTATGGTTGGTGTTTGGCTCCTGTTTTGAACTTTGTGCTGTTTTATGACTCCCTCTTGTTTCTGTAAACATCGTTTTTACAGCGCTGATGTTTAAAACAGAATACAGCGGGGTTTCCGCTTAACGTATATTGAAAGGTCGTGACATCATGAGACTGTCGAACTGACTAGACATGCGACTGGTATGCCGACATCCTACTTCATAAAGTCAGTAGAGATCAAGATAAGCTAAATATGTATGGGCTTTTTTGTTTTATTATTGATATCTGGTTATCCACTCAAGTCGGAGTCAGCTACCAATATGGCGTCTTCTGTAGTCTCGGCGACTGCGTACCTTATAGTCTCGGTAAGTAAGCACCATATTAAATGAAATTCTTTTTGGTGGATGATTGGGTGAAGGTAGCCGTTGATCGGGTTTACAGGAACCTCGTCAGGTATTGAAGGTGATTAGCACAAGCACGTGTTTTTTCACAGCGAGAAAGAAGTTGCCAAGGCCGACCTTTGCCGTGTTTTGCGGACATTGAAGTGTAAGTAGTGGGTTTCGTCAACGAAGTTGAAAGAATGCACCGAGAGTAGTGATGCTTGAGAAAGCTCGCCAAATAAAAGGTTCTGCACTCCCGGGTGTCCTCTGCCACCCCCCCCTCTACTAACGCACGCACGCACGCACACAACACCTCCAGACGTCTTATCATTTTCGTTTTTGATTTATGGGATGCATATCGAAATTGGAGACGCGAAGTATACATATATAGAAAGAGAGAAGATGATGATGATAACCTAGAGGCAGTTACACGGGTACGGGTGAGGATGTAGGATGTGTAGCCTGAGATCACTCGGAAGGAGATGATCGACATCTCTGCGTTCATCATCGATCACTGCGGGGGACGTTGAAGAGGTCATCTTGGAGGAGCGCTGTCTGGTTTGGGGTTGGGGGAGGGACGGCACTACCGCCTTTCAGAACATGCTTACACCCACTCTCCGTCCATCTGTCTGTCTGTCTGTCTGTCTGTCTGCCTGTCTGTCTGTCTGTCTGTCTTACCCTTTTTCTTTTTTTGCGTCTTTTATTTTACGCTTTGAAGACAAGGTTTAAATTTCTTCGCTGAGCTCCTCCGACTAAATACTGTTGTCTTAATGAAGTACTCTCTGGTAATTTTGGTGTGGCAATGTCTGGAACATTTCGTGGCACAGCAACCTTTGTGTGTGTGTGTGTGTGTGCGAGAGACAGAGATATTATGGTAGTGAGAAGGGAGACGGAGTGATGGGGTATATGAAGGAAGACTGAGAGGATCAGCCTTCCTGATGAAGACACGTCTGCTGATGAAGAAATAAAATAGGGTGAAGCGGATGCAGGATTAATGTGGCTTCTGCCTCGCACTCTGCTCCACACTCAGTGGCTGGCTCCCCCACCGCGTCTCGACAGTCCAACTGGCGTCACACAGTCACAGACAGATGAGGTTCGTAAGCCCGGGTAGCCACTGGGGGGAGGGGGAGGGGTTGGGGTGAAGGGAAAGAGAAACCCCTTTGTCAAATTTATTTTTAGTCTGGAGCACTGTCTGCGGCAGAGGTGGAGATGGACGCAAGAGCACTGACGACTGGAGATTAGCCTCCTCTAGGAACCGCCGCCAAGTTATGCATTCTGCAGGTCGGGGCAGAGCGCCCCCTAGAGGACAGCCGCTCATAGATTGTCGTCTGCAATGACCTTCCCAGGCCGCCCGGAGCATCCCTTGTCAGGACCGGTAACTGCTGGCTAATTGTTTCATTTTGAGGTCCTTCGCCGGGGAGAAGCGACGGTGCCGTCGGGTTTATGGTTCCGCAGTGTAGGAGTGCATTTGGCGGGGAATACTCAAGTGAATACAAAACATTCGTTTTTTTAGTCTTTTTTGGACAAGCTTTGCGAATGATTTTGTTTGTTCCCAGCTGGGCTCCATTATTGTTAAGTGCGAAGGGAGTTTTCCACTTAACAGTTTAAGCCATTTGTAGTGGAGACATTTTCACCTCCGAGGATTGGAAACGTCGATTGGAAAACCTCTTATACAGTGGGGGGGGGGGGACACGATGTCAGGATAATTAAGCTCCTATCGTGACGAGCTATCTGGTGTGTGTGTGTGTGTCGGTGCCTGGCATGCACACTAAAGATTCGTGGATAAACTGTCTACAGTAAACAAATACACAAGTTGGTTTTTCAAGACTACTCTTGATTTGAAAGGTCATTACGTCAGAGGTGAGGTTATGTTTTACCCTCTCGGCAACCGTTCCACAGCAAGTTGGTCCAGCCTTGTAAACATATGCCACATTTCGAGAAAAACTGATGTGTTGGTGAGATCGCCACACAAAGCCTGTGATCCTGACTCTTCATGAGAAGTGCATCACCGCTGCGCCACCAGGGGAGGGAAGAAGGGAGGATAGGGATAGGAAAGGGAGTGGAGGCAAGGTTCAAGAAGACAGAATCTGCTGTGTCTGCCAGATGACTGGCGCATTGTTGGATTTACCGATGTGTCCTCTTGAACTAGCGCTGATGGACGTGCTCACTGCTGAGTTCGGGACAGCAACTGGTGTGTTGCCGTGTAAGAGAGATACAGTAGTTATCGCCCCTCGTGGGGCACTTGAAAGGCTGCTTATCGAGGTCCGTCATCAGCTGAGCTCTCCTAAGGTGGGCGAGGTTCGAACCCCTTGGCAGGAGTGTCGACGGCGCCTCTCGAGGCTGCTTTCCCGGAAGTCAGGCAGTCAACAGCAGGAACAGCAAGACCCCCCAGCAGGGAGGGGTCACGAAACGAAGACATGTTTTACCCCAAGCCATCTCACCCAGACAATCTTATGCATCAGTGGAATCAACGATTAGCAGCACACACCGCAATAAAACTGTCAGTGACAAATCCCACTATATTTTATACTCTTCTGCGTGACCCTTGTACTCACACCCCTGGTACGACAAAAGCCATGAATCATTAAACCATCTTCCTTACACTTAGTTTTTAAACAGACGGTTTTTTTTTCTTTTACCATTAACGCTGCATCTTAATTTCCTAAAAAAAAACTGCTCAACGAGATTGCTTTGATTGCTTCAGTGTTTGTCTAGTGTGAAGTTTGTGTCATGTCAGTGGTTGTTTCCCTTGACGCCCGTCAGCAACCAGAGTGTGGTCGTAGGCTGGAGGACCTTATCTCCCTCACAGAAGCGAAGAGTCTGAGACCGGAAGCAGATGCAAATCTGAAGTGTCGACGTTCTGGTTTATGACCAGATAGCGGGACCACTTGAAAGTCGCATGTTCCTTGTCACTCAACGAAGCTGACTGCCGCCATCTTTATTTTAAAATAAAATTATAAAAAAAAATGCCGGCGCTAGTTCTCTCCCTTCATCTTAGACCGTAGAGCTGTCTTTTCAGGCCGCTGCACGCAGATGCAGTTTCTCCATCTGTCAACGAAAAGCTGTGAACGTTTACTTGTCCGACCAAAACAACTTGATTTCCCAGACCGACATAACCCTCAAGGAAATTAGCAAAGCACACACTTGCACTTGGCGTTTACACCATAGTCCTAGAAGACATTAGCCAGCCTTCCCCTCCCTACATTTAGTTTTGGTCCCACTATAGCAAAACCGCTCACGTATCTAAATTGATTTTTTTTTACCCTCTCGGAAGAGTTTTTAAGGAATCTTCTCCAGTTGAATCTTATCGGTTATGTTGCCGGGAACTGCCAACGCAGAAAACGAAAAAAATCGCAAAAAATCATTTCCATCCATTCCTTTTTTTTTCTTCTCCCCCTTCACACTCATTGGCTGTGTCAGTTATTCCACGTGTCCACTTTTTTTTTCTCTCTCTCTAGTTTACTTTGGTCAGCACAGCTTAGCAAGATGTTACCCGGTTTCTAATTTCCATTTCCTATTATCTGTACATTTTCTTTGTTGTGCAAAACAGTAAGATTTGTGCCTCTTCATGTTTAGAAACAGTAATATTTCTCTCTAGTTCCTCGCAGCGGTCTCCTATCCATTTTTATAATAATAATAATAATAATAATAATAATAATAATAATAATAATAATAATAATAATAAAGCAACGCGAGATTTATTTAGTGTATACTCACACTCATGAAGGAGCATGGTCTCAGTGGTTGAGACGAGAGCGAGACAAAGACGGAATACGAAGAATGAAAGGATAAACAACAGGACTGATAACTGATAACTAATAACTAATAAGAGACAAATATAGAAGACGCAAAGAGGAATCGGGTAACACGCAGTGAGGGCTGAGAGCTTCGTGAATCCGCATAGGAAGACGAGCAGGTGGACTAGTCAACCGACCCACAAAAAAAAAGGAAAGAATATCCTACTTGATAGGAAGAAGGAGTGAAATATCACCACCAAATGAGATGATGTAAACAAGAGATGCCACAAACACAAGGGTCTGATGACTGGTACAAATTACAAGCGACAGAAAAAGTCCACCCACTCCCTCTCCCTCCCTGCTTTTTTTTGGCTTGTTGTAATTTAAAAAAAAATTAAATTAAAAACTTCAAGAAAAAAGCTACCCATTTCCATCTTTTCCATCATGTTCACGCCGTGCATCGTGCAGCTCTCGCAGGACATCCATCACCGGCCACACGAGGGCGATCTTGTCCACTGACGTCATTTGCGAGGGTTTTGAGAAATAGCGAGCACGTCCGTGGAAAGTCAAACGCAGTTCAAATTTTTAAAAATATTTTATCTACTTATTTAGTTTTTCTTGCTTCTTTCGATGGTCACGAACTTTCTGTAAGATCAGAATAAAAAGTCAGAAATGAAAGAAAAGAAGAAATGAAGTAAAAACTAAAATAACAAGGTAGTCAGACGACTGGCCGGAAAACCAGTACATTTCTCCATGATCCACTACTGCTAGTTATGGTTATCCAATCCGAGATTTTCACTAAAAAAACAGTGTAATTCCTTAATACCTCTTTCTTTCCTGACGATTAAAAACAATAGAATGGTATTCGTGTGGACGAAGAAAGAAGGGTACTAAGGTCAGAGAACGGTTAATATTAAAGAAAAATAAGGAAGTGATGAAGACCAGGTCCGCATTATGAATTTAAAACACGAGAAAAAAAACCTTTCTTTGTTTTTTTTTTGTGTTTTTTTTAAAAGATGTAACCTGGATGAAGATACAGGCTAGCATCAGCAACAACTAAGTTCGCGCACATAAACGCACGCGCTCTCTGCCTCTGTCTCTGTTTTTTTTTCTCTCTTTCTCTCTCACACACACGCTAGTTCGTGTATATTTGCACCATCAGTCAACTGAGTAGCCAGTTCAATCAAAGATACTGAATTCAATCAGTTCAATCGAAATGTTATTTAGTGTCTTTGGCTCAATCCACTACTTATCTTTCGCACAACACAATTTAAACGATCCCCCTGCCTCCTACTCTTACCCCAAAATGGCTTCTTGAAAACCGAATTGGCCCCGAAGGCTCAGACTGAATGACGCAATGTTCAAGAGAGAGAGAGAGAGGGTAGAGAGAAAAAAAAGAGAAAGAAAAGCATGTTCGGTAGCTTCTGTTACACTCTTGTAAAGAGATCTCATTTGTGTTAAGGTCAAGTTAGAGAGAGAAGGAGAGAGAGAGTTAAGGCTCCTGTCTAGCACTGCTAATAGGAGTGGTCTTATCACTTGGAGGACCAGCCTCTTGGCTTCTCGAGCCTGCACTCCGGAGGCCAGGCAAGACGAAGGATAATGAACAAGATGGGTAAGGGAGAGAGCGAGGTATCGAACCGACACCGCCGTCTGTCTGGGCCCCGTGTGTGTCCCACAGCGATGGGAGGGCGAGATAGGTGCGCAGAAGACCCGCCGCCGGCTTTCCTCCCTCTAGACGGTGAAACCTCTTTGAACTGCAAGAAATTACCAGCGGAACCCATTCCACCCCATCCTTTTCCTCCCGGCCGCCGAATTCCAGACTGTAACCTGAAACAGGGTACCATTTACCTGATGCTGCGGTGGGGTGGGAGTGGCTGTGAAGTGGGGGCTCTCCCCCCCCTTTTTTTTTTTGCTTTTATTTTTGCGATGGCCGTCAGCTGGACGATTTACAACTTTGACAGACATCAATCACTGCCCTCCCGCATTTTTTTTCCGTTGGAAAAAATCTTACAGAGGTGACACAGTCTAATCGGGTGTAGGTAGTAGCAATGAACTGTCAGAGGTTCAACGTGCGCAGGGTAGGGGTGACGGAGCACAACCTTGCCTGGTTCCCTTGTTTTTTTCCACCGCCCCTTCCAGGGTAAATGCCTGGCACCCATTGCTGGTGGGTGGGTAGAGGGAATTTTATAGCATTAGACTCGGACGAACCTCGAACACCCGATCTTCTGCACTGAAGCAGCAAGCTCCAACCCAGGAGCCTACCCCCGCCTTGTTTTCATTAATGTCTGGAGTCTGGTGATGGCGATCCCACTTTTGAAAAAAAAAATCTGTTTTAACCATTTCAGTCTCTCGGGTTTTAGGGAAAGCGTTATGAGCCAACATCCGATACCCTTGTTTTTTTTCTACTCCCTGAGCGTTTAACATAAACGAATCAGTAGCAGAGGTATTGTGGGGAGAAAGTCTAATTGGGAAAATGACTTGCAGATGCTCGCACAGTGCAGCCATTTTGTGCTGGAAATGTCACCAAAATATTGCCTTTCCTTTCTCATACGAAGGAGAATATTACAGGAGCTTAGTTTTTTTTTATAAAGCGTAGACTCGTTGACATGTTTAGCTACGCATGAAACTTATTGTTCGAAGGTTAGCTTCTGTAGAGATTAAGCGGTTTTTTTTAATTTTTAGGGAAGTTTTGCTTCGCCGAGAAAGTTTTTTTTTTTTACAAGTTGTCCTCACCAAGGAGGAAACATTATTTGTTAAGAAACAAAAATACCGCTGTTGTAACATGCATGTCACACCTTGATTGTTCATGAAAGTTGCTCTACACACAGTACTACGATCACAAACTCTAGCAGTAGTTCAAAAAGAAAGTTAAGGGTGGGTAATGACACTCATCTGGTCGTGGGAGGAGTGAGTGAAAGAGTGAGAATCATAGTGTTCGTGTGTGTGTGTGTGTCTGTTCGTATGTATGTGCGTGCGTGTGTGTGCGTGTTCGTCTGTGTGTGTCTGTGTGTGCGTGTGTATGCGGTTCGCGTGTTTGCATGTTCGTGTGTATGTGTTCGTGTGTATGTGTGCTGTTCGCTCACTAACATGCATTTGTCGCGGGTGGGGTTGACAGGTTGGCTGATTGACTGAAGACCAGAACATGTGACTCAAGTCATCGAGACTTTGAAGCCGGGTGTACAAGTCGCTAACACTCGACCTGGTTTCCTCCCTCCACCCCACGCCACCCCACCCCACCACGACCACCCCAGTGCGCTGATCGCTCTGTCACGCGCGGCGGTCCACTTGCACGTTTTGAACCTACGCCTCGTGGCCACAATCAGATTTTCTCTGATTTCAGCCGGGGCTCATTACTAACATCTTTTCCACCACCCTGCCCCACTACCCTCCTACCCTCTTCTTTTGCTTTCGATCTCGCCCCGTTCCATGATTTCATCTGAAATTGCATTCTGACTTCTTTTTTTTAAAGATTTCTGTTTACAAGTTTTTCTTTTGTTGACATTTCCTATTTATTTCCTTGCTATTATTATTATTTCTACCTAAATCGTTATGCATAGGCGTACGTTCACATTTTTCTCACACGAGCTGGCATAGGTACCATCATTAATGGACTAACACGGAGTAATGGATTGTGGGATTAATACCCACCACAGCACATAGGCATACATCTCCTTGCTGGGCAGACACATCACTGGCAGAATAAACTGTGAAACTGAATTAATCCTTTGTCTGTCTTTTTTCTCTTTTTTTGCCTTCTTTGTCTCTAATATCCTTCCTTATTTCCGTTTGTTTTTTCTCTCCCCCCCCCCTGCCTTCCCACTCACTCACTTGCCCTTAAATAAATTCGCGGTCTTCAAGTCTGCAGTGAATTTGCTTGCAAAGCAGACAAGTAGATCATAGAAGTTTGCCAGCATTACAGAGTGCACGCTTGATAACATGTCATCGCCAAAGAACAGAATGTCATCGCCAGAAGATAACACGTCATCGCCAGAAGCTGCTTACAACAAGGCAGTCGTTGATGTGTGCGGAACCGATGATACATTCTCGAGCTCTACACCAGACTTCTGTCCAGAGACCGGCTGCCTTTTAATTTCCTCCTCCTTCAAAAGGCGTGAACATCGGTGGCATAGACGCTTTACAGACAAAGGTTGATTGCGTGTGGGTTATCCACCCCATCACCCCACCCTACCCTACCCCACCACCCCCCGCACCCGATGTTTACAGCCTGTTACAATCTGTTGTGTTCTTGTCAAACAGTGCTCCCCTTCTTCATCCTCCACAATCTTTCTGCCGACAGATCGCGCCTCGACCTTTTGTGTGACTCTGGGTTCAGGCTGTACGAGTCGCGATGTACCACCACCTCGTCTACCCAGACCTCCACCCGCTCCCTAGTCCTTCTTCGGAGCTTACCTACGAGACTCGAGGTCGCTGCTTGTCGCAGTCTTGATAAAAGATTTTGGTCACGTGCTTGAGCGGCGGTCTGGCTCAGTTGAGTCGTCCAGAACCTCTCGGATCTTCTCGAGTGTGCGCGCGTGCGTGCGTGCGTATGTGTGTGTGTGTGTGTGTGTGTGTGTGTGTGTGCAGGGGTAATCTTTTCTGCATCCCCACTCTTTTGCCCTCCTACTCCACTAAGATAAAATGAAGTTAAAGAAATTGAATAAACCAGGCAAACACGCCAAGCAATTCTGCGGTGCACGTGGTTCAGGGGAAGGGGAAGGTAAACTAATTCTGATCTGCGTGGTTGACTGGAGGTCCGCAGTCATCTGGAGACTAAAGCAGCCACCTTCACTGCATCATTCATAACCCCATCCCCTCCCTCCCCACAAAAAAGTCGTCAGGGGTGAGCCAGCTTCACTGTCTTATCAACACGAGAAAACAAGCTTACGGGAATTTTATCTTTAGCAATTGAGAGAGTGAGCAAACCTGGCTGCTTCAGCAACGAGTGGAGGTAACTTTCACTTCGTTGTGCAGGCAGTAAAGGAAGTTTTTTTCGGCAACGGTGGGTAAGGTTTTCATTTGAATAAGGTTTCATTGTTCTAGACAGATTTTGAAGATGGAGCCGCAGGCATGAGCCGGTGATTAACGCTAACTCCAAGGTATCTGCAGAGCACATTTGTTATGTTCTTCATGTTTTCAGTTCGCAGCTGCACATAATCGCATTAACACTTTAAATGTTGCGGTTACTCTCAGTCTTCGTGCCCAGTTGTGGCTGCCGTTAAAGCTTTTCCCACCCGCCACTGCGCATGCGTCAAGCTGAGACTCGTCTTCCGCCGTGTGCCTGGGGGGGGGGGGGGAAAGATGGCGAGTCTAGACATGGCAAACCTTTTCCAACATTTTGTTCCCCGAAGGAATCAGAATATGGCCGGCGGCTGATACTTTTATTTACATACGTACGGAGGTCTGCTGACGGTTTATTAGTCATTATGGGTGTAAAATGGTTGGAGATGACAGAGTTCCATGCAAAAGAAAAGCGGCCCAGCTCCCCATTAGAAAGTCAAATTCTTAGAAGTGAAAGATGGCAGGCGTGAGATAATGGTTCCGGCGTGTATGAACGACTGGCGCTGGCTTGGTCTCCCCCTCCCCAACAATCCCTCATTTTCCGATGAGAATTGGGCTTCATTTGAATGTGCATGGAGCGTTTGAATGATGATAGTGAAGACTTGTGCAATACATAGGCAGTTGTTGTACATGGATCAGCGAGCTTCTGCAAACTTGATTCTGTTTTGACGAGAGTGTGAGTTGACTACGAATGCGAATACGCGTGTGAGGGAAAAAGAAACAGAGAAAGAGGACATTGAAAGAGGAGAAAGAATGGGAGGAGAGGGATTTTGAGACAGAAAAAGAAAGGAAGAGAGAGAGAGAGAGAGAGGGGGGGTTGAAGAGACAGAGAAAGGAAGGAAGATAATTTTGAAGATGTATTGATTACGGTGGATGATAGATGTCGTGCATTTCTCTGCATCATTTCTTCCGACCTCCTCGCATGACGACACACAGGTCAGGCCCCGAGCAAGCGGAACGCCGATCATTTTGTGTCCGTTCTTCACTCGAGCAAAACCATGGCTGCAGTTCGGTTAAGTCTGGCCGCTCGTGAACACCCGCGAGGATGACGATCAGTAGGCGGTCCTTAAGGCAAATGGCAGAAAAGAGAAAACCTTCTTGTACCCAAGACTATTCCAGCACACCCGTCCTTTGACGAGGGAGGGGGAGGATTGGGGTGTGTACTTTGAAGGGATAGCTAGATAGATAGCTAGATAGACTCGGCGATAGACCCAGGGGAAACTATTGCATGCTGTTACAGTCAGCTCATTAGCTTGCCCGCTAATATGTCTGCTCCTCCCACACTGTTGTCTCTAGGAGATGCCGGCTCTCACGATGGCGCGGGTGGAGGGGAAGACAGGGGGGTGGGGTCGGAGTATAGGCTCAGACGATCAGCGATAGTGTCTTGTCATCTTGAGAGGATGCTTCAGGCATTGCTGTTCCCTCCGCACAACCGTCAGCCAGGGGTAAAGGGGTGAGAAAGGTGTGTGGGTGGGATGGGGTGGGGGAACGGGGGATGAAGGTCCTTGCAGAATCGGTCCCTAGCGCTTTGACCGTTTTGCACACAGTGATTGGGTGGCAGTTATATTAAGCACACGAGTTGTCGTTCCCTTCACACACACACACACACACGTTTCCATACTGAACTCACCATTAATGTGCAGACAATATGGAGACCTCGGCGCTCATTGGCATTCATGAGTTTCTGTCTAGCTGGATGTTCGTAGCTAGCAGTTAGGTGGTTGGGGGTTTTTTTTTTTTTGTGCAGCGGCGTCAGGGTCGTGAGGAAGGGAAGGGAATTCGAGATACTTTGAACTCTTCCTGTTTGCCGTGTTTGTCATCCGCGCCTCTGACGAGAACCTTGGGCTATAATCTTGATCTTTGGCGTCCTGCCACGTGACTGGCGCTTGTCTCAAAATTGGTGAAATCAGAAGTAGGATTATCGCTGAGTGAGGCAGGGCGCATCTAATTTCCCTTAAAACTCGTCCGTCAACCCTCGTCGTTCGTATACCCACCCCTCCCAGTCATTGTCCGGTTCTCATTAACTCTCCTCCTCTCACCCAACGATCACCGCCCAGCTTCCCCCCTCCCTTTGCAGTGGGTTTTGGTGTTGTTGGTGGGTAGGGAGGGAGACCGTAAATTGTTGACCAACAGCTGAAATATTAATGGACGGAGTTCTGAAACACTGGCGTGAAAACTTGATTTGTTGTTAATTGTCGTGTCTGGTTCTGATTCTTGTCTCGCTGTGATGTAGCCATAGCTGCTGGCACGGCGTAAAACTCAATAACCATCCTGACCTTTGTCCATGGTTTTCTTAATTTTTTTCATTCTTTGCTGTTCCTGTTTTTTTTTTAATTTTATTTTTATTTTTTTTTTGCGCGCGGCGTGAAGAGTGGGGACCGTGATAATATCCGGCGATGAAGGTTTGTGCGCGTGGAACATAGTGGAACATGGTGGAACACGCTGAGGGAGCGACAGCACAAACGAAGCGGGGAGGTGGTTGACGGCGTGGAACAGAACATCACAGCTAGACTAGAACTGAGTCCATTACAGACTCCCACGTGTATATTATTTTACTTCTGTGTGTGTGTGTGAGAGAGAGAGAGAGGGGAAAGAGTGAGTGAAAGGGTTGAGAAGGAAGTATACAAATGCACTTTCCTAAATTCTGACGCTTAACCTTTTAGGCGCCACCACCAACAAGTGGTGAATAAAAAGGTCATGCATATTCCGACAACGGGATCAGTGAAGCAGAACGAAACACCCTGCTCAATAAAACAGCTCACAATTGCTTACGACTCACGGGAGAAGGACAGCGAAGGGTAATTCATTCCATCGCAGACTTAAGCGAAATGAAAAAAAAAAGATAAGCGACATTCTTTGGGCGATAGTAGAAGAGTGGGTAAAGCAAATGCAACAAACAGATAAACCAAAAAGGGTTTTAACAAAAGTAAGGGGAACGTCGATGAAATTCTTTTGAAACAAAAATATTTGTGGGAGGATATAATACGTGAATATAACCTGACCATAGACACCAGTTAACACACGCACATAACCGGAAGAGCAGAACCCCGGCTTTTCCTGAGCAGACTGTGCACACACCCTCGAGACTAGCCCACTGTGAGCGCGCTGATGATGTGGCCAGTCCTATAAAAGCGTCTAGGGCCTGATGTTGGTTTGGAGGCCATCAAGAACACACACACACACACACACACACACACACACACACACACACACACACACACAACTCGACCTACACCTAAAATTCAACCGATTAGACTTTAGAAATCTAGCCTATATGATAAAATCAGTCACTACACATCACTCCACGCAAGACAGTATATATATCATCTGTAGAAGATATTTATATTATAAAATAAAAAATATATAATTTATATATGCCACAGAGTTAATCTCAATATCAGCTTAATGAGGGACCAGGGTGCAAAGGCCTTGTTAAAGAACTGATCGAGTTATTTCGGTACATGTGGTTTCTCTATCACCTGTTGTAAACATAACTAATGTAATTTTGCACTTCTCCGACTAACAGAGTTAGCACAAAGAGAGTTTTAACAGTAAAACATGAGAATAACTTACTACATTATTTCCATATTTTGCAAAGAGCGCATTCAGATTTTTGCTTACTCCAACTAAGGGAAGTCACTCGCAGGTGATAAGGTCAACCTTTCGAGGCTCGTTATTTAGTTTTTGAGACCGCTTTATAGGGAATAAACTCTTTGGCCAACAAACGAAGAATCTTTCAGCAACCATAAAAAAACCCGTAAAGACAACAGTCAATTCTCGTGTTAGCACGTCAGGCTTCCGTCGATGTGACAGGCTGGCACGCGCATGCGTAAGGTAAGTTTTACGACATTGGCGTCACAGTTTGCCGGCGTAGCAAAAGATGGCGGAAAGACGCAGCGCTTCCTGCGCGTCATCTGGAACCACTTATGGCGCTTCTGTCACGTGACTCGTGATAAACAAGCCGCTTGCTAATGTCGACGGCTCGTGTCATGAGATAACACGAACTGTCTCTCAGCGACAAACCCGCCACCGTTTGCTGAGTGCTTCTCGCTCTCTCCATCTTTGTCTCTCTCAGTCTTTCTCTCTGTCTCTCTCTCTCTCTCCCCATTTTTTGTTTCCTTTCTCACGTAAATAGACTGGTATCCAGTTTCGTGGCTGCAAAGGTTCGCATATCCTAGGACTCAATCTTCTACAGAAACCGTGGGACTTGAACTTCCGGGTGTTGAATATTAGAAACTTCACAAAACTTGCTACAAAATCTTTGATTTAAGAATTGAATTGTCAAAGGAACATTTTATATGCTTGCATGCGACATCACACACACACACACACACACACACACACACACACACACACACACACACACACACACACACACACACACACAACCCAACACACATATATAAACAATAACAAGAAAGTATATGTTTGAATCGATTTTGAACGCCTTTTATAGACTGCAGTATATGTTCTTGACAACACTGGAAAAGTCAAAGGACCACGCGCAGAATTATCCTTAAAAAATAACGGCAGGGCCTGAATGTACCGAGTAATTAGTTTTTGCAAGTACAAGAACCGTTAGTCTTACAATTGTGCTCTGAACACGCGTGTCTTCGTGTCTATGTGTACTGCAGCCTGTTAGTCCAGTACGGAGAGAAAGATCAATTAGAGGTAAGGGATGAACGAATACACTCCACCACTAATTCTGTAGACAGCTGATGATGTTGCTGCTTCGACTGATACCATAACGAGAACTCATAGGCTCCACCAGGGCTTCGTCCTTGAAGCGGATGGCCGAGTGGTTAGAGCGCTGGCGTCCGAACCGAGAGCGCGCTGGTTCAATTCCCGATACGCGCAGCATACTTCCCCCAGTCGACCCAGCTGACGGGAATGGGTACCTGACTCCATAGAGGGTTGGGAAAGGTAATGCAGCGAGGGTGAGGAGATTGGCACCACCCTCATGTAAAAGCTGGCCCCGAGAAAAGTGGGGTCTCTAACACCTCCCTCCCCAAAGACCTGAAAAGGTTATGGGATGACTCGTCCTTGAAAATAGTGATCGTTAGGCCTGCCTGCAGATTTGACCGTGTATGTATTTTCATTTCTTTACTTGTTCTCCTCCCCTCCACCCTGCCTCGTCATATGCCAGCAAAAACGAAAGTCCCGCCGAGAGAAAGACATTTGCAGGCTGACGCGGAACGCTTTGGATCGTTACTATGGTTACGAGCTGACAAAGGTGTCTTCTGCTTAGTCGAGGACACATACTGTGGAATACGTGACTATAGTATGTCAACAAAAATCATTCTTAGATAAAACTTGGAAAAAAAATTATGTCACACATTCGACCTTTTAGTCTGCAAGGCTGGCGGTGCTGGGGGACTGTTGATGTTGTCCTCACTGTCGTAACCAGAGGGGGAGTTGCAGCCAGTTGGGTCGAATCGTCTCCCTTATCCTCCATCGTATCCTCCTTTTATCTCCTCCACCTCTTTCTCTCTATTTCACTGTTTCTGTCTCTCGTGTTGTTGTTTTTTTAAATATTGATTGGCCCCTTTTTGTGAGAGTCTATCTTCCTCATTTGTTAGCGAGAACGATTTTTTTTATTTTGTATGTAGAGCCACATTCAAATGTTGCATTTCCTAAAACGAGGCCTGATCATTAACACCCACAAGAGTGTTTCTTGTGAATTATTTCTGCCAGAAATATCGAGAAGTCGATTGCATGATGGGAGGACGAGTCTACAGTGCGATGTTCGCACCCCAGCAAGAGAGGAAAAGGAGGGTGAAGAATGCTCACAAGATCAAAGCGGAGGGGTGTGTCCTTGGGAATTGGGGTGGGGTGTCGGCAGGAACAGAGGAAAACGAAGCGAGATGTTTTATTGTGTGGTTTAGTTTGGTACGCACTCATGCACATACTCTAGCGAGCGAGCGCACACGCAGACAATGCATACAATCAGGGAGCACGCGTACATGTAGACACATAGGAGGAAAAAAAAAAGAGAGAATGGAAGGGGTACTAAAGAGTCAGCTCTTATAAGTTGAAAGGAGAAAAGACCATACAAGGAAAGTAGAAAGATTGATTATTGGGAATTACCGCTGAGCAGGCAACTTGAGGCCATCTCACGTCGCAGGAAATTAGAATGTATGTGTGTATGTGTGTGTGCACACGCGCGCGAGCGCGAGGCAGAGAGAAAGAGAAGGTTGCTTGTGACGAAGGAGTCAGTAAATTGTATTATAGTGAAGGAGAAAACGGTCTTCGAGAGCCGTTGACGTAGACGGCGATTGCCAGTTGTTGTTGCAACCCACACCCACTGCACCTGTTCCCATCCTCACACACACGCACACACACACACACACACACACACACACACACACACACACACACACACACACACACACACACACACGCCTATTTTCCTCTCCCAACAGTTCATCACAAGACTTTTTTCAGACTCTCACCGTAATGTGGAAAGATTGTCTGGTTGCAGACTCCGGACAAAACAGCCTGTGGTCCTGAAGTCCGATAACTGCCCGTCCTCCTCCCTACCCCCTCCCTTGTTACCACCGACCCTAGCGACTTATTAAATTCCGAGCTGGTAATTGCAGGCAACCCTTGTGCTCCACTTGTGTGTAACTCATAACCGAGTCCCTAATATATTTATTTATTTTTATATAGCCATCAAGTGTATTTTGGAGAGACAGAAAACCGTTAGGGACGGGTAAAATACGTTACTGGGAATTTGGGGGGGGGGACCTACAAGAAGGTGTTGGGTTTGAGCAATGATGGTCTTGCACGTGACTTGGTTCGCTGTGTTAGGCTTTGAAGCAAAGCTTCGCACCATGAACAGGAATTTCGCCTGAGATGGATTTCGCTAGGATGTCGATGCTACCTATGAACGTGAAAAATAATGTAGAATAGATCGCGTAAAGAGCGCGTCAAGATCACGTAAAGACCCCGTAGCGCATACCGATCGCATAGAGTTCATGTTAATCACATAAGGCGCAGTGCTATGATTAGCGATATTGCAGTTTCAGTCACTACTGTAATTTTTTATCTACATTGTGGTAGACATGTCAAAAGCATGAGAATTGCACGTGAAAAGCATCCCCTATTAACGATGGTTTGACCAACGATGAGAACATCAGTCGAAATCATACTTCGAGGTTTGAATTTTTTTTCTCGGACTAGAGATTCGGTAGATTTGTTGCATTAAATATAGTTTTGATTACGATATTTTCAATTTATGATGAATTTATCGTAAGTCGAGAAGCATCTGTACTGACCGCTCAATTGTTCAGACAGAAATGGCGATAGTTTTTCCGAAACAAGCGAAATAAATACAAGCGTTGGTGTGTAGTCACCTGCATGTACTAACAGTTTTATGTCTTCAGTTTAGATGTCCACTTCGTTCGACGAATCTGCTTGGTCACGTGGGTTTATGTAGGCATGCCTATTGAAACAGCTCTCGTAGTTTAAAGACCTAGTTGAAGACACTGATTAATGTTTCCTCTTTCATTCTCCGACATCATCAGAGGAAGTTTTTTTTTCCCGTCCACCCCCCACCCTCTCTCTCTTCCCACTTCTGGGCTCGCAATTGGCTTCGATTTATGAGACAGAAGGCGAAGGTAGGAGTGGGAAATGAAGAACGGAGGGCTAGAGTTCTCTCCCAGCAGGAGCCGCTCACCTGTCAGGATGCGAGGTTTACTGGGCCGTCAGGTGATTTTGCCATCATACCTATTTTCTCGGCCCAGTTAACAGGCAAAGGGAGAATACCTGGAGCCCACAGACGGCGCTCTGCTAGGCGAGATGGAGTAATTTGTTTTTGAATTCCTGCCAGTCCCTCTCTCATTCTTTTACTGCGCGTGCGTGCCCGTGCGTGTGTATGTGTGAGAGAGAGAGAAAGAGAGAGCTGCTTACAGTACCATCTAAATATGACAAAGTATACATATACAATCCACCCACCCACACACACACACACAACCGTTACCACCACTACTGGTATTTATTGTCCTACTGCTACCCCCCTCCCGCCTTCTCTCTCTCATTTAATGATCTTATCTATGTATAAAGTATTTGCTTATGATTTATGTCTGTCCTTCTGCTGCCACCCAGGGCTCTGCTCCTTCTTTCCTTTATACCGGAAGGTCAGGCACCCCGAGTCTTAATAACGGTTGCAGATGCGTGTGGGATGAGCCGCCTCATTCATAATTCACCTCCACTTCCTGCGAGTTTGTTGAGGGAGAGAAGAAGCAGGTCAAGTCGAGGGTCTCTGGTCTTTGTAAACAGCCAGCGATGGGGAAGCTTGGTGTAGAGGCCTGCAGACCCAGAAATTTAATTTTTGCCGATTTCTGCCAGTGGTCGTTACGCCTGCAGACGGCCTGAGGAAATAAATCGATGTGCATTTCTGCTGAGTGTGCAGCATCTCCGCGCCCTGCGGTCGCCTGCTTGATTGGATTATTTTGAGGCGAGTTTGTGTGTGTGTGTGTGTGTGTGTGTGTGTGTGTGTGTTGTGTGCGTGTGTGCGCGCATGTGCGTTAAAGACAGAGTGTGTGTGTGTGTGTGTGCGCATGTGCGTTAGAGAGAGAAAGAATGTGTGTGTGTGTGTGTGTGTGTGTTTCAGGGTCTTAACAAAACGACTCATAAGATCATAAAATGTAATGTAAGGTGATCAACAAATCTAGGTACAGCTTAATTGGAAATAAGGGTGTCTGATGTGTGTGGTTACAGGAGGATATCTCCTGACCTTTACAACCTGGTAACATCTACAGCTTGTGGCACCAGAGCAGTCTCCCCCCCCTCCTTGATTTGCTATAAACTTATTTCATATCATTGGAATGTACGAATGTCATCCCCGAAAACCCCTCGAAATCAGAAGCGGGTTTTATGCTCAAATCTCTGGTCGATCTCTCTCTCTCTGTAGGTGTGTATGAGGGGTGGGTGGGGGGTGTAGAAGCAAGCTGTATTCTGCTTTGTCGAGAGACTTGTCAGAGGTAGTCTGCTTACACCCCTGTCTTGGTCACGACCGATTAACCAACGGATCGCCAAAGACAGACGGAAAAGAGGAAAAGGAGATGATCATATTATATCATATGCTCATTCCACACACACACACACACACACACACACACACACACACACACACACACACATGTAACAATCAAGCAGCTCTTGTCTAGATGAAACCACAAATGTTCTACTTACTTCCGGTCATCCATCGATGAGATCACAAACACCTGCAGAGTCCCCCCCCCTACCGTTGTCTCTAACTGCAACAGTCTTTCTCTTATCAAGCTCACCATGATGCGACTGTGCAACCGCACCTTCAGATTCCACCCGCCCCCGCAACAACACCCCGTCCCAACCTGCACACGCCCCGCTCGCCTGCGCGTGCAAAGGTTGCAGCTCGTCCTGTCGGCGGTGTTCCCGCAGACCACGATGCCGTCGGCCCTAATCACAGAATTCTGTAGTCGTCATTAGAGCTCTGATCCGTGCCACACTCACAGACTTGAAGGCAGCGATGGCTTCCTAGTGAGTAGACATGCTCGTTCAGGCACTAGTGTCTCGGTAACCTGACTAGAACCCCAAGGTAATGTTTAACTGGCATTATTTGTTTTCCGAAGGTTAAAAAAAAAGAGTAATAATAAAAATAACGAGAAATGTTTGTCAGCGCGTTCGCGCCCTTGACCGCAAATAAATAAAAGCAAAGATGGAGAAGGATTGGGGTGGAGCTGGAGAAGAAGCGATAGATAAAAAGCGGGAGGAGAGGGGAGGGGATTGAAGTGGGACAAAGAGTCTCCAAGTACATTAGTCCCTTCTGTCTGCCTTTGAAATCAAATCTTAAATAAAAAGGAAGATAGGAATCAAATAATAAAAAAAGGCGGCAAAAGAATTTTTTAAAGTTTTTTTTGTTTTTGTTTTTGTGTCTACCTTTTTCAACACCTCTTCGTTTCGGGTGAAACGCTGCGCTTGCATAACAATCCTTATCTCTGCGCTTTGGGGGGTAGACGTGTTGTGGCCGGGTAGGGGAAGGTGTTAGAGAGTGCGAGAGGGCTGCTGGGATTGATGCTGTAGCCAGCGTCAAGTGTGCATTGGTTTGCCCTCCCTCACTCCTCGTGTGCCACCACAACAAAAACGTCACAACGAATTACTGATCAGCACCCAACGTGGCAAAGAGTTGCCGAGGTTGATTACTGATCGATCTCATCAATACACGCACGCTTTCCTTGTGTGTGTGTGTGTGTGTGTGTGTGTGTGTGTGTGTGTGAGAGAGAGTGAGTGTGTGTGTGTGTGTGTTCGCTTGTAATATATATGTATAGAGGGAGAGATAGAAAGGGAGCAATTTCCAATTTCAGTCACGTGACGTTAAACCCTTGATCATGCGGGAGGCCATCATCACCACGAACTAGCGAGGGGTGCACAGAAAAAGCAGTGCTAAATGTATGAAACATTTACACTAGACAAAAAAAAGTTCTTAAGAATTGATAAGTTTCCTCATCTTTTTTCCCCCGATTTTTCATTAGTCTCGAAGGAGATTTTTTTATGTGATGCAAAAAGGAGGCGATTTCCTATGTGGCGCAGGCTTTCTACAGAAGTGTCAGGCCGGTGTATTGATTGATTCATTTATTCGTTCATTGAACGACTGGACTGAGTTTGTTCGACTCTACGTCATTATACAGATGACAGTGTCTCTACAATACTTCGGTCCAGCCATTCGAAAGATAGAAGGACATCTGTACACCTTAACCAACCTACTCAGATGCTCTGTCAACACGTTTTGCTGTCACAAAGCCGCCCAGACATTTCCTTACCAACCTGGCTAAAAAAATTTGACTCATCCGTTGGCAAGGTAGAAGAACATTTATATATTTTAATCGACCTAATCAGGATGCATCTTTACTTCTTACTTGACCCTCCACGCCTTCCGCCATAACCTAGAAAAAAAAGAGGGGCGAACGGCTTCCTGGGGAGTGAGCTATCATCTGTCGATGATATCCGCGTGGTTCCTACCTTTTGGCACCTGTCAGGAATATGTCAAGGTCGGACTGAGACCGTTTGGGGTTTTGAAGCTGCCTGATGAAAGGAGTTGATTAGCCCCCGGGTAACGGGCCAAGCAGAAATCAAGATCGCTGGTACCCTCCCGCGCCCAACCTCACACCCGATGACGTGTAATTTGCACGAGAGATCTAACGAGGGGTGGGATTTAAAAAAAAAACTTTTTAAACTTTTGATAAATATAACGGTTTTCAAGCCGAGACGTATGTTCCTGTTTCTTCTTCTGAATTTTCAAGTTTCCTCTGTTGCCGGATGCTTGCTGTCTTATACACGACACCTTTACTACCTCACTGAAGAAGTGAGTTAGGTATTCCCCTGTCAGAGCAGAAAGGTAATATAAAAAATACCTGACATTGGAAAAAAGCAGCATTTATACAATATATATATATACTTTAAATATAAAATACAGCGTAAAATAATGCACTGCAGGACACGTGACAACGATGCATATATATATATATATATGAAACATTATTTTAAGAAAACTTTAGCATAATCAAGTGTACTGCTCCCCAAGTCATAATAGACGCTCTGTAAGCACCATCGTCACGCAGCACTAGCACCAGCACCAGCTGTTATATCAGATGCACTGGAATGTAACACCATCCCCACAAAGCACTAACGGTAAAAGGATGTGTTACTGGAACACCAGATTCTTCGGATCACAACTACATCACGATGTAACTGCAGTCTGTAGAGGAGCGGTGTGATGAAAATAACAGTTACTACATCACGATGTAACTGCAGTCTGTAGAGGAGCGGTGTGATGAAAATAACAGTTCAAGTGAATGATCAGGTGACATTGTTTTATCGACTCTTTCGTTAACTGTTCCATTACGCGTCGTCACAGAAAAAGTTCAACTAAAGAATAGCGGGAGCCTATTTTAGTTTCATTAAATATTTTCAAAATAAAGATAAGTAAAATATGCTTGATTATAAGAAACGTTGTAAAAGATTACCAAAACAAAGAACTGTTAAGATAATGCCAATGGCTGGTTTCTTTTGAGGGAAACAGCTTCCACCTAAAGGTGATTTCGCATCTTGAGGGGAGAAGGATGGGAGGAGAAAAAAATAAAACCCGACGGCCTGGCATGCGAACTGACGTCAGATATACAAAGTGTCCCGAGACGAGATCTGAACCCCGGAGCTCTCACTGCAGTGGTGACAAGTAGTGTTTTAATGTGCTTGCTACCTATTTTAAATTACCAGTGATCATGTCTTGAATTCAGTGGTGTTGGTCACTAGAAACTGTTTTGTTTACAGCGCCTTGGTATTCCCTACACTTCTCACCTTTAAAGCCCCTGTGTCCACATGTCATCCAATTCATACCCATAATACCGTCAGAAACAAAATTAAAATTTCTTTGGTTTCACATCTGTGCTAGGTGCTCTGTAATCTGCGTTCATGCCTTTGATTTTATGCAGTTGCCCCCTTGCCCTCGTACACTGTTATTCCACTTGTTATCAGCACGCGCTCCCATCTCCTCTCGCTCCCTAGCGAACCCACATCAGTGAGATCGCGTCTGTTGCCGATTTGCAGCAAAAAATGTTTCTAGTCTGTTATCGCCGATATCCGATAATCTTTATGCTCGTAACTGTCTTCGACTGTGTTACTTTCCGGCCCCTCCCTCCAAGATTATCATCTTTCTGGGCAACTTTGGCAAAGTTTTGTCTTGCCCCTCGGCAAAACTGTAGACTAGTAGCGTTGGGAGATTTCACCTTTTATGGATCTACACGACTGGATGGCTGTCTACCCACTCACTTCCTTTGTTATAAGTCCCCCAGTAGGTTACGTGTTGGACGCAAGATCCGTAAGCACGTTCTATGGTCATGAATCTGCCTGATATACACCGAGCTTTGTAAGAGTGAACTAAACTCTTTCTTTTTAAACAGAAGCTGATAGAAAACAACTTTAGATGGCGGAATGCGCGTGTTTTTGCAGTTTGGTGGTATGGTAAATCAGTCATAGCGGATGCACAAAAAAAAACAACCAAAAACAAAAACGGACATAGTGTTGGTACTTGTTGGACCACGTGACCTGAATCAGTAGTCCATTAGAAATGCTCTCTTTTTGGTCTGTGTCGGCGACCAGAGGGGTTTCTCCTTTGTCTTCAAGATCATGACATTGATAAAAGTTATCTGATAGCCTGGTTTCAGATCGTAAGATCTCCCACTTTGTTAAAACCACTATGTTTAAAAACCCTGGTAATGGTTTCTTCCTGTACAATAGCTTTTCTTTGTATCATCTGCTTCTCGAATTTCTTCTTTCCCTGTTTTTGAAGTCTTTGACAGTGGAGCCCGGATGTAGAGGCTTCTCTATCGTAAGTAACATCGCTGAAGCCTTTCGCAGCAAGGAGCACGAAGTTTGTGGATGCTAGCACTCGCAGGGTATGCCGAGACTGAGCACAGGTATGCCAGGAACTGGAAACAAGTCGACTGAGGCAGAAATAAACGCGCCCACCTCCTACCTCACTGGTGAGAGTTTTCACAGACCACCTCCTTCACAAACCCGTGTGACAGACACCACACGCGAATTCCTGCCTGCCAGTCTCTGTTTTAAAGGCATTTAGGCATCTGTTATCTGTTTGAAGTCCTCTGTAACGCAGTCATTTAACGATTCCTTCCTTTTTTTAACGACAGAAGACTTTTTTTTCATCGAAACAGGTTGAGTGAAGGCCATGTACACTTTGCGTTAGAACTCAGTGATGAGGCAGTTGCTGCCTAGAAAAGTAGATAACTAATTAAAGATCAGATTTTTTTAAGAAAAGGGAAAGACTGGAGTCTGGGAGGCAATTGGAAGCCTGCAGCAGCTGTCGTAGTGAAGAGGTTTCCAGTATCAGAAGCTAAAGAAGGGCGTGGTGTTAGCTCACCCTGTTGAGTTTGTAGTGCTATGTTTACTTTAACACCAAGTACACGTGTACTGGGGAAAGAAGCTTTAACTTCGCATTTCATGAATTTTTCTTCCCTTTCCCTCTCTCTTCCTTTTTTTTTAACACCTACACCCACCCCCCATAAGGCGGTCGGGTGGCTCAACGGTTTACACCTTTCAGCGATACAGTGAGGGTTGGCTGTCTTGGGTTCAGATCTCGACTTAGATATAGTCATTGTTCTCGCACTCTAAACACCATTGTTGAGTAACAAGCACTGAATAACCGCAGGAAATCTCAAAGTAATTTCGAGGTAAACACACAGGTGGGATGGTTTGCTGGGGAATCCTTAGGGTACTGTCAACCCCATTTATCCATGTGTTCTTTCAGGTTTTTTTTCAGGTGGACGTTCTAACACTGCCTATCTTTAATCTCCACTACAATACTTATTAAACTAATAATCTTCCTGTTGCTTTTCCCCCATTCTTTTCTTTGGCGAGGGTCGCAATATTCGAATGTGTCTTCCCTTGGCATGCGATTAAATATTGTTGGGGTGAACAGGTAGAGGGAAAACACTCAAATCAACAGCGCATAGTCCTGTCACGTGACCACTGAGTTAATTAAATGCTTTTCTTAAACCAGCAAATTTGGGCGAACGTTTCACCAAGATTTTTCATTATATATATATATATATATATATATAACTTTGCCAAACGTGATCATTTGTGCATGTGTCCGGTTAAGAACGTTAAGGGTCAGACAAATTCAGTAAAATATCTGACATTGTTTGGGGACATCTTAATATAGTTGTCGTGTAAGCATTTACCAAACATGGTCACATACCTATGTAGAATGGCTGGCCTGGTCTGGGCCAACTAACTGTTGGGCTCGCATGCCGGCAAATGCCAAGGTTGGACAGGGGTGGGGGGATGGGGCAGAGGCTATGGCTCAAGAACAGACGACAAAATACTTCAAAAGTGCGTCTGCTCTCAAAATCTCTCGGATTTTGTTGACAAGAGCCCCCGCCAATGAAAGGTGAGTCGTTCCAAAGAACTCCTGGCACAGGGGACTCAGGGGGTTAAAAATAAATGAAAAGTGACGAAACCTGGGAATAAGCACTTCGATGGCACGTGATCCGAGTCTCTGCATGCTTGACTATTTCTTCTTCCATTTCGCTCATTTTTTTTTCTTTTTACAAAGTCGGTGGAAGGAATGAAGAAGCTGTACAGGTCGGACGGTGGAATGTTAAGTGCTGGCAGTTTCTTACATCCGCCGTTCTCTTCCTTCTCGTTCTTCCGCAGTATTCTGTTCATGTTAAGATCAGCTTGGAACACTCAGAGTTTCTTGTTACTAGTCAAAACTCTACCTTTTTAAAAACAAAAAGTTGTATTCTTAGTTCCGTTTTTCCTCTGCCGTAGAACAGAAAGAATGAGGACTGTTGAGTGACGTAAGAGGGGTTCGTTGGTAACGCTGATCACGTGTAAATGTTTTACAGATGGCACTACGTGCCGTAAGAACGTAAGACAGCCACGTCCCTCTACTACCAGCAACAAGATTCTAAGTCACAGGAAACTACCTTTAGTCCTCATAGTTTAAGAATTAATAAATACAGACCAAAACACGTGCATCCTCGCATGCATCATCGGTTTCTTATTTGTATTCTGTGTTCATTTCCTTATTTTGTGGTTGCTCTGGCTGCTTTGGGCCAAAGACGTAGTGCGGACTGTCTTTTCTTATTTGTTCGTCAATTTCGTGGTCGCTCCCGAGTAATCGTACATCATTCTGAAGATAGTCATCGCAGTGGTGGGAAGAATAAATTTAGATGAGAAAATATTTGGAAAAAAATTGGTGCATAAAACAACGGTTTAAAAAAGAACAAACGAACGAACAAACAAACAAACAAACAAACAAACAAACAAACAAACAAACAAACAAACAAACAAACACCTAGTCGAGTACAAAACTGCAAGCGGGACGTAAGTTAAAGGTGTGACGAGGTGTGAGTAGCTGGGGAGAGCCTTTTTGCGGCACAGGAAAATTGGTGCATGAAACAACGGCTTAAAAAAACGAAAACAAACAAACAAACAAACAAACAAACACCTAGCCGAGTACAAAACTGCAAGCGGGCCGTCAGTTAAAGGTGTGAGGAGGTGAGTAGACAGGGAGAGCCTTGCGGCCCAGGAAAGTTTACCTGATGGGAAACGTTACATTGGCCTCAGTCTCTCACACAGGCCCTCCGGCTTGGAGAAAGGATAGATTAACCTGGGTCTCGCTCACAGATCCCATTCCCTGCCCCTTGCTGGAGGTTTGAATGTCAAGAGCCGGGTTTGCGGGCCGCAGGTGAGACTAGAGTGGACGAGGAATGGATGGCACGTGACTCGGGATGGGAGGAGGGTCGGAAAGAAGTGCAGATGGAGAAGAGAACCAGTTTAGGCTCAAAAATTGAAAACGCAGGAAGGCGGGGTTCTTGACCAAAACATTCCCCAAAACTCATGTCTAGACCTCTTTATCTTTTATTTATTGCTTTTTTCCTCCCCACCATCTTTCGCTGCACTTTTGCTTTAACTTGTACAAGTTCATTCATCGTGTATTAGCGAACACGCTTTGAACCAAATTATGTTACTGCAGGTGCCACATAAACGGGAATAGCTTTTTAGTTTGATCGTTAAGTGATGTTTTTTTTCCAAACCCTCCCCCCACCATCCACATCTCCTTGCTGTCTGTTCCGACTGAAGACACATTACCAGTAAATGTGATTCTCAGGGACTACCCTTACAAAGTGTGCAGTATAAGTGCCATACCTTGTACCACCAGATCATGCCAATAGCCGTAATGCACGAGGGAAAGCGGCAGAACAAGCTGAGGGCAAATGTACAGAATAATAAAGAGCTTATTAGTGTTAATTGTGCCAGAGAAGAACATTCTACCTGAACAGAGACTTTACGTTTCCATTATTACAAATGAGAAACATTTCCGACATGAAGAAGACATGCTACAGGTGTGATCTGCTGTTACATCTGTCAACTCTGAGTGTTTCGGAACGCTTGCATCATTCTGTTGCATAACATTTTAGGAAATGTGTGGGTCCGTGTTCTCGCGAAAGTGTTCTCTGGTGTTAGTCACAATGTTCATCTGTCGACGCCACGATTTGAAATTTCGCTTTTCTGGAGCCAGTGCGACCATAGCATGTAACAAGAACATGTAACTTGTTTATCTTTGTCATGTCACTTGTAGAATTAAAAATAATCGAAAAGAAAAAGAAAAGTGAGCTGTGGTGTGAGCTTGGGGTAAGATTTTTTTAGTTTTATATTATTTATTTATTTTTTACCGAACGGTGCAAGTAATAAAAAAAAACCTTAACATAGAAAAAAATCGGTCTTGGAAAACAAAACTCGATGATGTTCTATATAAATAGATATGCTATTTATAGACGATGTTATGTAAATGTGTCATCTTTGGTCGTGTTCATGGAGCTGGGGTAAGACGATGTCCAGGGAATATCAAGGACGAGGGTCTTGTCTCAGTATCCACACTCGGCGGATGCTGCTGTACCATTTTGTCCCTGGGTTTTATGTTCGCTTTATGAATACGGCCCTTATTGGAGACCCTGATGTGTCAGGTTTACCGAGTGCACGGCCAGGATCGCATCAGCTTGGTTTATTTTTTTTAATGTAGCCATAAAACCCTCTTTTGCTACTTGGAACATTCTACTTCACTTACCGTTGCTGAAGGACCGTCCTGCCATTTTGTAATCAGACCCCGATGGAAAATTTGCTTCGTAGGAAATCGTGTGTGTGTGTGTGTGTGTGTGTGTGTGTGTGTGTGTGCGTGAGAGGACGAGTAATGCTTAATCTTGCAAGCCAAACTTCTCAGCCATCCCATGAAGCCGGCTCTCGAATCTGCCTGCTTACCTGCCACTCTTCATTTTTGTCACAGCCTAAGTAATCAGACTTGAAAGGAGGATCCCTCACGTCTTAAATGCCTGGTCTTGCCGGCGAGCCACTCACTCTTCCACTCAGGAGGCATCTGCTTATTGACGGTTAAAGGTTGTTAGGCATCTTTACGCCTGGAGCTTGGCCCCGACGATGGCTTACCCCTAGGATCAGTTCAAACACCGTGCTGGTAGTTCTTATTGGAGGTCGAGCAAATTTGTCAGTCAGGGTTGCGACTGGAAGAGGAGAGAGGGTGAGGCTGGGGGTGAGGGTTATGGGCAGTCTGCCATGCAGAGTAAGATAAGGGTGCACCATGTCATTAAAGATGTGAGAACATCATATCGACATCTACAATGTAATCTCGTTATCGCGCCAACCACGCCTCTCACCTCATTTTGTGGAGGTCAGAGTTCATCCCTTCACCCAAATTACCCTTAATTATGAATCATATGCCCCTTCATGTCGCCACCCGCCTCTCTCGCCCAACATTTGTTTTTAAAATTTATTGGATGGGCTCTCTCTTTCTCTCTGTGCTTGTGCTTGTGTGTGTGTGTGTGTGTTACAGCTGTCCGTGCAAAACAGCTGGCAAGGCAGGAACAATCACAAAGTACGCACAGATAAAAGGCTCGGAAAAGAAAATTAAAACACAAAAGGGATGGAGATGGAAATGTTCATGTAAACTTTAAAACGGGTAGCATTACGGAAAGTATCATAAATTCTTGGGTACTGCTATCAATTTCTTCCACTAAAGGGGGACAAATAAGCAGGAGGATTTTCTTGGTACTGAATTCTTTCGGTAAACATGCGAATGAAAGGTTCTGCAAAACAGTCCAAGTATTTGTGCCCAAATGAGGATCTGTCTGTCTGTCTGTCGACAGGGAAGCCTTGTGGTGAAAGTCACGAAAGACAAGTGCCCTTTCATGAGACACTTGATGAGGGGAGTCATTACATAAAGAGAAGTGTCGGGGCGGTGTACTAAAAGTTAAAACTAATTACTGAAGCAAGAAAAGAGATTTACTAGAATTGGTTAAAGTGAATTACTGAAAGCGAAGAACTAAAAACGAAGCGTTAAAGTTTAGGGCGACAATACCTCCGAGGAGCTACTAAAAGCAAAGTGCTTAAAAGATATGTACTTAGAGATAGTCTTAGAGAACAGCTATAAAAGTGTTGTACTTACCAATTTAATATGTTGCTATATATAAAACAAGTGTTGTACTTACCAATTTAATATGTTGCTATATATACACAAACAATAAGTTGTTCTGAACGCAACAAAGCTAAACGAGACCAAAGAGATTAGAGGTGAGAGAGAGAGAGAGAGAGAGAGAAGGTACTAACAGTTTATTCAAGGGTAGCGTGTCCATCTTGGGGGCGAAAGAGAGCGATGGGGTGCCAACGTGAAAAATGTGGCGAAGGTATCAGTCACACCGTAGAGTCACGCCTGACACGTGACGCTTTTATTACCTGCCGACGTGACGCGCGTACGCACCCAGCTTTCGGACGTCGACCCACACCTTTGACCCGCGCCGCGCGCGCAGCGCTCGCATGTCCGTCCGTCCGTCCGTCCGTCCGCGAATCGGGATGTGAGGCGACACAGTATGGACCAGTCAGGGGTCACCATTTACACCACGCTGATACTATTACCGATATCTCTTTCTGACATAAATAAACTGAATTTATTTAACGCTTAATTCGCGTTTTTCCAAGTGCCGACACGCTTGAGTGGCTCATCTTCATTGCTCTCATATCGTAGTGGCGGGGATTTTATTTTATTGCTGATTCCGGCATATTATTTCCAAAAAGAGTTAGTGGATAACACACGTCCGCTTCGAAATGGCAGATGTCAAACTTTGAATCAGAAATGTCTACCGATTCGCTTGATTAACATTTGAGGTTCCAGCCCTCCCCTTGGTTGTAATCTTAAAAACGTTAACGTTTTCATGAATGTTCATGTTCTCTGCGGTTCTTTATCTCTTTGTGTGCGTTGTGATGTAGGTAGACCTGTATCGAGAACACAAGGGAAGTAATCTAATCAGATTTTAGGAAACGCCGTACCCGACTAGACCTTTGAAGATGAAAGAAAAAAATGGAGAAAGAACAAAAACAAAAGGGAGGAGAGATGGTGTGAAATTGAGGTGTGTGTGTGTGAGAGAGAGAGAGAGAGACGAAAGAGAGCATGAAGAGCAAGAAAGAGGCAAAAAATAACTCGGTAAAAAAGTGACAAGGGAGAAACCCCAGAAAAAATGGCGGAGGAAGGTCGAGGGATGCTGGCAGCGTGTGTAGCTGGCAAGTGTTGGCTTCAGCACCGAATGTTGAGCAGATGGCACCAGGCTGCCGAGCTTGAAGAAACCCCAAAGGGGAAGTAAAAACAGCCGCCAATATTGCTAATCAAAAGATAGATAACTCCAGCGGGAAGATTCGCCAGACATTGATCATGCAGAGGCGGACACAGAACCCTGGCATATGTTCCTCAGAAACTGGAATCTGGCAAAAGACAACAGTTTGGCACCCGCGTAAACAAGACCATGTTGGTGGAATTTCTCGTGGTGTTGCCTCCAATACTAACGCTGGCATCGAGAAACAAAATATACGAGTTGACGAACTTGGGGTGGAATTGGAGGAGGAGGCTGGGGAGTGTAGGAGTAAAGTCTTTTTTTAAAAAAAATTGGGAGTACAGTAAATACTGATGAGAAATTTATTTTTTGGATGCCATTGGCATCGTGTGCAGAAGCAGTGGTCCATCGCTAGGAAAGGAAGATTGAGTCCTTTTCCTCTTTCTTGATTCTGAGAGTAGGAAGTTTAAAAAAAACTATATCTTATATCAGTTTATTTTTAATGAAGGGGAGAGCTGCACAGGAAGTCTTCGATTAAAGTCAGAAGAGTTGCTAGTGGCGGAGTCAGAATGATGTTCAAGTTGGTGGGCGGCGTCAGATGCTTTAAGATGGGAAAGTGGGAATTAAGGGGAGACGATGAATGTCTAATTTATCCAGTAGGTTGTTTTCCCCTGTTTGACACGGGGGGGGGGGGAAGAGCGATGCCAGCTGGCTACCCCGCTTGGCCCATAGACCTGGCAACATTTCGAGCTTGGTAGTTAAAGGTATGGCTGAATTTTCCTGGGTTTCCAAAAGATGATTGATCGGATCATGTGTTGGTTTAGAAAACTTTTTGGTCGTAGGCACTGAATGTTTGGTGGTTGTCAGTTCGTACATTTTTTTCTTCCATCTTGTACATTATAGGGATGTCTTACTGCTTGTGTGGTTTTGATATATGGGATGGAGATTGTGGTTTATTGTAATAGGACGTACATACACTTACCTTGCATACATACGACGCATATTACACACATACACCACACTCGACGAGCCCCCAGTAGGTGGGGATGAAGGTGAAGAGATTTCTGGTTGACTTATGGAAGATGAAGAACTTGCTGCTCTCTCTTTTCTAACTGGCCATGGAACCGTCTTCTTTCTTCTTCTTTTTTTTACGTCATTCGTTTCCCAAAATTACGACAAACGAATGACGCACACAAGACGTCAAACACAAGACACCATTCACACACGAAACACTACAAGACCTACCCCTAACCTATTACACTTATATATGATGGCTATCCTTCCTCTACCTGTATAAGTCATTTTGTGAGGTCGTGTGGCGATGAGGCCATGGCCTTCATGGAGTACAGGTCTGAAATCTTGGAAGAAGCAACACAAGTCTAAATGGACGACTCTGAACATACATTGTCATTTCATTTCATTCTCTTGTGTGTCCTTCTTTATTCAGCAAAATTTCCAGTTCATATTTGTTTCTCTCCCTCTCTTTCTCTCTCAGTTTTCACCTGCGATTCTCGAGCCTTCTGTGCTCAATGTTTTGCGTGTGGTGGATGTTGGTGCCACAGTCTGATTAGGTAACGGTGTCCAAACATTGCATGTCACGCAAAAAAAAAGTCTCTCATCGCCAACGTTCTCTCCCCCCCCCCATCTCCCAATCCCACCCCCTCCCACAGTGCTATCTGTGGAGCGGAAGAGCGCGAGACGATGGGTCGGTGCAAAGGCCCTCACAGATCTCCTCGAGATTCGAGGCAGTTTGGGGAAATTCAAACCGCTAGAATCAGTTTTATTCCGGTCTAAATGGTGAAACGGATGCTGAAGAATGCAGGTGCCAAACCTGGCGGGGGACCTCTGATAGGTTGTGAGATGGGGAGTTCACTGCTGGAGGCCTGTTAGCAGTCTTGTCCGTTCAGATCATCATGCAGTTCCTCTTTTCTGTCTATCTTATTTTGTCGTTTGCTTTTTCTTCTTTTTCTTCCTCCACATCCACATCTTCTTCTGTTTATTGTATCTCACAGGAATCGTATATATGTTGTTTTTTTCGTCAAACCAAACCGGGTTTCTAAGTACTACACCTGCACAATGTGCATAACTTGCATTTAACAGTGTGGTTGGCATTACACTCACCTGCACTTTTCATCATTTACACTAACAAGGAAATAATACCAGCAGTCTTCATTAGCAGAACAGACAATAAAAGCAGGCAATTTATTTGCTACGAGGGCAAATGACCGTGAGAGTGTGTGGAGATGAGTGGGATTTATTTAAACCAAGATTTTTGTTCAAAGAAAGAGTTATCTCCTTTTTCTTTTTGCTCTTCTTGCGCTCCCTTGAAATTAACAACCGACAAAAAAACTCTCGAAGCAAAGCGGAGGTAATGTCTGCACATGATGGTTGCACCGAGAAATCGCGAGAGGTAACATCTACATCACAGCCGCCATTTCAGCCTCCCAGGTACGCACGTGCGATGAGGCACTGCTCTGGGGTCGTATTCAGGAAGTGAAGGTGAAGGGGAAATTAAGGACAAGCATCTTGTCTCCTAGGCGGCTTCCAGACTCTGAGGATGTTGTATAGATGTTACAAAGAACTGGAAAATATGCCCTGGGTAAAGCCACATGAAGTATTATGCGCGGGATCTGGTCAGTGCGTCGTAACTGCGAAGTCACGAAGTTTTCCACGTGTTACCTCCCTGTAGTATCTTACCCTCGCCTCTTGAATACAGCCCTTGACTGGGAGGGAAAAAGACGGGCGTTACCATCATCCTTTCAGGTAAATAAACTTGATCAAGACTCAGGTGAAATGGAACGAGGTCCTGCGATGACACTTTTATGTCCAGGGAGTATATCTGAAGTAGCACCAAAGAGAAGGGGAAGCAAGTTGTTTTGGCGGAAACCAGAGTAGTGTAGAGAGTCCAGCCGCGAGCGTCTTCCCTTCCCTCGTGGCGCGTGCAGGGAGGGCACACGTGCGTACACCTCTTTCACTGGGGCCTTGGTGACGGCAGGCAAAGTCTCTCGGTCGTCGCGGATGATGAATGAAGCATGGTCTGACATTGATGATGACGGGATGTGGTGATGGACACTCGCCACTTAATAACTCACATAACTAGCCGCCACATTCTCTCTCCCCGCGCGCGCGTGTGTGTGTGTTTTCTTGCGTACCTGTCCTTTTGTTTCCGTTCTATCATTCTAGTTTGTGACAGTTTTCCAACATATGCAATTTCTTTCTTTCTTTCTTTCTTTTATGGGAGTTGGGTTTCCAAAATACGTATGGGGCTGTCGTCTGCTGGGTTTGGTCATGTATGGCTGTTTCAGCAAGTCGGGAAGGAAAAATTGTTTTTGAAGAAATTTAGAGATAGACTGAAGGATATTTATTGTCAATAATGGTATGCAGGTCTCCAAAATAGTTAGCAGTCTGAGTTGTACAACAGTTTCAAGAGCTGGCTAGAACGGGAAAAAATATGTTGACATTATAAATAAGATAAATATAAGAAAGGCCGATGCACGCTTTAGAGTGAGAATATCAGAAATAAATAGTCTTAGGGACCGTTTCTCACAATCCACAGTAGCCCTCCACTGCCCTTTCTGCCCAGGTTTGATAGAGGATGAAACGCATGTTTTGTGTGTATGTCCTGTTTATGCAAGTCTGAGAGAAAAATATTGTAAGATATTGAAGGAAGGGGCACATGTACTCTTTCAGTTATTATCTATCGCCAATTAGTCGGTAATTAGACGGGTCTTTTCATATTCCTGATGTTAGAAAAACGTCGGTTGATAATGAGTTGATTAATGTGTATTTATAATACTATACTCATGGATGTCATCTCCCCCTTGGAATGGGCTCATGACCTACCAAATAAACAGGTTCTTTCTTTCTTTCTTTCTTTCTTTCTTTCTTTCTTTCTTTTCCTAGCGGAATCTAAGCTAGTGTCGGCACTAGGGCGGTCTCGTGGCGCAACGGATAGCGCCTGTCACCATTACAGTGAAGATTGGCTGCACTGGGTTCAGATCTCGTCTTGGGCACGCTATTCTTTCTCTACATGTGGCATCTGTTTACGGGGCTGACTGCTTTGCTCTCCTTAGCTACTGCCTCAGCGTAAAACCAATTTCCTTTCTAGGGTGTCTTCACTAATACTTAAGGAAATCACCTTCTTGACGTTAACACTAAACCCTACACTTACTGTAAAGCATGTTGAGACACGGTAAAATCACATTCAATGTCAACACAAAGTAGTTTTAACAAGTGGACAGGTGATCGCATTTGTTAGACGATAACTCTTTTCGAGAAGTCTTTGATGCAAGTTGTTTCTTTATGGAATGTGGATGCTAAGTATTAATGTGGACAGAATGACTCATGAACGGTGCTGCCATTTAGTTGTTCGTTTGAGACGCGCCTGTTGTATTTCTTTATACAAGATTGGTGATAGATTCCGTTCTACAGTTATGGTCTAGTCGCTGTCTTATCCGCGGCGTGTCGCCTTTGAAGTGACAAAGGTGCTTGTCCCAGCGGTGCGACGCCATGTTGAGGGTTTCGTGGAGAGTTTCTAACCGTCGGCAGTTTTTGTTTGTCACTTTGCAGGTCGCCGCTGGACGAGAGATTCAGAAGTTTGAACCTCTGGAAACTGTGAGTATGGATTTTACCGACTAAGGGTAATGTCGAGAAACCACAAGATTAAGGCATTCTCTCTCTCTCTCACACACACACACACACTTTCCATTTGAAAAGTGTACTACAGTGCAAAGCTTTTCGTTCAAAATGACTTGTGATATCACCATTGTTCACGGATCTCTCTAGTTAATGTATGGGTCCAGCACACCCATTGGTTAGCCTTGACAACGTAAACGTATTCATGTACACTCCTGACGTCAGAGTTTGCGACCTATTTTTGTCCATTACTTTATTTATAGACCTGTACTTTGAGAAGGGAGATCAGGTCCGTTTGCTCAGATTTTCGGAAATACTATCGCGTACAGAACTCTACTCTGTCATTTGAAAAAAAAACAAAAACAGTGTTGCACAACAGTTGACCTTTAGCCTTGATCTAGCACCTCCAGTGATCTCCCTTCTCCTTCGTCATAAGCCTTTGCTGTGTTCTGTTTTGAATTTCTTTCTTCAGTTACGACTGGGTAGGGTGTGTTTGCTGTGAGTGCCCTTTCCTGTGTGTTAGAGTAGTGTGACATCGTTGTTGCCCTCAGCACTCACGTCTCTGCTGCGGTTTGCCAGCAGTCATATAACATGTCTCTGCGATATGTGCGGCCAAAGCGCTTTTCTCGCTCGTTATAGGGCTAATTTTTGCTGTTTCCATTTCCCCTTACTCTCCCTGATGTCAGGAGGGTTGCAGAGTGCACGTGTAATTGCGACTGACTTAAACAGGGCAAGATCTCATGCAGTCATTACTCCCAGATGCCACTCACTCTAGGAAAAAATAAGAGAAGGTTGTTTAGCAACTAACAAATAAGTATAAAAGCATGTTGAGCTCTCCTCTCGCAAATTGAAAAATCTCTCTCCCTCCTCCTTCCTGTTTCTGCATCAGTCGATCTGATGCAGAAACAGGAAGGAGGAGGGAGAGAGATTTTTCAATTCTCTCACTATTTTTGGTCTCTCCTGTGCAGCGACCCTGATTACCTACAGTTGATAGAAGTAAAAGCGGCCACACATGAGATGTTCAATATCTATCAGTCTATTTATCAATCATTACGGCCGCGCCTGTCGTCAAGAAATTCTGGAGAGCGGATACAATGGACAGTTCGTAGCAGTGGGTCACCGGTTCATCGCTCGGTCTGAGTCTGGATCCCTGTTTACTGGAGCAGTTTTTTTCATGGCCTCGTGAAACGACTTCGGGGCTGGTTTCCTTGGTCTTAATGGATGTCGAACACGCTGCTGAAATATCTTGTCGAGGTCGTTGTAGCTTGTTCGTGGACCTTGTCTTCCTGTCTACGATGTGTGTCTACGTTAAATGTAGTTTATTATGAAGACGGTTTTGCATGTCGCCGACAGGTCATGGACGAGGTCAGAGGGTAGAGTGTGACCGCACAGGTGTGTCAAGTTCGCAGGGAGTCGCAGAAAGGGGAAGAAAAGAAAAGAAAAAAAACCCTGTAAAAACCTGGCTAGACACTTTCACAGGTTAAGGTGTTAGCGTGTGTTTGGAAGGGGACGACTTTCACGGCTTGAGGCCAGTTGCAAAACATGTTTCTAAAACTGTTCTTAAAAAATAGAAGCAAAGTTTGAAACCTTTTTCAGAAATCATTTAGATGCATTGCACAAGGTGCTTAGTTTTTCCTCTAAATTTAGAACAGCTGGTAGCTGGTATAATTGTTCCAAAACAGATTTAATAGTGATGATTGCGGGTTAACTGTGATGGCTGGGTTATCAGAATCGCTTTCTGAGAAGACCTTAAGGTGTTTGTTTACAAGCAAACATGGGACCCTATCATAAAATAAAAACGACACAAGTTGTTTCAACAAAAGGATACTTCTAGAATTATTGAAGAGATCGCAGCGACGACTGACGAAAGCAAACAAACAACATTAAATTGTTGGAGACGCTTCGAATGTTCATCGGTCAACTTCGTATATTAATTTTTTTTCATTAGTAAACTTTATTTTAACGCATAATGTATTCTTGCGCGTTACCTTGGTATTTTTGTTAAAGAATTTCTACGGTGTTAAGGAGTGGTCGAGTCGTCTCATTGTAGTGGTCGAGCTGGCATCTCGACTCGCGTGGTGATGTCGCTCACATCCCAGTCTCTCACCACAGCGGCCATGCATGCAACTTTATTAGTGATGCGAGTCTTGAATTTTTACGATTATATCAGCACGTGCTAACAGTCGTGGTGGCCCGGATAAAGCAATTTTATCTTTACAACAATTTTAGTTTTTTTCAATCTTAATTTTTTATTTTAAAAATCGCGTTTATGTCCCTTTTTAAACAAATATTTTAAATAAAGTTAATTAGATTTGAGGCGTACAAGTGTTTAAAATTAGAATTATGTTAGGTAACAGCCCAACAGGCTTTCGACCTCGGAGGTTCAGACAGCACGGGACCGGTGACTCTCGTCTCGTGAGGTGAAAAACTTCACGCCGGCTGGGGGTGGGGGGGTGGGGTGTGGGGGACCTTGTGAGTCTTTACGAGCGCTCGCAGACGAGGGGCATTAACTGGCGGGGTTTTCACGAGCAGTGGTGTGGGGCAAGAGCCTGGACTTGTTAACGACGGCGACTCGTGCACCTGTGAGCGTGGAGGAGGACGTGCGAACGCTTGTATACAAGGCTGTGAGCGCGTGAACTGAAGAAAAGGTGAGAATGATTCTATAATTTTTTTTATAAATATTTGTCGACTCGTGCAGGTGGAAGCTTAAAAAAAATGAAAGGTTTACTTTAATTCTGCTTTTTTAATTTACATGACGTTTATCGACCTGACGTGACCTTTTTTTTAAAAAAAAAATGTCCTGTTCGCAAAGGATATGAAAAGACATTGAGGATATGTCTCCTGTAGGATTACAGAAAATGTGACATTTTTTAACGTGACCTGTTATTTATATGGGATGTGGTTTAGTGTACTGCAATAGAAAAGTAATCATTTAGTTGGTGGTGTCTTTTATCTACAGGTCCTCAGTGCCTGGTTAGCGAACTTTGGGGGAGGGTAGAGCATGGGTATGGAGGGTTCGTTTGTGTTATGTAATGCCTTTTATATTACAGACAGAACACAAAATGCTTCCGCTTGTGCAAAAAAGTCTTCGCACGTAGGACAGGGAAGATGTCGGTAAGGGAACTAGAGTCTTGACTGCGGTCTGGGAAAACAGAACTCACCTGGTTACTCCGGTAGAGCTGGCATTTACACCTGTTGAGGTCTGCTGTGCGATCAGGCACCAAAAGGTTGAGGCAGACATTGGCCACTCTCACCTGAACGGATGTTAAAGACGTGTGCATGCGTGTGTGTGTGTGTGTGTGTGTGTGTGTGTGTGTGTGTGAGAGAGAGAGAGAGACATGAAGGCGCTTGGTTTGGTCGGTCATTAACATTTGAGAGAACGGACAAAGGTCTTTGTTTTTAGTGGGAAAAGTGGGATGGGGTTAGGGAATGTGGAGAGAAGGCAGCAAAGGAAGGGCTCGTCTTGCTGGGAAACTATAGAAGGCAGCAAGAACTAAGAGTCTCGGGTGCGTTATAGAATCCGAGTATCACGTGCATTAGCCTGCAAATTTTCGCGGAGTAATGTGGGATTGTCATAGGACATATTGTGTGTGTGTGTGTTTTTTGAGTGCGTGCCTGTCCGTGTGACTGCGCGTGCTCACTAGGTGGCTCAGTGATTAGTAGCATCAGATTGGGAGTGGTAAAACTATAAATGTCAAAGCTTTAGAAATGTATGTTCGTGACAAGGACTCTTCCCCGTACAGAAGATCAAAGGAACTCGTCCAACTCCCGCAAAATAAAGAGCAGAACGACCTTACCCGTCCTCCTCCATAAATAAGGAAACAATACTTTTACACCAGACCTCGCAGGAGGCTGCATATTCCTTCTGTAACCGCTCTACACTGAGAGTGTGTGAGCAGTACCCATGGTGACCTACCCTCACACGTCACTTGTCTGTCTGTTGGGAGATTTCCTTCCGTGCAGGCCTTGCTGTTCACCGGCTTTTCAGCACCCCTCTGGCACATTTTTTTAGTAGCCCAGAGCGAGGCATCAACTGACTTGAAAAGACGACAACCATTAGAACGTCGTTTATCATCTCTAATCGACTGACTCATAACTCCCGGTTCACTGTCACACGCACTCACAGGCGCGTACGCGTCCACCCCCCTCCCCCTCTACCCCACCCACATCAGCGCGCTCATTGTTAGCGACTCACACTACATTAACTCTGCAGCGAACGGTGGCTGGTGTACAGCAATCAAACTGGTCGACTGTTGTCGAGTTAGTCGCTTAATGACACGTAAGCGCACACGCACGCCAGCTATTGTCTGCGTATCACAGCTGCGATGCCTTTCTCTTGCCCCTTGTTACGATCCCTCCCACCCACCCACCCCTCCTTGCCACCCTTTACAACTTTGTCGAAAGACTAGTCTGGCTCCTCGATAGCTGTCAGCGTTGCATTATCCAGATACAGGAGGACTGGTTCTTTGTTACAAGAGAAAGGTATCCCAAGAAGACAGGGGTAAGAAGCAGAAGTCTCTCATCAGATGAACGTGGGCGTACGAAGATTTTCTGATATCAGCGTTGGCCTTGCGTAACCGTAACCTTACATGACCCTGTCCCTGACCTTTGCGCCTTGCTCTGATGTCGAAGGTGTAGGCAAGATCGTCGTGTCTTTACCAGCAGATACTCAAGGTATTAACCCTGATTTACCGCTCACTGACAGTAGTGCCTGGGACGAGCAAGGAGCAAGTCAGGCGAAGCGTAATTTACCTTCCCCGAAAACGAGGCTGTAGAGGTCTTCGGGCAGAGACTGAACTTGCCGATCCACCTCTTGTCGTGCAGAACTACAACCAATGTGAATGTCATCTACTGGCTAGAAGGCTAAATTTACTATAAGGATGACCACGAGAAAGAAAAATAAAACACTTGAAATCCTGTATTAAGCATAATGTAGCCTAAATATTTTTTTGGTACACCGACGTCTGTGCTCATTTCCCCTTGTTGTCTTTCAACAGAGGTTGGTTACGGTCGGTCGGTCGGTCGGTTGGTTTGGTTTGGTTTGGTTTTGGTTTTGGGTTTGATTTTGGGTTTGGGTTTGGGTGTGGGTGTGGGTTTGAGTTGCTTGGCTGGCTGGCTGGTTGTGTTTTACGCCGTGTCAGCAACGTAGGCTATATCGTGGCGTAGAGTTGAAGAAAGCCGGTCTTCAGGTTGGGTGGTGGGAGAGGAAAGGCTGTTCCGAAAGTTCAACGTATTTTTTTTTTAATTGAGAAGCTGACTGCAGGGCTTGACGTCCACTGCTGATGTTCACAATACCACGGGTAGACAACGTGCAGACATCGACAACGCTTTATGTTTACCCTTCTTCAATTTTGAAATAAATCGTATAGTAAACCATTAAACGAGACTTCGAAGGAGGTAGGAGGCGCTGTGAACTGTGACTTCCGGTTGGTGGTAAAGGGGCAGGTAAGCATGAGAAGGAAGGGTTGGAGATAACGGCGGTGGCCGGTGGGTGTGCTTTGTCTCTTGCCTTGCGGCACACGTCCGGACCCACAAGACCGACGCCTAATCAGATCATCACTAGCGTTTCCGCGTCCCCCGCCTCACTTGTTTTGTGGTACAACAGCGTCACTTCCGGCCTGAGCTCGCCATCTTGAGGACGTGGTGAAGCCAGGTGTCGTTCTTCGCGAAAGTTGTGCACACCACCCTTTTTCGGTTTTGGTATTTTTTCTTCTTTTTTTTGCTCACCACCCTATCAGTTGTGTCTGCACCTGGACATCCGGGGTCGATTTGGGAGCAAGTTGCATGAGCATTGCTCTTGCTCTATCCACATGCAAAATTCATGACTGAACGGGTCCACCGGGTTATTTTTTTATGCGTGCAGCCCGGCTCAGCACTCGGAAAAACCTCGGTCTCGTCGGATGCTCTGCTTAACGCATCGCCGATCTAGAGCAAACAGTCACCTTCCGGCCTCGGAGCCGATAGCGCAGTCTGCGTGTAGAGTTTATTTGTATGAGCCGAGACGACCTATTAGATAGATTATTCCCCCGCCAGCGTCCCCATCCTTCCCCTCCCCATCCAGGGTGTTCTGATCTTTGCTATCATTCATTCTCGTCTTTACCACGGACCAGTTCACACAAAAATGTCGTAAGTACAGCGACGTGAGATGTCGTTGCGATTACATTTGATGGCAGCAGTAAAAGATGGGGATGTGGGGTGAGGACCGGGACGCGAAGATGCTTCTAAGTGCAGAAAAGGCGAGTTACACGGAAAAGCGCGAAGCTCGTTGCTATGGTCTCGCCACCCGTCAAGTCACTTCCGGAAACTGTGTCATGGCGTCGGAGTCATAAACAAGAGATTGCTTGGCAGCCTAAAGACCGTTGGGCGAGAAAAGGGGTGGGAAGTGTCATAATAGTTGGTTGTCACCTCCGAAATGATGGACATCTCAAGTGCAGTCATGAGATTTGTTTTCAAAGCGAGAGCAGTGGTTAGAAGAGTGCTAGGAGGAAACATTAATTAGCCGAAATGGAAAGTATTTCACCCCTCCCCCCCACCAGCCCCATAAATTGTACACAAAGTAAATAAAATACGCCTACGCTACTGGAAGCAGACGATCATACGTCGGGCCGGGAGAAACCTCGACGCCAGAGATTCTGACGATGACCTTTTGTCGGGCGTCCAGAAGGTCGCGAGACTGACCGCAATGGCTGGACTGGATGTACTGGACCCCCACGATGGGCCCCTGCAGGGCTAGTGTCTGGTCGTTGATATACCGAACTTGCGTGTGCCGGGAGGACGTGGAATCTGACGAGATGCGCGCGCGAGTTCTCCCCCCCCCCACCACCACCACTACACACGCATGCGTAGAACGTCTTTTAGTTCATTCGTGCATGGTGTGATAACCAGCGAGATGAATCGTCTTCACCGATGTCTAAAATACAAACCCGATTGGAAACTCTGACCTAAGTCCTACATTAACCTCAACGCTAATTTATATATTTTACCAATAAAAAACTGTTGAGCTAATTAGATTTTATAAAGACAAAAATTTCCTTCTCCCCACCCACCGAAAACAACAACATTAATCTCAGAGGGAGAATAACAATTCTACAACCGTAGCATAAAAAGACACGATCTTGTGACTGCTCTATGACAGCCTTGAAAATGACCAGCAATTATTAAACTATTTAAACTATAAAGTAATTACACCACTGCATTTTGACTGAACGCCTCAAAGAGCGCAAATATAGGTAGTGTGTGAAATGGCAGCCATTTCTTATTGTCTTACGACACTTCGTGAGACTGGCCACAGTGATGCGAGGTCCGGAAACACCAGTTCTCCAAGCGAACTGTAATTACCGCCGTCGAAATCGTCTGACCTTAACCCCGTCAATGCCCTTGTCTATGTCTAGTCTAGGCGCAGGCTTCGCAGGTGTAGCACGGACTTGTATTATACTGGACTGCTTGCAGACGATTTTTTTTCAGTGAAGTTATAGAACGAGGCTGGTTACTAATAGCTTCCGGTTTAGTCACGTTTCTGTTGAACTACTAGAACGAGGCCGGTGTATAAGAAGCTTCCGGTTTATTCACATTCATTGTTAAGGCTCGCCGAGACTAACAGCGGAGAACTTCGCAAGAGGCTCAGCTTTGGTCTCGGTAGACAGACAGCAGTCCACCTATACACGTCCGTGGGTGTAGTAGGAGGTGTATGTATGGCGACTGGAACATCAGTTCCGTGGTTCCTAAACACAGACCGTACAGCGCGCCGAAGAATCGGAAATTCCCGTGCACTAGATAACCAGGCTTGCTCATTGTCGAGCTAGAAAACAGTATCACTGCCAGGCCGTATCGTTAACGGCTGGGCGACTTGGAGTCAGCTTTTCATCTCGCGGCTCGGTGACACCTGGGTGTCATGGCGACAGATCGTTGTGTCTGTTACGTCACCCTCACTCACAGTGTTTTGTTTGTTCACTTGTTTTTTTTTTACCTTCGACCTGACTGTAATTAGCTCGGGGAGCTGATGTGTTGCGATTACCGGGACTTGAGAGGTAGTTGCAGTCACCCCTGACCGCTGATGTGTAAACTCGGACGGCTGCTGAGCGGTAGACTGGACACTCATTCTGCACCGCCTTCGCTTCTGTAACCCAGAAACAAATGGGTCAAAATATTAATGTGTGAAGCCATACACTTCTCATTTACGGTGGCAACATTTTTTTGTCGATGAATCTTTTATAATTCTTGCGACGACGGCAGAGAGGGGCGACTGGGAACTGGTATTGTAGGCAACATGTAATTACTGATGCAACTGTGCGCGCACGTGTTGTGTGTGGTGGGGATGTGCGTGCACAGGAACATGCACATACCTGTACGTGCGTTCGCTCTCCCCCCTCTCTCCCTCTCTCTTGCTTGATGACGAGGAGAAATTATTAAATCGGTTTCTTTGAGCCTACGCTGGACCACGGGTAGCCATCAGGCCCTCGAAAGAGAACAAAAAAAAAAAAAAAAAAAAAGCTGAGAAGCGAAGTCAGTGAGGTTGTACCTGTGCAGCATCAGCCTCGCCAACAAAACGTGGAGTTGAACACTTGCCCGAGCTTTGCAGAACCTTACAGGTCACAGAGTTCAGTTTTCTCGTGAAACACACGTCGAGCAAACAACCGGTCCCTTTTTGTTCATCCGAATAAAAGAAGGCGTTTCACTGGTTGGCTCAATGTTTTTTTTTTTCCATAGAAGTCCCAGAGCAATGGGATTGCAATCGATACTCTTTTGATCTCGGTGCGTGTTTTGGTGTTTTTCGCTTGGACTGGCAACACTTCCTCTGCAAATCAAAGGCCGTTGTGGCGCGGCGTTTGCAGCTGAATGGTAGTCGCCGGGCATCTCTCAGAGTTAATCTCGCCCCGGGACATCAAGATTGCGCGGGCACCAGACCAACTGCACTGCACCCAAACCCTTGTTAGTACACAAACAAAGATTATGCAATTTCTCATACTGGAAGAGATATTCTTTTCAGTCCATAGCTCTCCACAAAGAAATTGTTTGAACGTTCACACTCGTTTTTTTTTTTACCTCCCCTTTCTTTTCCCTGTAGTGATGCTGGGGGAAGGGACATTTTTTAACACATCATTTTTAGCCTCCGTTCTCATGCACTCCAGACCGGTCGCACTTCGCATGTGCTCACGTTTACATCCGGAATTGAACTGTTCACAAACGGCTGGCGATAACTGCAGATCTCCATGATGATAATGATGATGTCGATTTATATTGCGCAGGTATCCATTCAAAAGAATGCTCATTGCGCAGCAAAAAAAAAAAAAAAAAAAAACAGAAGAGAAGAAGAAAAAATAAAACAACAGGAAAATAAAAAAATAACAAAGACAGAAGGGGTGCTAGGTTGTTTAAGTCTGTCTTAAGTGAACAAATGAGTCTTCAGTCTTTTCCGAAGCGTGGTTGTTGAGGTGATTGTGTAAAATAATCAATAAATAAATTATAAATCGTAAATTAAAAATTATAGATAAGACAGAATATTACTTCAAGAACTCCTTCGTGCAAAGCAGAAAAATGCCGAGGAAATGCATGGCAAATAAAATAAAAGAAATTTATTGTGTAAAAAATTAGTTTTGCCTTAAGAATAAATGGCTGATACAATTGAGCGCTGTGCTGTTGGTTTTGCGAACAAGTAACTCCAGGTTGTGTAGTGCTAATAAAACCCAACAAGACCACCAACCAACCACGGTGAACTATACATTAAATGGAATTTTCTTGAAAGCGAAAGTAAATAAAAGTGTGTGCAGCCGCTAGCCACAGACAGATAATAGCGGGAACCCACCACACACTGACCTTCACCCGTTTACCTCTTCTCCGACTTTTGCACCTTAGTGCTAGGGGTCAAGTACCTCCGTACGTGCTGTCCGATCTTCAGGGTCTTCTTTTCCCCCTCAAAATCCCCTTTCTTTCTTCACTATCTCATTTTCCGCGTCTAGCTTTGCCCGCAGGCAAACGAACTCGCGTCTTACTTACCAGCGACCAGGAGCGCGCGACATGCACGTGGAAAGCCAATCGCTAATCAAGTTACAAGGGGACTGAACCACCACCCGCGCCCCTTTCCACTCCGCGGACCACGAGAGGGCCACGAGAGCCACGAGAGGGCGACTGGAAAGCTGGGCGGTGCTGGTTAGTGGTCCGCTCCCCTCCGTTAGTCCTCGTTTTTTGAAGCAGACGATGCACGCGCCACCCCTGTTCGCGCTGGCACGTCGTGTGCGAGGCGGGACGCGTGACCCTGCAGCAAGGCTCGGTGTGTCGTTACATCACTGGTGTCCTCCATCCGACACAGGCCGGTGAGGAGTATGATCCGGCGAGCCGTGGAGCAGACGACTACTGACACGGAGCGAACCGCTGGCGCGCAACAGCCACTTTTTTTTTTTTTTTTTTTTTTGCGATGGCATGTCGGCTGGCAGGGAAGGCGCACGTGAGGTGATCGCAACGACTTTGTCTTTTTACTCTGTGAGGCCGCTGCAACCACGCTGGTCGTAACACGGTAGGCTTGTTCTGGAATGCTCTTCTCTTTCTCTCTCCTTCGCTTTTTCTTTCACTCATTCATTCGCTCTTTCCGCTATTTTCGTGTTTTGGGGATTGTTCGGGGGGGGGGGAGGGAGGCGGGGATTGTGTCAGGGATGACGGTAGACGTTCGCCAACTGCTAGCTTCGGTCTATTAACGTAATTTGACCTGTCGTGGACTTGAACGGTTTGGGTAGGGGTGGGGTGGGGAATGATGAAGCAGCTGACTGCTGTTTTAATGGCTGACACCTGTACATCTCTGACCATGTCTATACACCATTTCCGGTCATGTCTATACGATGTTTTATAAAATGTCTGCACTAACCCTGTACACGATTTAAAAGAGGGAAAGCAGTCATGTTTTTGTAACAGCGAGTGCGGACCTGAGGACGTGTGTGTGTTGTTGTTGTGTTTGTTGGAGAGGGGGGGGAATAGAGAGGTCATTCATTGATCTCAGTGTTGACATGGCCTGATGGCATAGAATCAACAGCTGTGTAACCATGGCTCGCCGTACATGCGACCCTCCCCCCGGTAGTGCTTTTCCTTTGGAGTATGTCTGTTCCTACAAAACTATATGTTCCCACCCTTCCCCACTCTCTCTTTTACACAATGGTCATTATCTTGAGTATGGCAGTCTGTACTACACCCTCGACATCATCTCTTATTCTGTATCCTTTAAATGCTTCTCTTCCAACTCAGGGGACAGTCTCCACCTCCCCTCACTCCGTCTCCACCTAAGGAGGAAAAGCGGACCGTGAATGCTGAATAAGCACTTGCCCGTGCGCCGTGTGCGTGTTGGCGCATGCTGAGAGCCCCCGCCTGTCACTTGTCTTTCTGTGAGCGAAGGCCTGTCACGTGTCACGTTGCAAGGCAACGTGCTTCGGTGGGGGGGGGAGGGGAGAGATCTTGCTTCGTCAGCGCTTTTCAAAACGATCGATGTTCACTGTGTAGTGTTGTGGTGGTTCGGGGGAGGGGGGTGTGGGGGAAGGGATGCTGCTTGAATTCTACTTAAAACATTGCTGACACTTGCAGCAGCAGCAGCAGCCGAGGCAAGGTCGTACGCACCATGCAAAGGTCATCACCACAGCACACGACGAGTTTTGGTCTTTTTTGTTTTGTTTTTGGTCTGTGGCTAGAGCTGGGAGGATCTGGCCTTGCCACCTCACGGAGGTGGGGGGGGGGGTGAGGAATCGCTAGGGGAAGAGAGAAAAACGACTCGAGGCGGAGAGCGAAAAAGGTTGTCAGCATCGAAAAGGGTGGAGAGGGGTCAGTCAGCTTTCTAACGGCACTGAGACTAAGTGTGGTTGGAGATGGTTTGCCTGGCGGCCATGCTCGGTGCGCGCTCATTAGGAGAAATCTGGGTTTTGTGCACGTGATCGTATCCGCGAAGCCCACAACATTAGCCAATGGATCGTAGCAGTTTATTTATTTAGTTGTCAGTTATGTCGTCTCGCTCCCCTTGAAGATAGTCATAGGCGGTGATGAAGGATCAGACGTGGATGGACATTTGTAAGAAGGCGAGTTTTGGAAGCGAACTTGCTGCGGCGGAGGGCAGGTCACATTTCCGTGAACCAGTCCGTGACCTCCCGTCTCTCGTGTCGCTGTGTGACGGACGACAGGAAGGTTTGTCAAGATCCGTCAGTCACTCGACTTACGAGGATATGTGGAGTGGAGTCACGGTCCTAGGGAGCACTTGATTTCTTTTTTTAATTTTTGGCCATTACTCTTCTTGCTCAAAAAACAGTTTTCTTTGACTGTCATCTGCAATCATCTAGCAGGTGTTTCAATTTCCAAATGACCAATGTAAATACGATGATTCAGACCTTTTGAACGACGCATGTGGTGTCTGCGATGTTAAAGATGTCTGTAAGGGAATGAAAGAGAACAGTTTTCGGTTAGTGAGGGTTTGAAGGGTGACATGCATGCGCGGCCTTGTCGTTTTGTTGGTGATGAACTTGTTGGAAAATCTTCACGCATTTTCACACAAAACATTCACGAGCACACACACACACACACACACACACACACACACACACACACACACACACACACACACACACACATATGTTTTACATGGTGAAACCCTTGAAGCCTGTTTTTATTTTAATCGCAAAGATCACAACCTATGGAAAGACTTCAGATGTCCGATGTTTCATCCGTTTTCGGTGATCGGCCTCAAGATACAAGGGGAAGTCAGTAGCTTATCGGCCCATTAATTTCCGACAAGAGGAGGTAAATAACAGTAGGGAGTGGTGGGCCTGTCGTGCGTCGTCTGTGTAATGCTCTCCCTTTACCAGTCACACGTAGAGCGGCGCTGGAGCGAGTTAGATGACATCGTTAAGTGCCGGACTCGTGGTCTACACGCTGCTGGTCGTGGTGGTGGTGGTGATGATGGCGGTGGGTGGATGTAGTGGACGAATGGTGGTTAGCGATTTCCCCTGACGTCCCGTCAATGCGATTAATGCAATAAAAATGGCGCCCGCATCTCAGTCTTGCTTGTCTGCCCTTATTAGTATGCAGGCGGCGCTTTTTAGAAGGGTCAAACGTCCTTTTGTATTTTCGACTTCTCCTGCCTGCTTCTAGCCACCGCCACCCCTACCACCTCCTCCACCACCTCCTCTTCTTAGCCGTCATTGTGGATGCTTTCAACAGGAGACGACCGTTGGGAATGCCGGGATTGATCATAAATTAATGGATGAAATTTGTCTCGTGTCCGAGAAGGCGCCGTCACTCTGAGTGGTCGTTTAAAAACACAAGGTTTTTTCGTGCCACACGTTTGCTGTGGCGTAGGAACTAGGGAGGCAGGCGCCCCCCTCTCCCAGTCAAATAAAGATACGGAGGAGGAAAGAATGTGAGCGTCGTTCACTGTCAGCATGGAGTTTGCCACCCCCGCCCCCTCAAAGCTGACCATCTTCCTAGGCCACTGGTTTGAAGCGGTTTTGTAATACACAGGGAAGACCTTTTGAAGAATAGCTTGGAAAACAGGTTTGGATTTTGTTGTTTTACATGGACGAACATGTTTCAGTAAATTTTCCTTTTTTCAACCAGGAAGCATGAGTGTCCCCCCCCCCCTCAAAAAACAACCCCCAAGGAGCATTACTCCCGTTGAAACGAGGCAGAGAGCTTGCAGAACATGTTTGTGTAACATATTTCAGAACGTGGTGTTTGCCAAGTACTGTTTCATAGACTTCAGCTGTCGCTGACACTCTTACACTGCAGTGGTGCGGACTTCAAAGACTGTTGCCAAAGCAACAGCTTTGTAACTGCTTCTAGCCACTAGGACATCAATGAGCACGTATCCCAGTCAGACCTGTTCGGCGATGAGCACAGAAATTAACATTTCACGTGTTTTTTGAAGTTAACTGTGCTAGGACACCATCCACACTAAACTCGAGAGCAAGAAAAAAAAACCTAAGGAAGGGGAGGGGAGAATATAAAGACCTGAACTAGGAAAGATAAGACATTTTTTCATTCGTCTCCGTAGTGAATAGAAAATAAGGTCGAGCACAAGAAATTTCCATTCGTGTCTGTAATTAACGCCTCGAACTAAAAATTGCAGCGAGGAAAAGGTCTGTCCGTGAGTCTATATAATTTGCAAAAAAGAATATAAGATTGAAAATGTCTATCGAGAGCTAGTTAGTATGATCATTTAGTTGTCTCCTTTCGTCCTCGTGGAAGATTGTGTGTGCGTGTGCGATCTTGCATCATAAGAACATGCGGACAAAGCTGAACGTTGCTGATCCTGCTGGTGGTGGTGTTTTCCGAGGTGTTGCTGACAATGACCCGCAAACTATTTGTGACGGGCAGGCGGCAGAAATCCCCAAGAAGCTCAAGACTCGGTCCCTGACAGCCCTACGACTTAGTTCATGAAGTCCCAGTCCCTGGCCGCGGAGGGTCTTATGTTTTTCAGAACAGTGTCAGGCTGCTTGAAGTGTGGCAAGGCGTTTTACCGGGCAACCTAACACGATGTTAATGACAGGCTTAGTCTGACGGGCTCAGCACATCTTCAGACCACACTAATGATGTCTGACAAGATGAAGCACGTGCTCTGTGGCTCTTCGTCCCACAAGGCCGTAGATTTGAGTGACACAGGAGAAAACTTGATGCCCTAGTTACCTCCTGCACTCGTCCTGAGCGATGTTGTGCAACCTGTCGACACTTCCGGTCTGCTTGCTGTGCAAGCGCTGAAGCTGCAGGTGACAAGATGCAAGCTACGCCATTTTAACGACTAACGACTGCAATTATCGACTCCATCCAGTCTTTGTTGGTTTAAAAAAAAATTAGTGTGAGAGTTGTAAACCAGTTGTAAGGTTGTTCTGCCTGCTCTGATCCGTGGCGGGGGCTGGACCAGATCCGCCTACATACTGATCGAGTTTCCGTGACCTCTGGGTCTCCGCGCATGCGTTCTGCAACTTTCCGGTGGTCTCGCATATTCAAATGAACGTTTTCAATTCCGATGCGCAGCAGGGTCTAGGGCTAATTAAGAGCGCAGGCACGGTCTCGCATCTGTTGCTGGCGGGAGAGTAGGGACACTCAGAGGGGAGGGGTGCTCCGGTGCCCTTTTGCTCGCCCATAACACTCAAAACGCGTCTCTCCCCGCTCCCCCCCCCCATTCGCTCCCAAACCACATGCCTCCCTTTCACCCCAGCCCCCTCTCCTCCCATGCCCTCGCTCGTCCTTACAGCCGGAGTGAAAGAAGGAAAGTTTGATGACATGATGATAACGATGATGCTAGGGGGAACTCTTTCTTTTCATCTACTCTGTTTAAACAAATAGATATCAAGACTGGAGACCTATCATCGACTTTCTGCTCAAGACTTTTTCGATCACGAAAGGCCAGTTGGCGCAGATCGGACGGCGGTTACACAGTCGGAAGCATAAAAGGAAAAAAAATAGTTTACTGGGATCCACTGCTAATAACATTAGTAGCATTTGGTACAGTTCATTTCACTGAACAGAAATGTAACCCCCCCCAAAAAAAAAAAAATAGAAAAGTGGAGAAAATGAGGGTGGGATTGTTGTGTGGAGTGAAGACGCTGGGTCGTCATAGTGGACTATTTAGCCATGTGTTGCTCTGTCGCAGTTAAAAGAATTAAGAGGAACAGCTTCTATCTGCGTCCCACCAAAGCATCGTCATAGTAAACTGACAGCATGACCAAGTCACGTGTGTAAGTAGCGGAGATTGTACTCCACCCTGAAGAAGGTCAGCGTCCACGTGCAGCATAAAGTATACAAGTATTTATAAAATATTGCAAGTCAGATGGCACCAGTTTCGGTTAACCTTTGGTTCCTTATATAAATGAATACGAATTGCGTGTCAAGAGAATGAGGATGAGAGTGATAGTTTATAATGAAAACGCCGTGGTTAGGGTGGTTGCAAGTTGTGTGTGTGTGTGTGAGAGAGAGATACTCCGTAACAACCCGCGCTCTTTGGCCTGGATCATTGAAGCATTACTGCAATGGGCCCTAATTATACGGCTACCGTGCATAGCTTCAGATGGTGGTGGGAGCAGCGTAGCGTCGTTGCTGCCAATGACCAAAGGGAGATGATTCATAGCGCAGATTACAGCGCTGGTGGCGCAACTTTCTTAATTGGATCCATTGGCCGAGGGTGGCCGACACAGAGGACGGACTACAGCCGGCGTAGCGCTGTCCCTATCCCGTCAAAAGCAGAACATTCTAGATTTGAATTGACGTGTGCGAACGTGCGTGCGTGCGTGTGTGTGAGGGAGTGAGTGAGTGAATGTACATGCGTGCCTGCTACTCAGGGTGTGCAAACGTGCACGCTTGGATTAATGGCTGTGGAAAGCTCGTTGGAGCGTGATGCGGGTTTGATTTTTCCACTCCCCTCCTTTCCCAGATTCAAAACCACCCAATCACACCCCCTACTCTCCTACCCCAAGCCTGTACGGGTCCTTCCTCGGTGACGACGCTTCCGTGAACCGAAACGGAGCACCCATCGCAGCTCCCCCACCCGCCTACAGCGGGCAGCGGCCCCTAGCGGAAGCGCGGAGCCACCACTAAGCCATCGCGGACTCACAGACAGCAGTCCGCCCCCCCTCCCTCCTCCCTGTCCGCTTTGAAGCTCCGCATCAAACTGGGTGGGACGGGGTGATGGTGGGGCGAGCTTGGTTGAAATGTCATCTGGAGAATATGAGTCAGTTTTCGACATGATAGCTATACCAGGAGGTGGAAGTGGCACCCAGCAGGATGGGGGACGGGTGATGGGGAATTTGCTGGGTGCAGGGGTGGAAAACGGGGAGTTTCGGGAACCATGATGGTGGGAAGCTTTCAAAACTGTGGGAACGGCGGTCTCAAAAGCCGAAGGGATCCGGCGGCGGAAAACATTGGAGAATCTGTAGTCCAAGGATTGTCCACAAGTCTATGGGGTTTTTTTCCTACCATTTTTAGGATTCCATTCACTGAGGGAGGGGAGGGGATCTCTTTTTAGGAATGAAAATGGGCTACCTTCCAGCGGCCAGGTTTCAAAGAGGACGAGAGAGACTGAGAGACGTGAGTGGGGGCAGGGGTGAGTGGGGTAGAGCTTGCGAAGGCCTGTTGTCTTTCAGGCCTCGTCCAACACTTGGAAGAATTGTTCTGGCATCGCTCTTCTCTTCTGGCGGAAAGTGTCACAACCATCAGTGGTTTTCACAGTCTTTTGTGCTTTCTGATCGCCAACATAAAGACTATGTTGTGAAACTTTTTTTTTAACACAATTTTTTTGTCGTCCTGGTTTTGATCGATTTGCACTCACAGAGGGGTCCTGTAAACTCCCCGTGGAGTCTGAATTTCTTTCCTCCATATTTTTCCCCTCCCGTCATTTTTGCTGAAACGTTTCCGCCTTGTGCGCTCGGCTGAACGATGAACGCCTGCTGTGTGACTTTTTATCGTCATTATCGTCCACCCCTCTCCCACTACCCCCGGTCTTTGCCCCACACCTCATACGCGCTAGTCATTCTTTGGCTGTTATCTTCATACATCGCTGTTGAGGCGAAAATCCTACCTCGTAGTCATGCCATTGTATGTTCCATAGATGCATCGTCTTGAAGACCAGAACAAGGGAGAGCACTTAATTGCCCAAAGCTTCTCGTAAGCTTTAGCCGAGCAAACACGCGCTACAGACGGAAAGACATCGTGCTGGGGGCGCCGAGCAACTCCCGAGCATCGGCATAGAGATGTTGCCTAGGTTACTACTCTTTTCGCAGCTAACGAGCAGTCCAATCAAAAGGCCTCATTAGCAGAACGATTGTCACGTGATTCAGCGCGTCCCGTTGGCGGCGGCGGCGATAGACGATAAGAACCTCGTTCGACGAGAAGCTCGGGCGTTATCGGTCAAAAGCGGCCGGATCAAAAGAACAACGACCAATCTGCGTGTACCGTGATAACACCGGAAACGTTTTTAATTTGTCCGGCGTCGCCCTGTGACGCCAAGCAAACAGGCAGACACTGGCGAGTTGGAAAGTTTGAATAATTTATCGTCTGACAACAAGCTACTTCGTTTTGTTTGCCTCCGAAAAGAGTACTTAATTACACGAGCATCGAATGAAAATGTTAAATGGTCATCTTATTTGCCACCGGGACCGCTACTCTCGTCACCGCCTTCGATAAGGGTGGCTAGAAAACTCGCTCAAAAGCTGGGGGTGATGGGAGGGTAACTGCACACCAAAGAAGCAACAAACAACCTGACGCCAATCACCGAGTTTTCAGAGGTCGTCTACAAAAATCCAGCATTAGACTCGGATGTAATTACTCTGGGAGTGGGAGGATCCACAAGCTAATGCTTTCAGTCGTAGTTTTTTCTTCTTTCCCCTCCCCTCAAGACATCGCTGAAGACGCCTCCAGCTTGGTCACTGTTCACTGGTTTGAAGCCAGGAAGTCTTTCGTTCTGGCTGCTATTGAGACGAGTTTTCCCTCCCCGTCAAGTTTTGCCTCGTTCAGTTTTATTGCAGACGATGAAAGAGCTTCCACGACAGCTACTGCAGCATGGAGCACAACTTCTGCTCTTTCGACGCCACTGTCAATGAAGTGAAAAGAATTAATTGTTTATCAAGGCAATAATCTTTAAACTTTTTTTTTCTTCAACCGTGGGAACTTTGAGCTCGTCAAAGAAATGCCCCAAACGCAATGAAATGACCTTTTATTTCAAGATTTGCTTGAAGAGCTGCTAGAGGTGGTGTGGAGTGTAAACGATATCGTGGAGAAGTTAGCCTTTCTGTTTGTTTTCCTCCTGACTGATCATAGAAAGAAAGGTTTGTAAGATTCATGTGAACTTTGAAGCAACTGGTCCCCGTACCCGATATAATACAGCAAATTTGAAAACGAAATTGTTAGCTTTTCTTTAAATAGGACGCTTTTTCTTTAAGCATCATTGAAGGATCAAGGCAGATGTGCCGGTCGAATAATTGACTGATAGTTTGCAATCTTTCTTTTTCGGATGTAGATTTGGTTAGCGATTCACCAAATTAAGCTCTCTTCTTACAAACGCCATCAAATAGTTATCGTAAACGAGACCCTGTACAGAATCCAGTAATAAAATGTTGTCTGAAAAAGTTCAGGCTTACCGTGAGGAAGCTGGGGTAGGGGGGGATTTTTTGAGTGGGGTGGGGGTACGAAGAAGATTGTGAGAAGCGTGTTTTCCAAGCATCACCCCAAATCTTCTGCCAGTTGTACGGACAGAGTGGCACGTGCGCTGCGGGCGATGACACGTGACGTATCATTGGCGTGCCAGACGTTGCTGTTCGTCAAGGTCGGTGGTGGAGCCCCTGACGGGGGAAGGACAACATACCGTCTGTACCTCCTGCTTCGCTCTCTGCATCAAAACATTACAAACACCGCTTGCTACTGCATGTCTCGACCGTGTGTTCGTATGAGTAAGACACACACGCAGAGAGGCATAGTTAGGCCCTCGCAGAACAACAAAAAAACAACAAAAAAACCTGGGTGTGTTGTTTTGGACTTTTCCCCCCACTTTTTACCTGCTTGGAAAGTCGAAAGTGGTAAAAGAACACGAGCGTGTGTGTGTGTGTGTGTGTGTGTGTGTGTGTTTAATGAGCACGAATAGGGAAAAAGCAATAATGAATGTAGCACCTGTTAGTATTGCACCTCCACAATTGTAAATATATTAAAAATTTCCCACTCAGTGAGGGGCTGTCCGGTGGCGCAACGGTTAGTGAAGGTTGGCTGTCCTGGGTTCATTTCTCGCCTCGCGCACGCTGCATGTGGCATCTGTTTACAGGGCTGGCTGCCTTGCCGTGATATAGCCTTAGTTGCTGGCTCGGCGTAAAACACCAATTCCCCCTCCCCCCACTCAATGAAGTTAAGTATCATAATCTTGCTTACGAAGTTCTACTTTCTACTGTAATATATACCTTCGAGTATGACCTGTGTAAAATCCAGAAAAACAAACAAACAAACCAGCGAATACCTCCCCCTCCCACCTACCCAAATCCCCCGCTCCCTGCTGTCGCGAGGATCACATTTATGTCCCCTTGAACATCATGGCATCCGAGGGCTGGGAGTCGTCTGCTCGCATGTGGTTTCCTTAATGGCGGACCAGGGGATGTTCCCTGGCTGGTCAAGCTTGCCGGTCTTTTCGCCTCGTTTGCTTTGTTTCTTTGCTGGCTTGGGCCGCAGCTGGCGAGACCTGCGAAACGGTGAGGTTTCCTGTAGGCGATGTAATAGCGGGGCGGAGTTGTCTGTGGTGGAGGCTGCTGTTATTAATCTCCTCAGCTCCCCTCCCTCATTCCCAACAGTGATCGATATAGACAGATGGGGCCAGACAGACATACACATCTGTCTTCGACTCTCTTGTCCATTCGAACGCTTTAATTGCGACTTTTAAAATAATTAAGAAGAAATGATAACACGTCACTGACATTTTTTTGACATAATTGGAAACATTTTTCTCAGAAGAGGCCAGGAGTGAGGGTTAAGTAAGGAGGGGGAAATTTTGAAAGCACACAAATGAGGCCGACAAAGTCCACGAAATATGGGATAGATACTAGGCTTATGATATATCAACATCTAGGTGCGATATTATGCTCTTAGTTTTATAATAGTATGGCTCGGTGGTGCAACGAATAGCACCTGTCTCCAATACATTTGGCTGTCCTCGGTTCAGATCTCGTCATGGACACGCTGTTCTTTCTCTGCTTGTTTCATCTGTTTGCAAGGCAGGCAGCTTTGCCTTAAGTTACTGACTCGGCGTAAAACAGTTTCCACTACCCTAACCTTGATTTAGAATAGAAAAAATACTCGACACATGCACGCACGATCAAGCCTGGCTGGAAATACTTTGTTACAGATGTGCGAACAATGCTGGGTTCCGAGAAGACAATGCCTGTAGAAGAGAGATGGAAAAACTGTAGCTGTACAGAATAAACCCGTAAAAACTACCCTCGCATGAAGCGGGCTTCGAGAAGGTTCGGACCTCAAACAAGGCGTGTGACGGAGAGAAGGCAGCCATATCCGTCCTTGTAAGGTTGCATCCTCCATTCACAAGATCTGCTGACGTTTTCCTTGGGGGGGGGGGCGGGGAAGAAGAGGTGGGAGTAAACGAGCGAAGATGTTGCCGAGCACCGGCTTCCATGTCCAGGCAAGAAGCCCAGTGACGTAGATGTGTGGGGTCGTTTCCCTTTACCCGGACGTGCTTTGGCATTTTGAACTAATGATATTGTGCGTGAAGCTTTTTTTTTTTTTTTTTTTTTTTAGCGATCCATTCTGTTCGTTCTTTCCTTCTTCCATTTTACCATTAACCGACATGGAGAGTTAGATAACGGCTTTCACTGCCTTTCTTCACGTCCACGTCTTGTACGCATTCATCGCTGTTGACGTTTATTGACGTTAGGCGGTCCGGGACCATTAGACAGACCCTTTCGATAACTACACCAACGACTGGGATTCGACCCTTTCGAATCGTTAATGGCTGAACACCCCTTCATCTGTCTGATTTTTCAGCTTTCAATTTTATTTTTCTCCCCCCCCCCTCCTTTTTTCATCTTTTTTTTTTTTGTTCGATCTGGAGTTATCTTGACATAATACACAGAGTGATGACCCATCGCTAAGCCCGCTTGAAGTGGGCATGGGGGTCTAGCTTTCACAGCTATTCGTTTCCTCTGTAGTGATTGTAGTGCCCTTTGTTTTCCCACATTTCTTGCTGATATCTTCATGTTGGACTGTTTCGTTGCCTGTGGCCATTTAAAAAAAATCTACTTCCAAATTCATTCTACTTTTTTCTGGGGAGGGAGGGAGGGTAGGAGTGGAAAGATGGCTGATAAGTTTTTCTTCTTTAAAGACGAAAGAAACTGGGGTTCGCGCTTGACGAAGAGGATTGTGGTATAGCTTGATGGTGCGGTTTGCAGGAAGGAGGGGTAGAAAGTGGATGAGAGGTGTGGGGGTTGATAGAAAGATGGAAGTAAAGGCTGTTAAGTCGGATGCATTGGATGGAGTTCGGTACAGATCGAACGCAGCAACAGATCGCAAAATTGAATCTTTGCGCCAGCGTCACTTCAGCTTGTTCGCACGGTCCTCGCCAGTTTTTTCCCCCCAGCGAAGGATAGCACCGCGACCAAGGGGTGCATCGATAAGTCACCGAACGCCCAAAGCCGATACCTCATAGATTCAGCGGTACGCAGTCAACTGCCTTAGTTTTACTGGTTGCAATAGATCGAGAATTGTAATTTTCAGTGGACTGGGGATGGGAGGTGATGTTTTATTAACTCCTAACACTAAAACCTGGATGACCGTTACTCACAAAGTCGAGCAAATTGCATGTTTGTCGTTAAACGTCATGTCACTGAAACCATTTGTAGCAGCCTACTGTTTGCTGACATGGAACAAATCTTCTTTTTATTTTCTTATATAACAAAAAGACGTTTTTCTTCTTCTTATAGTGGTGGTGGTATGATGGGACACGGTGTTTATTCTAGAGTGTCATGTTGGTATAAGTCGGTGTGTCGAACAACCAACGGAGTCTTGCATGGCTTACGTTTAATGATGCGAATCTCCTATAATCGAAACTGTTATAAAACTGTTAAGCATATATTCATGGGTGAGTGGGTATGAGGTGAGTAAGGGTTGTTTGTTTTGCTACTCTCAGCTTTACTTTTTCCAGCAGGCATATCGCTGCAGATGAAGGACAATGACATTAACCAAATTTATTAGTCCTGGTGGGCAATTATACTCGGGAAGTTTTGCTTCGTTGCAAAAAAAAGGACAAAAAGGTGCTAGATACGAGATAATAATAAGGTTGCACATAAATAAGAAACAGTTTTTCAAGAAATCTCTCAATAAAATAGAAAGTTTAGCCTCTCGTTTCCTGGGTCATGCTCGTTTCTAAAGTTCTTCCACCCTTCTAAATCGATAACTACTTATCTTGTGTCTATTTAAAATTATCCCCCTTAAAAAGGCACTCCTTGCTCATCCATTATCCACCAAAGAAAGCTCAGTCATGAAGAATTTCAATTTTGTTGTAGTGGACACAGAGACTCAAAGCGCTTTAGTCTAGCCATTCACAAAAGTTGTATTACCCTGGAAATTATTTTGGTATGAAAAGGGCATTTACTCATTTGCATTCATTATGGCATGCATCGTAGAACAGTCTTCTGTACTAATGGTCGTAGATATTTTAATCGCTTACATGGACTCATTTACCACTGAAACAAGAAATGGTACTAACGGGATCAACGTGTATCGGCTGCACAGTATGGTAATCTATCGATGCACCTGGTTAATGTCACCGGGTCTGTGGACCATCCAGGCACCCCGCGCGGTGATGTTTGCGGTGCCTGTCAGCGGCCCTAGCGTCGGGGGGCAGATCGGGATTATGGGATAATCAAATTTGCCCTCTCGTCATCGACAAGAGCTCGCATGACAGTCGTGTGCGATGACCACCAGACGAAGAGACAGCCTCCCCCTGCTGGTGGCTTTTACAGAAGAACCATTTGCTCGAAGTTAACAAGTCACGCTTTCCCTCACTCGTGGTATGTGTGTGTGTGTGTGCGTGGGTGCGTGGGTGCGTGGGTGCGCTTGCTCGCGCTGGGGCAAAGATGAGGATCTGGGGTTAGTGGATGCTGAGTTGCCATCTAACCTAAATGTCTACAAAACAACAACAAAAATTCAGTTTGTCATTTTCTTCATTATAGTAATGCAAATTACATAATGATTTTGTGGGTCAGGGCTGACCATAGGTACGAGATATTATACTTAGCTCTAACCTGGGTTAAAGAATATCTTTCTGTCTCTCCTGTCTCTTGTAAACTGCGTTCGTCGTTAGTTTTCAGAGCTACCAGTTCTTCCTCCTCTAACAGCGTGTTTAGATCGGTACACTGATGTTGACCTGATCATCCTCCTAGGATCGACTGGCGGAGAGGTAGCTGACAGAAAAACGAGAATGTCACAGTTCGAGGTCTTTGTGTGGAGGAGAAGCAAGGCTGTGATGTACAACACTGACATCTAACGCAGGGCAAGTGGGTTGTGACGTGTACACCGAGTGCGTCAGTGACGTCATGCCATATTGTACGATAAATATCGGCTTACGAGATGCAAGAGCTGTTGAAGTCAGTAGGGAGGAGGGTAATTAAATATATATCGCGTGGAGGAACATTGCGAGGGTTACTAGAATAATTAAATTGGGTTGTGCGTTCTTACTGTGGCAAAGCTGGCAGAAGGCAACATGTCGCACGAGTGCTTCCATTCGCTTGCATGCCGAGCACACACAACGGAATTTCCTTACATTTGCATTTCGTCTTGTGGCCGACCGACCATGGGCCATGTAGGTTCCTCACACCCTCGCTCGCTCGCTCGCTTTTTTGTTTTGCACATTCACCTTCCCCCTCGCCAACCCGCTCGTCTCGCTCCTTCTGTCTTTCTGTCACGCTGCGGTATCGCAGAATAGGCGTCTGTGGCTTATGTGCTGTGTGAAAGGACAAAGTTTAGGTGTAGAGTGTGTGTGGGGGGGGGGAGGTCGGGCAGAAGGGTTCAAATGGCTGGCGATCGATTCGGCGGAGGATATTTTTGCCCCCCGCTGAAGAGACGCTCATGGAGGCGTTTGGAATCTGCGTCGTTTGTTCTCGAAATACTGTCCTCCGACCACGAGCCAGCCTGACGCTGTAGCGACCCTTCTCCTTCTCTCGCCTCACCCCCCCCCCACACACACACTTCCTCCCATTTCTCCTCCACCCATCTGCATCTCCTGTCCACCCTATTATCGTCTTTTCGCTGACTACGAGCGATATATCGGAGTGGCGCGCGCGAGCGTTGGGTGTGCGAGTGTGACCACCAGCTGCCTCCAGCTTTTTTCCTGGCTTCTGATGACTACGTTTCTGTGGCCACGATGTTCAGCGCCTATTGCAGGTGAGGATTTATGCTCGGTTATTGTGTGTTGAACCGGAAGTACGTAGGTGTTTGTGGATATCTCCATCCGGCGTCTCCTGGAAAACAAAAACTCATTTTTTTTTTTTGCAATGCTGGCAACCATGGCCTTCTGGGCTTGTCTCGCGCTTAGTGTCCTGTTGGGCCTTGAAATAATGTTTGTCTAGATTTGTCGGTATTTGTGAGACATTGGTTGGTGATTGAAGATGCGTTGTTTTGCGTCTTTGTTCTTGTTTCTTTTTCTCTCTGTTACTATCTTATGCTCCCCGCCCTGAGTTTATACGCGCGCATGCATGTGTGCTTGTATATGTTTTTTATTTTTTCCTTGGTTTCGATCTGTAAAATCTTGCTGGGTAGGTTTGGATCAGAATGATCGGACGGCTGCTCCACGCGCACTGACAAGTTTCTTTACTTCGTGGTCTTTACGGTTGTCGAGTATCTCTGATTTCATCACGGATCTTGGTCACGTGTTTGGTGATGTCATCTTCATTCAAACCATCCACTGAGAAAGAGGCATTGCCGTATAGCGCCCTAAACTCTTGCCTAAATAATTACTGCTGTTCCGTGCATGCTAAACTGGAGGTGGAGGAAACATTTTATTGTCATATTTTTTAAATTGCTCGACGTTTGGCCAGAGATAATGGCGGTAGGGATTGGGGGGGGGTGTGAGTTTGTGGAGAGGGGTGAGACGGCAGATATTTTATGATCGTTCACAATTGATTTAAGTTTGTCTTGTTTCCAGATTCTTTCAGCATTCTCAGAGAATAACAGTCCATTTACAACGCATATACTTGCCTCCCTTTATTATGTGCCAGTAGGTGGCGCTACTCTCGTAGTCACGTCTAATCGACTATTTATTTATATTTACATCGACTTAAACACAAATGTTTCACCACAGTGACTCCAGTTACGCGGTTGTTTTCCTTAGGAGAGGAGGTTTATATTGAAGCAAATATCTATCCAACTCTTGTGTCGGTGTTCATTTTTCGGTGGTGGTGGTGGTGGTGGTGGTTGCAGCACAGATTTGATTTGAATAGCAGTGGAAGGAAAATACAGAAACAAGGGAACTCCTACAACTTGAAGGTCTGGTGATCTGTCACAGTCTGTCGTGCTTAAGCACTTCCGCATCTCGACGCAGGTGCGCGGGAGGTGGGGGTGGGAAAGAAGGTCATGGTGTCCACCAAAAGGTCTTCTCACCGGTCCCGACACCGTGTCCATGCTGACCTCAGAGGTCACGCCGCTGTTTGTGAGAGAAAACGAGCTGCGATGCGAAGTGTGTGTGTGTGTGTGTGTGTGCGTGCGTGCGTGCGCGCGTGTGTGTGTTTGGGAGGGGTGGGAAAAAATTGGCGACGCTCGTCTTAGTCACGTTTCGGAATTGACCCCCCAAGAGGTCATCAAGTTGACTGGTCCAAACAAGAATTCATTGGCTGGGCTTGCAACCTGTTTGCACCATGTGCCGCACAACACTAACCGCGGAGACGGTCTATGAGTGACCAAGCTTTTTTTCCGAATTTATATTCTAAGCACCAGCTTACAGTAGGGATCTAAACTAATCGAAACCTTCCTTGGTGTTAAAAAAAAGGTTGTATACCCCATATCGCCTGCTCAAATAAAAAAGTGGGGAGAGTTGCCAACAACAAAAAAAAACAAAACCTTACAAAGGAAGTTTGAAGTTACGGACAATTTTCACACCAGAGGTATTCAGGCTGTAAATATTTTTCGTGGTGTCTGTAGCCCCAACCCGCGCCGTGATTATGTGCTCAATGATAATAGCCTGCTTTTCGTAAAAAATAAATCTTCGCGCGTTTTATTTTGTCAAATTAAAACAATAATGTGAAATTGGGCAAGGTGCGAAACCAGACTTCCCCAATTTTCAGCAGCCACGCAGCACGCGGTCTGGCACCAAGTGGAGTCGCTTGACGGAAACCTACCTCGTGCGGGACGGAAAGAGACGATCATAAAATAAGGCTAAAACCTGGCTGCGAAGAAGTGTGTGTGTGGGTGCAAAGTCAGCCCTGCGCCTACTGCGGTTTTCACGGTGTTACTTTTTTGTTTTGTAATCCTTCATACGCACGCATTAATGGTTGGTGCCGATGGCTGGAAAGAAGGGATTGACATTAGGCGGAGAGTGGTAAGCTGGCTCCAGGTCTGTTATTGATCCCTGGGTACCCTGCGGTCTTGTCTGTGGCCAGCGCCGATGGCGGTTAAATAACCATTTCATGTGCAGGTGGTTATATTTGTTTTCTTTTTTTAAATTTATGGATGTGGGGATGTGCACGACAAGTTCGAAGGTATTATTACATGCAACAACTCTCTGAAAGTATTAGCAGAGGGGCGTCCAGATTCTCAAAAGTATGGACAGGGGTGTTCATTTCTTTTATAGCACTCCTGCACCCCGAGGTGTTTGCTGCTTCATTTTGACTGTTGCGATCAACGGACAGTGATAAAAGATATGAGGACTATAGTTGGTAGAGGACAGAATGAGTCCAGTTACTTGCTGCCTTGACCATTCGCAAATACAAATGTTTGGTTTGAGCTGTCTGCTACATCAAAATGAACTATGCGTGGACATGAAGATTAAGCCCCAAAAAGCACCAAATATGAACTAAGTGTAACAAGTGTAAGTATAACACGTGTAAGCTCAGTATAACAAGTATATACCGAGTATGAGAACTAGGAAGTACAAATGAAAGTATGACAATAAGACACGAGAATACAGTAAATGAAATGTGAAGCCTGTCTGTAGAGAGTCTGGCCAGAAGAACAAAACAGACGAAAGGATAACTTTGTGTCGTCAAAGTGTTATTGGCTGCTGATGTGAAATATTTGTATTGACAAACGTATTGGGAGACAAGTTTGGAAACAGCGTGTTGACCAAAGTGATTTAATGTCCTGCATGTTCGCCCTAAAACCACGGGTTTCCTGTAAACTTCCCACTCAACTTTGCCAAGCTTCCCTTTAGGGTACGCGGCTTTCATGACAATATGTCCGCCTTCAGCCGCACGGCACTAATGCTAGACTATGTTCTTCTGCTGCAGGAAGGTGTGTCGCCACTGCAAGTGCGCACCGGAAGTGCATGAGATGACGGGCGTGTCGGAGACGGACCGCGCACTGCAGCGCCTGATGCAGGACGCCCAGCGCAACTCTACCTCGGACGACGACAGCGGCTGTCCACTGGAGGAATACGCCTGGGTCCCACCTGGCCTTAAGCCTGAACAGGTGAGGCGTCTGTTTATTTTTTTATTTCTTTGATTGTTTTTCTTTCTTTCTTTCTTTCTTTCTTTCTTTCTTTCTTTCTTTCTTTCTTTCTTTCTTTCTTTCTTTCTCACCTTGTATGTATGTGTGCGCGCGCGCCTTTCTATCTCATTTGAGCAAATATCAGTGCCTATGCACGCGTCAAAATGTCTTTTGTTTGTGGTAGTGTTTGTCCGTTTGAGTGTGTGTACGCTACCGTGTTTTTTTCACATGACTACATCGCCACCACGCAATCGGACCTGGTTCTCTAATAAAAGCGTGGGTAGACTTCTACAGCGACTCCTAATTCGGAAGGCTTGCCCAAAGGTTTGCAAGGCAGTCTAGGAGAGAATTTCGGGGTGTCCGCTTCGCGGAGCATGAATCGTAGATTGAAGGCAGCCATCCGATTGGTCGGCTCAGATCGAGGCGAGACAGAAACAAATCAATCGAGAAAAATGTTGCGTATTAAACCTGCATTTACCCCTTCCGCAAGAAAAAAAAATTGTTAAAGTTTGAAATTAGTTTGCGGATATAGTAGTATGTCATCTGCGGCATGCATATTTTTTTTTATTAATCCATAAAAAAGCTTCGCGATTGATCCACCAAAGCTTGAAAGCTTCCATTTAACCGAATAGTTTGCAGCTTTGAAGTTTTTGCCAAAATAAGGTGGCAACTGCCAAATGGCATATTTTTCATTCTTCGCCGCTGCCCGCCTTGTTTGTAACCTTCCTGCGAATCGCTTTGTCAGATACAAGCGGCGCCTGTAAGGTTCGAAAGTCGCCAGGAAATAAATAAAAAAAAACCTCCTCGCGATACAAATAAACAAGCAGCCAATCAAACGCTCGAATGGAGTAAACAAAACGAGTTCAGAATGCTAACATTTATGCTTTTCGATAAGGGTGCCATCTTAGGAAGAGTACAGCAACAGTAAGAGAAAGGAAAAATAAACTGAGTGTACCCGATAAATCTACCTGATTAGACCCATCAGTAGACTAGAAGCAGCAGGGCTACAGAGTGCGGGGTAACTTTGTCCACCTAGCTGCCGTGGTTTCGTTTCCGATGCCAGCGGAGTAGAAAGAACTGATGCCAGCAAAACATCGCAGGGAAATCAAAAACAGGTAAACAGGTGCACTCGAAGCACCTTTGTGTGCCTGAAGTGGCCGGAGGTGAAGGGAGGAGGAGGGTACAGTGGGCGAGAAAGAGGCGGGTACATAAACACCCGCTGAAGACTAAACCGGGTCAAAGATGTGGCCTGCTGTTTGCACGTGAGGCCAGATTACCGTTAGAACAACATGCCTGTCAGTCTCCGCACTCCCAACTGGCTGCTGCGCACCCAATGGTTAAAAACACGAAACAGGTAGGCGAGCTACTGATACCCGTAAAAGACACCCGGAATGATAGCAACATATACATCCAACGATACGAACACTGCGAGAGAAACCTGGGTGCCTGCGATCAAGATTGGTACCGCACGTGGTTTAGGCTCAGACTACTGGTATCGGATGCAGGTAAAATTTTCGAGATCCGTGCAATATTCTAGTGACGATCGCGTGCAGGGTGCGTGGAATGTGAAATGTACGTGCACTGCTTGCGAGCAGAGCTGATCAAAACTCCCGGTCATTGGGATTTTAAAGGATAGTAGTAGGTGCAGGGCACTGAGCGAGGGCGGTCAGTACTGCAGCAAATACAACAACAGGCCTGGATGAGTTTTGTCGGGAGCACCAGAAATATCCGGGGTGGTAAAAGGAATTCAGAGACAACATTCAGACGAGAGAATTTGACTTTTTACACAGGACCGGTCCCATACCTACACGTGCATACATACATCTGTCCACCTGCCACTCTCGAACTTGATTGAGAGACAGAGACCTCTGTTCCTCTCTGTGTCCCTCCTCTCTACTTTCTGTGTGTGTGTGTGTGTGTGTTTCAGAGAGACCAGTCGATTAAACCATTCCTTGGTTTCTTTGTGTATAATTAATATTCCTGTTGCCTCTATTTTGTTGTCATTTTTATCTCCCGAGACGCTTATATTTCTTATTATATCTTCATTAAAATTCCGGTCACTGTCTTATTCACACAAAACACTCGTGCACGCACACACACTCTCGCGCGCGCGAGAGAGAGAAAGAGAGAAAGCGATAGAATACGGGTCCTTATATTGAAGGGCAGTCTCCTGTAGTATCTGAAATCTTTTCAGCATGTTTGTCGTGCATCTCTTGGCGTTTGAAGCATCCAGAGCCAGGGTTGTGGTTGTCCACAGACAACTTAGGACATAAACCTGCAGTGTGCCTCTGGGGTGTGTGTGTGTGTGTGTGTGAGATGGGGTGATTAGTGTGCGTGTGGGGGTGGTGTGTGCACGTGGGAGTGTCTAGGTGTGGATGGGTGGTGTCTGGGTGTGTGTGGATGTGGCTGCGAGCTGTTTTTGAGAATAATTGACAAAGTACGTTGAACAAGCTTAGGACTTCAATTTCCAGTGTCTTCTTCTTCACACACCACTTCTTTTTCCGACATGACCTTTTTTTCCAGACCTTGGCATTTTAACCGTTCTGTGTTTAAAACGGGGCAATTTAGGAAGGGGTGGTGGTAAATCTACTGACAGACGTTAATTTGTTTTTTGTGAAAGATTTAGGACCGCAAAATATATCGGCTTCTGTTTTTATTTGCTTCAGTCTTTCTGTTTTCTTTCGTGGTCTTGTGCTTCTCTTAAACAACCTAAGCTTCGCAGTTTTCTTACATTTCCTGTTCATCCCTGGATGTCATTTCTCTAAATTTTTAAACCCTCTTTCATTCTTTCCTTATTGCGAAAATTTCACTGGGCTTGACTGCTTTTTAAACATCTCATCAATCTTTTCATCACCTGCTTTTTTTTCTTTTTTCTTTGTTTTTTTTATTTCTTTCATTCATACGTTGTTAACTTTTAAAAATATTTCGTTGGACTCAAAATGGATTTCGATAATTTATTTCGTGTAGGCTAACTTAGCTTCTTTGGAATTAAACCTCTGCTGTTATAAGAGTGGGAAAGAGTAGGGGTCCGCTCGCAAGTCTGCATGTGCGCGTGCTAGTGTGTATTCGTTTATTGCCTGCTCGTCTGCCTAAAAAAGTGTTTATCACTTTCGATCGTGGATATCCACAAAAGACTCCACTCACACGCACGCACGCACGCACGCACACACACGTGAGGACTCTCTTTTTCTAACTCACATACATACTACATGTCTGTCTCTCGCTCTTGACCCCTTATTTCAGCTGTAGTGCAATGTATTTACGATTCGATAGTTCAGTCTGTCGAGCTACCTTCGTCCTTGCCCACCCCGAGATTCCACGTGAGTTGTGCAGAAAACAATGCGATCTCCGCTTTGACACCGGTATTTCTACACTGTGGAATTCATTGAATCATCTGCAAGACAGACAGCCTCGGGTGAGAGAGAGAGAGAGAGCTGTGAGGAGTTGGGGGAGGGGAGTAAAATAGAGGGTTAGTAGCTTCACCAGTACCACCCACCCGTCTTGTTCATTGGCACCCGAAGATGATGACGGCTGCTTCATCGCCTCGTCATCTCTCGGCAGGCAGGTGTTACACTTATTTAGCGCTTGCCGAGTGAAAGCACAGGCGGTTGATGGCGAAGATAGGACTGACTTCCCAGGTAAACCAACAATATACTCGCAAGTTATTCGCCACTAGCTGTGTGACCGGCATTGGTTCTGTGTACCTGTACAGTTAGTGGGATGCCGGAGCTACCTGTACAGTTGGAGGTATGCTGGATGTACCTGTACAGCTAGAGGTTTGCTGGATGTACCTGTACAGCTAGAGGTGTGCTGGATGTACCTGTACAGTTGGAGGTATGCTGGATGTACCTGCACAGTTAGAGGTGGGTTGGGTGTACCTGTACAGTTAGAGGTTTGCTGGATGTACCTGTACACTTAGAGACATACTGGGTTTACCTGTAGAGTTAGAGGTGTGCTGGATGTACCTGTACACTTAGAGACATACTGGGTTTACCTGTACACTTAGAGACATACTGGGTGTACCTGTACAGTTAGATGCGTGTTGGATGTACCTGTACAGTTAGATGCGTGTTGGATGTACCTGTACAGTTAGATGCGTGCTGGATGTACCTGTACACTTAGAGACATACTGGGTGTACCTATACAGTTAGAGGTGTGCTGGATGTACTTGTACAGTTAGATGCGTGCTGGATGTACCTGTACACTTAGAGACATACTGGGTGTACCTATACAGTTAGAGGTGTGCTGGATGTACCTGTACACTTAGAGACATACTGGGTGTACCTGTACATTTAGAGGTGTGCTGGATGTACCTGTACACTTAGAGACATACTGGGTTTACCTGTACAGCTGAAGAGAGCGATCAATATTTTCCAATCCATGCACACAGTTATGTTCCTTATTTTCTCAGCCCTCTAACCCTGTTTCGTCCCTTAAATTGTCGCGCAGCCCGTTGGCGCAGCTGTTAGTTAAGTGCCTGTCACCAACACCAAGATCAGATGCCCTGGGTTCACTTCTCGGTTCGGTGTAAAGCTCCAATACTTCCATTCCCTTTCTTGGCGAGTTGAAGTGAATGCTATCCTCCATCCCCCTGCCCTGTGGTCCTCCGGTGTTTACACCTGGCAGCTGAAACAGAGGCTGGCCTTGTAAATTGGCCCTAAACCATGTGATCATAACATCGCATCACTGCACGGTGACTGTTATCAGCAAGTGTATCGCGTGCGTTTCCTATCATTGTCCAAGCGACACACCAAGCGGAAGCTGTTGTTAATCATACTTTATTGTTTTATTGCAGCACGGGATGCGAAGCCACGCCGCTTGTTTCCAACAGCCATTTCGTCTATTTACGATCATTTCCCACAAACAAATAAAAAAAAACCCCAATGCCAGCTGGGTTGCCGTCATTTCCCTGTGGCATATAGTTAATGACTGTTGAAGGGAATGAAGAATGTTCATATTACGGGTATGAAGTAGTTCGTGATTATGCTACATTAAGACAAAAATATAAGGTTGTTAGAAATTATCATTCGTCTGGAAAATGCCTGCATGCATGCACGCACGCACTTTTTGTCATCATAAGAGCGAAAGTTAACTCGTCACGTGACTGGAAGAAAAAAAGTGGGGGTTGATATTTTTCTGTAACAGCAATAAGAGTACCCAGGTTTTTATGTAATATCCTTACTCTATGCCTTTTGTATTTCTTTGTGTACTGTAAGCGTGTATTGTATATAATGTCATCTGTCTGTGCACGTTTACATTTGTAGCTTGGACATCATCATCATCATCATCATCATCATCATCATCATCATCATCATCATTTAACAGGCGATGCAGGCTACTGTCAAAGACACTCTCGTGCCAGATGCACTCACGCGCTCATCCAGACATCTGCGCGTTCTTGTGTTCTAAGACAAACTCGTCTTTTGCAGGCCCTGTCTACTTTAATATTTACAGCACAAATATAATCTAAAGAGAAAAACTACCACACTTGCTGGTCCAGTTAATTCAAAACAAAATGAAATTTACACCCCTACCCACAACGGAGCGGTAATGGCCGTCAGGTTAACGAGAAGAATTCTTTCTAAATTTTCATTCCAGCTGCACACCACAAAAATACCAAAAGACAGTTTGCGTTTATTTTTTTCTACAGTTTCCGTACACTATTACTGTTTCTATCTCCTCAAATAATCAGCCGAGGGCTTCATGGTGAAACTGTTTTTACATCTCTTTATTCAAAACTGACGACAAGTGTTGAAGATTTATGATACCAAGCTATACTCACGCATCTTGATCTCGTCGTTATAGTCTCGACATCCCGACAGGGCTGCAATTAGGGCTGCTGTTGTCACACTCACTCACTCACTCACTCACTCACTCACTCACTCACTCACTCACTCACTCACTCACTCACTCACTCACTCACTCACTCACTCACTCACTCACAGAGAGAGAATCAGAAAACAAAGGTGGATTTGCTGAAAGATACAAATGTGTTAGTAAGCAATGAAAAGGTATACAGAAGATGTACTTGAAGTTGTACAAACGTCGCATATAAAAAATCCTATTCACATACAAAATAGTGTCTCCATGGACTACGGGGACTAGGAGTATAATGTGCATGAATATCTACACATCCATTGCAGAACACACAGACAGCAACAGATATTGAGAATAGTACAGACACAAGTCACTACACCAAACAAAGGGCAAAATCAAAGACGACACTGTAAGTATCAGTCTAGCCAACTGTCAAAAATAAGAAACATCAGTGGCTAAGCAAATCTGTAACTATTTTTGAATCATTGTGCAGTTATTTCAGTTCAGCTCTTATTAGTCAGTTTTAATGTTGAGAGACAGACGGACATGGTCGTGAATGTGTCCTAAAAGGTGTCTGATTTATGTGAAGGTTCAGTCATTGGGGAGCTAACTAAAAATAACACCATTCAGCTCACCAATAAGTAAACTTTAGCATAAATCACACATCTCTGAGGACACATTCATACAATATAATTATAATTATAATTGATTATAATCAGCAACGCAAGCTTCGTCATTCCACGTTTGTGAATAAAAGTTAGTCTCTGGATGGTTCTGCTGGTGAAGCTCTCCACACTAATCTTGTTCTTTCTGCTGGTAATTACATTAACTGACTAGATTCAAAGTGTTTTCGAAGTCCCTCGCAGTTAGCTCCTTGGCATTTTTTTCCTATTATTTCCAGACGACGGCTGCTTTGAACCCAAATTCTGCAGCTGAAATAATGAAAATCATGCACTGAGTCAGTTTAAGAGCTTAAAACTATCTCACCATGCGGGTTGACTTGTCCGCACCTTACTGATGCTGCCACACGACTCGCGCTTCAGAAACAGGAACATTATGTCACCGATCTGTGACAAGTAGCCGTATACCTCCCCTCCCCCCTAAAATGTTCCCTTGCAAAACACAGGCAGCATAATTCGGCATCCGTGCCGAAAGCATACTCATCCACCCGTGCCCCAGCTACCCGAACCTACAGCTATCTGTCGTCTGCACAGGTGCTGGGGACGAGAAAAAGCGAGACGGAAATGGCACGGTCATCGGGTAAGGAGAGAGGCAATGGGATTACCTCTGGGGCTGGTTCGCCAATCGACTGCTAAACTCCGCCATTTGTCAGGAGTTGTAGATAGGCCGACGGGGACAGTGGTGGTGTCCCCTTGCTAGGCGAAATTATCTTTCCTGCCGTCAAAGATTTAAATGGGTAGGGTGAGGGGGGAAGTCAGACGCTCTTTCCTTCTCATCCTCTACAAGAGGAAACGAAAAAAAAAAATAAAAACAATAAACAATTGTGGGGGAAAATGACGGCGACTAAGGGGTTTCCGCTAAGAGCATTATGTCCTTTAGGTGGAAAAAGGCTTTCAGAGCGCAGGCGTTGCGATGTATTGATACTTCAGTTTTATTGCAGCCATGATTTTGGTCGCGAGATTAGGTTTGGACGTAGGGGTGAGGGTGGGGGTGGGACATCTCGGGTGTCGCGGTGACGTGAAAACTGTTTCGTCTGAGGAAACGGCAATGGGAAAGTATGTTGGCGTGGCGATGTTCTTTGCCCCACCCCTCCCCCTTCCCCTTCCCCCTTCCCCCGGCGCCTCCAGCCCCGCCCTCTTTCAGATTGTCGTTTGACAGATTAGGCGCGAAAGTAGTGATAGTGCTCCTTTTACTGTAGGAATTCTAGACTTACAGCCTCCTCTGATCTGACGTGGGGCAGCTGTTTTATCTGGGGAGATCTCGCCAGACAGCAGTTTGTCCTCCTGATTCGATTTTCTGGAGTTGTTTTCGCATCGTGGGTTTTAGTTGTCCCGTGTTTTCGACCACAATTTTTTATTTCCGGTCAAATTAGTTTTAAAACGATGATCGTGTCCTCTCTCCGATCTCTTTTTCTGTGTGTGTGTGTGTGTGTGGCGGGGGGGGGGGAGATGGGCACCTCTTTTTCTTTATTTCATCGATTATTGCTCTCTTTCTCTCATCACCTCCCTCCTCTGTTCTCACTTCCTTTTTTTTTTCACTCAGCCCTTCTCTGACTCATGTTCTCTTTGTTCCTTTCTTGCTCATATGCACATGCATCTACTAGGCCATCTACTAGGGCATATTCACACGCGCGCGCGCGCACACACACACACACACACACACACACACACACACACACACCTTGCACGCTGGCTATCGGATTGGAGCAATCATGCTTTATTTACCCCAGAACAATTCCAACACTCGTCATGTCTGCCTTTAGCCTGCCCCTCGCGCTAGTTTGCAATCCCTTCATATCTCCTTTCATCCATTATTTTTCTTTTCCTTTCCCATTGTCTCCCCTTTATTGTCTTTCCTTTTCCATCTTGTTCGTTCGTGTATAATTTAGGATTAGAATATTAATAACGTAATTTCCATAAATACGATTTTTGTATGGGCTAGCAGTTTCTCGTTTACGAACATGGCCACAATCAGGGAGAGTCGGGCAGAGCTCGCCCGGCTTATGGTTCCTTTCGTGGGCTGCGCTCCTCGCTAAGCCTCCGGTGACGTTGCCACTTGATTAACGTGTTTGAGGCTCGGGTGGCAGCGACCCGTCTCGAATTAAGATGCCTTACGCAACAGCCCTCTCTCGCCAGAACAAATCTTCTCGATCATCAAGACGTGCGACCACTTTCCATTGGCCAGGCCAGGTCACGTGACGAGCTCTCCAGCGCGCCGGGACCCGGGCTCTTCAGTCGACTTGTAGAGAGGAAAGAGGGATGGTGGGACGAGTGGCACTCCTGCTTGGGCAGATTGCACATCGCTTGTGCGTCATCTCCTTGCCCTCGACACCCCCACCAAATATATATATATATATAAATTAAAAGACAAAAATAAAAAGATGAACTTTTGTTGACAAGACACCATACATTTCGTTTAAAATTGTGTTTACCAGGGAAAGGGGCTACTGACTGTGAAACCAGCTAACTCGCCCTTTCTCTCTGTCAGATCTTCAGGTCGTTTTCTTCCTTCTTCATTCAGTACAGCAGTAATAGAAGAAGGGGGCGGGATGGGACTGGCAGAGTGATCGATCCTTGACGGATGGTTGTGTGCCAGCAGGAGGGGAAAAACAATGGCGAGAAACCAATCAGTCCGGGGCGACTTGAGTTGAAAGCGAGCGCCGCTGTGAACGCGCCATTTGCTGCATGATGGAAAAGTCACTTCGCAACCGAGAGGTTTGTGCTGTCTTCCCCAGACAGGACCTGGTTTGCTTCCCCGTCTCAAGCTAGAGCTGACACCAAGTTTGTGTGTGTGTGTGTGTGTGTCGAGCAGGCCAGCAGACTGATTCAGTTTACCTGAAACTGGCCAGCTGGGAAAACGCTGGGCAAGTGGCTTTTAATGAGGCCTCGTAGTTTATGGCAGCTGTCAGAGTGTGTTTACGAAGGGTTAATACACTGTAGTACTTTATCATAATTCCAGACAACCTGAAAAGGCCCTGTTCAGTCAAGAGCTAAAACGGAAAAGTACACAAAACCAGATTGGCGCTTAATTCCCTTAATGGAGTGAGCACAAGAACATTGTTTTACATAATTTAACGCCCGCATTCCAGTTACCTTTGTCCTGTCTGGTTCGTGACTAGTCGTGACTAGGAGATGGAGTAGAGAAGGAGGAATTGGTGTTTTATGCCGAGCCAGCAGAGAAGGAGAAGGGATGGTGGTAGTAGTGTCTGGGGGCAGTTGCACGGCTTATTTCTTATTTCAAAAAAATTGTTAGCCCTTAAATGTATTTAGTTTAAACAGTTTTATAGAAAGTTTCTTAAACGCGGTGTACAGCACAAGTTTAGAACATTTCAGACTAAAACTGTTTAAATAAAAACGGCTGAAGCCGGACTTTCGCTTCAGTTTCTTGAAGTCCATACTGATGAAACAATTCGTCGTCGTTTTTATTCATCATAGGATCTTTTGTTTATTTGAAAATACTTGTCTGAATCTGGTTCTAACCTTGGTCATCGCTTTTAAAAACTGTTGGGGCCAGTTTAGAACAGCTCCGGGCTGTTTTAATTTTAGAAGAGGACCCCTTTCTTAAAACGATTCTTTTTACTACCTTCCCCACTCGAGACCAAGAGCTAGACAACGATTTCTGGACTGTCATGATGTTAAATCCTAATCCTCATCATCGTCTCTCACGACTGGCCAAGCATACATACTATACATTCATTTCCAGCCATTCTATCACCTAGCTACGACCAATCGCTCGCTAACGGGCGCATTCCGACCCGTGGTCACTGCTAGTTTCCCCTTCCTGCGAGAGTTCCTGCGGAGATACCCGGCGGACAATAAGATGATTATTTCTGTGTTCAACTACATAACCTATCCCGTGTACTTCCGCTCGACCTGTGGGGAACCGAAGTGCGGCACCAAGGCTATAGCCCTATTCTTAGTTATCTAAGGACACAGGCCCGTTGGTATAAAGCAAAGGTAAATCATTGTCCTGGGGCAGCATGGGGTAAACTCAAGGACAAGAGTCTTGTTTCCAAAGTTATGTAAATACAAAAGTAAGACGCTTCCCATTTTGTTTTGTAGAAAAGACTAACTCTAGCTTAATAACTAAGCCCACTGGCGGCAAAATGTGCACACTCGTCTTGGTTCGGAGGCCTTGTTTAATGTCTTGTGAAGGGAATGGTGGTCGTGGCGGAGCAAATTCGTTGACGATATTGATTAACTTTGAATATTATTCTGAAATTTATGGGTATAATTCACAGGCCCAACACGCTTGTCAGAGCCCCCATACTCATCCCCGACTTTCTTACACTGTGTTCAAAGGAAGCCGCGAAACGATCCCCACAACCAGCAGAAAAAAACTGTTGCTATGGACGCAAGGGAGATCACCCTCCATCACTTGTTCCAGCCAATCAACTGTTGTCGCTACTCGTTCTATTTATAGCTGACAACAGCAGACATGGGGGCAGGGTGGGGTTTGAGTTGCCATGTTCGGAAATGGCGGCGGTTTTCAAGAAAAAAAATCTGAACCTTTTCCGTTTGTTAGATGTCGTCTTCATTATCTTTGACTTGCTAGGTGAACACGCCCTCGCAGAATCTCGTTTCCTTTTGTTCGTGTTATTCAAGATGGCAAGAATAAGCGAGTTCACCTCACTCACTTAAGCTTGCTCATTGGTTTACATTTGTTGTCGCCGTCTTTATCGTTATCGGTATCGTCGGCACAGTTTTATTCTCAATGTTGTTTTAATAGAAACCTTTCCAGAACTGTATTTTAACAATAATTATTCATTATCTTCCCTTTGGAAGTATTTTTATTTGCATAAAAATGCTTTTAAGGAAACGCCGGTTGTTGGCGAGCTTTGAAGAACAACTATTCTGCGGTCAGTATTAACGGAAACTGGAGATCATGGAAACTGCGGTCATATGCCTGCGAGAGACAAGGTCTGGGGTCTATTTCGCGTGAAGCTATTATTTCCCTTTTCGTTATCAAAGTATGTGGTGGCACACAACTTCAGTAAAGGTTGTTGCCCTTTCCATCTGATCCAATCAGCGGTTAGTATTGAAAACCTCTAACGGTTTTACAACTTAAACAATAATCTTCATTTAACTGCACTAGGCGAGCTCATTAAAATTAATTTTTTTATATATCATTTCTCGGCTGTTTTACCTGACCAGTATGGTCTACATGCAGACCAGAGGGAGATGAGGAAACACTCTTAAGATTGTGCATCAAATAAAAGAAAATATATGTTGAATATACAGATGGAAGGACAATAAATACAAGGAACGAACAAAGATGCCCTTGAGAGGCGGTCAGGGTTGGGCGGTGGCGAGGTGAAGATTGAGGTCAAGATCACAGTTCACACCGGTCGATTGGCAATTTCCTGTGTGTATGACAGAACACTTGTTTGCCATCTTGAACCCAGGTGTCGGACAGATGTCCGAAGGATTTTTTTTCCTTTTCCTTTTGATCGCATATCTGGTCTGCATTGAAATATTGTCTCCCAAAGAGTAGGCGGATATATGCACTTGCGTGCGCGCGCGAACACACACACACACACACATGCACACACACACACACACACACACACACACACACACACACACACACTTGCATGCAGTTTCTTTGCTCGCTATTGCCAGCCCCTTCCCTCCCCTCTCTACGTCCCCCTTCTCGCCCTCTCTCTTTCTCTCTTACTCACAACGTAACAGACACGTAAGGCAGAGCATCCTTTACACGGGCCGTGACTCATGCCCATGTATTCACACCGCGCCGTCCATCAAAACAAGGCAAGAAATCCTTTAGCATACAATTCTCTAACTCCCGAGCAGCGTTCGATCCTGCACCCGCGCGCTTTGATTTTGTGTGTGTGCGTGCATGGGCGCGTGGGAAAGGGTGTGTGTGTGTGTGTGTGTGAGAGAGAGAGAGAGAGAGAAAGCACACACGAGGAGCCGGAACAAACAGCAAACCCGACTTCTTGGTCCGACAAATTGTGACAGACGAGTTATTTAGGGGCGATCCCAGCTCGAGCCGCCTGGGCTACTATATGCTTGTTATCTCACATTTCCGTCAATATTGACCGCTGATTAACCACCCTCTCCCTACCCAGGAAAAAAGAAAAAATATTTTAAAAAAATAGTAAAAATGCTCGTCGAACATGCGAGCTTGGAAAGTAGCCCCAAAGTAGCGTTCTCGCCAAGTGTTTGCACACGGCACGCCTCTAGGGCCTGTTGGCCATGTTCGTCATGTCCATGAAAACTGAAAATCCTGCGAGGCGCCGCTTCGTTTATTGACGGGACTTTGGAGTGCTTTCGCTTTAGTCCCTTCCACCCTCTACCTCCAACTCTCCCCCCCCCACACACACCACTTCTTCTACCCCTCCCTAATTTTTTGTATTGCGTTAATAATGGCAGCGAACCGCGAAATCAAGATGATATTTGTCATTGTAGCTTTTCCCCGCCTTCCTCGGCGAGATGGCCACATTGATCTCCAGGGTCGACTTGAGCCATTTATTTATTTTTTTTTCTCTCTTCATGTTCCCCTCCCTGCAATATACATTTTTATTTAAATACCACGTGCAGTTAAAAATGTCCAGGTGGTGTGATTAAGGGTGCGTTGGACCTTTGCACGCATGACTGTTTCGGGACTAAGGAAACTTGTAGGAGTTCCCAGGGGACCGTTCGCCGTCAAGCGTGGTTGCATTCGTAGCGACTGAAGGTAGATCACGTGTGGTGAGCGCGTGCTGGACACACAGAACACAGCGGCAGCTATAAGTCATCCTGTCATCGGCCAACACGTTTGAATGGTCGTTTGCAGTCTTTGTCGTTTTCTTTTTGCTTGTAGGAGTTAAGGGGGGATGGGGGGGAAAAGCAGAAAGGGGGAGGGCGAAAATATTGATGCCACTTTCTTACGAGTAAGCTTAAAAAAAAATTCAGTCGAAATAATTCGCATGAAAAAGTAGGGGAGATAATTTGCAAGTATTTGAATGAGAGATAGCGGAGGGGGGAGAATCTGTGGAAAGTGTGTGCTTGTGTGTGTGTGTGTGTGTGTGGAGGGGTGTTATCGCATGGAGTTTGAAGGGAGGGGGACGTGTGGTCTGACTGTTGTGGGTAGGAGAAGGCTGACATGGAGCACGAAGGGGAGGCGAATAGGGAATGAGGCGAGGTTATGTGTAAGGGGAAGGGATGCCCGTCATTGGTGCCCAGACAGCCACGTCATGCTTCGGATGGGAACAGGAGCCTTACAGCTGCTTTGCATGACGGGACGGCGTTTTCCCCTCCTTATTGCATGCCTTCATCACACTAATTCTCGTAACGCCAGTTGCTTTCACGTGCCAACATCGACTGCAAGTAACGGAAAAACGTTCCATCTCTCTCCCACCCTCACTACCGCCACACCACCGTCACCACCACCACCACCACCACCACCACCACCACCACCGGATATTCGGCGCGAGACACAAGATGGCAGCAGTCAAAAGATTCAAGATTTTCGCGTGAGACATCAAAGAGTCAACATGAGGACAATGATATATAAGGGCAAAAGAATATGAGTTGTTATCAGCTGATAAAACGTTTATTTTAAAGGACTACCACGAGGCTGATTCGTCGCATGGTAGTTCGAGTACTACTCAAAACAAAACAAAAAAAATAATAAAAAGAAATCCGTCTTCATTCAAGGTATTGAAAAATATCTGAACACATATACGTCGTCACGGCCGCTTAGCACGTGCGGTCTCAGGCGTGTGTATTTATGTATGAGTACATACAGTCGTGCATGTCTGCGTGTAAGTCTGTGTGTGTGTGTGTGTGTGTGTGTCAGAGGAACGGACTTTCACAGAATCACTGCCTTTCGAGTCATCATTTTTTTTAAAAAGTTAGTTTATGAGTAAAACGCTTCGCAAGAAAATAAAGCAGTGCTGACAGCACGTGCTTAGCGACACTCACGAATACCTTTTGTGGAGAATCTGGTCAGCCTCTGTTTGGTCAGCCTCTGGGTCTCTCCAAACCCCATTCTTCCCCTCCCTCCGACGACCGGTATAGGCCAATGAATTCATACAATTTCACCGCAGTAGAGGTGTGTGAGAGTAGCAGCATTGTACTGTCGACGTGGTCACAGGGTGGTACGGTGTGTGTGTGTGTGTGCTTGCTTGCTTGCTTGCATAGCCGAATTGCAGGCAGGTCCTCCCTCCCCCTATCCCTACTTAGGCAAGATGTCAGGACGGAGAATCGTCTGGTGTTCGCGAAATGTTTGAGTTTCCTGTCTAGACTTTCAGTGTACACACAGACATACGTGTTTTGTGAAACGAGTGACAGTAAGTCTTCAGAGGCCCGGCGCCATTCCCATCTCTTCAGTTGGCGGTGAGCTCTGACGGATGGTTTTAATGGAAACCGTTTCGTGTTGCAGAACGGGTTCCGGTTGGTGTCCAGTCTGTAGACTTGGCGCATTTGACACCCGAATCAAGCGCACGTGCGCGTTGTTAGATCCGGAGAATGTATATCTCGTGATTTTTCTCTCTTTGTTGTTATCTAATCTTTTTCTTTTCGTGTTCCGCCCTCGTTCATTCGCTTTTAACATTTTTTAAAATCCATTGACATCGTGCTTTTTTTTATGTTTCTGAAATTTCATCGTCTGTCTCCCGCGCCGTTCCGCGTCTTCCAGGGGCCACCCGCTCTTGGTGCCTTCTTGCTGCCTTATAGGGCCGGCTGTGAAGTCCATTTCCTCTGGCTACAGACTGGCATAATATTTTAATTAACCAGTCACAACTCACCCTCCTAAGTTTATTGCACATCGACTTCGCTACAAAATTTTAAACGTTCTTTCTGACTTAGGGTCGTGGACGAAATTGTGGATTTTATATGTAACATATATTTCGTTTTTTTTTTTTTTTGGTAGTACTTACCATGGTATTATATGGTTGTGGAGAAAAGGTGACGTGGAAGGCGAGAGTGAGAGAGAATGGCAAAAAAAAAAAAAAAAAAAGAAAACGCCATGAAAAGATAGTACAGTAATTTTTTTCTTGTTGCTTTTCTTGTGTGCAACAGTTTGGTGATTAATCTCATTCATAGCCGAGAAATCGTTCTTCGGAAAGGAGCTACGTGACCCTCTGCCCCCATCGGAGATTTCGTCATCTGTACGTGCGCTGTTGGCTAAGATGGCAGAGTCCGCGCATGTCTCGTACGTACACTGCAGCGCAGGACTGCGCATGCGTCACGATGAAGTTCGCAAACTACTTCCTGTTCTCTCCGACAGCGGACATGATCGGGCATGGCCCATAGCGGCATGGCATTTAGCGCTCTCGGGATGCCCAGGGGGAACAATCAGATGCTCCCAGCCACAAAAAATTATACAAAGACCGTAAAACAAACAGCCTATTCCCCCCTTCCCTTCCCAAAATAAAAAAGAGCTCCATGCAAATTCCAGCTTGGCATTTCGACTGGCCTTTTTTTTCCTAGAATCTAAGCAAAGGCTTCGTGGGGGCAGGATCGATTCTATGAGTTCCCGAGACCCTGCTGTCCGAAATTTGTGTGAGGAGGGAGGCTACGAAGGTGACTGTTGGGGAGTGGGGAAAGGGAAGAGTAGAAGGTTGAGGTGGGAGGGTGGTGAGCTGGGATAGGAGACAGACAGGGGTTGAGGTGGTGTTAATAAGGGGATTCACGGGGGTGGCAGAGGCCTTCAGGCGAGGGGTTTGAGGGTTGAGGTTGGGCCGCGCCGACCATTGGCCTCGTCATGCGACCCAAAGCCGCCATGACTGTACCGACAGAAGCATCCTCCCCAATGCTGTTCCGCAAGCCGACTGCAAGGGGTAGGGGGTTACAATCGTGGTGATCCCGACTGCAGCCAGCCATTGCTTTGTACTTCTTCCTTTTCGTTTTGGTCAAGCTTGTATAATTCTGTTCTACCTAAAATTAGGTGGCAGCACCTTATATGTATATGGAAAATAAAGATAAAATTAATCAGAAAGATTTGTGGCAGTGACGATTTTTGAAACAAGCAAGGAAAAATCTCTTCCCCCTCTCGAAAAAAAGCATTGCACACGTTTCTGGTTAGCGGTTTGATATTGAGGCTATTATAGCGGTCGGGAGGTGGCGAGCGGAAGCGATGTTGGAAATAACTAGCTGATAATTTATAGTCCACTCGGTGGATGAGAGCAGACGAGGAACTGTCAAACTATCAGTCTCTAATCTACACGAGCCAATGAGTGAATTTAGGTCCATCTACTGCGATCCTGGCTCCCTGTACAATTATCGGTGTGTGCCTGTGTTGTTATTTTCTTCTTTTAAGCGGCCCCATTCCTCCGCCCCATCTGTATCTTTGCTTCTCTTTCTCAACTGTTGTTTTACCTCTCTCCTTCTTTTCTTCTTTTTTTGTTGTTTGTGTTCAACCTTCGTTTTATCCTCTCTTCCCTTGTCCCTGACTCCATTGCTGCATTCCTTGTTTTCCATAACTCAAAGGTTTATATGAGCATCAGTCTAATAAGATCTTCAGTTGCCATTTTTTCAATTATTTTATCCAATAATTTGTTGACTTATCTTGAAATTTTTTTAGGAATTATTTAAGTTACGGGGAAAAAAACTGTGTAGGCAAGAGATGAAAAGAGTAAATACAGTTTGTCGGTCTTTGAGTGGGTAAATACAGAAATACACACTGCAGTTCACATTACACACACACACACACACACACACACACGCACACACACACACACACACAATGGGTTTATACTAAACAAAAATAAATAAACAATATTTGCCTTTGCTGCTTTTGTTACAACCAAGAATTCCGATAACCGAATCAATTCGATAACCGAATCAGCAGCGTCCTCTTGTTTATTGTAATTACGTTTCCTTGATGTCCGCTCGTAGATTCCAGTTGAAGGCATGCTGGGTAATCAGATTTGTTTAGCTGTCGTGTCCACATTTTTGTTAGCTGTTCTTTTTAACATCTCTTACTTCGGGAAAGTGACATAATATTCTAGTCTCCTGTATTAACTATGACAGCAAATAAATTGTTTAAAGATTTTTTTTGTCCTGTACGGGCAACGACCTTGTGAGACCAGATCAGTTGATCCATCGATGAGTTAGTTGATCAGTCTCTTCGCTCCTCCCGTCTTCCTCATCACCTGATCGCGTGGGCTCACGTGACCGTTACGAGCGCGAGGCTCATGGGCGCCTATCCTCTGAACTTTGGCCTTTGCCCAAAGACGGTTGCGGTCCATCCGCCAACCCTCATCAGCTTCGACTGGTCAGGGGTTCCCCGCGTGGTAAGATTACGCCACTTGCTGTGTTTTCAGGCAACGCAATTCACATCCCTTTCGGGTCAAAAACAATTCGATTTCATGCTTGGCTAGTGCAAATGGCATGCCTCCGCTTTTAGAAGGGCGCGGTCGTAATGAGATTTCGTGTCTTGTCTTTCTGGCGACCGCAAGCGCGGTGGGAATTCCTGAAAGACGAAGGACAACAGCGACTTCTTGTATGTCCAAGTGTTTCTTCCATTCCAACGTGACAGCACATTACTTCCGGGAGGCATTCATTGCAGAGTTCCATCGCCCTCCACTTCCATCCCACCCACCCACTACACACAAACCCTCCTCCCACCGCACACAAACCTCCTAAACTTCTTTCCCATCGGCTCAGGGGTTCAAAGTGTCCGTCGCTTAAGAACCCTTGGGAGAGGCTTCCGGTCTGGGTACGCAGCTTCGCCTTTCTAGAATTTCCCTTGCCCGTAATGCAGTCACGTCTTTAATGCAATCAAAAGACTCTGATACCTGTAATCCACTTTCCTGTAAACACTTCCTGCAACAGATAATGTTACATCATTGTTTCATGTCAGGTGCTTGTGCGTGAACTGCCATTTGGTGGCGCTTAAATATTCTCAGAAATTTGTGGCCCTTAGAAGTGGACAAGGTAAGTGTGTGGTGGGGTGGGGTGGAGGGAACGATAAAAGAAAGAAAGAAAGAAAGAAAGAATATAAGTAAAATCGATTTCGTCCTCCTGAAGCATTGATCTTCGTTGGTCTAATTGGCGTCAAACGTACCACCTGCTAGTTTTCCTTTGATGAATGCGAGGCTCTGTCGGCGTTTAACTGCGCGCCATTTACTCTTCTCATCATCTGCCCTCTGATTCCTCATCCTTGAGGCCGGGGAAAACTAGTTTTCCAGACATCTTATATATAACAAAAAGCATCATCGGATCATGTGGCAAAATAATGCTTACCAGTGCTGCCGTGACTTAAAAAAATAGTTCGTAATTGAGAGATATTAGTGGGAGACCCTTCCGCTTATTAAGCAACATTTCAGGACATATTCAAACGGATGACTGGATTTTTTTTTTTTTTTTTTTTGTAGAACCGGATTTTTTCCGGAGTGTTTGAAATGCTATGTGTTTCGAGGTAAGAGATTACTTGGTAAGCTTCTCATCACAAACAGCCACAAACCTTTGATGTCAGATTTAAAACAGAAGTTCAGGAGCGAGTGGATGCCCAGTCTTGTCTGAGAATCTCTTTCAGTAAGTGTGCATGCGTGCGTGCTAGCGTGAATATAAGAGGGAGGGAGTGTATAAAGGCAGAGAGTGAGAGAGATATGAGGGAAAAGATGAGAGAGTAGGTTGGACTGGTCATAGCGGTGTTCATGTTGCTGGTGACCGTTTACTGATCACATGCTATCTGTACCGCTGCCATATTAAAGTATTTTATTTATTAGTGAACAGCTGAACACGGTTGTTAAGGACAATATACAGATGGCTGTTATGTTAACTACACAGCAAACAGTTCCTACTTTGTCAGTGTCTGTCGTACTTTAAGACGACGAGCAGTTGATTGTGTTTTGAGGTTTGAATTCTTTTTGCATTTGTAAGTAGATGGACAAAGGTAAGAACATTTTAGTTCATGATAATGCATGACGATGACGTCACTGTGGTACAGCAAAGCGAAAGTAGGTGACCTTACTGTAGCCTTGAGCTGGTTCTCTTGTAAAGATCCTTTTTGTAAAGCGTCCATCCCAAAATGTGTTTTCTTGTTGTCAGCTTTGGATAGGAGGTAAATTTAATTAAATGGCAAAGATGAATTTCACAGTTTGAATGCCAGAACGAGGTTTAGAACAGAAAGCATTATCAGTTATGACACCTGGTAACACACTCGTGACGAAGCGTTGGATTGCGGGTCGCAAATACGTGTGCGTGCGTGTGTGTTTGATCTGACTGGAAGTGTTAACGGATAATTACTGTGAGTTACACGAATGTTCAGATTGCTTTTAATGGCGTAGAGTGCCTGCTTTTTGTTGCTGTTTTTTTAAGAGAGGCAATTCGGCACCAAGCAGATCACAGGCACAGAATTATGTTTTTCTCCCAACAGAGTATGCAAGCGCTGTAAGCCTAAGCACGTGACACTTCACGTGACTGTTTTGTATGCAGAAAAGCACAGGCGGCATTTGCACATGAAGGATACCCTGTTTTTTTTTCTTTTAATGTCTTCTCAGACTAAAGGTTCCACGTACAAGCTTTGTTTGGCAATCTGCTTATGACATGTCCGAGGACATACAACACAGAGGGAATTCTGGGAACGCTGGAACTTTGCTGACCACAGCAGCCAACCAATGAGCTTATGCAGGAGGAATGTAGGATGGTGGCAGTCTAATTTGAAGCAGGACTGCGAGAAGCAGTTGCGCTTCTCGTTGACTTTGGCATCTGCCGTGCAGTCTTCTCCGCCAAACCGCCAACCAACCGTCGGAATGCGTGGGGCGAACAATCGACGTCGTGGCTGTGGTCGCGGCTGCTGTGATGACTCCATCATTTCTCGCTCCATCGCGACCCGAGAGTATATTTCTGCCGCGATACCCGACATCACCCCGATCCCTCCATTGTGCACGCACATCTCTCCCTACCTATCAGTCCTTTTTTTTTTTTTTGGTATGGGCTGAGCGTCAGGCGCGTTGTTTCTGCGGAAATGTTTGTGGAAACGGTCTCACATTTCGGAATGTTGGAATGATTGATACGTGAGCAGAAGAGCAATCCTAACACCTTCCCACTCGTCCCGAAGGTGTAAAAAAAAAAAAGAGCCCGTTGGTTGCTGTCATTCTCGCTTAACCAGTACTGTGGTGGCATGATGCATCACACGTGCGTACAATAAAGTGCTTTGCGATTATTTTGTGGGTGGTCCCATTTATATTACAGTCTCTTGTGGGGGTACTCCTGCACCATTTTTACAACCATCAACAGACGATTAGTTTAGGGATTTGTCTGTCTGCCCTTTTCGTGCCGGCTGTGGTCGGTAAAAGAAACTTGTTTTATCGCAGCCATCATACAACTTTGTCGGCCACATTTGGAACGGGGAACAAAACTGTGTCAAAACAGTTTGTGTACATTTTGAACTTAAAGGACTCCATTTATTGTTTCATGTAGTAGTAATAATAATAATCCTATGGACTAGCTCATGGCGCTTTACAAACAACACACGATACATAAGTTAATGGAATGACCGTACAATCATTTGTCAAACGCAGAATAAATCAATCAGTAATCAAGAACGTGGCTAAAATACGTGTGGGTTGTCTGCTCTTGCTGGTGAAAGCCCTAGAAGAAGTTGGGTCTTGAAATTGTTATTGTGTATCTAGTGTTGCTTGTGCCATTTCTTACAACCGGATTAAGAAAACAGAACATGTATACATTCATGTCAGAACAGCACAAAAGAGTACAAAAACTTTGTCAGCGTCTGTCGTAATTAAGACAACGGGCAGTTAATTGTGTTTTGGGGTTTGAATTCTTTTTGCCCTCTTGTAAGTAGGCGTAAAAGGACAACGATCACAATGCACGTGCAACACATTTGTAACGCGACAGTCAGAATTCATCCCTCGCACGGCAAACACTCAGAAAAACAACAACAACAAACAATAATGCACGAAGTGTGTGTGTGTGAGAGAGAGAGAGAGAGAGAGGAGGGGGAGAGAAGGGAGGAACAGCTAACATAACAGTTTTTAGCACATGCAGTTTATTACAGCGACCCAAGTGGAAGCCCATACATGAAAGGTGCTTTTAGTCAAAGGGTTGTTGAAAAGCGCGCGAGGAGGACGCGGAAGCAAAGAAGGGTTTTAGCGGAAAGGCCGGCACTTGTGTTGCTGAGGCGACTCCTGGCGAGCGTGCTTGCCTGACAGGAAATAAGAGAGAGTGACTTCCCCTTCTCGCCTTCTTGGACCATCCACTTCTGAGGCACAGCGGCAGAGATGGCGCGTCTAAAATTAGAAGCTGAATCCGACTTGACTGATGACCCCGACTGTATCGAGGTGCACGACAGGCGGCGTGTCTGGCAACCTCAGACCTACCCTACCAGCGCTTTAAAAGAAAAAGTGAAAACCCAGACAGACATCAGTGCTTAAGTTTAAGATAACTGGGGTGGGAGGGACTAGTAGCTTGGTAAGGACAAACTGATGGGAAGAGTGCACGGAAAGACTTAAGGTGATGTGCAATTTATGAAATATTTCTTCTTTCTTGTATTATTCCTTCCTTCCTTTCTTCTGACCAGTGTGTTTTATTTTAAGGTATGAGACTGTTCGAGGATAATATTACAGGCTGAATTTCGCAAAGACTTATTTTCAAATGGCCGGCTTTTATTTATTGCAAGATGGTAATTCTGAAACGTTTTCCATTTTCATTCGCAAAATACAAGTGTTGAACTTTTTGGGGGGGAAGGTTGATTAGTGGGAGAACGCCCACCTCCCAGTCTTGCCTGTTGCTGACGACACTGGTTAGCTTCTTAAAGTTTGGCTATTGGCTGCGAGTTCCTTGGACCTTATTGATGTTCAATTCACATAATTTAACTTCCTGTAATTCTATAGAAAAGTTAAAAATGAATTAAAAAAGAACAAAATATTTACTCCGACATATTAATGACAGGTGATGAATTGTACTCACATGTCAGTCTCTTTGTGAACTTAATTTCCTCTTTGACTCAGGTGAGCTAGCGAAAAAGGAAGATGGTTGGCTGGAGGCAGAATTAGCAAAGCAAAGAAGATGTTTTGCTTTAGTTTCTTTTGCTCGCTAACTTTTCCCCCCTTCCCGAATTAAGGCAATGAATTGCTCCGACTCTTCAAAACTTCTTTAGACATACCCGTTATTAAGGTATGTGGTGCCAGTGACATGGCAGCAAGTAGGTCTTCACCATAGTTTGCGATTAGTACACATTCCTACCCCATAACCTACCCTCACCCAGCACCGATGCACACAGGCCGCTGTATCTCCATCGCCGGTGAGGTAAAGGTTACAAAAACCAGTTTATTTACTTGTAATCTGTCGACGATCAGGAACCCGCAGAGTGTTTTTAGCCGAGGGAACTCCAGAAACGATATTCACAAGAAGAGGAGGAATATTGAAGGGTTGGGTAGAGGGATGACGACAGCTGTAGAGAGATTGTGTGTGCGAATGAGTGAGTGAATATGGACGTAGGTGAATATGTGTGTTTGTGTGTGCGAATGAGAATTACATGAAACAGCGAATGTAGATATGTTTTACAATACAATACAATACATCTTTATTGTCTATGTCTGGTCACAACAGAGATAGAAATTTTCCTTTGTTTGCTGGGAGCTCCCACAATTAACTGGAGAAAAGGATAAATAATAAACTGAAAAAAAAAAAAATTACGATCACACCTCATACACTCATACAGTTACACTCATGCTTAGCCCTCGCACACCTAAGACAGTTAGCAGATGTACATTTTCTTCCTCTCTTACACACACACACACCCACAGACATTCAGGCTAGGTACATTTGTTAGTCCTGTTCAGGAGTGCTATTGCGGTTGGTAAGAATGACTTGGCAAAGGCACTCTTCCTGGCTACCACTTGTTTCCATCTGCGGCCAGAGGGTAACATTTGGAAGTGGCGATGTAGTGGGTGAGAGGGGTCTGTGATGATTCTGACGGCCTTTAACCTCACAGCCTTGATGTATAAATCACCTAAAGGTCTTTGTGGAGAACCAATGATCTTGCTGGCACTCTTGACCACTCTCATTAAACAAGCTTTATCTTTGAAAGAGAGAACGCCAAACCACACTGACATATTGAATGTTAAGATGCTTTCGATTAGACTGCGATATACTGACTCAAGGACAGGGCCACTGACACCGAAATTCCTCAGTTGCCTCAGCAGGAACAGGCGCTGATGTGCTTTCCTGGAAACAATGCTGGTGTTTTCATGAAAGGACAGTTTGCTGTCTAGCACTGTGCCGAGGTACCTAAAACTTTGCACCTGTTCTATTGTCTCATTATCAATAATTATAGGGGTGTGGGCAGGTTGATGTTTTCTTCTGTCAAGGACCACTTCTTTAGTTTTAGAGACATTGAGCACCAGAAAGTTTTCTTCAAACCATGAGTGTAATTTTGAACCTGGAGGAAATAGCTTGCAAGTGACTTCTCGTCCTTGAGCCGAGCAACCAATGCCATATCATCTGCAAACTTAATCAAGGATAGGGCACAATTCGAGAATTCCGTCCGGACTTCACTAGTGTAAACAGAGAACAGTATTGGGGACAAAACACACCCCTGTGGGGCTCCGGTATTTATGATCAGAGTGGTCGAGACTTTGCCTCCCATGCTGACCCGTTGTGGCCGGTCCCGGAGAAACTCCCTCATCCAGAGCACTAGGGTTGAGTTAACGTTTAGTGCTAGGAGACGTTGTAAGAGCAGGTGTGGCTGAATGGTATTAAAAGCAGATGAAAAGTCCATGAATAGGATACGCACGTATGTACCAGTGCCATCCAGATGGTTTGCTACCAGGTTGTAGAGTGTCAAACAGGCATCATCCACTCCTCTTTTCGCTTTGTATGCAAACTGGTAGGGGTCTAGTTGATCAGCAATGGCATTGACTAATTGGTTGCAAACAACTCTCTCCATGCACTTAGCAAGAATAGGGGTCAAGGCCACTGGTCGGAAGTCATTTAGTTCTTTGGCATGTGACTTTTTTGGCACTGGAATAATAGTTGAGGTCTTCCATAGCTTGGGGAAGAACTGACTGTTCAGGAACAGGTGGAACAAATGTGTGATCATTGGGCTCAGCTGCTGGGCGCAAGATCTGAGCACCCGTCCTTTTAGGCCGTCTGGACCAGGAGCTTTAAAGGGATTAATTCGGGACAGGCAAGATGTTACGGCATTCTCGTCCACTAAGATATCACATGGTGACAGGGAAGAACAGATCAATTCACATTCTCGAGTAAAGTCTTTAGAAGCTGAATCCGACTTGACTGATGACCCCGACTGTATCGAGGTGCACGACAGGCGGCGTGTCTGGCAACCTCAGACCTACCCTGAGGGCTGCTACGTGATATTAGTCTTGGGTTTAAAGGTCAGGAATCGGGCCTAATTTTGTTTTAAAGGACTGGGCTGAGCTTAGTTCAAGATAGTCCTTCTCCAAACGTTGTTGATTAAATAACACCCCTACTCCACCGCCACCTCTAGTTCGTTCTCGAGATACAAGTCTAAATGCACGAGGAGGTAAAAAATAGTGAGGTCATTAATTTCCGCACGTGATGTCAGGTGACTGTAATGTGTCACTGACATTCGTTCAACCAAACTGTTGAACCTGTTTCTGTGCAGGGAGATGTTTGTATGTTTGTATAACAACAGGAGGTGGGTGGTATTAAATTTAAGGAAATACTTTATATTGCTAAGCTCAATGCGTTTATTAAAAATAATCACTATCAAACCTTTTAAATTTTTACCTGCTTGATCCCTAATGTCGTTCCTAACAGGACAAACACTTAACCACGTTTCACTAAGTTTTTATATGATTTGTAAACCGTATTTGTGCGGTTAAAGGGGCCTTTTGAAAGAGGGTGTCTGGGTAAGTCTGAAAATAAGACTTTTTAAAAAAATAAAATGGCCTTGCAAAATCGTCAGGCATGGCGGACACAGCTCGCCGCGTTCTTCGTTTCACGTTGTTTAGACAAGTCGCTTCCCTTCTTCGTCTTGCACGTGCCTTCACACGCTCGACATGTTTCTCACCACCCCAGCATCTTATCCTTGTGGCCTTGACCCTACGCTAAAATCGTCTCTCTCTCCACGTATGGCACGTGACCAGTACCACGTGGTCTGTCTTCGATATCGCGACAGCTGTTCCTGAAAGGAGCGTCGAGGCTGATAGGTCACAGACCGCGAGGGTCGCGATTAGGGGGGAAAATATCACGGTCTGGAGTGACAGGGGGAGCCAAATGGCTATACCAGCCGTGCGTGCTTCTCTTCAGGCACCTGGAGGGCAGGGTCAGCAAGACATCCGTACTTCCTCAGCATCCACATCCGCATTGTATAGAGTAAAAACTCTCAGTCATTTTACAGTGGCATATGTGTCTTGCAGGTAGTTTTATGGATGGAAAATGAAATACGAACTCATGTAAGATTGTGCTTTGTTTGTTTGTTTTTTTTGGTTTACTTGTTGTGTTGCCGCCAAACTGACGAACAATGGATTCAATGGCATAGCAAGCTTGTCTTAATTGGCGGCGCAGTACAGCAGAGCACGGGACTCACGCATTTCCTCGAGCCACGCGCGCGCTCTTTACACTGGAGAAGGGGTGTGTGAAAGGGGAACCATCAAGACGAATGCCACTCAGGAGGTTTGAAAGAAGGCATGTGGAGAAAGAGTAGAAGGGCTGTCTCGATCGGGAAAACAGATCCCCGATGGTTTGAAGAATAGCGCGTGCCCTGTCGTGTTGTTGCTAATTCTGGCTCTTATTTTTTTATCACCTCCTCCCCTCCCTGCTTCCAACCACCACTCATCTTCTCCTTTTTTTTCTCGATGTCTTGATGTTCCAGTCGGGTATTTGAAGACTGTTTCCGACCCACAGAGAAGAGGTTTTTGTAAGACGTTCTTGGTTTCATAAGAAATCTGTCCGAGCAGATATTGTTGGTAACCATTTCACATAAATAATTTTGCTTTTCTTGGGAGGGAAAGCAGTGGTGTAATAATGTCAACGATAGTCTGTTTAGTCTGTTTAGTACAGTTCTGACCATGTTGAAGTAGCTGCTTCCCTGAAATCTCATCCTGTTTCAGGGGAAAAAAAAAGACTCTGAACGGATGCAGTTTGCTGAGTCTGGCCGCCTTCAAGTGTTTTGCAGTTGTTTATGTAAATGGAGGTGCGCAGCCAGCTTGGTTCCATTGTTTGTCAGTTCTTCCTCTATCACTAGATGTGAACAGACCCATAATTTCCTCTCTCTCTTTTTATCTCTCCCGTCTTCTCTCACTCCTCCTCTCTCTCATGCTTCTACTTCATTTTGCAGCAGACAACTTGTTTAAGCAGAGAAGGAACTGAACGGCTACTACCCATCTTTTCTTAATCTATAGACAAGTGTAGACGGCCCGTGCAAGTGCTGGTAGTTATTCTGGTGCAGCTGTTGACATTTCGAGCGCTCGACGAGCGAAACAGTTTGCGGTAGCCTCGAGCTGCCTTCTCCAGCCTGGTGGCCTCCGATGTGATTTGCCACGCCAGGCGGTCAACCATTTTAGAAAATTTAAGACTCTTCTCGCGCTTGCCAGAACTCACAGCATTGATATAACAATAAAACATGCACACACGGTTAGCCCAGTTCAAAGAAACTAGTTTTTTTTTTTTTTTTTAGGGGGTATGAGTTTCTAGAATAACAATTTTTTCTGTACTTCCCTCTTTCCGTTCGTCTCCGTCTTAACCACCCCTCCTCTCTCTCTCGTCGTTTTTTTTCAAATTTAAATTTTTATTTCTCGCGGTTGCTTGCTTGATAGTTTAGTCTCCCGAATGTCCGTTGAAACACGGTTCCTTGGGCCCCATTCAACTTAAGTCATCCCTGGAGGCGAAGTTTATGGAGGTATGGGTCGCGACAGGTCTAGGTCGTGATGCCACAGACCCTAGGAATAGGAAATGTTACGTTACGGCCTAGCATCGCTTGCAACGGCCAAGGTTTTGACCTCACAGACTTCTTTTGCCTTCTGAGGTTTTTTTTTCTTATTATTATTCGCCTTTTACTGGTCTGCGCGCTGATATTCGCGTGAATATTATTCACGTTGGAGAAAAAGCCTCGGATGCTGTTGCAGGTGTCGATGAACGAGTACTCACCCTGGTCACTTTTCTTTCTCCAAGACAAGACATGCTAGGTCGTGACGTAACGCTCCTAGCGTCGACTGGCGGGTCTCTGACGTCACTACCTAGCCTACCTCGCCAGTCTTTCGGCGAGCGCAAAGGAGACGTGGACGGGGATCGTGTTCGAACTCACTCCTTCCCCATCCTCTCTTCCTCCCCTTGCCACCACTAACCCTCCACCCCCCGCAATGACCATCTCTGGTAGTGTTTATCGGTTCGTTCACGCACTGGATCAGCGTCAATCTTTTCCGAGACGACGGCGCATGCGCGGAATCCACGTGTCGTGCCGGCTGCCGCTAACTGCCGGCCTCACTCGTGATCCCCGCAAGATCCGCGTCGAGAATAAATCTTTCTTTGACTGGGTGATGCGGGTCTCCGTCGATGACAAACGTTCTTTGACGAGAAGGAAACGCGTGGGAAGCCCTCTTCCAATCAGCTTTTGTTATTTCACGATGCTGCAGACAGGAGCGTTGAGAAGTTCCATTTTCTAACGGTACTGCTTTACTGCGATGCTTTGTTTATTGAGTGCATACAAATGAGAGTGAAACTGATCTTTGGACATTCCACCTGCCTCAAGAATTCTGACATGCTAACTGACCTTTTCCATACTCATTCAAATTGCAGCTGCTATACTTTCTCTGTACTCTGATAATATACCGAATGTACAGCTTCCAATGTTTCTTGGACCGTCACTTGCTGGTACCCGTTAATTTTTTTTTAATTCTTAAAAAAATGATTTAGAAAGGTTTCAACGGAGGGTTAGTGTTTAAAGCCCCTTGAGCAGGCAGATCGTTATTTAGCGCCGCGGTGTTAGGTGGAGGCCCTTTTTTCCGGAGGGGTAGAGGCGAAAACCCACGAATTTCATGGGGAATTACTCTCTTCTTTGCCACTTCCCGGTGCGATTTCTTTCTCCGCACTTCATCCCATCAGAAAGTTTCCTCCTTCTACCCTCATCTCGGACGTCTTTTGCTACTTTTCCTCAGTTCATTCCCGGTTCCCTCATTTTGTGTCCGGAAGTTGCAACGTGTTCAGAGACTCGAGTTGGCTTTCATCAAAGCTACTAGAACAAGTATGAGAGGTGGTGTGTATAGTACTCGTGTGCTGGCATTATTTTGGAAGGAGAAAATGAGAAAACACACACACACACACACACACACACACACACACACACACACACACACACACACACACACACACACAGAGAAAAATAATTATGTGTGCACCCAGGTGTCATAAGATGCGATCCTGAAACTGGTTTTGGCATTAAAGGGTTCGTTCTTAACTTTAAAAAAATCAGCCATCAACAAGTTTGATGTTGATTAGTGATCTATGTTCTGTTTCTAATTTGCCGAAACTTACTACAGACACATCAAAGATCGTTGCAACCGCTTACGAGGGTTGTTGCAGATGACTTTGTACTTGACGTTCCTGTTTGAAAGTAGACGAAAAGAAGAGAACGAAAAAGCTGAAGAGAAGGAGGAGAGAAGTTAGAAGACGGGTGGGTGCTATTCTGGGTGTATACCCCACTTCTTAGTGATAGTGTGCGTGTGTTCGTGTTTATTTTACTGTTAGCGTGCGCAGCCATGAGGCTCACTACAAAAAAGTAAGGTTTAGTTTATAAAAATACTGTTTGACTTTGGGCTCGGATTTGGTAAAACAAGAGGCAGCAGGTGTGTTTCGCTGTAAATAATTCTCTGAGACTGGGGGGACCAGACAGACGAGTAAGATGAGAGCAGAAGGAGACAGATGGCGGGCGTCATCTTTGTAGTCGGGAGGAACTGCACAGCTTGGCTTCAGCCGCTTGCATCAAGTCTTGGCTCCCAAAGCACTCTTCTGCTAAATCCTATTACAGCGCCGGTGCAACTGTTGTTTCCTTTAACATTTAAGCTGGATTCTCCCACCACCAGCAAACCTGTACCCCTCCCCCACCCCGCTCGCCTTCAGTACAATCCACTTCTGTCTGCATCCCTGGGGCATGTCTCAGTTTGTCTAACCATCTGTGTGTGTGTGTGTGTGTGTGTGTGTGTGTGAGTGTGTGTGTGTGAGAGAGAGAGAGAAGGAGCATGTGTCTCTGTCTAACCATCAGTGTGTGTGTGTGTGTGTGGGAGAGAGAGAGAGAGAAAGAAGCAGCATGTTTCATTTTGTCTAACTATCTGTGTGTGTGTGTGTGTGTGTGAGAGAGAGAGAGAGAAAAAGAGAGAGAGCCAAACACACATTAACGGCAACATAAACCGCAATATACCACAAAGGCCGTAAATCAGTCTAATCGCGGGTAACATTTTGTTAACATTTTTGTTAAAATGCGTAAAAGTGTCTGATTTCTGTTATGCTGCTTTCTTTTTTTTTTTTTTTTGCTTATTTATTTATTCTTGTACAATTTGTTTTCAGACACGTAAATTTTGTTCTCAAAAGTCTGAAGTTTGGGCACCGGAGTGACCGTTTGGGTATTAACACGCAGGAGTTGGTTCTGAGAAACGATTGAAAGAATCTCCCCCCCCCCCAACTCTAAGCTTGAATTATCTCCATGCTATTTATATACTTCAGATTTCTTTGTGATGTTCAGTTTCGTGCGGTGACTTCAGGACATTCGGGAGATAAAAAAAAGGATGTTGAGTAGTTACATATTATGGGACATTTTATTCATTCCATCAGCCTTTCCCCTCCAGCAACTCACCTGGCTACTGTATATAACTCAGTCCTCAGATCAGGTGAGATTGGTGCGGTGAACCCAGCGGAAGCTATATGGTGATGGTGTGTGTGTGTGGGGGGGGGTATGGAGGAGGAGAGAGAGAGAAGAGGGGATGAAACAGAAGTAATTGTGGAATGTAGGACAAAGCGAACACAACGTGAAAGCTTTCACTGCGGTTTATACAGGAAGCGAGCGGGTGCTGCCCTTTCTCCAACCTCTTGTTGCATCTCTTGCAGTCCGGGAGGCCGACACACGTGCAGGTTTGTGCACGCCAGACAGGGGAAGATAAATAGTAGGGCGATCGACCCCTGTGGGGCTCGACCAGCGCCACCTACACGTGGATCCCTGCCGCGCTCAATGGGATGCGAAATTCCTTTTTTATGATTTTCAGGGAAGAGCTCTCCGCCAGCGACAGGAACGAGGCTGGGCGTTGCCACCTTCTCCTCCTCTTTCAAACCTTGTTTAGCGAGTCTACGAACGAGGTACCTGTCTTAGTGGTCTGTGTTGCAAGGTTTGGAACGAGAGATACACCTGCTGCAGATGGCTCCCCATTCCTTCCATGAGAACCCTGTAATAGAGTTTCTTTCGCGAAAAAGCGGTCAAGAGGTGGTTAATTCACTTTGTCGTGTGTCTGTTGAGAATTAAGCGACGAAAGTCTGCCTCTATCACAGGTCCCAGTCATTTCTACCTGCAACATTTTTTTTTCATTTCCTCCTACAGAAAGTTCGGAAGGCTTGGGCGAAGGGGAAGCCTAATCAAGGTCATACCGGAAGTAGACAAGAATGGGCGAAGCGGTTTCCCGCATAACTTTGGCAATAAAGTAAAGAAACCCCTGGAGGTAGCTATGTTCCTCCGGTCTGTAGCCGTACCTCCTGGAGGTAGGAGAACAGCGTAGGCAGCTGCAGAATTCCGATTCGCTGCTACGACCCCAGGTTACGTTGTCCGCAGGGTGGACCTCCTTTAGCCTACCGAAAGAAAAGGTTCTGTGACCTCTGACTTCACAGAAAAGATCATCGGATGGAAAGTTGCTTTCGATGGTTTCCTGTCGTGTGACGTCATGGGAGCAACGGATGCAGCTGTTGGCGTACATAAACATTCAAAATCATTTTTCCCGTTGAGGCTCACATCTCCTTCCTTTTCTCTCGTCCCCCTCCCCTCCCTCCCTGCCTCACCTGTCTAACGGTTAAGTGAGGATCGGGTATCCTAGGTTCGGATCTCGTTCGGAACACTTTTTTGTGGGGTGTGGCACCTGTTTGCAAGGGCAGCTGCTTAACTTCGGCTACTGGCTTGAGGTAGAACATTACAGTAGCTCCCCTCTCTCCCACTCTATCCCTCTCAACCACACGCGCGCGCTCGGGCACACACACACACACACACACACACACACACACACACACACGCAGATTTTGTACATCTAAAAGAAGACACATCAAACCGGATATTCGATGTACAGCTTTTTTCATTCTGTGGCTCACATCTGACGGCCTCTGCACATCAGAAGGCCAAGTCATTGTGTCTTTGGCATCAAGAAACTCCCACCACTCTGCCAGAAGTCTGCACTGCGCTACTCAGCATTTAATTCACCACCGCCCTCGCTCTGGCATCTGCCGAGACTTACCGCGTGCCAGCGTTCTGGATATGGCGAGTCAAGAACCAGAAGCAGCCAAAGTTTTTAACTGCTCTGCCGCAAACTTCATATCCCCTCTGGCCATATCGTCGCTTTATGACATGGTGGGAAATGATTCTGTCATAACGGGGAAATTTGTAGACCATTTTCCTTGCTCCTTTATGTTCTTTATACGGTCTGGCCTCCTCTGCTCTTTTTGCCAGAAAGCGTGCTGCCACCGACTTTGTCTTTTGGCTTGTCTTTTATCTGTTTATTTGGCGGGAGGGGAAAGGGGGTTTAGTGTAAATATTAGCTTAGCAGAGAAAACGAACCAGTTCATCAGGGTGCTTTTTGAAAATCCAAGAGCAAACCCTTGGGGTTTTTTCCAGCAGGCTTTCAAATCTCTCTTCTTTTCGGCTTCTGCTCTTTATTTCTTTCTGAGACAGGTTTTCACATGCGTGCGCACGTACGCACGCAGATTCGCAGATAAACACTTGCTCGTTCGTTCGTTCGTTCGTTCGATTTGGCTTAATTGGTACACAGAAGAATTCCGCTAGTCCTGGGGCCAGTTGCACAACACATTTCTAATTTTAAACACTTTTAAGCCTGAAATCTATTTAGATACTCAGTTTAAAGTTCACACCACAATTTTAGAATTTTTAAAACTAAAACTGCTTTAAGTAAGATAAAGTTGTTTAAGTCTGACTTTCCGTCCTGTCAGTATAATTTTTTGTATGTTCTTGTGCAATGCATCTAAATGGCAGAGAAGAGATTTTGCTTCTTTAGAACAGTTTTAAGGATTAAAACATGTTGTGCAACTGGCACCTGAACTATAAGAGAATTTTCGAAGCAATGGGTCTGTCGACCAGGTTTGGCTATTCTTGCGTGTGATTGTGGGTTGAGTATGTCCAGACGTTCACACGTGTATAATTGTGCGTCTGAGCGAGTGTGAAGGGGAGGAGGAAGCGTGGACACGAGGACTTGGGAGGGTGTGTGTGTGTGCGGGTGGGGAAGATGGAGGGGAGGCGCTGGTTAGTAGGCACCATGCCCTTACTATTATTTGTCTCACCTTTTGTAAGAGAGCTTTCCCGCTCATTGTGGACAGAATTGTTCACTCATGCAACGCTTACTTTCTTCTTTCCTTTTCTTCCACGCTTCTCTCTCTCTCTCTCTCTCTCTCAGATGTTTCATGTTATCATTCTTCAGTGTTCTCCTCTCTTTTATTCATTCAAGCAACTTTCTGATCCAACAGCATCGTTCATTATGTTCTGGAATTTCATCGTTTCCCTCCCGCGCCTTTTGCACAGGGATCTCACAGTAGAGGGCGCTGCCTGTCTTCCGCTCTTGCTTGCCTTCTGGCGGTCTTTCAGGGCGTTGCAGTTAACCTGACGGGGCGCGAGTGTCTAGCGAGAATTCCTGTACCGCCGGAGAGCTTTGTAGTACGAACAGCTATCAAACCGGAAGCGAAACGCGCTGGAGGGAGGAAAGCAGAAGAGCAAAATTCGGGTCGGAAAATGGCGCCGTGTTTTTCGGTGTAGTATGCAGACATTACCCTTAGGGTCTGGCAATAACATAAAAAATGAGAGATTAGAAAGATAGACGCTGTTGATTTGTTTCCCATCCAATGGACCTCCCCACCCTCGCCTATATAATATCCCTCCCTCCTTCCTTCCTCTATCCGTCTCGTTCTCACGTTGATCCATCCCCACTCTACCCCACCCCTGTGGAAGAATACAACAGGCTTTCATAATGCCGCCATTGACATCAGCTGACATTATGACTAACCCTTATTTCGCATTTTGATTAACCCTGATTTGACATTTTGGGTAACACTGACTTGACATTTGGCTAACCCTGATTATGTATTTTGAACTGATGATCGATAATTATTGACGATGAGGTCGAGATTAGTCACATCGAGCCAGCCAGACAGACAGACGGAGGAAAGGATGGGAAAAGATTCATAAAAGCGACGACGTACATGGGTTGAATAAATTTAGGATGGTTTTTACCTTCCCCGAGTCTTCACGAGAACTTTGAGCCTCACAGAGGGTGTTTTTTTCGGAGTTTCTTGTCTACATCAAGAGTGTGTAGTGACGAGGGAAGTTGAAAAGTACGGATTGCCTCTTTTCTCAATTCTGACAGTTTAAAATATGCAGCTGCACGTCTATTTATTTCTAACAAGTGTGCTTGTCTGATACTCGGACAGAGTCTTCATTTCCTTCTACATACACGGGATCAAACTCTACAGAAGCGGCTGTGAGATCTGATCAATAGAAGGAGACCTCAGACCCCTGCTAGCGGCCATTTTGTGCTGAAGCTCCATCTTTATCTCCTCACCGGGGCCGCAGCTGCCTTCTTCCTAGAATTGACTTTTACTGGACACCCGTATCTCTCAGCAGCCTTGTCCTCTGTTCTCACCGTTTAAAGGAAAAAGCAAGAGAAATGCGTTTTTGTAAGGCTATCCCGGCCATAGGCACATTCCATAAAAATGTTTCGATGCTTATGTGTTCTTGATGTGCACAGTGTTATAACTTGTCAAGGGAGGGCCAAGATCATACTAGACATGAACACATAATTACAGTCAGTATTGTAGATCGTTTGATTGCTCTGAGTGCAATGAGATTGGAAAGGGATTCCATTCCCGTAAGGTTTAAGAATGTAGAGATATTTCGTTTTTGGCAACAAGTCTGATTTGATTAAGCTCTCACTTGACAGTTGCTGGCGGAAATCGCAGAGAAACGGGTATGTGCGGGGTGGAAGGGGAAAGTAGACAGTTTCTTATTGGTTCACCAGTCTCACGAGGGGGAGTGTTAGCGAGATTGTGTCTGTAGTAAAGCTGTATTGCTCGCTAGCTATCTAGACAACCGATCTTTTTGTCTATATGTATGAATTTCATCTGGCTTTGTCTGTATCCCTCTTCCGCTTTTCAACAGTTTCGAGAAAATGTTTAATCTTGGCGAGTATGGGAAGCGAACGTCTGCAAACACGTGACCCCTGTCCCGCCATACCCTGTCTCCTCCCCTCTTTGTTCAACCACACCTACTTTCTGTGCGAGTGGGTTCGGTGGAAAAATCAAAAGAAGTAATTTCTCAGATGGAGCATTTTTATATTTGAATGCGTGTTTAAATCTTGTATGCTTAATGCATTTCTATGGTATACTTGGTCTTAGTGAGGTTAGTGAAGAAAGTTTACATTTTATTTGTTTAGTACGTCCTCTTTAAGATACATATTTTCCAATTATTTGAATGAAGCCCCTCAGCCTTACTTATTATAACATTGTTACAGAGTCAGTATGTTGGGGTTTTGAGACCAGACAAATAAGAAAAGATTGTACGGCAGTATTCTGATATGACAAGTGTAGAATAATATGGATTTTCAACATACTGCATTGTCACGACACCGCGCAGTGTATCAGTCTCTCAATTCTTTCAACACGTACACGGAGCCTGACAAATACTTGCTCTTTCACACAAATTAAAAGAAAAGAATGATTTGTTTAACGAATCTATCTGCTTTACTAATTATGAATAAAAAAACAAGAAAAATACACAAATGGAAAAGTCAGTTAAAAACCGATTCTTACCTCTAGATTACTTTAAAATAACAGAATCCCTACCTTTGAGTCTTTCCTTTCTGAATATCTAAAAGAATACCTACTCACCTAATCGATCTATATACTCCTAAACGCCCTACTCAACAAATTCTTCTTTTTAATTCCTACCCTACTTGTTTTCACGTCCTAAACCTCTTTCTTCTCCCCCCTGACTAACTGCTCCTCGCGCTCTCCCTCACGTCATTTCCTTTATTTTTTTTACATCACCCATATACGTCTTCCGAACAACTGACGTCATTCACGCTCTTTCGTTCTTCCACAATAATCCTTATAAAATTTAAGCTTACTCATGAGACAATCGATAACTAATAACAATGATACCTGACATGCACGAACGAAAATACAATTTGTGGTCTCTCTCTCTCTCTCTCTCTCTCACACACACACACACACAAAAGCCAACTTCCTGTCCTTTTCCTGTCTTAGCGCCACCCACAGCTGTTCACCGTTTCCCGCTCACTTACCTGGCCGGTTTGTTTGTGTTGTCTACTTTTTTTTGCGCCAGATGATTTCTAAATCGTTACTCTGAATGAAACTGTTTTTTTTCTCTAAAGACAAGCCAGCCCACGCCCTACTTTGATAACACAATTACACCTCGCACGTGCACATAACCTATTTTTGAATAATCTTAGTGGAAAATACAGACCAATTTCTCAACCACTTTTGCTGAGAGAAAACCTTTCTGATGTAATTTTTTTTTTAAAAGTGTCTTCGGGGCTTTCGGTCATTCAATACAAGAGTTCCTTTCGAAAATGACTTCCGCTGTGAGATGGCTTCCCTCCGACTGCCTGGCGCTGATGGAGCAACGAGGGTTTAAGGAGATGCCGAGGTTTTCAGATTATTATTTGTTTTGCCGGATTTTGTTTGATTGTTAGTTGGTGTTTGAGTCTGTCCGTCGACATTGTAATGCTTGGCTCTTTACTTAAAAAAAGAATGGTCACCTTCTCTTAGGCACACATTTCTTGTCCAATTTGTAAAAACCTCGAGGTATGACCACCATGTAAATCGTGTGGCCTTGGCGATATATTTGACAATATCTTCTCAGACTTAGAACTCACGCTCCAACCTACTTCGATTATACAAAAAATGCGACATCAGTAAGACTGCTGCTGCTTGTGTTGTTGCTGTTGCTGTTGGTGGTGGTGGTGGTGGTGGCCAGTTGAAAAGAAGAACAGAACACACGATTGTGCAGGCTTCGACTCCACGGCTGCCCCGATCGCCCACAGGTGGAGCCTATCACCAGCCCCTTACCTGCACTAATCCAGGTTATAGCCATCCCCGCGGCGTCGATAATCTGCCCCCATAGGTGGCGCGTAATGTGCCTGTAACGGTGCTGAGCTTGCCAATCACAAGAGTCATGCGCCCCCCTCGTTTAGCCGCCAGCTTCTGGGTGCGAGTCATTTCCGGTTGTTGAGAGGTTAGCACGCAGCCAGTGACTTCGGTGTTAATTGGTCTTTGGCGGGAGAAGCTGTATCAGCTCGCGTTATGATTACTTCTTGTATTTTTTTTAAGTGGGATTAAAACAGCCTTCTTTCTTTCTTTCTTTCTTTCTTTCTTTCTTTCTTTCTTTCTTTCTTTCTTTCTTTCTTTCTTTCTTTCTTTCTTTCTTTCTTTCACAGTTGTAAAGTAGACGTTCTTATCGCACAGCTGCCGTGGCATAAAGAGTGATATACACAACCCATATCGCTTTTTATTCTCTCCCAATCATGCTTTTCGCACCTCTCTACCGCCTGCAGTAAAAAAAAAAAAAACAGGAAAAAGATTTAAGCACCACAGTTAATGTCAAGAAGTAATCTTTTGATCCTGATAATGTAAATACGAGTTAATCTTTTGTGCATGCAGACTTCAAAGACCCAATCAGCTCACAGTAATTGGTCCAATTCTAATCTGGAAGAAGTGCGTTCAAGCGGGCGAAAAACAATCCATATTTCAAAAACAAACAAATAAAAAAAAACCCGTAAGATATTCTTAATGTGAGATTAAAACGTTTTTCCTCCAACTGCTTGGAATAAATATTAAGCATAAAATGGAACTAGTAATAAATAATAACCATTATCTTTCGTGAAAGGTTCTTCGTCATCTGCTTAATTTCGTAGGCAATTTTGCTTCACTCTTCGTAATGATGGCCACGAGTCTGTTTAATTATGAAAGCTAGTTCCTTGGTTTAACATCAGAATGCTAGCTGCTTGGTCTGTTCACTTAAGAACTGTAACTGTTAAAGGTCAGCCTGTTGCAACGAGACTTAATTGAACGCTGATCCACTTGTCTTTCCCCGCAACAGCGTCTAATGAAGCGAAAGCAAAAGCAATTCTCTTAGGGTCAGGATGATAATAAAGATTCTTAACAGGAAATTCTAGAGATTCCGCTAGAACAAACTGCCGCAAACGGGTAAAATAAAATTAATAATCAGGCACGGCAGAAAATAAATAATTAGCCAGGCAAAGAGCCCAGCAAGCAAATATTACCAGTCTGTCAGTAGTACGATTCAAACTGCACCCGAAAGTATATCGACGATGATGACGATGGCGACGATGATAATGATGATTACTTAGAAGGTTGTTGGTGGACCTGCTGTTCGTGGGAATAGTGTGATGCTGCCTCAAGAGATCTGTTCAGAAGGCTGGGGTTTTCATAACACTCGCGCACAACATCAAGAGAAATGCACTTTGTTTTCGCACCGCGCGGAGCTCGCGTCGACACAAATGAGTTGATGAGGGAAGCAGCTCCGTCGACACTTGATGTATGGCGGGGCACGAGGAACGCCAGAAATGCCCCCCAGTCCGTTCTGCCTTTTGCCTGGCGTACAAACCTTTACCCTTGTCCTCTTCCACCCTTTTCTGTCCTTCTATCACTCTTTGCGATGCAGCTTTTCTTTCCTTCGTTTCATCTGTTTCTTTTTCTTCTTCTTCTTCTTCTTCTTCTTCTTCTTCTTCTTCTTCTTCTTCTTCTTCTCTCCATCGAACTCATTTTTTCTCTTCTTTGACTCTTGTTTTCCATCTGTTTATCTGTCTTATATCTGTCTCACTGTATGTCTATCCCACCACCTCATTTATTAATTCCGTCCATCTCCTTTGTTTTGTCTGTCCTTCTTTCTCTCGTCTTTCTTTCTTCCCCCACATATTCCTTTTCTCGCTGTCATTGGCACGTGCACAAAGTGAGAGAGCGCGTTCTTGTGCTGATGTGTGCGCGTGCTAGAAGCGAGGGGTGCGTAGTTACGGGTGGGAGTGCGTGATTGAGAAAGAAAACTTCACGCGCAGAATCCGAGCAGATCGCGTTACAAAGGTGACTGTGAAGAACAGCTGAGTGCACATGTCCTGGTCGCTGTGTGCGCGCGCGGGTGTCTGTGTGTGTGTGCGCATATGTCCACCCCTCCCACCATTCCGTTCATCAGTTTGCGGCGTACCCCAACCCTGATACTTTTGTCGTGATGAGATTAAGTCTTTCTTTTTCCCCTTATTTTTTCCTCCCTTCACTCCCCCCCTCCCCACCTTCCCATCCCGTCCGGTAACGCTGTTCGACAGGATGTTGAAGCTGCTGTAACCAGGGTTGAAAGTGAAGGTAGCGAGAGCTTTGACCATCTCTGTTCAGGTCCGTGAGGGTCCCCCTCCCACAAAACATGTTCTTCAGCTAACATGAACAAGTTGGGCGCTAGAGTCACTGACTGGGACACATCTGAACCTTAACACCCGCTTACTATCTTCCTTGAAAATGTCCGACACATTCGACTTATTTCTGTACTAAAGACATGATGAGACATATAGAGAGATGATTATATAGAGAGACACGAGAGCTCATTTCATCACTTCCACTTCTTCCTCTTCTGTCCCTGTATGGACATGAGCTGACAAAACTCATTGCTGAACATAGTGTCTTTAACAATCAACACTTTGAGGTCTTTAATCAGAGCCGTTATGTGTGATGGTAGTTGTACATTGGAATTTTGCGTATTTGCACGCTCATGTATTTGTGCGTGCGTGCGTGCGTGCGTGCGTGCGTGCGTGCGCCTGCATCCAGCAGCATCCCGCGTCATGCTTTGTTCATGTCAAGTCTTGCAAGAGGGTGGGATCGCTCACTTAAAAGGCAATAGCTATTTTTTTGTCTCCTGTTTTCTGGCTAAATCCTCGTTTTCATCTACCCTTCTTGCGCGCCGTGCATACAGATGATGCCAGTGTCTGGTGCCTAGCGTGTCAGACTCTTTTTTTTTCAAGTTTGTGTGTTTGTCTCACGTGTTTTGCCTGCTGTGTTTACGGCAATGGAAGTGCTTGTACATTGCGAGAGATTACCTCTCAGTGCTCTCCCAAGTTTCGTGGACATTTTTATTCCGCCTTTTCTATTTATGATTTTTTGTTGTTCGTTTGTTTGTTTTTTTGCTTTTAACATTTAAACTGTGTTTGCCTTTACTTTTTATTCCCTCAGCTTGTTTTGTTTGTTTAGGATTTTTTGCTGTTAATTTTGATTTTTTTCACTTAACATTTAAATTTTGTTTACCTTATACTTTGGTGTTATACTTTAAGAAATACTTTTGTGTGTAATAGTTATACTTAATATGCTTAACACATTTTTATTGTTGGAATAAATAGGTGACTCCTCAGCTGTTTCAGACCGTATGGGGATAACCACAATATTTTTCACATGCGTTGTGTCCCCTTGCTGTGCAGGTGCACCGCTACTTCAGCTGCCTGCCGGAGGACAAGGTGCCTCACCTGAACAGCGCCGGTGAGAAGTACCGCGTGCGACAACTTCTACAGCAGCTGCCACCACATGACAACGAGGTGCGCTACTGTCACGGGCTGTCCGACCTGGAGAAGCACGAACTGCGCATGTTCAGTGCCCAGCGGAAGCACGAGGCGCTGGGGAGAGGTGGCGTGAAGCCACTACCCCCAACCTCCACGGCTACGGTGTGTGCCAAGGTCAGTGTGTAGCCAGGTCTCCGGATTCCGTAGCCATCATGTTTCAAACACAGTTTCCTCAACACCAGTTTTTTTGTTGAATCTGGTCTCCGATCAGTTGCCCACCAGACTTCAAATATTATGTAATAATTATAGGAACTTGTAACCGCAATGCAGCTGAAAACAAGAGTTCCTGTCAGTCTTATGCAACATTTCATACCATAATGCACCCAAGCCTTTATCCCCCCCCCCAAAAAAAAAAGCGTCTTATTTCTTGGCGGCATCTGAATCACTGATAAAAAGTTATTGTTCAAGTCCACATCGTTCTCAATAGCACCTCCACCCCTCGTTGATTAAATCCCTCTGCTGTATTTAATGGCCTTGCGTGCCGACAGAAGACTCAACAAAAGGCAACTGATACCCCAGTTTCTACTCATTTTTTTTTGTTCCTGTCTACCCAATTATTGTTACTGAGTTTCACAACACTTGTCTAACAGGTTTCGGTTTAATAGGCTTTAGTGCGCTGCAGAACAATTACTCGACACCCATGGAAAGTTTATTTTTCCTTGTGTCGTGCACAATTTCACGAAGACTTAAAAAGAAACAGGCATATTAACAACAACTGCCTTCAGCAATGCCAGAGTGGAATTTTTGTAACCCCGAGAAGTAGCTTATCCTTTAGGGTATTGTAAAGATTTGTGGCGTTTTATTCCAAATGGCTGACAAGCACACTTCTCGGCGACGAGGTTGGTGGGTGGGCGGGCACAACATGAGATGGCAGGATCTTGGAGTCGCGAGGGCTTCTGGCACTAATGCTTGGTCTAGAGTTACTCCAATGATAACTGTGGGGGGGGGGGGGTTCAGGAACGGGCTGTGTTTGATGTGAGTACGGATGCTCAGGACAACTGAAGACATTAGGAACGAGAGGGATAAAAGGGCGAAGAGACAGTAGACCTTTGTTAGGGAAGAAAATGGAAATAGATTATCGACAAGTCTTAGTGCTCTGGGCGCCATGACGGTATTGACGCACGCTCCAATGGAGACTTTTCTATCATCCTCATTTCCGGTGGCTGTTACAGCGCATGCTCACACAGGGGAGCGCCCAGTCCCTCTTGCAGTGTCACCTTGCAGACATCTTGTTAAAACATCGCCGACCGAGTGCCTAGTATTTTCGACAAAATTTGTACTCGTTGTGTGCACTAACGCATCATTCGTTCGGAGTCTTACAGCCTATGTCCTTTTTTTATTATTCATTCTTTCAATTAGCCCTTACAATACAATAATCCTTCTCGTCTTCCAACAACCGTTATCACAACCAATTCTGCATTTACAAGATATTGTCGACTCGTTAAGTAACCTTAAGGGGGCTATCTTCTTGGGGAGAGAATTTAAAAATAGAATAATGTCTAGATTACTTACATATCTTACTGTCTTCGCAAAACCGAAAATTCGATCTTTGTCTCGGACTCCTTTTACATCTTAAGGAAGTGAACGGACTTATCGTCTCCTTTCGTTTATGTTTTTATCTCTTTTCGGGTTGAAGTTCCGATACGCTCTGTTTATGTTGGTGGGTAGCTTTTAAATTCCACACAAATGTAAAAAGTGATAAAATGTTTTATAGCCGTTGCTTGAAAAAAGTTCTTTTAAAAAAAAAAAAGAGACGGGCATGACTTGATTTGAATTTAAGCAGCGTGGGTTCAGCACCTGAGGTAGATCTGTCATGTGCTGTGAAATTCGAGGTTCATTCACCTGGCATAAAAAAATAAGTTGCCGTTAATCTCACCTGTAAGGCTGTTGTCGTTGGTGTGTCTGTAGGTGGGTAGATAAAATGTGAAAAAAGGGATTGTTACCTCGCACACTTACCCTGTATGGATGCACACGTTTCGCATCGTGGTTGGAAATGATTGGACATTTCAAATGAAGACGACCCACAATATCATGAGACCCTCACCTGCCTTGTTCATTAGGATGCACTTCCTTGGGTTTCACATCACCATCTTCGTGCGATTGTTTCCTATAAAGCGGAAGTGCCTCAGATAATATTGCTATATCAAAAGACCGGAATTGAAAGACATTTTCAGTAAGACGGAGCTTTTAGTAAGAGAAGACCTATAATCTTTGACGATACGTGACTCCACATTAAAAAGGTCTGCAATCTTCCCCCTAGTCTCCAGTTCCAAATGGGATGATAATTGACCCAAAGCATTGAAATGTCTTCACGACGAGAAAGAAGAAATAGCTCAGTTAGCCGGGGAATACGACAGTGGAGTACCTGACGGAGGGTTTTCATTTTATTATTATTATACGCCCGTATGTCTTCCTGTAACATTAACGGTCCTTAAAACTGGAATAAAATGGCGCTTTGCTAATGGAGTGCCTTCCCCCTTGCAGTGCGGAAATGGGATTGCAGGCGGAGAGATGGCGGTGTTCGCCTCCAGGGCCGGGGCCGACAAATGCTGGCACCCCGCCTGCTTCGTGTGCAGCACGTGCGGCGAGCTGCTGGTCGACCTCGTCTACTTCTGTCGCGACAGTTTGTTGTACTGCGGCCGCCATCACGCGGAGCTGCTCAAGCCGCGCTGCGCAGCCTGCGACGAGGTGAGTGGTGCTCAGCCCTCTGTCTTCTTGCTTCTTTTGTGACTTTCTTTCATTTTGTCGATTGTTCCTCGTTTCTTTCTTTCTTTCTTTCTTTCTTTCTTTCTTTCTTCTGCTCGTTTGCTTGTTTTTTTCTTTAATTCTTTTGTTAGTAGTTTCTTTCTTTCTTTTGTTGCTTCTTCCTTGCTTTCATTATTTTTGTTCATATGTTCTTTCTTTCTTTTGTTTGTTTGGTTAATGCTCCTATTATTTATTCGTAAATTTTTTTTATCTAACTCGTTTTCATCGTCACATTTATTGTACTTTTTCCATTCCTCCTCATCGTCATTTATTTTCTTCTTCTATTCCTTTGTTGTACTCATGCCTTCTGCCTGCCTTTCATCCAGTCATCATGTCCGTGTTCTCCTGTTCCTCGCCTGTCTCTGTGTTTCAGTTTCTGTGTCTCCATCCGTCAACGACCAAACCAAATATGAATATAAAACATGCAAGACATCCTCTACTATTACCACTCACCTCCATACCTACCTGTACACACATTTTGTGTACAGCAAAGAGGGGATGTCTTTTAAAGTCTTTCTACATAACTTTAACTCTCTTGGTTTGAAAGGTCACGATTGTGGCTTTGCCGGGTAGCACGGGCAAGTCGGTTTTTTTTAAATTACTTTTTATTGCAAAGTTCAACTTTTCTCTTTTCCAAAAATGTATAGGTTTCTTGGTCTGATGTTTATCTCAGAGCAGCAATAATAATAAAAAAAAACTTCACCCACTGTCGTCTTCGCAATCTTCGGTTATAAGCCAGTCATTGTAATATTCATTTTTATCTTGAACCAAGAGGGTGAAACCTAGTTTACTGTTGCAGATTTTATCGTTTATTTAACGAGTTTTTATAATTTTTCTGTCACTGTTGTCCCGATGCCTGCTCCCCTCAAGGATACACACGCGTTCGAGCTAGCAGTCACAAACAGACGGCCATTTTATTTTGTCAGATCATCTTCGCGGACGAGTGCACCGAGGCGGAGGGCGCCAGCTGGCACATGCAGCACTTCTGTTGTATGGAGTGCGACCAGCAGCTGGGAGGACAGCGCTACATCATGCGTGACGGCCGGCCCTACTGCTGTGGCTGCTTCGAGCACATGTTTGCCGAGTTCTGCGACACCTGTGGAGAGCACATCGGCGTCGACCAAGGGCAGATGACTCATGAAGGGCAACACTGGCATGCCACACCAGCCTGCTTTAAATGCCACACCTGTCAGGTAATTACATTCCGATGTCTGTGTACGGCAAAATATATAATAATAAAAAAAACCCGGACAGATGACGACGACGATTGATGATGAATGATGATGATGATGACGATGATCTCAGAAAACAAATTATCCGTTCTGTCGACGATGTGGTCGACATGCTGACGAGCATTGGGTGTAGATGCATTCAAGTGTTTGTGTGCGTGTGCAGGCATAGCTGTATCTGTGTGAGCTACGCAAGAATGTACTTATGCTCATGATTACCAGATGAAAGAGAATCGTCTCAAACAAAAATTTCCTTAAAAAATGTATCCCCATTTTGTTTGCTTATCTAGATTTCTTAAATGTCTTAAATTTCAACAGAAATGCCTACTGGGACAGCCCTTCCTGCCAAAGCGAGGCGTCATCTACTGTTCCGCCGCTTGTAGCCGCGCGGGTTCTATGCAAACTCAAACCCCTCGACGAGCCGAGGACTATCTGCAAGATCTGCAGGCCACCGTTCGCGTGAGCTCGCCCGTCTCGCACGTGCTGCAGGAGGGCCGCGCCGACATCCACCAGGTGCTGCGACAACACTACACGCTGCCGGACTCCCTGCCGTCATCGGACCGTGACCAGGGCTACGCCACGTCCAGCAACTCTGAGGTGTATGCGTCTGGTATGTACGAGGGGCAGCTAGGGGGAGGCGACTACCAGGAGCCCGGTACTTTGTATCAACTAAACCTGGACGGGCTGGTGGACGCCTTGCCGCCCGTCACGCAAGAGGCGCGCACTCGCCATCGCCTGTCGCAGTTCTCCATGCCGGACCTCTCCACCGTGCCGGACACGCCCAGCTCTGACAAGCACAGCGGCCTCAGCTCGCGGTCCAGAAGCCGCTCTGGGTCCGAGCGGAACATCAGCGTCCATTACGCGTCCGTCAGCATCACGCACGGCCTACCCCTGTCCTCTCCGGGGGTCAGCCCCTGCCCTGCTGCCGGGGTCGCTGGGGTCCACTTTCCGCCAGGCACGGAGCCTCATCCTCATTTCTACGGCGAGCGAGTTACGTTGTATTGCCATGCACGCCCAGCTGCTGTGCGCTCTTTCCCGGAGCTACCCGGGTTAGGGGTGGAGCAGCGCCTGGCGGGCCCCACCCAACGCTTGCCGGCCGCGGCTCTGGCCCTACCCGACGACACCAAGATGAATCCCATCTCGCGACCCCCGCAGCACCACCTCCTGCGGGGCGCCCAGCAACCCAACAGCTACCCCCGCTCCCAGAGCTTTGAGGGGCGTCCAGGAGGAATGGGGGGACCCCGCAGACCACACCACCACCACCCCCCGCGCCGGGAGGCCGGTGGTGGAGAGGGCGGAGACGGTGTAGGGATTGGGCAGTTCCCCTATGCCCACTACGACGACCGCTGCAGCACCTGCTCGAGCTCCAGCGACTCGGACGACTGGGGCTACCTGTATGACTGGCCGCGCCCACCCGGCACCAAGATCTCGTACGTCGACGATATGGGTATCGGGGGCACAACCACCCGCGTCCAGACACTGCCCACCCGCGGCCGGCGCCACAAGAAGAACAAGCAGTGCGTGCTGTCGTAGTGTGGCGGCTCCCGTACTTCCGGTCCTCGGCGGCGGCGCGCGCACTTACTTCCGGTCCTCGACGGCGCGGGGCAACTCAGACAACTAAGGACTTTTCTTGGTACCCCCATCGGAAACCAACAGGGTGTGTGTTTGTGTCTATATGGCACCGGCATTTAAGAGAATAGCGGTTGGATGCCACTGCCACTTCTGAGACCAACGGTTTGTTCGGAGTTGATGTGCGCGTGTAAAATTCATGTCATGTCGGCTGCAGAGTGTCTCTCTCGACCAGAAACGTTCCTGAGAAATAATCGGAGTGACTGCCTTGCGAGAAACGATCGTCAAAACGCGTTGCTAAGTAACATCGGACCCAACAGTTTTGGTGTGGTCCTAAGGGATTGTGTTGTTTTGTTCACTAGCCCGACACTTGTTTGCACTTGTCATGTTTTGTTTCCTAAGAACACATCGTGAAATTCTCGCAAGATCTAGCAACATCTTACAAATGTATCTTATGTCAACAAAAGGAATAACGAAAAAGGAAAACACTAATACGAGCATTGCTTACAGTTAGCATAATATAAAGGCAGTACATAATAATACGAAAATTTTAAACAAAAGCAAACAAGTGAATGGTTGCGATGAGAATTTATTCTTCCTGCCTTTGACATACTGAGGACTCCCTGCGTGTTTATTAATCATTGCGGTTTGCGGCTTCCATTGAATGGTGACAGGCCAGTCAGCGTGTGCGACCTCTGGTGACTGAAGAAATGTCAGGAGGAGATTTAGGGGCTGGGGAATGAGGGGAATGTTAGTGACTGGCAGTGTGGCTTCCCCTGCTGTGTAGAGAAGGCGAGTCTTGGCTTCGTTTTCAGCAGAGACATCGACACACGAACCTTGGTTTGGCCTCTTGAGGAACCTTGGTGGGTTGTTCCCCGTATGGAGATGCAAGTAGACTTTTAGTGAGGTCGCGTGATGCTTTCATAAGAAGTGGAGACCGTCGTTGAATAGGTCCGTTGATATCTGAACTTTGAACGGATCGAGCAGCTGAGATGAGGAGGACAGCGACGAGATCGTCCTCAGCGATTTAGAGAATGGCTTTTGACGGATATTCGGCGGACGTGCGTGCGTGCGTGCATATGTGTGTGTATGTGCGCGCGTGTTCATGTGTGCGTATACAGAAAGCAGTTTTTTTTTTGTTACTGATGTGATATTGCTGCCTGAAAAGTTCGTTGTCAAGTTTATCTATGCATCTTTCTGTTACCTGGAGTGACTGCTGAGACCATGGAATTTACAGTGCTGACGTCTTGTTTACAATGTTGACATCTTATTTACAGTGCTGACGTTGTGTGCTTCCGGATTTTGTTTCTTTTTAACCCTGAATAAGGTATAACATATTTCTTAGCGTCTCTTATGTCCAGGTAAAGCTTAAAAGTCCTCGATGCAACGGGAAAGTAAACATAATAATTTTAAAAATAATTTTAAAACGGTACGTAGGGGTCTCTGGTCTCTTCCGACAAGCCGTCGAGTTCAAAATCTACCCGCCTACCCGATAGCTGAGCTACCTTTTTCCTGGGTCGCAAAGGAAGGATCAGTAGTTTGTGCAGGTATTCGAGTTTCGATAGAGCTGTCGCCCCTTGAGGACCAGAAGTTAGTGCGGCGTGTTCGAGTTTCGGTAGAGTAGGTGCCCCCGAGGATATAAACCCGAGTTGTGGTCGCTAGCGATCAGTGAAAAAAATTGCCAAAACGTATCAATCCATCTTTAAAGCCAAATCTAAATCAACACGGGTACATGTACTTGCTTGCGTTCTAAAAGGCGCGCGTGAAATGAAGTTCATAACATTTTCATTTTGGGGTGGGTGATCTTTGGTGGTGGAGAGAAAGGGTTGACTCATGATTTGTCGAGAATCATGTTTTGACCGCGACGGAGGCCATTTTCTAACTGGTAACGGTCACAGATTTGGTGTCATCATTGCATGTTGCCAGGAAGGTCTTAGACACATCGATACTCAGGTAGTGACAGAGTTTTGGAGCTGGAGAAGGTTCTTTTAGATATGGGGTTTGAAGATATTTTTAAAGAATTAGGCTCTGGTTTTAGTGGGAGAGATGGAAGGTTGAGACTAGTGGGGTTGAGTTAGGTCCAGTGTCGCGAAGGTAAGAAGGTCTCCAGGGACAACTTTTACCGTGAAGTCCATCATTTTGACACGGATCACTTCTTGGAGAACCTTAGTCTGTACACAAAGCTGCTCCTGGGCGATTAATTCTTTGATGTTGAATCCTAAGCAGTCTCTTTCCTATGTTGAGATTGTAACCTGTGATGACAGGACATTACTTTTGTGGCGTTAATTCAGTGTGGCCTCATGACACAGACCATGCAGGCGCTAGGTAACTAGCTGTGTTAATAACATATTAGCCAGAATAAATCAGGTTCGCTAGCTTGAAGAATATGGTGAAGGGAACATTTTACTCTAGTCGATGCTTGCAAAGGGGGAATAAAAACAGAGGACAGAGAACTGGCAAAAACCTCGATGTTGCAAGGGACAGCAACGTTGGTGCTGGACCGTTTTAATTCTCTCCCTTAGACCGCTGACATCGGGAATCAGAGCAGTTCATGTTTTGTGTCCCCTCCCCCGTCCTTTGTAAGGTGCAGTACCTTACCTCGTCATCATTACACAGTGTTTGTGTTCGTAGACAATAAATCACGTGATTTTTCAGGTGGTCGATCAGCAATATTCTTCTTTCCCTCTTCCCCCCTTTCCCCTTTACACCTACCCGCGTCTAGCTCTCTGTCGCTGGCGGAAATACAATGAGGTCCACCGGTGATGACTTGAGCTGAAGATACCCGTGTCCCTCACATCACTAATGCACTGGGTGGATTTTTTATTGAGAAAGTGAAAGGGATTGCCACTCGCTGATTGCAAGCTGTCAGGCTTGTATCAGTATCGTGGCTAACCCTGACCACTGTTGCAGGCGCTTCTCGTCTTTGACATTATCGATGTCGTCACCCACCCCGAGGCATGTAGAAACAAAGAGCATGAAGATCACATCAAGAACGTTGTTGGTCCTTGTCTAGACTGAAATAAAACTGTTCCGCAGACCATTATTTATATTCTGTAGACAACAGCAAACTATCACCCTTTTTTTTTTAAAGTCACAACTCTTTTGTTTTCCTTATTCCTGTCGGAAGTCAAAGTAATATCGGCAGAGCAGAAATCCTATGTGCATGAAAACGCATACATATACCCATCCTTACATTAGTAGTTAAAATTTTTTCTGTCATTCACATATCCTCCAGTCTCTGTACCCTTGTGGGAAGCATGCCTCGTAATGTTAATTACCAAAGTATTAATCATTATTTCTGATTGAATTAAGCATTTGAAACAAGTTAAAAGCGTCTGTTAAGATGAAATCATGTTTCGTTATGTCGGTTACCATAATATTCATCATTATTTCTGATTGAGCCGAGCATTTGAAACAATGTTGGTTGCTATAAAAATGTACCATAAGAGTTTTGATGTGAGGATGTTTAGTAATGTTAGTTAGCAGCAGAGCGTTTGGATTTTAGGGATAAAAATGTTTGCTTATTCAACCTGTGAAATATTTCTAATGTAACGCATATTGTTTGAGAATAGTCACGAAATTGTGTTTTCACCACCTGTAATGAAAATTGTATGGAAACTGAAATTATGAATACATTTACATGTTCATCTGATTTATATCTGAAATATTGCAATTACCATGGCTTTACAACAATAAAGATGTCTTCATTTCATTCATTGATATTATCTTCTTGAGTGATTTTTTTGTTGCATTTTCTTGTTGAGCCTATCACTATCAGTCCTGACTAGGCCAATGTAACCATCAATATAATTCCAGCGTCTGTCCACTTTTTGTAGCCTAAACTGTAAGTAAAATCGCTTGTTTTTAGTAAAGAAACTGGCTCAGCTTTGGTTATAGGATTCTTTTACTTATAATGGTTACATCAGCTGAATTTAGTCGCAAATTTAGCATTTTCCTTTCATTTTTGAACGTCCCAAGTTTTTTTTTTAACTTGATCATGTCCATTTATATTACCCAAGATATGAAACGCAAAATCTTTGGCCAAATAAATTTTGAGTGAAGACTAGAATGTTCTGTTCACAGTTTATGTGAAAAGCGATTAGGGATAGCTTTTGTACTACATCATTTAGGTTAATTCTTGGGTTGCCAATCACGTTTGCCCTTTGCAATTCTTTCCTCTAAACAAGGACACCCACGTGCAGAACCAAGGAATGTGTTAACCAGAAGACAGCAGTGACCTGAACATTTCTCGTAGCTGACGAGACTGACGAACGTGTGACACGAGGGTTCTACCCATAAACACTTTGCCAAGGTCGGAGATGCTGGCCTGCAAGCTTCCATTTCTATTTTCATTCTTTCGCTCAGCAGAGAAGACCACCAAACTACGTCACCGGAAGTCACTGCTTCGTAAGCAAGTGATCTCCCTTTTCAGACAGGAACTGCGACTTCACTTCCGTTGTACAGATTTGCTGTTGTTTAGACATTGTTGTTGATTAAGAGACGTCGTTGACACAGTCACGTGATCACATCTGTTGTATTACCATGTAAACGACAATTTTGCTGCAGTTCCTTTCTGTTAGTGTTGAGCTGACATGTCCTGAAGTGGATAGTTCCACTCACTCTACGCTCTACTATATTCAAGCAAATTTAGAGGTTATTTAGAATTTAATGCTGCACATATGCACAGCACATATCTCTCTTCGTTGTCTTTCTTTCTTGAGCATGGTGAAAAGAAACCTGTTCTGTTGTTAAAAGTTAAGAGAAATCGGTTATAAATGAACTTTCGGCTGTAGAGGCAGTAAAATAAATTTAGAACATTCAGTGTCCCGGATAGTTTATATGTGGAAGATAATTTCTATGTACCAACAGTAATATTATAAGAGTTAACATGGTGTTTCTAAGAAAATTCACCCTGGATGCGTTTGAAGATGTGTACATCGTCGTCCTGCTTACATTCATGTTTGTATTTGTGTCCAAAACTCAGCATTAAATAAAGAACAAAATTCGTGTTTGTTGAAATTTGACATCAACCGTCGTTCAATTAATCTTCGATTTTAGTCGCTGGATCTGGAGATTTCAGAATGAAGTTCATATGCAAAGAGAGCATTGATGATAGTATTACACTTCGCAATTGCTTATTTCATCATCAGCACTCACGGAGAGGGGGGTGTGTAGTTGTGAATGAATGTAGTTGTAATATATGAAATATTACAGCTTCGTGTAGACTGTACATATTATCCAGTTAATTTATGTTCTGCTTTTATCTTCGTCCAGACCCTACTGTAAAACTGGCTGTATGACCACCGAATAGCGGTATATACATGTATACATAGTCTTAATTTTTGAATTCATTATGTCACGATCGTGCGAAACCATTACTGTTTCGGCGTGTGTGAAAAAATCTTACTCCACAACACACCTTCAGTGACAAGGGAAGAACGAGATCCATAAAGGTGTTTTTTTTAACTCATTCATCGCAGACGATTATTTAATTACCTTTCGTCGTAATTGAGAGTCTCGATTGAACTAAATTGGACTGTGTAACTTGACACCGTTAAGCTGGCAAAATATATTGGGAAGTATTAAAAAATACAGTGTCCTTTAGTTATCGTCGGAGTACTGAACTGTGTAAGTGGTCCACTGTGTCTAGGGCACGGTAAGCGGAAAACGTGCCCTTTTCGCGGTCTTTTTTTTTCTTTTTGCCCACCCTGAAGTCAGGTACCGATGTGCTGGGTGAACGAGGAGAGTTTTCTAGTCACATAACCGAACAGGCTTCTAAAACTGTCTCTAAAATGCGCACTAAGGACTAAGACTACACCGCCCCCATCACTACCTCTCAGTCACCTGGGCTCACGGAAGAATAACTAAATTTCAGTCTGATCGATTTTGTTCAGATTGCACGTGCCTGTATTTCTTACTGCAGGCAGGAAACCCAACTAGAAATGCTTTGCAGAAAACCACATTTGATTGCGATTAATCAAATGGCTGAAAATTAAGAAAATTGTTTAATCTCTTTTTTTTCGCATTCCACGGATTTAGACAGAGGATGCTCAGAGTATGTTGTCAGCTAATCAAAGGAGATCTTTCTTAACCAAACCCAATAAAATCGAATATTACACCGTGAGATTGCTAGTCAGGGTAGGTGTTAATGAAGCTCATTTACCCAATCTGTTACTATACCCAAGCTGGAGAAATCGGATACCCGCTGGTTATAACCTTGTATTCATAGACAGGGTAGGCTAGACAGTCCATAGAAACTGTTACTTTGCGATTATTATAGGTTGTATCGGAGACCTCTTCCTGCTTCATCAAGCAAACCTCTAATCAAAGAACTGAGTAAAATTAAGAAGGAAAAGCTTTCGCTCTGGAGTAGAAGGGCTGTCACCGAAAGTCATTTAAATACTAAAATGATGTTGATTTACTTTTAAAAATTAATTTAAAACGAATTATTTTTAGAATAGCCACTTGTTTGCATCGATTCACTTTTATTTTCTTTAATCTTTTCTTAGTAGAAAGGATATTAAAAGGGGTTTTAGTAAACGCCTTTGCTAATGAATAGGTAATAATAACAGTTTTCGGGGTTTTCTTATAGGGGAAATAACATAATGTTAGATTATACACGAAGAAACACTTAAGCTGGCCGATTTCATCCCGCTCGACTTCTGACAGTGGTCGTTATGTGAATTTAAAAAGTAAATTTTGCATCCGGTTTCTGTTGACGTATCTCATTCTGGATCCACGAATTTTTGAATATGTGCTTAATAAAAATGATGTGCTTTGTCAAAAATATGTTCATGATCTAATTTAGATACCGTCATTATCCTGAATGATTAATTATTGTGGCATTTGAAATGCCAAAGAAACACGAAAATGTCATGTGATTATGTGACCTTTGATCTTCCAACAGCAATTTTTTTTTAATTTTCTTACGTGGAAAGGAGAGGATGCGGGTGAGAAGGCATTCTCTGTGTTGTGAAGCCTTTTTGTAGAAAATAAAAGTTTGTGGTCAGAGTCACCGTGCCTTTCTTTACTGTTTTCGTACCGAGCTGATTATGTATTGGTCCTTATTTTTTTCTCTGGGAGTGGTGAGTCCGCACGCTCCTTTTGTGTTCTGTTGATGTTGACATTGTGTTGGAGCTGCTGAGACTTAATAAACTCATTACGAAAGGGCAAAAAGTAGTCTTGTGTGTTTGGGTGTGATGTGTTTATATGTGTGCACGTGTGTGTCTGTACGCGCCTTCGAGAACAATCAGTGTTATCAAGAGAACAAAACGTCCTGTTGCACTTCCAGCAATGTTTTCTCGCAATATCAACATTATTAATAAAACAAATTATTAATCCAAACAGATACCTCGTTCAAAAAAAGATTTTGCATAGCAGGATGTTCTTTCTCCTCTACTGACTACTTTTGTCAATGTCTAATACGAGGAGATAATAGGGCCAACAGGAAGTAAAACGCTCTTTGAAATCAACGTATTATCTTAGTACACCTTACTGTGCAATTACCTTCGTGTCCCACGGTTCTCTTTGTACAAACCAACAAACATCTCCATGCAAAGAAAAAGGCCAAACCTGTGGCGTCAGGAATGGCCAATGACACATTAAAATATTCTTATTCCATCTGTCCTGTTGATGACAGCATTGAGAAATTAAATTCCTGTGATTGGATGGGGGGAGAATTACCCGGACAGTGAAATACCGACCAGTATTGAGTTCAGCTCAGGCATTTGAAATGCACTTTTATAGAAGGAATGACGTCACTTCCAGATTAGAAACAGAGTTCTTGCCGTGAGAGGGCGGGCCGGAGAAGAATTCCTTGTTCCTCAGGACCCAGTGGATGACACCGGAGAAACCTCTATAGAAATGTTGTAAGTAGCGCCACTGGTCGACATCCCGTGGAGCGACCCCGTGTGGTGAAGAAGATTCCAGACACGAGACTCAAAGACTTTGTTGAGAAATCGTTGCACGAGACCAAAAGCTGTCTACTGTGGAACCGTACCATGTCTACTGTGAAACACTGATTAAACTCACATAAGATATAAGAAGTGATGTTTGTATGACAACAGTGAATGGCTGTAAGTTTCATGTCCAGATAATAAATCCTATACATATAAAGTCTATTGCATCTATAGTGTCCTCAGCTCCCGGTATTCGTCCTCGCTTTTTCTTTCTCTCTCATTTCTCTATAAACAAAGCTCACATCCAAATTGGAATGACAACAGTTATTTTTAATGTTTCGACGCTTAACATTTATTTTAATTTTAATTTTCATCACATTGCAAGAAGCTTTAGATACCCAATGCTTGATGTCTACAGACAGACATGATGCTTGATGCATGCCGATTGACATGATTGACATGATTGCTGTTGCCATAAAAATGTTACCGTTTGCGCTGTTCTGCATTATAAGACAGTCGTTAATTATCGTCTGCAATATTCAAATTTTTCCGACCTTAAGGTTTCAGCTTGTTTGCTTAGATGTACAACCTATGTCAAATATTTCGTGACTTATGTTCGCCATATTTGCTACATTTGTCATGTTGACCATATCGCCTTACACCAGCGTCCCGTAACACTCCTGTCCCTGACATTCGGGGAAGGGGAGGCGATCCGGAATTATCATATTTTCAGTAGTGAACTCATATTTATTGCCCTTCCAACCAAGAAAAAAGGCCTGCAAAGAAAGAGTTACCTGAAATGAAACTACTGAAAAGTAAACAACTTTAAAACAAGCGTGGGCACTTTTTTTCAATCCGATGCAGGTGAGAGGAGAGAGGGAATCGTTTTTTCAAAATTTTTTTTTATTGATAATGATAAAAGAGTGTTGAGAGAGAGAGAGAGAGACGGTTACACACATAAAGCTTACCTGAATATGAAAAACCAACCAGCCCGTCTCAGGGTTTCGGAAAGTGGCACTGTACTGATAATTGCTCTGAAAAATAATGTTTAAAAAAATCTGCCATTATCTTGTCTTAGTCGGCATGATGTTGGCATGATGTTGGCATGCAGCGAACTGTGCTGCACACACTGTTTGCTCCACTGAGATTTTGAGAGTTTGTACTAGTGGCTTGTAGTCTCAAACACTACATCTACGATATGGTGATTGAATCGGTGTCAAATGAACATCAAAGGTAGACATCAAAGTAATGGGCAGAACAGAAAACATACGGAAGGAAATCTAGCTCTCATTTGTCTCAGTTCATCTCTCTCTCTCTAAAGGTAATTAGCCACGATATCCTCAACTAAAATTAGTTCTTCTGCAACTTCTCTAAGGCTTTGCGTCGTTCGCAACAAGAATTTGTTTTGCACCTGAAGCCCCCGAAGTCCTTCCTTTAACGTTTAATTATTTATTCATTTATTTGTTTGCAACAAGAAAGCCTGGCGCAAGATTTCTTATGATGTTCAAGATGCCCGGATGGGTAAAAACACCAAGCAACAGTAATTTCTTTTAAATTAAATTAATATTTTAATTAAGGATGTTATTTTTGTACCTTCGCAATTAATTTCTTTTAAATTAAATTAAAATTTTAATTAAGGATGTTATTTCTGTACCTTCGCAACTGCTTTTGTTTGGTTCCAAAAGACTGGGTGTGGTATGATTGAGCCTGGAATCATCGGGTTTACCACATTAGCACGGAAATCTCGCCTGTAACAGACCAAGCATTATTTTATCTTTATTTTTTTTATTCCGTTAAGCAGCGAATAACGCATATCAACGAGTATGCTATCCAAACAAAAAAAATTAACAAATGAAAATCATTCGCAGAAAAATTACATTTTTGAAAAACCGAACATGTAAGTCCTTAGAGAAAGAAAAAGGACGATTAAGAGTGAGGAAAAAGGTTGGAGGACAGAAGAATGAGAACAGGAAACAAGACAAACGGGAGACATCAGTGGTAAGAATATAAAATAACAAATGAAGAGAGAGGAAGATAGAGTGGAAAATAGAGAGAGAGAGAGAGAGAAAAAAAAGGTAGGTAGAGAGAGATAAAAAAAATACAAAGAGGTTTGAAAAGTATAGAGTACCTGTCACCGTCCAGTGTCTTTGCATAATGAACGTTCACTTCCAACGGTATTGTGTCCGTGAACATGGTCAGAACACCGCCTTTGTTTGTCTGGACGGTAAAAACGTTTAAAAAAGGTGTGAACTTTGTTTAAGGAAAACGAATTCACTATACACATATAAAAACTCAAGGACACAGCTAGTCTGATGCATCACACCTCACAGGACCTCATCATTAACAAACGTTAACGTGTTTCTGTCCATATCTTTCTTTCACGTAAAGCTCGTTCTTCTGTAAGTAGTGCTCACATCGAGACAATACTCTCAGAGAAAGAGCGATATGGTAATCGTTCCTAAGAAAAATAACTCAAGTTATAAAATAAAGTAGCAATACTTCCCTTTGTATTTACATTTCGTCCCTCATAATTGTAAATATTACTAAATAACTCCAAACAGACAACAAAAAAACAAAACAAAAAAAAAAAACAACAACAAAAAAAAACAACTGCTGGAGGATAAGCCAGAAGACAATAACCAAAGGTAACTAACTCATGTGCAATGTTGTTGGAAGAGGAACAGTTATTTCCCTTGCACTGAGGCGCTTATTGTCAGTCTCATTCTTCTCGAGTCCGTTTTTAATATGATGCACAGTCGTAAGGTATATTTATATGCCATTGGCAGGCATATTTGATTGATTGTTTTTTTTTTATTGAAGAGGCCTTTAGCCCATTTCAAGGGGGAATCCAGTCATAATACAATGTAAACAATGCAATATATAAAACATGTAAGTTCCACACACAGTATATTGAGACAAATAATCAAATATGAATTAAATTACGAATTTCGAATGCTTCATATATGTAGTTTGTGACCTTGCTAACTATATAACTGCTGGTGTTTGCTAAAAGCAGGGATAGACGAAAGGCAGATGGATATTGGGAGTACTTTTAGGTATATATTTCTTTCTCAGTGGACTATATCGATCTTGGACATACAAGCGTGTATTTCAGACTCTATGATACCTGGACAAAAGGGACATGACAGGATGTTGGGATTATCACTTGGAACGGTTACAAAGCGCAAGCGATGCGGCTTTAGGCAGGAAACCCCGAGTCTAAAACGTATTAGAGCACTGCTGATTCTTGTATGTTGTACATCGTTCAAATATGTACATAAAGAAAAATCTGATTTAAAAGTTCTATCAAAAGAAAAGCGATCTACAGCTGCATCCTTCATAACCCTTCCATGCCAGTCTTGATACCAATTATCCATAAGCCTTTGTTTGAACACTCTCATAAACTCCAAACAGACAAAAATCTGCTGGAGGATAAGCCAGAAGGCAATAACCAAAGGTAACTAACTCATGTGCAATGTTGTCGGAAGAGGAACAGTTATTTCCCTTGCACTGACGCGCTTCTTGTGTCAGTCTCTTTCTTCTCGAGTCCGTTTTTAATATGATGCAGGCATAGTTTTCTTATAGAGTAGCAGTCGACGACCGTTACAAACATGGCGTACCAGCAGGCAGATACTGTGGCGTCACTCAACTTCCGTTCTCTGCTTACCCCAGTCGGACACATTTTAACCGATGCAACACACAAACTAAAATATCCTTTACACTCGGCTCATAAAAAGTAGTTCATTATCGGCTCACTACTCCGTACCCGCTGCATATATAAACTGATGCAATAAAACCCTAAATTATTCCTATCACTCCGTTCATTACAGACACTTTATTAGCAGTGATCAACACCACGCCCCATTCCGTACTCTCCTGTGAACAATGGATCGTACCCAAGCCTCGCTCTCTCTCCTGTTTAATTGGATTGACTGACCTATGACGTACTTCCGCTACTCGATAAGAAAGCTCTGCCACGGTTTATGTTCAAGTTTTCCCGTTAAACAAACTTTAGAAAATGAAGAATGTGCTGTCAACTTCAGCAGAGATAAACATTTGTGAATGTCTAATGATAGATAAAACACAAGACTTACGAAATTCATGGTCCAGGTCATTTTAGGTCGTCGAATACTCTAATGAACAAAAAATGAAATAGGGAAAATATCAAGAAGACGAATAAATAGTACATGCAACTGCAGCAGAAGAGTATGAGGAGCAGGAGCAGAGAAGAAGGAGAATTTTTTTTTTTTTGCTTTGAAACATTTGAAAAATTATCAGAAATCACGCTTGGACCTTGACAATGTTTGTATGGTTATGGTAGCATATTATGTATAAATCTCTCCAGTTCATTCTTACTTTGTAATAGCATCCATCACTGATCACGTGGACAATACACGTGTCAGTGTTTAAAGATTCTTCATCTATAGTGTTGTATGAGTAGGTGTCTGTGTATATGTGTGAGTAGGGGTCTGTGTGTATGTGTGAGTAGGTGTGTGTGTGTGTGTGTGTGTGTGTGTGTGTGTGTGTGTGTGTGTGTAAATGCTGTGTTTTGAAGTGTGTTTATATTTATGTTCACAGTTCTTGGTACAGGTGTTTGTAGAAGTCCCTTATAACTGGTCTTGTTTATAAATGGATTATATTTACAGTAGTTTTAAGATTATTATTTACTTTGAGGGGATACTTAAACCCATTGCTGGAGCTAAGCTCTTGAAGAAAGAAGGAATCAACCGATCTCTTCCCTTTCCCACTAAGTGAATGCTATAAATATGAAAAACCCATCAGTTTGCTCCTCCTATCACCATTCTTAAAGACCAACCTGAATGGTTTACGTGTTTTGCAGATATCAGTAGATGTAGGTGATATAAAACTGACCTGTAAATTTTAGCTTCCAAAACCCGTTCGTTAATTAATTATCCGCTACGATTCACGATTCTCACCTACTATCAACCACCGCCACTAACAGTGTACTACGTCACACTAGTGGAACATTCACAACATTGGCAGCAGTCAACACCAAACAGAGAGAGAGAATGAGCGACAGTTCGGGTTATTGGGAGGTTGAAAGTCTGTATTTCTCGTGGTTCTGAAAAACTGCTACTTTAGCACGAGAAATGCTGACTTTCAATGTTCGAATAATCCGAACTGTCACTCTCTCTCTCTCTCTGTTTGGTGATGACGGCTGCCAACGTTGGGAATGGTGCACTAGTGTGACGTAGTACACTGTTAACGGCGCTCGTTGATCTCAGGTGCAAATCGCGTACTTTGCTAGCGGATAATTAATAAACGGATAGGTTTTGGAGGCTAAATTTACAGCTTAGGTTTATATCACCTATATCTACCGATATTTGCAAAAAAAAACGCAAACCATTCAGGTTGGTCTTTAAATAAAGAATTGCCATTGCCATTGTCATATGTCACTGCTTTGAGTAATTGTCATTGATCATCGCCATGTGACATTATCTTTCTCGTGGGTCCCAACTGTAGGCAAGCGGATAGTCAAATACAAAATGAAGCCAGTCATTAGCTGCGACAAAAAGCAAGTGTACTTACGTTCAAGATACTGAGATAAAACGCTTGTACTCCTGAGTAGATCAAAGTTGTTTGAAAAGTGAGCATGTGCCCTACGTTTGGAACAGTTCTGAAACGAGAATACAAGAGCAATAGACCCCAACCAGGAATTTGCGTAACATTTTCGTTTATTATTATAATATAGACTTACTGAAACGACGTAAACTATAATTTAAAAATCAAGATAAATGGTAAAACGAATTAGTTTAGTAACAGACAAACAGGTGGCATAGAGGAGACTGCTCTCCCCTTGTCACTGTTACTGTTGTACTACAGTCGTCACAGCTAAGGTCAGTAAGCTGCTAAAATTACTTCCGCAAAAAGTTACATTACAGTCGGTGCTTCAAAATCAGAACAAGATTTCAGCTCTTGTCTCACCTGAGATAGGTTTTCCCAAGCATCTGATCCAGGTAATAGTAAGAATTATCAGGGAGAAAAAACTCGTCGCCGCCTGCAGTGATGATGTACTTTGGCATGGTCAGACGGTCTTTGTACACTGCCACACGATGGAGACAGAGCGTGGACAAGATTTTCACGTGTCTGTCTTTCTGTCCTCAAAAGCTTCTGTCCGCCCGTTAGCGCTCAGAGAATAACATTAGACTGGCACTCAAGCACATGAACCCACGATTTTGCAAGTACAAGAAGACCTTGCAAAAATAAAGGAAAAAAGAACCACACACACACACACACGCACGCACGCACGCACGCACACACACACGCACGCACGCACGCACGCACGCACGAAAGCACGCACGCACACAAAATAAGACAAACCCACCAATGGGATCGATAATGTCGAGCATTTTGTGAAAGTTGGGGTTGTCAAACTCCTTGGTGATGTTCAGGCTGTAGTAATCGTAGAAAGAAAAGCTCCAACCGCCGAGTGACTGACGGTGATAGTGGAGGCTCTAGTGGAAAAAGATGGCAGGAGGCAGAAACTAAGCGAAGAGGAAGAATAACAAACACGTAAATGTAACAACTATTAAATCCCAGTTTTGATTTTGCAGCTTATTTCATTCATGGTTTAATTTGCTTATTTATTAATTCTTTCATTCAGTCGCGGTCACCACCTCTGTAATGAACTCTTTTTAATCTGGAACTTCCTTCAAAACCTTTCAACGTAGCTTCAAATATCGAAATAAAAAGACAAAGCAAAAGCTCTGCACCTTCGATATGTTTAGTAAGTCCATGACGATCGGAACAATGGCCACCACCCGTTTGTCTACAGCACCTGCTAACCAGGATGTCCAGCCTCGCTGCAAGAGTAACATAAAGACCAAAACAGGTAGAAGCCCCTTCTTTCTTCCATCTATTATGAAAACGGTATTCAGCAATACATTTTTTCAAACAACTGTACGAATTTCAAATCAAGACATCATGTACAAAATTTGGGTGGACAAGACTCCCCCGTTCTCCACACGCACGCTAACAAACACGCTATACACAGAAAGAAGTTAAGAGCACCAATGTCACAAATGTACAAACTTATTCTTGCGCTGTCAAGACAACTACGAATTACTGTGGTATTCCTTGGATTATATATTGTGGCGAGAAGGTCTGAAGTATTTTGTTTGCCCGTTTTCAAACCCATTTGAAATCATTATTGCTAATGCTACTGTCAAGTGAGAAAAACTGGTTCTGACCACTGTGTAGCTATTTTACATGAATAAGTTAGATATATAAGAAGGTTGGTAAAGTCATCGATTTGTTTTTTACTGCAGGTCTAATGAAATTTATGCCATCTGGTGAGTTTTTTGGGTTTTTTTTTGGATTTGAAGGTACGAAACCAGATCAAGTAATCAGATCGACGGATTCAGGCGTTGGAAATGAAGTGCTTCAAGAAACTTTTTTGGGTCTTCTACAGAGAGAAGACAAATGACTTCGAGTGCAACGGGATCATCTCCCGGGTGGCTTACCAGGAGCCTCTGCTCGTTACCATCAAGTGGCAAAAGATTTTGTGGTTCGGTCTAGTCGTCCAACATGACACTTTGCCGAAGCTGGTCCTCTACTGGTACATTAAAGTCGGCGGTCGACAACGTGGCAAACAAAAGAAAAGCTGGGCGACCAGTGTTAGGGGGTGAACAGACTGCTCACTGAGGGATCTTCTCACAAGGGCGCAAGTGTTCACCTCAGCTGTGTCGCATTGTGCCTCCCCAGCAACAAGAAGGGACGAGAAGAAGAGAAGAATTACCAGAACAAGACAGTCTACGGTCAGCAAAATCAAGACACCCTGATTAGGCGATTTAACTGCGTTTATAATTTTGAAACCGTTGGAACCGTAAGTGGTTCTTGGTTGTGGAGTCTTATTAAGTTTTTATTTCCCTTTTTATTTTTATTTTGTTTTAAACACCAGCATACTTTCCACTTTAGTCTTATTAGTTTGTAAATTATTTTAGAAACAAAGAATGGCATCATTTTAAGTAGTCCTATGCAATTTGTGATATATTACATCTGGTTTTCTAATTAAGCGATATAATTAATTGATATTTTTCAGCACTTTCACCGAACATCTGTTATACTGGAATCTGGAATACAATGAAGTAGCCTGGTTTATACAAGTACAGTTACAGAAAGTTAAGCAATTGGATTCCTTCACCATAAATTAATTTCGGTTTTTATATCACGAAAACTATTTATGTCGCTGACAATCATTGTAAGTATGTTATTAGGGTGAAAGAACTGACGACGTTTACAAAGATGACTAAGGGAAGAAACTGAATGGTTAATGTAAAAATAATGGAATTAAATAATAACTTTGTTAAAATGAAATTATAATGAAAATATTTTTAAGGCACCCGTTAAGACTTTGAACACAGCCTTTTTATCTATTTTTTAAAAATAAAAATCTAATTTCAAAATAAATCAGTTGTTCTTCTAAGTGGCGTTTGTATCTTTTAGTGTAAGACATTCTGACACGATGTGAATATAAATTTATGAAAACGTCAAGAGGTCTCGTTTCAAATGTAGACCATAACACTTTTTTTCTAAAGTGTCTTTCCTCCATAGCATAGAGGCATATAAAAGTAATAAAGGACAGACAGACAGACAGACAGACAGACAGACAGACAGACAGATCTTTCTAACCTTCGATGCTCCGCCGACTACAAATTTGTTGATGTTATTAGAAGGATTCAGCTGCTTGGTGAAGGCAGTGATGGTGTCCATGGCCCTCACCGCGGCCTGCACACAGAGATGGGAAAGGGCTTGGAGGGAACATTTAAACTGCATCCGTGTACAGGGAGCAGGTGTTTTATTAAAACTATGCTGACATTTTTAATCTGCTTTAATGAGTGCAGTCCACATTCGCGGTCACCAAGTGTCGGTCTTGTTGCTACTGAAGACGCTACTGTGTCCAGAAAGACAAGAGAGAAGACAAGAGATGAAGAGGACTTTGATAATACAAAATCACAAAACGAAGCTAATTACACGATGATGATGATGAGGAGGAGAACGATGACGAGGACGAGGGCTCTGGCTATCGAGAATACCTTGGTCATGGGAAGAACGGTGAGCCATTTAGGTGACGTATTGCTGATGAACTGATACCACGACCAGGCAAGGATTGCATCTTCGTACCGCTTCGCTTGGCTTGGATCGTTCTATGTTTAGAACAGACAGAACATGCCTGGCTCAGATCATTCTGTTCAGAACAAAAAAGAACATGCCTGACTCAGATCACCCGGAATTACCATTTCATCACGGCGCACACGCATTTTAGAGAATAGTCAGTGATTAATGACATCCAGCTAAATATTTGCTGCCAGTGATGATATTCACTCACCCCCTCCCTCACTCATTCAGTCTCTCACTCCGTCACTTACGTTGAAGACGATTGGTTGGTTGGGCACCTGGTTGAGGAGAGCGCACACCGACCCCGTGGTGACAGCCATATTTGTGACAAAACTGATGAATGGGTCATTCGTAGCTGGAACGAAGCTGACGATGAGTCAGCAAAGTTACTTCGTTAGTGAGCAAAATCAAGTCACGAGAAAAAGCCGACAACTTTTGTTCTCTTTTTTCACCGTTTTCTTCGTTTTTTTTTCTTCTTTTCGTCTTCTTCTTCCTCGAGGATCAGCTAATAAGTACTAAAGGCAATGAGTGTATTTTACGACTCTTAGAAAATATTTGTCTCTCTTGCAGAAAACCATTTTGTGATAAAGTGACCTGATCGTGATGCTGTCTATATACGAATATGAATGAGAAGCATGTAGTAAAAATCAAAAGAAATTAAATAAAATAGTATGAAATTGTAAAAATTTGTATGGCGATGTTAGTTTCAGTTCGAACAGTGTTTCTAGACTCTGAAGAGCCGGTTATGTACGGCTGTTCAAAGGTGGATAGCTGTCAACCCAACAGCCCAATAGCCATTTTTTTGGCTCTAGTCTGAGGTCCTTGATAGGTCAAGTGGTTGGCATGTGTAATTACGAATTCAATGAATTTTTTTTCAAACAGCATTTTCTAGAAACTCATTACGTGTTTATTAAACTAAGAAAGTGAATATTAATTTGCGCTAAAGCTGCGACTTGCTGGGTCACGTGACGGCAGTCAGCTCAGCTAACTAACCTAACAAAGGACATTAAACTGAACTAAAATTAAAAAGTTGTAAAACCTGAACTTCATTGTGGTGTTGGGTTTTTTTTGCAGATATCGGTAGATGTAGGTGATATAAAACTAACCTGTAAATTTCACCCTCCAAAACCCATCCGTTAATTAATTATGCACTACGATTCATGCCTGCGATCAGCAAGCGCCGTTAACAGTGTACTACGCCACACTAGTGCACCATTCACAACACTGACAGCAATCAACACCAAATAGAGAGAGAGAGAATGAGCGACAGTTCGGGTTATTTGGATCTGAAAGACTGCATTTCTCGTGGTTCTGAAAAAAACAACAACCTATACTTCAGCACGAGAAATGCAGACTTTAACATCCGAATTCAGGTTGGTCTTTAATCTTAACCATAATCGTAACCTAATAAAGAAAGTAAGTTTCGATAAGCGAAAGAACAAAATAGACGGAGGCTAGAACCAAAGATAGTATCATACTTGTCCAGGTTATTTCCAAGACCAATGTAGAGAAATGCGGCTCCACGTCTGCTGAGAAAATCGGGAACCACGACATAGAGATAGTGCCACCATATCGACTGGCTGCTCTCAGCATCTGGTTCATGAGGGACAGAGCAACATTGACAAAGAAATTTTATTTTGGTATTTTTTGAAACATAAGCGAAGTCTCGATCTATTTCTGTGATTGTATAACTCATTGCAATACAAAATTGAATCATTCTTTCCACGAAAAGACACTTGGTCACAACAATTTGTATTTGTTGCTTCGTGCACACGTCTCATAAACTACTCAGCTCTCGTGCTAATAAGGTCCTAGAAATTTTAACTCTTGATGTCTTAGATTTAATTCGGAAGTAATTTGTGTATCTTTGGGAATCCCTCTCCACCTCTTCCCAGAACTTATATATATATAGTTCTGTCCACTTGTTAGACAAGTATTAACAGTCCCAACTGGAACGGTTTCTCACAGATAAAGTAAAAATGGAAGGAGAAGAAGCAAGAGGAACCTGTCATCCACATTTGTGATGTCATGTTGATTACAAAGAGCGTGTATTTAGGCCCGCGGTAGTTCCAGTTCAGAGTTGTCCATGAGTAGACGGGGTCTGGCATATTGACATAGTCATCCAATGCAGTGGCTTCAGTGCCTTGCATCGACATCATCACCAGCAGAACCATCGTCCCCGACAACAAGTGGATCACCATCCTTGCGACAGTCAGTGAAGAAGCTTGCAGACTTGCGGTCGCTGGAGGGGGATTCAGGGATAGTTTTAAAAAATTTATACGTGGAAATCGAGTTGATTACAGGCTACCTAATTTAATATGGAAGATAATTACTTTCCCCTCATAGTAAGCATCCATCTGTATGCCGAAGCATTTTCCTGCCAAACCACCCAGATAGCAATGAAACATATTATAAACGTTTTAAAAACGCTAACATAGTCGTAATCATGTAAAAGTTTGATATAAAACATTTAAGAAACATTTACCGAATAAACATTTAAAACTGAAACATTTTGCAAACATTTTAAAATGGTAGGAAACATAACATTTAATCAAAAATATTAAATAAATGTTATGTAAATATTTGCCAACAACTTCTTAAGATATATGACATAGGATTATGATGTAGTGAGTATGACGTAGAATGTATGAGTGGAATGTATGACGTAGTAAGGGATTGTTGAATGAGAGAAACCACAGAGGATGGAAGTTATAGAACAGAAAATAGACGTTTAGTATTAAGTAATATTCAAATTCTAATGTGTATTCTAATAAAATCTACCTTTTTTGGTACTATAGATTTGTAGACTTGAAAACTGTTGTAAAATCAGTCATCTCAAAACAGTTACACACCATGCACTTAGTATTGATGCAACGTTGGATTGTTTCCCTTGCTAACGCTCAGAGAAGATAATTTTCGTTTCAAAAATAAGACTGTCATCACCGTTTTATTAGTGAATCTTCGTAGAAATACGGTAAAACGTTGAAGATAACAACTACAGTCAGAATATCAAGAGAACATAAATTAAAAGTCACTTTATGTTGCCGAAAGCTAGATGCTACTATAGTGCAGTAGTTAAAACCCTCGCTTGTTCCTGCTATTGTAAGTGGGTTAGAGTTCAGATCTTATCTTTGGATATTCTCCGTATGGATATTCTCTGTCTTCCGCTGTGGCATGTGCATGTCTTTCCATGATGCATCGTTATGACCATGGCTCAGAAAAACTTGTCACATATCTAGCTGATGTGAAGTTGGAAGAACGAAAGAGTGTAAATGACCTCAGTTTGTCTGAATGTGTATGGATGATGTCAAAAGATGTGTGAAGTGAGAGAATGACGTCAGTTTATCTGAGTGCGTATGGATGATGTCAAAAGATGTGTGACCTGAGAGAATCAGGGAAAATGAGAAGTGGCTGAATTGGATTGAGGAGTGGAAGACATTTTTTATTTGTAGATAAAATTTATTTTGTGCAAAAGAACCTGTATTTGTCTGGCCCATGCACGTCAATTGGAAGAGAGAGAGAGAAAGTGAGAGTCATGCTTCCCGAGGTTGTGACACAACTATTAAATGCTTTACAGGAAAATGTTTATAAAAGAGCTTAAAAAGGTAGAAAATAAGTTTTAAAATAGTTTTGAATGTAAACGTTACGAAAACATTTTTCCGATGTGCAAAATAAACATTTTAGAAACATTTTCTGCAAACATTATTCAAACATTTCGGGAGAACATTTATAAAACATTTATAAAAGGTTTAAATGCTATCTGGGCAGCCAACCAACCAATAAAAGGGACCGTTGTTTTGAAAACCCAAAACGCAGTAGATGACAAATCTAGCCATTTTGTTCACATTTCAATAGAATGCTGAGAATTTAAGCGTGTTCAAGGCAAGTGAATTAAAAGTACTGCATATTAGAGTCTGCAAAACATAAAAATGTCTTGTGTTTTATTGTTTACCCTTTATATGTGTTAAACGGACGAAATGTCGCACAGGTGTTCATTTAAAATTACAAGAAATCAATAAAGCCAGCTCGAAAAGCTCTATCCTCAGAACTAAAGTTTGAAGTCCCTGCCCGACAGAAGAAAGGTGAGTCTACAGCCTACATGAAAAAACTTACCTGTATGAGTGATAGTGCTGAAGAAAATCAAAGTGAGTGAAAACGTTAGAAAAATATCATCATAATTATTTTTAGAAAGATTTATTCATGTTATGTGAAATTTTCAATTTTCTTTGATGCTCCTCCTTGGCGTAAATTGAGTGAACTGTACAAAACAACTAACCTTTCACCTTTGCGGCAACAACTAACCTGACAAACTAGTACTGCTGCTCTTGTTGGTGTGGCTTCCTCGGTGTCTACACAAGTCTCCCTTTTCCTAATAATTGTACCTTCTTTTATCTCTGGGCCTGATGCGCACGGATATTTCATCCCTTTTTATTGGTCTACGCGAACTCTTACAAGTCACATGGTTACTGCACTATTTTTTTCGTTCGATATTCGACACGTGCATTCCTTTTCTGTTGGTCGTACTCTTCCACTCCCACAGTCGACAACACCAGAGTGGACGCTCGTGCATCTGCACACTATGTATATCACAATCTTTCTTCTCGCTTGTGAGGAGAAAAACGAAAGGAAAGCCACTGGCTCGTCACGTGACTCCTTCATGTGTTGGCACGCGCTCTGCTCTCGCGTGTTTTGTGTACCTGTTGGCTCATTTGTGGCACACATCTCCCAACTGGCGAAAACATGATGAGAAACATGCAACAGTCTGCTAAACTGGTGGCTGATTTTATACAAAGTTTACAGAATGATTCTAAATGTAGGGAAGAATTTGCCGTCCATGGTGACAGTGATGACCTCCTCTCACCGCACAGAACGGCCTGGGGATGAGCGGTCAGAAAGACAGGGCACATTGTTTTTGAATATAAATAGCAATTTAATGATGCAAATATAACAGTTTTCTGGTGCAAATTTTAGTACTTTTGTCTCTTTCTATTGCCAATGCTAGCAGCAAAGAGCATGTGACAACTGACAATGACACCTGCCTGGATGCAGACAGTGATGTCGGTCGCTAGCCCCATTCCACTAAAACAACTGTATCTTTTCAACAATGTGCTCAATTTCAAAATTTCTTTCTGATATTTATTTGCTAATAATCCAATAAACCTTTATGTAGATCTCTGTCTCGTTGGAGTAACCACGACTTTGCTCTTACAGCCATTCTACACCCGACATGCGCCCGTTCTGTCTGTCACTCTCTTAGTGACATTTTCACTGCTGCTCTCGTCTGAGAAGCACATGTGAGTTGACTACCGACATAAAAATATTCTGTGATGGACATAGAACGTTCCATTTATCGTGTTCTCTAAAAGCTGCACATTGCCACTGAGTCAGCCTGTCACTACTATTGTACATCGTATCGACAGAGCTCTTGTATCTTCAAACCATAAACATCTGAACCGCCTTTTTCCTTTCCAACTGCTAGACTTTAGGTTCATTTACCTGTTGCTCTTATCTTTAGGCCGCCATAGATGAAATGTTGGAGGTTTAGGATTGTGTGTTGCCCAGTTGTCCGACATATACGAGAAGACTTACAAGCCGACCGTCAAACTTCAACCTCTAGGCGTCGATGTAGCAGATGTCGCGTTCTTCACGATGTACGGCAGGGGTGGGGACCATCAGGTTATACCGCCCGCGAAATCATTTGATTCGGCCCTCCAAGGATACTGCAGATTTCAGTAAATTTATCAGCTTTTATAGCAATATAAACATATATTGATGATGATGATGATGATGATGATTTGATGATGATGATGATGATTGATCATTGATGATTGATGATGATTGATGATTATTGATTATGATGATTGATGATTGATGATGATGATGATGATGATGATGATGATGATGATAAAAAATAACAATTTTGAGGGACATGCAAGAAGCGTCCAGGCAGCAGGGCCAGACCCCAAACCCCTCTGTTCACAGAGTTGTCCACAGGTCGGTCACATCTCTTCCTTGCAGCCAATAAACCCTGCTAGCCCTATGCTTCAATGAACATTCTTCTAGACAGGGGTGGGATATCATCTGGTGTGGCCCTGTCAAGGCAGCCGCATGCAGGATTCAAAATTCAATGCATTTAGAAGCCAGAGAATACAGTGTATGAAAAGACAGACATGTATATATGCCTCCAGGTCCACCTGCCAGTCTTGCGGTGGCTCAGTCACATTCAGTCAGCACCAGGTAGGCTGGGAGTGTTGCAAAAGTGTTAACCTGCGGTAAAACTACGGCTAGAACAGGTAAAACTTTCAAATTAAGCGACTTTCCGACACCAGGTGCGTTCAATGTGACAAGAACTTGACAGTGCTGACTTCTCCTCCCTCCCACTCCCACTGCTGTGCCAGCCCACTTCACTACTCCACTAGTCTTGGGAATAGTACATTGCACATTTCGAACTCGACTTCTCCACGGATAATGCTATGGTATTCTTTCCCCAGGGATTTATTTGAAAGCAAAAGAAAAAATACACTAAGGCCGGGGCTTCTTCACAGCCATGGGCCGGGTACACCAGTCCCTCCCGTCAGGCCTGCAATCAGATGCCACCTGGATTGATAGGGATGTCCCCTCGCCTAACCGGCCTAATGAGGCAGCTGTGTGTGTGTGTGTGTGTGTGTGTGTGTGTGTGTGTGTGTGTTGTCTATTCTATTCTAGTTTTATTACAACCTACTTATGGATCTACATCTTCCTTCAGTTTCTCTGTGTGCTGAATTGTCTGAGGCTTTCAGCCTTTTTCCTTACGGAATGGACAGATGAGATCGTAGTCTTCGTATCCTGCCACATCCTTTGCTGCCTGTGATTTGTATCATTTACTTCTACAATTCTCGTGCATCCAGACAGTGCTCTGTAAACACTTGTTTACATGATGTACTGGTTCGGTCCTGCTTTAACTTCTTTCCTTGAATGCCTTGATGAAACGATTGAACAACAAATTATTACATTAAGATCCAAACTTTGTTGACTGGGGTGATCATCCTTTTGCACACTAGTTGAAGATGACTTTTTTTCCCTTCATCATCCTCTTCACGCTAATGTCCACCTGGCTTCGTCTTCTTTCTGCATTCTACCAAACAGAAACTGGCTATCGCCACATTGTGTGCTGGTGTGCACTCTTATTACTGTAAAGTACTGTGAGTCCTGCTGTTGCTGAAGAAAGGCGCAATATCAATGAGCATATTATTATTATTTAGCAATGAGATCGACAGATGTTATTTATTATCAAAGCCGTAATTTGAACTGCAGCTATAAAGACAGCTGGTACCAACAGATATGGGAACTTCTCTCTCTCTCTCTCACCCCACCCCCATTTGATCTGGTGATGTAAAGACAGCTGACATTTAGAAGGCAAATAGCTCCTGTCTTCATCTCTCTTTCCCTTTTTTCTGTCTCCTTGTTTTACCTTCTCTCCTTCCTCTTTCTTTGTGTTTTCCATAGGTTAGAAAGAGTATATTCAAAAGGAGTGTATTCGTAAGAAATGTTTTTAGAAGGAGTGTATTCAAAAAAGAGTGTACTCAGAAAGAATGCATTCAAAAGTAATGTGTTCAAAAGGATTTGTTCAGAAAAAATTGCTTTCAACGGTACGAGTGACAAGGAAGTTCTTGTAGATATGACTGTCTCTGAATAAAATCTCTAAATACAATGATGTGGGAACACAGAAACTCACTGCTCGCGTAAATGTTTGTTGATGATACTTTTCAGTGGCGTGGGAAGATACCCCACTTGGGGGGGGGGGAAACAAACTCAGTGAACATAGGGACAAAATATATATTAAGTGAATAATAATAAGAAAAACAAATATTCTGAGGCACAATCAGGGAATGTCCATTACGGGATAGACAGGACACATACGAGTACATGACAGACACGTATGCCTCTCGTTGGGGACACAGTTGATAGAAGCCTGTAGACACGCTGGGCCGCATTGGTTTCCCCACTATTCAAAAAAATCATAAAAAATTAACTAACAGAGAAAGAAGAACAATTCAAATAGATTCTGAAAGATCAAAATGTAAAAAAGGAACAGCCTTACCTTATGCTTGCTTGAAAACACACTTTCATGGTATTCCCAACAGAAAAGGCCATGTGATGTGGACTTTTGAAAAAGTTTTTTTGCACTTGTTAACACAGAATTGCTCACACAGGAACAAGTCAGATCTCTAGGAATACAATTTTGATGCTTGTAATTTCCTCTTCTTCTTCTTCTTCAACTTCTCCAACCTCTGTCTCAAATTCTTCTTCGTAATCTCCGCTAATAAGCTCACACACTTTCTATTGTAAACTAGCTCATAAGAAACAACAGTAAAAATGTACATCAACCTCAATAGACGTCAATTTACTGCAAAATGTAAGCACTTACATTTGTTTATATTAATTTTATTTCACCCAAATATACCTCAGTATATGTAATAAGGTATTTTTAATGTAAGAAAATAATTAGTTTTTACAAATATATTTAGTCATGAGAATGTTCAGACAAAAAACTGTGGTCACAATCGCACATTCTCCCTGAATACACGGGGTGTCTATTTACCGTTGAATATAGTTCTCGGCAAAATAATAATACTTATGCTCGTAACCAGGGTTCACAGAATCTCTGAAACTAAATCCATTCATGTCTGAACAAAATATTTTGAACACGTTGCAAATTTCGACCGGACGACATTTGTACCTCTGTCATGCCACCAACGTCTGGACTGGAAAAATCGAACCTCGTGGTTTATTGTGCATATTCTTCGCGTATCTAAAACGAAACGGGAGGGTTGGGTAGGGACGACTTGGAGAATCAAGTATGCACAAATTCGTTTCGATTTATGAGTTTATTTGTGCATGTGCATTAGTGTAGCGTTTTGTGTGAAGAGTGCTCTTATGAGTGGGTACGAGCGTGTCTGTATATCTTCATGTAGCCGTGCTCGCGGCACTCATCTACCTTTTTCAACAAAAAGGGCCGACCAATGATTTCCACATTTAATGTTAAAAGGAACAAAGAATGAATGAATAAACGGGATTAACTATGGGTAGACAACGGCAGTGCCACCTATCTGAAGATGAGCTAATCCAACACAGGTGAGCAGATAAACTGGTGTCCAATAGTTTGAAAGTGCGATGGATGGGTGAACAGATGATCCAATGTGCAGATAATCCAACACAGGCGAACTGATAACCCAGTATCCAATATGAAACGATGTCACAACAATTCGTCCAAATTGTTGCTTATAAAATTGGACATACCCCCGTGGTGTAGACGCTACCTGTTTGCAGCAAAGCTTCTGTCGTCACCGTAAGTTCTCTCTTTGATGACCTGTCCTCTACAGTCGTGACAATGACGGTTTGCAGTAAAGACTCGTGCTAAAACCGTGCCGAACAGTTTTTTCCTCCACCTGCTTGCCACAGAATCAGACACTCAGGAGTAGAGTTTGTTTGTTTGTTAGGGTTTAACGCCGTGCCAGCAACTAAGGCTATATCACGGCAATGAAAGACAAATTTATGACAAAAATTCCATCAGAGATCTTCAAAAAGATATAACAGTGCCATTCCAATAAAAACAACACAACCAAGAGAATTTTTAAAAGAGTGATTCTAGTATAAAAGTGGTTGTTGTGGCCAAAAGGCCGTCAACAAACCAAAACCATAAGCCAAAACTAACAGGAATTTAAAACTTAAATTTTATGAAAGAGTCCAATCCCTCTTAAAAATGCAAAAATTGCTGCCGATGGGACGGACCTAAACAAAGCAGACACAGAAACTGCTGTGAAAAATCGCTGACGGGTACTCTGGAGCTCAGGGCAAGTAATTAATACATGTTTAACATTTAAAACTTCTGTACACCACGGGCAAACAGGTGGTGGTTCACCTCGTAAGAGATACGATTGCGTGACATAGGTGTGTCCTAACCTCAGTCGAGTTAAGACTACCTCCTCCCGTCGCACAGGGCGGCACGGAGGTAGGCGGTCAGAAAGATTGGGAAGGGTGGCGTGTAGCTTGTTTTGGCCCAGAGTGTCCCAGTGGCATTGCCACAGTGACTGAACATAGGCCGTGAAGAGAGATTTGCAGTCAGATGATACAAGCGATTTCAACTGACTAGACAATTTGCAAGCGGCCCTGGCAGCTTGGTCTGCTTGGACGTTGCCAGCAATACCAGCGTGGCCAGGTGCCCAAACGAAAACAATATCTTTGTTTCGGCGAATGAGTATTCCATGGATTTTGTGGATTTGTACCAAGAGAGGGTGGTCAAAACAACTGGAAAGAAGAGCTTGGAGGGCAGAAAGGGAGTCAGAGATGACCAAAAAGCTGTGCTCCGAAGAGCGGTGAACATGCTGCAAGGCTAGCAAGATGGCATGAAGTTCCGCTGTGAAGATAGAGCAGCCATCTGCAAGTCGGGCTGAAGCGGCCCGTTGCGGCTGGCAGGATGGAACTGCTGCCGCAGCAACAGGGCCACCGTTTGGAACTTTGGAACCATCTGTAAAGATACAGCAGAATCCAGGATAGTCAGAAAGAAGTTCCTGAAAGTGTTGAAGAAAGATGAGGTCACTAGTGTCCCCCTTTTTAAAGGCTGTAAGATCAAGACGGATCTCTGGAACAGGAAGAGTCCAAGGAGGAGTTGGCAGTAGAGGGAGAGGCTCTACCTGCTGGATATCTACTCCGGCAGCTTGCAGATGAGGTGCCACACGGAGTGATAATGGTTTTTGTTCCTTGGTACGAATAGCATACAGGGCAGCACGCTGTGGTCCAAAGACGGCACGGTAAGCAGGGTTTTCAGGATGAGACTTCAAGCGACAGACATAGGAGAGCATGAGTTTCAGACGGCGAAGGGACAGTGGAGGCTCACCAGCTTCTGCGTACAAACTATGTACAGGAGTGGTGCGAAAGGCTTTGTTTGTTTGTTTGTTAGGGTTTAACGCCGTGCCAGCAACTAAGGCTATATCACGGCAATGAAAGACAAATTTATGACAAAAATTCCATCAGAGATCTTCAAAAAGATATAACAGTGCCATTCCAATAAAAACAACACAACCAAGAGAATTTTTAAAAGAGTGATTCTAGTATAAAAGTGGTTGTTGTGGCCAAAAGGCCGTCAACAAACCAAAACCATAAGCCAAAACTAACAGGAATTTAAAACTTAAATTTTATGAAAGAGTCCAATCCCTCTTAAAAATGCAAAAATTGCTGCCGATGGGACGGACCTAAACAAAGCAGACACAGAAACTGCTGTGAAAAATCGCTGACGGGTACTCTGGAGCTCAGGGCAAGTAATTAATACATGTTTAACATTTAAAACTTCTGTACACCACGGGCAAACTTTGTTTGTTTGTTAGGGTTTAACGCCGTGCCAGCAACTAAGGCTATATCACGGCAATGAAAGACAAATTTATGACAAAAATTCCATCAGAGATCTTCAAAAAGATATAACAGTGCCATTCCAATAAAAACAACACAACCAAGAGAATTTTTAAAAGAGTGATTCTAGTATAAAAGTGGTTGTTGTGGCCAAAAGGCCGTCAACAAACCAAAACCATAAGCCAAAACTAACAGGAATTTAAAACTTAAATTTTATGAAAGAGTCCAATCCCTCTTAAAAATGCAAAAATTGCTGCCGATGGGACGGACCTAAACAAAGCAGACACAGAAACTGCTGTGAAAAATCGCTGACGGGTACTCTGGAGCTCAGGGCAAGTAATTAATACATGTTTAACATTTAAAACTTCTGTACACCACGGGCAAACAGGTGGTGGTTCACCTCGTAAGAGATACGATTGCGTGACATAGGTGTGTCCTAACCTCAGTCTAGTTAAGACTACCTCCTCCCGTCGCACAGGGCGGCACGGAGGTAGGCGGTCAGAAAGATTGGGAAGGGTGGCGTGTAGCTTGTTTTGGCCCAGAGTGTCCCAGTGGCGTTGCCACAGTGACTGAACATAGGCCGTGAAGAGAGATTTGCAGTCAGATGATACAAGCGATTTCAACTGACTAGACAATTTGCAAGCGGCCCTGGCAGCCTGGTCTGCTTGGACGTTGCCAGCAATACCAGCGTGGCCAGGTGCCCAAACGAAAACAATATCTTTGTTTCGGCGAATGAGTATTCCATGGATTTTGTGGATTTGTACCAAGAGAGGGTGGTCAAAACAACTGGAAAGAAGAGCTTGGAGGGCAGAAAGGGAGTCAGAGATGACCAAAAAGTTGTGCTCCGAAGAGCGGTGAACATGCTGCAAGGCTAGCAAGATGGCATGAAGTTCCGCTGTGAAGATAGAGCAGCCATCTGCAAGTCGGGCTGAAGCGGCCCGTTGCGGCTGGCAGGATGGAACTGCTGCCGCAGCAACAGGGCCACCGTTTGGAACTTTGGAACCATCTGTAAAGATACAGCAGAATCCAGGATAGTCAGAAAGAAGTTCCTGAAAGCGTTGAAGAAAGATGAGGTCACTAGTGTCCCCCTTTTTAAAGGCTGTAAGATCAAGACGGATCTCTGGAACAGGAAGAGTCCAAGGAGGAGTTGGCAGTAGAGGGAGAGGCTCTACCTGCTGGATATCTACTCCGGCAGCTTGCAGATGAGGTGCCACACGGAGTGATAATGGTTTTTGTTCCTTGGTACGAATAGCATACAGGGCAGCACGCTGTGGTCCAAAGACGGCACGGTAAGCAGGGTTTTCAGGATGAGACTTCAAGCGACAGACATAGGAGAGCATGAGTTTCAGACGGCGAAGGGACAGTGGAGGCTCACCAGCTTCTGCGTACAAACTATGTACAGGAGTGGTGCGAAAGGCACCCAAACAGATGCGGAGCCCTTGATGGTGAATAGGATCAAGAATTTTGAGATAGGACTCTCGAGCAGAGCCATAGATGATGGATCCATAGTCTAGCTTGGAGCGGACCAGGGCACGATACAGGCGAAGCAGGACCGTGCGGTCCGCCCCCCAGCTGACATGGCCAACTACTCGAAGAACATCCAAGGCTTTCTGACATGAAAGGCGTAGAGATCTGATATGAGGAAGAAAGGATAGTTTACGGTCAAAGATGACCCCAAGAAATTTTACTTCCTGAACTACTTTGAGTACCGTGCCGTTGACAGAAATACAAGGGTCTGGAAACATGCCTCGTAGTTTACAAAAGTGGATGCATACTGACTTTGTGGGAGAAAATTTGAAGCCATTTTCTGTCACCCACTTCTGCACACCGTTTACGCACAGCTGAAGCCGGCGTTCGAGGCATGGCAGCAAACGGCCTCGGATGCAGAGAGCAAAGTCATCTACATACAACGAGGCCTCCAAACCTGGAGAGACAGATTTTAGGATAGCATCTATTTTAATGTTGAAGAGAGTTGGTGAAAGGATGCTGCCCTGTGGGACGCCCATTTCCTGTTCCTGAGGAGCAGACAGAATAGACCCTACACGAACTTGAAAAAGTCGGTGAGATAGAAAGTTTTCAATGAAGATAGGCATACGACCCCGGAAGCCAAGGGCATGAAGGTCCAACAGAATACCTTGCTTCCAGGTTGTGTCATACGCCTTTCCAAATCAAAAAAGACCCCTAACACATGTTCTTTGCTAACAAATGCATCTCTAAGGAAAGTTTCAAAACGGACCAGATGGTCCGTGGTACTGTGGTGTTTTCTGAAGCCACACTGCAGGTTGGAGAGGAGGCCATGAGACTCAAGATGCCACGTGAGCCGGGCATTCACCATGCGTTCTAAAGTTTTGCACAGACAACTAGTAAGGGCGATAGGACGGTAAGAGTTGGGATCAGAGGGATCCTTACCAGGTTTTGGGATGGGCACCACGACTGCCTCACTCCACGAGGGAGGGAAACAGCCAGACCCCCAGATAAAGTTAAAGATATCTAGGAGGAGGCGGAGAGAGACCTGTGGAAGATGAGTCAGCAGCTGATATGAAATGTTGTCTGGGCCAGGTGCAGAGTCATTGCACTTCTGGAGGGCCTGCTGCAATTCTTCAAGAGAGAAGGGTAGGTTGTACTGTTCAGAGTTGTTAGAAGAGAAGTCACAGCTAGAAGATTCCTGAACAGACTTCAGGTGCTGAAATTCTGGAGAGTAGTGGGAAGAAGAAGAGTTTTGTGCAATGGTGGATGCCAATGAGTTTGCAACATCCTGTGCCTCTGTGAGGATGGAGTCTCCAACCTGCAGGTGGCCTACTGAGCCCGCCTGAAACTTTCCCTTAATCTTTCTTATGGCCGCCCACACTGCCTGGGAGGTGGTGCGGGATGATAACGAGGACACAAACCTCTGCCACGCAAGCTTTCTACTCTGTTTAAAAATGTATCGAGCTCGTGCTCGGCTGCGTTTAAAATTTAGCACATTTTCTGGAGTGGGATGGCGAAAGGCAAGGCGCTGAGCCTTCTTTCGGTCGTGTTGAGCCATCCGACACTCCTCTGTAAACCAAGGGACACGTAGATGTTGATTCCGTGTCCCTTTTTCGGTATTGTTTTCGAAGCAACCTCGGTTAATATATTTGTAAAAATTCTAACAGGATGCTCTTTATCATTACTGAACTTTTCTAAGTTGATATCTAAAGTAGAAGAAAGGCGGGTGGAGCAGAGGGCTTGGAAAGCAGGCCAGTCTGCCTTAGTCAGGTTCCACCCGCCATTAGAAAAATTTTTGTCCCGTTCCAGAGTACTTAAAAATTTTAAAATTATAGGAAAGTGATCGCTGCCGCACAGGTCGTCGTGTACAGCCCAGTTAAAATCTAGTAACAGTGCTGGGCTGACCACTGATAGATCTACTGCTGACACTGTGCTACAGTATGGACGGCAAAAGGTGTTGGAGCCATCGTTCAAAAGGCAGAGATCACTTTCCATAAAAAGTGATCCCAACAACTCTCCCCTAGGGTCACTCGAAGTTCCACCCCAAAGGGGGTGGTGCCCATTAAAGTCCCCTAAAAGAAGGACGGGAGAAGGAAGTTGGGTCAGAAGACCCTCAAGGTCTTGTCGGGAGACCCGAGCAGAAGGAGGAAGATAGATACTGCAGATAGTGATAGTTTTGCCCAAGGTAACCCGGGCAGCAACTGCTTGAAGAGGAGTGGAAAGTGGTATCTGGCTAAACAAGAGGTGGGAACGGAGAAGAAGAGCAGTCCCACCTGAAGGGACGTCAGTCTGTGAGTCCTGACGCAAAACCTGAAAGCCTTTAAAAGAAAAGGTGGTAGAAGGTAGGAGAAGAGTCTCCTGAAGAGCTATAACATCAAGAGAGAAGCTAGATGCTAGGCATCGAAGTTCTTCAAAGTTTGCTCGGATCCCTCGACAGTTCCATTGAAGGATTGTAGACATGCTATCTGTGAGGGAAAGAGGCTGAACGCCTCACAGTAGCAGAGGTAGAAGAGGGGAAAGGTGAAGAAGGCAGGGGACGGCGGGATGGAGAAGGCGACGCAAAACGCCGCTCATCTATATCCATCCCCTGCTCGCCAAGAGTGGCAAAACGATTTGAAACAGGGACTACTGTTGCTGCTGTAGTGGCCCCAGATGTGCTGTGGTGTGTAGTGGGTTTTTCAGGTGATTTAGGTTTTGATTGTGCGTTTTTCTTGTCTGTCTGTTGTGTAGTGTTTTTTCCTTTTGGTGATTTTGTGTTACGTGCTTGTGGGCGTGTAGTTTGTCTGACTGGTGAAGGTTGTTTGGCCTGTGGTGTTTGTGCTTGTGTGGTCTGAGTGGTCTGAGGTGTTTGTGTTGTTTGTGATGACTGGGTGCCACCACTGCATGCAGGAGGAGGAGGAGGAGGCATAACATGTCTGACTGGGACAGGGCCCTCAGAAGAGACCCATGTCATGTCCGTCTGGATAGCAATAGAGTTCGATGGTCTTTTCCCACGACTGCAGAGTAGGAAATGGAGCCTACAGTGGGAGATGGGCCACCCACAACGCGACGGCGAGCATCGGCGTATGAAACGCCAGATTCCGCGCGTACGCGCTGAATGGCTGCCTCTTCCTTCCACTTTGGGCAGTCTTTGGAAGAAGCCGTGTGGGCACCATCACAGTTGCAGCATTTGGCGCTTGAAGTGCAATCAGCTGCAGCATGGCCAGTCCCACCGCAACGAAAGCAGCGGGCTTGGGACTTGCAAAAGCTTGCCCCATGACCATAACGCTGGCAGTTGAAGCAGCGCAACGGAGAAGGTATGAAAAGAGAGACTTTTACCTTCAAATACCCAACATCAATGGTGTCGGGTATTTTAGGAAGGCAGAAAGTGAGAAAAAGAGTGTTGGTTGGTACAGATTTTCCATCCTTCTTTAGGGTGACCCTCTGTACTGCTGTGACCCCTTGGTATGCCAGTTCGGACCTGATGTCAGGTTCCGACATCCCAGCCAGGTCAGGACAACGAATGACCCCTTTGGAAGAGTTGAGGGATCGATGTGCAGTTACTTTAATAGGACGGTCAATGAACCGTTTTCCGTCCCATCGGCGCAGGGCCTCACTTGCCTTCTGGTCTGCGCACTGTACAAGATACTGTCCAGAGCGCAAACGTTTGATGGATGAGAAATCTGTTGATATATTTTTGAAGCCCTTTGAAATTGCAAATGGTGAAAGGGATGAGAGCGGCTGGGCCGGCTCTGTACCCTCAACCAGAAGAAAGCGGGGCCAGGCCCCCTCAACATTCACTCTTACATTCACTCGAACCTCTTCCTCACTGTCCGAAGACTCATTCTCACGTATGCGTTTCCCCAGATTTGATTTTTTTTTTGCCATAATGAATTTCATTTGTTTCATTCCTTATGCTCCCCACCCACCATGGAGTCCAACAAGGGGATGCGACCGAGCGGTACCACTTAGGGCATTTCCAGCAGGGTCGCACCAGGGATACATAAGGAATATACTCTGGCCTACAGAGTGTGTAGACCAGATTGACCCCGGCCGCAGCCTTCTAGCGAAGCTAGGGCAATGCACGACCAGCCGATTGATTGGTGTGGGCCACACCAACCTCCCGTCTAGGAGAAGTCCGGGCCAAAGAGGTGTGTTGGTATAGTAGGCCGCAGCCCACCAGGGACCTCAACCTCCAGGATCCCATCCTCCCCCGTCACGGGTTGCCCTGCACGGCAAACACAGGGGGCCTAAAGGAGGCCACAGAGAAAAGAGCTGCATTGAAAGAAAGGCATGATTGGAGTAGATGATAGGGAAAGGCCAGTGTAGGCAGAAGATAGAGAAGGCAAAACTGGAGTGTGATAGAGAGATGTTTGTTTAGAAAGGAATGAAGGTGAAAGGGCCAGTGAGGGAGAAAGGAGAAAAGCCTAAGGGAAAGGGGTGGGCCAGCTTGGTCACCCAGCCAGAGAGAGGCTGGGTGTTCACCCCCGGCACGAGAAGCCGGGCCCACGGGGGCTCAGGAGTAGAGTTAATGGTTTGTAGTGACAGTCTGCCGTCTTCATACAACTCGCTCCTCTCTGGTGTATTGTCTCAGGATCAACTCCTATGTGGAGACGCTAACGGTTTTCTGTGAGTGCCCGTCGTATGGCTCTGTTCGCTCTCAGTGGTTGCCGCAGAATGACCCCGTATCGTCAGCCCCCGTGCCTAACTATTCTTTTTCCTCCGGTTTCCAGCCAATCAAGCCCCTAGCCGCTTGGTTGCTAAGAGGATTGCCTGGCGACTCGATCGCTGTGCGGGATCCATGCCGACTGACTACATACACTAACTTCTGTACAATTGTAGTTGGCATGGATCATCACGTTGAATAGTCCGTGGCGGCCACTATCACATCACACCATGATGCCTTCCACTAAGATTTCATCTCTGTTCTCAAAAACAAAGACCTCCCATTTCTTAGCTGCGTCATGGTGTGACGCAATACGCAGGTCAACGTCACAGCTCACGAGACTATTCAGGAACGTGCCGCTGTTCCCCTCCCCAGGCCTTTGGACACTTACTAAAAATGAATAATGATAATGATGATATAACAAAGTAAAGGTTTGAGCCCTGAAAAGTTACAGCGGATACACTTTGTAAATGCCATGAACTCCTCCATCAGGAGGAATTATGTGTGTACTAAATAGCCATTACCATTATTATTAATGTACTTTCATTGCACAACCACGAACAGACTTGTGCCTTTAAAAAAGAGGTTCATAAATATATATAGGCTGTCTCCTCTAAACACTGTCTAACTATAGGCATATATTTTACAGATAGTTGTCTCGCAATGGATTTTCATGGGAGCAGAGTATATTTTTCTCGCACCTTATTACAAAAAAGGTAGATTATGGTGACTCAGAGGTAGGCAGCCTGGTATTTTCCATGTTGCAGAAGTGTTAACACAGTGTGACCAAAAAGAGCAGGACAATTTTCAAGTAGGTAATTTTGTGTGGTACACAAATAATGTTATAAATATTAAAATGCTTCTTGAGGGAAGAAACGTTTCCTCCCCACCCCCTGCAGTAGAATGATACCAAACCCTTCAAAAGGTTGGAAATTGGCGTGGGTGTGGTAGTTACAGCCGTGTAACCAGGCACAAAGAGAAGAGTGGGAGCTAGAGGAGTCTAGCACTGAAATTTTATTAGAAACTTTATCCTTATCTGTGTTCATACTTCACTGAAGTATCACGGACGACGGAGAAAATTTGCCAGCCACAGCAACAGGAGGGCAGAGCAGACGACAAAGTGAAGCCTGTTGCCGGGAATCAACAACGACGGGGAAGGGCGAGGAGCATCGACACCAAAGGTTGCAGATATGTAGAAAACAGTATACAGAAACTCAAGGTCGGAGATGCTGGCCTGCAAGCTTCCATTTCCATTATTTCGCTCAGCAGAAAAGACCACCAAACTATCGTCACCGGAAGTCACTGATTCGTAAGCAAGTGATCTCCCTTTTCAGACAGGAACTGCGACTTCATTTGCGTTGTAAAGATTTGCTGTTGTTAACACATTTTTGTTGTTGTTTAAGAGACGTCGTTGACACACAGTCACGCGATCACATCTGTTGTATTACCATGTAAACGACAATTTTGCTGCAGTTCCTTTCTGTTAGTGTTGACCTGACATGTCCTGAAGTGGTTAGTTCCACTCACTCTACTCTCTTCTATATTCAAGCAAATTTAGAGTTTATTTAGAATTTAATGCTACACATATGCATATATGCACATATGCACAGCACATATCTCTCTTTGTTGTCTTTCTTTTTGTGCATGGTGAAAAGAAACCTGTTCTGTTGTTAAAAGTTAAGAGAAATCGGTTATAAATGAACTTTTGGCTGTGGAGGCAGTAAAATAAATTTAGAACATTCAGTGTCCCGGATAGGTTATATGTGGAAGATAATTTCCATGTACCAACAGGAGTATTATGAGTTAACATGGTGTTTCTAAGAAAATTCACCCTGGATGCGTTTGAAGATGTGTACATTGTCGTCCTACTTACATTCAGGTTTATATTTGTGTCCAAAACTCAGCATTAAATAAAAAAAAAAATTCGTGTTTGTTGAAATTTGACTACATCAACCGTCGTTCAATTAATCTTCGATTTTAGTCGCTGTATCTGGAGATTTCAGAACGAAGGGCATATGCAAAGAGAGCATTGATGATAGTATTACACTTCGCAATTGCTTATTGCTTCAAGGGGCACTTTTCCCTCTTTTCTTGTTGACAGATTTTTCTTTGTAAAGCGCGGTGAGCCTGGTTTTTGCTGGGGAACTGCGCTATAAAAGCTAACATCATTATTATTATTATTTCATCATCAGCACTCACGAAGAGAGTGGTGTGTAGTTATGAATGTCGTTAAGCGGTCTGTTTCGGTCACCGATGAATTAATCTCTCGGTCTTACCTGCAGTGGAATGATTATGAATTTATGGCTGTAATATATGAAATATTACAGCTTCGTGTAGACTGTACATATTATCCAGTTAATTTATGTTCTGCTTTTATCTTCGTCCAGACCCTACTGTAAAACTGGCTGTATGATCACCGAATAGCGGTATATACATGTATACATAGTCTTAATTTTTGAATTCATTATGTCACGATCGTGCAAAACTATTACTGTTTCGGCGTGTGTACAAAAATCTCAGTCCACAACACACCTTCAGTGACACAGGGTCAAGAGGTCAAGCCACCAACGCCAAAGTGTGGGTCCATTATTATAATAATCGGTTCCTATGTCTATATACAACTGTTTATTAAGAGGAGAGAATAAACGATCTCTTGTCGGGACGTTAATGTGTCAGACAAATGACCAGACAGAAAGTAAATAAGGTTATGCAGCTGTCTTAGGAATGTCAAACAGTGGCTTGTTTGCTTCTTTGTTTGTGTTTAACGCCGAGTCAGCAACTAGGGCTATATCACGGCGGGAACAGTTACTTAGCTTTAAAAAGTTTAGGGACCAAGCCCTAAGAATAATAACTACATCTTAAAAACCAACACAAGGTGCAGGAACAACATAAAAGAGGGAGTGACATATAAAAATGGGTGTTGTGGCCCCAAAAGCCACCAACTAAGCAAAAAACCAAAAACAATGAACTTATAAAACCTTAAATCTTGTGATAAAGCCCTATCCTCCTTAAAATGTAAAGATAGCTGCCGGTGCGATGGACCTAAACAAAGAAAACAAAGAGCCTACAGTAAAAAAAACTGCTGTCAGACACTCTGGAGTCCCGGACAAGCAATCAAGACATGTTCGACACTCAAAACTCTCCGGCACCAAGGACAAACTTGCGGTGGTTCACCTTTCAAGAGGTGTGTCTGCGTGGCATAGGTGTGTCCTACCTTTAATCTAGTAAGAACTACCTCCTCCCGCCGCACAGGACGGCATGAAGGCAGGCGTTCTGAAAGAGAGGGAAGGGTGGCGTGTAACTTATTTTGGCCCAGAGTGTCCCAATGGCGTTGCCACAGGGACTGAACATAGGCCGAGAGGACAGATTTACAGTCTTCTGATACAATCGAGAGTAGTTTACCAGGAGACTGACATGCAGCCTTGGCGGCCTGGTCCGCTCAAACATTGCCTGGGATACCTGCATGGCCAGGAGCCCAGATGAAAACAATGTCTTTCTTCCGTCGGAGTAAGGCTGCATGGATTGTATGAATCTGGACCACCAGGGGGTGCTCGAAACGTTGGGAAAGAAGAGCTTGGAGAGCCGATAGTGAGTCTGAAATGATCAGAAAGTTTTGCTCCGAAGAGCGGTGAACATGCTGCAAGGCTAGCAAGATGGCTTGAAGTTCTGCAGAGAAGATAGAGCAGCCATCCGCAAGTCGGGCAGAAGAGGCGTGTTGCGGTTGGCAGGACAAGTCTGCTGCCGCAGCCACAGGGCCACCGTTCGGGACTTTGGAGCCATCTTTAAAGACAGAACAGAAACCTGGATAGTCAGAAATCAGTTCTTGAAAACGCTGAAGAAAGATGAGATCACAGGTGTCTCCTTTCTTGAAAGCGCAAAGATCAAGACGGATCTCTGGAACAGGTAGAGTCCAAGGAGGAGCTGGTAAGAGAGGGAGGGTCTCTACCTGCTGAATATCTACTCCGGCTGCTTGCAAGTGAGGTTCAACACGGAGTGATACTGGTTTTAGCTCCTTGGTACGAATGGCATACAGGGCACCACGCTGAGGTCCGAAAACAGCACGGTAAGCAGGGTTTCCAGGATGAGCTTTTAAGCGACAGACATAGGACAGCATGAGTTTCAGACAACGGAGAGAAAGTGGAGGCTCACCAGCTTCTGCGTACAAACTTTGTACAAGAGTGGTGCGGAAGGCACCCAAACAGATGCGGAGCCCTTGATGGTGAATAGGATCAAGAATTTTGAGATAGGACTCTCGAGCAGAGCCATAGATAATGGATCCATAGTCTAGCTTGGACCGGACCAGGGCACGGTACAGGCGAAGCAGGACCGTGCGGTCCGCCCCCCAGCTGACATGGCCAACTACTCGAAGAACGTCCAAGGCTTTCTGACATGATAGACGTAAGGATTTGATATGAGGAAGGAAGGAAAGCTTTTGGTCAAAAATGACCCCAAGGAATTTTACTTCCTGGACCACTTTGAGTACCGTGCCGTTGACAGAGATAGATGGGTTTGGAAACACGCCTCGTAGTTTACAAAAGTGGATGCATACTGACTTCGTAGAAGAAAATTTGAAGCCATTTTCTGTCACCCACCTCTGTACACCATTTACGCACAGCTGAAGCCGGCGTTCGAGGCACGGTAGGGATCGGCCTCGGATGCAAAGAGCAAAATCATCTACATACAGCGAGGCCACCAAACCTGGACAGACAGATTTCAAGATGAAATCTATTTTGATGTTAAAAAGGGTAGGTGAAAGAATGCTGCCCTGCGGGACGCCCATTTCCTGTTCCTGAGGATCAGAAAGGATAGATCGCACACGAACTTGAAAAAGCCGTTGAGAGAGAAAGTTTTTAATGAAGAGAGGCATACGGCCCCGGAAGCCAAGGGCGTGAAGGTCTAACAGAATACCTTGCTTCCAGGTAGTGTCGTACGCCTTCTCCAAGTCAAAGAAAACTCCTAAGACGTGTTCCTTGTTGACAAAGGCATCCTTAACAAAAGTTTCAAAACGGACCAGATGGTCTAGGGTACTGCGGTATTGTCTAAAGCCACACTGCAGGTTGGAGAGGAGACCACGAGATTCCAATTGCCAGGTAAGCCTGGCATTCACCATTCGTTCTAAGGTTTTGCATAGACAGCTAGTGAGAGCTATAGGCCGGTAAGAGTTTGGATCAGAAGGATCCTTTCCCGGTTTTGGAATAGGCACCACGACTGCCTCTCTCCACGAGGGAGGAAAACAGCCGGACACCCAGATATAGTTAAAGATGTTTAAAAGAAGAGTTAGAGAGGCCTGTGGAAGATGAGTCAGCAGCTGATATGGAATGTTGTCTAGGCCAGGTGCAGAGTCCTTGCACTTTTGAAGGGCCTGCTGCAGTTCGTTAAGAGAGAAAGGTAAGTTATACTGTTCTGAGTTATCTGAGGAAAAGTCACAGGGAAGAGATTCCTGAAAAAGTTTCATACGTTGAAAACCAGGAGAGTAATTTGAAGAGGAGGAGTTTTGGGCAATGTTGGATGCCAGCGAATTGGCAACATCCCGTGGTTCTGTGAGAACAGAGTTTCCAACCCGCAGGTGGCCTATTGAGCCAGCCTGAAACCTTCCCTTTATTTTCCTAATGGCTGCCCACACCGCCTGAGAAGTGGTACGGGAGGATAAAGAGGACACATACCTTTGCCACGCAAGTTTTCTTGCCTGTTTAAATGTAAAACGAGCCTGAGCTCTGCAACGTTTAAAATTTATCACATTTTCAGGAGTTGGGTGGCGGAAGGCAAGGCACTGGGCCTTTTTCCGAGCATGCTGGGCCACCCTGCACTCCTCAGTAAACCACGGTACGCGTGGTCGGCGATTTTGAAGTCCTCGTCTAGGGATTGTTTCTGAAGCTATCTCAGTTAAAGTAGAGGTAAACTGGTTAATAGGATGGAATGTAGAATCGTCTCTAGAGTCCTCTACATCTAAGTTAAAACTAGAGTCTTCAAAAAGCCGGGTGTTACAGAGGGCCTGAAAAGCAGGCCAGTCTGCTCTGGACAGGTTCCACCCGCCCTCACGGAAAGTACCTTCCTGTTCTAGAGGATTTAAGAGCTGTAAAACTATTGGGAAGTGGTCACTGCCACACAGGTCGTCATATACTGTCCAGTTCAAATCGAGTAGTAGTGTGGGGCTGACGACCGACAGATCCACAGCAGAGACAATGCCACAGGAAGGACGGCAAAAGGTGTTTGAGCCGTCGTTTAGAAGGCATAGATCCCTTTCCATAAAAATGGATTCTAACAACTCCCCCCTGGCGTCACCCGATGCCCCGCCCCATAGGGGATGGTGTCCGTTGAAGTCCCCCAAAAGAAGGATGGGAGGAGGAAGTTGGGTCAGAAGACCCTCAATGTCTTGTCGGGAGATTCGAGCCGATGGTGGAAGATAGATACTACAGACAGTGAAAGTTTTGCCCAGAGTAACCCGGGCAGCAACAGCTTGAAGAGGAGTAGAGAGTGGTATCTGGCTAAACAGAAGGTGGGAACGAAGGAGAAGAGCAGTCCCACCTGAAGGAACGTCATTCTGCGAGTCCTGACGTAAAATGTGAAAGCCTTTGAAGGTAAAAGGGGTAGAAGGTAGTAGAAGAGTCTCTTGAAGAGCTATGATCTCAAGAGAGAGACGAGATGCTAAGACTCGAAGTTCTTCAAAGTTGGCTCGGATCCCTCGCCAGTTCCATTGAAGGATTGTTGACATTCTATCTGTAATGGAAAGACGCAGAGCGCCTCACAGGAGCAACAGGAGATGGAGAAGGAGAGGGAGAGGGCAGGGGACGGCGGGACGGAGAAGGCGACGCTAAGCGTCGTTCATCCACGTCCATCCCCTGCTCGCCAAGAGAGGCATAACGATTGGAAACAGGGACTGAAATTTCAGCTGTGGTGGGCCCAGATGTTTTGTGCTGAGTGATGGGTTTTTCTGGTGATTTTGCTTTTGATTTTGTATTCTTGTCTGTTTGCGGTGTTGTGTTCTTGTTCTTTGGTGATTTTGTGTTTCGTGTTTGTTGACGTGTAGTGTTCCTGGCTGGTGAAGCTTGTTTGGGCTGTAATGTTTGAGTTGTTTGAGATGCTTGTGTTGACTGGGTGCCACCACTGTTTGCAGGAGGAGGAGGAGGCATATTTTGACGGACTGGGACTGGGCCCTCAGAAGAGACCCATGTCATGTCCGTCTGGATAGACACAGAAACTAACGGTCGATTTGCAACGACTGCTGAAAAAGAAGTTGAACCTGATGAAGGAGGGTCCCCCACCACGCGACGGCGTGCTTCGGCATATGAAATGCCAGATTCCGCGCGTACACGCTGGATGGTTGCTTCCTCCTTCCACTTCGGGCAGTCTTTTGAAGAGGCAGTGTGCGCACCGTCACAGTTAGCACAGTGTGCGCTTTTGGAACAGTCAGCTGCAGCGTGGCCAACCTCACCGCAGCGGAAGCAGCGGGCTTGGGACTTGCAAGAGCTTGCCCCATGGCCATAACGCTGACAGTTGAAACAGCGCAAAGGAGAAGGAATGAATAGAGAGACATTGACCAGTAGATACCCGACCAGGATAGATTCGGGTAATTTGGGAAGGCTGAAAGTCAGAAAAGGTGTATTGGTAGGCACAGAGTTCCCATCCCTCTTGAGGTGGACCCTCTGGACTGCTGTAACCCCCTGGGATGCCAGTTCTGACTTGATGTCAAGTTCCGACATCCCACCAAGGTCGGGACACCTGATGACACCCCTGGAGGAGTTGAGGGATCTATGGATAGTCACCTTGATGGGGCGATCAACAAACTGCTTCGAGTCCCATCGGCGAAGAGCCTCTGACGCCTTTTGAGTTTTGCACTGGACCAGAAATTGTCCAGTGCGAAGTTTCTTTATAGAAGCAAAACCAGTATTTGAAATATTTTTAAATCCCTTGTCTATAGCAAAAGGGGAGAGGGACGAGAGTGGCCGAGCAGACTCTGCGCCCTCCACAACAAGAAAACGGGGCCAAGCCCCCTCTACAGCCTTACGAGCATCCACACTCTCACGTACCTCATCCTCACTATCAGATGAAGAAACATCCTCCCTAATTCTTTTCCCCAGATTTGATTTTTTTTGCCATAATGAATTTCATTTGTTTCATTCCTTATGCTCCCCACCCACCATGGAGTCCAACAAGGGGATGCGACCGAGCGGTACCACTTAGGGCATTTCCAGCAGGGTCGCACCAGGGATACATAAGGAATATACTCTGGCCTACAGAGTGTGTAGACCAGATTGACCCCGGCCGCAGCCTTCTAGCAAAGCTAGGGCAATGCGCGACCAGCCGCTTGATTGGTGTGGGCCACACCAACCTCCCGTCTAGGAGGTCCGGGCCAAAGAGGTGTGTTGGTATAGTGGGCCGCAGCCCATCAGGGACCTCAACCTCCAGGATCCCATCCTCCCCCGACACGGGTTGCCCTGCACGGCAAACGCAGGGGGCCTAAAGGAGGCCACAGAGAAAAGAGTTGCATTCAAAGAAAGGCATGATTGGAGAAGAAGACAGGAAAAGGCCAGTGTAGGCAGAAGATAGAAAAGACAAAACTGTAGTGTGATAGAGAGATGTTTGTTTAGAAAAAGAATAAAATTGAAAGGGCCAGTGAGGGAAAAAAGAGAAAAGCCTAAGGGAAAGGGGTGGGCCAGCTTGGTCACCCAACCAAAGAAAGGCTGGGTGTTCACCCCCGGCACGAGAAGCCGGGCCCACGGGGCCCCCACCCCACAGGGGATGGTGTCCGTTGAAGTCCCCCAAAGAAGGATGGGAGGAGGAAGTTGGGTCAGAAGACCCTCAATGTCGTAACGGGAGATCCGAGCCGATGGAGGAAGATAGATACTGCAGACAGTGAAAGTTTTGCCCAGAGTAACCCGGGCAGCAACAGCTTGAAGAGAAGTAGAAAGTGGTATCTGGCTAAACAGAAGGTGGGAACGAAGGAGAAGAGCAGTCCCACCTGAAGGAACGTCATTCTGCGAGTCCTGACGTAAAATGTGAAAGCCTTTGAAGGTAAAAGGGGTAGAAGGTAGTAGAAGAGTCTCTTGAAGAGCTATGATCTCAAGAGAGAGACGAGATGCTAAGACTCGAAGTTCTTCAAAGTTGGCTCGGATCCCTCGCCAGTTCCACTGAAGGATTGTTGACATTCTATCTGTGATGGAAAGACGCATAGCGCCTCACAGGAGCAACAGGAGATGGAGAAAGAGAGGGAGAGGTCAGGGGACGACGGGACGGAAAAGGCGTCGTTCATCCACGTCCATCCCTTGCTCGCCAAGAGAGGCATAACGATTGGAAACAGGAACTAAAATTTCAGCTGTGGTGGGCCCAGATGTCTTGTGCTGAGTGATGGGTTTTTCTGGTGATTTTGCTTTTGATTTTGTATTCTTGTCTGTTTGCGGTGTTGTGTTCTTGTTCTTTGGTGATTTTGTGTTTCGTGTTTGTTGACGTGTAGTGTTCCTGGCTGGTGAAGCTTGTTTGGGCTGTAATGTTTGAGTTGTTTGAGATGCTTGTGTTGACTGGGTGCCACCACTGTTTGCAGGAGGAGGAGGAAGCATAGCTTGACGGACTGGGACTTGGCCCTTAGAAGAGACCCATGTCATGTCCGTCTGGATAGATACAGAAACTAACGGTCGCTTTGCAACACTTGCTGAAAAATAGATGGAACCTGATGTAGGAGGGTCACCCACCTCGCGACGGCATGCATCGGCATACGAAATGCCAGATTCCGCGCGTACACGCTGGATGGTTGCTTCCTCCCTCCACTTCGGGCAGTCTTTTGAAAAGGCAGTGTGCGCACCGTCACAGTAAGCACAGTGTGCGCTTTTGGAACAGTCAGCTGCAGCGTGGCCAACCTCACCGCAGCGAAGCAGCGGGCTTGGGACTTGCAAGAGCTTGCCCCATGGCCATAACGCTGACAGTTGAAACAGCGCAAAGGAGACGGAATGAAAAATGAGACCTTGACCCGTAGATACCCGACCAGGATAGATTCGGGTAATTTGGGAAGGCAGAAAGTCAAAAAGAGTGTGTTAGTAGGTATCGAGTTTCCATACCTCTTGAGGTGGACCCTCTGGACTGCTGTAACCCCTTGAGATGCCAGTTCTGACTTGATGTCAAGTTTCGACATCCCAGCAAGGTCGGGACACCTGATGACCCCCCTGGAGGAGTTGAGGGATCTATGGACAGTCACTTTAATGGTGCGGTCAAAAAATTGTTTAGAGTCCCATCGGTGAAGAGCCTCTGACCCCTTCTGAGTGTTGCACTGGACCAGAAGCTGTCCAGTGCGAAGTTTCTTTATACAAACAAAACCAGTCTTAGAGATGTTTTTAAAGCCTTTGTCAATAGCAAAAGGGGAGAGGGACGAGAGTGGCCGAGCCGACTCTGCGCCCTCCACAACAAGAAAACGGGGCAAAGCCCCCTCTACAGCCTTTCGAACATTCACAAACTCACGCACTTCATCCTCGCTGTCAGACGAAAAGACATCCTCTCTAGTTCTTTTCCCCAGTTTTGAAATTTTTTTTGCCATAATGAAATGAAATAGGTTCGTTCATTATGCTCCCCAGCCACCACGGAGTCCAACAAGGGGATGTGACCGAGCGGTACCACTTAGGGCATTTCCAGCAGGGTCGCACCAGGGATACATAAGGAATATACTCTGGCCTACAGAGTGTGTAGACCAGATTGACCCCGGCCGCAGCCTTCTAGCCAAGCTAGGACAATGCACGACCAGGCGCTTGATTGGTGTGGGCCACACCAACCTCCCGTCTAGGAGGTCCGGGCCAAAGAGGTGTGTTGGTATAGTGGGCCGCAGCCCATCAGGGACCTCAACCTCCAGGATCCCATCCTCCCCCGACACGGGTCGCCCTGCACGGCAAACGCAGGGGGCCTAAAGGAGGCCGCAGAGAAAAAAGCTGCATTCAAAGAAAGGCATGATTGGAGAAGAAGACAGGAAAAGGCCAGTGTAGGAAGAAGATAGAGAAGACAAAACTGTAGTGTGATTGAGAGATTTTTGTTTAGAAAAAGAATAAAGGTGAAAGGGCCAGTGAGGGAGAAAAGAGAAAAGCCTAAGGGAAAGGGGTGGGCCAGCTTGGTCACCCAGCCAAAGAGAGGCTGGGTGTTCACCCCCGGCACGAGAAGCCGGGCCCACGGGGGCTTGTAATTCAGAATATCCTGGCTTAGAGAGCATCTGCGTAGCTGTACATCAAACACTAAAAATAGCCGGCTCTGCCAGCAGACGGAAGAGAAGACAAGTGAAGAACGAGATCTATAAAGTTTTTTTTTTAACTCATTCATCGCAGACGATTATTTAATTACCTTTCATCGTAATTAAGAGTCTCGATTGAACTAAATTGGACTGTGTAACTTGACACCGCTAAGCTGGCAAAATATATTTGGAAGTATTAAAAAAGACAGCGTCCTTTAGTGATCGTCGGAGTACTGAACTGTGTAAGTGGTCCACTGTGTCTAGGGCACGGTAAGCGGAAAACATGCCCTTTTCGCCGCCCTTTTTTCTTTTTGCCCACCCTGAAGTCAGGTATCGATGTGCTGGGTGAACAAGGAGAGTTTTCTAGTCACATGCCCGAACAGGCCTCTAAAACTGCCTCTAAAATGCGCACTAAGGACTAAGACACACCGCCACCTCTCAGCCACCTGCCCTCACGGAAGAATAACTAAATGTCAGTCTGATCATTTTTGTTCAGATTGCATGTGTCTGTATTTCTTATTGCAGGCAGGAAACTCGACTTGAAATGCTTGGCAGAAAACCGCCTCTGATTGCGGTTAATCAAATGGCTGAAAATTAAGAAAATTGTTTAATCTCTTTTTTTTCGCATTCCACGGATTTAGACAGAGGATGCTCAGAGTATGTTGTCAGCTAATCAAAGGAGATCTTTCTTAACCAAACCCAATAAAATCGAATATTACACCGTGAGATTGCTAGTCAGGGTAGGTGTTAATGAAGCTCATTTACCCAATCTGTTACTATACCCAAGCTGGAGAAATCGGATACCCGCTGGTTATAACCTTGTATTCATAGACAGGGTAGGCTAGACAGTCCATAGAAACTGTTACTTTGCGATTATTATAGGTTGTTTCTGAGACCTCTTCCTGCTTCATCAAGCAAACCTCTAATCAAAGAACTGAGTAAAATTAACAAGGAAAAGCTTTCGCTCAGGAGCTGGTTGCACAACATGTTTCTAAACCTTAAAACTGTTCTAAAGAAGCAAAATCTCTTGTCTGCAATTTAGATGCATTGCATAAAAACATACAAAAAAGTGTAATGACAGGACGGAAATCACACTTAAACAACATTATCTTACTTAAAGCAGTTTTACTTTAAAAAAATTTAAATTGTGGTGTGCACTTTAAACCGATTATCTAACTAGATCTAAGGCCTAAAAGTGTTTAAAATTAGAAATGTGTTGTGCAACTAGCCCCTGGAGTAGAAGGGCTGTCACGGAATGTCATTTAAATACTAAAATGGCGTTGATTTACTTTTAAAAGTTAATTTAAAACGAATTATTTTTAGAATAGCCACTTGTCGTTTGCATTGTTTCATTTTTATTTTCTTTTTTCTTAGTAGAAAGGATATTAAAAGGGGTTTTAGTAAAAGCTTTTGCTAATGAACAGGTAATAATAACAACAGTTTTCGGTTTTTTTATAGGGAAAATAAAATAATGTTAGATTATACACGAAGAAACACTTGTGCTGGCCGATTTCATGGCTATTCATCCCGCTCTACTTCTGACAGTGGTCGTTATGTGAATTTAAAAAGTAAATTTTGCATTCGGTTTCTGTTGACGTATCTCATTCTGCATCCACGAATTTTTGAATGACATGTACTTAATAAAAATGATGTGCTTTGTCAAAAATATGTTCATGATCTAATTTAGATACCGTCATTATCCTGAATGATTAATTATTGTGGCATTTGAAATGCCAAAGAAACACGAAAACGTCATGTGATTATGTGACCTTTGATCTTCCAACAGCAATTTTTTTTTTAATTTTCTTACGTGGAAAGGAGAGGATGCGGGTGAGAAGGCATTCTCTGTGTTGTGAAGCCTTTTTGTAGAAAATAAAGTTTGTGGTCAGAGTCACCGTGCCTTTCTTTTCTGTTTTCGTACCGAGCTGATTATGTATTGGTCCTTATTTGTTTCTCTGGGAGTGGTGAGTCCGCACGCTCCTTTTGTGTTCTGTTGATGTTGACATTGTGTTGGAGCTTCTGAGACTTAATAAACTCATTACGAAAGGGCAAAAAGTAGTCTTGTGTGTTTGGGTGTGATGTGTTTAGATGTGTGCACGTGTGTGTCTGTACGCGCCTTCGAGAACAATCAGTGTTATCAAGAGAACAAAACGTCCTGTTGCACTTCCAGCAATGTTTTCTCGCAGTATCAACATTATTAATACAAAAAATTATTAATCCAAACAGATAAATCGTTCAAAAAAAGAGTTTGCATAGCAAGATGTTCTTTCTCCTCTACTGACTACTTTGTGGGTTGTGTACTGCCCGTAAGGTTAGCTTCATGGGACATCTCAGCCACTCTTTGTCAATGTCTAATACGAGGAGGAGATAATAGGGCCAACAGGAAGTAAAACGCTCTTTGGAATCAACGTATTATCTTAGTACACCTTACTGTGCAATTACCTTCGTGTCCCACGGTTCTCTTTGAACAAACCAACAAACATCTCCATGCAAAGAAAAAGGCCAAACCTGTGGCGTCAGGAATGGCCAATGACACATTAAAATATTCTTATTCCATCTGTCCTGTTGATGACAGGATTGACAAATTAAATTCCTGATGATTGGAAGGGGGAGAATTACCCAGACAGTGAAATACCGACCAGTATTGAGTTCAGCTCAGGCATTTGAAATGCACTTTTATAGAAGGAATGACGTCACTTCCAGATTAGAAACAGAGTTCTTGCCGTGAGAGGGCGGGCCAGAGAAGAATTCCTTGTTCCTCAGGACCCAGTGGATGACACTGGAGAAACCTCTATAGAAATGTTGTAAGTAGCGCCACTGGTCGACATCCCGTGGAGCGACCCCGTGCGATAAAGAAGATTCCAGACACGAGACTCAAAGACTTTGTTGAGAAATCGTTGCACGAGACCAAAAGCTGTCTACTGTGGAACCGCACCATGTCTACTGTGAAACTCTGATTAAACTCACATAAGATATAAGAAGTGATGTTTGTATGACAACAGTGAATGGCTGTAAGTTTCATGTCCAGATAATAAATCCTATACATATAAAGTCTATTGCATCTATAGTGTCCTCAGCTCCCGGTATTCGTCCTCGCTTTTTCTTTCTCTCTCATTTCTCTATAAACAAAGCTCACATCCAAATTGGAATGACAACAGTTATTTTTAATGTTTCGACGCTTAACATTTATTTTAATTTTAATTTTCATTACGTTGCAAGAAGCTTTAGATACCCAATGCTTGATGTCTACAGACAGACATGATGCTTGATGCCTGCCGATTGACACGATTGACAAGATTGCTGTTGCCATAAAAATGTTACCGTTTGTGCTGTTCTGCATTATAAGCCAGCCGTTAATTATCATCTACAATCTTAAATTTTTCCCGACCTTAAGGTTTCAGCTTGTTTGCTTAGATGTACAACCTATGTCAAATATTTCGTGACTTATGTTCGCCATATTTGCTACATTTGTCATGTTGACCATATCGCCTTACACCAGCGTCCCGTAACACTCCTGTCCCTGACATCCGGGGAAGGGGAGGCGATCCGGAATTATCATGTTTTCAGTAGTGAACTCATATTTATTGCACTTCCAACCAGCAAAAAAGGCCTGCAACGGAAGATTTACCTAAAATGAAACTGTGAGGAGCAAACTGCTTTAAAACAAGCGTGAGCACTTTTTTTTCAATCCGAAGCAGGTGAGAGGAGAGAGGGAATCGTTACTTTCCAGTACATGTTGTTCACTGTGATCAAGCCGATCGAGCTGTGGTCAGAATGAACAGGTGAAACAGAAACGTATTGGTAAAACAAAATGCAGAAATGAGTAATCAAGAGCGGCAAAGTCGTTACACAGAATTTTTTTTTATTGATAATGATAAAAGAGTATATATATATATATATAGAGAGAGAGATGGTTACACACATAAAGCTTACCTGAATATGAAAAACCAACCAGCCTGTCTCAGGGTTTCGGAAAGTGGCACTGTACTGATAATTGCTCTGAAAAATAATGTTTAAAAAACTCTGCCATTATCTTGTCCCTCGTCTTGGTCGGCATAATGTTGGAATGATGTTGGCATAACGTTGGCATGCAGCGAACTGTGCTGCACACATTGTTTGCTTCACTGAGATTTTGAGAGTTTGTACTAGTGGCTTGTAGTCTCAAACACTACATCTACGATATGGTGATTGAATCGGTGTCAAATGAACATCAAAGGTAGACATCTGAGATGGGCAGAACAGAAAACATACGGAAGGAAATCTAGCTCTCATTTGTCTCAGTTCATCTCTCTCTCTCTCTAAAGGTAATTAGCCACGATATCTTCAACGAAAATTAGTTCTTCTGCAACTTCTCTAAAGCTTTGCTGCGTCGTTCACGACAAGAATTTGTTTTGCACGTGAAGCACCTAAAGTCCTTCCTTTAACGTTTAATTATTTATTCATTCATTTATTTATTTGCAACAAGAAAGCCTGGCGCAAGATTTTTTCTGATGTTTAAGATGCCCGGATGTGAAAATACAGCAAGCAACAGTAATTTCTTTTAAATTAAATTAATATTTTAATTAAGGATGTTATTTTTGTACCTTTGCAGCTAATTTCTTTTACATTAAAATTTTAATTAAGGATGTTATTTCTGTACCTTCGCAACTCCTTTTGTTTGGTTCCAAAAGACTGGGTGTGGTATGGTTGAGCCTGGAATCATCGGGTTTACCACATTAGCACGGAAATCTCGCCTGTAACAGATTAAGCATTATTTTATCTTTATTTTTTTTATTCCGTTAAGCAGAGTAGCAGAGAATAACACGTATCAACGAGTATGCTATCCAAACAAAAATAAAATAACAAATGAAAATCATCCGCAGAAAAATTACATTTTTGAAAAACCGAACATGTAAGTCCTTAGAGAAAGAAAAAGGACGATTAAGAGACAGAAAGGAGAAAGGTTGGAGGACAGAAGAATGAGAACAGGAAACAAGACAAACGGGAGACATCAGTGGTAAGAATATAAAATAACAAATGAAGAGAGAGGAAAATAGAGAGAGAGAAAAAAAGGTAGGTAGAGAGAAAGACAGAGAGAGAGAGAGAAAAAAAAAAAACAAAGAGGGTTGAAAAGTATAGAGTACCTGACGCCGTCCAGTGTCTTTGCATAATAAACGTTCACTTCCAACGGTATTGTGTCCGTGAACATGGTCAGAACACCGCCTTTGTTTGTCTGGACGGTATAGACGTATAAAAGAGGTGTGAACTTTGTTTTTAGGAAAACAAATTCACTAAAAACTCATAGGACACAAATAGTCTGATGCATCACACCTCACAGGACCTCATCATTAACAAACGTTAACGTGTTTCTGTCCATATCTTTCTTTCACGTAAAGCTCGTTCTTCTGTAAGTAGTGCTCACATCGAGACAATACTCTCAGAGAAAGAGCGATATAGTAATCGTTCCTAAGAAATATAACCCAAGTTATAAAATAAAGTAGCAATACTTCCCTTTGTATTTACATTTCGTCCCTCATAGCTCTAAAAATATTAATAAATAACTCCAAAAAGACAAAACGACTGGAGGATAAGCCAGAAGGCAATACCCAAAGGTAACTAACTCCTGTGCAATGTTGACGGAAGAGGAACAGTTATTTCCCTTGCACTGAAGCGCTTATGGTGTCAGTCTCATTTTTCTCGAGTCCGTTTTTAATATGATGCACAGTCGTAAGGTATATTTATATGCGATTGGCAGGCATAGTTTTCTTATAGAGTAGCAGTCGACGACCGTTACAAACATGGCGTACCAGCAGGCAGATACTGTGGCGTCACTCAACTTCCGTTCTCTGCTTACCCCAGTCGGACACATTTTAACCGATGCAAAACACACACACACAAAAAACCAACAAAAAAAAAAAAAACAAAAACAAAAGACGCGAAAACTACAAACTAAAATATCCTTTACACTCGGCTCATAAAAAGTAGTTCATTATCGGCTCTCTACTCCGTAGCCGCTGCTAATATAAACTGATGCAATAAAACCCTAAATTATTCCTATCACTCGGTTCATTACAGACACTTTATTAGCAGTGATCAACTCCACGCCCCAGTCCGTACTCTCCTGTGAACAATGGATCGTACCCAAGCCTTGCTCTCTCTCCTGTTTAATTGGCTCGACTGACCTATGACGTACTTCCGCTACTCGATAAGAAAGCTCTGCTGCGGTTTATGTTCAAATTTGCTGTAAACAAACTTTAGAAAATGAAGGATGTGCTGTCAACTTCAGCAGAGATAAGCATTTGTGAATGTCTAATGATAGATAAAACACAAGACTTACGAAATTCATGGTCCAGGTCATTTTAGGTCGTCGAATGCTCTAATGAACAAAAAATTAAACAGGGAAAATATCAAGAAGACGAATAAATAGTACATGCAACTGCACCAGAAGAGTATAAGGAGCAGGAGCAGAGAAGAAGGAGATTTTTTTTGCTTTGAAACATTTGAAAAATTATCAGAAATCACGCTTGGACCTTGACAATGTTTGTATGGTAATGGTAGGATATTATTTATAGATCTCTCCAGCTCAGTCTTTCTTTGTAATAGCATCCATCACTGATCACGTGGACAATACACGTGTCAGTGTTTAAAGATTCTTCATCTATAGTGTTGTATGAGTGTAGTGGTGTATGAGTAGGGTCTGTGTGTGTGTGTGTGTGTGTGTGTGTGTGTGTGTGTGTGTGTGTGTGAATGCTGTGTTTTGAAGTGTGTTTATATTTATGTTTACAGTTCTTAATAATAATAATAATAATAGTACAGATTTTTATAGCGCATATTCACACTCATAGAGAGCATGCTCTTAGCGCTTAAAACGAGGAAGAGACGTGGGGACGAAAGAAAACGACAGTACTGACGACGAAACAGAAAACAAAAGACATCAAGTAACAGAAACAGAGAAATATAGTGATTCTGCCGAGAAAGATGGGTAAATTAGTAAGAGGGAAGGGATGGTGGGGGGGGGGGTAAGAAGGACTAGCATTGCGGACTGTGATAGGAGTAATGCTCAAGGAAGAGGCGCGTTTTGAAGGATTCAGTTGTAGGAAGGTGGCGGATATGGAAAGGAAGTTGGTACAGGTGTTTGTAGAAGTCCAGTATAACTGGTCTTGTTTATAAATGGATTATATTTACAGTAGTTTTAAGATATTATTTACTTTGAGGGATACTTAAACCCATTGCTGGAGCTAAGCTCTTAAAGAAAGAAGGAATCAACCGATCTCTTCCCTTTCCCACTAAGTGAATGCTATAAATAAGTTTGCTCCTCCTATCACCATTCTTAAAGACCAACCTGAATGGTTTACGTGTTTTGCAGATATCAGTAGATGTAGGCGATATAAAACTGACCTGTAAATTTTAGCCTCCAAAACCCGTTCGTTAATTAATTATCCGCTACGATTCACGATTCTCACCTACTATCAACCACTATCAGTGTACTACGTGGAACATTCACAACAATGGCAGCAGTCAGCACCAAACAGAGAGAGAGAGAGAATGAGCGACAGTTGGGATTATTCGGATGCTGAAAGTCTGTATTTCTCGTGGTTCTGAAAAACTGCTACTTTAGCACGAGAAATGCAGACTTTCAACGTCCGAATAATCCGAACTGTCACTCTCTCTCTCTTTGATGTTGATGGCTGCCAACGTTGTGAATGGTGCACTAGTGTGACGTAGTACACTGTTAACAGCGCTCGTTGATCTCAGGTGAAATCGCGTACTTTGCTAGCGGATAATTAATTAACGGATAGATTTTGGAGGCTGAAATTTACATGTTAGGTTTATATCCCCTTTATCTACTGATATCTGCAAAAAACGCAAACCATTCAGGTTGGTCTTTAAATAAAGAATTGCCATTGCCATTGTCATTGATCATCACCATGTGACATTATCTTTCTCGTGGATCCCAATTGTAGGTAAGCGGAAAGTCAAATACAAAATGTAGCCAGTCATTAGCTGCGACAAAAAGCAAGTGTACTTACGTTCAAGATACTGAGATAAAACGCTTGGACTCCTGAGAAGAACAAAGTTGTTTGAAAAGTGAGTATGTGCCCTACGTTTGGAACAGTTCTGAAACGAGAATACAAGAGCAATAGACCCCAACCAGGAATTTGCGTAACATTTTCGTTTATTATTATAATATAGACTTACTGAAACGACGTAAACTATAATTTAAAAATAAATATAAATGATAAAACGAATTAGTTTAGTAACAGACAACCAGGTGGCACAGAGGAGACTGCTCTCCCCTTGTCACTGTTACTGTTGTACTACAGTCGTCTCAGCTAAGGTCAGTAAGCTGCTAAAATTACTTCCGCAAAAAGTTACATTACAGTCGGTGCTTCAAAATCAAGATTTCATAAAGCTCTTGTCTCACCTGAGATAGGTTTCCCCAAGCATCTGATCCAGGTAATAGTAGGAATCGTCAGGGAGATAAGCCTCGTCGCCGCCTGCAGTGATGATGTACTTTGGAATAGTCAGACGGTGTTTGTACACTGCCACACGATGGAGACAGAGCGTGGACAAGATTTTCACGTGTCTGTCTTTCTGTCCTTCAAAAGCTTCTGTCCGCCCATTAGCGCTCAGAGAATAACATTAGACTGGCACTCAAGCACATGAACCCACGATTTTGCAAGTACAAGAAGATCTTGCAAAAATAAAGGAAAAACGAACCACACACACACACACACACACACACGCACACACACACACACACACACACGCACGCACGCACACACACACACACACACACACACACGCACGCACATAAAATAAGACAAACCCACCAATGGGATCGGCAATGTCGAGCATTTTGTAAAAGTTGGGGTTGTCAAACTCCTTGGTGATGTTCAGGCTGTAGTAATCGTTGAATAAAAAGCTCCAACCGCCGAGTGACTGACGGTGATGGTGGAGGTTCTAGGGGAAAAAGATGGCAGGATGAAGAAACTGAGCGAAGAGGAAGAATAACAAACACGTAAATATAACAAATATTAAATCCCAGTTTTGATTTTGCAGCTTATTTCATTCGTGGTTTAATTTGCTTATTTATTAATTCTTTCATTCAGTCGCGGTCACCACGTCTGTAATGAACTTTTTTTTTTGATCTGGAACTTCCTTCAAAACCTTTCAACGTAGCTTCAAATATGGAAATAAAAAGACAAAGCAAAAGCTCTGCACCTTCGACATGTTTAGTAAGTCCATGACTACCGGAACAATGGCCACCACCCGTTTGTCTACAGCACCTGCTAACCAGGATGTCCAGCCTCGCTGCAAGAGTAACATAAAGACCAAAATAGGTAGAAGCCCCTTCTTTCTTACATCTATTATGATAACGGTATTCAGCAATACATTTTTTCAAACAACTGTAATTTGTGCAATTTGTGATATATTACATCTGGTTTTCTAATTAAGCGATACAAGTATATGATATTATTTCAGCACTTTCACCGAACATCTGTTATACTGGAATCTGGGATACAATGAAGTAGCCTGGTTTATACAAGTACAGTTACAGGAAGTTAAGCAATAGGATTTCTTCGCCATTAATCAATTTCGGTTTTTATATCACGAAAACTATTTATGTCGCTGACAAACATTGTAAGTATGTTATTATGTTATTAGGGTGAGAGAACTGACATTTACAAAGATGACCAAGGGAAGAAACTGAGTGGTCAATGTAAAAAAAATGTAATTAAATAATTAGTTTGTTAAAATTATATTATAATGAAAATACTTTTTAAGAAATCCTTTAAGACTTTGCACATTAACTTTTTATCTATTTTTTAAATAAAAATCTAATTTCAAAATAAATCAGTTCTTCGATATTCTTATAAGCTGCATTTGTGTCTTTTAGTGTTAGAAATGTTTACACCATGTGAATATAAATTTATGAAAACGTCAAGAGGTCTCGTTTGGGGCAATTGGTAGTGTAGTGGTTAAAACACTCGCTTGTCACCACTGCAGTGAGCGGCTACGGTTCAGATCTCGTCTCGGGACACTCTCTGACACCTGTTCGCAGGGCTGGGCGGCGGGGGTTTTCTCCGGGTACTCCGGTTTCCTCCCTTCTCCCTTTCCCCCCATAGTGCGAAATCACCGCAAGGTGGAAGCACTTTCCAAATAAATAAACAACAACAACAGGTCTCGTTTCAAATGTTGACCATAAAACTTTTTTCTAAAATGTCTTTCCTCTATAGCATAGAGGCATATAAAAGTAATAAAGAAGTGACAGACAGACAGATCTTTCTTACCTTCGATGCTCCGCCGACTACAAATTTGTTGATGTTATTAGAAGGATTCAGCTGCTTGGTGAAGGCAGTGATGGTGTCCATGGCCCTCACCGCGGCCTGCACACAGAGATGGGAAAGGGCTTGGAGGGAACATTTAAGCTGCGTCCGAAGCTAATTGTACGATGATGATGATGATGATGATGATGATGATGATGATGATGATGATGATGAGGAGGAGGAGGAGGAGGAGGATGGAGAGGACGAGGACGAGGACGAGGAGGAGTGCTTGGCTTTCGAGAATACCTTGGTCATGGCAAGAATGGTGAGCCATTTAGGTGACGTATTGTTGATGAACTGATACAACGACCAGGCAAGGATTGCATCTTCGTACCGCTTCGCCTGGCTTGGATCGTTCTATGTTTAGAACAGACAGAACATGCCTGGCTCAGATCATTCTGTTCAGAACAAACAGAACATGCCTGGCTCAGATCATTCTGTTCAGAACAAACAGAACATGCCTGACTCAGATCATTCTGTTCAGAACAAACAGAACATGCCTGACTCAGATCACCCGGAATTACCATTTCATCACGGCGCACACGCATTTTAGAGAATAGTCAGTGATTAATGACATCCAGCTAAATATTTGCTTCCAGTGATGATATTCACTCACCCCCTCCATCACTTATTCAATCTCTCACTCCGTCACTTACGTTGAAGACGATTGGTTGGTTGGGCATCTGGTTGAGGAGAGCGCACACCGACCCCGTGGTGACAGCCATATTTGTGACAAAACTGATGAATGGGTCGTTCGTAGCTGGAATGAAGCTGACGATGAGTCAGCAAAGTGACTTCGTTAGTGAGCAAAATCAAGTCACGAGAAAAAGACGACAACTTTTGTTCTCTTTCCTTTAAACTCTTTTTTCGCCGTTTTCTTCGGCTTTTTTTCTTCGTTTTTTTTTCTTCGATTTTTTTTCTTCTTTTCCTCTTCTTCTTCCTCAAGGATCAGCTAATAAGTACTAAAGGCAATGAGTGTATTTTGGGACTTTTAGAAAATGTTTGTCTCTCTTGCAGAAAACCATTTTGTGATAAGTGACCTGATCATGATGCTGTCTATATACGAATATGAATGAGAAGCATGTGGTAAAAATTAAAAGAAATTAAATAAAATAGTACGAAATTGTAAAACTTTACATGGCGATGTGGGCTTCAGTTCGAACAGTGTTTCTAGACTCTGAGTGAAGAACCGGTTATGATCGGCTGTTCAAAGGTGGATAGCTGTCAACCCAACAGCCCAATAGCCATATTTTGGCTCTAGTCTGAGGTCCTTGATAGGTCCAGTGGTTGGCCCCAGATACTCGTCGCATGTGTAATTACGAATTCAATGAATTTTTTTTCAAACAGCATTTTCTAGAAACTCATTACCTGTTTATTAAACTAAGAAAGTGAATATTAATTTGCGCTAAAGCTGCGACTTGCTGGGTCACGTGACGGCAGTCAGCTCAGCTAACTAACCTAACAAAGGACATTAAACTGAACTAAAATTAAAAAGTTGTAAAACCTGAACTGAATTGTGTTGTGGTTTTTTTGCAGATATTGGTAGATATATGTGATATAAAACTAACCTGTAAACTTTACCCTCCAAAACCCATCCGTTAATTATTTATCCACTACGATTCACGCCGTCACGCTGGTGCACCATTCACAACACTGACAGCAGTCAACACCAGAGAGAGAGAGAGAATGAGCGACAGTTCGGGTTATTTGGACAACGAAAGCCTGTATTTCTCGTTGTTCTGAAAAAAAAACTGATACTTTAGCACGAGAAATGCAGACTTTAACATCCGAATTCAGGTTGGTCTTTAATCGTAACCATAATCGTAACCTAATAAAGAAAGTAAGGTTCGATAAGCGAAAGAACAAAATAGACAGAGGCTAGAACCAAAGATAGTAGCATACTTGTCCAGGTTATTTCCAGGACCAATGTAGAGAAATGCGGCTCCACGTCTCCTGAGACGATCGGGAACCACGACATAGAGATAGTGCCACCATATCGCCTGGCTGCTCTCAGCATCTGGTTCATGGGGGGAAAGAGCAACATTGACATACAAATTTTATTTTTAGTATTTTTTTGAAACATAAACGAAGTCTCGATCTATTTCTGTGAGTGTATAACTCATTGCAATAAAAAATTGAATCATTCCTTTCACGAGAAGACACTTGGTCACAACAATCTGTATTTGTTGCTTCGTGCACACGTCTCATAAACGTAAACTACTCAGCTTGTTGAGGAACACGCACACTCTCGGACACACACAGAGCACGCCTGCAAACACAGAGTTCCACACGTATTCTTTCAGACAACAAATCACTAAAATCTGTACAGGGGCTCGAACGTTTCTATTAATCGGGTGAACGTAAATATATACTCTACTAAATAACACAAGAAAATTCAGCACAAATATTCTACACTGAGTTTTCACAAAAACAAATGTATCCAAGCAGTTTATATTTAAGTCCTTCAAGTTCTCTCTTCTTCTGTTGTTGTTGGGGGGGGGGTTGACACGGCAAACAGTTCCACTCTTTCAGTCTTGCTCTCTGGCGTTGATCATACGGACAGCATACATCGACCAAATAACTCCGACAGTCTTAACGGCAGACAAATGATCAAGCCAATAAAAATTCCACAGTAGGTAAATCCACACAGTTATACGATCTTCTCAGGAGATCACACAGCAGCTGAGAAAATTAGTAAATCGAGGAACCACATAGTCGCTTATCAATGACAACCCACACAGTTACTCTTTCTCCATACAGTTAATATTTCTTCACACAGTTAATATGTATCCACACAGTTACTATTTATCCACACAGTTACTATTTCTTCACACAGTTAATATTTATCCACACAGTTAATATTAATTCCAACCTCTGTCCCAAATTCTTCTCCCCAGACTCTCACGTCTGCTTCTTCTCCCAATTTCTAAACAACGCCCCCTATATCAACATTCAATTCAGGGGTGACAATCTCTACTCATGGAAGAAAAATACACAAGGGCGACAACCTCGTCACATCAATCAATCAGGGGTGGTAACACATGTTCATAACACAGCTCTCGTGCTAATAAGGTCCTAGAAATTTTAACTCTTAATGTCTTGGATTTAATTTGGAAGTAATTTGTGTACTTTTGGGAATCCCCCTCCACCTCTTCCCAGAATTTATATATAGTTCTGTCCACTTGTTAGACAAGTATTAACAGTCCCAACTGAAATGGTTTCTCACAGATAAAGTAAAAATGGAAGGAGAAGAAGCAAGAGCAACCTGTCATCCACATTTGTGATGTCATGTTGATGACAAAGAGCGTGTATTTAGGCCCGCGGTAGTTCCAGTTCAGATTTGTCCATGAGTAGACGGGGTCTGGCATGTTGACATAGTCATCCAATGCAGTGGCTTCGGTGCCTTGCATCGACATCATCACCAGCAGAACCATCGTCCCCGACAACAAGTGGATCACCATGCTTGCGAGCAGGCTCTTATGAATAATGACAGTCAGTGAAGAGGCTTGCAGACCTGCGGTCACTGGAGGGGGATTATGGGATATTTTTAAAAAATTTATACGTGAATTTATAAATTGAGTTGATTACAGGCAACCTAATTTAATTTGGAAGATAATTACTTTCCCCCTCATAGTTAGCACCCACCTGTATGCAGAAGCATTTTCCTGCCAAACCAGCCAGCCAACCAATAAAAGGGACCGTTGTTTTGAAAACCCAAAACACAGTAGATGACAAATCTAGCCATTTTCTTCACATTTCAATAGAATGCTGTTGATTTAAGCGTGTTTAAGTCAAGTGAATTAAAAGTACTGCCAATTAGAGTCTTCAAAACATAGAAATGTCTTGTGTTTTATTGTTTATCCTTTATATGTGTTACACGGACGAAATGTCGCACAGGTGTTCATCTAAAATTGCACGAACTTTAATAAAGCCAGCTCGAAAAGCTCTATCCTCAGAACTAAAGTTCGAAGTCCCTGCCCAACAGAAGAAAGGTGAAAAACTTACCTGTATGAGTGGTAGTGCTGAAGAAAATCAAAGTGAGTGCAAACGTTAGAAAAATATCATCATAATTATTTCTAGAAAGATTTATTCATGTTATGTGAAATTTTCAATTTTAAATGCCGTTTCTTTGATGCTCCTCCTTGGCGTAAATTGAGTGAACTGTACAGAACAACTAACCTTTCACCTGTACACAACAACTAACCTGACAAACTAGTACTGCTGCTCTTGTTGGTGTGGGTTCCTCGGTATATACACAAGTCTCCCTTTTCCTAATAATCGTACCCTCTTTTATCTGTGGGCCTGATGCGCACGGATTGTTCATCCCTTTCTATTGGTCTACGCGAACTCTTACAAGTCACATGGTTACTGCACTATTTTTTTCGTTCGATATGCGACACGTGCATTCCTTTTCTGTTCGTCGTACTCTTCCACTCCCACAGTCGATAACATCAGAGTCGACTCTCGTGCATCTGCACGCTATCTATGTATGTCATAATCTTTCTTCTCGCTTCTGAGGAGAAAAACGAAAGGAAAGCCATCGTCACGTGACTCCTTGTGGTGGCACGCGCTCTGCTCTCGCGTGTTTTGTGTACCTGTTGGTTCATTTGTGGCACACATCTCCCAACTGGCGAAAACATGAGGAGAAACATGCAACAGTCTGCTAAACTGATGGCTGATTTTATACAAAGTTTACAGAATGATTATAAATGTAATGAAGAATTTGCCGTCCATGGTGACAGTGATGACCTCCTCTCACCGCACAGAACGGCCTGGGGATGAGCGGTCAGAAAGACAGGGCACATTGTTTTTGAATATAAATAGCAATTTAATGATGCAAATATAACAGTTTTCTGGTGAGAATTTTAGTACTTTTGTCACTTTCTATTGTCAATGCTAGCAGCAAAGAGCATGTGACAACTGACAATGACACCTGCCTGGATGCAGACAGTGATGTCAGTCGCTAGCCCCACTCCACTAAAACAACTGTATCTTTTCAACAATATGCTCAATTTCAAAACTTCTTTCTGATTTTTATTTGCTAATAATTCTGCTAACTCCTTTCACTCACGGACTTTCCTGCTGAATTAGATTTTAAGTTTTTTAAAAGTTTTCCGTTAAAATCTAGCATGGAATTAAATACAAATCTATGACAGTATTTTACATTATAATAAATAGTAACTAAGATTGCATTTTCTAAAATAATGAACAGAAAACATTTTAAAATAGATAAAATAGCTCAGAAGTTACCAAAGGTGACCCTAATCCTGTAAAGAGAGGCCGGAAAGGTCTGTATTTCAGTTACCTGCATAAGGAAAGCCTGGGACTGAGAAACCGACTGTTGTAAAAGCCGGCAGTGAAAGGGTTAAAATACTCTTCGAACTCTCTTGGTTATAACAATAAATTTTCAATCGATTTGCAACATGTGCTTGGTGAAAAGGAGTTTTGTTGTAATTGCAGGTCGTTGAAAGAACTTGGTAAATGGATTTTCCAGCGACTGTAGATCACTCTCCTTATTTCTGATGGCCAGAGTTGTTTTTCTTCTCTCGACATTGGCGTCTAGCTCCTAAAATGGGCCTCAAAGAACAGATTGTTGCCCAATACAAGTCAAAACAAGACACCTTGGTCCGTTTTATAGTTACTAGAAAGGTCCTTGGGGGCCCGCCATAAAGGTGATGGCGGTCTTTAAACAGTCGCTGGTCTTCTATTCTAGGTAGAGCTTTTGGGATCAGATTCTGAAAGAACTTGGTCTCAAATGTTTGGTTTCTTTTGTCTGTCAACGAGAACAGTCCATGAATCACACCCGTAGAGGGATATACGGGAAAACACTTGTACACTCGGTACTTGGAAGCACAGCTGATGGCGCCAGCGGGCTAAATCCTACTCATCATTGACATTTCTACCGCCACTGTTGTAATCTTGATGCGGATATCTGCCCTGTATCTGCCATCTTTGGACAAGGTGGCTGTCATGGATTCAAACTTACGTCCTTCTCAAGTAGTTGACCCTTTATGTAGATCTGTTTCGTTGGAGTTAACCACGACTTTGCTCTTACAGCCATTCTACACCCGACATGCACCCGTTCTGTTGTACATCGTATCGACAGGGCTCTTGTATCTTCAAACCATAAACATCTGAACCGCCAACATTTACTCCTCTCCAACCACTAGACTTTAGGTTCATCTACCTGTTGCTCTTATCTTCAGGCCGCCTTAGATGAAATGTTGGAGGTTTAGGATTGTGTGTTGCCCAGTTGTCCGACATATACGAGAAGACTTACAAGCCGACCGCAAAACTTCAACCTCTAGGCGTCGATGTAGCAGATGTCGCGTTCTTCACGATGTACGGCAGGGGTGGGGACCATCAGGTTATACGGCCCGCGAAATCATTTGATCCGGCCCTCCAAGGATACTGCAGATTTCAGTAAATTTATAAGCTTTTATAGCAATATAAACATATGTAACTTAATAATCATATACTTACCCTGTAAACCAAGAACAGTTGTACATTGTAAATCTTTTTGTAATGGTACATGTGGACACTTTCTTCTTGTCTCTCTCTCTCCCTCTCACTTTTCTTTCTTTTAAGTATGGACACTCAACAATTGTGTTCTGTGAAACTGTACTTACCAAATAAAGAAACTGTAAAAAAAACAAAAACAAAGAGGGGACACTGGTCTTGTTTTATTGAACAGAGATCCTATGTGACCGAGGGCTCAGTAGAAACATAGATGTGTAGGCGTGTCAAACTGGTTCACAGGCCGCAGTGTAAAGTAAAGTACATCATAGATCATCCGAATATTGTCTCCCATATATCTACCTTTCATAAATCCTCTCTGACATTCGTCAATAACCAAAGGTAGCACATGTTGTAATCGTTTAGCAATACATGCAATCTTGTAGGCTACATTCAACAGAGAAATTGGCCTCCAATTTTGAATAAACTGTTTTGGTTTCTGGTCTTTGGGTAAACAAGTAATTATGCCTTGCCTTTTTTGAGACTGATAACTGACCTTTTTCAAAGCCTTCATTATATGACCTAACAAGAAAGTTTCCAATGTCCACAAAGAAAAATTTAAAGAATTCAACAGTAAAACCATCTGGGCCAGGGCTTTTGTTGTTTTTCATATTCTTTAGTGCTGAACCCGCCTCCTGCAATGTAATAGGGCCCTCCAAAGATTCTGAGTTCTCAATGGTTAACATGGGGACATCGTGTAGCAGGCTACATAGTTTTACATTGTCTACTGGTCGAAATTTGTACAGTTCTTCATAAAAGTATTGGACCTCCCTTAGGATTTCATCCTGATCCATAATAATATTACCATTTCCCTTATCCAAGTATCCCATGGATTTATTTACAAGGTTTCTATTCTCCAAATTACAAAAATACTTGGTTTTTTTTTTCTCCTTCTAGGACCCATTTTACTCTGGATCTCACAGCCACACCTTCCATCCTTTTGTTTCTTAATTCTTGCAACTCTTTTCTTAAGTTTTCAATTTCAGTTAAATTAGATTCCGAGGCTGGCTTTGTTTTCCAAACTTGCTATATTACTTAACAGTTGTTGTTCTATTTTCATTTCTTCTTTCTTCCTGAATGATGCATATGAGATAGTTTTGCCCCTAATCTCCATTAACAGGGTCTCAAGGAAAAGCTGGTCAGAAATAATAAACTCAATTTCTTCATGTGGTATTTCTCCAATTTTCTCAAAATGTACACTGGGAGGGCATACTCTCTTTTTACCTCTAATGTTACATTTTTAACTAACTCTATAAAGTTCTTCTTTTGACAAAGAGTTATTAAATTTCCAAAAAGGTTTATGTCGTATGAACTGTTGTTTTGTCAATGTTAGTCAAACTAAAGAATGGTCTGTTCTATATCCTGGATTAATGGAGCAGCCAGCTATTATGTTGTATAGTTCGGCGGAAATTAAGAAATAATCCAGACGACCTTGTTTCCAAGTATTGAATTTGCGCCAAGTATAGGCCCGTTTATCTGGATATAATTCCCTCCACATATCTACATTCTACAAGATCAAATTTTACCATGGCATCTGTAATTGTCTTGCGAGTACGGGGCCGGCTGTTGTTGCTGGTATAGTTCCTAACATCTAGTTGTCTATTTAGTGGGCAGTTCCAATCTCCCGCAGCTATGACATAATCATTTCCTACCGTCTCAATCTGAGCAAAAACATGACCAAAGAATTCAGGTTTGTCTCCACTACTAGGCCCATATAAGTTTGCTAGTATCAGGTGTTTATTTAAAAGTTCAATATCAAGGATAAGAAAACACCCATTTGGATCTCTTATAACATTATGTAGTTTGTATTCAAAGTTATTATGAAGCAATACTGCCACAACATTTTGATTGGAATTATTCCCCGCCAACCACATGTCAAAACCCCAGGCTGCTCGAACAAATTTTTCCATATTTTCGGTAAGATGAGTTTCTTGTAAAAAATAAATACTATAGTTCTGGGGCTAGTTGCACAACATGTTTCTACACCTTAAAACTGTTTTAAAGAGGGACATCTAGAAACTGTTTATTCTTCAAAAATCGCCCCTTTGCCATTTAGACGTGCTGCACAAAAAACTTTCTGACGGAAACGAAAATCTGGTTTAAAAAGCGTTTTCTTATTTTTAAAAAAGTCCTGAAAATGTGTTGTACCTTTCTAAAAAGAGTTAAAGCCTAAAAGTGTTTAGAATTAGAAATGTGTCATGCAACTGGTCCCTGCTGTCTAAGAAAGTCAAATACATCTCTTCTTTTACCCATGTCATTTAGGTCATTAACATTCAATGTAGCTATGTTCAATCCATTTGTTTTTGTAGTCATTTTGATCCTATACAGTCTAGAGAGTAATAGCTATTAATGAAACTAACATCATAATTGACAATTCCTACATATACATAGCAACATAAAGATCTGAATAAAAAGCTGTCTATGTACCATTTTATTGCTAGCAGTCTCTCTATTCTTGGTCTGGCCATTAAATGTAAATAAATAATAATATGCTTGTTGGCAAAAAGCAACACCAGCTCAGGCACATGTGGACAGTAGGAAGCACAGTTCAGAAGGGTGAAGAGAAGTAGCAAAGCCATTAAAATAAGTTATTGTAAACAGAAACAAGCCCAGCAAAAAAACAAAACAAAACCTAAATTAAGAGATCCCCAAAAAACAAAAATATAAACAACTAAACAAACAAGCAGCAGTGATCATGTACACTGGCACTGGTGGTGGAAATTTTCAATCCCCAACCTGTATCTTTATGTGCGTATGTAATTCCATGTGTGTGTGTGTGTGTGTGTGTGTGACAACGAAAGGCGGAGGAAAAACAGAAAAAAGAAAAAAATCGTTTTTGCACACTCACCCCTCCCCTGCACACACCGTCCACTTCTGTTTATTATCAGTTTGTTAACATGGCTGGGGGGGGGGAACTACTTCCGCGGCTGATGTGGGTGTCCGCTCTGTTGGGGTGGAATGTATGGATGGAGCAAACTGGGAGTGAGGTGTTGCCAGTCCCTGCTGAGCTCTTTCCTTGAGATTTACCTGCTGATGGAGTTGCGGCCGGTGAGCATGTTTCCACGGAGGCATCTCCTGGGAGGAGTGTTGAGGGTTGCCCTCGCTCCTCTTCCGGTGTTGACTTCTTTGTTTTTCGGTATTTATTCCAAGTAGTTTTTTGTCAATTGGGGGTAGTGTCGGCCTTTCTAATCTCTATGACAGACAAGTTCAAAAGCTTGGCGAACCACCTACCCCCTGCTGCTGTCCATGAGTTTATTTCTGCATGTGCATTAGTGTAGCATGTGTGGAGACACTTTGTAAATGACACGAACTCCTCCATCAGGAGGAATTATGTGTGTACTAAATAGCCATTATCATTATTATTAATTTACTTTCATTGCACAACCAGGAACAGACTATTGTGCATTTAAGAAAGACGTTTATATATATATATATAGTCTGTCTCCTCTAAAAACTATCAGCATATATTTTACAGACTACCAACAGTTGTCTCGCAATGGATTTTCATGGGAGCAGAGTATATTTGTCTCGCACCTTATTACAAAAAAGGTAGATTGTGGTGACTCAGAGGTAGGCAGCCTGGTATTGTCCATGTTGCAGAAGTGTTAACACAGTGTGGCGAAGCTACAGCTTGACCAAAAAGAGCAGGACCATTTTTAAGTAGGTAATTTTGTGTGGCACACGAATAATGTTATAAATATTAAAATGCCTCTTGAGGGAAGAAAAGGTTTCTCACCATCCCCCTGCAGTAGAATGACACCAAACCCTTCAAAAGGTTGGAAATTGGCGTGGATGTGGTGGTTACAACCGTGTAACCAGGCACAAGGAGAAGAGTGGGAGCTAGAGGAGTCTAGCACTGAAATTTTATTAGAAACTTTATCCTGATCTGTTTTCATACTTCACTGAAGTATCACGGACGACGGAGAAAATTTGCCAGCTACAGCAACAGGAGGGCAGAGCAGACGACAAAGTAAAGCCTGTTGCCGGGAATCAACTACGACGGGGAAGGGCGGGGAGCATCGACACCAAAGGGTGCAGATATCTAGAAACCAGAATACTTCTAGATCCTAGAATTCTCTCTCTTTTTCCCTCGCATGCACGCACGCCCACAGACAAAAAGACGCACAACTTGAATGTCGGAAGGTATCTCCAGGCGTTTCAGCTTTGCCATTCATCATAATAACGCCCCTGATAAGTTTGATAACCAACTCAGTGTTATCACTTAATAAACTGTTCTTCCACTGAGAAAGCAATTAAACGAATATGTAGCTACGGAAACTTACTTTTAATGTAATGAGGTCATAAGTTCATGTCTGTTTGCTAATACTTTATACAACTTCACGTGTCATAGAAACCATTTACAGTGAATACAAACTAAGCCTTTAAGCCATTACCTTCAAGATGAAATAAGCTTAGTTATTTGCAATGCTTATGTCTGATGTATATATATATATTTTTATTTTCCATGACATGGCTAGGTGCTGGACATAGTACTACAATCGTTTCTGTGTACAGAGTAAAAATTTCCTTTTGATATGACCACTTTCTACATTTGGGTATCAGCTCTTGCTGGTAACATTGTTTTCATTACACTTCCAGGGATCCAGGAATTTTTAATAACAAACTGAATTTTCTTGACCCTTTGAATATTTTTCTCAATGCTTGTACATGACCTGTTCATACCTGAAATCTTTCGTCAAATGCATTTGTCATATTTGCCACATTTGTTATTTTGACTACAGGGCGTTACACCAGCGTCCCGTAACACTCGTCCCCTTGACATCTGGGAAAGGGAAGACGATCGGGAATAATCATGTTCTCGGTAGTGAACTCGAAGTCACTCTCATCAGGACCAGTGAAAAAGGCCTGCAACATAAGAGCTATCTACCTTAACCGAAAGTGGCGAGAAAACATTTGCTAGGAATGTTGATTTGAATTATGATTTTAATCGAAATTGATTGAAACAAGATAGAAATAGCATTGGCCAATGCCCACACATTGTATTTTATGATCAAACTGATCGAATTAAGTGATAAACAGGTAACAGATATATCAGAGAACACTTAAAACAGAAACGTCTTTGTAAACGGAAAAGAAAAGAGAATAATAAGTAGACTGAAACTGTGGAAAAATACAATTTTATTTAAAAGACTTTCACAGGAAGATGGAAAGAAGGAGGAGAAAGAAAGTAAGGGAAAACATTAAAAACGGACACGGGGACACCAATATTTGCAGGAAATCAGTGAGCAATACTCACACAGAGAAAGATTAATAAATACAGTTGACCCTGACAGATGATTTGTAAACAGCTCAAAAAGCCCGTGTAAAACGTTTACCTGAATATGAAAAGCCAACCAGCCTGTCTCAGGGTTGCTGAAGGTGGCAGTATACTGATTGTCGCTCTGAAAATGTCACCAAAAAATAAATAAAGCATTCTCTTGTGTCCTAGGTTGAAACTGTTATCTTTCTTCACACAGATGAATTCGTCCATCCATCCATCCATCCATCCATCCATCCATCCATCCATCCTACAAAACCCACAACCCGAAATATCCCTGCACCTTCACTTGGGCTCTTGTTTTATGCCACACCACTGGGTGAGGTAAGAAAGAGTCTGGGTTGTGTGGATCTGCCACAGCAAGGCGAAAATCCCTCCTGTAACAGAACCATTTTGTTTCTTCGGAGTACATCTTCACTTTAGATGAAGTGTGGTGGACAAAGACGGAAATGAACGAATATTTGGGAAAAGTAAAAAAGAGACAGAAAGGGCAAAGAAGACAGTGTGACAGAGTGAAACAGAGACGGGATGAAATAGAGTGAAATAAAGACACAGAGCAAAATAGGGGAGGAGAGAACTGGTG